>CAVNZK010000043.1:0-2500677 GCA_963693345.1 Pieris melete | reverse complement strand
AATTCGACAAACACGAGAGTTTCCCAATTTATGCAGTTTTTATACGACTTTATGCTACATGATCACAAATGGGGATTTCCTTGTTTTTTTATATTTACACTAATCATTATTATGTAGACACGAAACAATCGTTTGCTCACGATTGTTGTGTGTAAATAAAGATTTTTTTTTTGATATTTTATAATATTTTTTAAGATTATTAAGTATATTTTTCATAATCTCTAATTTCGTTGTTGTAAATAAATTTAATCTGTACATTTTTCCTATGAGGAGTGTACAAACGAAAAGATAAAACACACAAATAAACAATCAAGTACTTAAGAGGAATATACAAATATATGTACAAATAATCAGGAAACAATCGGACCCTCGTTATATTATTTTATTTATTTATTCCATAATTATTACTCTCGACCAAACCATTTGTCATTTTACTTAAGATGGGGTTTTCAACCCTAGAATTAAGGTCATCTAGGATATTATTGAAATTTTAAAATTTTGTGAAGTAGCTCATATGGCAGTGGTTCATATACGGCAAATTACGGCAGATTCTTAGCTTGGTTAGACTCACTCGCTGAAATGGTTTTCATAATTGCAAATCTTAAGTTTAATATTAATTACGCCCCCATTGTTATTTTCGTGTCTTGTGCGTGCTGATAACTGTTTGCATTTGTACTGAAAGGCGAAGTATAATATATTATAACCTTTTCTTACAACAGGCAATTATGAGCTTTTATTTTATTAATTAAAACCAAGGACACATCGAGGTATGTACTTAGGGCTTAATAATTTGTATCGTAAAAATTCTGCATCAACGGCCATTTAACCATTTCTTATAGTACAACCAATAACTCCACTATAGTTATACCAGCTGGCCTTTAGTTCAGTTCTTTAATTCACTTGTTTAAACCTGATATTTTAGACTCAAGTCCGGTTGATTCATTCATTTAAATCATGATTACTTTTGTGGCGTTGCTCCTGTTAAATTCAAAGTAAAAACTCGTTAAAAGTACCTATATTTCTGTTTTTTTTTATATTTATATAATCTGTTTCATCTTTTATTTACGAATTAGGAATTCAATTTACAATATTTAAATTCGGACCACAGCTTTATGAACCCTTAAATCAAGAGATTAAGTTTTACAACTAGAAAAGATTCAAATATGTAAAGATAGCCTATACTAATATATTATTTTATTTATTCTTGTGATGTTTCATACGTGCCTGATAAATATCTAACTATGTATTGGAATGTACCGTGTATATTTGAAGTTATACAAAACGTGATTATTGCATTGCGGAGACGATTTAATACTTGGGAACACCACGTATTATATTGTCATTGCGTTCAGTTGGTCACTAAAATATTAAAATAGTAGCCTGTGTCGTCTTTGAAATCCTAGGTATGTGAAGTTACCATTTGTTTGATAAAGTATTAAACAATTACTTATAAAATTGCTAGAGCGGTTTTAGCCTAGTGGCTAAGCGGGTGAGTTGGCTATTCAAAGGGGGAACGCTGCCAGTATCTTCGGGTTTGGTTTCTTCTATCTTACCTAAAGGGACTCCTTTTTTTAGCTATTATATTTTAAGGTTAGTTTTTTGTAATATTAATTTATGTTAGATGTAGGATTATGTTTTTAATCTACTCGTATGTGTGAAAAGTCGCGTATGTAAATGAAATTTCGCAAGAACACCTTACCTACTTACTTAAGAAAACGATTCTAATTTTTGTAAAACCGTGAAGATTGCAAATATGTGTTTACGAATGTTATGACTTTCTATTTAAACCACAAAGGATGAAGTACAAAGTGTTATATTGGTAAATTTGCTATGCGCGATGTTTTTGTGTTATGAATTTTCACTCGCAAATTTTTAGAGTAGGATTGTTCTTAGACTATTCATACATATAAAATATGTATAGTTAATATAAACACAGTATTAAGTAATTTACATTATTCCAATAACTTCGGTAATCAATATTGGTAACAAGATTAGGAAAGGAATACTTTACGTATTGTAGAATCTAAAAATTCTCTGCACATGGCGGTTAATTATTGTAGTTTTTATGTTATGCCATTTCCTTTACACTGATTTGCACAAAATCATCACATTACTTCCGTGTGAACCTTGATTAGGAATACGGAACGATTGACAAGGCCAATACGATGACACCGCTTAGCGGTTTTTGTTGGCTATTGTGGAGATTACAAGGTCTCTGATTGTTGATAGATCTGAATCTCGTGAACCTAGAACTTAACAAATTCGTAATTTGACGAACCCTTATTATTTTCTGGCATACGAACCAGTTAAAACTAGTTCTTTTAAATGTATTTTCATTTAACCCAAGGTACTGTTAATCGGGAAAACCAAAAGGCCCTTTTTAAAAATGCCAACATTATAAATTACGTAACCGCTCTAAAACAATCGCGATCATGATGTCAGATTTTAAGATGCTTATGCTAAATCACTAAATAATTCTGACAGCATTAAATAATATTCTTATATAAATTGCTGAATAATCACACACGGAGCAGTGACAGTCTGTTTAAAATCAGCAATATTTTCCAAATTTCTTCTACAAAAACCAACCTAGGAATCCAGGCACCTCTCTTTCGAACTCTTCGCGATTTTAACGGATTGAACAGTGCTTATCCGGAGCTGGATATATTCGGTAGTGGGCTGATCGGTTTTAGAGAAAGCATTGTTGGGTGCCTAACTCGAACCTAATTCGCTGTTTTACTAAATTTTTTTTTCTGCATTACCAAAAATTTCGGGTAATTTTATTGTATTCTTATGCTTATCTTGTATATGTTTTAACTTCGAAGATTGATAGACGAAGATTTTGTAAAATATGCCGTAGATTTAGTACTATGTATGATGTGGTAAACTTTAATAAATACATATTTTTTTATTTACATATTTTTTTGTTAGAGATTTACAAATCGGCATTTTTTTTAGTTTCTTCTATGCATAATCAATGAATTATTATAAAATTACAAGTAACCAGTGAAATTCAAAACCAATTCAAGCATAAAGCGTTTGTTGTTAAACATTGTCAAGATCCGTGACGGAGTAATACTAAGTAGTTGTAAACATTGCAGTTTGTAACCATAGTTTTAAAAGAGCATTTGCGGTTTCTCAGTTTAGAAGTTATTTCGTTGTCTAGGTAAAGTTAATTCAGTCCAAACGATTACAATACGAATAAATGATGAAATGATTACCACGTCCGGTGTAATCAACGTTAGCGCATCTACTAATCAAACAAGCCGTCCCTAAGTATAAACAGACAATTTTACAATGCCTTTTCTTTTCCAGGTACATGGCAAATAACATGGCTTACGACAATACAACAAAGGGGAAAGAAGAAAAACTCGCGGAGAAAACACTTAAAGACACTGACTTAATCGCCACAAGCGAAATGAAAAATAATTTTGTAAAGAACAAAATGGAAAAGGTACAGGAGAAACCCGATGATTGGATCGACTTAAATTTCTTCCAGAAAGCCAAACGCTTGATATCTCTAATAACAGTTGAACCGATACTTGCTGGTTACGTCATGCCTTCGGTACTTTCTGCTCTCGCTACGCAAAATTTGTATTTGGAGAAAGCGTGCAGAGTAAATTTAGCCTTCGATCACCACATTTGTGATGCCTTAACCAAAAGAGATACCGCTAATTACACTTTTGAAGAAGAAGCAGTGCAGACACTCGTAGCGTCTGTAGCTGGATGGAAAACAGTATTGCAATCGTTTCTTCCATGTGGGATTTTAATATTCTTAGGCGCGTATAGTGATAGAGTTGGACAGAGAAAGATTTGCATGCTATTACCCATAATAGGCGAATTCCTGACAAGTATTGGCCTTATAGTGAATACGTACTTTTTCTACGAATTGCCGGTAGAAGTTGCAGCAGTGACCGAAGCCATATTCCCTGCATTGACTGGAGGATGGTTCACCATGTTTATGGGAGTGTTTAGTTTTATAGCTGAAGTGACGACCGAGGATCAAAGAACGTTACGAATCGGAATCGTGAATTTATTTTATTCTTTAGGAGTTCCCGTTGGAGCGGCTTTAAGTGGAATTTTAGTCAGAAAAATCGGGCTATATGGAGTGTTTTCTTTAAGTGCCTCGTTATATGTTTTGAGTTTTCTATATGCTTTCTTCAGGATAAAGGAAGTCAAACGAATTAATACAAGTGTGGTGAGTATTGTCATTGTTATCTGTACGTGTGAATGTTTCTTTGAAACGAATTAAAAACGTCTTCACGCTTCATTCTTGCGGTAATTGTAGTTAAACAATTTTTATTGTGAGGAACTGTACGTAGAAAATGCTGTGCGCTTCACGTATTTGAAACAATGTATATAATTTGCATTAATACATCCTTGATCCTGATCAGATATCTTGGGTAGGTAAAGTTCTGAAGTGCGTATGATTGAATGATTAGGTATACTGGCTTCAGTCAGATCTATTTGCAGTGTCATGTGATCAGCCAAATGTGATTTATTGTGGTACATTTCCACGTTTACACTTTGTAAATGTAAGAGCGCTCTCCTCGAACCCATATTTTGTGACACTAATTATTTCATCTCATTCATTTGATAAATGAATAGCTGTTTGTTTGTCTCGCTAAAACTCGAGAATGGCTGGACCGATTTGATTAATATTCTGAAACATTTGAGGAAGTTCAGGGAAAGAACAAACGAGAAACATGTATATTTTATAATAAAAAGATAACAAAAACATAATTGTATAATGTTTTGTTGACAAAAATATTATAGACTGAAGATTTTTTTGATTTGTAGATTAACCCTTAACCGATTTTGATGAATTTTGTGTGTGTGTGTGTTCAAGTGGATTCGACAATCGTTTAGATTTAGTTAGAGCTTTTTGTATTTAAGACTATGTACTGGATTTCTGTCGGTAGTAAGCAATAAATTAAAAATTGTCTTTTAAATTGTACAGATTTATAACTTCAACAATTAGGCATTCACTTTCAAATAAATACCAGCGTGCAATGACCATGAATAAGGTTTGTCAATCACCGTGTCGTCTTATTATATAACAGGTTACAAGTTCAATGCCTAATAAAATTAATTTGAGCGTGCGAATAGAAAAAGTCCGTCAACTTGACCTAGTTTTGTTCTCGTGTTCGATCGATGGTTAAGAAATTAAATTAAATTTACAAGTAAAATATTAAATAAACAAGTAAGATAAATCTGAATAAAATCTATACATACCAATAATTATATATACCAATTTAATTCTAAAGTACTAACGTAATTTTTGTAATAAATAAATATTTTAATGAATGTATAAGGTGACTTATCATCGTTTTCGTATCTCTTAATATTGGTATAAATTTTCATGTAAATTTCGTAAATATCTAAACTATTTTTAAAACTTCATTTGCATTATATTTAAATAATAATTTCAATTGTTTAATAAACAGACATTAAGTTGGCATTAATCAACATTCTTTATCAATAATAAGTGAACGTAATCAATTTTTTTAATAATTAATTTGGCCTTTAACGCCCTAATCATTCTCAAGAATTATTGATATTTGAGTGCACTCGTTCATAAAGTTAGATAATTATACGAGATTTTCTGAAAACCCTTGAATACTGTCTTTGCATTGTGTATTTATCTTTTGATAAAAAATATTTTGTTACTAGCTGACCTGGCAAACGTTGTTTTGCCATTTATATTTTATAATAAAAAATAGGGGTTGATGGTAGAGGGGTGAAAATTAAGGGTTGTAGGTATGTATTTTTTTATGCTCTATCATAAAAAAATAAAAATTATAAAATTATAATTTAGGGGTGGACTACCCTTAACATTTAGGGGGATGAAAAATAGATGTTGTCCGATTCTCAGACATACCCAATATGCACACAAAATTTCATGAGAATCGGTCGAGCCGTTTCGGAGGAGTTTAACCACAAACACCGCGACACGAGAATTTTATATATTAGATATATTTACTTATATAAACATATTATGTATATTATTATTATGTTTTTAGTATTCTTGAGGCAAGTTGAACAGTAACAGCCTTTTCTATATAGCCTCTCGGTAAACCTTAATAAAAAATTCCGTATTCACAACTTGTATCTGTTTTGCTACCAATTCCTCTTTATACGCAAGTTAAATCAACAAACAAAAACAAATCAGTAGACTTAGTTCCTAAGTGCTTGTTTTCATTCGTACAAAGTTTAATTTATAATAATATTTTCAGAAGCCAACTAATAACTGCTGCGAGTGGTTACGAGATTTCTTTGATACACGCTATGTAAAAGACACTATAATGGTGGCATTCAAGAACGGACCAAATAGGAGACGGTTACGAGTTATTATGTTAGTAATCGTGCTGTGCGTAGTTATTGGACCAATTTACGGTAAGAAATATAAAATTAATTCTCCAGCTATTAATTTCTTATAAATGAAATATTGAATGAAACTATTAAGTTGAATAACGTTATAGTCAAATGTTGATATTATGATATTCGAACTTCGAACTTATCGAAATTATACAATAAATTAACTAACAAGTGGGTAAGTGGTGTTGCGTGTAACGCGTTTAAGTAGTGCGCCATCTAGTTGGCGCGCCCGCTGTAGTGTATGCGCTCTCTCGTCCCGGATTTTGGCGCGAATCATGCGTTTTGTTTTTTAGATAGAATTGAAAATGGTTATAGATGATTTATTTATTTTAGTCAATATTCATTTCGGTTTATAGAAAGAGTAAGAATTTTGTGGATATATGTGAATGTGAGAGTTTTAGGAATCTGTTTATTTTTAAAATCTTGATATCATAGCAAATATAGAACATAATAATATAAACAACTGTATAAAATATAGATTTATGTGAAATAAATGTCATTATTTAGACTTAGAAGTTCCAATACACACATTAATATTGAGAGGAAAAAATATATTTTCGTACATGTCATTTTGTCAATGACAGTAGTATGATTCGTAAAATTTTGCAGCAATATACAATTATATAATATGTATTATTTTATAATTTAGATTCTAGACAATTTTTAAGAAAATAAATGCATATAAAACATATAACTATGTTTAATATGCACAATGGTTCATGTTTAAGTTTCTCAATTCGCGGCAACGACACTATTTTTTTGTTGAATGTGATTGGTTCTAGACACGTAAGTCTGAATATAGGACCTTATTGCAGAACTTCACTAACCTGGGATTCAATATTTAAAAAAAAGCCGTAATTATTACTCGTTGAATTGATATGAGCTATCAATAGCGCTTTCTATAGCAAATTTCAACTCGTAACAATAAGATCGCTTTGTATGGCTTTAAACTACGAAAACTAGCGTATTTTATTACATTCAACTCGCTGTATTCACGAAGTTCAGATTAATGAAATAATAGATTGATGTATAGTCCATTGAACTAGTCCCGCTGAAATCCTAAATATGTGTCATTCATTTGATTTGAATGGCCAATCGGATGTGTCGTTGAACGTTAGCAGTGTGACGTCAGACGCAGCAGAGCATCTCTTCCGGCGATTCATGTGCCCGCGCTTTTATTCGAAAAGATATTTGCCTAACGTTTTTTCGATTCTTAAAATTTAAAGCTTATTTTTAACTATTTATTATAACATAGCGCTTGTACAGAGAGGTAACGGCGTGGCCTTGAGATTATATAATAAATAGATTCAAGATTAATGTCGAACTATAATGATAGTGTTGCCAACATAAAAAAGATAATTTCGCACTACAGCGACGCGGGATTTCAGTAACTCCAATTCTATCTCCACACATACTCTACATCACGACATAATGGGGTAATTTTCCATTATGCCATTATCTACATAGTAGATCTAATAATGCGCATTTGTATGGCGAAAAAAAAATTGCGTATCTGTTTTGTGTCAGTCAAATGTAGAATTAAGGGTTAAATTTAAAAATATAATTGTAAAGTAATGTTTCATAGCCATACTAATAGTATATATATATATATATCGGGTTTACCGACAAAATATTCAAAAAAATATAATTCTTTATAGTCTGTATTCGTATGTTTTGACTCTACCAGACGCAGCGGTCAACAATTCCTACTAACGTGAGACTATTGTTGAACTATGATAAATCAATGCGCTTTTATCTAATGAAGTACCTATAATTTATCTCGACGCCGCGCCGTCTTGGGTGACTGTTTATTCGTTACTTATAATATTATCAACAATAAAGACGACTCTCTTATTAAATATTAGCTAAAATGATATTCAAAATTTTTTAAAGAATAAGATTCTTTAAAACCGTATCGATTTTATCTTATTTCGCAATTTTTGTGTAGTTTTTGATGTCCGAATTTATGATTTAACCTAGCTAATATACCATATATGGTATCTAGGTATAGATAATTATTATATTATTTAGTTATATGTGCGCATTTAACATTCGCTCCAACAGGGAAGGAAAACATCGTGAGAAAACCGGCCGTGTGACAGGCACAGACGGCGGATCACCTACTTGCCTATTAGATTCACAAACAGATATAAAAATCTGAGGCCCAGATCTAAAAAGATTGTAGCGCCACTGGTTTCATATATCCATGACCACCTCATAATTTTGTGTACTTTTTGAGGTCCGAAGTCATCATATAGTTTCATAAGCAAAGTATACACGTACTATACAAGTATACATGTATAGTACGTGTACAAGTTTAGCACCTACGTCATAACGCCTCTTACTGATGTCCTTTATTTCATGGATTCATTGTTCTAAGTACTTGGTTAAGATATTTATTGTGGTATGTGTAAGTGCCGATTGTCTTGTTTCAAATTGTCTTTTGATTAGATTAATTTATGACATGTCTTCGAAAGTAACTGAACTTTGCTAATTTAATTCTCCTTTTTTTAATAAGTCGATATTATTATTATTTATCTATTATATCATCGTCAAAAATTAAAAAAAAATTGTTTACGATTTTTTTGTATTAATGCTATACATATACAGGGTGGCCAAAAGGTCGTGGATCAATCGCAACTAGGGGTTAGATGGGGTCATCACCGGCAAAAATTTGTTCTACGGGAGGTCCTTAAACTCAACCCATGCAGAGTTATAATTTATTTTGCGTTTTTATAAAAAAAATGTCTTTTTTTACTAATTCTTATTAAGATTCGAAAAATCTACACCTGTATCTTTTTCATAAGATCCACTAGATTGATACTAAGATGAGTCCATGCGTTAGACAAGCTATTTTTTGTTGTTTATTGGGTGTATTGAAGATAATATTAAGTTATACGATATAAAATTTTCTCAAATCATAACATTTTCTTTACTTCGGACCCCACTGAAAAAAAAAAACTCAACCGAAAAATGACCCTGTATTACATGTTTTGGCGCATTTAATAGGGATTCTGAAAAGGTATTACACATGGCCATGAGTGGCTCTAATTTCTTTCTCGGGCGTAAAAACATTAAAATTAACATTAAAATTAATTTGAAACAAATGGATTTAATTTACTGAAAAGCACTCACAGTCGAGTTATATAAATAATGTAGTAGATGGCGCTTCCATTAAGCAGCACATGCCTGAGGTCTTAGGAGGTAGGTAATTGACTTTCTGTCCACGTGTGCATCTAACATTTGCTCGTACCGTGTTAACATATTGAGGAAACCGGCATGTCTCAAATCCAGAGACATGCGTTAGACAGAAGGCTGATCACATACTTGTCTATGAAATAAAACAAAGGTTGGCCTTTATTTCATAGACAAGTATGTGATCAGCCTTCTGTCTAACGCATGTCTCTGGATTTGAGACATGCCGGTTTCCTCAATATGTTAACACGGTACGAGCAAATGTTAGATGCACACGTGGACAGAAAGTCAATTACCTACCTCCTAAGACCTCAGGCATGTGCTGCTTAATGGAAGCGCCATCTACTACATTATTTATATAACTCGACTGTGAGTGCTTTTCAGTAAATTAAATCCATTTGTTTCAAATTAATTTTAATGTTAATTTTAATGTTTTTACGCCCGAGAAAGAAATTAGAGCCACTCATGGCCATGTGTAATACCTTTTCAGAATCCCTATTAAATGCGCCAAAACATGTAATACAGGGTCATTTTTCGGTTGAGTTTTTTTTTTTCAGTGGGGTCCGAAGTAAAGAAAATGTTATGATTTGAGAAAATTTTATATCGTATAACTTAATATTATCTTCAATACACCCAATAAACAACAAAAAATAGCTTGTCTAACGCATGGACTCATCTTAGTATCAATCTAGTGGATCTTATGAAAAAGATACAGGTGTAGATTTTTCGAATCTTAATAAGAATTAGTAAAAAAAGACATTTTTTTTATAAAAACGCAAAATAAATTATAACTCTGCATGGGTTGAGTTTAAGGACCTCCCGTAGAACAAATTTTTGCCGGTGATGACCCCATCTAACCCCTAGTTGCGATTGATCCACGACCTTTTGGCCACCCTGTATATGTATAGCATTAATACAAAAAAATCGTAAACAATTTTTTTTTAATTTTTGACGATGATATAATAGATAAATAATAATAATATCGACTTATTAAAAAAAGGAGAATTAAATTAGCAAAGTTCAGTTACTTTCGAAGACATGTCATAAATTAATCTAATCAAAAGACAATTTGAAACAAGACAATCGGCACTTACACATACCACAATAAATATCTTAACCAAGTACTTAGAACAATGAATCCATGAAATAAAGGACATCAGTAAGAGGCGTTATGACGTAGGTGCTAAACTTGTACACGTACTATACATGTATACTTGTATAGTACGTGTATACTTTGCTTATGAAACTATATGATGACTTCGGACCTCAAAAAGTACACAAAATTATGAGGTGGTCATGGATATATGAAACCAGTGGCGCTACAATCTTTTTAGATCTGGGCCTCAGATTTTTATATCTGTTTGTGAATCTAATAGGCAAGTAGGTGATCCGCCGTCTGTGCCTGTCACACGGCCGGTTTTCTCACGATGTTTTCCTTCCCTGTTGGAGCGAATGTTAAATGCGCACATATAACTAAATAATATAATAATTA
This sequence comes from Pieris melete, assembly GCA_963693345.1. Lineage (NCBI taxonomy): Eukaryota > Metazoa > Arthropoda > Insecta > Lepidoptera > Pieridae > Pieris > Pieris melete. The sequence goes on along the minus strand of CAVNZK010000043.1, from coordinate 2,489,612 downwards.
TCTATACCTAGATACCATATATGGTATATTAGCTAGGTTAAATCATAAATTCGGACATCAAAAACTACACAAAAATTGCGAAATAAGATAAAATCGATACGGTTTTAAAGAATCTTATTCTTTAAAAAATTTTGAATATCATTTTAGCTAATATTTAATAAGAGAGTCGTCTTTATTGTTGATAATATTATAAGTAACGAATAAACAGTCACCCAAGACGGCGCGGCGTCGAGATAAATTATAGGTACTTCATTAGATAAAAGCGCATTGATTTATCATAGTTCAACAATAGTCTCACGTTAGTAGGAATTGTTGACCGCTGCGTCTGGTAGAGTCAAAACATACGAATACAGACTATAAAGAATTATATTTTTTTGAATATTTTGTCGGTAAACCCGATATATATATATATATACTATTAGTATGGCTATGAAACATTACTTTACAATTATATTTTTAAATTTAACCCTTAATTCTACATTTGACTGACACAAAACAGATACGCAATTTTTTTTTCGCCATACAAATGCGCATTATTAGATCTACTATGTAGATAATGGCATAATGGAAAATTACCCCATTATGTCGTGATGTAGAGTATGTGTGGAGATAGAATTGGAGTTACTGAAATCCCGCGTCGCTGTAGTGCGAAATTATCTTTTTTATGTTGGCAACACTATCATTATAGTTCGACATTAATCTTGAATCTATTTATTATATAATCTCAAGGCCACGCCGTTACCTCTCTGTACAAGCGCTATGTTATAATAAATAGTTAAAAATAAGCTTTAAATTTTAAGAATCGAAAAAACGTTAGGCAAATATCTTTTCGAATAAAAGCGCGGGCACATGAATCGCCGGAAGAGATGCTCTGCTGCGTCTGACGTCACACTGCTAACGTTCAACGACACATCCGATTGGCCATTCAAATCAAATGAATGACACATATTTAGGATTTCAGCGGGACTAGTTCAATGGACTATACATCAATCTATTATTTCATTAATCTGAACTTCGTGAATACAGCGAGTTGAATGTAATAAAATACGCTAGTTTTCGTAGTTTAAAGCCATACAAAGCGATCTTATTGTTACGAGTTGAAATTTGCTATAGAAAGCGCTATTGATAGCTCATATCAATTCAACGAGTAATAATTACGGCTTTTTTTTAAATATTGAATCCCAGGTTAGTGAAGTTCTGCAATAAGGTCCTATATTCAGACTTACGTGTCTAGAACCAATCACATTCAACAAAAAAATAGTGTCGTTGCCGCGAATTGAGAAACTTAAACATGAACCATTGTGCATATTAAACATAGTTATATGTTTTATATGCATTTATTTTCTTAAAAATTGTCTAGAATCTAAATTATAAAATAATACATATTATATAATTGTATATTGCTGCAAAATTTTACGAATCATACTACTGTCATTGACAAAATGACATGTACGAAAATATATTTTTTCCTCTCAATATTAATGTGTGTATTGGAACTTCTAAGTCTAAATAATGACATTTATTTCACATAAATCTATATTTTATACAGTTGTTTATATTATTATGTTCTATATTTGCTATGATATCAAGATTTTAAAAATAAACAGATTCCTAAAACTCTCACATTCACATATATCCACAAAATTCTTACTCTTTCTATAAACCGAAATGAATATTGACTAAAATAAATAAATCATCTATAACCATTTTCAATTCTATCTAAAAAACAAAACGCATGATTCGCGCCAAAATCCGGGACGAGAGAGCGCATACACTACAGCGGGCGCGCCAACTAGATGGCGCACTACTTAAACGCGTTACACGCAACACCACTTACCCACTTGTTAGTTAATTTATTGTATAATTTCGATAAGTTCGAAGTTCGAATATCATAATATCAACATTTGACTATAACGTTATTCAACTTAATAGTTTCATTCAATATTTCATTTATAAGAAATTAATAGCTGGAGAATTAATTTTATATTTCTTACCGTAAATTGGTCCAATAACTACGCACAGCACGATTACTAACATAATAACTCGTAACCGTCTCCTATTTGGTCCGTTCTTGAATGCCACCATTATAGTGTCTTTTACATAGCGTGTATCAAAGAAATCTCGTAACCACTCGCAGCAGTTATTAGTTGGCTTCTGAAAATATTATTATAAATTAAACTTTGTACGAATGAAAACAAGCACTTAGGAACTAAGTCTACTGATTTGTTTTTGTTTGTTGATTTAACTTGCGTATAAAGAGGAATTGGTAGCAAAACAGATACAAGTTGTGAATACGGAATTTTTTATTAAGGTTTACCGAGAGGCTATATAGAAAAGGCTGTTACTGTTCAACTTGCCTCAAGAATACTAAAAACATAATAATAATATACATAATATGTTTATATAAGTAAATATATCTAATATATAAAATTCTCGTGTCGCGGTGTTTGTGGTTAAACTCCTCCGAAACGGCTCGACCGATTCTCATGAAATTTTGTGTGCATATTGGGTATGTCTGAGAATCGGACAACATCTATTTTTCATCCCCCTAAATGTTAAGGGTAGTCCACCCCTAAATTATAATTTTATAATTTTTATTTTTTTATGATAGAGCATAAAAAAATACATACCTACAACCCTTAATTTTCACCCCTCTACCATCAACCCCTATTTTTTATTATAAAATATAAATGGCAAAACAACGTTTGCCAGGTCAGCTAGTAACAAAATATTTTTTATCAAAAGATAAATACACAATGCAAAGACAGTATTCAAGGGTTTTCAGAAAATCTCGTATAATTATCTAACTTTATGAACGAGTGCACTCAAATATCAATAATTCTTGAGAATGATTAGGGCGTTAAAGGCCAAATTAATTATTAAAAAAATTGATTACGTTCACTTATTATTGATAAAGAATGTTGATTAATGCCAACTTAATGTCTGTTTATTAAACAATTGAAATTATTATTTAAATATAATGCAAATGAAGTTTTAAAAATAGTTTAGATATTTACGAAATTTACATGAAAATTTATACCAATATTAAGAGATACGAAAACGATGATAAGTCACCTTATACATTCATTAAAATATTTATTTATTACAAAAATTACGTTAGTACTTTAGAATTAAATTGGTATATATAATTATTGGTATGTATAGATTTTATTCAGATTTATCTTACTTGTTTATTTAATATTTTACTTGTAAATTTAATTTAATTTCTTAACCATCGATCGAACACGAGAACAAAACTAGGTCAAGTTGACGGACTTTTTCTATTCGCACGCTCAAATTAATTTTATTAGGCATTGAACTTGTAACCTGTTATATAATAAGACGACACGGTGATTGACAAACCTTATTCATGGTCATTGCACGCTGGTATTTATTTGAAAGTGAATGCCTAATTGTTGAAGTTATAAATCTGTACAATTTAAAAGACAATTTTTAATTTATTGCTTACTACCGACAGAAATCCAGTACATAGTCTTAAATACAAAAAGCTCTAACTAAATCTAAACGATTGTCGAATCCACTTGAACACACACACACACAAAATTCATCAAAATCGGTTAAGGGTTAATCTACAAATCAAAAAAATCTTCAGTCTATAATATTTTTGTCAACAAAACATTATACAATTATGTTTTTGTTATCTTTTTATTATAAAATATACATGTTTCTCGTTTGTTCTTTCCCTGAACTTCCTCAAATGTTTCAGAATATTAATCAAATCGGTCCAGCCATTCTCGAGTTTTAGCGAGACAAACAAACAGCTATTCATTTATCAAATGAATGAGATGAAATAATTAGTGTCACAAAATATGGGTTCGAGGAGAGCGCTCTTACATTTACAAAGTGTAAACGTGGAAATGTACCACAATAAATCACATTTGGCTGATCACATGACACTGCAAATAGATCTGACTGAAGCCAGTATACCTAATCATTCAATCATACGCACTTCAGAACTTTACCTACCCAAGATATCTGATCAGGATCAAGGATGTATTAATGCAAATTATATACATTGTTTCAAATACGTGAAGCGCACAGCATTTTCTACGTACAGTTCCTCACAATAAAAATTGTTTAACTACAATTACCGCAAGAATGAAGCGTGAAGACGTTTTTAATTCGTTTCAAAGAAACATTCACACGTACAGATAACAATGACAATACTCACCACACTTGTATTAATTCGTTTGACTTCCTTTATCCTGAAGAAAGCATATAGAAAACTCAAAACATATAACGAGGCACTTAAAGAAAACACTCCATATAGCCCGATTTTTCTGACTAAAATTCCACTTAAAGCCGCTCCAACGGGAACTCCTAAAGAATAAAATAAATTCACGATTCCGATTCGTAACGTTCTTTGATCCTCGGTCGTCACTTCAGCTATAAAACTAAACACTCCCATAAACATGGTGAACCATCCTCCAGTCAATGCAGGGAATATGGCTTCGGTCACTGCTGCAACTTCTACCGGCAATTCGTAGAAAAAGTACGTATTCACTATAAGGCCAATACTTGTCAGGAATTCGCCTATTATGGGTAATAGCATGCAAATCTTTCTCTGTCCAACTCTATCACTATACGCGCCTAAGAATATTAAAATCCCACATGGAAGAAACGATTGCAATACTGTTTTCCATCCAGCTACAGACGCTACGAGTGTCTGCACTGCTTCTTCTTCAAAAGTGTAATTAGCGGTATCTCTTTTGGTTAAGGCATCACAAATGTGGTGATCGAAGGCTAAATTTACTCTGCACGCTTTCTCCAAATACAAATTTTGCGTAGCGAGAGCAGAAAGTACCGAAGGCATGACGTAACCAGCAAGTATCGGTTCAACTGTTATTAGAGATATCAAGCGTTTGGCTTTCTGGAAGAAATTTAAGTCGATCCAATCATCGGGTTTCTCCTGTACCTTTTCCATTTTGTTCTTTACAAAATTATTTTTCATTTCGCTTGTGGCGATTAAGTCAGTGTCTTTAAGTGTTTTCTCCGCGAGTTTTTCTTCTTTCCCCTTTGTTGTATTGTCGTAAGCCATGTTATTTGCCATGTACCTGGAAAAGAAAAGGCATTGTAAAATTGTCTGTTTATACTTAGGGACGGCTTGTTTGATTAGTAGATGCGCTAACGTTGATTACACCGGACGTGGTAATCATTTCATCATTTATTCGTATTGTAATCGTTTGGACTGAATTAACTTTACCTAGACAACGAAATAACTTCTAAACTGAGAAACCGCAAATGCTCTTTTAAAACTATGGTTACAAACTGCAATGTTTACAACTACTTAGTATTACTCCGTCACGGATCTTGACAATGTTTAACAACAAACGCTTTATGCTTGAATTGGTTTTGAATTTCACTGGTTACTTGTAATTTTATAATAATTCATTGATTATGCATAGAAGAAACTAAAAAAAATGCCGATTTGTAAATCTCTAACAAAAAAATATGTAAATAAAAAAATATGTATTTATTAAAGTTTACCACATCATACATAGTACTAAATCTACGGCATATTTTACAAAATCTTCGTCTATCAATCTTCGAAGTTAAAACATATACAAGATAAGCATAAGAATACAATAAAATTACCCGAAATTTTTGGTAATGCAGAAAAAAAAATTTAGTAAAACAGCGAATTAGGTTCGAGTTAGGCACCCAACAATGCTTTCTCTAAAACCGATCAGCCCACTACCGAATATATCCAGCTCCGGATAAGCACTGTTCAATCCGTTAAAATCGCGAAGAGTTCGAAAGAGAGGTGCCTGGATTCCTAGGTTGGTTTTTGTAGAAGAAATTTGGAAAATATTGCTGATTTTAAACAGACTGTCACTGCTCCGTGTGTGATTATTCAGCAATTTATATAAGAATATTATTTAATGCTGTCAGAATTATTTAGTGATTTAGCATAAGCATCTTAAAATCTGACATCATGATCGCGATTGTTTTAGAGCGGTTACGTAATTTATAATGTTGGCATTTTTAAAAAGGGCCTTTTGGTTTTCCCGATTAACAGTACCTTGGGTTAAATGAAAATACATTTAAAAGAACTAGTTTTAACTGGTTCGTATGCCAGAAAATAATAAGGGTTCGTCAAATTACGAATTTGTTAAGTTCTAGGTTCACGAGATTCAGATCTATCAACAATCAGAGACCTTGTAATCTCCACAATAGCCAACAAAAACCGCTAAGCGGTGTCATCGTATTGGCCTTGTCAATCGTTCCGTATTCCTAATCAAGGTTCACACGGAAGTAATGTGATGATTTTGTGCAAATCAGTGTAAAGGAAATGGCATAACATAAAAACTACAATAATTAACCGCCATGTGCAGAGAATTTTTAGATTCTACAATACGTAAAGTATTCCTTTCCTAATCTTGTTACCAATATTGATTACCGAAGTTATTGGAATAATGTAAATTACTTAATACTGTGTTTATATTAACTATACATATTTTATATGTATGAATAGTCTAAGAACAATCCTACTCTAAAAATTTGCGAGTGAAAATTCATAACACAAAAACATCGCGCATAGCAAATTTACCAATATAACACTTTGTACTTCATCCTTTGTGGTTTAAATAGAAAGTCATAACATTCGTAAACACATATTTGCAATCTTCACGGTTTTACAAAAATTAGAATCGTTTTCTTAAGTAAGTAGGTAAGGTGTTCTTGCGAAATTTCATTTACATACGCGACTTTTCACACATACGAGTAGATTAAAAACATAATCCTACATCTAACATAAATTAATATTACAAAAAACTAACCTTAAAATATAATAGCTAAAAAAAGGAGTCCCTTTAGGTAAGATAGAAGAAACCAAACCCGAAGATACTGGCAGCGTTCCCCCTTTGAATAGCCAACTCACCCGCTTAGCCACTAGGCTAAAACCGCTCTAGCAATTTTATAAGTAATTGTTTAATACTTTATCAAACAAATGGTAACTTCACATACCTAGGATTTCAAAGACGACACAGGCTACTATTTTAATATTTTAGTGACCAACTGAACGCAATGACAATATAATACGTGGTGTTCCCAAGTATTAAATCGTCTCCGCAATGCAATAATCACGTTTTGTATAACTTCAAATATACACGGTACATTCCAATACATAGTTAGATATTTATCAGGCACGTATGAAACATCACAAGAATAAATAAAATAATATATTAGTATAGGCTATCTTTACATATTTGAATCTTTTCTAGTTGTAAAACTTAATCTCTTGATTTAAGGGTTCATAAAGCTGTGGTCCGAATTTAAATATTGTAAATTGAATTCCTAATTCGTAAATAAAAGATGAAACAGATTATATAAATATAAAAAAAAACAGAAATATAGGTACTTTTAACGAGTTTTTACTTTGAATTTAACAGGAGCAACGCCACAAAAGTAATCATGATTTAAATGAATGAATCAACCGGACTTGAGTCTAAAATATCAGGTTTAAACAAGTGAATTAAAGAACTGAACTAAAGGCCAGCTGGTATAACTATAGTGGAGTTATTGGTTGTACTATAAGAAATGGTTAAATGGCCGTTGATGCAGAATTTTTACGATACAAATTATTAAGCCCTAAGTACATACCTCGATGTGTCCTTGGTTTTAATTAATAAAATAAAAGCTCATAATTGCCTGTTGTAAGAAAAGGTTATAATATATTATACTTCGCCTTTCAGTACAAATGCAAACAGTTATCAGCACGCACAAGACACGAAAATAACAATGGGGGCGTAATTAATATTAAACTTAAGATTTGCAATTATGAAAACCATTTCAGCGAGTGAGTCTAACCAAGCTAAGAATCTGCCGTAATTTGCCGTATATGAACCACTGCCATATGAGCTACTTCACAAAATTTTAAAATTTCAATAATATCCTAGATGACCTTAATTCTAGGGTTGAAAACCCCATCTTAAGTAAAATGACAAATGGTTTGGTCGAGAGTAATAATTATGGAATAAATAAATAAAATAATATAACGAGGGTCCGATTGTTTCCTGATTATTTGTACATATATTTGTATATTCCTCTTAAGTACTTGATTGTTTATTTGTGTGTTTTATCTTTTCGTTTGTACACTCCTCATAGGAAAAATGTACAGATTAAATTTATTTACAACAACGAAATTAGAGATTATGAAAAATATACTTAATAATCTTAAAAAATATTATAAAATATCAAAAAAAAAATCTTTATTTACACACAACAATCGTGAGCAAACGATTGTTTCGTGTCTACATAATAATGATTAGTGTAAATATAAAAAAACAAGGAAATCCCCATTTGTGATCATGTAGCATAAAGTCGTATAAAAACTGCATAAATTGGGAAACTCTCGTGTTTGTCGAATTTATATTAACACACAAAAAATAACATGAAATAAACTGTAGAAAATCACATCGGATAGTCGATTTCAAGCAAGTCGAAGTTAAACCTGATGTGGCATTTCGTGTTAGGAGTAGTTGGGTATTCATTAGGTTGACTACTAGACAATAAACCAGTGGTGCTACAACTATATTAGTATGGGTCACGGATTTCTGCATCTCAAGTCAAGTAGGTTAGGTAGGTTCGATTCTTGATTCTATCTTACCTCAAGAAGTGCTGGGTTTTACATTCATCGTACGAGAAAGTCACGCGAATTGTTTGAAAAATTGAGCAGAGGAATCAGTCACCCATGTCCTGAAATGCGTGGCTGTGGCTTTTCAACGGCTGAAAAACCTTGGAGCAGTCACTCCGTGAATCCTGCGAAGGAAACGTCTGAGCTTCTGGAAGGAGCTATGCTGACTTAATTAGCCAGAACTGAACGCACAACGGACCAAACGCACTAAAATTCAAGAACCAAACGTTGGAATGAGAATCACATACTTAATTTAAATACTAATCATGAAATAAATAAATTGTAAAGATAGGCTGGTTACCAATATACAACATATATTTTGATCGTACATATCGAGTACAATATATGCGTTTTGAAATAGTGAAAAAGCGTTTATCAATCTTCAATTACTACGTATTTTTTGAGTTTATATTTATACAATTTTGTGCTTTGAATAAAAAATATATTTTTACCGACGATAAAAAGACAAAAACTCTTCCAGTGCTTTAAAATATTGTCTCTTAGTTTATTTATAATATTCAATAATAGAAATTACAAATATAATAAAAATATTGTCCATGGTCGCTATTTAATAATGCGTTGCATTTAATATAAGGTTTAAACTGTCCTTGCCTATTGTATACTAACTTAATTTAACTTAATTGCAGTTCACATTGTGTTCATAATAGATAGTCGGATGTTTGTCATCGCTAAGTACAAAGTTTTTAAAATTATTCTCATCCGTTATTTCGTGTCTAGAGAATATTTTTTGCAGGTCTGACAATGACACTTGATTATCAAACAATCAAAAAGTAATTTAGGATGTCAATTGTAGAAACAAATCTTTTTTCAAAAACATCACTGCATAAAAAAATGTTGTCTAAATGTGACTGAAACATTTTAATTTTAACTGTTATTTTCAATTAAAAATTAAACCATTTATGTATGCTGATGTTTTGCGTGACTCCCACGGGTAGAAAATTTTACAAGAAACAAGCATTTATTAGGTAAATAGTAATAATTTGATACTGAAATAACATAATTGGCAAAAAGATTAGTCTACATCATACGAGACCGAAGAGCGGAAAGGTGGAACGCTGCCAGTATCTTCGGAACCTGGCCGAAAAAGGGACTCCTTTTAATAATATATTTTAAGTTTATTTATTGTTTTTTGTTTATTTATGTTAGCTATAAGATTGGCAAATGTAAGACAATAATAATAAAAAATCTTCATCACATTACTACAACCCGAATCCCTTATCTTATTTCCCACTAAATTCCTGTGTAAAATATAACAGGTTTATAATTATCTTATTATTATCGTTTATATATTTCAAGATAATGTCCAATCGTCTGTATATTATATAAACAAAGAAGAAACGGTTATTGTTTTATCTTGTTCTTATAAATGGCTAATTGTGTGATCGAATTAATAAACTATATTTAGTTACGTAATCACAATTGTTTTCAAAGAGCTATTATTATCAGGGTGGGCTGCGTTTAGACGCGTTAGCCCGTGCTCTAAAGGAATTTTCTATATCTATGTTTTCACATTCTTTTGCAGGATCGTGATGTCGAGGAAAATTCGTGATATAGGTACAGAAGCTTGACTACAAAAAGAAAATAAGACAAACAAACCAGAACAGAACGAATGAAAAGAACAAAAAAACGTGTACAGAAATCTGGGGCTAAACCAAGTGTTAGCGCACAAGTTATTTTCTATTTTTTTATCAGGGTCTTTTATATGATAACAAACATACTTATGTAGGCATGAAAACCCATAGACAATATATAGAAATACTTCTTTTATAAACTCCTTTGATATTCAATCAGTTCAGACTGCTGAACAGCAGAGTTCATTTCCTCGCAAGTATTAATTCCGTACGCAGAATTTTTTTTGGTTCACGGCCGAGGTTAAAACGCACTCAGTATCTAAACAAAAATTGCTTAGTTATCAGTTAAGGCTATTTTAATTTATGATTTTAATTATATATTATATGTCAACTTCAAGAATCCAAGTCCAAGCTTTCTTAAAATCGGTAAAAAGATATGGCTTTCACGTATTTCTGGTGGGGACATTTATAATAATAATTAAATAATTAATATGCCTGTGTAATTAAAGTGTAATTAAATTGAAAAAATTATTTTAATACAAATGTATTAAATACAAAACATACTGAAACTTATAAACTGGAAGAGTTTGTTCCATTGGATGCAAATTAGGAACTGAACAGAACGGAACAGGTTCAAATTGAAAAATTGTGAAAGAAAAGCTATGAAGATCGCGCAACGGTCGAAAGTAAGGATTTCTTAAATATCTAATAAGTAATATAATTTTTGTCAATGACATTTCAGTACATCGTTTATGTGATATATTATATTATATATATGTTTTTTAATTGCTGTTTATTACCAACCTATATTTTATTCCGACGAAAGTAGCAGTTTGAAATCATTTACGCAGTTTTGAAAATTTTCCTCCTACTGTCTAAAAATAACTTTTGTAAAACTTGTTTGACATATATTATTATTGCTTGTTTATTTTTTATTTTTTGTACAGAAATGTCGTTATACTTAAGTGAACTTTACAGTAATTGGAACGTTTTTAAAAGTCCTTGGTACTTGAATTTATATTTTAATTCTTAGAACTGAGTTTAAACATAACGGAATTTAGCAAATTTTATGTTTAATTCCATATGTAAAGGACACTGGAAAATAACATTTCCTATATTAAAGCACTTGAAACTTTTTATGGACGAGAAACAATTACCATGTAAAAATTTACATTAAATAAATAATATACTGAAAAATAAATTATGTTCTATACATAATTTATTTTTCAGTATATTATTTTAAATGTATTTATTTAATTTTTTATATAAATTGGTTTGGGTAATTAAAATAATAATCAATCCCTCCTACGGTGTAGCGAAATCTGTATACAAGGCCATGAAGTGAGCGTGCTAAAATTGATGGTAAAATAGCATCAATGCAATAGACCTCCAGAGGTCAAGGATTACCTCAAATTACATTACAGTAATTAATTAGAAATAATATATTACACCATTATTTATTTACATTAAATTTATATTTATTTATTTATAAAAAATAATCTAATTCTTACCAAATTAATATTTATGTCACAACCAAGTATCACAAAATCAGTCTTAGATTAAAAATCCATGTTATTAAAATGGACGGAACGAAATTTAAAAATCGAATTGTTATTTCGACAGATCGCGCGCATAGGATCCCGCCGCGAGCGATGTTCCGCGTGCGTTTGACAAACGGCAACTAAAAACTCCGCGGTTGCAGTTTGTACTGACTACTATTCTTAATTTACAAGTTCTTAGCAACCACAGTTCACTATGTAGTTTGTGAACAGAGCGGATGTCCATTCTGATGTCCACAGAGTACCGGTGGCCGCTATTCCGTAGTTGGGTTTTGAAAGTTGTCTCTGCTTCAAAGATAGAAAGTTTAATAACATTGTTTGAATGCTTTTGAAAAACTTCATCAGATTGATATAACTTTGCGTATTTTATTTATTTATACTTTATTACCTTAATCAAAAACATACAGATAACAAAAATAAAAAACAGGTTACAAAAGTTATAAGGCAACGGGCGGCCTTATCGCTAACAAACGATTTCTTCCAGGCATCCCTAACCTCTTGTGTATTTTAGATAATTACGTTAATATTGGAATCGTTGCAAATTACTTACAAAACTATCGTACCATTCAATTGCCTAAAAATATAGCCTATTGTTATGAAAGTTCAATGTATTAATTTGCTATGGTAATTTAAAGTTATAAGGTTTTAATAAAACAAAACATATTTAATAGTATATTTATTCGATCTCGCCGTTACACTAACTACTGAAAAGTTTTTAAGTGTGGTAAAATAATATTAAACTATATTATACATTTTAACCGATTTCAAAGGACTCAAAGTTTACAATTAGAAGTCCGAAATATTTCTATATATAGTTTCAACATTTTACATGCTACACAATGGTCTAATAGAAGGGTTTTTAATTCAGTCAATATATAGTCCTTTGTAAATAAACTTATTGAAGTGAAACTTCTTTATCGGGGTTGGAAAAAAATTTAGTGTAACATTTTTGCGTTACGCGTCACATTTTTCCGTTACGCGCCATGTTTCTTTTTGAAGTCAAAACTTCTTTATCGGCGTTAAAATATGACATATAGTATGTTTTTGACTTTGAAGTTTGACAACGGATTACATTTTCGAGTTGAAATTTGCTAATCGCAATTTGCAGCAATTAAGTTGTAAATTGTATGCTAGGCAGTGTATCAAAATTTACTGTGTTGAAAGAAATAGTTTCGGACATCTAAACTTAAAACAAACCAATTATGGCTCTGCGTACAACAAAGGTTTTATATAAATTTCACTTCTTACGTGTGTACACCTAGTACACGCACACATTTTTTATTTTTATTCGTCTTATACACCACCATTCATTGCAACGAGTATAGTTGAACAGTGTAATAAGATTTGGCGTTTATAAGAATTTTAAATATACAAAATAAATATCGCTTCCGTAACAAAATCACTACTTTTACCTCGCCCATACAATTGACTTTTCACACTTTGTCTTCACTGATACCTTGGACTTCATTTGATTTATTATTGGACAATTCATTAGTCACAATATCTAAAGAGCCATTTTTACTAAGTCCGCATATGGATAATAATTTTCTTAATTTATCACGGTTTTTAATACAATACAATAAAAACATTAAGCACGTTAAGACAATAACAATAATACCGACTATAAAAGGTGCGCTTTTGTCTAAATCGTCGATAGCCCTTTCGAATTTTAATGTTTCATTTGACAAGAATGATTGTAGGGGAGCGAAATATTCCAAGATCCCTTCAGTTGACAGTTCAGTTTCACCGGTCATTGCTTCTAGAACAGTCCTCCAGTCTTCGCTTGCGCCAAGCGACATTCCCTTACTGAAACAATAAAGTGTTCAATTCAAATAGTATTGTGCGCGGCTTACAAAAAAATTTCGAGGTGCCTATTTTAAAATTAATTATTATTGGTATAGGTATGGCTGCGTAAGAAACGTTTTGCATTTATAATATTGTGTCGATTTTCCGGATAATGGCATGTTACTGAGAGGTTTAATATAAGAACCAACAAAGTTTTGTTTCCCAAAAATTATACCTAAAAAATCTAAACAATTTCATTGTTTTCTTGAGAATACTATTGTTTGATACGAATTCATAGATTGAAGATAAAAGTTTTAACTGCGTAAAATTACAATGCATACTGCACATTTTTTATTAATTATTTCTTGTGCAACAAATAATCAAGCATATACATATAAAAGGTTTCGTTCGTACTGAAAACTAAGAGGGTTATTTAGGGGGGGTTTATTATACAACGTCCTGGCTTTAGATTCAAACCACAAGTATTAGTAGAGTCGTAGGCGTATTTTTAGTTGTTTAAATAACCTTTTATTTTGAACCATTGACAATTTACATGTTTCTTTGGTACTTATTATTCACGCAAAAAGCTCTATTCTTTACTGAAACTGTAATGCATGTAAGCATGAGTACAATCAGAATTGGTATAACATTATTGTGTAAAACCATGAGACACATTTGACACATTTTTTCGTAATGAAACCCTTATTATAGACACGTAAACCCTTATGTACTCTTAGGCAAATCATAGATTGGAACAGTGATGTCAACTCCTACAGATTATTCCCCCTAGGACCAACTTTAAATATACCAAAATATAGATTAAAAAACCCCTAAAGTTGTTGTTATACACTCGGTTTGAGAGGTTATGCATTACAAATACATGCAATTATAAAAGAGCTGTTCAATCTTGAACTATAACTTGAAGTATTCATGTAGGTAAACAAGTACACTTATAAATTGTCAGAAAGAAGTTAAATTAATTGTAAATTTACATTTACTATCAGTTCGCAAGTCAAGGGCGTAGAGCGGGTAAGAAGAACTGGCAAGAAACTTTCCGCCACTCTTTTTAATCGCCAAGTATTGTCATACAAATTGTTTGAACTGGAGCAAATCAATCCCAAGGATTAGGATCATTTAGGTGCTCTCAAATTTATAAAAAGCTTTATTGATTAATTTTCGTTTAACGAGGGCTTTGAATTTATTTAGTAATAATTATTCTCTAATTTCACTTGGGAGTTTGTTGTAAAAATGAATACAATAAATAAAAGTACCCCCTAAAAACCCCTGGATATCTTGATTGTCTCTAAATTTTGGGGGGAAAACTAACAAGTTGGCATCACTGGATTGGAATTGACGACTTATATAAAAGTTACTTTCAATAATTATGACCTCTTAAAAGTCACGGCATTTTACCAGACTTAAGGTTGTAATATGACCTTTCCTTGCCTAAAACTATAATAATAGCCTACGCAAGGCAAATATTGTTTAGAAACATCGTTTAATTTTTGTTCGTACGTTTTCCGTCGAAATAATATTTTTCTAGTTGGAATGGTAATAGAAAACATGAAAATGTTTAAAAATTCCAGGAAACCGTGTAAAAATCCAACGTTATCAATCAACATAATAACGTTTCTTTATACCATGGGGTTTCCCTCATTTTCTTTGCTTCATACAAAAATATACATCTAAGTGTAGTGAATGCGATATAAAATCTCAATTGATAACGTGAGTAAAAAACATGTACAAATTCATCTAAATCGTATTTTAATTCAAATGTGTATTAACTATTAAGATTTTTTTAAAGAAGCATGTAGGTACATATTCTAAGAAGTAAACAATGTAAAAGTGAACGACATATTGAAACCTGAAATTGTTTATTTTTTGTTTATAATTAAGTTTTTTACATTCAGTGTATTTACAAATTTTACACGCGTTTTTACATTCAGTGTATTTACAAATTTCAAAAGTTATATGGTGAAAACGTGTTTAGTATAATATATAACTATTTTTTTAATTACTGACATAATTCACCTTCAAAAACCGGAAGAAGCAATAAAGTCGGACGCCACCAAAATAATAATGATTTACCTTAGAAGTTTTCCCGCTTCCTTATTTCTGTGTATGGAGCATTCGTGAAGAGGTCCTGTGTGGTTCACTGCTTTACATAAAGATCGTAGTATTTGAAATTCCAGTATGTGTGAAATTAGGTACCTGGAATAAAAACACGGTAAAATCATGTAAACAGTGAATTTGCCACACACGTTTTGCTACGGTGAAAATATTTATTTATACCACTTCATTATTCTATCTTAACAGTTACTACTAATTCGATAGAACGACACAATAAAACCCACACCGATTATCATACATAAAACACTAAAAAATATATCTATGTTACATATACCTTAGTCTTATAACTAACATTATAGCGAGCAACTCTTGTGAACTCAGCCAGTGTACAAACAAATAGGTCTACCTCAATAGAAATTTTATTTATTATTAGAATAGAAACGATGTTTAGCCCAAATTTACAATGTAAATAAAGTAATAAAAATGGCTAAACGGAGAGTTTAATACCAGTTCATCGCGTCCGTTTTACGCCATTGAATTAAAATACGGCAATTAAAATTTAGAAGCATAATTTGTACCGATGTTCATCAGTGTACATTTATAGCTACATGAGTAAATTATTTTTTGATTTTAAAATATAATTGCCCGATATGACACCCATTTTGGTCGCGAATTTAATAAAATCCTAATAATACACATACACAGATTAGGTGTTCTAAGTTAATGAATTATATTCATTAGTACTCAATAATGATTCAAAATATATATTAATTCATTAAATATCTCAGGGTACAAAAGTTTATGCTTGAGTAATTATGGTAATAGAAATTATTATTAGATTGCAACAAATCTTGTGTAAAATATGACGGCAAAAAATCACGAGTATTTAATTGCTTTATTAACTTTTTAATTAATTGTCCACATCCGTTCAATTTATAGTAATAAATCAAATAATCAATTTATTACTATAAATTGAACGCGATATGAATATTTATCAATACTCAATTTTGGATAAAAAATAAAACCGCTACTAAGGTAAATATGCAAATGCATATAATCCGGTCCTTATTGATGTATGGAATAATATGGAAGTAAGCTATTTGAGCATTTTTGTTGACACATCGCGATGACTGCCGTATATTAATAACGTATTGGATTTTGACAGATTTGATATGTAATAGGAGGCAAACGGGCAGGAGGACATGGACACTCCATGGACACTCACATTTCCAGAACCGGCAACACACTTGCAAGCCAGTGTGTTGCCGGCCTTATAGGTCTACACATTGTTTCTTATATGACGCCCAGCGATACAAGGCATAGGAAAGGTGCATTCTGTATGTGTTATAAATAATGTTTCTTCTTTTCTCACTTGAACAGGTGCAAGAGGCTTTGATGTGCCGGTTTCCTCATAATGTCTTATGAGCAAATGTTAATAGCGCACATGATAATAAAAATGGTGCACAATCGGGCCGATATCAGCGTCTCTTTTTAAGCTATACGATAGTTGCTGTTAAGGCTTTCTATTCTATTAAAAGTCTTGCTCGTACATTTCATAATTCCGGCTAATAAATCCTTCTATTGGGAGCCAAAGTCAAATAGTAACCTGTTAAAAAAACTTACGTAATGTATTGCACGTGCGAAACCACATGATACTTCGAAGCCGGGTCTAAATCGCTTTCATTGCGAAGACTCGGTGGCGAAATCATTGTCTCTCGTATCCTAAAATTATATAAAATTACACCATCGTAAACTAGAAATTGTGCCATTGAGTGCACAACCTTATCTGGTGAATGAAAGCTATCTGTAAAAGGTATGGTCTCTTCTGGTTGATAGACGCGTAGTGGAAAATTTTGTATACACATATGTTACAGGTCAATGACTTCTGGTGAACGCAATAAAAGGTTTTTAGTACGAATAAGCTTCTAATCACATGTAGACTCACGTGTCATTAATATTTAAGGTTTGATTATTAATTGAAGTTTTGAAGTTACACTTCTTTTGGCGCGTTAGGGAAAAATGATGAGAGTAAAATTTTACGAAGCGCGCGCACGCCGTCACAAAAAACCGACACCCTGAAGTTTGCCAACATTTTAGTTTTTTCTATTGTTGGTGTCGTTTTTTCTACAAACGTAGAATAAAATTTTTGAAAAGATTTTTAACTTGTTACGCCAAAGAAGTATAACTTCTAACGCGTGTACATAAGTACACACGTTTTTCTTTAGCGACAGTACCACATAACTCGTATTTAAGATAACTGTACCGTTATTTTAAATTTATATCTATGATACATTCATGATAGCAACAAATATGGTCACTACATTATAAATTCATGACGTATTTTACAATTATACATTTAAAATAACTGTAAGAGTGGTACTGACAAGTAGAAGACCAGCCTTCTGTGCCTGTCACATGTAGATTTTTAGATACAATTTTTACCGTACGAACAAGTGTTAATTTATAGCCGGAAATCGAACACACGACCTCAGGTGTTAAAGTCCCTAAATCCTTTAGAGTCTAGAAGAGCACTGCACGTTTATTATTTTAACTATTATTTTGTGATTTTAATAATCAAGAAGTGAACAGAAATAAAATATTAAAAATCTGAAATATTATGAAACTACCAAATATAACTGTTCCTCCAGAGATCCCCAAACATTGAGAAATTTACTTAATAAAACATTTTATGTCTAAAGTTGCATGCAAGTTTATGTTGATTCAGAAAACTACTCTTATTCAAATAATAATTTTTGCTTGTTAAAATACCTAAGAGTTTTCCTATGAAGGCATTCTCAAGGCTGAACGTAACAAATCCTTCTTGAAAGAATGCTTGATATAATTATAATGCGCTAGTAAACCCTAACAATTTAAGACAAGCGGCAATTAGTTTATAATGCAAAAAATTGCTTATATAGCTATGATAATAATAGTGAGAATTTATACACTATTCTGGCATTCCGTTATACTTGTCTTTACGTTAAGCTAGTATCTAATGCAAATTACAACTGTAATCTGTCCTCAAATAAACAACAGTCGTCTATTAAGTGATTCATATTTATAATTAGATGCATAGGCCAGACCTCTTTCTAGTTTATTTTTTACTAAGATCCAGTTAACTCCTTATGGTCGACCCTGATCTTTATTTATTTTTATACACTTAAAGGGGTAATAATCAAAAGCACTTCATATTATACCTATACTCGTAACAATTTAAAATGTATTAATAGTTTAATTAACCCTTTTTGTATATACTAAACAATACTTCTGACATGAAAATAATCTCGTTTATTCGTTAATTACCTTACCTAATAGCTAGCACATTTTCATGTTACAGAAAATCGTAAAAAAAGGAGAGTGCTAAAACTTATTTAGAAACATGCGGAAGTAAAGAATACAAAAAACAGTATAAAAATGAGACTAATTTTCATAAAGTATCTCAAGGCTGAGAGGTATTCTTATTCAAAAGACGTATTCGAAAGTAGCAGACAAAAGAGATCAAAAGTGGCGCTATAAAAAGAAGTTTATTGAAACTGCATACCTGATGTTCCACCAATGTTCATTCAAGTTCTCAGTACTATTAGCAAAAACGTCCCATCTCCATTTATCAAGGGCATAAGCGTAGCCCATCAACGGAATCTTCTCCAACGCCAGCCATAGAAGATGGTTGATCATTAATTCTTCACACTTTCCTTGAGGGTTTAAGATCCATGGCGACGCCAGCTGCACCGCAACAATGTCGCTTATGGCGTCGTGAAATGCTGTAAAAACCACAAGCTTAGTTATGTGGAAATCTGTTAATTATTGTGTAATTTCATTAATGACAATGGGAACAATTATTACAGTACACAAATGTAAAACAATGTTACTAGGTAATATAATAATAATAAGCTTTTATTCATCGACATCTTATTGATATACTTATTTAATAAAAATAGATATAAATACAATTTTAACTAAGATGCGACCCATGTCCGGGAGCAGGCCTTCACCAACTTTTTCCACCCTAATTTATGTTGTGCCATCGTCATCCAATTCGTTTCAGCTACCGTCTCGATCCCGTCGGCCCATCGCTCTATTGGTCTTCCTATGTTCCTTTTACCTTTTGGACCAGTCCATTCGGTTACTGCTTTAGACCATCTGTCATCTGCACAACGGGCTACGTGGCCTACCCATCTCCATTTAAGTTTTAGGGAATTTTAGTATAGTTACTAGGTATTATATTCTTGTATCAGGTCAATTTTATGTATTTTTACGTGTAGATAAAGTTTGAGTTCAAAAAAGCGGTTATCAAGGCCATACAGTCAAACTAGGATAACGTTTTTGTATTATTTTCCTGCTTAAAGTTATATAGTTTTTATGTTCTTGTATCTAAATCAATATATACATAATAATCATTAACTTTATATAGTACTTTGAAGCTGTTTTGCTGTCTGTTCGGATTTCACTTAAATTTTTAATCGTGGCGGAGAGTGCCAAATGAATTTTGTTGTCGATTTGAGTTGAAGGTAATTTAAAGACATTCTAATACGGCCTTCTGCAGTGCATATTATGTTCAGTTTTTTGTCCTAGGTTTCAAATGAATGTTTATATTCTCCAATAAATGACTGGGTATATTTAAGAAACATAAAAAGCTAACCATTACATTAGGAAGTCGATAATAACGAATGTTATAATTTAACAGTGAAGTCAAATCAAATAGAGACAAAGAATAAATATCGTATATTTTGGTTGAAAACAAGTATAAAAGGAAATAAAGTAAATAAATAAATATCTTAAATGCGCAGCGATGAAACTATTTTATCAACATACAATTATTATTAAATGTAACATAACCCGTTACTTTTGTGTGTTATTTTTTGTAAATCTCATTTTGACACCAGCTTTTTGCTTACTTGGAAAGGTTATTGCGCTCAATTGTCAACTTAATGTATCGTATTTATTTATTACTAAGCACAGTCGTCCTTATTACAAATCGTTGATTTAAGTTAGTATGTATTGCGTTGGTTACCATGGTTACCATTTTGTCTATGGAAATACCAACGTAACCATGGTAACAAAGGATGTAAAGTTGTTATATATGGACTTTAGATGTAGATACGTATAGCACGAACTATACATTATCAACTCAAAGATATATTTCCTTCTAAAAATGATCTGACGCGATGACATTTTTGAAATTGAAACAATCACATTTATAATTTATACAAATAGTTTAAAATAGAAAATGGAGCCATTATGGCGATCAGAGTGGTCTGTTCTTCCTCCACAAGACGATCATGAGTCATAATTTTAATTCGCAAAATATCCATTGATAAAGGAATCGAAGGCGCTAATGCCAGTTAAAGTATAACCTCTGAAAGTATCAGCAACAAACTGTGGCATTCTGAAAAGGTGGGAGCTTGTAGTTTATTGTTTATCAGAATGCCAAATCATAAAATGACTGCTTCACGACTGATTTGAGAGCGACCGCCGATGCGAAAACCGCTGTGTGAGTTCGAAAAGTGAGTTACAGAATCGTAGGGCAGTACTGTCTTGTTAACTAAGATTATAACTAAACAGCATTAAAGTTTCAAAATTAAGCTGTATAAAGAGTAGATTTACTAAAAATATATATTCTATTGTATTGAAAGACGGCGATTATATAGTTCTTATCAAAATATTAAGGCCATTACATGTGCTGTTCGAATGTGTCGAAGTGTCCGTAAATGTCAATTACATTACATTTTATTCATTATTTGAAGTTATACTTCTTTAGGCGCGTTATGAAAAATTGATGAGAGTGAAATTTTACGATGCGCGCGCACCGTGACACAAAATTAACAGAGTGAAGTTGCCCACGGAAGATGCTACGGCATTGGACATAATTTAAAAACAACATTCGAATAATAATAGAATTTATGTTTAATTTTTCAAATGTGAACTGAACTTTATTGACTATAATGACTCCTTTTCCAGTCTTTGATTATTTAATTGTAATTAATTATTTGCATGCAATCAAAAACTATTGTTAATAATGCCAAAGAAGTATAACTTCTGACGCGCGTACATAAGTTCACGCACCCTTTTTTATATAGAAACATACCTTTCTATAACTGTTCTTTTTTTCCCCTAGCTATTCGATTTAGGTATTCGTGATGGCCTCTAGTCGTATGTCGTGCCAAACTATCAACATGCTCAATATGAAAGAAAAATGTCCTACTTGCAAACAGATGAAGCTCGAAATTCTTAAAAAAGTTAACTGATTTTAAATACGTAGTTTTATAACTAGCCTTTCGATAGAGTATCAAGCGTGTTAAATTATACGGGATACGGCAAGCCATACATTACATTCATTAGAATGGCAATAAGTTTCTATAACTTGTTTCTTAGAAATCGAGGGAGATGTACAGTTATTTCATTTATTCAGCTACTGTTCTAAAAATATCTGCTGACCTAATGTAAAGACATTCTTGAAGAGTGTGTAGATCAGATGTTCCTCGACTATTTTCTAAATACAGAATGAATAATATTTGCGACAACTTTTTAAACATTGAAAGGTCGGATTTTTAAATATCGTTCCACACAGAGCGCACTTCTTACCGCGCACGACCGTAAGCGTCTGCTATTCCACGTATCTCCGAACAGTTACGACTTAAGGGCCTTCAAGATAAGAGCATACCACTACCTTAAAAGCCGGTAACGCACTTGCAAACCTCCTGGTATTGATGGTGTCCACACTTAACATTAACAGACCAAATAAAGGTGGAGATATAATAAAGTAAAAAACTTAAGGTGTCTAAGTCGCAAAATCGTGTCTATGCGCGCGATAAGTACCCACACATTACACAAGAACGAGCCACATTGTCAACTACTGTATGTTTTACTAATCATATGCTTTTATCAATGGTAGCCTTATCTGTCTACCAATCCTAAGAGAATTATTGTTTCACTGTTAATAGAACACGCCATAACTGGTCATCCATATTGTGATCTCTATGTATGAGCCAACAAAGCATTAGTGCTAGTACGTCTTAAGTGCGTCTGTACTATAGCCTTTCTTTTACTGTATATTCCTTAACCTATTAAGACTATTGACTATATATTGACTTATATTATTTTGTTTGAAGAATATTTTTTTAATATTATTTATTTTTATACATACATCTATTGATTAAGTCGGCTTACCTCAAGAATTATTTCGCAAGACTTCGTTCTTGAGGCATATTATATTATTTAAACAATTATTTTAAAATTATAGTTACCAGGGTTTGGACCATCTCTAAACAAGGGCTGTAAGTTACTATAATGCCGGAAATATTGGACATGCCCCAACAATCTTGCTGCGCGTGAGAGTCCGACTACTGGGTCGGTCAACTTTTCACCACACCATTTAATCCTGAATATATATATAGTATAAGATTAAGGGTATGTTTCACAATGTACGGATTAGTTCTACATAAGTTCCAAATTTGCTATTTATTAATTATTGGTAGGATGAACACAATTATTGTTGCGTTTCACGACTGTCAGATAGCGCTATTCTTCACATAAAGTCCATCATAAGTTATGAGTCCAATGAATTGTCAAATAGCACAATTTATTTTCCAAATAATTTATGTGATGCATAGCTATTTGGTACTTTATCGATACATTGTGAAACAGACCCTAAGAGAAATAGATTATATTATGTATTATTATAAATTGATTTAACTAAAACTTAAATAATGTGCCTAGAGTTCTGTTTCCGGCTAATCTGCAAATTATAACTGAATTTGTAATTAATTCTCGAGAATTTTTAAAATAGGGAATTAGAGTTTCACTTAAAAATATCTCATGGCTAAGTTGTCTAATCTTATTATTAATTTAGACCTTACATTATTTATTTTATTATATTTATTGTTTATAACCTTTTAATGAGCGATATTTAGAAATTACATAGGCCTTTTTATGTCATAAAATAATTCTACGCAAAAACAAATCTATTCACCTAGTACTTTTTGACGTGCCAAAGAATTTAACATAACTTTATAAAACTGATCTAAGTCTGCATTGCAGGTCTAAAAAAGACTTCAAAACACTAATTAACTATATCAAAACAATATACCTGTAATTAATTCCGTCGCACATGTCATGGCTAGACGGTAGACAATTAGCCGTAGTCGGTGCTTCGTTTATATTTTCGTAAGACTCTTTAGCGCTTTCAAAGCCCAGAGATAGGTAGAATTCATCTACCGTGTCAAATAAACTCATAGCTGTGAACTTGGTGAAATTGTCCCGTTTTACATCAGGGTATGGAACCACTAAGGGGTATATTGCCTGCCATTCTTGGGCCCATAGATTTCCTGGAAAGTATATTTGTTCACAATTTTTATCAGGCGCTTTAAAATCAAGCGTTATTTAAGTCAAACAAAATATACAAACAGAGAAACAAGAAAGAGAGAGTATGTAGGTAAACGTTTTTTAAGTTTACTGCTTTACATCTTTTACATTAATTGTATATAATAAGATCATAATATGACATTTGATTAATGATATATATGATGATATTGATTATCAATTGTTTCGGTAAAGCAAGGCATCGAAGGTTTTAATTAATTTACCTAAAATATGTCCTGGTATTAACCCATCGTTCTTCTGAAGCTCACGTTTGAACAAATCTTTCAACTTAGTCCGTACATAACGGTGCAATAAGGTATACAATGGCTTGACCTCATTCCATAATCTATCAACTGTATTAAGAAAATCATCATCTTCATAATTATATCGCCACATATCACCCGCATCTTTGAAACCTTCTACCTGAGCTGCGGTATTCATTCGTATGAGATAATCTTTAAATATTGGTCGTACTTTCTTTCCCGTTGCATCCCTGTATGCTTTCCAGTAGTACTTTAGTTCTTCTGAATTGTTGCTCGTTTTAAACAAAGTTATAATGTCTGTAATGTTAATTGACATTTTAGGTATTTACCATGCGCTAAGTTTTAGTCGGAAATTCTAGTTTCGACTCCTGAGTCCAATAGAGCAAGGGGCAGATAAAATAAAATAAAATATGTGTATTATGGAACATAAGATACATGTATCACTTATTCCACGTCATTAAATTTGAATTTGTAGGCATCCCTACTCATCGGCAAAGAAAACAGAGGGTGTAGGCGGAGAGAAAAAGCCGGCGTAAAAAACTCTCGGTACTCTTTTAAAATAGCAAATCATCAAACAACACTTATTTTAAAACAAATATCGCAAATTAATTAGAAGAAGCCTCTCTAGCACTAGTCCCAGGCTCTTTTATCAACTAGGTAATCGTTAACTTTAAGATGTGAATCTGTTTGTTCATCACCTTATGAGTCACGTAACAGTTGTTAGTGCACTGATCAAATACGAACAAATATGTGGAACAAGCTCAAAGGTGTGTTTGAGATATCTGTATATTTGTAATATCCAACTATATGTCATATGTACATATGGCATACCAACAGAAAAAAGTGATCAAAGATTAGAAAAATCATACCATTCATAGCAAGAGATGAATCTTCAGTCTCACACGAGGACTTGTACGCGCAAACTGTTACTCGACTCCAAATGCGTTGCATCAAATCTATTTCTTCTCGTTGCTGTAAATAAGCAAGTTACATATAAAAAACGTTCTATATCGGAAACTGACAGCCTTTTTGATAACAACGACTCCTGTAAGGCACTCGAAGCGTATCTTGAAAGTTTGTAGTAAATTCGCGTTTTGTATGTGCCGCATACATATATATATACCTAGTCCTTAATTTTAATTTTGTGAACTAGTTTTTGAATCGTCACATACGTTTAAAATAACATTAAGTTAATATTGGAGTCAAATTAGAATTTAAAGCGCAAATACATGCGCTTACCACTTTATAATCCTTTATTGTAACATCATGTGCTTGAAAACTATCGCGGGTAAAATTTGGTGAATTAGGAATGTTTAAGAGTTTCTTAATCAAATTTATATGATGGTATACACGATTGTTTATTCATTATACTAGCTTAAATTACTTATTATTTCTAAATTAAATTGTTACGTACTTTACTCTGTGGCATTTGAACATTAGTTCCCCTCTCTTTGATGATTCGTAATTTTCTTTTCAATCTTAAGTCGTTATTATTATCGATTTCATTTTTATATTTTCTCTTTATTATATTCCAATATCGACGTTTGATTTCGTCTTCCTCGGCAGCTATTTGTACCTAAAATTAATATAAAAAGTTGCTAATATGTATGGTATACCGGTTGTAGGTATCTCCCCCTTGAACCATCTACAGTTTCCCCAAAAACTTAAAACGAAATTAACCTGGTACCTAGCACTATTAGAGCAGGAAGTTTAGCATCCGGTATTCAGCACTGAGTAATTCTTTCTAACAGGTAGGGTAGATTGTTGATTTTCATTTGTATATGTGCAATTATTAAGCTAGCCAGAAATCTTGCCAGTACGGCGAAGGAAACCTCGTAAGAAAACCGTCGCCTCGTCGACGCGTATCATGCTCAGAAGACTGAATCACCTCTAGGGAACAATTTATTAAAAAAACACGGTATATGTCAAGCCAAGTAATTATTTTGATTAATAACTTAAATAACTAACCATTTTATTTTTCTTTCCATCATTACTTGTATCTGTAACATATCCCCACAAAGCTTCTTGAGATGTTTTACACACATCAAGACTCAGCTTATCCATCTCTTCCATGAAGATTTCAAGTGTTGCGTTTTCCTTATCCAACTCGTCTAATTGCACCTTAAAAGTATCTACATCGTCATGCTTAATTATAACTGTGTCTGGATCTAACACAGTTTTCATTGCAAAGTCTAAAAACTTTCTATCCTTTGACTCTTCATCTATTTCTATTTCATGACCGCTTTCGTCGGACTGCTCTGTTTTATTACTTTTCTCGATACTTTTGTCGTCAGCTGACATTTCTGACGTTGGGTTCGTGAGAAATTGTACAGCAAAACATGCGGTCAGCGATATTAAGAAAACAAAAGATTCCTGTCGAATATGCATTTCCTAAAAGTATTTTAAATTTAAATATATAAATTGCATCTGGTTAGATCTAAAAACAAGAATGCATTTAACACATTTTATTGCTATGTGAGATAACAAAGCCACATTATAGAACAGACAATGGGCCTGGAGTGATTATTAAATAATCCAACTAGCGATTATGTAATAACCGTCCGTGTTGCAGAGGACTCAGCTAGCTACTCTTAAGACCATAACATTGTATGTAATCAACATAAATGCGGATTAAATTGCTAATCGCCTTACCTACTCGTTTAAGTAATTACAGTACACTTAATTTCATTAAACAAAAAATTGATAAACCAACCAATATTTAATACTAACGTAAAATTCTGTTCACAGTAACAATATCACAAAACGTAACACAACACTGAAAACATATTCCTATTACACATTCCAAAATGTAATAAAACTATAGTTTCACCAAATCACCGTTCATGATATGTCGCGGCCATCCGATGTTTGTGAATATTCCGTACTGTTTAATCTTTTTGTAATGAAAATTTTTGAAATGGAACAATGAAAAGTTGATTTGTTTTGAAAACGTGCGTCGGTGTAGGAGCGACGCGGCCTGACTTGGGCGTAGACGCATTGTTGTGCCATATACAGCATATAGGAATGGTTCAATCGAATCATTAGGACGTTCGCGTGAGACCGGAAGGCATTATACTAACACTTTATTAACGCTATGAAAGGATTTAGTAAGCAGCGAATTACAGGTACTATAACTTCCCTTCAATATATTATCTTCTAATGAAATATTCATATCATTACAAAAGACATTTTTTTTAAGTAAACTCTTTTTGAGTCTTGTATTCATTAGGGAGATATTGGGTCGGACATCAGGGTCTCTATCAAAATCATCTCTACCTAAATCAACTTTTATAGTTACGTGAAAATATTGTAATTCAAAGTCAAAATCGTTTATTCATATAGGTAACACAATGTACACTTATGAACGTCAAAAGAAATACATATTAAATTAATATTAAATGCTTCTAATTTTACATTAATTGCCAATTCTCAAATCAAGGGCGTAGAAAGGAAGAGAAAAAATGGTAATAAACTCTCCGCCACTCTTTATAATCGCCAATTTTTTTGTTTTACACAATGTTCGTAAGGAGCTGCAACCATAGCTCCATGTTCCACATGACTTCTTAAGTAATTAATAGTTAATAAAATAGACACTTGCTTATGTTAAATATAAGGTTGGGTAATTAAATAAACAAAAGTTGTGTCCAACGTTTTATTAGTGAAAGATAATAATTGAGTGCCAAAAATATATTTTAATTTTTCTTCAAAAACGATGCTAATTGTTGTGCGCCTGCCTTGTTAATTTCTTCGTAACCGTATGGTTCAAGCGCTTTTTGTGTTCGCTCGTACCACTTTGATACATTATCGTGAGCGCTGAAGTCAAAGTTGAATGCCTAGAAAAAAAACAATTTAGTTAGAAAACTTGTTTTCATAGACAAGAGGCAGCGTGTTTTTTATTACTTTTTATTAAGTACATCCTTCTGTATCCAATACAAAACAATTAATATTTTATAGGATATCAAACCTGCCATGTCGGTGTAATAAATGTCGAAAATCCAATTATCAATGAATGCTAGAAGAAATTTATTTGATATTTAATAAATACGATTCTCTTTTGTTTTGTGAAATATTTGTGATATTTTAGGAATGTGGAGGTTCATAAGCAGTTGTTAGATTCCAGTAGTTTACGGAGTGATACTTGAGTGAATATATCTAGGATTCCTATTTGACATATACCGTAATAAATAGATGTTATATTATATATGTTTTAGTATATCTTAACGTAAGGCTGTCATGTCTATATATTATTATTTTATCTATAAAACTTATCAAGGATATATCCAATATACAAACATTATGTTATTTCATTCGACTCTTCTATAAATGATTTACTAATAAATAAACACATAAAACAATTTAACTTCTGATACTATTGATTGGTTCAATCAATATAAAAGTGAACCAACGATTAAAAATTAATATTTAATGGTAACCAATACACGGCTATTTGGGAATTATACACCTGTTATTTTAGCCATGACCCAATAAAGTATAATCAATAGGTACTTTGTTATTATTTCATTTCAATGACAAATGTTTTACTTTCAAACTTATATACAAAATATGTGTGTTCGTAATTTTCTTTAAGTTTAATATGTATGTGTTTTTGAAGTTATTCTTCTTTGGGCGCGTTAGGGAAAAATGATGAGAGTCAATTTTTACGATGCGCGCTCACACCATCACAAAAAACCAACACCCTGAAGATAGCTATAGTCAACATTTTAGTTTTTTCTTTTGTTAGTGTCGTTTTTCTACAAACGTAGAATACGATTTTTGCAAAGATTTTTATCTTGTTACGTTAAAGAAGTATAATTTCTAAAGGTAGGTACATAAGAATACACACGTTTTAAAATTAATCTTACCCATTTATAATATTATTTGTCTACTTTTGTCTCTTCTAAAAAATAATTAAAACTAAACTTACTTCTAAAAAGTTATATTGATTTTTGTATCTACCCCGAAGAAGGTATTAAATAGTAAATGAAATCAAAATATAATTCATTATCTTAGGTAACACAGTGTATATTGGCTATGAACGACAATAAATTTGTGAAGTTAATATAGATCTGACAAACTCTTCGCCACCCTTTTTAATCGCCATATTATTTTTTTCTAGATCAAGAGGAAAACGGGCAGTATGTTCACCTGATGCAAAGTGATGCCGCCGCCCATGGACACTCTCAATGCAAGAGGGCTCGCGAGTGCGTTACCAACCTTTTAAGAGTTATTACAGGCAGCATAGACAAGTTCCTTCACTTTTCGAGCCAATATTAATGCCCACACAGAAAGAAAGTCCATTGGTGCACAGCCGGGAATCGAACCTACGACCTCAGAGATGAGAGTCGCACGCTGACGCCACTAGGCCAACACTGCTCATATTCAATTATAGTAGGTAATAAAAATACTTACGTCTAAACTAGTAATTGTAACAATTATGCTTATATCTGCAATGGTCATATTTTCTCCAGCCACGAAGGTTTTTCCTTCTATCAATGTGTTGAGCCAAGCCAGCGCTTCTGTTACTTTTGCTGCTAACTCTTCGTTGTATGGTTCACCACGCATTAACATCGGCGCCTGAAATATTTATACATGGATTTTCTACTTATAATTCCCCGGGGCCACCGGGCAACTCACCCGGTGGGGCTTGACCGCGAGCCGCGAGTCTGTCCGATACCACTGACTATGACACCAGGGCCAAGTCGAAACTACTCCATCACCAACGGATTGACACCCCGGATATGACCCTAACATCAACATCATCGGCTGCGCGCAGCGAGTAGAGCCTACGTCTTCTCGCGTGCTGCAGCCCACATCAAGGGCTATAGACCCGCTTTCGTACCGCCCTGTATCAGCAGGGTGCGATCAAAAACACCACCCGAAGGGGGCATACGCCCCGAACGGGCCAAAAGCTCACCCCTCTCGAGGGAGTGTGCAACATGTTACAAACGGTACTTATAAATTCAATGTTACTTATGTTAAAAAAGTAAAGTTGGTGAAAATATGTTAAATAAAAGGGAAATATGTAGATATAAACCTAGATACTTACCCATTACCCATACTTAACCGATTCTGAGGAAACTTTACTGTTCCCTAAGTTGAAATTTAGCTTAAATCAGAATTTAAAATGTTAATTTTTGGATTATCCTTTGAATTTTAAGTTTTGCGTTTGTGTACCAGTATAATTTTTGAAGCCTAAAATCAATTTACATCATCTTATTTCAACAATGTAACACATACATACAGGTAACTTTCCTTTTTTTAAGTCTCTTAAAAATAAAGCATGTAAGTAGTAATAAACAGGAATTTTATTTAGACAGGATCGATTTAATTTACCCTGCATTTGTTTTAGTTAATAACTCATCAAGATTAAAGAAGGTCTATTAAGTTGAACCACTTCTTCTATTTGTTTAAAAAAGATAATTTCGATATAGGCTTCAAAGTGTTATTACGCGTAAAACATAACATATTTTATACGTATACTATATACAAAACAAAATCTTACGTATAAAGCTGAATATCTCGAATACAAAGTGCCAAGGTCAAACTGTAGCCTTTGGTCTACAACCGCTCGCAGACGTGGATTCCTTGGGTAGAGTGTGTCATCCCGGCCATATGCATTCACCAGATAGGACATTATTGCCCGACTAAAATGAGAAGGTATTCTAAATACCTATATTTCAATACTTACTGTTTCACAATGTACGGATAAGTTCTACATAAGTTCCAAATTAGCTATTTATTACTTATTGGTAGGATAAACACTATTGTTGCGTTTCACGACTGTCGGATAGCGCTATTCGTCACATAAAGTCCATCATAAGCTATGAGTCCGATGAATGTCAAATGGCACAATTTATCTTCCAAATAATTTGTTTTGCATAGCTATTTGGTACTTTATCCATACATTGTGAAACAGACCCTTAATATTATATTCTCTAACATAATGGACGCATAGACGTGAGGTCAGCTGATTGCGACCTAATTATATCTGTTATTTAAATTTAGAGTAAAGTCAATATTATTTAAGATATCATACCTTTCCCATAGAATAAAACCACTGTCATCAATCGTTGGAATCGAGTGTTGAGGGTTCATCTGAAGACAATGGAAAAATATATATTATCCTATATGATTTATAGTGTGCCTTTCTACAGTATTAAGTTTGACAACAATTATAAATAACGTAACTTATTATTATGACTTTATGTTAATGTTCTATAATTTTATGAGATATGACATTTGCATACGTATTTTTATATGGCTGATTGTGCGGATTTTTATAATAATCGATGTAAATATACTTTCTTCGCAAATAAACCATTTATTTATTTATCATTGTTCATTGCGCGTCACGTCTCATGTAAAATTCTAGATCTAGAGTTTTTAGTTATTGTAACGAATACGAAAGAATGCTTTATGTTATCTAAGGATACACAAAGCTCACAATGTTTAGTAAATGTTTCTCACGGTAGTATTGCTTTGTATATTAATCAGGCGTATTATAAGGACACTAACTCTGGGATATTATAAAAATCGGTTTGGAGGCAAACCAAAACTGCCTGTTCATAAAATATATCAGTAAGAGACGGAGTTGTGGATACATCCCTCATTTAATATACTACAGCTATACTCTCACTGAGCGACGAAATATTCAGTTACTTTAATCTCTGCTCCTTATATTTTGGTAAATATCTTCTTTAAAACCTATATTTTTGTAAAAATACTTATTCAATGTATATCATATCTTATAGTAATAATTGTTTTGGTTGATATTGTGATTACCTAAACCTTTTTAACTAAAGAAATCAGGAGATAAGATTAGAAAAGATGTAGATTAGTAGGAACCCAGAACAGAAAATCCGTAGACAAAAAAAAAAAAAATACAACCTATGATATTACCTTTAGGAACTCGGGCGTCAAATGTTCACCTTTCATGATATTAGTCAGTACCAAATCCAGTTCTAAGCCGATAACCTTTGCCGTCATCATCACGGCTCGGCAAGGTGGCGATGGTGGCAGGTAATACAATTTAATCCCTTGGCTTGGCATCTTGCCTCCTTTAGATTTGGCTGCAGCGTTACTATGGAAACCAGGCATGAAAATATTTTAGGAGAAGCTCGAATAATGGGTTTTTTGTCTGCGAAAAATATTTGAATCAAAATATGAGTGTAGGTAACGACACTCAAATTTTGATTCAAATATTTTTGAGTAAGTCAAAGTAAATTTCTATTTCAAATTAAATTATAAATTCGTAATTAAATTATGTTTTATAATTATCTAAAGTCTCACAAAGTTACCGTAACGTTAACGTTTGTTTCAAATATATATGTATGAAATCCTGCGAAAAACTTAGGACTTTCGAATTATGGTAGAATTCTCTAAGTGTGATTTTAAGTTAATAATTACTGTAAGGTTAGGTGTTAACGAAAATTATTAGTTATAATGTGATTTTCCCAAAACAGACTCTTAGAAACGCAAAGAACATGAGATTTTTGTTTCAATGATAGTTTGCTTCTCTGACAAATTTAACAAATTCAAATGTAACGCCCCAGACGACAATTCAGCCAGGACGGCAATTAGGAGTAAGTCAATAATAATTTGCATATTCTAGAATTGCTACATTTAAAAATTATATATAAGCGTGTAAATAAAATAAACGGTGCATGTAGAAAAACAGTCCTCACGCAAAATATGATATATTTAATATAAATTTTAAATATAAACCGATTTTTACAGACATTTGTAAGGCAAGGGGAGAAAACACTTTTTTTGTTTATATTAAAATATCCACGAATTATTTTTTTACCCACCGGGATGTCTTAAAACCCCATATATTAATTAAAAATTTATTTTTAAAATTAAGGAAATTATCCCACAAAATTAACCATAAACCTCAAACCAAACCCATTTTTAACGCAAAAGCCAAATACCAAGCGTGGAACCAGTTCAAAAGCCAAAAACCATTCAAGTGCAAGAGCATTTGCCGACAATGAGTTGAGATACACAAATAGCCACACACACTGAGATACAAACACCACAAAAAATATAAATAAACTACTTTTCCGCGTATATTCTTTTATTACTTTTATTGAACTGTGTATAACACAATGTATTGTAACATAGATTATGATTCTTCTCGGGTTGCCTAAGCTGGAACCGCGCTAGCTTCACACGTCATAGTAAACTTGTACATTACTCACACCAGGCACTAAGCAGCGGTTTGTTAGTGGGTAGCCTAAGATGGATCCTCACACATAGAAGTAAACTTGCACATTACTCACACAAGGTACTACGCCCCAAATTGTTAGTGGATAATAAGGATTAGTAGATAAGGAAATCTCATGTTTTATCTGTTTGAGTCACCAAACTTACCCAAAACTCGTTACACATAGAACAGTGAAAACTGCTAGGTATTTCATGGTCCTAATATTTCCTAAGAATAACAATATTTTTAATAAAAAAGTAAACGGTTGGATTATGCAACGGTGACAAAAGGACCCAAAATAAAAGCAATACAAATTTTATTTTTCAATGCATGTTTGCATAAAATTAAACACAATAGAAAATGATATATGTTCTACATATCTATATCGAATCTATACCGAACAGGTAACATACCAGTTCATATGATTTTTCGCATATAATATATATATATAACTATATAACCAGTAGGTACTATGATAGTCATTAGGATCAAATCTTTCTTACGTTCGTACATTTAATAATGGACTAATGCCATAAAAAAATATTATTCTATCTAAATATATAATAGCAGACTTAAGAAAGTTACTATTTATTTAAACGACCCTAAAATTGCTATCGTAAATGTCCCACACATTTTAAATATTTTTTTATGATGGAATCAACAGGGTTTAATATATAGGAATTTCAACTTTAATAATATTATATAATTAATAAAAAATAATAATTTAAAAACTAAAAGTAATTTATTTAACATTTATAAGTGCATTGCAAAATTTAAATGCGCTTCAATTCTATAACTCACTCTTTCCACTCTATATTTTCTACTACAGATTTGTCCATACATTGACCCAGATTTAATATTAAAAGTTACGAAATTCAACTGAAAATTTCACAGAAAAAACCTACTTCACAAAGCCTCGTTACGTGATGAGTAAACTGGTATTTGTTACTGGCAACCATTTATATGACATGTTATGGTTGAGGAAACCATGGAGACGCTATTATTATATTTGCCAGTCATTATGGGTTATTACCCACACGACGACAGTTAGGGTTCTGTCGCCACCATGAGTTTCACGAAGGATTAAAATAAAACTTCTCTAAAAGCGAATTTCATATTTTTTTTCTAACTCTTACAGTTCGTTAGGCTAATCGTGGTCAGAGAGAGAAGGTATGATATGCTGTTGTTTCAACTTCTATGGTTCTATATAAAAATTGGAATGACGTAAGCGCAGATAATGGACTTCGAAAACTATTGATTATAAAAAAGTTGTTTATGCTATGTACTCTGGGAACATACAAAACCGCTAATAATAACCGTTTATTGTTTAAATTATTGAAATCAAAATACAGTTAAAATCGATTTTAAAAAAGTTTTTTTTATTAAGTGTGCGATAGTAAAACGTATTTATATTAGGGTGATTTATGAATATGTCTAATAGGTAGTGATTAAACAATTTGCTAAGAGACCCATTTATCTAATCATATCTTTATCAACAAAGACTTTCTAACATCTATGTAGGTAATTAAAATGGGAAGAGAAGATTCCGAGGGTAAAATATGTATAATGTTTTAACATTAATAAATTAAATTAATTCAATTAATAGGCATTAATTTATTCATTGTTCTCCGCATGTTTAATGAAAGTAATGATCTTATACGAATATCAGACCGTTCTTATGATATTCCAACTCATTTCTGAAAACACCACATGCGTATAAAGGCGTATAGACGTTGCCCAATAATAGTCTAGTTCGTACAGTAGGCTGTGGAGTGTGGAGGTCTACCTAAGAAAATACACGAGGCCAGGCTTCTGCTGAACACCTTAGATACCTCAACCATATACCTAAATCCACTGCAATAGCCTTTTAATGGAATACAAGATATGACAAAATATTATCAAGATCAGACGAAAGAGAACACAAAAATTACGAGTTGGAAATCTTTAGGTATTGTAAGTATTTTTGACCCGTTAAAAATACTTATGACAGTGATTAGTATTTTTTCAATATTGTTAACTAATCTTACAGTCACTCGTATGTTATTACTGGCATTTATAGTTTTAATTGTGTTTAATTCACACGAATTTTCTTGGTCCTTATTGAGTAGAATATTTTTCTTCTTTTGTCTTTGTTATTGTATTATTCTTTATCTTAATGTTTTAAAAGTAAAAGGTATATACAACATGTTAATGTTTATGTGTTATACGAGATAAGGTAAGAAATATACTAAAATATTTATGAACTGTAAAGGCCTTCATATGTAGATCTATTGATAACTATAGCCTTTACAAATATAATCGAGCTGGTTACAGTATTTGGTATTTGCCAAAAACGCGGTGCCAAAAATTCGACAATATATACCTACTGCATTACATGCTTTTAATTGTAACAAATTTATTTTAAATTACAACTTTAAACTGTCCCAACGTTTGGCGTGCTCTTCATGTTTAAAACGTTTCTATGAATGTTTCATCCACGCGTAAATAAAATCAATATTATTATTTAACTTCGTCACACAGCTATCAATGTTGTCCATTAATGATAATGGACTTATAATAGTGTTTTTAACCCTTACATTGTTGCATTTCAAGAGAAAAATATTCATATCTTACGCGATAAAGACAATAATAACAAAACCGTGATAATTAAAACAAAAAGTAATCAAAACTTTTTAATTTAAAGCACATAAAACAAATATGACACAGGTATAAAATCAGCTGATAAAATCACTTATCGTCCAACACTTCCACCGTTGAAGCACTGCTTGTATTATCATTATTTTTCTCCTCAATTTGCTCCGAGGCAATTTCCACTTCATTATTTTTGTTCGCGTTATCCAGAGATTCGGTCTTAATAGTATTTATACGTTCGTGAGATTCTTCGACAGTCGTGTCAGTAGAGATTTTCATTTTCTTACTCTTAGAATTTCCCATATTCAAAATGCAACCGATCGCATGGGTCACCCAATTAACACTGTTCTGATATCTTGATAACAATTACTTTAGTGAATTCTGACGCTTGTGATAACCGTCCGATACCGAGTGAGTGCGAAAATGCATCTGTTGGAATACACTAAAAACAGCTCTGCTTACAAGATAAGGCAATGACACATTGGCCGTTTTATTTCAATTACCTAAGTCTCAGTAATCGAATGAAGCGTGCTCCTTGGTGAGCGGATGTCTCGGATGACGTGGATTTATAATTGTTTAATCTTTGTTCTTTCTCTTTTAAAAAGCATATTATTAATGCGTGTAAATTTACTTCGTCTTAAGAAATGAGCACTACGGTACACAATACCGATAATTCTTTTAAAATGAACAAAAGACAAATTATTGCATGCCATTAGTCACATTCTACTAACCACGATACTGAGTCATTATAACTAAAATAACTCGATATGATATCATGTATGAAACTAAATATTACTTTGTTAAGAAAACAACTAATTACGAAGAATAATATTCAGATTATTTGAAGGTAGGTTTTAGGTTATTAAAGTCATACTTAATACATAAACAAAAAATATTACAACATGAAAAATCTATTTATTATCGGTAAATTAACTTAAGTTAGTCGCAATAAAAAAATTGATTATACTAAAATTATTTATTACAGTTATATTCAAATAATTATATCATACAAACTTAAGCTTATATGTAGTTTCAGTAGCTGTCAAACCATTTTTTTATGTTTGACATATTTGACAGCGCTCAAGACTAGATTGATTTGACTAGCGGTTACGCAATATCAGTATCTTGTGCATTATCCTGTAGGTGATTATTTGTTAAAAGCCTGAAATTTTCTTATAGCAGTTTCCACGAACTCAGCAGCTCTAGTCAATCGTTCTGGGTTTCTGTATATGTTCTGAAGGTCATCTGCCGTCGGTAGCATATCCAAAATTCGCGTATTGCACATTGGAGTCAGCGCACAAGCTCCAAATGCTGCAACTGTCCCAAATAACACCACGGGTATGTTTGACAGTAAGAAATTGATGCTACCTTTAAAGAGCCGGAGAACATTCTAAAACAAAAATGGTAATTATATAATCTGTATTACTGCTAATAAGATTCAAAGACAAAGCTTAAGTCAAGTCAAATTAGCTTTATTCATATAGGTAAACAAGTACACTTATGAACGTCAGAAAAGAAGTTAAATTAATTCTAAATTTACATTTATTACCATTTCGCAAATCAAGGGCGTAGAGCGGGCAAGAAGAACTGGCAAGGATCTGTCCGCCACTTTATTTAATCGCTAAGTTTTGAGCCATACAAATTGTTTAAATTGGAGCAAATCAATCCCAAGGATGAGGATCATTTAAATACTTGTCAAATTTATAAATTGCGTGAATATAACCTATATTTAAAATCTGACAGATGGTTTTCTTTTTTGTTTTAATTGGCTTCCATTCAAGAAAATGGGCTATGCGTCACAGACTTCACGCAAAAGACAGAGGAAAGATTACGGATAAATTTTATCTTGGGCAAAGGTTTAAAATTATCTAGTAATGTCTATAAACATTCATATGCTAGAGAAGTATCTATACAAAAATCAAATCTATATATAATAAAAAAGGTACAGTTGAGTACGTTTAACAATAATAAGTTGGAAAATATCAGAAAGGACAACCAAAACTCGATTCGTTTAATATATTTTATATAAAAAAAAATATATACATATATATATTTCTCAGTAAAGAATATTAATGTAAATTGTCTTTGTTCTTAGTTACTTTTGACGCAATTAAAATGAAATCATTGTCGCGCGCTATGTCTGTTAACTCGATATTTAAAGAGTTAAATACCGAGTTAAACATTTTAGTTTAAAAATCACAGACTATAGAGAAAAATGATAAACTATAGACAATGATTATGTATGACTCTGGACATAAATGGATCCCATTTTCTCTCATAACATAATATTGTTTTTAAAGTGCACTAAAGAAAGATAATTAATATCAAAATAACTAAGTTTATCTGAGATTGTAAGATAAAATATACACATACAAACATCTATACCAAACAAATGATTACAAGTTCATACACCTGTATTATTAATTCTATCTATAAAATAAATCCTTGTCCCGACAGCATCTTACAAATTATTGCATTTGGTAAATGCCCTCTTCATGCCCTCTAAAAATTACCGCTTTTGTATGAAATTTTAATATATTCTCTCAATATCCGTAGCGCTAGTATCGTATACGAGCGATAGAAATCTATTGAAGTTGTTATCCCATGGGAGTTACTGAGTAGGTACCTGCGCTGGATCGCGACACACTCAAATGGTCGTTGGAGATTTCGGCCTAAACCTTTTTATTACCAAATCATACCAAACCAAGTTTTACAATGTCGAAACATAAGTTATTTCTGTAAGTAGTTTTTGTCATAGTCCCCTCACTCTCACAACGAATTCATGGAATGAATAATTAGTATCTTATCTGTAATATTGTTCAAGCAAATAATGGCAAAATTTTACTACCTACGCCTTAATGGACAATCACTTGGCGTGCCTAGATAAGAGCTAACTAAAACCTTTACATTCAAAAATTTTGCACATTTTGTCATACTTAGTTCATTTTGGCAGTTCTGTTACCAATAATGTGAATATATATATCGACTAAAACACGCCATATCTCAATTGATATATTTGATCATTGCTGGTTGAAAAATCGGTAATTGTGTAATTTGATTATTTACAATAAGCGGTGTTTGTGTTAGTAGAGTACATTTGAAGCATTGTACGTTACATTGTGAACCATAATTTAAAGGAATAATAATGTATGCAAACAAATTTAATTAACCATTTTTTGTACATAATGTCAAAAAAAGTCACCGATTTTTTTTCGCGGTCTGAGAAAAAGAATTGTTATTAAAAAAGTATTTTAAATATCTCTAACACGCTTACAGCGGATTTAAAAGATCGAAAAACCGATAATTAACGCATCTGAGTGTTCAGAAAATCGTGCACATGATTTAAAAAAAATCTTTAAAATACTTACAGAAATAACAGGAACAATACGCAAATCATTGGCAACTGGTTCTAGGAGATCTTTTTTCTGGATGTGTTCTTCACGTCGTGTGGGTTCATACTCGTTATAAGGTAATGGGAAAGGTAGCACCTGGAAAAATGTATCAAATGATTACAGCACATTAAATACTTTTACAAACTTGCGATCAAGGTAAAGTCTTTCGACCATACCGGCCTATGATTTTTGGCTTTTAAATCCACAATTTTAAACGTCAATACTCAAGACTAAAAACTACAGAATGCACTCGCTATTTCTCGGGAAGTAATTAAATATTAACAAGAGGCAGTAAACTAATGAAGATTAATAATAATCTAATGGCGTTTCGCCTTTTCTGGTTGTTGGGCTCTCACTCAATCCCTCCTGTGTCAAAGGAGTTAAATTTACCGTAAAGGACATACAAACATACAAAAATGTACATAGCCATTCGACCGACGCAAGCCTAGGTCGAGAATTGCTTAACTACTTACAAACATATCATTCTGTTAATGTTAATAGAATCTATTTCATATTAAAATATTTTCATTT
The DNA here is from genome assembly GCA_963693345.1 of Pieris melete. Taxonomy (NCBI): domain Eukaryota; kingdom Metazoa; phylum Arthropoda; class Insecta; order Lepidoptera; family Pieridae; genus Pieris; species Pieris melete. The sequence continues at coordinate 2,449,570 of CAVNZK010000043.1, read as the reverse complement.
AAATTGTTATTTACAAGCGACGAACATATAGTCATTTTCCTGAGCACAACCGTAACTAACTAATAACTAGTCATTTAAATTTTCCCACTCACTTGAAAAGCTGTCTCATCATACTCCAACTCATTATTACTATTATCAATACGAAAGCCTTGGACAAACGTGCTTATTAATGTCATCAATACTATGGCTTGCATCTGAAATAATATGTATATAAATATCATAACACAAATGTTTTGCTAAATATTACACGTGTAACTCTACTGTGATTTTGGTGTAATAATTAGAAAAGGCAATTGATTAATGTTTTAATAACAATAATTAAAAGCTACGTTACTAGATTAAGTAAAAATAAATTACAAGAAACTTACTCTGCAACCCTGTAAAACATTTCTGTGAAACATATTTTGTATGAATCATAAAATGCGTAAAAAATAAGAGCAAGAAATATTTAATATATACCTATTCTATGATATACGAAGAATAAATAATTTACCTTTCCAAATGGACATATATCCCCAAAATTTAAAATCTGAGCTGATTCATATACTTGATTAACTAATGAACTATAAGGTTAATTTGTAAATATAAACTAAATTTCTTTGTAATGTGTAATTTAATCACGAAAAACACTTCTTACCTTTAAATATCCTTTGCTATTGCTTAAAAATAACAGTTGATTTTTTTTAAATCTTCACTACCAACACGTTCACTCCTTGCACTTATTTGTGACAACTTGTGCGGAACGCACTCAATAAATACCCGATATTTTTCATTAATTAGGGTCAGAAATCCCTAATTAGTTAATGATTACTACTCAATTTTTTAACAATGAATATCCTAATTGTATAACAGGTAAATAACGGCACTATTAACTCATTATAGAAATGCACTAATTACTTCCAGTAAGTAATAAAGTCGATTAAAATTAATCCTTTTGTAAATAAAGACATTTTTGATATTATGTAATAATTTAATTGAAGTAAATGTAAGGACATCAAAAATACATATTATTATATTATATTACATTTTTAAATATTAAAACGATCTGCGTTTTCTGTTATCAGCGACCTTCTGAATAGTTTGATATTTGTTAATCGCAGTTTTAACAAAATCAGCTGCTTTGCTTATCTTCTCCAATCTCTCTGGTGTGATGAAGGATCGCATTTCCTCATGTATAGGGCCAACTCCATTGAATGTGATGGAGCATAGATTCGTGTAGCTACAAACGCCAATTGTGAGAAGGGAACCGAGCATGATCACAAAGATGCTGCTAAACACCCAATGAATTGTTCTACCCACGTAGCTGACCAGCGTCTGAAAAAGTACACATACATAATATCGATGAAATTTAGAAGACTTTGTGGCTGGGGCCAAATGAGTCATAAATAAGAATTTAATAAAAAAACGCGTCTAATTGTGCGATGGCGTTTTAAATCATAAAAGGTATGTATTGTAAAACAAAAGAATGAGATGTTTATTTTCAAATTTCCGAGTGTTATAATAGAGTTTATAGCACCTAGGCGAGGATTATATTACGTTTATAAAAAAGGGGAATGTCGTGAAGTCTTTCTATTAGATTTATTTATGAGATGCCTTTACTTCCCTTTAGAAGTGGACTAACATGTGAGCCATTTTTTTATTATTTTTGTCATTTTTGAAGCAAGCATGATACGAGTTCGATATTGTTTTACAGTTTCGAATCCAGGACTTCACGGCAGTGGTAAGGCGATAAAATAAACAGCTAAATTCTCACCCGTGAATTGGGTACTTGACTCCATAACAGTCCCATAGACGAAGTGTCTGGTTCCATGAAATAGTCACTCAGGCTGTTACCATAGAGATCATATCTGAAAGAATATTAATGAACGAAATTTATATTTGAGTACTGAAGTGTGCAAACACAAAATTCAAGACACTGAATTAAGACCAAAATAATTTAAATAAAAAAAAAACAAGAATACTTACGCATTAGCATATGCATTACCATAGCCGTACCCTGGAGCATATGGTATATCAGGATAGGCCACCTCACCAGGATTAATGAATCCCGTTGCAGGCATGTTGTCCTGTAATCATTACATTTTTATTTAAAAATGGAAGTCAATTATTCAAATCCATTTTGCTGAATATTTTATATTGCTATTCTAGGCTCTAGGTATTCTGTAATTGTCAAAGAATTCCGACTTTATTTACGCGCCTTCGGTCAATGGCTGATATTGTGTATTCTAAAATACTGAATTGCCGATAGCCTACCATCTACATACAACTGAATTAAATATTGACTATACACTATATTAAATATAAATTGCTTTATAACGACGAGTTCTTCGAAAGATTATAAGTGAAATAGAACGCAGGTCTGTCACAATAATGTATAAAAATTTGTATAGAAGAATAGAAGAACTCAAGAGAATTTTTGGTTTCTACCTAGCTACTGACAAAATAGTTAACTAAATTACAAAGTTACTTACAGAGCTGTCGGCTACGGGAGCTGGTGCATCAGCAAGCATATCATGTTTTGCAATCGGTACCATTCCTCTTAATACATCTTCCCTTTCTTTCACCTCAGACTTTTCATCCCGGTATACAGGGTGATGTTCCTCAGAATGCTTCTTGAAAACAGGGTGGGCTTCAGCATTTAATAGAGGATATTGAGGCTCTCGAGGTATTTCAGCAGATAGCGCGCAGGCTACTAACGCGGATAGTAACAAAATGTTGTTCATCTAAAAAAAAAAGTTTCATAAATTGTAATTGTTTAAGATGAAAGCGTTTTATCATAATCAACGTATCTGACTAAGCGTAAGAAAAAACAAATAAAGCATAACTGAAAACTTTTACTTATTTTTTGATATACGAAAAAAACAGCAAGAATAAATTATTATATAAAATAAATTGGCTTTGAGAACTATAAGTGTAAGATTCAGAAACAAGACAATGCTGACGTCAAAAATGTATTGGAACTTGACATATGGACATAATTCACGCAGTCTCGTTTTTGAATCTCACTCCCACTTAAAAGCAAAATTAAAATATTAATAGGTACTTACATTTTCCTGTTCTGCTGAGCTGATCCCGAAGAACTGATGGAGAACACTTGAGGGTTTGAGTTTTTATACTAAAGGGCTATTTAGAGAAACAATAGATCCCTTAACGTTATCTTTCTTACGATTTTCAATAATAGATAGAACACCGTAGACGGATTTGTCAAAACATCGGAATTTGCAAATAGAAAGGGTTCCTTAAAATTTTTGAGCGAGATGGATATTTTTGTTTGTGACTCATTGCAAAGAATAGACTAAAAAGTAGAAGTTTCATACCAAAATATGTATGTTGTATATTATAATACATATTATGTGAAAAATATACATACTACAGCTAGCTAGCTACATAACACCAATTTTGCGTTATTATAAATCATTTACTAAAGTTAGTACAGATTCATTTTATATAGAAATAACATCGCAGGTATAACAACAAACATGGTAATAACTTTAATCTACGTAACTGATATTTAAACTTAAAAATCTGTAGTCAGCTGGACTGATTTAAAATAAGGCGAAGGCATATTATTTACGAGTGTACGTGTGTCACGTGTAAAAAAAAAATTTAACTGCTGTTTTTTTTATAAATAAACAAGTAACACAAGTAAAATAATAGCTCCATAAAGTTTTTTAAACTTATTTTATACAAACATTACTAGCCAATTATTACGAGTATAATAGATTTAGACAAATTTTATTTTAAATTTATTTTGGACTACAAAAACACGATGTATTTTAAATAATTCAGAGGTGAACTCAATGCAGTCAACGCAACCACGAGCCAACAACAGTTGGTATTCATCAACAGTTGGTTAAACAAACTTGAATCAGTCATTGATCAAATTTACTATTGCCGCTTTAATTCTCATCAATTAATTTTAGCAATGAACACTATGAAATGGATGAACCCATTTGAATGTATTTGGATATGTACACGTAAATAAGGACTCTACCTATATGTAAGAGAAGTCACTTGTAGTTTAGACCCCAGAAAGGAAGCTGATGGAAAGGAAGTTTATCAGGGAAAAAACTACTGCTTCATAGTTGCGTCACGCTAGTGGTTTTCTACATTTTTTAGAGCTATCCTTACCGTTTGATGTATTCCCAAAAAATTCGTATCTCTTCCTCTAAACTACCGTTCATAATTTTGATTTGCATATTAACACAATAACATAGTTTTTAAAGATTTGTTTAGTAAATACGACATATACATTACGATACCGACTGAAAAATGTATCGTTTTCCACAACTCAGGGTTAAATTATCAATCGATGTCCATTTAGAATTCTATATGTAGCTATACTAACACCATACAAATATGTTGACGGAGTAATTGTCCGGTGTTATCAAGGACCGCCTTTGTTATTTAATAGTTAACGCGCATAAAGGATCACGATGTAACGATTTCCGCCAATATTTGTTAAATATTTGTTTTGTAGATACATCAAGGTGATAATTTTAAGATCTTAGAAGGAACAGCTTGCATTAAAATTTACATCCTTACAATAATTATAATCAGGATACCTATTTTTAAATGAGTCATAACATAGGATGAACTGTGCGTTGAATTATTACTTACTACAGAGACAGGTTAAACTAAAAATGTAAGTTATAATCTTCTACTTATACAGAAAGTACCAATTTATGTTTCGAAAGTAAACGATGTATTCTGTAGAAAAAATGCGATTTTAATTAGAATTTTAAGGATTCACATATAAACGCTGATTAAATGTATTTTTTTTTTAATTTTATACGATACTAGACTAAGTTCAAGCACAGATAGTTTTGCTGTGACCAAAACGTTTTTAATATGCTATACAATAATTTGCTTCTAATTATTATAATTTGCTTCTAATTACCGTAATACTACGTAATGTGATTCGTATGGTACAAAGGGCACAGAGTAAAACATACGTCAACGTTGAAAATTTATGAAATGAAAAATAATTAAATATGAAACCTCTTTGTAGTAACAGAAAAAGTTAAAAACGTTGTTATGATTATCTTTTGTTTTATTAATGTGTCTCAGAAGCATTCACGCAAAAGTTTTACAAATTAACATTTAGTGCAAACAGTAATTAAATGTTTTTTTCTACTTCTACTAAATATTGATTATTCTTAAGTGAAAATGATAAAAATACCTAAAGATCTTCAATCATTGATAAGTGCATCTTATCATGTTAATAGTTTTAAAAGAGTTGTCGAAGAGTTGGTATGTTATATTTTACTTACAATATTAGTTCATATTAATTTTAATATTTGTATCATCGGGGTCCTTGTGGGTTTGATTTCCGGTTGGACCACAGATTAGATAATTTGTAATTTGTTCTCCGCCTTTGATGGATTGACCCGACAGAACGGTAAAATTTCTATAGCAATTGTACTGCCGTAGAAATGACATTATTAGCCTAAAACGTATGTTGGTGACCAAAGACAGTTATATATAGCGTGGGTTTCAATATAGCGTGAGCAGAGCAATCCCTGAAGGTCCTTGTGTCGGCTAAAACATGTTTTTTGTAGGTGTATAATTCCCTCGATGCTACCTCAACATCCATCGCTATTAGAATTAATATACAAGAAAATTCTATACAAGTAATTGATAATGGTATTGGGATTAAACAAAACGATTTTCCGTTACTTGGTCAAAGATATACAACTAGTAAATTTGATAATATTTCTGTGATGAAAAGTATACCTCAAACTTACGGATTCCGTGGATTATCTTTATCAAGTATTATTGATATTTCACGTAAAGTGAAAATAATATCGAGATTTTTGGACTCAAAGGATACGCTATCTAAAACATTTCATAAAGGAACAAGCAAAGAGATTGTTGAAATAAATTCCAGACCTTCCAAAGGGACTACGGTAATACTCTTTCTAAATACATTTGATCTTTAATAAAATAGCACTATTATGATATTGTTAAATATATTGAAGCTTAACAAATAGACAATTATTAGTATAACTAAGCGTCATTTATCCCTTGAAACATTCATTCATATTTACATAAGATACACTTAAAATTTTAAACAATTAATTTTTTTCACGGACCTCTTAAATGTCGGTTTCCTCCAACTGGCTCTATCTCTTTCTATATTGAGCATTTTTCTCCCAATCATCCCCAACAACTTCTTTGAGCTCGTCACCCCACCTCAGGCGACCTATCTTTCTTTAACCTGGTGGCCCTTTCCACCTTGTCCATCTGCCATTGTTCATGCGAGTGGTGTGGTCAGCCCATATATACACTTAAGTAGGTAAACTTGTAAAATATGACAGTAATGATTCAATTGTTTCATTTAGTTTAGATAATTAAATACTAATTAGAAATATATTAAATACTATAGATACCCGGCTTTCTACGGCTCGATTTATTCTAATACTATGGAAATAAATATAGCCTTTGTCTAGAGTCAATGATCATTTAAATTGTGAAGAATTTTTAAATAAGTCCAGTAGTTTGTTTTCGTTACAAACATACAAAAATACAAAATATTAGTTTAGATATGTTCTTTACAAGTCTTGGATGGCATGCAAACCCATTTGTATGAATTTGAGTAAAAAGATAAGATATCATAGACATCACTTTCTTTTGTCTATAGTAATAGAATGTAATAGAAGTATAAGTTCATAAACATTCCTCAATTTTATGAGTAATCTTGAAAAATAAATGAGAATACTTTTAGGTTGAAATCTATGGACTTCTCTGTAATCTAAAAATACAGAAGAAAGCTCTTGAACAATGTAACGAATTGTTTGCAATAAAAACATTATTAGAACAATTATCACTAATGCATGTGAACGTTTCTATTAGTCTAAGAGATGACGGAAAAAACGAAATAATATTCAAAGTTCAAAAAAATCGAAATATATTTCAAACAATATCGAGTATTTTTAATATCTTACCCGAAGAATTACAAGAAATTAGTGTCGAGAAGCATCAGTATAAAGTCAGGGCATTTATTCAAAAAAAAGATGTCGATTTAAAGAAATATCATTGGGTATTTCTGAACAGAAGATATATTTCTAAAACTAAAGTTCATAAGATAGTCAACAAGCAATTTTTGAAAAGGTGTTATCAACGTAAATATTTTAAAAAGGTAATTTGTTCAATTTATTTGTTTTATATTTATTGTTATTTAAACACATTAAGTAAAACCAAATATTATCTTTCATATCAGAATAAACAGGAAGATGAAGTGGGCAACCAACCATTACCTACATATTTCTTATTTATATCGTGTCCATACAGTGACTATGACGTGCTTAATAGTGAATCAAACAAGACATTCGTTGAATTCAAGAACTGGAAACAGATTACTAATTTATTAGAAAGACTTGTACAGTGTCACACTGGAGATATTAGGTTGAAAGAAATCGCAAAACCGAAAAACATTCCCGCTGCAGAAAACAACGTAACGAAAACACGAGAGCAAATAAAAAATATAATCGATAAAATACTTATGAAAAGCTCCAAGAAGCAAAACGTACGGATGTGTAATGGAATCAAAGGTCGTGCCAATGCTATATTTTTATTGGTATCTAAATGTTGATTAACTAAATACTTTGTCTTTCAGGAAAGGAAATCAAAAGGAAATGTCCACAAAATAATCCTAAGAACAGAACAAAAATTGTTACGAATAAAACTAATCTAAGCAGTAAAAGTAAAATATTATCTAACAAACAATCTTTTCTACTTGAAAATTCAAATTGTCAAAGAAAGAGGAAAATTAAAACCGCTAACGTAAACGACGTAGAGGACAAAAAGAGGACAAAGAAATTAAATCAAAATAAATGTAAACTAAACTCTGAAAGAATCACATTGAATAATATTCCCTTTTTAAAAACACTGCAACAAAAAAACATTCGAAAGAACAAAATACAAGATACTGAAGATAGCAATAAATCGCCTTCAACAATATTGTCCAATGCCCAACTAGAAATACGGGCCGAAAAAATAGGAAAATGTGAAGTTGGATCTGATGCATATATTACACCAGATATTAATCAGCCACATGAACCAGTTAAATATATAAAACAACAATCAGCATTTAAACTTAATCCCATTAAAGATGATAATATGCTTAATATAGCAAAAGAATTTGATATTGATCCCAAGCACTTACTTAACGAAATATGTAGAAAAAGTGTTTTTAATAAGACTAATAAGAAAACAGTAATGACCACATACGACCTAGTGAAAACGGTTGTAAGCAATTCTAAAAATATTGCAGACTTAGTAGTAAGTCATAAAAACAATTTTATAGGTAGCAGGATACACGTTCCAGAATATACAAGGTATTATCCAGGTAAATAAAGTATTTAATAAATATTCTCTAAAGCTCTGGTCTTAATAAATTATTAACTATACTATATTGTCGTTTATTAATTAACGGTTGATGTTTTAGTTGGTATTAATAAAGGAATATTTTCCAACAAGTTAACATTTGAAAGCCACCAATATGCTATCAATAGAAAAAAAAGAGAATCATACACATGCAATCATGCACGGTTAAATCCTAACATACGTTTTTTAAATAAAGTTTCTACAGAAAATTTACTGTCTAGAAACCATAACATTAAAAATAATATTCAGGCATCCGATAAGAAAATTGTGAGTAAGAAATGTAACAAACGATGCCTTATCAACCAAATCAAATTTGGAATGGAACAATCTTTGTATACAATTCAAGATGATTTTAGTTTGTCCAACAAGAATAAAATGCCAACTGGAAATGTGTATTCCAAGTCTATTGATTTATCGTTTGATAAATATAACACTGTTTTCAATTCGATGTTTGAAAACGATTTAAACCCTGTATACGTTCAGAAAACATACAAAAAAGATGGGACAAATTCAGACGGAAACAATTTAATGGAGAATGTTAATGAGTACCGTGTTACATATTCAATTAAATCATCCAGAATATACACCGAAGTAAGTGATAAGAAAAATTCTCCTAAAGAAGTTAACAATGATTTTGGACCAACGTACACCAAAAATATCGATACCTTCCATGATTTGATTGTGAATAAGGATATAGGTGCATTAGAAATAAATGCCAGTAGTTCACAAGTAGTAGATCCGATGGAGTTGTGTGAAATAATATATGATAAACAAAATTCTAATGAAGAAAATAACATTAACGAGAATAATGGCAAACCCAATACGAATGATATTGTAAGCGATTACTCAAAAAACAATAAAACAGAAGCTAGTCGGAATGTCATATCACACCATTTTCACACGGATGAAATTAATGAAATTTTTCTAGATACATTTAATTCTAATGAAAAGCAAACGGTGAAACCCACTGAAGTCATTGAAAACTGCAATCATATTAAATATTTAGCAGATTTTAATATACAAAGTAGATATGCGTTTGTGCCTAAAGGTAAATTATAATAATAACAACATTTATTATAGATGGAATGAATTTAATATATTTCAATTTACAAACTATGCTTCTTCCAGGTATGTCACCGATTTTCGTTAACTGTAATTTGAATCCCTCAATCCAAATTGGACATTTTGATGACGAGTATTATAAAGATGTAAGTATTTCATTATAACATTGAATGAATATTACCTTTCTATATATACTAATCAGCACTTTAACAGGCTATTTATGAAAAATTTGCCGAAAAAGTTCAACAAACTGCTCAATTATTTGAGCCAACGATCCAAAATGTTAACGACGCAAAAACAAACGATGGTGTAAAAAATAACAAAATGAGAAAAGAGAATGCTGACTTAACGTTTGATGCTGAATCTATAAAGAATGCTAAAGTAGGTTAATTAAATTACGTATTAATTTGAACTTCTAATGATGATGCTTTAATTCATTATTCTTTTTAGGTGTTTGCTCAAGTTGACTCGAAATTCATTGTTACTTTATTACCTGGAAAAACCGATTCCAAAAACGCCAAATTAAATTATTTAGTTTTATTTGACCAACATGCTGTGCACGAAAGAATTAGACTAGAGAAGAATCTGTCAGGTATGTGTTCTACATTTTTGCGAAAACGTCTTTAACTTTACCAGTTAAATGATTCTCCAAATAAAATTATAAGGTAAAAAAAACTGTTTCGTATTTTATGTCCAATATTTGGGTAATTATGTTTTTTGTTTAAAACAGTAGTAATAAAGCAGTGTAGTGTAGTAATAATACTAACATCAATAATATTTTGTATATAAAGCTTATACGTATTATTAATTAATAGTAACCGATATAATATTGATCTTGCTAAGTTAATTGTGTCAAAAAGATTAGTTTTTCCAATCAGCAGTAGATTTTAATGTGAGATATAGGTACATCTTAATAATAAACAGTACAATTTGCAGACTACTTTGATGGATTAGTTTGGAAATTTGTCAATATTGATACAATTTCATTTAAATTACCAAAAGACGATACAACCCTTCTTCACAATCACAAAGATAAAATTAGTACATTTGGATTACAATGGCGTATCGAAGATAATAATATATCGGTGTATGCTATCCCAGAGGCTATTCTTGGTAAAAATCCTAGACAAGTAAGTTAAGCCTTGAATGGAAAAGTTTAAATTAAGAAAATAATGCGGGCGTGGGTAGGTAAATCAAAAGATAAAAAACAATGTTGTCGTTGGTCTTCTCTAGTCCAAGTGTAATAGACGACCAACTGTTGGTTTCAGACCACGATCTAACGAAACCTGTCATCGTTTCGTCTTTTATTTAACATTCTTAGCCCCGCGTGAGGTCTGACGATTGTTCGGCTATTGCCAATAGTTCTGTTTCGTTGTTGCTATTCAGTAGGTACAACGGAAAAAATTATATAATTTTTTTAGTTCCTAACAAGTAATTGTCAAGGAGTTAGTTTTGCCAGTTCGTCTTGCCCGCTATACGCCCTTGACTTGCTAACTGCTAGTAAAATATGTAAATTTAGAATAAATTTAACATAATATTTTCTGTTGACGTTCTTAAGTGTATACTTGGTTACCTATACGAGAAATAAAGTTATTTCGAGTTTGAATTACCGTTTCACTATTTAATTTCAATTAAATTTTCAGGCTGACGTAGTGCTCAATGCAACCAAATGTTTGTTATCTGAACTAATTGACGCATTAAAGAATCTTAAAGGAAATATACCGCTTTACCCACAATCAATCATGAATCTTGTTTTTAGTGAGGTAAGTCAATATTTTATTATAAACTCTTAAATGGAAATGTTGAAATGTATTGTCACTTCAACAAGGCCAATGGCCGGCCTTAGCGCTAGCAAGCGATGTCTTCCAGGTAATCCTACACGTAATATTCTTTTTTAATAAAAAATAAATAAATCAGTGGCGCTACAACCTCTTCAGGTCTTCACAGATCTCTTAATCTGTTTTATGATCATTTTTAAATCTAATAGGCAAGCACGCCGTCGACTTTTTGGGTCTATGACATGTCGGTTTCCTCACGCTGTTGTCCTTGACCGTTCGAGCAAATGTTAAATGCGCACATTGAAAGAAAGTCCATTGGTGCACAGCCGGGTTCGAACCTACGACCTCAGGTATGAGAGTCGCACGCTGAAGCCACTAGACCAACACTGCTCAATTATTTTTTAATACCTTAATTAAAACGTTCTAGGCTTGTCGTTATGCAATTATGTTTGGAGATAAATTGTCGAAATCGGAATGCGTCAATTTAATTAATTCTTTAGCTGAGTGTAAGACTCCATTTCAATGTGCCCATGGGAGGCCTGTTATGGCAGTTATTATGGAGCTTAGTGAAGAAAAACCACGGTATATGGTAAGTTATTTGAGAATTGTTCATATACTGATTTCAATTATTTAATATATGCACGCCACTTAATTTTTGATTGCGTTCAGCGAGGTCAGTTGAGAAAATTAAATACACATTAATGTTTCAAATATGAAATATAATAGACCAAAATGTGTAATATACTTCGATGAAACTATAATAATAACATTAGGAAGTGTATGTGAGAGACTGGTCTCTATAACAGGAGACCTGAGTGACAGATACCCAGCCTCTCCACCACCGGACCGGAACACGTACAATCATGTCATTGTAATAAGTTACAATAGAAGAAAATAAGTATTAAGTGCTAAAGAAAACATTGGAAACGGAGTCCTAAAAATAAAGTTGGTGTGTGTTTGTGTGTGTGTGTATGTGTGTGTGTCTCTCTCTCTCTAACTGTTTTATTTTTAAGAGAAGTAAGATAATGAACAAATTTTGAACAGTCGTTTATGAAATAGAAAACACAGACTTGTGGGTCTTTAGTAAAACGTCTTCTGCGAGGGCTTCCCGTGGCCGGGTTATTGGTATTCGAGATGTTTTTATATAATACTAGCAGACCGGCCAAGCGTTGCTGTGGCTAAGGTTTTAGTTATATTACATAGTAGTAACCTAATAAAGGGAAACGGTAGGAGAACACCAGTCATGGGGACCACCATGCTTTTTTGGTGGTAATGCCATTCAATTGTAGCTTATTTGAAACGTTGGTACTTTCAACACAGCGCCATTTGTTAGAATTGTGACTATCAAATAATAAACAAATATTTTGAATTAAAATAATATTGCGGCTATAAATTGAGATGTAAGCTATCCTTAAGTTAGATCAAACTGCACACGGTGTGCAAATTTGATTGAAATCGGTTCGGTAGTTTTGGAGTCTATAGCGGACAAACAACGTGACACGTAATTTATATATATTAAGATTATCTCACTGTTACTAACTCGATGATTGACTCTCACTCACTATTAAGAGAGTTAGACTGGATCTACAGCGATGCAAGGCATTTAATATTATTGTGAGTTTTACTAACGAAGTTCAATTTATGTTTTTCAGGTTAACGATAGCAAAATTATGGAATTCAGAAAAAAAATTAAATTAATGTAAAATTAACCCAACATTAAATTGAGGTTTTTTCGACAAAAAGATTTATTTGCATTTGCGATTAAATAAATATATTATGTTTTTTTGCATTTTTATTCATAATAACCAATATTTTATAGAAAATAGCCATTCAAATTACTCTCATTTGTAATTAAAAAAATATGGGAAGAAACAACAATTTCTTAAAAAAGAATCATTCTTAAAAGTTATCTATAAAAACTAATAATATATTTATTTCAGTTTAAGAAAAAGTTAACTAATGTTTAAATATATATTTAAAGCTAACATATACATTTTGGAATAGTTTTGTCTATAACATCATTAATCCAATCAATGTAAACATCAATCCGGGTATGAACATCCGGATATCCGATCGCGCAGGGTATGCCCCAAGATACCAGCCCCACTAATTTGTTATTTCTTATTAATGGTCCACCTGAGTCACCCTGAAATTATCCATGAAAGTGTTATAAGAATACTCTTTTTAAAAAAATATAAATTTATGGATGGAAATATAAACGCGCAGGAGGCTCTCCTGATGTTAAGTTATACCGCTGCCACTGGACACTCAATGCCAGAGGGCGATTGCGATTGCGTTGCTGGCTTTTTAGAAATTAATACGCTGTTTTCTTTAAAGAGACTAAGTCGATTTGACCCTTAATCGAAACCTCATAATTAAGTAGGTACTAAGTCTTAATTAATATTATTGAAAAAAGCATAAATTTATTGAAAAAATCGAAAAACGCGCCATCTCTGGTTAGATTTAGCGAATTCGACACTTATCAGCGTCGTCTATTTCAAATTATTGTAAAAAGATCAACAATGTTGGCGAAGTATTGAATTTTTACAATTATTAAATGCATTCTTTAATAAATTAGTGTTAGATCGCAGAATAAAACTTTCTAAACTTTTTAGAGTAGAATTATCAGTAAACGCAAAAAATATATATCCAAATTTATGGCCTTTTTTACGGAACTTCTAGATTTTCTTCTATTTCAGTATATCTTGCTATGTTCAACATACAAAAAAAGGGTGCGTGTACCTACTTATGTACGTGCGTAAGAAGTTATACTTCTTTGGCATTATTAAAAATAGTTTTTGATTGTATGCAAATAATTAATTACAATTAAATAATCAAAGACTGGAAAAGGAGTCATTATAGTCAATAAAGTTCAGTTTACATTAGAAAAATTAAATGAATATTTATTATTATTTTCTTATATTAAGTGTAACAAAAATTCTATTATTTAATGTTTTTTTTAAATGTCCAATGCGGTATCATCCTCTGTGGGCAACTTCATTTTGTTAATTTTGAATCACGGTGCGCGCGCATCGTAAAATTTCACTCTCATCAATTTTTCATAACGCGCCTAAAGAAGTATAACTTCAAAAAATTTACACCTCGAATTGATAGCCTCAAGTTATAAAAAGTGATGTCGGACGCATCATTCAAACATATTGTTCATAAATTTTTCGTTAAAACAAATACTTACATGACAAGTGCCTTCACCGATAGATGTAAAGGTGCAAAACATGGTATCAACAACGTTTCTTTTCGAATACCGCATGGCGTATTTGCAAGTGTCTTGATTGAAAACTGGCGCCTCCAAATAGTTCATTATACGACTGGAGTCTCCATTTTTCTGGAAATTGTTAATTAATACATTCGTAAACGTAGTAAATTCGTATCTCATGTCTGCGTGTCACGGTTCTAATAACGATTTTTGTTAACATACAATACAGTAATATAAAATTAAGAATAACGCCATCTAGTGATCGTAAAATTAACCAAACTTAATAGGAATTAATATAGTAGATATAGAGATAGAGATAGAATATAGAGATAGTTTTTAATAGCACTATCTTATTAGAATGCAGCCAGCTAATATACATTACTAGTGTATGTACTTTAAAGAAGCGCTTCGGGTAAGATTACCATTAAAAACTATACACAGTTAGCATGCAATAAACAAATTTAAGTAAAGAGTTATTAAGTGTTATTTAATTAGTTTTCTATTATCATAGGTTAGTGCAATTTATAGACATACCGCTAGACGGGGCTAGATTAGTAAAAAACACAATCGTATGTATTATCTATATATTCCAAGACCTGGAATGGTCTAGTTGCTGGAATTAAAATATCGACCCTCGTAATTTACTTAAAATCAAATTAAATATAATAATATATTATTATGCAGCCATACCTCTGTATCTTAATTGGCCATTCACGATATTCGTTTTATTATCATGTTTTACCCTTCCAAATAAATAAAACAAAATGTAAGTTGTATTTAAAAAAAACGGATCTAAGGATATCATTTTACTTACGCCGGACAAAAGGCGTAAACTTATGACGTACTTAATTACTTACTTTTTTAGCTCCAAACCCAGTTAACACCACAATATCACCTTCTCTAAGAGGTTTTTTATCCATACGTATCATGTGAGCGTCATTTAAATCAAGCAATTGTTTTACTTCAATAACTGCTATATCGTGAATTCTTGCGGTAGTGTTATAGTCAGGATGTATGTGAATGGACTTAACTTCATTCACTGAGCCACCTACATCTAGATTTGTTGTTCCCACAACTAGTTTAATGTATTTCGGATCGGCACTGAAATGATACGTTTCTTATAAGCTGTTATAGTACAGACGTAGGGACATAATATACGTATATAACGGTAGGACAATGATCGAAACGAATGCCCGGTGTTAACTTCAACTTAGAGTGACCATTGAATTGTTTTTAATTTATCACGTAATTTTAATTGTTAGTAGTAAAAAATGTGTAGTCTTGGACATATTTTTACCTTTATTCATCAAATGCTAACACTTTATATCAGAAATACAATTACTATATATATGAAGTTTGTTTTACCATTAAGTATGTTTTAGAAGTAGTATGTATGAAATCGTGTGTTCCCACAATCTTTCATGGAGCAGATACTAAGCGGTGCGCCATTCGAGTGTGAAACAAAATTTCTATTATATTTACTGGGATTCTAATTACGGACTACTAGAAAATACTGAGTTACCAATTTTTTTAATAATTCTCCACTTTTTCACCTCTTTTTTTATTCCTAGTATAAAAACTTACCCAAGAACGCAATGCGCTGCAGTAACTGCGTGTTTGTGGGTAATAATAGCACCACCACAAACATGGTGCCCAGTGACATTTTGTAAGGACGCATGAAAAAGGCCGTTTCCAGGCGGGACTTTGCTACCGCCAACCAATCTAGAGTCTCCTAAAACACAATTCCCATAAAAAAACTAAAATTTGTAACAACTAGCCATTATTTAAATAAATAACCTTGTACTCGAAGTAACAATGATGACAGAATAATAATTAGAAACATATTTGAACACTACAATTTGAAAACTAAAACTTATTTGTTCTCACTGTTAATCGCCCTTCCATCTCAGATAAATGAGACTATCTTTCGATAAGATAATCGAATCGGTTTTTTCGATCTTTGTTTAAAGTAATTAGAAATATCTGTTGATTAATTTCTTCTTACTGCTACTTGATATAAACAAATATTTTTATCAGAACTAGAGATTATATCAGTATTAATGGCGATGTCGTACGATTCTCATTCCTGAATTCCGTCTTAACACAGAATTAATTTACTTTGTATGTACCCATCCAAGCAACGGCGGATCCAGGGGGGGGGTCATGGGGGTCATGACCCCCCCCTGAGCAGGACTTAGGTGGACTACTAATTGAACATAATGATTTTATATATAAATTTGTCACAGATTATATGTCACTACATACCTTCAATATTTAATTAATTTAATATAATATAATAACTTTGTATGATGGCAAAAGTTTGGGAATGAACGCATCGAAAATTTGAATTTTCCGCGCCACACTTGCGCGCGCTTGTCGCTATGAAACGTCTAGCTAGACCTTACCTCAATCGGAATCGGAACGACTAAACTTCAACATATCATAACATAGTCTTATTTTAAATTGTAACATCAATATATATCCTAATATATGAAAATTGGATACACTACCCTGTCAGCGAAGCGACAGCAGAAAGGTCTTTCTCTACGTTGCGCAGAATTAAATCGTCGCTAAGATCTTCAATGGTTGAAGATCGCCTAACCGGACTGGCACTTCTCCACGTTCATGAAAACGTACCCGTTGACGTTAATGACGTAATAACGCGTTTCGGGAAAACACGTTAAAGAAAAATTGATTTAGTTATTAAAATATATGTATTTTGTCTGTTTCTATTTTGTTTGATGGAATCCCTTGTCGTACCATCTCTTCACTTTTGCGAAGTTTAGCGTAATACCCCTCGACATACCTCTAGCTGTTATGACAAATCATTCACCACGGTTATGTAATATAAATAGGCTGCCTTATTCCGTACGTGATAGTCAGGCCGAGCTAAGCTCGCCAAAACAGCCCGAGCTGAGCTGTAAAGGCCCTAAAGGCCAACAGCGAGATTCCACTTTTAAAAAAAAAGGTGAATAGTGTGTCTCTGGATGTCTTCAAGAAAATGTGAATACAGGTTGGTCCAACTAGTGACGTCAATAATTTTTTTTAGATTCCTCACATCTGGGGTATACGAAAATACCCCATGTATGTTCCGCGATTTTTTGTAGTTTTCGAGTTATACATTTTTTTGTGTTTTTTGAATGTTTTTTGAATGGTTAGGTTAGGTTTCAAAAATTCATATCTTTTTATGTTGTAGGTATTTTGCAGTTTTTTTTCTGTTAAATGATTGCCTTAAATTATGCTTCAATGATTTTTAGCCTATCCACCAAAAAAAAAAACCACCGATTACAACAAAAAAATACCAATTAAGTACCGTTTTTTTCTATGGTTTTGGTAGCTTAGAACCCTGCGGAGTTTCTAAATTTAGCCAGAAGCTATGGAAACTTCTTTTTGTATTTTTAAATTGAAGTCGAATGTTTGGACAAATCCAGCTAAAAACTAAACTTCTAACTTTAAAACCTTTTTTGAGTAGCTTTAACTAATTTTAGGAAGCTGATATATTTTTTATTTAAACAACATTTAAGACAATCATTTCACGGCAAAAAAACTGCAAAATACCTACAACAAAAAAAGATAGGAATTTTTGAAACCTCGCTGGCAGAAAACATTAAAAAAACACAAAAAACAATATAACTCGAAAACTACAAAAAATCGCGGAACATACATGGGGTATTTTCGTATGCCCCTAGGTGTGAGGAATCTAAAAAAAATTATTGACGTCACTAGTTGGACCAACCTGTATGTACACAATATTATGTGTTAAGTTTTTCAAGTGTACAATAAAGAATATATATTTTTAAGCGCAATACTTACGTACATTAATAAAATATCTACTTTTTACTTGTATCTATTGTTATCAAAATTAAATTATAAGTTCTTGACTTGACCACGACTATGTGACCCCCTCCTGGCACCAAAGCTGGATCCGCCCTTGCCTGCATATTGTACAATAAATCTTTTGAATGCACGTAGTAACTAACCTCTTTAGAATTGACAAAAGCGTAAACAAAAAACGCTTCCACCCTTAAAGACCTCTACCGAACCAGGTCCAAACCAAGGCTAAGTTCAACGACCAACAAGGTGACCTTAAAGTCACTGTGACCTACCCTAACGTCCTGGGTTCGGTTCCCAGAATAATATAATAGTCTGGAAGCTTTTGTCCGGTTTTTGTTAAAGCGAATAGTGTGCAAGGACGAGTTGTGATGTCATTTGACGGTTACGAATTAGGGCTGGTTAGGATTCTTTTGTCTGGTTGCCAGGGAAATGCATTTGGGTATTATGAAATCGTCTAAAAGGGATTTATACTTATTTGATAAGAACAGAAGTAATAATCAATTTTATTTAATATAGGTTGTTTGTCATCTATATTACGAAGTTGGATCACGTACTTGTTATATAATAAACGATTTTTCTTTGTACTCTATCAGTCTTTCAATCAGAAAACCTAATTGAGGGATTAAAGAATAGTGCTCGTAAAAATTGTCAATTATGAGATATTTTTAACATTGGAATGCTTCAATTCTTTTTTTGTACATATGACATTCTTAATAGAATCGAGTATTTTTTTAATTCTAAGTAAATGTGTCTAAACATTAAGATATATTTAAGTTTTAAGTAACCCTAAATTTGCAATACAAACGATAAATTAGAGGTGACCTATCTTTTTTATGGAAAATTCCAAAACATTCGATCTGATTAAAACTCCCGCCTAATTTATTGGAACGAACAAAGGGCATTATGCAAGCGAGGTGACCCTCTATTGTCTAAACACAATGCGTTTCGGCTATAGTCTATACCGCTATAGTTATTCATCTATAGTCTCTGAATAGTCTGGATTGTCTGTGTTAATCTATAATTGTCTGCCTTCTATATAAATTTATCATTCATCTGTTGTAGGCATTTTTTAATTGATTAATCTGACCTGGATACAAGTCCATTGGCCGAGTTTTGATGCGTTTTAACACTAATTGGGTATATGTAAAAAAATATCTGACATACTTGTTTTCAAGGCACTTTAATATTAATACTTATTGAATAGTTTAATAATCAATATTGCATTTTTTCTATTCAAGTGATTGACACACAACGGCGGATCCAGGGGGGGGGGTCATGGGGGTCATGACCCCCCCCTGAGCAGGACTTAGCTGGACCACTAATTGAGCATAGGTAAAGATTTTATATATAAATTTGTCACCATACAGATTATATGTAACTACATACCTTCAATATTTAATTAATTTAATATAATATAATAACTTTGTATGATGGCAAACGTTTGGGAACGAACGCATCGAAAAATGAATTTTCCGCGCCACACTTGCGCGCGCTTGTCGACTATGAAACGTCTAGCTAGACCTTACCTCAATCGGAATCGGAACGACGACTTCAACATATCATAACATAGTATTATTTTAAATTGTGACATCAATATGTATCCTAATATAGGAAAATTGGATTCACTACCCTGTCAGCGAAGCGACAGCAGAAAGGTCTTTCTCTACGTTGCGCAGAATTAAATCGTGGCTAAGATCTTCAATGGTTGAAGATCGCCTAACCGGACTGGCACTACTCCACGTTCATAAAAACGTACCCGTTGACGTAAATAACGTAATAACGCGTTTCGGGAAAACACGTTAAAGAAAAATTGATTTAGTTATTAAAATATATGTATTTTGTCTGTTTCTATTTTGTTTGACGGAATCCCTTGTCGTACCATCTCTTCACTTTTGCGGAGTTTAGCGTAATAACCCTCGACATACCTCTAGCTGTTATGACAAAACATTCACCATGGTTATGTGATATAAATGGGCTGCCTCATTCCGTACGTGATAGTCAGGCGGAGCTAAGCGTCAGGCCGAGCTAAGCTCGCCAAAACAGCCCGAGCTGAGCTGTAAAGGCCCTAAAGGCCAACAGCGAGATTCCACTTAAAAAAAAATACGTGATAGTGTTTCTCTGGATGTCTTCAAGAGAAGATGGTAATATGTACGTGTATACAGACTGGTCCAACTAGTGACGTCAATAATTTTTTTTAGATTCCTCACACCTAGGGGCATACGAAAATACCCCATGTATGTTCCGCGATTTTTTGTAGTTTTCGAGTTATACATTTTTTGTGTTTTTTGAATGTTTTCTGCCAGCGAAGTTTCAAAACTTCATATCTTTTTTTGTTGTAGGTATTTTGCAGTTTTTTTTCTGTTAAATGATTGCCTTAAATGATGTTCAAGTAAAAAAAATCCCAGCTTCTTAAAATTAGTTAAAGCTACTCAAAAAAGGTTTTAAAGTTAGAAGTTAAGTTTTTAGCTGGATTCGCCCAAAGTCGAATTTCTTCAATTTAAAAATACAAAAAGAAGTTTCCATAGCTTCTGGCTAAGTTTAAAAAATTAACAGGGTTCTAAGCTACCAAAATCATAGAAAAAAAATGGAACTTAATTGGTCTTTTTTTGTTGTAATCGGTGGATTTTTTTTTGGTGGATAGGCTAAAAATGGTTTTTTTCTACTTTTATTATTCTTATGGTAAATTAAACTTTATAATGTGATTTTAATACCCGTAAAAAAAAGTAGCTTTCCTTCGGGTAAACCAGCTCTTTGAAAAATCCCCAAGCCCTGCGGAGTTTCTAAACTTAGCCAGAACCTATGGAAACTTCTTTTTGTATTTTTAAATTGAAGTCGAATGTTTGGACAAATCCAGCTAAAAACTAAACTTCTAACTTTAAAACCTTTTTTGAGTAGTTTTAACTAATTGTAGGAAGCTGAGATTTTTTTTATTTAACCAACATTTAAGACAATCATTTCACAGAAAAAAAAACTGCAAAATACCTACAATAAAAAAAAGACAGGAATTTTTGAAACCTCGCTGGCAGTAAACTTTCAAAAAACACAAACAAAATTATAACTCGAAAACTACAAAAAATCGCGGAACATACCTACTTGGGGTATTTTCTTGTACTTATAATTTAATCAAAATTAAATTATAAGTTCTTGACTTGACCACGACTATGTGACCCCCTCCTGGCGCCAAAGCTGGATCCGCCCTTGCATCCAAGTATTGACGTTTCCCGACGTTGCTAAATGTAGTAAAATATTCTAGACACTAAATCTGTGATGACGGCAATCTAGTTCAGGAAAAAGGAAGCTTGGCCCGTACCTAAGAGTAATGCCTATAAAACTTTCGATATTTTTCGATTACAGTCGACTCTCGATAATTTGAAAAATACTCGATAAATTGAATAAAATCAATGATAATTGGTCCCTTCGGTAATATGAAGTTGAAAAAGTATTATCTTGCTCGCCAACATGGGGTTATTTGAAATCCGGTCTTCCCTACTTTCTATAATTTGAAGCATTTATGATGCACATACCTGTCGTTTGTTTACAACATGCACAGACTTGTCAATTGTTTACAAAATTTGTGAATAATTGTTAATACATAATAAGAATATAGAAATAATAAGTAACAAATTTTGATCAAATTCTTATTTCCTTCAGTCGCCCCTCCCCCTCGTGGTTATTCAAACACTTGTTATTTTGAACTCTTGATAATTTATCTCTGGTCCCATCGAGAGTCGACTTACATTTCATCATGTAACCCTATAATTGCACTGCCGGAATGGTTTGAAATAAGATTCAATTAAGAGACTAATCGGTGAATGTTTAGAAAATATCTCTTATTTCATTAAGCACTGGTAGTGATGTTAAACTATTTTATTTTCACTCGACTCGAATGCACTCGAATGTGCACAGAATAGTACCGATTGACGTTTCTCTCACTTGCTTCGTACTTTTCAAACTCCGTAAATTGCCGAGGGTAGATAAAAAAACGACAAGACAAATAATACAATCATTTAATCTTAGTATATTCCACACATCTCGAGGGGTCAGTTGGGAAATATTCTTGGCACTTGGTCATCAGTCTTTTGAGGGCTTGTATGTATTTCCTTTGAGTTTCGTCGTTCATCACATGCGCTACGTTCTTAGAGAAGATCTTTTCACGTCCCGTACGAGCGTGGATACCCACCATGGTCACTCCGATGGGCCATGGGGCATTTCCTATCGCCATTTGGAGGTAGTCGTCACTTGCCTGAAAATTATTAAATATTTAATAATTACTAATTTTATTACATAAAAAATGACTTAATAAAATAAAAAAGTGTTAATTCGGTAGTGGGCTCATCGGTTTTAGAGAAAGCATTGTGGGGTGCCTTTCTCAAACCTAATGCTTTTACTATGTATGTGTTTTAATTGTAATTTTTAATTTCTATTTAAATTTTTTTGTGAAACTTATGCTTATATTAATTTCACACATTTGAGATGTGAGATTTTCTGTAAAATAATTAGTAATTTTAATACTGTGTGTGATGTCATAAGCTTAATAACTAAATAAATAAATAAGTAAGTCATTTTAAAATTTTAACATGCCTAATAACTATCTAACTAATAAAAATAATACACTGCCACTACAACTCTAAATGGGTTTGACATCGATGTCATAATCGAAAGCCCAACATCGATGATTTATGCATTAATAATTGAGAAATAATTAAATACAGTGAAATGGTTTGAACTTCGAAATTTATTATAAAACAGAAAAAATCATTACATATTCCGATTTAATCAACGGACTTAATGAAAAGTAATTTTGATAAAGAAGATCCTTTTAGTATATTTATTTGTTGATAGAGAGTAATGGGGAAATGTCAGAGCGAGCGATACTACGAAGAACGAATGAAGGGAAACGACCTGGGCGCAAAGAATGAATACGCGTTCAAAATTTTAATAAATCTGATTAGTAGATGCGTTCATAGAAGACATAATTTGTTTCGTAAGTTGGATTGGTCGTGCGAAAGGCCGTGAGTTAACATCGATGTTCGATTCAGTTAACATCGATGTTACGATTTTTTTGGTATAGCAACATCGATGTTTTTGCTTTCAACATCGATGATCATCGAGCATCCCTAGTATCGGCTTTAGATTGTATCCAAGGCAGACAAGACAAATCTCAGCCTTCTGATACATTTATTGATTTTTTGTGGGTTGAGATCACTTTCCTCACAATATTCATCTTTAACATAAGAGCAAGCTCTAGAAAACGAAAAATGGAATTTTCATTATGAAATTTTATCGTGATTCGAACTCAAGACTTCAGGGCTGACGGTCTCACGCTCAAGCCACTAGACCAACACTGCTCTTATACACTACTACTCATATTAAACTAAATTTGAGTCATATTAATATCATTTTGTTATCCATTAAGACATGTAATATATTAGTATGACTTATCTATAAACAACATCGTCAAACATAATCTACTATATAAAAATAAGTCGGGTTTTCCTTCCTGACGCTATAACTCCAGAACGCACGAACCGATTTCCACGGTTTTGCATTCGTTGGAAAGGTCTCGGGCTCCGTGAGGTTTATAGCAAAGAAAATTCAGGAAAAACTTCAATAGAAAAGCGGGATCACCAAACGAAATGTTACATAAAACGAAGCCATCTGGTGGCGAAACGGAGTTCGCCGAGTTTGCTAGTCTAAAAATAAAATACCCCTGCTTATAGTTTAAATATGATATTTTGGCTTATTAGTTATGCAACTAGCGATATTCATAAGATTAGTACCTATAAAGTGTATTCAAATATTATGTTTTGTGTTTTTTTCATCAATGGGCAGAAGGCTAACATGATGATAAGAGATACTTACACTGCCAAGGCTCGCGAGTGCATTGCTGGCCTATTTGGAGCGCTCTTATCTTGAAGGAACCTTAGTCGACGTGGTTTGGAAATACTTCAGTGAGTAAGTGCTTCCACATAGTGGTGGTGCACGGCAAAATGTTAAAATAACTCTAATGTAAAAATTGTGCATATTATATATTTATTTTTAAATATAAAAACTGATTTTAAATGTATAATACTTTGTTAAAATATATTCCCATAATGTTTCTGTAATTTTACATATCTTAATTAATATACATAAATTACGTGTCACGTTGTTTGCCCGCTATGGACTCCAAAACTACCGAACTGATGTCAATCAAATATACACACCATCTGTAGTTTGGTCCAACTTAAAAGATAGGATAGCTTACATCTCAATTTATACCCCCGCAATGTAATTTTATTGCAAATTATTTGTTTATTATTTGACATATCAAAGTAAGAAATATGTACAACAAGCCTTCCATCCAAGCCTGTTTATAAGACAGAGAAGTGTATCGGTTGGGAGTTTACTGCCTACCAGAAATGAGGAGAAGGAACCACAAAGCTCTCAAGAAGTAGCCTGCGACACCAACTTGCCTGAATGGCAAACGGCTCCAGTAAATAGAAAGCCGAATAAAAAAAGGAAACTCTCAAATCAGTCCCCCGAAAGTGTAGCTACTTCGAACATGTTCGATGGACTAACTGTCGTTGAAGAACCTACCCAAACCAAAGGAAAGAGGCCCAGCAATCCACCTCCAATCATACTATATGGAGTCCAAGATGTCAATAAACTGACGGAATTTCTCGAATCTGCAACTGAAAGAACCACATTCAAGTTTAAGATAGTAAACAAAACACAAATAAGAATTATGAGTGAAGACATAGATGTTTACAAAAAACTTATTACAGCTGTAAGAGAGAAGGGTCTTATTGGCCATACATTCAATCGAAAAGAAGACAGAAACTACAGACTGGTAGTAAGAAACTTGCACCACACTACTCCACTTCATGTTATAAAAGCTGAATTTGAGAAAACGGGAAACATAGTAGTTGGAGAGATTATCAATGCCAGATTTGGGCCTGATAAAAAACCTACCTCAACTTTCTTTGTAAACCTGCAACCTAGTCAGCATAATAAAGCAGCCAAGGAAATCAGACATATTTTCCACCAAATTGTTACTATAGAAGACCCAAAAAGAGGACCACTATAGTACAGTGTCAAAGATGCCAGCAGTATGGTCACACCAAAAACTACTGCATGAGACCAGGTCGATGCCTCAAATGCGCAGAATCACACTTAACCAAAGATTGTCCTAAAGTGGACCGCAGTACCCCAGCAAAATGTGCCTTATGTCTCGGCCCTCACCCTGCGAATTATAAAGGTTGCGAGGTATATAAAGAAATTCTAGCCAGAAAAACACAGCGCTCGTCTCTAAGGGCAAGAAAAGCTCCTACGTCAAGCTGTCCCAATAGTGGTATAAGCCCAAACCCCCAACCTACAAACCAACCCCCGAACCCACCCACAATAAATACGCCTAAGGGATATAATGAAGTGGCTAAAAGTAATCATTTAGTCCAAGGTACAAACCAACAATCTGTACCAGAAGCCAGTCCACCATCACTGAATAATAGAATTGAGGAGATATTTATAAAACAATCACAAAAAATTGATACAATCCTACAACAAATGAGCACCATTCTGGGGCTCTAGACTACACTAGTTAACAAATTACCATAAAAATGAATAAACTCAAAATTGCTACATGGAACATAGATGGTCTATCGCCTAAGAAAAATGAAGCTGAAATCCTGCTAAAAATGCATAATCTGGATGCCTTGCTTATTTCTGAGGCGCACCTTACATCCAACAGCCAAATACATGTACAAAACTACAATGTGTACACAACAAATCATCCCGATGGCACTGCACATGGAGGCACAGCTATTATAATTAGATCCTCCATTGAACACTATGAACTTAAACAATTTCGATCGGAATCCATCCAAGCCACCTCAATAAATATCCAGGATGAAAATGGGAATTTATGTATCTCCTCGGTTTATTGTCCTCCAAAGCACGTTATAACTGAGGAACACTTCACCACATATATTAACAGTCTGGGTCCACGCTTCATAGCAGGTGGAGATTGGAATTCAAAGCATCTGCAGTGGGGGTCGAGATTGATTACCACGCGTGGTAGAGAACTTAAAAAATGCGTTGATAAAAACCACTTAACAACAATCTCCACCCCCGAGCCAACTCACTGGCCAAGCGACCCTGGAAGATTGCCTGATGTCCTGGACTTCTTTTTAATGAAGGGTCTCTCACGACTGTTTTATCACATTGATGGCTTTCTCGATGGTTCTTCAGCTCACATCCCGGTGATATTAACGATTAGTACCAATATTCTGGAGTGCCAACGGAAACCAAAACTGTATAACAGGAGAACAAATTGGCAAATGTTTCGTGACCTCGTAGAGGACGCCCTACAATTACGGATTTCACTAAAGAGTAAGGAGGAAATAGATAGTGCAGTCTTGGCATTTACGAGAGTGGTGCAGGACGCATGCTGGAGGAATTCTGAGGGAATGGCTCAGAAAAAGACCAGACAGCTTTCTGTACCCCACGAAATTCATGACATGATCCTGGAGAAGAGAAGATTACGTAGAGTGTGGCATAATAGTCGTCATCCCGATGATAAAACAGCACTAAACAACTACGCTAAACACCTTAAACAGGCTATAAAAGAAAATCTAGATGCTACTATTGAGGAAAACCTGATGTCGTTAACAGCTACAACAGACACCGACTACTCTCTCTGGAAGGCATGCAAAAATCTGAATCAACCCACAAACCCTAAACCACCTATAAGACTAGATAGAAACAAGTGGGCTAGATCTAAACTAGAAAAAGCAAATGCTTTTGCTGACCATCTGGCTAAAGTATTTGTTCCAAATGAAGCCACTCCTGGGTCGGATGAGGCAGAAATAGATGACATTCTCCAGCAGGATTTCCAATTGCTTTTGCCCTTGAAGATAGTAACACCAAGGGAGGTACAAAGAACCATACAACAAATGGAGAATAGGAAGGCACCAGGTTTTGACCTCATTGACAAAAAGGTTCTCTCCGAATTACCTCGTAAGGCTATAACTTACTTGACGACCCTATTCAACCGGATTATAAGTGTTGGATACTTTCCAGCACTATGGAAGGTCTCTCAGGTTATTATGGTCCATAAGCCCGGAAAATCGCCACATGACGTCTCATCTTACCGACCAATAAGTCTTCTCCCAATCGTCTCTAAAGTACTGGAGAAGGTACTACTACGACGGCTCTCGCAAGCTATTCATGAAAATTCTATAATTCCAGATCACCAATTCGGGTTTAGAGCACAACACGGCACTATCGAACAAACTCACAGGGTGTGTAAATTCATAAGCAATAGCCTTGAGCTGAAAGAGTACTGCTCCTCAGCTTTTCTGGACGTTCAACAAGCATTCGATCGCGTATGGCACAAGGGGCTCTTATGCAAGATCAAGTCACTTCTGCCTCATACTTTCTATGGAATCCTAGAGTCTTATATCACCGATAGAATATTCCAAGTGAAAGAGATGGATTGTACATCAGGTTTTCATGATATACTTGCAGGGGTACCTCAAGGCTCTGTACTTGGCCCAGTGCTGTACACCATATATACCTCAGATCTACCGCGTACCTCTGAAGTGAACATTGCAACCTATGCAGACGATACGGCAATCCTAGCTTCAAGTAAACAACCCGAAGAAGCCACGTTAAAGCTGCAGCGAAGCCTAGATGAAATAAGCAACTGGTTCGATAGGTGGAGAATTAGGGTGAACACTAGCAAATCAGTACAGGTGACATTCACACTGCGAAGAAAGACATGCCCCCCTGTAAACCTAGGAGGAAAGGAACTGCCTCAGAGTGACACAGTTAAATATCTTGGACTGCACTTGGACCGTAGATTGACATGGCAAAAACACATCGAAACAAAACGGCGTGAGATCAACATTAAATATAAGAGGCTGTACTGGTTACTGGGTAGAAACTCGAAATTATCCATCGACAACAAACTCCTTATCTACAATTCTGTTATAAAACCGGTGTGGACCTACGGGATACAATTGTGGGGAGCTACATGTGACTCTAACAAAACTAAAATTCAAAGAACACAAAATTACATCCTTAAACAAATAAGCAACTCGCCATGGTTCATAAGAAACGCTGAAGTACACGAACACCTAGGCATACCTACAGTCAAGGAGGAAATAAAAGTATATGCTCAGAAGTACAAGACTAGGCTTGAATATCATCCTAACCACCTAGCTGTTCAACTCACCCTACCGGAGTATATAAACCGTCTCAAAAGACGAAGAACCTTGGAGCTCAGCAGCATTGACTGAGCTAATATTATTATGGTAGATATTCCTAATGAGGAATATCTCCACCCGCAAACCATCCTACAACTCATCTGCTCATAGTCAGAAGACTGATTGCACGATGCGCTCCATTAAAAAAAAAAAAAAAGTTAAAAAAAAAACTTAACTAATTATTTGACACAATTCTAACAGATGGCGCTGCGTTGAAAGTACCAACGTTTCACGATTTTCATAAGATTTCATAAGATTCAATTTAATGGCATAGCCACAAAAAAGCATGGTGATCCCCATGACTCTTGTTTTCCTGCCGTTTCCTTTGAATAGTTAACTACTATGTTATATAACAAAAACCTTAGCCACAGCAATGCTTGGCCGAGTCTGCTAGTATATATACATGTTCAATTAAATATATTTACCTTGATATAGTTTCTCTCAAGCAAATGTTTTGTGATCTCCGTCAAGCTGTCACAAATATCTTCCGGCAGATTCTTCTTTTTTAATTTCCTCATTAAAGGCTTAAGATACACTTGTGTCTGTGTGTATGTTGCTCTAGTCATTTTGTGTTTTGTTGATGTTTTCTCCGCAGCTGTAGCAGATGTAAGCTGCTGACCCCATAGATTTAATAAAAACTGAAATAAAAAATATGTCTAGAGCATTTTTAATAGTAGTTATACATACAATTTTTATTATAATGTGAGGTTCAAATAATTTTTGGTATTTTTTGCGATATTTCTAAAATGTCTTGTTTATAGTGAAACGCAAACGCAAAATTTAGCTATATATTCACCTTGCAACCAAGAAAATGAAGTATTAGTACGTAGGAATAAACTTATTTGCATACTAGTAGTACAATTATGTAGCAAAGGACATGTAAACACATTTTTTCACACTACACCTGCTAGAAGACTAAGTCAATTAAACAATGAAAAATACATTGCAATACCAACCTAAAGTTTCATAGATAAATTAAAAATTTCTTACCTGTAACAAAGACATAATAACATTCATGTCATGGCTTCTATCACCTTGGCCCATAGTTTTAGCCATTTCCTGAATTGTGTCATATGAAATTGTCTCATCAAGTGCCTCCTCTTTTTGTAATTTCTCAATGTCACTCTGAAATGATTTAAAGTGTTGATGAATGTTAAAAATTGGCAGGCTAAATTAAGACTGGTATCAAGAAGTCAGGAAATTTAAGTATGGGGTAATTGCATTTATAATTAAATATGATACCTGTGAGTAACCAACAAAATTAGTTCTAGGCCAAAAATGGTAATTGTGCCTTGGGTTTACTTATCAGAAATAGATTTAAATGTTTAAAGTGTGATCTTAAAGTTACATAATCACATTACTAACCTGGGCTCCCAGTGCCAAAATTTCATTTAAGTAAGCTTGATCAACTTCGTCCATAGCTTCTTGAAAGTCATTACGGAATCCCTGAAAGAAGCAGTAATACAAATATTAACTATAACTTTGAATGTTACAGTAGAAACATGATAGAAACATATGGGTTTCTGATTGTTTGTTTGAATTTTTTGAAAATTATGAAATTGAAATGCATGTCAAGCAACAATGGTTTTATAGACCTACATATTATATATATAATATATGTTATGAATATAGTTAATTATTATAAGGCTATATTGATTGAGATTGACCCAGAGTAAAATAGTATTAGTTTCAGAGGTGGGTCATGAATATTTCAGGCTTTCATTAATAAAACAATAATGACTAAAAAATATGTAGGCATGAGACATTTTATATAATTCTAACTAAGAATTAATTAAAAACCTTCCTCAGGTCGATTAAAAATAATTTATTTTATAATATACCTTATTTGCTTCAGGTTCTAAAATCTCTATTCTTCTTAATCTTTTAAATGATTGAAGGTCTGACTCCCCAAAGAGTGATATTGGAAGTCCCCGTTCACGTAACCTCTTAATCACCTCATACCTTGGTAATGAAGCATTTTCATTCTGCTCACTTTCATTATACTGGTTTTTGACTGGAATGCAATAATAATTATATTAAATACAGCATAATATATTTTATGCTATGTTTCATATACTCAATGTATTGTATATTACCAATTTAGATTCTTACAATTAGTAATAAACATGAAAATGCTTAAGTTCAAATGAACTGAAAATTTTCATATTCAACCACCATCTGTTTAGTAAAACAATCCTCTGGTTGGTAGGTTTACCTGTTTCTGCTTTTTCATTTTTTGCGATATTTTCAATATCTTTCTGTGGTCCATATTTCTGCAAATACTCTTCTTGTTCTTTGGCCAATAGATCGCTGCGCTTGAAGTACTTTTTAGAAGGATTCTGGACATAAAGTGTTAAGCTGTGAAATATTTAAATAGAATGGTACCAAGAATAATACGTTCGATATGGTCCAAATACTTACTAAAATGTTTTTTTCTTCCAAAAGCTTTCTTTTCCTAGCTATCTCTGCTTTTAAAATGTCCATTATTATTGTTGTGTACAGAAATCTACGAACACGGAATGAGTTCCGAGGAGTATATTAAATATAAAATAATAATAAATTAATCTTAACTAGTACACATACATTATACACCGTATTCTGTACCAGTGACACTTCTGTAACAGTGTCAAGTTTTATGTGTCAAATTATGCTTGCCTAAGTCAGATGAGTAACCGACAACCGTCCGTGTGAATAATTATAGGGTATGTTCCGATATACACTGCGACCACTGTACAGAGTACCGTCAATTTAGTATACTGTGAAACCGTTTCTCTATAGCCAGCTATACTGGTTACAATTTAAAACGGATATATCCAGTATACTAGTCAGCTTCGTTTTTCGACACAGTTTACAAATGAGTACATCAAAGTTTTTCAATTCAACAAGAAAAACTATTATTGGAGTATTATCGCATTAAAAAAATCTATATTAATATTTACTGTCAATTGAATTAATACTACAAAGAAAGTAAGTTAGAATTTCAAATGTTTGTTATTAAACTGTAAGTTATATCAGCCGTTAGGCATTCAAGTGGTTTTGATAGGTCACGTGATCAAAGCAATGCAAGTACCTTACCTCGAAAACGCCAGTGCTCGCAGTAGAAGTATAGCGGGGATTTGTGACGTCATTTATTTCCCTAGGACGCTGCGGCTGTATACTGGCAGTCCATAGCGGAACGAATTTTTGAACAGTGGGAGCACTATACAGTACTCGCAGTGTATATCGGAACATACCCATAGTCTGTACTCTGTAGTTTGACAGTTGACTTTAGTTTGGTTATTCAATATTTATAATAATTATTAAATATAACTTATTTAAATATGCGATCAAATAAAAAAATATAGTAGTATTTAGTAAAATAGAAAGGGCTTCGCATAAAGTATAACAATGAACTGCGTATGGAGACAGAGTGTCCAAAAATGTGGACGTTTGGCCTACATCAAAAATAATGTTGTAAATTTACCTGTAAATTTTGTTAAATTCTGTTCATTTCAACAATCTTTGCCAAAAACCCTTAATCCGGCTCCATGTGCGTTTTATAACGTCATACGACACAAATCTAAAAAGGTAATCTCAATTATTTTATTAATACCTTACTAACAAGCTCCTCGAGACTTAATTGTAACGCAATAAAAATATTTCCAGCAAAGAGACTATGACTCTGATGAAGAAGAATTTGACGAGGGTGATCACTCACTATCAAAAGATTCCAAAGTTATGAAAATTACTACAACATCACTAAGGACTGATGCTGTACTTAAATTAGCTCATGGAGTTGCAAGAAAGTGAGTAGATTATAGGGAGATCAGATTTTATTACATTAAATAATCATTCTTATTTAATGGAATGGTGGAATCATGTTCATATGATTTTAATACAAAATGTTCTTTTACAGTAAGATAGAACAACTATTCTTCGAAAGTAAAATTAGAGTAAATGGAAAAAAAATACTTAAGAAAAGTAATCCGGTAAGTGTATCTTTGTAAATAAATCAAGAATTATCTGTATGTTTAATTTAAATTTCTAAGTTTTATATAATAATAAGCTTTATTGTAACTTGAAAGAAAAATTTAGTATAATATGTTTTACGCTTTAAATACTTTATAATGATCTTTCCAAATTTCAGGTAAGGGTTGACTATGAAATAGATATTATCAAAGGTTATAGTCCTAAAAATCCTAATCACATTATAGTAGCTAGAATTGAAGTTTTAGATATAGCTGCAAAAGAAGAATCTATTGTAATATCTATTAGAAGGTTCAAAAATTTGCTCATAGAAAATTATGAAAAGGACCCTTACAAAGCTAGTACACAAAGTGAAGAATAAAAAACAGCATAGGAATTTATGTATGATATTTATTATATAATTGTAGAACATTGAAACATAATTGTATTTATGTAAAAATTATTATATAAGGACACTTGTTCCAGTATTTTTCTTTAAAAATCCTAAATATCCAAATCAATATCACAGTCAGTTTCAAACATTGATATTTGAGAATTTTTATCAGGTTTCTTTTCTTCTGATGTATTACTGAAACTTTTTTCTAAGACAGTATTTGTATAAGGTTCTTGTTTTACACTGTCACCATAATACTTATTTATATCATTTTTACTTTTAAATTGAAACTGTTTTAACTTATTTACAGTATTATCCTTACTGTCCAATTCCTTGTTTGTAGAAGTTTTTACATTACCTAGATCTCTCTTGTTAGATTTCTGTTGATTAGAATTGAATAACTCACTTGGTTTATTATTTTCAACATCAAGTACATCTAAATCATGATTTATATTGAAATCAATACCCAAGTCATTAAAAACATCATTTACACTTGGAACTGCATTTAATGCTTTGCTTATATCAAAATCTTCATCACTTTCAACATCACTGTTTAGTTTAGCTTTTTTCTTTTTCACCTTAGTTTCTTTGAGTTGTGCATTTGTATCTATAACAATTTCTTTTCTCTTTCGTTTAGTTTTTTTTTGAACTAAGGGTATTTTTATTTTTTTATTAAGTTCTGCATGTTTGACCAGAGTAGCTGCTAGTTTACTATTAATGACATCTTTCTCGATTTTTCTTTCATTGTTATTAAAGTATGAACTTGTGACTAAAGTTGCTGAAAGTTGTATATTGCTATCTTCAACGTCATCAACTTGAGCGAATATACAAGGATTTTTGCTACTAATTTCATTTTCTAATGTCTTATGGTCTACTCTTAATAGTTTTGCATAGTAAAGTAGTTCTTCCCTCCAGATTTCATCTAGATTTAGTTGTGCAAGAAGCTTTTTGGCCATGTGTAAGTATTCATAGTCTGGATATTTTTGGAATGTGGAATGGAGAGCAGTGGCTGTGTCGGAAAGTGTGCAATCCTGCATTGAAAGATCTACTAATGAAACAGCCACTATTGCGTCAACTGGTAAAATGGTGGTTCTATACATGAGACGGCAATGGGCTTGTGATAATCTATTAAAAAAAAGAATTTTATAAATAACGTGGAAGGTAGACTACAAAATGTGAATAACTGTTGTATCTTTGCACTAAAGGCATGAGTAGTTTTCTTTTTAAATTTATTATTGTGATTAATTCATGAGCATTTGGTAAATGCAAAATGATGATCAGTCTTTTATGCATTTCAATCCAAAACAAACCAAATATTTAACCGCGACAATTAGTAAGGTTGTTTCATGATTATTAAAATTTTCGGTAATAATGGCATTTTTATTCACGTTGTCAAAAAACCGTGCCACTTTCTACGAGGTGAGGTCATAATACTTAGAAAAGTCCAGCACAGAAGGTTTATCACCTATCAATAAAGAAAGAATTATCTATGAAATAGACGCATACATTGTTACTACAAAGACATACAAACCTAACAAGACTATCAAGCATCCTAACTGTTGTTCTAGAAGGATCCCTGGAGGCCGACTTCCTTTGACTCATGTAATAATGCTGAATTATTGTATTCGCTGATTTTGTCATTTCCATTTGTCTCGGTCCAATAAGACTGATGTACATCTAGAAAAGATAATTTTAATATGAGTATCACATTTGAAAAATATTTTTTACGAATAAATACGATTTCTTATACCTGCAATTTCTCAATGCTCCACCTTTTCTTACTATCAGCATTGCCCCCAAACAGTATGTACGACGATACTAATTTGTCCCAATGTTTATTTTTCGAATCCAGTAAAATAAAAATCAAGTCAAACCTAAAAAAAATATTTTTAATTTAAATATTTACGCTTGTAATGAAAGCTATTCATATAATTTTTCAAAATTTAAAATAATGTATGATTCCCTCTTAATTCCTTTTAAAACAGATTAGTACAATGAAATTGTTAATGTATTTTTTTGTGTTTTCTGTTTATTTGGAACTAACAAGGGAAGACCAAATAAACTCTTGAAAAAAATGGGTACCTAAAGAAATTTATCATTTCAGTCAATGCAATGAAATTTACTTGTCTGACATAGTATTACTTATGTGTAAATAATTACGCGTGAAGTGAATTCTGGCAATTTTTTAATGAATTCTTCTGCCAAACAATAAGCAGTGGTCGGCAATAAAGACAAAAAATAGATTTACTTTTTGACGTGACAACGTCTTATAATTCGATGGAGCCGGCTGCACGTACGAAAAAACATGACTCATGCGGCGTTACCTCGCTCTGAGGCGTTCCATTTAAAATTGACATAATTGTATTTATGCGTACAAATAAATGTAACTTGATCAATTCAATTGTGATTTCCATTTACTTCCTTCTCGATATCCATACAAAATATCTATCTAACAAATAAAATTAAAATTTTCTTTTGAAGAATGCAACCATTCCATCAATATTTTCTTATGACGTTGTCACGTTCGACTATCGTCAGTAAACCGACTTTACAGACAACCGATTTTTTTTTGCAAAAGAGTTTATATCCGATTTTGAATTACTATAAAATCACGTCTATAACTTACAATAGTTTTGTCATATAATTCTATACGTCAATATGATCTCACTCTTTGACTGCTACAACACATGTTCCATAGTTCCTGATACATAGCGCTGTAAAGTCATTACAAAAATGACGTTATGAAATATTCAGTTTGATAAATTTCTTATTCTAAACTTGTGACATTTAATATTACCTACTTAGCAAGGGTGTTCCAAGTGATACATTGACGCTGAGAGGCTGGTCAGTCTGATAATGTCCTTTGGGATTGCAAGCAGCTATCACCGCACAACGGGTGTTTAACTTGCACACTATTCCTGCCTATAAAAATTTGACAATAATTTGTTAAAGCAATTAATTATTGTATTATTATAACATTAGAGGAGTGTTGTTCTTGTGGTTCAGCGTGCGCCTGTCAAATCTGAGGTCGTGTATTGTGTATTCAATTAATTATCGCTCGGTAACGGTTATCAGGAAACCGGAATTAGATCCAAAACTCGACATTCCTATTAAGAAAAACAATCACGAAAAGAATACATACATCTAAGACCAAGACCTAGGTCGTCTTTAATATACGATATTAAAACATTATAAATTACAACACAATCTTATAATTAAATTATAACCGTGTTAAGGGCGTTTCTTTGAGAAAAAAAGGTCTGTCTTCTATTATTACTTATTGTAAAATTATCCAAGTTAATATATACTAGCTGACCCGGCTAACTTCGTCCCGCCTTAATAATAATATCGTTGTTACTTTAGTTAAACTTATTTTAGGATTTCATTAAGCTGATAACTTTTTTTGCAAATAGAGAAATGTTTTATTGCTTGCCATTGCAGTTTTACACATTAGGCCTCTTCTCTCTATCGCCAATATTGCGATACTGCATGTTAAAGCACTTTCTGCTTTACAACATTTTTTGATGAGGTAACACATGTTTTCGATCAAGATCAAAGCCTGGTTATGCATCTCCTCATTTACCTCAAGTTCGGAATTTCTTGAAGTGACACGAATTCGACGTAAAATGATGCGTAGTTTTGTCAACAAATGTCACCACATGCCGTGTGCATTCGTAAAATTAATTTATTAATTTATTGTTATTCGATAACTTATCCGATATTTTATTACTTATTCTGCTATTCGGAGTGGAGAAAAATCCATCAAAAAAGACATAACTAACATCGGTCCAGCCGATCTCGAGTTATAAGTGTTGTAACAAACACGACTTTCTTTTATATATATAGATAAATATAAATGATTTAGTACAAAATTAGCTTTTTTTTTAATTTTGTAGAAAATGTTAATTTTAAGTTACCTTGGCTACGGAAATAGTCTGTTGCTCCATTGCTTCGTGTATAGCAGTCCTGTCATGGTCTCGTAAGTGAGATATCTCGTCGATACAACACACGCCACCGTCCGACAGTACTAACGCACCCGCTTCTAGCTGCCATTCGCCTTCCTCCTGAGAATACATAAAAATCAACGTAAAACTTCTTAAGATTACACAGGAGATTTAACAGAAAGAAAATGGAACAGATCTCGTCGGAAACGTGGAGGAAGAGGGTGCTGCTCTTCCTCCAACCTTAAGCAGGACGCCCTTGATTTGAGAACTGGCAGTAAATGTATAATTAGAAGCATTTAATGTATATGTATTTTTTTGATGGTGTAGGTAACACAAGTGCACCATAAGTGTACATTGTGTTACCTACAACGTCAGTGTGTACTACCTAGATGAATAAATGATTTTTGACTTTTGATAACGTCTAAACTACATGATACACAAAGTAAAACCGAATGTAATAGAAAAAAAATCTTAAACCTTACGCGTAAAAATCCGTGGAGGATATTTAACTATTATACAGTATACTATATAATCTCTCAAATCAATATCTAACGAAGATAGGACACTATGGCATACATAGCGTAAAGTTTTCTATTATTTTGTCAACACATTTGCAATTCATACTGACAACACAAATGCATACATTTTCGTACTAACCATTCCGCTCTTTTCGATTCTACATTCCATCCCTTTAGTTATTTTACTTGGCGCAATGACTTTCGTATTAAGACGTATTAGATTTCACATACATGAGTCATTACTTAAATCCCTGTCTGAATCTTACCCTTAGACTGGGGAGTGGGTCAAAATATTCTTGTGTTTGGAACCCAAGACAACTCTTAAGTCCAAAATATTCTAAAATCTAATTTAAATATACTTATTTAATTAAAACTGACCAAAATCTGATATCTAACCTACCCTCAATGCAGCACAAGTGAGTCCCGCTCGAGTGCTGCCAGCGCCTGAAGTGAAAACTGAACGAGCAGTTAGATCTGCGCCTGCGCGGAGTAATTGAGATTTTCCCGTACCTGAAAATATGAAACGATGATCTAAATATAATATTTTATGTATATAGATAATAGCTAACCGTGGATAAGGTCGAGCGGGCCTCGTCGTGCATACTAAAATCCAGAAGGTACTAGAGACAAGTCAAAAAGAAGGCGAGCATGGTGATTATCATAAAAGTAAAAGCAAGAGAAGTACGTTAGGACCTTGCCCTTCTTTATTATTTAATAATTTTGATTGTACTACATTTCTTGCAACGAAGTGTAAATAAATAAAAAAATAACTATATCTAATGAAACTTCATTCGCTGGTTTATAGTGTAAACTTGTCCTAATAATAACTTAAGTATAACCCGCGGCACGTAAGTCTAGCGCTGGCCGATACGTGGAGGGGATTGCTGCGCATGTGTACTGTCGCGCGGGGGACAAAATGCGACTGGAGAGCCAATCGACGCTCTTCATTCCGCTAGCCCCCCTCAGGTACCTTATTTTTACTTCTGCGCAATAACGGTCAGCGCTAGACTTACGTGCCGCGGGTTATAACTATATTTATTAAATTACCTAATTAGTACAATAACTTTGTACTTATTATAAACACTACATACCTTATGATTGTATCGTAAATTGAAACGTCAATAAAGTCATAAGTCTTTTACGACATTTTCAGCATTATAAAGCTAAATATATTTGATAAATTACGTCCAGTACAATTATAACCTTTAAAAGACGTTTTAGAGATCCCAAAAATTATAAATTTATATTAAAAAATGAGATAGTAATAACAAATAGAGAACCGAACCTAAGATTAAATACAGTCAAAATCTGTTATAACGACATCAACATCAGACAAGGGACTACTTATATTTGGTCGTAAAAACCGATAGTTGTTATTGAGTATCTAATACAATAGAATTCAACCGGGACCTTTGATTTTGGTCAATATAACCGCTATGTTGTTCAACCGGTATGTTTCAGATGTCGTCGTAAACGGTTTTGACTGTAATAATCAAAATACATATATACAAAACTAGCAAACTTGGCGAACTCCGTTTCGCCACCAGATGGCTGCGTTTTATGTAACATTTCGTTTGGTGATCCCGCTTTTCTGTTGAAATTTTTCCTGAATTTTCTTTGCTATAAACCTCACGGAGCCCGAGACCTTTCCAACGAATGCAAAACCGTGGAAATTGGTTCGTGCGTTCTGGAGTTATAGCGTCAGGAAGGAAAACCCGACTTATTTTTATATAGTAGATAATCTCTACCAATCACTATTTTACGTTCTATAATAATATCGATTCGTAGAAATTACGACTCGATTTTTATATACATAGATACCTGGATCTCCAACAAGTAGTAAATGACACTGTCCCCTCACGCGTGTTGTGTGGTTTTCGTCTACATTTTTCCTTTCATGATCAATGGCATGATTTGAACCAGTAATCACTGTTAACAATACTGCCAATTTAACCAGATGCAGTCCATACACCTTTAAAACGATATTTATTTATTAAT
The DNA here is from genome assembly GCA_963693345.1 of Pieris melete. Taxonomy (NCBI): domain Eukaryota; kingdom Metazoa; phylum Arthropoda; class Insecta; order Lepidoptera; family Pieridae; genus Pieris; species Pieris melete. Next base: position 2,410,248 of record CAVNZK010000043.1, on the reverse strand, counting down.
GTTTTATCTGTATACAGCCTTACATCTATTCTGATATTATAAAGAGGAATTATTTGTATATTTGTAACGAGTAATCACAAAAACTACAGACTCACTGGACAGATTTGAAAAATTGTTCCACCATTGCAATGCTTCAGTAAAATAGGTTTTTTTTTTATTTGGAAAAATAAAAATAGTTGAGTTATTCGAAGCCGGGACAGTCCGCCAGATTCATATATGCTATCTTTTAAGAAAAAACCCTATAATGCTAATATATATATATATACATAATATAAATCTTCAATGCGTGTGAGTGTAATTGAACTGCTTCTAAACGGCTGGACCGATTTGTATTTAAAAGGTGTGTTTCGGACGACTGTCGGGTGCGCAAATATACTTAGATATAACTTTTTGATTTCATTAATTGATATTTAATAAATTAAAAGAGAACGCAATTAAATTAAATAGTGCGTACGTAATACTTGATCGGCCCAATTCAGTTAGTTATAGTCGATTTACTAATTTATCTTAAATATGTATTTATTTACTAATTTATTTTGTACACAACAAACATTAATAAATCTTAAGACTGAATGCAATGCCTTAGGGGGCGTCCATAAATTAGGTGAGGTGTTTTTTTTTAATTTTCAGTAAAATCATATGGACAATGGACATTTTGGACAAAACAAAATAAGTGAAATGTTGTGTTTAGGTATGGAGTAAGCGGGAAGTTGCAGAGATGGCCTTTAGGGTCAACCGTTTTTGCCGAGACCCCCCCCCCTCTCCAACGTAAGATTAAATGAGATTTGACTCGACCCCCCCCCCTCCCCTTAAACACCTCACGTAATTTATGGACGCTCCCTTACCGCTTATCACAGCGATAAAAATATTTACCTGAGGACAAACAGATTCAAGTATCCGATCTCGTCCTTTCAACGGGCACTTCTCATATTTAGACCAAAACTCGTCAAAGCAGTCCTTAACATCAGGTGCTGATGTTACCACTTCCGAGCGAAGGGCGTTAATGACATCAATGTAATTCGCGTGTAACACTAGTTCAACCTCAGACCGCTTTGTCTGTGACGAGGGACGCCATCTGCGGCGAACTATACCGCTGTAATAACAAAAGTAATGTTGTAATGTACCTAATTTTCGCAGTAAAACGGACGTTACTATCTTAAAAACAGGAAGTTCATGCGAGGACATTTTCACTTTTTTAAAGTTCAGAAAGGAGGTTTTTCTTATTGACCATGTGTGTGTGTGTGTTCGCGGATAATCGTTTATGAACTGATTTTATGACTCTTTTGTTGTTGGAAAAGATATATCCCAAGGGTGGTACCATGCTAAGGAAATCAGCAAGTGATGCTGGCGTCTCAGATAAATCCATGTGACACCTACCAGTGTTTTCTATAATTCAAACTAAATGTTTAAATGCATACTCACTATTAAATTAGCTATAATTACAATTAAATGTAAGAGATCTTACAGAATTGTGGAGGCTGGTGAGTGTGAATGGGCAAATATTTTTATAGTATTGTCTTTTATTGACATAACCTTTACCCATTTAAATTTACGTTAAATTTAAAATTATGTTAAACAATTTATAATAATACATAACTTTAATCCGGTTAAAAAGTTTTTTCTTTAAATATTTTTATCTCTTACCATATAATAACATCATCACCAGGTTTGCAACAATCAACTAAATCATCTTCAAGCACCACCCACATGGAACCAGGAATTGTGCCAATACTTAGTTTATTTACTTGTTCCTGTAATATTAATAAATAATCTGTTATGATCCACAAATTTTTTTATAATATAAATTTAATAAACTGAAATATTAACTTTTCAACTAATGTTTAATAGATGAAACCTCATGAACATTCTTTCATAAAAACTAAATCAGTCATAGCACTCTTTAAACGTTCTTTCATCTCTTTCTTACAAATTGTGTTTACACTGCAATGAAAGAGACAGATGATTTATGCTTTAAAATTAATCAACCAACATTTTTGAAGTTATACTTCTTTAGGCGCGTTATGAAAATTTGATGAGAGTGAAATTTTACGATGCGCGCGCACCTATGACACAAAATTCGGAGTCGTGATTATAGCCGTATAGCGTGCGCAATCTACAAAAGAAATAGAATATAAGCTAACTTCACGCATATTCTATTTCTTAGCTTATCAGCTTAACAAGAATTTTGAATATCCATGACAATTGACATCTGACATTTACCTTTTAAACAAATATAGGAGTTTGAATTATTGTTTAAAATAAAAGATTATCTATGTATCTAGTTATTTTCATTATACAAGTGCGAATTTTATATGTGCGTCTGAATTATAATCAGAAGTGATTTAAATTGAATATCTAAATCAATACTAATTAATATGATAAAATATTTGTGAAAAAACTGTGCCAACCTTCCTGAGTGCTTTAATACAATTGAGGTTAACTATCCGTATGTATTATCGAGTATTATTGTTGATTAAAACTGAAACATGAACCATTATTCATTGCTTTTGTTTATTGCGTTTGTTACAGCAACTTTTTAGAAATATTCTACGACCCTATATATCAATAATTGAGAACAAAGATTTAAGCACGAATACTAATAAGGAGAAAATGAAGGCTTGGAGCGATATTACAGAGAAGTAAACATTTTAATAAGTACCTGCATCTCAAAAAAATGATTACATTATTTAATCAAAACATGTAATTTTTCAGATTTAATCTAGCAAATATAAGGACAAGAGACAAAAAACAATTTCAGTGGAAGTGCACTAAATTGAATAAAATAAAAGAGTTGTCATCTTATCGCCGTGAAGCATCAAAAACTAGAGGTGGAACAAAGCCACCATCACCTTCTCCAGACACAATGGATATGGCAGAGATGATACCGCAACGGTTTGAAGTAGATTTCAATGAATTTGATTGTGATGGTGTCGAGGTAGGAATGTTAATTATAAATATGATGGTGATGTTCAAGGCTCAACCTCTCAAGCATAGGCACATACTTTATTCCCCTACAGGGTAGTTAGAGATATTGTAATACCTCAAAACATCCATGTTGCTCTTGTAGTACCGAAACTCTGTCCAGCCAGAAGTGAGCCCATTCCCACTTATAATGGACAGTGGGTATAATACACCTTAATACCTGAGTGCGAACCACTCACCATGACACTTAAATTAATAGATGTTATTTATATATTTCAGGATATTACAAATAAAATCATTTTGGAAACAATTGCTATCCCAAAAGCAAATAAAGCCAACAATGACAAGGTAATAAATCAGTTTTGACATAACTTGAATACTAAAAATGCTAAACAAAGGTGTGCACAACAGTGACAACATAACTTAACAATTTCATTATTTTGTAGGATTAAAGAAAGGTTAAAGAAAATCATGTCGAACTGATCAACAAGAATCCCCAAACAATTCAAAAGAAACCTACAAGGAAGACACCGGTATTATATTTAAATTATCTCTATCTCTAAATAGAATAAAAGAAAGTTGCTATCCAGGTCTGTAGCATGTGCTACAAATTATATTATTAACACATTTATATAATTATATTAATATAAATGTGTTAAAAATTTTATAATATGAATTATAAAATTTTTAAGTTTTGCATGGACAGAGCTTAAATTAATATTCTCTTATTTGTTGCAGAAAGCAAGTAGTAGTTTTAGTTTTGGAGAAGCCTCGTAGATGCACAACCAAGTAATGATTAATTTAAAATTACAACCAAAATTCTGATGAAGACATTAGAGTCACTTAAAAATAAATAGTATAATGAAATAAAAATGTTTTAAAGATAAATAGGGTTTTATTTGTTTAATGTAAGAGAATAATAATAAATATTTATTTATTTAATTTTTCAAATGTAAACTGAACTTTATTGACTTTAATGACTCCTTTTCCAGTCTTTGATTATTTAATTGTAATTAATTATTTGCATGCAATCAAAAACTATTTTTAATAATGCCAAAGAAGTATAACTTCTTACGCGCGTACATAAGTACACGCACCCTTTTTTTTTTTACCTGTATTTTAATTTCTTGATAATCTTTACAATATTCCCTAGAAACTAAATTGACCTGTGTGAATGTGGAACATTTACACCTAGTTTCTGTATTGCCACACTTTGTTGGTGCTTTTAATATATATCTGTTTTCAAAGTCAGCCTCAATTATATTTTCATATTTACATTTGACACAAACATACTTTCTCTGATATTCCAACATCTTTGCTTGAGTTACCCTTACAATGGTTCCTGTAAAATTAATAAAGTTAAAGTTTTGTAATAACAAGAAACACAACATTTATTTTTGGTTTCTTATATAGTTTAAGAATGGGATGAGGAGCATGCTTATGATGCGTAGTATTTATGGCGAATACTATGAACTGTGTTAGGTAGGAGACGTCTCCCCTGTATGTACTACGCCCTTGGATGCCTACTGTTCAACTATAAGCATTCAATGTAAACTTTGTAACATATTTAACAATGTCAATATCATACAATTCATAAAATGCAATAGGCTCCAGTGGTTAAGATATGTGCACCGAATGGCAGGGCTGTGCGGCTATTGATAATAATACAATGAAAATACTTTGCACTTTTATTATATAGAATATGAACAATCAAATAGTAACAAGATAAAGCCACAATTCCCCCACCATTCATTCTACAATAGAATTTTAAAACCTACATTAAATATATTCAATATACATATCATAGAATGCTTAACCAATATTATATAAATAGATGGAATCACAATTGAATGAATAAAATCAATCAACTGTAATATTCACATGGTCATGCATATTGTTATGTTGAAAAGTTTGAGTAATGAGTGAGTAAAGACAATTGGTATGCCATGATACTTTATTTTTAATGTTTATATAGCAAAAGGTAAAATGTAACTAATGGTGAACTTTACAATTCATAGCAGATGCTTCAAACACTTGTTGTTACATACCATTTACTTTCAAGAAACATCCCAAATCAACATTCTTAGGAAATACTGTTCTATGCAATTCTGGACAAACTGGCAAACCAAAGAATCTTGCGTGAACATTCTTTTTTAGGCAACAATGGTCAAGCTTATTGATCAAATGTTTATATTCTGGGATATCCAAGATATGCCTCTGTGCTAAAACAACATCTCTATTACAGGCAGGTAGAGACTCCACAGGACTACACAATACTTTATCACCAACGTCAGGATAGGATTCAAAGAGTTTTATGAAACTGAAAAGGAAATACCAATTTTTTATTATTATGGAAGCACAAACGACTCAGTACAGCGGTCTCCAAAATTATCAGAGATAACTTACTCTACTTTTATGCTGTAGTAAGCAAGGTCGTCTTCTTTAGATAAAATATCAACACAATCATCAATATGAGTCGTTTTTAAATATTCTAAAATCATTTTTTACATGCCAGAAATAATTTTTATGGCATTAGATTTAGATAACTTTTGGGGCGAAGAAAATTATATTTAAATCAACCCAACGGCTCCACCCAACCCAACCTCACGGCTTTTGCTTCATTCCACTATAATTGTTTATTAAATTAATTTGTAAAGAATATCAGTTTTTTATGTTTAGAAATTCAATTTACGTAGTTGAAACTTGAAAGTATATAATATACCGGTTACGGTAGCCGGTAGGCGGTAACTAGTAGACAGTAGACACTAGACAGTTATAGTTGGCAGTTGACACTTGACCGTAGAATTTGTTGTGAATAGAGCCACCTAGTGGCTACTATTGTTCTAATAAGATTTATAGAAACTTTCCGTTATAATAATTTTACAACGAATTTCTAGGTGGCGGTACCCCATCTGTTAAGTTATTAAAATAATTTCTAGTGCTGACAATTTTATCAAAACCTTTTCGTTACTTTTGGAAAAAAGTATAGATGTCAGCATAATAGATTCAAAAATATGGCATGTTGTGGTCTGTGGATAGAACCCTCTAGAAACAATGAAATCGCTTTCGTAGAAACATTTTCTATTACTTTAATTTTGTAACACAAGTAGATGGCTTTTAGTGCTTAAAAAATTACCAAAAAGACAATTAAAGTAAGCGTGTTCTCTCTTACAACACCGAAGAGTTATTTTACCTTCTTTGTTCTGGATTAAAATAACTATGTATTATTAATATTTTATTATTTTTAACCGACTTTATAATATAGAAGTACTTCTGTTTTTTTTACTGTAGTGCTTAAATAAGACTACAAAAAGCGATTCAACTGTAGGTTATAGTTGCACAATGTAATTTTTACCACGTCAACAACATAAATGTGAAATGACAGCTAAGTTCAATATTAAATAGGGCATCGTTCTCGACTTTAGATTCTTCCTATCTGAGCTATGTATATTTATTGTTTTGTTCTCACTACAATGTAATTGTATGTTACTACATATTTTGTTTAGCGTTTGTTATTTTATTTTTATTACATTTAATTTCATTATATCAAGTGAAGCATGTGTCGAGCGAAAAAAACTTGGTCATTGAAAAGATTGAGTTTCTTCTCGCGTAACGCACATAAGTTCACATAGTTATCAGCATGTATATGATAATAATCAAAAAGGGAAATTAAAATTATTTTATCGTCGCATTACATTCGGTATGCTTTAGTGCCATGTGGACACATGTCTCGAATTCGAAACTGTCTTTTTATTTTCATACACGAATATGTTGACGGCAAGTTCAAAGGGTTTTTAATTTGACACACTTTATGGCTTCGTCTCGCGTTTGATGGCTGTGGGTGGAAGGCGTCACAAGTGTCGTTTTAATCAAATAACAAAGAGATATTAACAACTACTGGTTTAAGTGTTTTATAGAGAAACAACATAAAGTAGATGTGTTTGGACTTCAAATGAATCAACACGGAATTTAATAAAACATTGCACTACTGAATAATGTTCATTTATAAAAATATGACGTAAGAAAGGAACTGAATAAGTTTTTTCTGTGAGAGAATATTAAAGAACTTTAGTTCATTGATATAAATGTCTTTGCTTTAATAACATATCCTATGTCTAGATGAATTATACCTAAGTTAAATCTACACAAATAATATGATGTGTTGTGTTCAATGAATCAAACGATATGTTCGCGTTAATATTATTTCGAGTTCATACTCATAACCACATTTTTTGTTGCGTGACATGTCTCTATTATCTCTTATTTATTCTTCTCACCTATTAATAACTCTATTAAATTGATTGTCTATTGTGCTTCGTTGTGTTTTGACCATAGTTTATGGTTTATACACATCGACAGCGGAAACTATGAATACATCATTGTAACAATTTCCTTGTTATAATGTTGGTGTAATATAAACAAGTTTATGATTTAAGTCTTGAACAGAAGGGTTGTTTTATTATGATTCAAGCCTTGAATTAATTAAATTAGGATAGGTATTAAAAATTGGTTTCTCAACAGTGAAGTCAAGAGAAATCTTTTCATATTGTAGTAATACTTGAAAATATAAAAACAAAGAGATAATACTAATCCATAACAACGATTGTACAATAATGATATTGAATCAAACGTATTATATTTTGTCGAGTAGGAATATAGTAGTATAGTAGTAATATAGTAGTAGCTAGTCGTATTAACAATAATTAAAGATATTTTGATTATCTACAACCGTTTTACAAAAAATTACCTTCGAATATTACGAATAGCCGGCAGCGTCTATAAGCTAAGAGGAAATTACATTTCTTATTTGCCGCTCGGGATGGCATATCGTTTGTCATACGTTGACACCTCATCTTGTCATGGTGGCCAGCCTCTTTGTAAAGCCATTGGAGTGGAAAACGGATGACAGGAAGGCAGGTCTTGAAAAATGGCTGTCCAATTACGTTTATGGCATCCTATTATGTAATATGAGGTAGTCATCATGGTGAAATAAGTCACTTCAAAGTATTTGTTTGGCGTTTAAGAAATCTTTATTTCATTTTATATGAGGCACATTTCTGCGTACAATTGCTTTTGAAATCATTAAATATTTGCCTTATTCTGTGCCTAATAAACAAATACTGTTTCGCGGTGGCCTTAAGGTCTAGCTACTATTGCCATAATATTAAAAAAAAAAGGTCCAGCTAGATACCAGGCCATAAACTCCCAAAAAAAAAAACTCGTTCGCGGGGTTTTGAATTCAGGAGCTGACGGCAATAGATTATAATAGCGTGCATGGAATTTAAATACTATGTTAAAATGTGTTTTTGTAATGATTTAAATTTTCTGAAACGATGTTATTTCACTTACGGGTGAATCTTCAGAATTACTTAAAATACGGAGAAGCATTTACAACAAACATAAAATAATCTATTACAATAACATTTCAATGCACAATTAAAACTGTATTTATTTTTAATATGATATATAAATATAAAATAACATTTCTTAATAGTTTCTGGTTGTAGCGTGATAACCATCTTCGCATTCGTGATATCATCTTGTGAAGAAATTTTTACAGTTTCAATAATCCAATTCAAAATTCTCGTGTCACAATGTTCGTTCCCATACTCCTCCGAAACGGCTCGACCAATTCTTATAATTTTTTTTTATCCATATTCACTAAGTCTGAGAATGGGCTACTATCTTTCAAATCCCTAACTGATAAGGGGTGTCCACCGCATTTTTTTTTGTTTTTTAGATTTTTTTTTGTTTTTTAAGATACAGCATTCAAAAATACATACAACCCCTAATTCTCACACTCTACAATCAACCGCTATTTTTTAATATTGTTACATAGTTATTTTTATTGAACTAAAAAAATGTTTCCTAGAAATAATATGGCAAAACAAACGTTTGCCGCGTCAGCTAGTATCTCTATTATTATTGATTCAATAATATCTCTAATATTAGCGCCAAACAAACTTTTCAGCCGTACTACCTACAGATGCTATTTGGTTTAAATAGCCTGCAGCCAAAGGTCAACAGAGTTCAAGACGAATGTGTCATTGTCAGCATCCAGAATCCACCAATCAGACTCTTCGTAGTGCAGTGAAGATGTTTGTATAAACTTAATGACAATAAAGATACACCCATTAATTATCCCAATTTAGAATTTTAGTTTATTGCCCGAGAAGATGGATATTTTTGGGTTCCGCACGAAATTAAGATTTTGTCTCGCAACTGTAATCTGATCAATCTCTTGATTCTTAAACGGCTAGTTTGCAAGCCTTTGATATTGATCACTGTCGTGGTTTAACCTATTTCACACTAGATAGGACTGATAATTAAAAATAAGTTTTCACTCAAACACGTGAATAAATATGTCTACCCGATGACACATGATTAATAGGGCTACGTAAATGTGTAAATAATGGCTAAGTCAAGACACATATTGTGAAAACGCAAATAGTGTGAACTCATAAAACTACCTGCTTAAGAAATAATAAATTGTCTAGTCTATCTCACGTCTCACATGGATGCGTTTTTAATAGCCTATATTCGTTCTATCCTAAGTTTTTTTCATAACAATAAAAATCTATCTATCAGGATCTTCACACATTATCTCGGTTCTATCTTGACCGATTTTTTATAGACTGTGGGTTTACGAGTGGACCACATGGACTATAGCTTTATAAACTCTCACTAATGTAAGTTTTATGAGTAATTTCATGGCTATTCATTCTCCCAGCAGGGGTCGATCTTGGGGTGCCAAACCAATTCGTCGCACCCTGCGTTATCGCTCACACATTACTTGAAATTTACATCTGGTAATTTTTTTCACATCCGGATTTTTAAAAATCGAATAAACCTACTTGTGACCACTTTATCAAATGCAATCAAGTGCACTTGACAATTTGCGAATTCTGTTAAAGTCATTAAAGCCGGGGCTTTTAAAATATTCTGAGTACGGACATCATGTCATATTGCAGCTTTAATTTTCGGCCGTAAATGCATATTTGCCATTTGCAGCTTTATATTGTTGGAACGAATTAAAATTTAATAATTATGGCTACACAACTGTATCACCTTAATAACTAAAGTGCTGTTATTATCTAAATTGTATTTTATTTTTTTTAAACATTTATAGTATTGTAGGAGATTTAAGTAATCTATATACAGTAGAACCTCTATTAGTCGAACATCAAGGGAGACGCCAAAAAATTCGAGTTATAGAGTTTTCAACTTATGGAGGATTTCGAATTTGAAGAGTTTGAGGTTTATTCTTATAAATTAAGCTAAATTTCAAAGGGAATCAAAATTGAACACCTGACACAAAGCAAGCAAACACGTGTTTCCATGAGTCATAAATTTATTATTGTATACTCCTAAAAAAATTTCTAAGAAACAATAGTGTACTCACATTGTCGGCAAGTTCTTAAAGTCGGTAACTTATTTTTGTTCGAACAATAGAGATAATAAATTCCAAATGATCAAGTTGTAAAGGTTGCAAAATAAAACGTTCGAGATACAGAGGTCAAATTTAATTTTTCGAGTTATAGAGTGAAAATATGTACCAAAATGGCTTGGAGGGACTCGGTGATTAATTCGATTAACAGAGGGTCAAGATTTCAAGTAATGGAGGTTTTGGTGTTTTAAGGGAAGGGAACAAAACATTTTTTCGAGATTTGGAGGTTTTTGACTTATCGAGGTTCGGCTTAACGAGGTTCTACTGTATATATAATGAAAATGGTGTTCGTTTGAGGCTCAATCACGCTTAAACCACTGATCGTATCGACATGAAACTACCACTATTCGATGCGAAATTTTTCCTAGATGGTTTATGGCTATTTATTTTTCTAACGTTCCTTCATTTTTTTATTGCTGTTTTACTTTTATGAAAATTTATTCATACGGACTTCACCGCGGAAACATTCGGGGAGGCTTCCTAGAACCTCAAAACGTCAACATCTGTTAAAAACTCGATTTTCGAAAATTTTCAATTTTCTTAGCGGGAAGTTAAAAAGAAGAATAATAAAAATATGAAAAAAAAAATGAAACATAAAATTTTATTTATTTCTTATTTTTAATTCGCCCAGCGAAACGGACGGGAAACGGCTAGTATGAATATATACTAAAATATACTTGTGTAACAGTAGTAAAATTATGTAGAATTTATTACTTCAAGTACCTACCTATATTAAGTATGTCAAATGGAAGAGACTAGCCACGTCACAGGGAGTCCTACACACTCTCATTTTACTATACATCTTTAATAATAAGGCCTTTTATTTCTAAAAATGCTACAGTTAAATAATAACGGTACAAATTCTTAAGTGTAGTTTTTGAACCCCATGATAGGCCTCCTCCAACCCCTTCCAAAGTTGCCTTGCTTGGGCTTGCCGGGTCCATACAGTGCCACCTGCTAGCTGCGCCAGGTCCGGATGGATGTGGATGCCAATGTAGGACTCGTTCACTCCAACGATTGTCTTAAGCTCAGTATCGGTCACATTTATTATTTTTTCCATGTGCTTGATGTTTAGCATAGCATAGCGAGGGGGCCGATGGCTGGCCATGCGTCATACTCGTGAATGGGTGCTACTTGTGGTGACTGGTCGTACTTGAATTCGTGTATGCGGTGATGTTAGTTATTTCGACTATGTGTTTGCGTGTTGTTCCCACGAAAATGTAAGTGCGTGCTCCTATTTCACCATGCCTCCTGCTGATAGAGGTCAAGTCTTTATTTTTAATTTATGTTATTATTATTAATTACTTAAGATGTCACGTGGAACATGTTTTAATGGTTGCAGCTCTTTACAAACGTTGTGTAAAAAAAATTTGGTTATTAAAAAGAGTGGGGGAGAGTTTATTGCCAGTTCTTCTCTTCCGTTCTTCGCCCTTGATTTGAGAACTGGCACAAATGTAAAGTTAGAAGCGTTTCATATACATTTCTTTTTTTGACATTCATAAGTGTACATTGTCATACCTATATGATTAAGAGATTTTTAACTTATGACGTTAGCAGAGCAGTCTCTGTAGGTCTTTGTATTATGAGTAATAAAGTTTTACTTTAACGTTTTTGCCTATATGTAAGCCGTGCTAGTAAACATACGCGGCGGCCCTTGTACATATTTCAATTATACTAATGATAAGGCCGTACGGTATTATATAGAGAGTGCATTCATGACGTGTGAAGGCTCGTTTACGTTGATAACATCCAACGTATTCAATGTTCGCCATTATAAGCTCATTTTGTCGGCTAACAGGGTGATGTGAGCATAATTAAAATTCTGCACCATCAATCATTGGATTATTGATTTTGTGTCTCTCGCATTTGGCGCGCTGCCACTCCGTTATCAATTAGGTATGACGTGCTGACATTCTAAATAGTTGGACAAAATAACTAATTTACAGCAAGATAATGTTAATTAATAAAAAGTGGGTTCCCGTCTTTTGACGATAGTTACATTGCGTGTTAATGAATGTTTTTGCATATGAAGCTTATTTGTCCTAAGACCTCTAACAGTCTTGGGTTATCTCAATAACTATTATACATTATTAAAAAAAATTGGTTAATGGGTTAGACCCTTTGTGTTTTCCAAACGTTTTATAATTTTTTTTTTTTTTGTTACAATAAAGTTCATAAAATAGAGACATAAATTACAATCTAGCCGATACGAAAATTATAGCTAATAAGTAATATTATGTTGACTTAATTTTCTACAAAACCACAGAATAGCTTAAACTAACGTAAAGTTCATTAACAGTTTTAGTGTTCTATGTTTTGACACTATGTTCGTGTATGCGAGGTAAGTTTAATTATTTATTAAACTTACCTAAACGCAAGAAAAGAGGTGATTATAACTTATAATTATTTTGTAATTATTATATCATATTAGTGTATATGAGAGCGCCATAATTATACTTGCTATTATAAACACTAGCCTGAAGCAAGTAGAATTATATATATCTCAATTAACAAGTAATTTAACGGCAAATTTAATAGTCTATCGGCAAATGGGAAAGAGGTTTATTTGGTGTCAAGAAAAAACGCAGTCCATTGAAAAGTTTCCATGCTTTCTGCAAACAAATCTACAAACCCAGAAAGCACACGATATCGTTTTATACACAATATGACTGTTGACTGACTGTATCCGCTGTTTTAATCTTAAACAGATGCTTGGACAAAAAGCTTGAAATAAAATTCCAAATTTAAAAGTCCAACTTCAAATCTACATAACGTAAAGGATTTAAGAGTCCAGACGTTTCGCGTTATGGATACAAATGTAACGTATTTTTAATGCAACCACTCGATTCCGACTTTCATAGGATGCTTGTATAATTTTCTATACAATCTGGAATCTGGAGGGCAGCCAGAAGGACGGCGTAACTGCATTGCAGACGGCTTTTACCTACCACTTAGCATTTTAATCTCGGAAATAAGCTTTAATATCGCTTTTCATTGAGGTAATTACGAAATCAGAAAGTAAATGGATTTCGACAGATATAGTGGCTGTAACATTTAAGAGTTGTGCAATCGTAATTAAAATTTACGTAAAGACAAATAGGATTAAAAGATTTAAAAACTAAAATACTTGTCATGTAAAAAACATTAACAAAACTTTCCTTAACTAATTAAGGCGTATTGTATGTGGTACACTCGTATACGTAGGTATATTACTGTAATATTATAACTTACTATATACTTTTTACACTTTTAAAATTTATTTTTAACTTTTTAAATTTATTTAACAACGCCGAATCCAAATAAACCAGTTAAAAAACCAGTGGCGCTAAATCATTTTAGTGTAGGCCTCTGATTTCTGTATTAGTTTAGTGTTTTAATAGGAATATGTCTGAACAGTAACAAATAACGCACAGTTTTAATCCATTGGTGCACAGTCGGGTATCGAACCTGTCGTAGGTTCAGGGATAAGAGTAGCACACTAATACCACAATGCCAACACTGCTGTATAATAGTGTAGAAGATAAATAGTACGGAATTTTCATATGTAATAAAAATTATCAAATTAGTTTAATATCTTTATCACAAAAATAAGTAAGTTTATTATTGAACTTTCTGTTCTCACAAGTTGTCACTTATTTACATGTTACTTAACACAAGTAACATGTATAATACTTAAGGTTAACAAAGGAAGTATTTGGATGGTTCATTCATGTTGCAATAAAGCTGAAAGAGCGGAGGTCGGGACTTGAATGTGATGTTGTAGGCGGTTTACTGCAAGACTTATGGGCCATATACTTACTAAGGACATCTTCTTAACTCGGGAGTGATTATTTAAGGGAACATTATTTTTGTATTTATGCTCTCACGAATTTGACAGACATAAGGTCGTTCATCAATTTTTTGCCAAAGATTTATTAGCTACTAGCTGACCCGGCTAACTTCGTTCCGCCTAATAATATCGTGTTAACTTTAGTTAAACTTTATTTAGGATTTTGTTAAGGTGACATTAATACAACTTTTTTTTCAAATACAGAAATGTTGTATTGCTTGCCTAGCGAAAGAAGAATGACAGTTTTAAACATTAGGCCTCTTCTCTCTATCGCCAATTGCGATACTGCATGTTAAAGCACTTTCTAATATACAATATTTTTTGAAGAGGTGACACGTCTTCGATCAAGATCAAAGCCTGGTTATGCATCTCTTCATTCAATTCAAGATCGGAATTTCTTCAGACTCGGAACTGACATGAATTCGATGTAAAATAGTGCGTAATTTTATCAACAGATAGCACCACATGGTGTTTGCATTTGTAATTTTTTTTTATTTATTGTTATTCGGAGCGGAGAAGAATCCACCAAAAAAGAGATAACTAACATCGGTCTAGCTGATCTTGGGTTATAAGTGGTGTAACTAACACGACTTGGTTTTATATATATATAGATTTTACAGTAAAAATAAAACGAGGTATTTTTACCCAATTAAACCTACCAGCATATATTATAGGTATAACGCGAAACCACAGCCAAGATTTAAGTAATAAAACCTACATTTATGTTATCATTCAATTCCATTAGAATTGTAATATTTTTTTTCTTCTACGTTAGACTACACAGGAGAAAATACATAGGCGATAATTTAATTACCATTCAAGTCAGGTCTTGATTTGTTTGATTATGCACTTAGTGACAAATCTAATTAGCAAACAATTTTTCTTCCAAAAATTCTTGATATAAAGTATACAATTGCATTTTTTTAGGTTATTTTGATAAAAACATTTCACTAAAGAAAAGATGCGCCCTAACCGAGACTGGGCACATGTTTATGGGCCATACAGATAAATAGTTTATCGCTGGTTTATTAATCGTTATATAGGCCTGTCGTATACAATGACTCTTAACATTAATGATAGCTTGTTACTTACAGAATTTTATATAGAGCGATAAAAAATGCATGTATCGTTGTTGTTATTTACCCTTCTGTAGGCGGATGAGCTGACGGCTAATAAGTAAGATTCAGTCTTGCCTAAACGCTAAGTATAATTTCCGTGTATCAAAAATGATTTTACAAATAGGAGCCCCAGTTTGCGCAGACTCGGTTTTGAAACCTATGTAAACAATAAAAGAAACGGTACGCTATACTACCCTATTTTTAGGCAAGTCGAGAAACAATCTTAAACATTAGAATAATTACGTAATAATTTTTTACTTTTCTATTACAATATAATAAACAGTCATGCGAATTCACTTTCGGCTTGTTAAGATGGTAAAATATCGTTACAAAGTTAACTTTTAAACTAACCCAAAGATTTAAATCGTGTTTTTGTTGTGACGAACAGAGAATATGTAGCTTCCGTAACTCACAAGGCGTGACGATTTAATTTGTGGTAAAGGTAGAAGTTGCTATTTAGGATAATTTCTACTAAAAAACACGCAAACTCTACCCTAGACAAAATGTAGCAACGTTCCAAGAATATAATATAGCCCCCATATCATGTTGAGTTATCGTAAACCGCTCCATTTCTATTAAATTTGAAGCATTCTAAATTACCCCAATGTTATGGCGATTATTGTTAGCATTCAATTCTTCGGAAATTCCATCATTTATTTTGTCACATTTAGTTGTCTCTAGGGGCTAATCTGCGGGCCCCGGGGGCTGAGATGTGTATCACTGTATAATTTATACCTTAGGGACGGTTGCACCTTTATTAGAAGATAAATTGCAGATTATAATAGGTAACTTGATTCCAACGAATGATATATTTTATTTTGTGTTATAAAATCTACAACAAAGGGACGTTTTTATTAACATTGAGAATTTTATATACGTACAAAGAACTTCTATGAAAACAGTGAATGAGAGAAGGATGTTGTGAAAATCTTTAATATAATCAAGATATTGAGATATATATAGAAAATATATTTTTTTATTACATACCAATGACAAGAATCTTTTGTTGCGATTACTATACACATGTTTACCTCCGCTACAATAATGTCACTAGCTTTTTATGTATTAACTATACGTTATGATATTATGTAGTAGAAGTACTGTAGCAGTAAAAAGTCGTATCTTTTATATAACAACTGTAGTAAAATTTAGTATCTATGGAATGTTTGATATTTGACAATTAAGGTTATTGACATGCGTATTCGAATCGTCTTCGCAGTTTCCGATTAATTGATGTAAAACCCTATTCCAGAATAATCTAGTCATCAAACTAGTGATAAATTAATTAACGGAATTAAATTTTAATCCAGTTGTAATGATTAGTGTCATGGTTATTAGGATGTCTGCAATGTGCATCTATATTAGTTAATTACCATTATATTATGCAGGCGATTATGTCTCTATACGAGCGAGATGTTAATAGTTACGACCCGCATAGTTAGTAAAATTGACAACATAATTAAATAAACACAATTATAACAATGCTTCGTTAAGAAACATGAAATAAAAGTAAAAAAAAATATTATATATCATACCATTGCAATAAAAACAACTTCGTTCGTTCACTCTTCATCATAGAGATTGCGTGAAACGTAATAAAGAGTTTAAGGTATTAATTCTTATGTTATTTCTTCTATAGATGATTGCCATACAAAATTAAGTAAAATAGTTATATGGATGAAATAAAAAAAGTGTACACATAATGTGTATAAAGTGCGTCCGAATCCCGAATTATTCGGTAAAAGAAGATATGTATGCCTGGCATATCTTAGTTACAAAGCTAATAACTTAGTTTTACTAGCGTCGGGCAGAGAAGTTTCTTTTACTACCTAATAGGTGACTACTACAAAAATTATGCAGACACATGCAGAAATATGATAGGCATATTCAGGAATGTAGCGCCAATAAGGTAATTATAAGAACAGTAAACTATTACATCTAAACTATGTATTAGTATCATTGATTTCTTAATTGTGATTTTTAATTTCTTTAACTTCAGTATACAATTATTTTTTATTTGAATCTTAACCGTGGTCGTTCCCCCAACCTTGATTTACCCTAAGCATTTAGTTTCTTTATAAACTTTGTACCCTAATTACGAACGTGCGTTCCTTTTTGTTCCGATAAGAAATCTAATATTCTCCCCTCATTTTGTAGTTTTCTAGAGTCCATTAAATGAGTCCCTTAGTTTTCGCTAAATAATACACCACACGGTAACCGAGGGGCTAAACAAAATGGTAGAGTACCGGAACTAAGCATAGGCCACAGGGAATAAGTGAACGTATTGTGGTAAGTAACTGTTACAAAGCAAAATATGTAGTGTAGTATTATTAGTACATTTAAGGCATTGCGTACCTTAGTATCAGGATGCAACTATCTACTAAGGGAGTGATAGATAGAAACTTAACAAGGTTGCGAAGTTTCATAGATTATACACGTCTTTAAATCAATTTGAATTAACGAGGTAACATTCCTTTAACCCGTTGCGTCTTCGTAACATGTTTTTAGCTGTGAGTATTTTTACTTAAACAGATATCTTAAATCCAGAAAAGATTAACTAAGTCGAAACAGTCAATAAAATATCAGGTACCGGATGCCGGTAGATCGCTATAATGTCGTCATTCATTTATATTATATAAATGGGTAATTAAATAAAAAGAAAAAAATATTTTCAAACTGAAAATATTCCTAGCCAATTTCTTACATCAATGCAACCAAGCAGTGCTCCCGATAGCAGATGTGCGGTAGTGACTCACGATGGCTCAATTACACATTCGATACTTTTTCTATTTGTATTCATGTCGATCAAAACTACGTCGCTATAAGGGCTTTAATATTGATTTAGGTAAAATTCTCATTAAAAATGTGTGATCAATTTCATTTATCATTTAGAATCACATTCATGATTTGCACCTAGAAATAGATCTTTCAGGCTGAAAAAAAGCTACAACATTTTTTTTATTTTATTTTATTTTATCCAAATAAAACCTTAATAAAACTCTTGCTCAAATTTATTTAATAATTATACCCGTAAATAACTTTGTTATGTATCAATATAGTTATTATATGCAGTTTCGGATAAATCACAGATGAAAATGTTTCCTGCAAATGAGACAGGACATTCTGATTCTGCTTGTTCTGTCTTAGCTGTCCAATCTTCCGCTTCAAGCTTATTACCATAATGTACTGCTACATCCTGACGTATAACACTTATCTAAGATATCCTTGTTTTGTCCCCACTAAAAGGAAATTCTTGTAGACATAAATAAACTCCAGAGAAACTCATGTCATTGTCAATCCGTGTTGATCTTCTATTTTTATAGAACGTTCTCGAAGTTGACCCTCGTTTTTTGTCGCATATGTTTCGGATTAGCGGTTCACGGAACGTTTCGATTTGTCCGACCTACCGCAGAACTATGTTATAACTTTCAGCTAATCCCATGTAATTCATTGACGCGTTTACGTGCGTGCATTCAGAGAACGCTATATTTAGAACCCTGAATAATTAACTTGTTCAAGATGATCGTAAATGTTGAAGATTTTTTGCGTGAACTGCATTGATTTATTATGGATTATCGGAAATACAGTTGGAAGGAACTTTGGTTCACTATTTAGGGCATATGCGTAATTCATACCCAACCAGACATTCAGGAAAAAAATATTCAGCTTAATTCGCCGGCTTAACTTAAGATGCTCATTTATCTATTGCACGTGAAACAATGAACGTACACAATTTGGGGCGTAGGGACGAAAGAATACTTGAATTAAAAGAGAGTATTGATTTCGTTTTTATGAATAAGTTTCTAGATTACGATCACAAAAAAAATATATATTGCATAAAAAGATTTACCACAAAGCAACCGTAACAATGCAATAAAATGTAATGCAAAACTATAATTATTATTTGTATTGTTTGGCTTTCTTACTAATACTAACAGTGTATCTATTCTTAAGTGTAGATAATGTTAATTTTTTGAAGTTACCTTAGTTATCCAAATCAGTTTCCGGCGAAGGAGGTGTGCTTAAACATCAACAACAACAAGAATCATAGTGACTTATACCAATTAATACTATAGGCTAAACTAATAAACACGGTATTAAATTCTTCAATCCACTGTAAAATGAACCTGCAGATGTTGTTTCTGTCAGTAACTCTGTTGACAGTAACAACATTAAAAGACCTATGCGATAATTTATTATTCATTCTTAATGTGGCGTTGTTTTCGTTGTTGAACGGTTCACATTAGACGTTTCGTTTACGTGATTACCGTGCCATTTGCTCAACTTACTTTAGCATGAGGGTACATGATTTTAGTTTTAGTTACAATGGAGTTTCTTGTTGGTTAAAACAATTTGACATTTAAAACAAAAGTGTGATAACCGAATAGATTGTTTAAGTATACTTTATTAACACTTTGGTACATATACTTTCAGATAACATGAATTATTGAAGAAGCTATCTCTTCCAGGCAACCCTAGTAAGCAAAGAGAAATATTAAGGGTAATTTTCAAAAAGTGTATAACTAAATAAAAAAACAATTACAGATACAAGCATAAAACGAAAATATTATTTTTTATAAGCTATTTAAGAGAAATTAATCACAATGATAGGTTCTAAAATACCTAAAAATAATAAGTTTAGAAATGACAAAAAAAAAATTTGTTTGTAGTCCAAGATCCCAGGGCCGCCAGACGTCACGTATTTTCTGACGGATGAAATGTGGACGATTGAGTAGTGATAGTATGTACTATGATCGTATGCCTACCTGCTAGCTTGGTCAAACGGCCAATTTCCAGGTATCAGGTAATCAAGGTACACAAAAACATTACTTACTTCACGTAAATTCTCATGGCTGATTTTTATATATGTTTTCGAGTGTATAGTTAAAAATAAATTGTCAATACTCCCAGACACTTTCCGTCGGCCATATTACTTGACAGACGCTTTAAGGGTCTCAAAATAATTAGTCAACTTCACGTAAATTCTGACGCTCCATTTTTATATATGTTCATCCGACAACTATTTTAAAAGCTTTGACAAGAAGGCAGACCGATCCAAGGGGCCAATCATCCCCTAAACTAAATTTTAATATCTCTGTGAGTGGGAGAGCATTATCTACGCGCATGAGACTGAGTGAGACCGACTGCGCTATTAAGGCCATGAAAATTACTTGAACGTGTATTCAACATAATACAAAAATGTAATTGTGATGTTTACAACGTTCCTGGAATAATTGATGTAGATGCTGCCAGACTACAGTTGTTTATTAATACATACATGGTATCTGATATAAATGAAGAATTCAATCGAAAGAATTTAAGAAACTTCGATGCCAGTAACTAACTAACACTAACTACCCAATCGTCCACATTTCATCCGTCAGAAAATACGTGACGTCTGGCGGCCCTGGGATCTTGCTCTATTGGCTTAATAGACGCAGACTAGTCTAGGCACAAATCTTCCTTCAAAATACATGACAGTTTACCTGATCAGAGTGATAATTCACTCTTTGACAATTCTATTGTCTGATTCTTACGCTGACTCTACAACCTATGATTAATTGATAAATAAATATAATTATTCTTATCAAGCAAATAATTCATTTGAAAGCATTTTATATTGTGACATTTTAAAATACCATGTTATTGGAGAAAAAAAACCAGTGATCACATTTATCTTTTGCGAACTAGCGAACTGTGGAATCGACTCCCGGTAGGGGTCTTCTCTGGGAGATACGACCTCCAATTGTTTATCAAATTCCTCCTTCAGGCCGGCAAAGCACCCACTAAAATGGTTGCGCTGCGATGACTGCTATTTTTAAGGGTACCGTCGCGTAGGCTCGTTTGCCGACCTACTATAAAAAATATCCTTCAACTTCAAATACACTTATTGAAAAACAAAGGCTGTACACAAAAATCAAACCTAATAAAACAACTCATCATGCGGTTTCGAAAACATTTACGATCCTTAACGGATAAATAAACAAATTGAAAACCGAAATATTTATACAAGTTTTGTAAACAATAATATTCGGATCGGCTAAACAGGGACATTTTGTTTGCACAATGATCGTGTTCTTACAAATCTGTGACGCGAGGCAGCTGGATCTGAGAAACAGCTGTTGGGCGAAGAGCTCTTCAGTCTCGACACTCTTTACAGAGTACGATATTATTGAAGCACGTCATGGCTATGCAAAATAGCTAACTCATTAATTTATTATTAACACTTTTTACTTAACACGACGTAAAGTAACAATCACTATTTGTTTGACAACATAATCTTTTGTATATTTAAATCTGTAAGTGTATCTGTAATTAAACTCCTCTTTAACGGGCGGATTATGATTAAATTTTTTTGTTTGTGGATTCGAGTATTGTTAAGATTGACAATGAGATGATTTTTTTTTGCTTTTGTGTTTAAGACGTGTACAGGAAATCTGTCTGGTCCGCTATTCTATTCATACAAATAATATAAATGTAATCTATTCACAAAAAAGTAAAATATTTGACTCGGAGAATTAGTATTAACATTTTAGAATACGTGTTTAAGTTTGTTAGTCTAACTTAGCTTAGCATTCAATACGGTCATAAGTATAATGATTTCTTATATCATAATAAAGGTTCAATCATACAACGATAATATGAACCAGAATTAGTAAATTTTCTATAATAATACGTAAAGTATTTCAAATAAGGTAACTGCTTCTTTAGTCTGTGGTGGTTCTCATACAAACTAAAGTTTCTCAACGTTTTTCATTCAAATTATTGTGGAGTGGTGTTTAACGGTGTTCAATAAATTGCGTATTTGTTTGAAGTTTATATATAATGTTGTTCTTTGTATTTGCATTTTGCCTTTGAAAGGTCAGTGGTAAGCATTTGAAAGTTCAAGTTAGAGATTGCAAATTCTTCAGCAAATAGTTGAGACGACGTATGCATTTTGATAATAACTAGCAGTCATTAATGTGATAAAAATTATATGTATATTTTTATACTATAAACTAGTATACAATACTTATCTATTGCTACATAGAAATTTAAAGTTAGAGATAAAAATGACGGAGAAAAAACGGTGGGATACGGTTTTTGTCTATTCGTTGTAGATTTAAAATTAAATTAAATTTTTAATTTAAAAAAAAAAAAAAAATATAATCTATCATTTCATAATTCTTAATGGGCATGGGACATAAACAATTATTGTGTAGGGTCTCAAAAAATTAAATTTAATGTCTATTATTTAGTAAAAAACAAAACAAATTTGAATGCTTAAATACTCTGTGCTTTTGAAATCTTGTCTGTGATTAAACTAAAATTAAATATTGCACTCGAAATTCAAAATAGGTATAATAGTGACATTGACAGCAATCCAGTGCGTCGATTGGTGGTGTTTAACGAGGCGTTCACCCCCGCTGTCATGTCGATCGGCTAGTCCGTATGCATTTATGATGTCTGCTTTGTGATTTATATTTATTGACATGATCGATATTTAGACGTACCTGTGTTCGTGAACGTTCACCACAAATCTGTCGAAAAAATATAGGTTAAGCATACATATTAGGACTACAGAATATACGTATTGAACAGAAAATTATGAGTGACAAATTTGAGACGTTATACCATTTGGCCTTGCTCGAAAATATGGCAGAATTATTTAACCGTTCATTAGACAATTTAAGCAGGTATGTAGGTGATAGCCCCGGACAGGGGTTTATAGAGTGTTTCGTGGATTTGAACCACTAACCTACGCATTAATCTTCAAATTATTGTAAAGGATTATGAACAACGTCGAATATATGGAATACGTCGTTGTTTTATTTTAATGGGCTTACTGTAAGCGATATAAAATTTTCCCTTACCTTTAACAGTAATTGGAGTACCCTTTGTAAAAGCTTTTTAGGAATTTAAGGTCCAAGCGAAACTGTATCGCTTTGTAACTCCATCACTGAAAAAACATTAGAGCTCCATTTAATTTTTTTGTACTAGAACTATATATAAGTACGCCGATGTTCAATCAAAAAGATAATTAAAAATACTCGATTTTATATAAGGTGTGGAAAATGGTACAAGTCAAATACTCGTGGAAAACGTAAACGAATTTTTCACCAAATTAAACCATATATTTAAGTATATTAATCGCAAAAAAATAATATATGAATAAACTTGCCTTATGCTTATTACCAATAATTGATTGGGACTGAGGCTATCTAAGAAATATCTTGTGGTAGTTTAAAAACTAAATTGAACCTTAAATAAAACATAAAACTAACGGTTTTTAATAAAATTAAGTCCCCAAACCGCATTTGTCTCTGAGAACACTATAAAAATGAAAACAAGTGAAATTGACTAAAATTATTGGTGAAGAGGTCGCAAGAAACTTTTGCAATACGATATCCGGACGGAGTTGTGTGCCGAAGCTAGTTCTATAATAATTGCATATAAGTAATTTTACACCATTGTATCTAACTGTATACGTATCTAACTGTATATGTATAATCAACTTATATTTATTTGTAAAAAGTACCTACACAGTAAGCTTTACTAGGATCTAGTAAATTTAAACTGACCATAAACCTTGGTATATGTGTCCCGAATTTACCTCTATGGTCCATGTGGTTTAACGAGCAATTACCGTGACTTCCGACCTCTGTCGCTACAGGTAACCGTATATCTTCTGAAATAACAATTATTCAAGTGAGAGAAATGTTTTACAAAGTGTATGTACGATTAAGAAAGTTATATTGAAAAGTGGTTACTCTATTAAAATCCATATTTAAAATGATTATATATTAACGAAGAAAAAGAAAAGGTTCTATATAGATCCATTAATAATATACAATAGTAGCTTCATACCACAACTGAGCGTTTTTCAAGACAATTTTTGCTGCGCACCACCACTTTGTGGAACCAGCTGCCCATTGAAGTATTTCCGAACCAATTCGACTTAGGGACCCTAAAGAAAAGAAAAACCTTCAAGAAAAGAGCGCACCAATTTTGACAACAACGCACACGCGAGCCCTCTGGCATTGAGTGTCCATGGGCGGCGGTATCACTTAACATCAAGCGAGCCTCCTGCCCTTTTGCCCCCTGTTCTATAAAAAAAAATTAAAAGTAAAAGAAATATAATTTTTCATTCTTTTTGATTGGTTTTATTTTGTGTATTTCTGTGTGTGTTTTGGTAGTAATAAATGTAATGTCTATGTTATATTATAATAATCTATTTTTAATTCGTTACTAAATACTTCAAACAAAATACTATAAGCTTTTAGAACTTAATTGTGTAAGCGATACCCATTTAAAAAAAATGTTGCATTAAAAAATAAAATGTCTTATTAGGCTCAACAGTAAAATTTAACTTGAGTATTTCCAAAAAGTACTCGATGTTAATTTGGAAGGGTGTTACCATGACAACCATGGGATCTTATCTAGGTATAGGTATATGCTAAAAATAGCGAGTCTGAAGCCCAGAGGGTATTGTTTCACATTGTTGTGTTTTATCATTGGTACTTATTTGTAAAGAATAATAAAAAATAAAATAGCAATTGAATATTCTACAATTTTCACTCTACAAATAAATGTTTATATTTTCAACAATTACGATAAAAAAGTAACGAGTTTTCACTATTTATGCTTTATATAAAATCTAATAGGCAAGTAGGTGATCAGCCTCCTGTGCCTGACACACGCCGTCGACTTTTTAAGTCTAAGACATGTCGGTTTCCTCAAGATGTTTTTCTTCACCGTTCGAGCAAATAAAGAAAGAAAGTCCATTGGTGCACAGCCGGGGGTTGACCTCAGGTATGAGAGTTGCACGCTGAAGCCACTAGGCTAACACTGTTCTAATTCATCATTCAAGCAACTCCTAATAGTAGCCTGCCTCGATAAATAAATTATGCAACGCAGCAAGACTTTAAATTCGAAATTTAGTTCCGAGATAAGCGCGATCAACCAGACAAATAAACAAACCTTCAGCTATTATAATATTAGTATAGATTACATAAGTTTAGACATGTTCTAAATTGACCCTGGTCTAATATAAGAAGAATATCCAAGAGATTAAACCTCTTTTCTTTTAAACTTTTTTAAGGTAACTAAAACAATGGATTTTTATTAGGGTCATTTTATTCCTCATTTGAAAGCTTAAAGATTTGTAATTCCAAAACTAGCAGGACTGAAGAAATTTAATTAGGAACGATAAATCACATAGGAAAAGGATGTTTATATGTAAATATATTTTATCTACTATGAATGAATTGTAATGCCGTTGTGGTAAAATGAACAAACAGTAATATATAAATCTGCGTAGTGTTATGCTATATGTTATAGAAGTCTAAACGCCACGATATGTATGTATAACACATATTTTATACTTTTAATTAAGTCATATATTTCTAGGTACTCATGTAATTAAATTCCAAGTACGTTGAAAACAGGTCGGGGTTAAAGTTCGGGAAAATCCAAGCCATTGTTTAAGTTTGTTCAAAGCCACGCATCGCAAGGGCTGTTAAAATACGAGCGAATTTTAAATTTATTTTTGAACCTTCAACCCTAGCGTAATTTATTTTGAAAATAAACCGCTAATTGCTGCTGTTTCGCACATTTTAAGCTTTTTAAAGCTTTATTTATAAAAATCCTTTTTTCAG
Source organism: Pieris melete (assembly GCA_963693345.1). Taxonomy (NCBI): domain Eukaryota; kingdom Metazoa; phylum Arthropoda; class Insecta; order Lepidoptera; family Pieridae; genus Pieris; species Pieris melete. Next base: position 2,384,295 of record CAVNZK010000043.1, on the reverse strand, counting down.
GTTATGGCGTTTGAATAGAAACCAAGGTTAAACTAACCTCTTTCTCCATAACGTAACGTAACGTAACATAACGACTGTCTGTCAGTTGTAATCACTAAGCCAAGGAGTAATATAGTAAATAGCATACAATATTATTTTGGCATTGTAGGCATTAACTACCTACTTGCCTTTAATGATAATCATTTATTTTTATTACAAAATTTTAGCTTTATAACAAAATGTGTTTCATTCATTTGACAACAATTCATTATAACGTGTAATAAATTATTAATCAAATATTTAACTACATATTAGATCTTTATTCTGCCGTCAGAAATATAAAATAAATTCTTAAAATCAAGACGTAGAAACCCAGAGATTAAGGATCTGAAATGCAGTCGGTGCAATAACGTGTTCGATCCGTGAACGTTTAGCTTGAGTACCATCCAATGAACGGCGAGATTCCACTAAAGCCAGTCATTTCATTAGCATAATCCAATTGTGATTCCTAATTCTATTGAAGACTGTATTTTTAAGGAAACATTTCACTGGTAAAATAGCAAAGGTCGTTGATTCTAGAAGAAATAACTTATAAAATACGTAAGATAACAATCAAATCTGCTAAGTATATTGTATACGTAATTTTGAATATCTAAAAAGTATTTTCACGAAGACAATTTATATGATGGCTCAATTTATAAGTATGGTGGAAATAGTATCAAAAAAAAATTGTGCTTTTCATCAACAGACAGGTCACTGCGCGATTTAAGGGAATGTCCTTGGATAATTTTATATTTTAAGTATATCTTTCACTAGTTATATAATAAATACTAGAAAAAAACGAATTCCTATTATAATTCTAAAAAGCAAATAAATTACACTTATTATTATCTGTACCTACTATAAGTTATCTAATTATCTACAGGAACTCCGCAGGTGCAACCTCCTCCAAGGATTTTCAGGTATCTCTGTTTTGATGAAGTCATCCGCCCACATCGTGAGCAGTCTTCCAATCGTTTCCCTATTGGGTCTTTCCCACCGGTCCATCATCGATTGTACGTTCCCTTATGGTCCATCGCGTCCCTGACAGTCTTGCAACATACCCTGCTCGCCTCCATTGAAGCTTTAGAACAAAGTTTAGGGTTTGGACTAGTATAAAGTAGATACTTGCATATACTGCCTAAGTTTATTCAGCCACCACTCAGAAATGGTTAAAATACTAAAACCTGAACGCATTCGATATTTGGTGTTAAAACGAAATGCTAATAGCCGTAGAATTTATAAGTCACGATTTTCATCTATTTGTATCGATGTCTTTGTTTTCAATGCGGTAGTATGCTAATGCCGATGTAGTCCTACTTTCACGTTCAGAAACTGACTATTATAATTGCAAAACTCCTTAATCGTCCTCTTTAATAGCGCTATTACTCCTAGCAAGCGTATTCGGATTTGGAAATACTTTGTATTGAATATTGAGTGAGAATAACGGATAGTTTAACATTAAATAGTTTAGATATTATGTATAAATACATAGACTTTATTTATGTTTTATTTTATATTAATACTAAAAAATAGTTATCACATTGTTACATGTTATGTAATATTTTGATGTGTGTTGTCTATAAAAATAAATAAAATACTTTATACATATATAGTCTATGGTTTGACATAGATTGGAGTTGTTATAAGCAAAAAATTTTATGTAATAGAAATACAGAAAATGGAAGCTAAAAACAATGTTTAGTACTTTTTAATTTGAATTACGAATACAATTATTTCTACGTTAGAAGAGATCAATAAGTAATTTTTACTCATAGATACTATTCTTTATGAATAACTTATAATAGAATCTTTAACAAGAAACCATAGGAAATATGTACTTACATTTCCGTAGTGACTTCGTAAATAGAACGGGAAAGTTTAAATAGGAAAAAGTGAGTGCAGTGGGGAGATAGTGAAAAAGAAGCGAGCAATTTAAACTTTTACAAGAGCCTCACCGCATTTTATAAGTTAAAACAGGAAATTACATGACATGGCAACTTTGGCGATTTTCGCGGTCTTATTTAAGATTGTGAGCAACTTAATAAGTTTTATTGGATTAAACTGTACGCCGATTTAATTTCTATAATATGATTTAAATAAATATACAGTGCTTTCTTATTGAATAATTTATATCTTTACTAATACATATTATAAAACGGATGAGTTTGGACGAATGGGCTAATCTCAGGAACTGCTTCTTCGAATTGAAAAATCCTTATTGTGTTATAGACCACTAGCCGTTTCCCGCCCGGTTTTCTGGGCGAATTAAAATAGGAAATAAATAAAATTTTATGTTTCATTATATTTTTTTTCATATTTTTATTATTTTTTCTTTTTAACTTCCCGCTAAGAAAATTTTAAATTGAAAATCGAGTTTTTAACAGATGTTGACGTTTTGAGGTTCGAGGATAAATAAATTGTATGTATAAATTTTCATAAAAGTATAACAGCAATAAAAAAAATGAAGGAATTTGAAAAAATAATGAAAAATTAAACTAATAAGGAAAAATTTCGCATCGAATGGTAGTAGTTTCATGTCGATTCAATCAGTGGTTTAGGCGTGAAGGAGCCTCAAACGAAGACCATTTTTCTGATATATATATATATAGATTTATCGATCACGAAACGACGATAAAGACCAGAGGATCAATAAAAATGTTTCAAGAACAGAAAAAAATCATGTATGTAGAACTTCCGTTGCGTGTGCTGTCGTAAAAGTTAATGTTCTGATAAAGATTTAAGAAATTATCAGAAAATCGATAGCATGTATCTATATTTTATAGCTGACTTTTTTAATGAAATCGCGAGGAAAAGCTAGCTTGATTTTACATTATTTATTGTATATATAAAGTATCTAGTATTTATTCAATGTCTGACGCCTCTACTGCTTCTTGTTATTAGGAAAAAGTTTTTTATCAAATCATTTATTTACATTTATAATAAGTATTTACAATATTTTAATATACGTAGTAAAAATAATAACTTCAAATGTATAGATGGCAAACTAAAATATATTTGAAAGGTTGGGTCCCTGTGGCAATGTTCCTTTAATGCTGGATTCATTTTGTCGCTTTATTGCGATACTTATAAAGGGACCAGCTCTGGGGTCCGGGCGCTAACTTAAATCTTTAATTTCAACTGAATATAAATTTTATAGACCTTTTGATCTATTGATGTATGAAGGAACGTCGGAAAGCAAAATCGTATACATTATAGGTATTGAATTTCAAAGTACGTGCATTTTGTGGTATATTTATCACAAAATTTATTTACGTGAAGTCTGTATCAGCCCTGGTATTCTGAAAAGGTGGAAGCTTGTAGTTTATTGTTTATCAAAATGCCAAATCATAAAATGACTGCTTCACGACTGATTTGAGAGCGACCGCCGATGCAAAAACCGCTGTGTGAGTTCGTGAGTTACAGAATCGCAAGGCTGTCCCATTTCTGTCCCTTCTCAATTACTGTAATACAACTAGGTAGGTTAAAAATATAATATTTTATTTCACCTAACTTTAGAAGTGGGATATTTGTGTCTTGTTTTCGTGATTTAACGTAAACAAAACATCGATATAGCGTGCGAGGCGTGAGTCGAAACAATGCTGCATTTTAATTTTCTACTTGCATCTCTAACAATGGGACCGTAATAGGTCCATAGATGAGAACCCCATCGCTTTGTTCATTCGCTGGAGACTAACAATACCTGCACCACGAACTTGCATTATCACTGAACTAATGGGTTTTGTCTGTACATATTCCCGGCTAAAGCGTACTTGATGAATGTTTATGTTTCACACAGCGTGATGACTTATTTTAGAAAATGATCCCGACTGCATAACTTGCGATTTACAGGGTGTTGTAAGGTAAAACTGATTGTATAAGAAAATACTTTTAATTTAAAAAATACAGTTTTTATTAAGATAAATATGACACAGGTACTTCACTTATTTAGGTTTATAGTAGTGTTTGTAGTTAGCGATAAATTGTGTAAACGCTTATTAGAACTATCAATTGTCGTTTTAATTAAACGAGCGTACGAATTCTTAAAAGGCCGGCAACACACTTGAGAGCCTTCTGGCAATGTGAGTGTCCATGGGCGGTGGTATCACTTAACATCAGATTAGCCTCCTGCCCATTTGCCTCCTATTCCATATAAAAATAGTTATTAAAAGGTTATTAGTTAGAATATGAAAAATCAATGAATCTAAACTATATATTCTGTCAATTAAATTAGTATATGTTTTTCGCATAGTTGAACTTTTATTATGATTATTTAATATTAAAGTTTGTTTTAATTTTTTACAAGTAACATTCATTATCACATCACAACTATCTCCAGTAAATAATGGAGATGGCAAAATGACATCGAAAAAAAAATAATTTGTTGACTAAACAAGCTTCTAATCTTTTTAATTCCTTTCATAATCCTTATTACCCATATCGGATATTTTGTAAACATGTAATGCCTGTGGTTCCAATTCGCCCGCACGTCATTATTCAGGTTTAAAGAGCGTTATACCTCAATTTATCAATGTTTAAACCGTAATTTGTTTTACGACTGCTATAAGTGGGGAAATTAACAATACGATTTTGAAGCAACGATTTAACTTATAATACAATTTTTTTTAACTTGATACTAAAGCGACGTATTGCAAGGATGTATACATCTATTTTTTTAAACAGGTGCAACCGGGAAAGAGTTCTTCCCAATATGTTAAGTAATCGCTAGCCAATGGACTCGCGAATGGACACCAAAATTGACAGAAATTACGTTTATTTATTAGTAATCTTACAGCTAGCATATATATTATAAAACAAAACACATAGACAGCATAGAAAGCCAAAACAGATTGCATAAATAAACAATATATGTATATGAACAGAAAACATAAGTAAGTACGTTAATAGACAAAATATATATAATTTTTTTTAAAGAAAACTGAAATTTAACATTAAACAAACGACAATTAATACTTAATATTTCAAAGAAAAAACTAGTGTTACTGCTTAAAACAAAGTCAAAGTCTTCCCGCCTCTTCAAATATTTCCTCACATCCGTTTTGGGGAGGTGGAAAATATCAATATCCTCATAATTAGTGTCATTGTTAGATAAATCCCGAAACATTGGCGAATTATGCAGGTAATTCCAGTTCCTACGAGGCACATGGAACAATTGTGTGTGTGTCGTATACGTTGCCGGCCTTTTTCATCTATGGTCGTTATCAGAAGAAATCAGAAGTAAAACGCACGAATCTTAAACTCCTTTTCTAGGAGCGCATGATCAGATAAAAGTGATTTATAATTATAATAATAATTAAGCCTCATTTATTCCTTGAAAAATTTACAAAATAAGATTTACAAAAAGTTACAAAATATACACACACACACAAAATACATACATGTAATATATATATATATATATATAAATATATATAAATATATATATAAATATATATATAAATATATATATAATATATATACATATATATATTTTTTGTTTTTCCAAGGATCTCTTATTGAGTATAGGCCTCCTCCAATTGACTCCGTCTCTCTCTGTTTTGAGCATTTTTCTCCCAAAACGCGACCACGCTTTCTTTTTCTTGGTGGCCCTTTCCTCTTCGTTACCCTCTTTGTCCATCTGCCATTATTTATTCGAGCGGTATGGCCCGCCCATTTCCACTTAAGTTTTTTGCAATAGGACAGTGCATCAATAACCGCATTCAAATGAATTCATAGGGTAATTATTTATAGCATATAGACGAGTTGAATAATGGAAAAGTGATTTACTTAATATGTATAAAACTAATTATTTAAAACAAAAAGCAAAGATTCTAACGATTTCGTCCTTGTTTAACAATAATTCCGATTTACTTACTTGAGAATACACATAAAAAAAATAACATATTTTTAAACTCGGTTAATTAAATCGTTATCATACTTTTTTAACAGAAAGTAGAAAGTTTGGTTTAAACCCTTTCAACCAATCATAATGGCGATTTTTGAAGTTATACTTCTTTAGGCGTGCTATGAAAAATTGATGAGAGTGAAATTTTACGATGCGCGCGCACCGTGACACAAAATTATCAGTGTGATAATAGCCGGGCGCCGAGCGTGCGATAATACAATCTACAAGTAAAAAGAAATAGAATATGCGTGAAGTTAGCAGCTATGCCAAGAATTTTGAATGACTATAATGACCTTTGTTATACCTTTTAAACAAATAAAGGAGTTTTAATTATTTTTTTCAAAGAAATTTAGCAATGCTTTTTCACAAAGACTTGTTGTTTGTTACTTAGTTAAAAGGTTATGAAACATACCTAGTTATTTTTATTATATAATGCGAATTTTATATGTGCGTCAGAATTATAATCAGAAGTGATTTAAATATTCGATTTACTATATAAATTCCTTGTAATATTAGAAAATAAGACTCCTTTTCCAGTCTTTGATTATTTAATTGTAATTAATTATTTGCATGCAATCATAAACTATATTTAATAATGGCAAAGATGTATAACTTCTTACGGGCGTACATAAGTAAACGCACCCTATTTTTATTGCGCTTGCCCACTTGCTAATGCAATAAACACTGGTTCCCTTAAACTGGTTAAAGAGTGCTTGAAACAATATCAGTGAGACATTGTAAATCAAGTTATCGCTACGCACGTAAATCCTCACAGGCGATAACTTAACTAAGTACATGTTTATCGTTTGCTTTTAACTTAAGTGTAGCTTTATCTTCCTTTTAGGTTTCACACACTTCGTTTGCGCAATACCTATTGAAAATAGAGATTTTAATAAATCCCCGTTTTTTTAATTTAAAGGGTAATTTGAATGTAAAGATTATTTAAAAATCGACAAAATTCTATTTTCTAAACAATTATTGTTACGTATCATGTTATATTTTTCTTTTGGTAACCTTTTTGAATATGTTTTATTTGTAACAGGTGTTATAATTTTTGTGATTTTGTGTCTGTATCAAACAAATATTAGCGTTAATATTGATATAATAGACGTGTTGTCTATGCACAGAGCAGTCCATTACAATATAGAATGAAACAATGTTAGAAAGAGATCGATAGATTTTTGCGACTAGCTCTAAGTGGTGTATAGTCTCTGACATACAAATTACTATTAAGATCCCTTTAAAGCAATTTCATAGGGGACAGCGAAAAGCGTGTCTTATACGGAGAGCCTTCTCTTGACATTGCACTGTATCAGTTTCTATTAAAAATATTCTATTAATAACCTTAAGATGTGATCGCTTAAAACAACCCCATAACAATTTTTATGTGACTAAACCCAAGGGACTCAGATCAAGTTAACGACACCATGTGTTGATATTCTTGCCACGCTCTCACAATGTTTGTCACCAGGGTGTCTATTCATGAACTATTCTATAGTTTTTTGTTGCGTATGACATTTCCAGCTACAGATTTTTTCGTTATCTGACATGGAAGGATGATTACAATGCGTTTTTTTAAAACAGCTAATGTGTGGATATTGAATTAAGTTATAGTTTAAGTGCTAAGTCATCTATGGGGTTTTAAAAAGGTTACGAACATTTATTTAGTACAAAAACTTATGGGATTTCTCTAAGAAGTGAAAATATACTGCATTATACAAACTGAAATTTTAAGTATTCAATACTAATATTATGAAGTCTTGACTTTTTTCATACATGAAAAACATAAAGTTAGATAAAAAAATAGACTGGCTACTAAAAAAAAATGTTAAAATCGTCATAGCGTCATAAAACCACATTAAATAGCTCACATATTTCTCAAAATATAAATTTGCTTCCGCGTCTTTTGACTTGATTTTTAAAGTTTTTTGGCTTAACTTTAAATACGTTTAGTGTGAAAATAGTCCCCTGTCAGCGCAGCAATGCCGTAAAACTGTCTGCGCGTCATCGTAGGCGTGTCGAGGAAGTTTTATGGTGCGACTGAAGATCAGGGCGTTGGTACTTTACATTCATTACCAAAAACTGCTGATCGTAGTTATTTTTAGAGGCCCTTGGCTCTTACTGAGTCCTTCATACTTAGGTGTAACACTCGAAATTAAATTCATAATATATATGACTCATTGATCTTGTTTAGCTATAGCCTATAAGCTCTTTTGTATCGATCTACTATTGTGTATAAAAACCCCCCAAAAACAAATGTGAAATGAGAGTTGAATATTATGATGCCTTGATTGTTAGTTTCAACGGCAAAAGAAGTGAGATCTTAATGGGTGCCAAGTTGATTAATTAGTCCTGAATATTATATACGTAATGTAAAATATTTTATTTTTCGCCTATGAAATGCTGCCGGCGTTAAAGGTACACGTACCACAGGGACCAAACTTTTTAAATTTGTTTTAATTTTTAATTATTTTTATTATTACTATGTAGGTTAAACAATTGTAAATACTGTATATCTGATTGTTATGTTTAGGTTGTATTTAAATAAATATTTTATAATAAGTTAGTATAATAAGTTAGTATAATATTAGTTATATATCAGTTCTTTTACAACTTAGGATAATATATTGGTAAGGCTTAGTTAGCTAGTTTTCATATACGATGGATTTGTCATGTTTTTGTGAAATAGTTTTTGCGTTATGAAGGGGTCCAAGTGGTTCCAAATGGTTCATGTGACACACGGTGCTGCTCGCCAGTTCTGTTAGCTTGAACTTAGCTTTGCAAGCTATATTATACAACAAGCTGTATCATCTTGATGGCTGGAAGTGTTTCACGGTCCGCTTCAGGAGTCACTTTCTTTTGCGAGTCTTCCCAAGGAGATACGACCTTAATTGCTTAAAGAAAGAGAATAGTCCTCCTTCAAAGGCCGCCAGCGCACCCACTAAAATGGATTACCATGGGCGCTGACGACTGCCCTTTTTGGGCGTCCCATAGGCTCGTTTGCTCCATTAAAATAAAAGTTGTAATAGGATTTAATGTTAAATAATATTGTATCGTAAATTTAGATAGATAAATAATTAATCCATTAGCAATCCAGCCACAGCCGTCATATATCCAAAAATGTACTTGGTAATAAAAAAAGAATTCGTACATTCGTAATTCATATTTTATTGATTGTTTTCTTACTATTACTACTAATTTTCTTGTCATACGTTTAGAAATACTCAAACCATTAATAATTATAATCTACAAACGACCATTACAAAATACAGATAAAAATTTATCATACTAATTAACGGCAACTTTTTATGGCAATAACAATAAATTTACTGATGTTTTAATGAATTCTCTGACGTTATCAGCGTATATTGAAAAAATGCGTTTCATTGAATACAAGGAACGATAAATCATTTAGTACTTCCTAAATTATTTCACTTATCAAAAATGAACTAAAAACTGGGGGCAGCGGTCGCCGATAGGTCTCATAAATCATTGTTATAATCGCGTTTTATTTCTAACGTATGGGAAACGTTATTTTGTAACAGCAATAAACATTTTATGCCTATTTATAGGCAGACTTACCGCGTAAAATCGATAGTGTTTCCGAACCCCATTCCAATCTTATATAGTTCAAGCCCCGTGATTCCGTTTGTGGCAGCGCTACGAATACTAAATATAATAAGGCATTGCTAGACAATTAGTGTCTATCTATGTAATTGTCAACCAGTTGTGCGCTTTTGCAATTTCGGAATTATTTAAATTAAATAAACAAGTATTTAAATATTGTATATGGTTATATTTATGACGATACTAGCTGCCCCTGCGAACTTCGTTGGGTCTTTAAATGTTTTTTTACATAGCCTACCTTTTTAGTTACTCCATACCAACAAATGGAACATTTTGCTAAGGATTAAATTTAAAAAAATGCTCGAATTAGTCCAGCCGTCTTCGACTATAGCGCTTAGGAACATTTTTTTTATCTAGATATAGGTTTAAGTAAAAAAATACAGATTTTTTTAAAAATCAACCAGTGGCGCTATTCTCTTGTAGGTCTCGGCTATAGATTTCTATATTTTTAACGATCATTGGTTTTTGTTTGTGCTTCTGTGCTTAACACACGCCGTGGGTCTTAAGCATGCCTGTTTTGTCGTGATCACAATCACCGTTCGAGCGAGTGTAAAATAGAAAATCCATTAGTCCAGAGATCGAACCTCACGGATGAGAATCGACTACTACCACTAGACCAACACCGCTCTTTCATTATTTATACGTAGTCTTAATTCACAGCTTAAAACTAAACATAAACATATAAATTAACAGAAATTAATAGAATTTAAAACTAGATTTTAGCTAGTTGCAATTCCAGAAATACTGGCCACAGATAGAAGTCTCAAGATAATAAAATTACTTCAGAGCTATTATTATCTAGGCGCCCTAGCCACAGCGTAGGCTGTCAGATAAGACCTAATTATACTTGCAAATGACAAAAGATGTATAAATAAGCCACTAACCACTGGAAACGAATAAAATATTGGCTGAATAGTATCAATACATATAATATAATTGTTAAATAAACATATAAAAATATTTTATGATAGGTGTGACTATCGAAAATTCATTTAATGTCAAAATGATCTCAGAACACTACTCTATTATATCCGTGACTCAACTGAATTTAAACATCGAATGACCATTGACCGCATGACAAGCGTCACAGATTATGTCACTACAGTAATATTTCGATGGCGTATTCGCATAAACATTATCTATGGTATTTCACATAGCTTCAAACCGTTGGGAAATATTCAATGTTCTTTACCTTTTAACTTTTTCCTATTAATCAATGAAAATTGCATTTACGTGTCACACGAAATGTAAACAATACGTGTAGGTTAATTTGTATATGTTATTTATACACCAAAAATAGAAACAACAGATAAGTACGAAGCCTGGATAGAATCCTTGTTAATGTTGTTAATACGTTTGATATTAATTCGAAAATAATTGTACCCTTGTTACATTAATTTATAGACGCTTGTCTACTGCATAATGTAAGAAAACTTTATTACTTCATGGTCTGTCAACAGAATATATGTAGTGGTGTAATAGAAACAGATTGTAGTTAACGTGTTCTATGAAATTTAAGAACAGAGAGAAACTTTTAATATATATAAGAGAATATTTTTTATGATGATTATCACGTCAAATAGATCTTAATACGAGAGAAAGAATTAATTGTATATTGTGGTTCTCATTATAAAGCTGTTACAAAATATTTAATATATGCACTAAGGATATTACTTCTAAACTTAGTTTATTTTAGATCCATATCAGCTTTTTCGCGTGGCTAACCCTCCGTTACATGTAATTGGATTTAGATTGGATCAAATTAGAAAATTTTCTTCGTAGTTCTTGTAAGGAAATGACTTTTTGATGGAACGTCGTTGCAACGTATCAAAAATGAATTTTCGGTACTTGTCTACGAAGTTACATTCGAAATTCAAACTTGCAGACTATCCACTAATGACTGGCAATTTGTTTGTGAAGGTAAAATTTGTAATGTTATTGCCACAATAAAAGCAGAGAATTAAGGAAATTGTGACAAAATATTACAAAGGGCTTATCTTAAAGGGTTTTAACAAAGCTTTTGAGGTTAATGCGCTAATTAAACGAAACGAATTTAATTAAATGCTTTCGACGACATTCGTGATATTGTAACATTTCAATGGAATGAGGTTCTTGTTATAAAATGAAAAAAAAAACACGTAAGCCTAGATTCTTTCACGAACGAATGAAACTTTTATTATGTCTTAGTACTTTTGTGTTTTTAACAGTGGTTACATAATCTATGATTTAATTTAATCTGGATTCAAAAATTATTTATTATTTTTAAATAACTTTGAATTTTTGCGAAAAAAAATAAAACAAATTATTTTGTTATAAAACTTATATAATATTATGATCTTTCCCTTTATCAGATTTTTGAAGTTATACTTCTTTAGGCGCGTTATGAAAAATTTATGAGAGTGAAATTTTACGATGCGCGCGCACCGTGACACAAAAATCAGTATGGGCGCCGAGCGTGCGCGAGCGAGATGGGAATAAGACAATCTACTTGTAGTACCTTTTAAACAAATAAAGCAGTTTTAATTATTTTTATAAGAATTTAGCAATATTTTCACAAAGACCCTTTATACTTAGTTAAAAGGTTATGAAACATACCTAGTTATTAAATTGAATTAATAATAATGATTATTATTAATATTAATTAATATTTGAATAATATTGTAAATATTAAATATTGTAAAATTATTAACGCTTAATATAACATTATTAATTATTTATTATTTAAAAAAATTAAGAAAGCCAAAGAAGTATAACTTCTTACGCGCGTACACGCACCATTATTTTTTTTTAAACCCAATTATGTAAACTAGTGAAACTATTTTTTGTTATTGAGTAAATAAATAATTTTATACTATTCTATATAATTGAATGTGGATTCACTTGTTATCATTTGTCTTGATAAAACTAAACTTATTCTCACTGAAAACAATATTTTACGAGAGATCTCAGAAACTTTATTTAGTTAAGAAATCTAAAAGATTCTGCTAAACTTATCTTGCTTTCGCGTTTATATTTTTCACTGTCAGACGTGAAGCTTGATGTGGAATTCAGGAAAATGAAGCACAGCGTCGTAAAGGCGCATTCATAATACCAACATAATATTGCCATATGTCAAATATTGTTGTATATATATATATATATTATTTTCTACTATATATCTTACTATATAAATAGATTAATTTCCTTTATCCTTTTTTTTACAAAGTTATTGATTTTTTTTATACTTCGTTAGTCGTTACCATAACAAACGTATATAAAGATATATAGATAAATAATTAAGCAACGGGTTTCCTTATCGCTAACAAGCGGTTTCTTTCAGGCAATCCTAGTATGGAAAAATTGAAAGAAGTACCTACTAAGGGAGATATATAGTACAAATGCATAAATAATAAACAAAAAAAAACATAACATAACATGTAACACTAGTACTAACTAAAATTAAAAAAAAGTAAAAATTAAACGTCAGTGTAATGTCATAATTACAATATTTAAATAACTAATTACGAGGCTTGCATAATTACTTTAAATCACAAATCAATTGACGAAATCTAAGCTGTACCTGTATCGTTATAAGAATAATAAAATAATAGTTTTCTCCGAAAATCGAGTCTTCGACAGTCCCAAAGAGACTATATCTACCTATTACCTATATAATATACCTATTAGCGTATGTAAAATGTCGAACAAATGTAATCATTAATTAATATGAGCGCAGTAAGCTGTATTGTTTATAATGTAGCCATATTTGATTATTTTGTTAAGCGAAGAAGTTATTTGGGGATGGATATTTTTCGATCGATCCCAGGAGTAAACATTATATAAGATAAATATTTGTTCCGGTCCGGACTATGTTTCATTTTCATCCCCTAACACTTACTTTTATGTGGGATATCAAATTTATAAAGCAAATCCATAGTTTTAACTTATAACTATTCTTTTGTATGTCTCTGTAAGGTCTAAAAATTTTGTATAAATCCTCTGTGCGTGTTTGTAACTAAATTCCTACTAAACGGGCTTGTTGAAATTTGTAGTAACATATGAATATTTAACCAAAAATTATAGAACAGCAATATATGTTTATACTACAAACAAGAGCTACCAAAATGAGACATCAGGACTACCTTTCTGGGGTTTCATTAGACATCTAATCTTAAAATTGACTTAAACTACTTCTTTATTCCACCCACTTGGACATATTACATTTTTACTTATCTATATGCACTATATAAATCATATTATATAGTACATAAACCATAAAGCACAGATTCTCTTTATAATTATTATGACTAGCTTTTAGGAATAAAAATTATTATTAAACAAAACAAATTTGCTTTATACCGTAAACGTGAAAAACTTCGCCCTTCTCGCCTCCAAAGTATCGAATCTTGTAAGCTCTTAATCATCGTGATGATTACTTTGAGAAAACGCCAACACCTTGAACGCACAAACATTTTATTCAAATACAATTTTTATTAATTTTATATAGTTATATATATATAATTTTGCATATATTTTTGTGTTATTAGATTAATACTTCATCCCTTTGTATATCAAATATCACAAACGACTTTACTTTTTTTAATTTCTGGTTTAAGTTAAAATAGCTTAGACTATGAAACCTTACCATTTAGACAGTTTATCGCAGTATGAAAAGTCTATTTTTAAAAACTATAAAGCTCCAAATAGAATATATATATATATATATTATAATATATTCACTGTTCAGCGTAAACAGAAAAGGACTAAGTCACAACACACCAATTAAGTTTTATGGATAAGATTAGCGACATTTGCAAAATACCTCAAGAATTTAAAATGCCTTGTATGCACCCTAAGTATGCATTATATCTATGTATATTTTATTCGTCTGCGTCTGGGAGTGCATTAGTACCGAATTCACACATCACACTGGACAGCTTAACTGCTGAAATATAGCTTCATACTTTAAATGCTTACCAATGCTTTTACGATACGTACGTAAACTGGGAGACCTGAGAATTTATGACTGGTTTGCAATACTCGATCTCTTGTACGAGAGTCGACTTGTGAAAGGATATATATTGAGGATGTTTCTAATCTCATATATTATGTAACGGTTTGTTTAAGTATGGAAAATGAAACTTTTGAAAACATGGCAGCTATTAATCGACCTAGTGGACACAAATTTAATTAAGAGTCCTTAAAGAAAGCAGCGTACTTTCTTTACACAATTCTATCGTATTAAAATTGTGCATACTTGCATTTATAATATTACTAAGGTTAGTACGCAATCTAGTAAAACTATCGGATCTATGAGTTCTATCGTCCATGCGGGTTGTCTCTCTCCTTAAAATATCGCGAGGCGACCGATGGCTGGCCATGCGTCATACTTGTGAACGGGTGCTACTTGTGGTGACTGGTCGGACTTGAATTCGTGTATGCGGTGATGTTAGTTATTTCTACTGTGATTTGCGTGTTGTTCCTACGAGGATGTAAGTGCGTGCTCCTATTTCACGCCTTCTGCTGATAGAGGACAAATCTTTATTTTTAATTTATTTTATTATTATTGATTAACTATTTATTATTTAAGAAGTCATGTGGAACATGGTGTAGTGGTTGGAGCTCCTTACAAACATTGTGTAAAACAAAAAAACTTGGCGATTGAAATGAGCGGGGGACAGTTTATTGCCAGATTTGAGAACTGGCTGTAAAATTAGAAGCATTTGGTATGTATTTCTTTTTTGACGTCCAAAGGTGTACATTGTGTTACCTATATGAATATACGATTTTGACTTTTGACTCTGACTATAAAAAAACGCAATATATAAATTAATTTATACAATAACAAACAATAAGTGAAATTAAATTAATTTTCCTGTATAAGATAAATATTTACATCTATACATACTAACCAAAGAGATTTTTATAGACAAATTCTATAAAAATTTCCTCAGGCGAAATGAAAGCAAGAAAGTAAGATCCGATTCCCATTAAGATATTTTAATTTAGCAAGCCGAGAGCGAGGAAGTTGTGCAAAAGTATATTTAAGTTTTATCTTATTACTTATCCGGATAGAAGCTTCATTTGGAGTTTAACTTTTACTTTGAAAATCTGAATCTCGAAATGAGTTCTAAATTCAAATATTTACTTCGACATTTCATAAAATTGATGCGGCGAATTTATAGACGAAATTATAGATTGAATGCGAAAGAGTATAGTGATTTTATTATTCGAAATGCATTTGAGCATCCTGTATCTCTAAAGTACGGTTGTATAATATAGAACTCGACAGCCTTGCGATTCTGTAAGTCACTTTTCAGTCATTTTACGATTTGGCATTCTGATAAACAATAAACTATAAGCTTCCACCTTATTAGAATGCCAAATCATAAAATGACTGCTTTACGACTGATTTAAGCGCGACCGCCGCTGCGAAAACCGCTGTGTGAATTACAGAATTGCAAGGCAGTACCCTCTAAAACCACCTCAGGCACTTCTAACTCGACCGCATGAACAAGGTGAAAAGAGTCGCCTTATACTGGGGTTTTAATAGTATATCTGACGTCATCAGTTGTGTCTTTTTTGTGTAAGTAAATTTCAATCCGAATTACATATTATTAACCTAAAACATTATTTCTCAAGATACATATAACACAAGTATGTACTTAAAAATTACTAGCTAGTGTTAATTTAAACTGTGGCCATATTTTATACGTTTTTGGTATTTTAAAAAGCAATGCTAACGACACCTACTAGTATTATATTTTTAAATACACGTCAATGAAAAAGAAAATTATTATAAAATCAAGTTTTAAGCTATTTGGTTTTTCCGCGAAATATTTATTTTCCAGAAATATTTCATTGTGTGTTCAATGCATTTTGTTCCCTAACGCCTAGTGTA
This sequence comes from Pieris melete, assembly GCA_963693345.1. NCBI lineage: Eukaryota > Metazoa > Arthropoda > Insecta > Lepidoptera > Pieridae > Pieris > Pieris melete. The sequence continues at coordinate 2,367,865 of CAVNZK010000043.1, read as the reverse complement.
ACTAGTTTTAATCATCATAAAATGTTATTTCTACATATAAAATGTAGTATAATTTTACTGCACTCATTCGAGTTTATCGTCATATCAAATATTCAAAAGTACTGTTAATTACGCCGAACTATCAATTAACTTAAATAAATGGTAATTGTATGCGACTTCTAAATGGGAATTGAATTAGTGTATTAAGGTAATTCGATGAAAATGTAATAAGAGCATGCTTTTTGATCCGTGGATAAAATGTGAGCAGTGGCTGGCGCCCCACTGGACATTGCATTGCTATAGTTGTGCTAGATGTGCCAAAAATTCTTGTTTAACGGTCCAAGAAGTAATGGATAAATATCATTAAAAGCTAAAACAATATTGTATTTTACACTTTCGATGACCATCTTTGTGAGAGGCTGGTGCCTATAATATGACTATAGAAACCCTGTAATAACTGGTTACCAGCCTTCCATTGCGGAAAGAAAATATACAAAGAGATGACTACACTAAACTCAAGTAACAAACAATTACAAATATCCCTACCCCGCTCTAATTCGAATTTCAAATCACAATCTCGTCTAGGACACTGACAAATAATATTTGACAGTGTCAAAGTTATGTTAATCTTTATAGAAGAAAAATGTTTTTACAGCGTTTGAAACTTGATTTAATTTAGACATAGGGTGTGCGTGTACTATATAGTGCAAAGGAAATATGTATATTAGTTGGATATTTATTTATTTTCATTAGATAATATAAATGTGACATTACTTTTGTGCTTTATTAAATTCTTATATAATAATTATAAATTAAATATACTATATATATAGATATTCTTTAATTTATATATATATATATATATCTATGAATGAAAAGGTGCGTATGCGTCAACTATAAAGCTATAGATAACCTAACCTGGGGCTTGAGACAAAATCACTTCTCGAAAGGCATAATAACCCACTGACGCCAAACGAATTTCTATGAAAGTGGTCACGTGATAAAGCGTGAGCCAATGTCATTTCCATATGATAGGTTAGCGCGTATCTAGTATATTTGTATCTCGAAAGACATCTCCAGGGTGCCCTGGCCACAGGCTTAAACTAATTAGGCCCCCCTGTTCTGTGTCAATGTTGTCTGCACGCGGCATGGTTTAATGTGTGTCTCCATTAGTTCACCCTCAGTTTAAACACCCTGTGTACACAGACAATTCGCTAAAATTGATTTGTGTGTTTGCACTTTCGGGGGAGTTGATCAGCGTGGATAAAGGAATTTGGAAACATAAACATTAATATAGTGACTTTTAAGTTATAATTCAAAGATCTCATAACGGAAAAACTAGCAAACACAACAACTGCCCTGCGATTCTGTAACTCACTTTTCGAACTCACACAGCGGTTTTCACATCGGTGGTCGCTCTCAAATCAGGCGTGAAGCAGTCATTTTATGATTTGGCATTCTGATAAACAATAAACTACAAGCTTCCACCTTTACAGAATGCGAAAACCGCTGTGTGAGTTCGAAAAGTGAGTTACAGAATCGCAAGGCTGTACGGAAAAAGAGACTACACATAGCAACATTCGATACAAGAATTAAAATCGCAAGAAAAGTTAACAGAACTAGAACAAGCGTTTTATAAAATTAATCGGGATGTATGGAATAAGTGACGTAGATAGATATTTGTGGAGAACACTTGGGGAGGCCTATTCTGAAAAGCAAGACGATCAAGAAACCGGTGTCTAAACATTTATATTTACTTTAACTAAATTTCGTTAATAACTAAGTAGAAATAAGATATAATGTAACTTACAAGATTGTCAATAAAGGCTATATTTATTTATTTAAGTTGTAATTCAAGAATTAAAGCTATGCGGTTTGTTTTTATTTCCGTATTTCATAGTTTATTAGCATTATACAACAGTATCGTACGATAAAATGAATGATGCAACAATATTTCTTATTGATACGATATTTAATACCTCTGTTTCACTTTACTCGTAAGAACTGTTACTAGGCCGGGAATCGTTGGCCTAGTGGCTTCAGCTTACAACTGTCATCCCTGAGGTCGTAGGGTCGAGCCCCGGCTGTGCACCAAAAAACTTTCTTTCTTTCTTTGAAAAAAGTCGATGGCGTATGTCAGACACAGGAGGTTGATTATTAGGTTGACAAATGATCATGAAACAGATACCTGAGGCCGAGACCTAAAAACGTTGTAGCGCTACTGATTTATTTTATTTTTTTAATTAGGTTAGGAATAGGAAGGAACCTAAGCGCTACGTTTTAATAATAATGTATTGCAAGAATATGGTACAAATATGTTATGGTGGTACAATATTGTTTGTATCATACATTTCATATCATATGTAATATCAAATTAATATTAATTATTGTGATTAACGCAAGTAATTGGGAAATAGATATAAAAAGTAAGAAAAAAAAATTAGTGTACATAATTTATTTTCTTAAAAATATATGTAAATGTAATAAATAGTATTAACTTTACTTTGTTCTTTTTCAAGGAATAAAAAGTTTTTTTTTATTTTTTTTTTATTTATTCAATAAGCAGTGTGCCAAGCGCTTGAGATACGATCAATTTAAATATATAAATTAAAAATTCTAGACTATGCTTATATATTTTGGTGTTTATTCAATAAAAACAAGGATAGCATAATTGAGTCCTATTCCTATCTCGCTCTGGAGATGCAGAGACACGTGTGATTCGCCGACTCCTCCAGCTGTCACATTGACTTCAGCCTCTGTATGCCACAGATCATAGGCCACTACACCCTGTAAATAAAATTTAAACTCTATGTATAACTTCCCGTGTACAAGGTCTATATTTCAAATAGCTACGTCAAAAACGTAAAATTTCAAAAACGAAAAAACTATTAGAATGTTTTGAATGAAGCAACGTGAATCTATTACGTGGCGGCCTATTTATCCAAGTAATATAAGTTTAAGGAAAAATTGACAACATTATGTATAAGAACAATACCAATATTTTTCTAAAGTCAGATTTAAATTGCAGGATTATCGCTATGAATACTGAAGATTAATTTATTTTAAAGAAAATTTCGTGATCTCATTGGTTTAATTATAAAAAATAAATCAGTGGCGCTACAACCTTCTTATTCGTTTCATGATTATTTTTTAATCTAATAGGCAAGTAGGTGATCAGCCTCCAGTGCCTGACACACGCCGTCGACTTTTTGGGTCTAAGATATGTCGGTTTCCTCAAGATGTATTCCTTCACCGTTCAAGCGAAAGTTAAATGCGCACATAGAAAGAAAGTCCATTGGTGCACAGCCGGGGATCGAACCTTCGACCTCAGGGATGAGAGTCGCACGCTGAAGCCACTAGGCCAACACTGCTCCATTGATTTAATTATACTATAGCCAAAAAAGAAACTATGGAAATATCCATATCTGCTAATAAATTTAAAAACGTTTTATATTACCTCAATAATACTATCTTTGGGATCAATATAAACATAATCTTTTTCGACTTTTGTAAGCAGTATTCCGTCAGCTTCAACTGTCTGAAATGATATTAAGTCGTTATTATAGATGATGCCAAATTTAAAATCCTTGGCGCATACACTCACAAATAACACAACAAACATTATTGCCCTCATCGCACACAAAACATATGTAACTCCTTCGATTTAAAAATTCGAACTAAGAACTCGAGATTTAGTATGATTTTCCTTAATAATATATACTATGACCTTGATAAATCCGGTATTCATTTATGCATACTCGTAGGTACTTATTGTGGTGTTAGGATTTGCGTTTAATTTTTTTTAACATTCAAATTTAAAAAAAAAAATTTTTTTTATTCAATATCAAGTTACATTTTGCAGATATCGGAGCCCCTGAACTATGCCTATTGAGACCTGCCATGCGATTCTGTAACTCACCTTTCGAACTCACGCAGCGGTTTTCGCAGCGGCGCGGCGGTCGCGCTCAAATCAGTCGTGAAGCAGTCATTTTACGATTTTACGATTTTGTTTATCAGAATGCTGTACATCAGTGTACTCCGCATTTCCAATGGTTTAATGAATAGTAACTTAACAATAATTGAAACCAAAATACATTATAAAGAAAAGTAGAGAGCTAAGACTTATTACTAGACTAATCTTAGGGAAGGGATGTATGGGAGGGTGGTAGTGTAAAATAAATACGAGAACATATTTTCTCTTAGAAACAATATTATAAAACACTTTCATAATATGACATCATTGTACTATGTTTACTTACAAAGGATATTATTATAATCTGTGATTGATGTATTATGTAAAATGTGTTCAATCTTGTTGTAAACTAACTCCTATTATAGATTGCAAATATAAATGTTGATGGTAAGAGAAATAAATTATCAACAAATTCTTGCTGAACAGGTGTCTAATCCATACAACACAATTTTTAAGAAAACTATTTATTCTGACTAAAAATGAGTATAAGATAGTTCAGTCCCTCCCCCCTCGCACTCCGCAGGTGTAAAGTTATGTTGGTTTCGCCCACACCTCCAGCTGTCACTGTCACTTCAGCGTCAGTTCGAGAAAGGTCGCGGGCAATCACACCCTGGAAAGGATACATAATCTTAATAAATTATTGCATTATATTTAAGTTTATTACAGCTAAGAAGGCAGCAAGAGTTTAACAAAATAACTGAGCCCCTGCTAGCCGATTCTAACCAGCTCAAGGGTCAATATGAAATATATAAAAAGGAACATATAATTTACAATAGAATCTTGCCTAAGCTGCATATAATAATTATAGAAACTTAAAAATAATAAAAACATGACCTACAACCTTTTAGGTCTCATATTTTTGTAACTGTTTCGTGATAATTTAATTTTTCTAAAGGTCAATTTTACTAGCGCAGAGTCGAACCGCATCGAACCGTCAGATTCTTCACAACTAAAGCGAAGCCGCACGAATGCGTATTGTCACGAATCCGTGCGCACACTTTTACGTGTAGTAATTGGCATATATAAATAGGCAAGTAGGTGATCAGCCTCCAGTGCCTGACACACGCCGTCGACTTTTTGTGTCTAAGACATGTCGGTTTCCTCAAGATGTATTCCTTCACCGTTCGAGATATAACAGTAGTGCTATTATCCTCACTTGCTAGTTAATTTTGGCTTTTGTATTAAATAGGCATTCATATTTTCGAACCAGGTAAACTAATTGTTCGTCCAAATCCATCGTGATCAACGCTGGCGCAGGCCAACTTCAGACTGATGACGCGTAGGTTAAATCTCAGAAGTAATGTGTGCCTTACACAATAGAATTAAGGTTGCATGTGTTATGTTCAGTTTTGTAATGAAGCTTCGATGCGCTATGACTCTGCGCTAGTATAAATTGACCTTATAGGCAAATACATCAGCCACTGTTCACTTTTTGGGTCTGACAAATGCCAGTTTCCTTACGAGGTTTTTCAACTCTCACTGTGTTTACTGCGCAGAGAAAGTCCATGGGTCTTCAGCACAGTGGGGTTCTTCAACCTCAGGAAATTTGTACGCCACTAAAGCTTAGGTTTCCTAGAAAAGTGGTGCCGTTAACTAACGGCCGTCATTACTTTTTAACATAATGCAAAAAAAGTCACGTTTCCACTCATGCAAATGACAGCATCACTATTTGACGTTACGGTGACACTCAACGTTCTCTAGAAAACCTATTCCGATGCTATTTATAGACAATGTATGGGTGACATCACCCAACGTCACATTACGGCCGTTAGTTAACGGCACCGCTTTTCTAGGAAACCTAAGCTTAAGCCAAAACAGAAAAAGTTATACAAAACAGCTTACCTTAATAATCCTCTGTTTCGAATCAGTATACACATAATCTTTATCCCGTCTTATAAGTGGTATTCCACCAAACACAACTTTCTGTGTTGATATCAACAAGTTATTAATTCTAGTACCTAATATCAAGTCCTTGGCTTGTAATTGTAAACACACTAATAACACAATGAATATTATTGCTTTCATTGTATACAATAATCATTCCATGTTATGCTGCATTGATTGCAAAACACGAACTGACTCATGTGTCAAGATTAAGGAAAACGTACGCATATGATTTAACCTTGTTATGTTTAGCAATGACACGGCCAAGATATACGATGTTTCATTTGTGTTTTTTGTTAATATTTAAGTTTAAGTTACGCCTATACATTTTTGGCATAAAAAAGTATCTAGAGGATATAAAACGCCAGGCGAAACAACGCATTTCGTTTAGATGGTCGCGAGAATCACGTGTTCAATCAAGACGCATTGTTATAACCAGCGGCACGTAAGTCTAGCGCTGGCCGATACGTGGAGGGGATTGCTGCGCATGCGTACTGTCGCGCGGGGGACAAAATGCGACTGGAGAGCCAATCGACGCTACGTTTCGTGCCGCTACTTATATCCAGCTTTCCGTTTGACCAATCGCAAGCAAACGAAATGCGCTATCGTCCTTTGTCTTTCAACGTCTAACATTTTTCGAATAGAAGGTGTTTCTAGCGTTAAACTATAGAATACACTACTAACCAAAATTACACTTGACATACTTACGTAATTTGCGGCTTGTTTTTTGTTTGTTTATTTGCGATCAGGTAGAGGAGAAAATCTTCGATGTGATTTTTTGAATCAATCAGAACTGTCAAGCGGGATCATCTTACGCTCGTGTTCGTCTTTTATACGAATATATAATCAGTGAACTATGTTCAATATTACTTGCAAATCCATTAGTTAAGTGACTCGCGTCATGTTTAAGATAAACAGCTTGCACATTAGATTTCCTACTGCATAAGCAAATATTACGTATCGAACTGACATTTCACAACCGGCTGATGGCATATTACTTATGCAAGAAACTATATAATATATAGGCATATAATTCACCTTGATACCTTAGTTGGTATAGAACAGTTTGTACTCTGTTTGATTTCAGTTGCAAACACGATCTTAATTATCAATTTAGAGTCAGTGGGTAGTGATACAAATTAAAAAAATGTGTTTTACTGTTATTTTCAGCTTTGTGCAGGAGATGAGCTTCTAAGATATTAATTGAACTCAACTGTTGTCAAGGGCAAATTTGTTAAACTCGTGGTAAATCAATATTTATTTGGGTAATGTTTATAATAAATTCGATATCATATATTTAAAAAACAATGTATAATTTTAGATATTTTTTTAACATAACTTTAATATAGTGAACATAAAAATTTAGTATGTTTGTTAGGTAGATATACAGTTCATTTATCACCAAAACGCAGGCCGATCGCACCAGAAGATTTAGATCGCTTATAGCCTAACTACTTGTCACACTTATCAGTTTCAAACCAAATTATGAAATATTGGTTACACAATTATTTTAATTGAAATATATTTTGTCTTTGCGAAATAATAACACCTAGATCTTTCATTGTTTAACGTCTATGGAACGAGAACTATGATTGTCACTTGTTTCTAGACCTGTCGTAAAAATCGCGACGGGAAACGGTTGGTTGAATGTATGTACATAATATAAAAATAGGAATGACATTGCAAGTGTATTCGTTCATTTTTTATCATTTATGAAGTTCTCTTATGAAATCACTAGTCTGTATATTTTAATTAAAATTAATTTAAAATTAAAACGTATGATACTCGACAAGGATACTTGCAACATCAAAGCTTTTTTGCATTCACTTTGTGTAATCATTTATTTATACAAATATTTTTTATCTGTTAGATGAAATACCTAAATTTAAATATGATATTTCACCGATAAAGGAGCATGGGGCAGACATATTTTTTCTGTTCCATAGTTCATTAGTATAAAAGTCAGCATTGTTTGTCCGAGAATAGAACCCAGGAAGCTCCTGTTGCGCCGTCTTATCCACTAATTAAGATGAGGTGAAAAATTAAATTGAATAAATCTAACGTTCTTTTTGAGCACCTTTTTTTTGAGAGAGGCCTATGCCAAAAGGCACATCGAATTGCGAGATATACTTATATAATCGCACTTGCAAAGCTTGTTGAACTTGTAATTAGGAAATAAAATACTTTGTTGTTATTATTTTAAGTTTGGGAAGTAGTAGTCGTAAAATAATAATAGCTTAAAATTTAAACCTTCAATTATATTTTTAAATAAAATAATATCGTAAATGTTACAGTTATAAAAAACTTTACACCGCTTAAAGTTTTTAAAGATTAAGCATCATTAAGATATAAATAAACCAATAGAACTTAACAAGAATGCAAAACGACTGCTGTTTTGTTCTGCAAAACAATGTTTAAGTTCTGCATTGTCTTCGTACTTAACTCCACGGTCATTACTTGAAGCTCTGAGTGCAACCTTTTACAACTATTAAAACGGTTACGAAAGCCTTCATTTGTTTTTTATACATCACTTCTTCGACGTGCTTACAGAAATACTGTCGTAGAAAACTTTCAATGTAATACAAATTACGCATGTAGTAATGATATCGTTGTGGCCGCGGTGTTTCGTAATGAAATTCGAAAATCCATTACTCTAAATGTTATTCCGGACGTCTCGTCATCCTCTTTGATCTTTCCCTGCTTTTTTGTTCAGCTTTAATGTCACAAAGAAAAACGTTTTTTATTTTGATTTAATCAAACACAAACCGTATTTATTTACACTTAAACAAGAAAATAATATATCACGTCACGGTTCCATCTAAAGGATGAATACAACGGGCAGGGTCTTTTATAAGCGATCTAGGCAAGCCAGGCAAGAAGTTTTTTAAGAGCGATGAATGGAAATAAAATACTAACAATAAAAAAAAATGTTTTATATGTATGAGGAAATAAAACAAAAATACTTTTACGACGTACATAAATATAGAACTGTCTTTTTAATATGGAATCAAATTCAAGAATTAAAAATTATATAATATTTTACAAGCTATAAAATACGAGATAATAAGTGTGAAAAATAGGGAATTTAAATACATCCAAATCCATATGGTTAAAATCCCCATACACTTTTAAACCTTAAGTAATCATCCGTATAACTTTATATATAACATAGCGAACAAAGATTTTTGTACCCTTTCTATAAACCCCCAGTGTACCCCTATTTTCTTTATTTACATCTGGATTGAAAGCATTCTTACAAGATTAAGGCACGATGGAGACCTATATTGACTGTCTAGTCTAGACATCGATCCAATCCCAAGATAGCAAGCGAAGTGCATCGGGATGCAAAATCGAGTAACGCAAACCATACGTCGCTATCCAACATTGCATTTGCCTTGATTGGGTTCGAGAACTATTTATAAAAGCTTGGTGAAATAAATGTAGTATTTCATTTGTTTTATTGTGACATAGATTCAACGGCGCGGTTTGCAGTAAGTCAAAAATGTAATAATAATACCAAAACTCTTTTGAGATCATACCATGCCGAAGATTATAATGATATTTACCTCGACTTAAAAACCCGAAGGGTTCTTAACAAAGGAAATATGTAGTAATAATTCTTTTCGGATAGGAATGGGTTTACATTTTTTCAAAAATGTTTTTAATTAAAAAAATGGAAAGGGCAACTATCGGCCATTTGAGCGATCTCTTCCAGGCAATAACTGAGAGAAAAAATATAGTGCGTGTACTAGTGTACACACGTAAGAAGTGAAACTTCTTTATGACCTTATTTTTCGAAAAATTATCTATATGCAACTTTACAGAAATTGGTTAAATAAAGTTTAACAAAAGGCTTTTATTATCATAGACATGAATACAAATACAATTATTTCATTTTACCTTATTACTAAGATTATTACAGAATTTCATTAATTGTAATAGAATTATTACTATCATTGTTATCGTTATTATATATTTTTGTTATTAATGGCTTCGAATCTCTTCGGATCAACCGTGGTAGGGACAAGAAAAAGATGGCGCGTAACCGAAAAATGTGACGCGTAACGAAAAAATAGTAGTAGATCATTTTTCGAAAAATAAGGTCATAAAGAAGTTTCACTTCTTACGTGTGTACACCTAGTACACGCACACATTTTTTTTTATAAAATGCAAACGCTCAGGAGGCTCGCTCTTAATGCCAGAGGGCTCGCGAGTGCGTTGCCGGCCTTTTAAGAATTCTCGCGCTTTTATACATACGAGTAGATAATATCTTTACAGAACTAGTTACAATTATTTAAATTGATTTATATATAAATTGATTATATAAATTGATTCCGTTTTTAGAAACAGTCTCCAAATGTTATACATACCATAATGGTGTTTTAAATAAATTTTCAAGTTAAGTAAAATAACCGAAACGGCAGAAATTAAACGATGCACACTTTCCAGCCAGCTAGCTATGGATATACTATTAATTAAGATTCTTTCATCTGTTTGTTATATATTCATTGACATGTAGTCTTTAAATACTTCCTCTAACCTTAATAAGCTATACCAAAACATATCCAATGCAACAAATTGAGTAGATTGGCTTCGAGTAATCAATCCCCACTCTGAGCCCGAATTGATATTTCCTTTTTCCGTTGTACAAAGTTAATTGCGTTTCCGGTGGACCCTCATTGTTTGAAAGGCAATACGTGACACATTAGCATTAAATTATTAAACTACAATCAGACAAAAGGCAATATGGAGTTTTAGTCAGTGGTTATCAACTATGGCACCTTGAGCCAGCATAGTGCTCGGAGACCAGTAGGTAGGTGCCGCTGGATCCACAGTGTGGAGACCTGCAGCTGAAAGCCAGCAATTGGCATGAGGTGGCACCGTATAGCGATAGAAGTTTCTCTTCGGAGGCCAAGACAATTTTTGGGTTGCAGATTCGCCGGATTGAGTGAGTGTGTGAGTGGATAACAATCTAACGTTAATAATAGCTCGGGCTCTTGGGTGGAGAAGAATAATATAAAGCAATTTTTAGAAAAATAATACTTTTAATAATGCTTTTAAATTTTGAATTTCGAATGACGTGAGTAAAATATTTTGAAATTCGAATGTTTTATATACTTGTGATACCGCCGGTATCATTAAGTGGTGTCTATTTTATTGAATTTAAAGAAATTTTCTTTGATGAACATTATCATTGAAGTCTTATGGTATTTTTTAAGACAATATTTATGAGTTATGGTGTCAATATTATTTTATATTTATTTCAATTAATTTAATGTAAGTCTTAGCTTAGATTTACTTTTATGTCAAATGTGCCAGTACTGAAACATATGAAGCTACCCGAATCAACGATTACGTTTAATAAAGATATACCTATAAAAAGAAAAATAAGTATAATATATTTCAACCAAAAATTAACGAATGTTAAGTACTTATTATTTCGACCCTCACATACAACCGCTATACCCAATTTTCAGAATGTATTTCTCGTTCGAGTTCCAAATTTAAATAATATACCCTTTATCCAAAAAATTAATTTAAAATTTAATCCAGTCGTGGTTTGCACGACCACTGTTCCATGCAAAATGTGGCAATGCTTTTCAATTTTGAATTTCGAATGACCTGGATAACGTAAAATATTTTGAATTTCGAATGTTTTATGTACCTACTTACTTTTGATACAGTCGGTATAGTAAAGTCCATTTGATTGAATTGAAATAATTTTTCTTAGATGAACATTATCATTGAAGTCTTGGTGTATTTTGTAAGACATAGACAATATTATTTTATATTTATTTCCATTAATTTAATGTAACTCTTAGCTACTACTACCTTAGATATACACTTGTATAAAACAAATACTCAAAGGTAATTAACATATAAATACAACTATAAAAACCCCGCGTTTTCCCAATAGCTTGACCACAGCACTAAATCATCATCTAATTTAATAAGCCTGAGTTATGGTAATTTCTACACAAAACAATAAAGATTATTTTTTATTACGTCGCGTGGTCAGGCTATTGTGAAAAAACTAATTTTATTTTCATTAAAGCAGCATGTTCGCGATACGTGGCAACTGTAAGTTATTACGTTAATTATAACGTAAAAACGTGTTTTATTTTAATGAGACGGGCGAAATGTTATGAAAATCAATATGGGTTTCAGTGAGACAGCCAAATACATGTGTAATATCAAAAACAAAAATTACGCATCGAATGTTATACGTGATTCTTCGGGATTTGAAGTTAGTAAGGAGTATACGTAGTTTTTTTACAGATTTTCCAGTATAATTGGCAGATTTTTTGATTTTAATATTACCTACTCATATTATGTTAATTTTATAGTAAAATTTTCTGTTGAAATGTTGAACGAGGGGTTTGGCTTACTAGTTTTAAGGTTCAAGTGGGGCAGAGGGTATCCAACACAGAACACCGGCCACCATTAAAATTACAATTTAGGTACATATTTAGAGTTATTATAGGGGCATCACAAACCAAAATGCTTGATATATTATTAATGAATATTTATGAAATTATATAGGAATTATAATCTCGATATAATTCATGGTGTTCGGGAATTTTGTAGACCGACTTACTAATGATTGTTGTGTCATAAAGATACAAAACAATATACATTATAAAATTATCCACACATACTTTGTGATCTAACTAATCATATTCAAATATTATCAATTTGCAAAAACATCAACATCGTTAACCGAGAATCAGCAAGTTCCATTATTTTGGTTTTGTGTAAAATTAAAAATGCGAGCGGAATTATATTATATGGCTTCCGAATTTAGTGATAGATTTATAAGTTATATTATAGACTCATTGAACCTTAGATCTGAATACTATAAAAATGCTCGTTAACTAGTAAACTGTTAGAGTAATACTTAAACCTTAATCAACGTTTTTATATTTTTAAGCCGCCTTAATCATTAGATGTATGGCTTATACAATAAATAAATTAAAAAAAAAAAGCGAGCGGATTAAGTGCAAAATTTTTATAACGAACTAAAGCTCTCGTATTGAATAATTGGTGTAAACGAAATTCGTTGCGTTTGATATAATACCGTTTCTGTTTACACAAAAGCCAGATTAATCCACCTATTGTGAAAGGATTAAGCCTTTGTTAATCGCATTACAATGAAAACACGCGATTTTATGATATTGTTACAAGGAATATACGAAAAACATGCCGTATATTTCCCTTTGGAATAAGGACGAATATTGAATAATTTAATAAACTATTAAGTATTATTCGCATGGTTGCTTCCGAACACGCGAACATGGAAAATCATATTTTAGGACCATTTTCAAGGTATTGTTTAAGTTGTTTAATATACCTTTATGTACAGAGTTGCTATTAACTTATTATTTAAGCGTGTACTGTATACTGTTTGTGTTTGTGTTCAGACGTGTTTACGTTCCATCTATCTATCTAAGATTAGATATTATGTTTTTAGGAGTATAATTGTATTACGCTTCATTAAAAGATTATTCAGAATACTAGCTGACCGGTCCAACGTCGTTTCGCCATGTATATCATGTATAATAAAACATAGGGGATGATCGTAGAGGGGTGAAAATTAGTGGTTGTATGTATTTTTTAATGCTGTATCATAAATAAAAAATAATTATAAATTTTGTCTAAAAAATAAAAATTTAGGGATGGACTACCCCTATTTTGGGGGATGAAAAATAGATGTTGGCCGATTCTAATAGATACCGGATAGGAACAAAAAATTTCATCAAAATCGGTCAAGCCGTTTCGGAGGAGTATGGCAACGAAAACTGTGACACGAGAATTTTATATATTAGATATTTTTATGGGATGAATAGGCAGGAGGGTCTCTTAGGGATAAGTGTTTAGCGCCGCCGTATGTATTCCTGCAACACTAATATTGGAAGCAGTTTATCTAGTCTGTCCAAGATTCAGAACAATAGAATTATGATGCTTTAGTATAGACAAACAATTGCATACAAGCAAAACAATTTGTTAATTCGTTACTTTAATAATCACCTAAGACGTTTCATTACTCCTAGTTGTTAATTAAATGCCCAATAAAACTACATAGCTGCGACATTCATTACATCCCGGATCCCTTATTGTTACGCCCGGGGCAATAACAGGTAATGTGCATAGCTCCCGGAAACCGGCAACTTTTAGGATTATTAGGGAGTTTCTTTGTAACAAAGATTACCATAGCGAAGACAATATTATGACAGTATTGTTGTTTGAAGTAACCGCTAATGGGTTCTGCGGACAAATTTTGTGTTTATTCATGATCATGACCATTAAAATTAGCAGATAAGCGAGCCGTAGGTACATCATCACCTACATAACATTTAGATATAATTTATTTGGCTCATGATGTAGTCACAAGTCAATTTCAGGACCTTGTGTTTACAGAAGGAAGTCACAGTTACATACAAAATTCAATTCATTAATAACGCTTTAGTACCTGTGCCTAACCTACCCTTCTAGTATTAAAACCAATTAGAAAAAATGAGGATATTAATGATAGAGATTTATAACATTAAAACCATACAATCGCAGTGCTCCGTCTACTATCGCAATTTGAACATCCCTTTCAATCAGAATGACAAAAACAAATTTGAATACAAATCGATAGAAAAACTTCGCCGATGTAATCCTGTTTATTTGTTGAGCGGGCCTCGCCTGGGGAAAAAAGTTACGAATTTGCTGACTATTGCCCGTTCAGCGTGTTATATAGGTCAATCACTTCTTTATCGAACTTTGTGAATTGGTACAAAGGTCTTTAATAATATCAATATATTTGGTGAATAATTTCAAGGTATCGAACCTTGCGAATCAATTTATTTTATAACGCTAAAGAAGCAATAGGGTCATCTGAAGGCAACGGAACGACAGCGAAAAAGTCAACTTTAAAAAAGTCCCGATTCTAATAATCTATGGAAGATAGCTAATTTTAATGCAATGTGTGCATGGAGCTATACCGTAAACCTATTACTCTCGAGGTTTTAGTCTTGATTATTCTCCTAAAATAAAATTGCATTTTGTTCCTATTCTTAATTTATAACATAAATTATATGAAACAAAGTGTTTTTTAATATACAAGATCTTTTTAATTAAAGTTAGCTAAGAATGCAATTTGTTTTAAGGTACTTAAAATAGCCTCACGTAACTGCTAAAGATTATCAGTATCTCCGGATTAATATAACTCTGAAGTAATAAAGGGGGCCTAAGTAAACACCTGGCGAATAATATCAGGAGGGGAAAGATATGAAGAAAATACTATATTTCAGTGGCGACGGTGTCGTTTCGTCTTATCCGGACTATTTATCACGTTGTAAATGTAATACATGATAGTATACTTTTGTTTTTATCGTCTGCAGACTCATCTGAAGATATTTATTCTCTTCAATGATTTTTGTTACCTTATAGATGGAGAAATACGTCTAGCCTAATTTTTTTAAAGATAGACATTGTGTTGATGAATTTTAAGTACATATATTGCTGCAACTTTACTTATTAATCACAACACATACCGAATTATTACCTGTTGTAAATTCTAATAAATAAATAAATTTAAACAATCAGCAAGCTTTCTATAAACTAAAATAAAACTTTTGTTTCGTTTCAGATTAGTTTAGATTCCTAAATTGAGTAGATTTTTATACAAATTTCATCTGCTGTTAGACATATACGGTAACTTTTAACACTGATATCATTGCGTCTTGAAATTAAAAAAGTACCCACATTAAATGTATTGGCAATACTTTACTATTAATATATATTTAAGGTTAAATAAATGTTAATAAAACAGTTACAAGGTTAATTCAGTTGTTAGTAAAGTATGGAGTAATCGTACTTTATATTTTATTTAACAACTTTTGATAATAGTCAATTTAAATATATTATATACACAAAAATATTAAAATTTTACTGAAAATGACTGAATATTGCACACAAATTAGTAACTACTACAAAGTACACTCACACAGGCTGTAATGTCTTCCACAAAAGAACGAATTACTATTACCCGTATCCACTTTACTTAGGAACCGTCGAAAAATGAAACTGGGAAGCAAAGGCATTTCCTAAATTGGCCCTTTAATTTCATCGCGCCGGAAAATTCAAGAATTGTGGAACACTTCCAACCATTACGTCATACGGCCCTCGCATTTCCGTCCGGATTAGATTGAAATTGAAAGCTATTCTTTTACAGGAAAATGGGTAATATTTCGGGAGTGTGGACAGAAAATGTGGGAATTGACGGCTGTTTTTTTGGTGTAAATGGATTAGGCGTGTACAATGTACTTTCTTGAACACCAAACACGAAATTATAAGCGATTTAAATTTATTAAGAATTTATCATGGGCATAAATAGACAATTACCATTCATTATGAATATTTGTCTCTAAGAGTTGACAACAGCGTTGGCCTAGTGGCTTCAGCGTGCGACACTCATCCCTGAGGTCGTAGGTTCGATCCTCGGCTGTGCACCAATGTACTTTCATTATATGTGCGTATTTAACATTCGCTCGAACGGTGAAGGAAAACATCGTGAGGAAACTGGATTACCTTAGACCCGAACGTCAGCGTGCTCAGGCACAGAAGGCTTTTAGATAACCAAATGATCATGAAACAGATACAGAAATCTGAGGCCCAGACCTAAAAAGGTTGTAGCGCCATTGATTTTTTTTAAGAATAGAGAACTACTATTATTACTATATAATTGATAAAATTGTAGTACTATTTATTTAAAATGAAAAGGGAAATGGTTAAAAATTAACATCAACAAATAATTTGAATTTGATGGATTTGGAATTTTGAATATAACAAAAAGTCTTCCGATGAGCGTTCTATAAAATCATAACTTCCTATTGGACGAAGCCTCCATACAGGAAAAGATTAAATTCGCCAGACACCTGTAATATTCTTGTTAAATTATAATCCCCTGAAGACGATGTTTTTCATGAACCTGAAGAGAATAAAGTAAAATTTAATCTGTCGGAAATGTGGTAACCATCATTACTTCTAAAGCGCAGATAGTATCTTTATTAGAATAAAGTTGAAAGTTCCATATACATTGTACGATTTTCAGCACTAATTAATAGAATAAATTTGGGTTTTTATGATTTCTTAATTTTGGTTTGATATATTACTGGTTTGATATATTACTAAGGGCATCTGTTTTCTTTATACAAATAATAATTGCATTAAGATGTATTTGAGTGTAATATAAGTGGTGTCTCTTGCAAATAATGTTTTTTTATAGAACAGGGGCCAAACGGGCAGTAGGCTCACCTGATGTTTAGTGATGCCCATGCCCATGGACACTCTCAATTCCAGAGGGCTCGCAAGTGTGTTGCCGACCTTTTAAGAATTGTTACGCTCTTTTCTTGAAGAAATCTAAGTCTAGTTGTTTCGGAAATACGTCAGTGGGCAGCTGGTTCCACATAGTAGTGGTGCCCGGAAAAAACTGCCTTAAAAAACGCTGAGTTGTAGAACACGGACGTCGAGGTGATACAGTTGAGATTTCGTATTCTGTCTCGACCTCCAATGATGAAACTCAAACAATAATTATTAATTTATTATTAATACTTTAAGTTGTTATTACTGATTAAATCTTAAACGTCTTTGACGTTAATGTAACTTTGAACATAAAGCGAACAATAAGTAGTAAAACTGTTTCTACCTTATTTTAAATACAATTGCATTTGACTCGAAGGCCTCCTGATTATTCGGGTTGGGAGGCAAATATTTTCCTACGAAGGAACGCGATCAATTAAACTGGGAAACAAATCTCACCCATACCCGATTTGAACCCCTTTCACAGTACGAAATCATAATTTGTAAAACAGATATCTCATATTTCTCGCGTTCTATAGAAATTATTTCCTATGTATCCCCTTTTCCTCGTTATCTCAAATTTTCACTTGGTATTGTCACAAGCGCCTAACGCACCCAGGGCCATAAAGACGGAAGTGCCATTTAGTTGAATTCAGCCAACGAGCGTGGCGCCAGAATAAACCTTCCGTAATAACATAGCAGTTTCCGGGACGAATTTTAGTGTAGTGAGAACTAACGAAGCGGGCTGAACGCGGATAGAATATTTGATGGCATTTCAAAAGATGAATTTCAACGATTTTGTTGCTATACTGCCACGTTATATTTTTGTAAATTGTTTCTAAATTAATACAAATACATAGTTCGTACTTGGATAATCTTTTTAATGTCCTATAGTAATTGACACGACTCCATTTAATTTTCTGTTTATATAGTACTTCTTTATATAAATATTTATTAAATAATAATAAATATTTATATAGAGATAGGTAATTCCTTCTTGTTTTAAAGATAATAGTTATAACGAACGTTAGAGTGATATAAACCATAAGGTGTTTGAATATGAAATTCAACTGCATTTCTTGTGAGGCCTCACATGAAGATAAAAAAATAATAACACAAAAAAAAAAACTTCCTACTTACCTGTTACTTATTAGAAAGATTCAGAATAACATATAATCTCATTTTAAAAATACAGAACCCATTAAATAAGCCATTCAATATAATTAATAACATACATGCGTTACAACGAAATAAATGTAAAGTATTAAATCACATACAATTTGGATCGATGGTAATTTCAACAATAAATAATCAAATACTGTGTTACTTTGAGTTCCACCTTTCGGTTGCACCGCGGGTGTCCAGGCTCCATTTTGTATTGATTTAATCTATAAACTGTATTTTCTTAATACAGTAAATGGAACTTTTAGTGGGCGAGTTTAGTTAACTTAAGTTAATTTAACTAGTGTATATGTTTAAGTATATCTTCGTTGTATCTGCGTGTTTGAGATGTCAAATTCGGCTTTACTTGAAACGTGAGGAAAACCCCCTTTGTATATGAACCAGTTGTGTATTCTTTAAGATAACAGCATACGAACTTATTTTTCGTATATATTTTTGCTGATATTTGTTGTTTTTGTGATTAAATTTACTCTTTACTTATTTTATTATGTTTTTGTATTAATAACAGAAACCAGTGGATTTAAAATCTCTCCTATGTCTTGGCCTCAGATTGCTGTATCTGTATCGCGATATACTTTACTTTCATACTGTTTATTGCACTCATAAAATGAAAAATCCATTGGTGCACAACTGTGAATGGAATGTACGACCTCATGGTTGAGAGGCGCACGCTCAAGCCACTAGGGCACTGCTCTTGTAATTAACTAATTCTGTTATTAATGATGAAGTTTTAAAGGATGTTTTTTCACAACTGATCGTAACATATACTGTCCTTGTGTCATACAAATTATAGGTATAGTTGAAAATGCACTTGTCTGATGTCATTGAAAATAAAATTTATTGAAAATATACTTTTATGACGATTGACTCTTTTGTTAAGTCTGGACATCGGTTTTATATGGTTTTGGATAACGTTCTTTTCATCCTTGTATTTCGAGAGTTCGAATTTATTACAATTGATTTTCTATAGGTTTTAGATACGTCTTCAATGGGTGGCCGCCAACGCATTATTTACATTTTCATAAAGTTTGTCTTGTAAAGCTTTGTCAACTTTATGTTTTATCAGCCCACCAGCTTCACCCTCGTTATTTGGGTGACGTTAGATTTCCTCTATATTATTGGACTATGAGTCTGAGAATCAAAAGTTCCTGAGATAGTTTAACAAACAATTCATATTTATAATACAACTAGCTGATCCGGCAAACGTCGTTTTGCCATGTATATCATTTATATTAAAAAATAGGGGTTGATCGTATAGGAGTGAAAATTAGGGGTTGTATGTATTTTTTAATGCTGTATCATTATAAAATAATAAAATTTCTAAAAATTAAAAAAAAATTGGGGGTGGCCCACTCTTAACATTTAGGGGGATGAATAATAGATGTTGTCCGATTCTCAGACATACCCAATATGCACACAAAATTTCATGAGAATCGGTCAAGCCGTTTCGGAGGAGTTTTACTACAAACACTGCGACACGAGAATTTTATATATTAGTTTAGAATTGACTAAGATTAGCAAATTTAAGCTTACACGCTGTCCCGACTTGATTCTCCAGAATATCTGGTTGTCCAGGTGTAGGAACAATTAAAACGAAAGAATATAATTATCTACAGAAGCTTCAAAGAGAGTTTGCAGAAAGCTAAATATGTATAATGAAAATTAAATTCGCTATGCTTTTAAAATAAATAAATTTTAACAGCGATTATTGACTCCGTTTCTATAGATAATAAATAAATTTGTAGCAATAACGATAGGGATGTTAAATATCCTGGCGTAAATTAGCAATTTATTAAGTAACGTCAATTACGCCGCAGCACGGCGGCCATCTTTGATCCCGCTGCGAACCTCTTTAATCAATTTCATTATCTATACTTTCCGTATAAATAATAACCATAATTACCTAAAGATACTTTCAACAAGCCTATCAGGGGCTATTTAAATGCCGTAAAAACATTTACTTTAATTTATTGTCGAGGATGTTGTTTTAATAAGTTAATTAACTATTTTACTGCGTAAACAACCATAACGAAATTATTTATAAAAAACTGACTTTAAAGAATTAATTAAGACTTAAATCAGCTGGTGTTTTGATTGGTTAGATAAAATAGTATTTGTTACTTTATATAAATTAAAACGTATGACAATCTTAAAGGACTATTTTTTGATAAGGGCAATTGTTTAACTTTGTGAGACGGTTACAACCGCACTAAAAACCTAATTGAATAAAATAATATTAACTTTCTTGGTACGATTAGATTTTTGCGACTTATATTTTATATTTAGAAAAATAAATTAATGTCTAAATACTAAAAGGGCACTTGTCCCCTATTTATTTCTGAATGAAATTTTACAGGAGATAGAAATAACTGTATAGTTTTTTAAAGAATGAAGATACAAACTTGGTTTTTATGTATGCTATTGAGAATGTACATGACAACATAATCCATATTAAAAAGTTCCATATTTCTCTGTGAATGCTTAAAAACAGCCGTTAAAATATCATGGACAAGTGACCTTTTAGTAATTAGGTATGTATTACCATGGACATGTGCCCTTTTACCACTTAAATAGTAATCAATCTAAGTAATATTTAAATAAAATCAATCACAGTAAATCAAAAATGTTATAATATATTCGTTAACCACCTATAGTTATCACCTATTATTTTTATTCTTCTTATTCTAGTTTCATTCTTCTTATTCTAGTTTTATTCTTCTTATTCTAGTTTTATTCTTCTTATTCTAGTTTTATTCTTCTTATTCTAGTTTTATTCTTCTTATTCTAGTTTTATTCTTCTTATTCTAGTTTAATTCTTCTTATTCTAGTTTCATTCTTCTTATTCTAGTTTCATTCTTCTTATTCTAGTTTTATTCTTCTTATTCTAGTTTTATTCTTCTTATTCTAGTTTTATTCTTCTTATTCTGGTTTTATTCTTCTTATTTTAGTTTCATTCTTCTTATTCTAGTTTTATTCTTCTTATTCTAGTCTTTATTCTTCTTATTCTAGTTTTATTCTTCTTATTCTAGTTTTATTCTTCTTATTCTAGTTTTATTCTTCTTATTCTAGTTTATTCTTCTTATTCTAGTTTTATTCTTCTTATTCTAGTTTCATTCTTCTTATTCTAGTTTTATTCTTCTTATTCTAGTTTTATTCTTCTTATTCTAGTTTATTCTTCTTATTCTAGTTTTATTCTTCTTATTCTAGTTTTATTCTTCTTATTCTAGTTTTATTCTTCTTATTCTAGTTTTATTCTTCTTATTCTAGTTTTATTCTTCTTATTCTAGTTTCATTCTTCTTATTCTAGTTTTATTCTTCTTATTCGAGTTTTATTTTTCTTATTCTGGTTTTATTTTTCTTATTCTAGTTTTATTTTTCTTATTCTAGTTTTATTCTTCTTATTCTAGTTTTATTCTTCTTATTCTAGTTTTATTCTTCTTATTCTAGTTTTATTCTTCTTATTCTAGTTTTATTCTTATTATTCTAGTTTTATTCTTCTTATTCTAGTTTCATTCTTCTTATTCTAGTTTCATTCTTCTTATTCTAGTTTTATTCTTCTTATTCTAGTTTTATTCTTCTTATTCTAGTTTTATTCTTCTTATTCTGGTTTTATTCTTCTTATTCTAGTTTCATTCTTCTTATTCTAGTTTTATTCTTCTTATTCTAGTTCTTATTCTTTATTCTAGTTTTATTCTTCTTATTCTAGTTTCATTCTTCTTATTCTAGTTTTATTCTTCTTATTCTAGTTTTATTCTTCTTATTCTAGTTTTATTCTTCTTATTCTAGTTTTATTCTTATTATTCTAGTTTTATTCTTCTTATTCTAGTTTCATTCTTCTTATTCTAGTTTTATTCTTCTTATTCTAGTTTTATTCTTCTTATTCTAGTTTTATTCTTCTTATTCTAGTTTTATTCTTCTTATTCTAGTTTTATTCTTCTTATTCTAGTTTCATTCTTCTTATTCTAGTTTCATTCTTCTTATTCTAGTTTTATTCTTCTTATTCTAGTTTTATTCTTCTTATTCTAGTTTTATTCTTCTTATTCTGGTTTTATTCTTCTTATTCTAGTTTCATTCTTCTTATTCTAGTTTTATTCTTCTTATTCTAGTTTTATTCTTCTTATTCTAGTTTTATTATTCTTATTCTAGTTTTATTCTTATTACTCTACAGGCCAATTATAAATGCTATTCCAAAATGACAGGTATTCTTCGGGAATGTATTTTTGGAGTTCTTTTAGATCAACCATTTTTTTCTTTGCTATGGGAACAACAGAGCTGTACATTTTTTGTGTAGGCAGTTGCAAGTTTATTTGATTTGTTTTCCTTAAATCAAAACTGGTAGATGTAAGGCCATCAATAAATTCTTTAGTTAGAACAGTTTTATACTGTTGTGCTTCAAATTGGAACTCATGGTATTTAGAAATCAATAATTTTTCTTTCAGTTCCCCAGACTGTGAAATATTCGATATTTTAGTTTTATAATAATATTTAGGAAACCATTCTTGAAAATTATATATATTACATTGATCAACCAAATAAACAATAAATTTGTTTTTAATTTGGGAACTCTGCATTATTACAGACTGGACATATTCGTCCACAGTATAAATTCTATCCATTTTCCTCAATTTTCTCTTAATGATCCCGAAGCTACGGTCACATGGGAGAAAAGAGTGCCCACGAAATGGAAAGTACAGGTTGATCTTTTTGAACATTTTTTTTTCAACAAGTGCCATCAAAAATCGTATCATTGCATGATTTTTGTTCTGACCGGCGCAATTATCGCAAAATAGATTAAGCTCATCATATTCACTGTCTAAAAAATTCTCTAGATAATGTAATAAGAGTGAACACACATCGTCAGGGGATTTGCGAGCAGTACCTTCGTGATACACGTAAGTGTGTACTCTGTTGTTAGCAAAGTTACAAATTCCAAAAGTATTCACAGACAGCTGCCGCGAATAATAGATGTCTTGGACTGGTATGCGCGGTAAGTCTGTAACAGCCATGTAATCAAAGCATAACGAAAGTATTCTATTGTTTTGTTTTGACTTTTCTGTGCACTCCTGAATTTTTTTATAAAACTTATTACTACGTCGTTTATGCACCAAAAGCTCAGCAACACATGCTCTTTTAGTATTTTCATTCAATGTGTTGTCTCGTAATTTGGCTTTCAGCGATTCACATTGAGAGCAGGCATCTACAACAGGTCTACCAAAAGACAGGCTGAAGTTTGCTCTGAAGTATTGCCAGTAAAACTGATATTTTACGTCCATCTCAGGATATTTCTGTGTAAAGAGCCTATGCATTTCTCTAACTGAAAGGTCAGCTGATAAATAATATCTTGTATCTGATGTGTAGTGTGATTCTTTAGCGGGAAACGAAGCAATGTGCTCATGTATTTTTTCACACACTTCAGGAGAGATTGCAGTTGCACAAGGATGCTTGCCACGTTTATCTTGTGGAATTTCACCTTTCTCCAATAAATTTACAATGCGGCAAATCCTTTTTGGGGTGACTTTATGAGCATTTATAAATGCTTTCTTGCATACTTTAATTCGCTTTCGGTTTAGGAGTAAATAGTACAGAACAGTTTTTGATTTTGGCTTTCTGATCAAAGTGGACTCTCTACCTCTTTTCCTTTCCACACTTTTTAGCTCTATCAGTCTCTGAAGATGTATGTCCTGCTCGTTCTTTGAACCCATTGAGTAAAACGAAATTAGAACATCATCAAGCTCTTCTTTGGTATCAATTTTATTCAGACAGTTTTTACCGCAACTGAAACATGAAAAATCAATTTTACCTAGATTTTTTTTTTAATTATTTATTTATTGTATACATGTTCTTAAATAGGAAAAAGTTGGTGTGGTGGTAATACAAACTGGACACAGTTTTTCTGTCCACCAGGACGTCGAACATTAAATAATAAACTAATCATTATTAAATAATTAAAATAGCACGAACAACGTAATAAACCAATTGAAACATTGACGCTCCACAGTTAGCCGATGCAAGAAACCTGTTCTTGACGAGAATTCTTATTCGAATACAGGATGTGTTCCAATATTCGAATATGAATTAAATGACAATGTCTGATTTTTGAAGTTATACTTCTTTAGGCGCGTTATGAAAAATTGATGAGAGTGAAATTTTACGATGCGCGCGCACCTGAGACACAAAGTTGTCAGTGTGATTGTAGCGTGCGCGAGCGAGATGGGAATAAGACAATCTACAAGTAAAAGGTAAATGTCATTAGGTAATGACATTTACCTTTTAAACAAAAAAATGAATGAATTTTTAATAAAGGAGTTTTAATTATTTTTTCAAAGAAATTTAGCAATGCTTTTTCACAAAGACCTATTGTTACTTAGTTAAAAGGTTATGAAACATACGTAGTTATTAAATTGAATGAATAATACATATAATAAAATAATAAATAATTATAATTATTAATATTAATTAATAATTGAATAATATACTAAATATTAAATATTATTAAATTATTAACGTTAAATATTTGTTATTAATTATTTAATATTTAAAAAAATAAAGAAAGCCAAAGAAGTATAACTTCTTACGCGCGTACATAAGTACACGCACACTTTTTTGTTATGCATAATTAATAATTGTTTGATTTATGTAATAATTTTTGAATTTCAATTTAATATTGTTTCTTGTTATATTAGTAAATAGTGTAGCTGGTAGCGAGTTTATTAGATTTGGACTAATATAGTATCAAATATGGTATGAAACGTAGTGAATTTCTGGTAATTAATTGAAATATGAAGTAATTTACCAATTAAGGTCAATAAAATCCGGATCGTTTCTTTCAGGAACATATCGCCCTTTCCAATTTCTGTGACTTTCTCCAGTTACCTTACATTTCTTTATCTGATTTCGTCTGTAGTCTTTTTCATGACGAACGCCATGTTTCCTTTTTCTTTCACTCATCTTTCGCAACAAAAATCAAAAAATATACAATATATAATAATATATTATATACCAGAAACCAAAAGTTTCAGAAAGAAAACCGCCAAAAAACCACAGACACAAAACGAATGAAGGAAGATTTTTTTTTTTTGGACGCCTTCTTTGGCTGCGTTCAAAAATTAATTGTTAAAAGAGCACATGTCCCTGGACAAGTGCCGTTTTAGTATTTAGTAAGAATAGACAAGTCGCTTACTGTTCGTGTAAAGGGCGGAGAAGTGCTGTTTTGACAGAAAACGGTGTAGATATGTTTTGACTAGTGATTAAAGAAAAAAAAAAAAATTGGGTTAAAATGTGACATGTGCCCTTTTAGTATTTAGACATTCAAATGACTCAAGGATTACAACATATCTTTTCTTAAACTAAGCATGTATTTTGTTTAATTTTATTCTTTTCGTATTTAGTTTTATAAGAGATCCTAAAGATACAATATAGTAAATTTAAACATTTTATGTATGATGGTTCTTAATACAGTTTTTTGTTCACGCCTTCAGAAAGGTATGTCGTTGAGTTTGCATTAGACAAACACGGTTCAAGGAATCACTGAATTTCCCCTGAGTGCAGTAAAGTCGGACGATGTACGGCGACACTTCGATACGGGTTTGATGAGAAAAGAAATCCAATGTTGCCAGCTACACATAAATGTATAACTCCAAATTAACTAGCAGAAAAACACGTCAAAGTTCGCGTTGTTAAAAAGTAATTTTACAATTTATTTTATTTATATTGATCTGAGAAGAGGAGTGTGTCAAGAGTGAATCCAAAAATCATAAGAATTCTCCTGGCCCGTGTTAATGTCCCAGGAATAAAGGGTTTTTGTGTCACGGAGCATAGCCGAGATTTTAACATATTATAACCTCACGTATATATCAATACATATGGTGCATAAGCACGCACGCCTAAGTACCATATCTATTATATACTAGTTGATTACGAATATGTACTTGACAATAGGCACTAGCCACACACAGCGTGATTTGGCATACGAATAGTATTCTTAGTATTAGTTCTAAATAAGACGTAATACGTTAGTAATCGATTGGTTGTTGCACAATTCGTGTCAAATACAATTTCCTTTAAGAATATTGAACTCGTATTCTGGTATTTTTATTATAGAATCCTCGGAATAGCAATTTTTTTGTGCCAAAACTCGTCCCAGCTTAATTAAAATGACGAGGAAATGAAACTTTTGACAGTCCGTTCTGATATTTATTATTATTAATTTCCCTTGTTTTATTCAGAATTAGTGAAAGATATTCGCGAGATTATTGATTATACTTTTATAGATAGCCGATACAATATCTATATGATATATAGAATAAATTTATTGTAATAAAACCTCGGCGTAAATATATACTCGAGTATTTAAACTAAAAAGAAAATGTTTACAGGATTTAAATTCATTCGATTTCATAAGAAAAAAAAACTGTCACGTTTTGTTCAAATTTGTTATTTAAAGTATTTATGTTACTCGATATTTATAATTCGACCTTTAACTTTAACTATCATCTAATGAACTCTAAATATTTAACTTTTCAACTTTAAATAGTGCTGTTTTAGCTCTGTAGTACAGGGAAATTTAAAAATCTGGGTCTTGTTTGACCTAAATGAGTTGAAATCAAACCCAAGAAATCCTAGATCCTTTAAAGAATAATGTATCGTACATATACATAATCCAAACCTTACAGACTATTCTAGAACCGAAAAGAAAAAGCGAAGGTCATTAATATTTAAAAAGTCCCATAAAACGACTTTCATTTATTTAATTTCGTGTACCGTGAATTGTAATCTTTCTTGGACCAATTAATCTTGTAAACACTTTTATCTCGACACCATAAGTCCGGGTTTAAAATATTGAGGCGTATAATTATAAATGTTCTTAAGTGTAGCAAGTTATCAACACTGAATAACAATTCAAATAATCAATTTTTTTATAGAAAAAAACCGGCAGAAGGATCATCTAATGTCAAGTGATACCGCCTCCTATACTCACAGCATAAGCAGCATGCTCGTTATAAGGCACGCAAGCTGTCTTTTTAGAATCGGGTTTTCTTGAAGGACCATACATAGGTTCGAAATACTTCAATGGACAGCTGGTTTCACTAAGTCGTGGTGCGTGGAATAAGTCTCGATGACATTAACAGTTCTCACTTTTGTGTGTGTGTTTCAATGCTTACTGCGCAACAATAAATTTTTTGATTAAGAATTATTTATTTCTTATGGAGAGAGAAGTGGGAAAAATATAAAAAAAATAGTTTTTGATTTTATTCCGGATAAGCGAACTCTATGGGGTATAGTTAAGGCGAATCGACGTTCGCGGGGGCAGCTATATTAAAACACAATATTGAAGTGTTGAGGATGTCTAGTTGATATCTTGAAGACTATTTGTTGTCGAATTTAAAATTTGTCTCGTTTTATCTCCATAATTTTGAAATCACAGACATGCATTTGTTTTTTTAAATTCATTAAAAAAATCTATAAATCGCTGTAAGAAATAGTAGTCATCGAATTATGGGAATAACGTGGGACGTATATTCGTGTTTACTTCCGTTTCAGAAGTTTTATTTAAAGCTATAGGTAGTACTTACTACATGTAAAAAAGTCAAACGTTTGAATAACAACCAAAAGCTTCTAAGATTATGATCCCTAATCTCAAATAAATCTATGCCATTTGCAATGATAATAATTTCACACTACTACAAGCGATACATATGGAACTAAAACTAACCACCCTCTAAGCAAAGATACACCATTAGAAACCACCTGGGACCGTCCCCCGGGTAAAATGGTTACGCAGAATTTTTACTTTACCACTAATTGGTACGGGAGTCAAACCCACATACTCCCTTGGGACAATAGGATGCTTTTTCAATGTCACTCTATTTGCTACAAATGAATATGTTTGGTTAGTTCGCGTTAGTTTTCGTAGGGGATACGTTATAAATTATTCATTATATGGGGTGTATGTTAAAGTGAGTAGAAACTGTTTTGAATTAATTGTTAAAGGTACAAAAATGCAATCGAAGTTATTTTTGTGTTGTACCAATAACGCTACAACCTTTTAGGTATGGAGGTCCTCTGTTCCGTTAACATTTTTAATAGGCAAGTACACAGCGTCTAATTTTTAGGTTTAAGGCATGCCGGTTTCCTCATGAAGTTTTCCTTCATCGAAAAAGAAGAGTTAATTGCGCACATAGACAGAAAGTCCATTGGTGCACAGCCGGGGATCGAACCTAAGACCCCAGAGAGAGATGCATGTTGAAAGCACTAGGCCAATACTGCTCAGAACCCTATATATAATCAATTACATTCTTTTTGTTCCGAAATTATAGAACGTGGAAAATTCATTACGGCATTTTTTACGCATACAAGTGAAATATGTATACTATCGTAAAAGGAATATGTAATTTACAAAGAAACCCGTTATGCCATACAATCAAATTGAGGTAAAAATAGTTGATACATTTTTTCACAATTGCAAATTCATTCACAACTACATGACAGTCGTCGAAGAACACAACGTGCTCTGGCCTTCTAATTCGATGAGATTATAATAATCACGACCAGGAGATGAAGTAGTATAGAATATAAATTAGATTTATTAAAATAATATTGTAATAAACGTGTTATTATATTATGTATAAAATAATTTACATAACTCGATGTTTTATAATTTTATTTATTAAATAAAATAACAATATTATGTCAATTACATACAAATATGTTTTGCAGGAACCTATAGCAGAAACATAAATTTATTAATAAAGCTTTTTATAAATATGACGAATATTTAAATGCTCCTAATCATTGGGATTGATTTGCTAAAGTTCAAACCGTTTGTATGACTCAAAACTTAGCGATTAAAAAGAGTGTCGGAGAGTTTCTTGCCAGTGCTTCTAACCCGCTCTACGCCCTTGACTTACGAACTGTTAGTAAATGTAAATTAAGAATCGAATTTAACTTCTTTTCTGGCGTTCATAAGTGTACTTGTTTACCTATTTGAATAAAGTTTTTTTGAGTTTGAGAAATTTAATTCGAGAAGTAGCATTTGAAATAATGTATAATTAAATTACAAATTTTAATAACTACAATATTTTTTCTAATAAATATATATCAAGTTTTACCACAAAGTACGTTACTAAAAGTTAATTTTAAAAATCATAAAAAAGTGCATTGTGCAAAACCATTGAACATATTGCATCTGCAACAGATAATACAGATCTTTTATATACTACAATCACTTTTTGCTTTCAAACCCCTTCGCTTAGAAATTGATTAAAAACCCACCCCACGGGACTCTTAACAATGGGATATTATCCGATGTGCCAAGCGCATATCTACAAATTCGCGTACCCCAAGTAATATGAGCGAAGATTTCCTTATCTACCCTTGTTCGAACCTCCAAGCCTCTAAAATCCCGATAAAAGGGTCTACTATATCAAAGTACCACTCTCGATTTAGACCCAGTAATATTTCGCACTACTCAAAGGATAATGGTACTTACGCGTTCCGAAAAATTGATGGACGCTCGTCACGAATCGATGAAAGAAATTACAAAGTAGGCCAAAAGGGGAGAATTTCAAAGCGTAGTTTAAGTAGTTGGTTCCTTTATTGCTTTTCAACTTCTTGTGAGCCGTGATCATAAAGAAAAGTTTTCATTGTATTATGACATTGGAAACAGATCTTTTTGATAATTTTGGTCATAAATATAAAAAATACGTTATATCAATAAATACATATATATCATTCATTTTATGAATAAATAGATTGACTGGTGTCACTTTACTTTATACATAATAAATAAATAAAATAATTCAGTAGCGCTACACCCTTTTTAGTTCTGGGTCTCAGATTTATGTATCTGTTTCATGATCATTTGTGAATCTAATAGGCAAGAAGATCAGCCTTCTGTGCCTGATACACGCTGTCGACATTTTGGGTCAAAGGCAAGCCGGTTTCCTCACGATGTTTTCCTGCACCGTTCCAGTGAATGTTAAATGCGCACATAAAGTCCGGTGCACAGCCGAGATCGAACCTACGACCTCAGGGATGAGAGTCGCAAGCTGAAGCCATTAGGCCAACACTGCTTACCAGTATAAATAACACCTATATGATTAATCATAAAACCGTATTGATATCATTACATTCGCATTATTAAAATTTAATTAAATCATGTATCTTCCTGAATCTCTGCTCTGTCTCTCCTCTGAATACGCAACATACACGATGTAGTGTATGGTGATGATCTTAAGGCGATCATAATATACTCATGTATGTCAAAATTCAATTCCTATTTGGCATACGGGAGCCAAACTTACCGATGACCTCTTGATCACCATCTTACCCTTAGAGCCGCGTAAAAACCTGCAGAATCACACTGTTACGAAACTTGGTCTAGTCGTTAAAAAAATTTAGACTAAATAATCGCTGACGTGTAAATGTAAACAAAACAATGACTCGCTAATACTCGCCTCCACCCCAGTGAGGTCATTGAGGTGCGGTATCCAGAATAAGCTGACAGCCATTGTCTTACGTCAAATTAGCATTTCCTTGCCAAGACAGGTTCCTGTTTTTGCTTAAAGCGAAATAATTATATGTATATACAGATTTTCAAGTGTTTTTTGTTAAGAAGTATACGGAAATATATATATCAGGTAAAACCATCGAGCAAAAATATCCTGTAAAATGAAAACTTTACTCAATCGAAACGTTTCTTCTAGTAAGACGCAAAAAAATTTTATGACTTTTGTATTCGTTCTTTTGCATTATTAATTAATGTTAAAATGGCTAGTATTTTTGCACCTAAATGTGACGAAGTTACTAATAAAACGAACTCATAAACAAAACTCAAAGCAAAAATAATTCTAAACAAAAATAGAGGCGATAGTTGAAGATCTCATTGTGTAAAGAAAATAACTTTTTAATTTGTATTAGTATATTTTATAACGTGAACAAAAGGTTTGTATTATCAAAAATTCCTTCTGTAATTTTAATGCTTCGAAAATTTGAAATTCCGTTCACATATCCGTACAAGTAATTCAGTTGGTACGGAGTCCAATTAAAATTTCGCGTCGCCCAATTAATGTTACAATATGAAAATAAATTGCATGACTGAAATTACTGAAACGAAGCTACTGAAACGCTGCAGCACTTTGCCAATTATATGCAAAATAACTTTATTAAATGCTAATTCCTACCACTATGCATAAGTCACGTAAAAAGTTATTCCGACATCGGAGTCGAACGTTAAATCAAACTTAGTTTATAGGAATAGAATCCTTAATTGATGTGAATCTGAGTGACGTTTTTTTGTCGGTGGAGGAAATAATACTGAGTATTTGCCACGTGGCACACTACTTATTCCAGATAAAATGATTAAAAACATTTTGTCTTCAGTCATAATTTATGCTGTCATCGTGACGAGCGTATGAGCCGCGCGTATTCTTATCGCGTAAACAATGGTTTCATTTGCAAAGTAGAACACAAACGGATTTTTCTCTTTAAAAATTGTAAGGATTTTATCATAACGAAAATAGTGTAGAGACGGTAGATTTAGAATAAAAGCTACTTATTGTTTACACAAACGTATATAAACCTGATATTTAGACTTAAACTTAGTTTAAATTGTACATAAGTATCCATTATAATCATAGTATATTCGTATCTTGAAAGGTTTTTCAATATAAAATTACTCTACCGCAATAAACCTTAAAGTGGAAACGCAAATCTCACATACGGGCAACACCGCAGTTGTATAATATAAATGAACAATAAATTTAGACATTTGTTAACCCCCCACCTGCGGTGGTCACAGGGACCGGCTCGTAATTTAACGGAATTGCACCCGGAGGCAGTACAGTAAAAACCTTACGAAATTCATTATTTTCGTTTTATGTATGTTGTTAACTTGACGGCTATTATTGGTCACGCACATGTTTTTTTAATTATTCCGTCACATTGAAAGATTCGATTCGTACATAAAAATATAAAAGATTTGATTACTCAATTAACTTTTCATTTGTATATTTAATAATGTTTCCCAATTAGACTGACATATGCATAACATTTATTACTAACGAAACACAAAAATAATCAAAAAAGAAAAAAAATATGGAAAGAAAAAATAGGAGTAAGGTACCTTTTAAGTGTGTGTGTTATGGTTGTAATGGTCCTGGCTCAGCATTATGCTGTAGAGCAGACGACGTGTTCGACAACGCTGGTCATTCTGCCAGAGGTCACAACAGTTAGTTTGCGTCATAGACGCAAAAAAAGAAAAGTAATGTAAAAATAATAATAGTAAACATTAACAGTGTAACTAAAGGAGTCTTGGAAGATTTGTGTAATTACCGTAATATTTATTAAATGAAATATTAAGGTAACCCGTGTTAACATTGAATAATTCTGTTTATAATTTATTTTACTTCTTTTAGTGCCAACTATCATACAAGCTAATGTAATAATGGCTCTGCTATTACTCAAAAATTTTCATATATAATACCACAAGAGCTTCAAAATTTAAGCTTTTAGTTATGCACGCTGAATACAAGGTCCTTGAGACAAGATAAATTCAGCATTTTCAACAGTTGCGTACTAAAATTTGTATGATTATTTTTCCGACCCAAATGTCGACCAATAGAATTAATTAAATAAAGACAATATTAATATTGTCTTTATTGAAAGACTCAAGAATAAAAGATTGAATCCCAATTACAAATTCACATAAATACCACTGTGTTTTATATCGCCTGTTTGGCCTCATATCAAATACCACATTTTAATTAATTAAATATACGTTAATGGACAATACTCAGAAAGGTTGACATGTTAGACTCATGTCGGCACTTGGGGTGTTAACTGTACTCGTTATACGATGCCATATCGTTTTCAATCGATATGGCTATTGCCTCGAAGAATTAATTTCAATTTATTGTAAATACAGGAGCAAAGTCTATTTACGAAGGTGACTCTTATTATTTTACGAATTAAATAGGAAGAATTTAAATAGAGAATAATTGTTCGACGTCGATCTGTAGCATTTAGTCTAGTCGACAAGTTGAAAATGGAACAAAATAGAGATACTGCTCTTAAAATTATGTGCGATAGCTCATTGGATCCGGAATGACGTCTAGAAAAATGTGCTAATTGTTAAAATTATAGAACATATCATAGTGTTTGTCATTGAATTTCGACTCGGGGGCGTTCAAGTATTAGAACCCCCCCCCCCCATGACCTCGCCGTAACGTTTTTCAGTGCCCAAGTACAGTACTGTACTCAAGTCTAGTAAAACGTTTCGTGACCACCTAGTGACTCTTTAGTTACTATTATGTGGTGTAAGTAGAAAATAATATTAACAATAACGCGTAATTCAATCCCCGCATCGCATCGTAACGTTTTACATAAGGAACCCGGGGGGGATTTTTTCCCAACCCATTTCGAAATTCGTTACTTAAGACTTGAACGCTGTGTGTGTAGACTAGATACGATAACTCCTTTAGAATTTCGATAGAATTGTAGATTTTTGCTAAGAAAATAATTAATGACTCAAGTTTCATATGTTCGAGACAGGTTAAAATTCAGGTATTCAATAGACAAGGAATTTTGACAACAGTTATAAGTTTCACACATTATAATTCAAGACTATTGGAGAGATAGGACCCATACATCACACTAAAACTTGTCTTTTAAACTTCTACCGTTTGCGGACTTTATAAAAAATATCGTAGTCCAGCCCTGAAAAGGTGGGAGGTTTTTTAGTTATTGTTTATCAGAATGCCAAATCATAAAATGACTGCTTCACGACTGATTTGAGAGCGACTGCCGATGCGAAAACCGCTGTGTGAGTTCGAAAATTGAGTTACAGAATCGCAGGGCTGGTATAATATATATCTCCTAAAGATACCAGAAATAAAGTTAAGCTTTAAACTTTTTTATAATTTTAAATAAAAATGATTTATTTCATTACTAAAAGCCTCTAAAGAATCGTTGATATTCATATCGAAGTCAATATTAACTGGCACTCAACAATTTAATCCTTAATTAGTAAGTTATAAAAATAAACTTTCGACACCTCAGGCTACTGGCCCATGTGATAGCTGATATTTATGGTGGGGAGATAAAGACGAAAACTTGTTCGGTTCTACATTATCCTTAATAAGTATGGATTAGTTAGGGTGAGGTTCCAACTCGGGTCATAAATTAGTTGTGGACTACCTTTTATAATGGGTCGTATCTCGTTTATGAACGAGGTTGCTTGTGTGCTCTCTGATAAGTATACTTTACAGTTCCATATATTAACGAGCGTAATTGGAACTCCTTTCTATAAACTTTTATTATGCACTGTTAATAAGGGTCAGGTAATCAGATTGACTTCTAGTTTCTCGCGGTAAATGTTTTCAAAAACTGGATATTTTGTGTATCCAGAATAACTAATTTGTAGTTCTTTAGTTAGTTTTTTATAGAACAGGGTGCAAACGGCCAGAAGATTCACCTTATGTTATAGTGTCCATGGACACTGAATGACAGAGGGCTCGCGAGTACGTTGCTGGCCTTTTAATAATTGGTACGCTCTTTTCTTGAAATATGCGAAGTCGAATTGGTTCGGAAATACTTCAGCGGGTAGAAGGTTCCAAGTGATGCGCAGCAAAAACTGCCTTAAATAACTCTCAGTTGTGGAACGACGGACAACGAGGTGATACGAGGTAAGTTATTATTAAAAAATAATAGATAATTATAAATAAATCAGTGGCGCTACAACCTACTTAGGTCTGGGACGCAGATTTCTGTATCTGTTTCATAATCATTTGTTAATCTAATAGGCAAGACGGAGATCAGCCTCATGTGCCTATCACACGCTGTCGACTTTTTGGGTCTAAGGCAAGCCGGTTTCCTCACGATGTTTTCCTTCACCGTGCGAGCTTAATGCGCACATAGAAAGAAAGTCCATTGGTAGTTGGTACACAACAGGAGATCGAACCTACGACCTCAGGGATCAGAATCACACGCTAAAGCCACTAGGTCAACATTGCTCTATTTATAATTAATACGTAATTTTATTGCTCGGAGGTCAAAACAAATTTTCAAAGATAATTTTTTTTTTTCTTTTTTTTTCATTTCAGAATGAAGAAGTTCAAAAAGGATCAAGAATTTATTCTTGCAGTCGGGATTCAATGTGGAATAAACAGTTAGTATTAATACATTTTATACGTACAAAATAAGCATAAACTAGCTTTGTAAAGCGCCGGTGTAATTGCCTTGAAAATATCAGTTTATTAATCATAGCGTTTCCTGTGTATCGTGAATAAAATTATACACATCAACTAGATAATTAGGCTTTTCTATGTTAGACTGGTCTTCTTATAGTGTTGTATAGTCTACTATTACTAAGGTGATTAATTATGTTGTTTATGAATCGATTCCGTTATCTCGGGACTTTATTAGACTTTAGTTCAGTATGATGATATTTAAATGCATTTAAATATTTTGCTTAATAAAACTAAATGGAAAAATAATATAGCAGCGGGTGTGCTCATGGTCCTCTAAACCTCTGTAGATAAAAGTGGACGAGGACCCGATACTACTAAGCATTCAGGCTTTTATTTGTTGATATCCGAAGTGGAAGCGCATCCCCTATGTAGTATGTGATACTCGACTTACGCCAAAATCTACTTACTGCTATTCAGAGACTGGGTGAGCAATACCCATTAAATTCTAAAACCACCTTGAGTTGTTCCTACAAAGCCGCGTTACAGAAGCTCCGGGGTCGCTGTCGCATTCTACAAGGACCTCAACGGCATATTACACCCAAAACCCTCTGGTGCAGTATAGACTACATAGGAGGTTGGAGATGAGCATATCTTTTCCTAAACTAAGCATTCAGGTTATAAATGGACTCAAAAGGCATATAATAGCTATCGAGTTGGAAAAGGCACAATTGCATAAAAGTATGGGTGATTGTAAGTCACATGTAATTTTACACATTCGCAACAGATAACATTCTTGAACGAGTTCTTCCAATCAATATTAGTATATGCATTGACTTCATTAACAAAGTCATGGTATTCATAGAAATTGGAAAGGAATCGATACTCGTGACTCGCCCCCTTGATGTGATTGTCAGGTCTGATTAAGCGTATAAAAATAAATGGTACGCCCAATAGGGGAAGTTACAAGGAAGGAAAATTCTCCTCATTTTCGTAATTGGCTTCTTAGTCATAATAACTTCTCTGCTTTCACCCCTGACAAAAATTTTAAAAGAAAGTTTTATTAAACCGCTTTGATGCGGAAAAAGAACAGTAGAAAAGAACGCTAGGTTTTTGGTATAAGAATAATGTACGGAGTCAAAATAGGTCTTTCGACCATTACTCAACTAAACTGCTACAAACATTATCTATTTTAATAAACGATTTCACAATCAATTAATTTATTATTTTATTTTACGACATTTAGGTTTAATAAACATCCGGGCTCCCTGTTTAATATATCCAAGACATAGACATAACATTTATTACTAACAAACACACACATATAAACACACAAAATAACAATAATCAAAGAAAAAAAATATTCGTTTCAAGTGTGTAATGCGTGTGTAATGATGTAATTGGCCCTGGCTCAGCTTTATGCTGAGGAGCAGAATTTTCCAAAGCGCTGGTCATTAAGCCAGCTAATGTAATTAAACATAATAATGTGTTCTTCTGTTCTAAGCTGTGTTTTAAAAAAGTATTTTCTCTAATAGAAAAACCATTTGATCGGATACAGTATTCATCGTTATAATTAATAATAACCTGCGTAATTTATTTAATACATTTCTTAAAACATACGAAATGGTACTCGTTCTGTTCTGTTCTTTTATACCTATCCAGTTCTTTAAAATCCGGCATCGCACTTGCGAGCCATCTAGTAGAGAGTCCATGAGCATGACTATCTCTAACATCACTTAATGCCCTTTGTTCAATAAAAATACCTTTCCCAAAGTCAAAGTCAAGACATTTATTTCAATTAGACCACCTAAAATGGCACTTTTGAACGTCAAACAAAATACAAAGAAGATTCTATTTGCCCCTTCCAAAAGGTAGTTTCGAGTGGAGAAGAGAAGAGGAGCATGCGAAGACAATGTACTCTTAGAATAAACTACTATAAGTACTAAAAAAGTTAGTATACATGTTCCTCACATATTTACAAATATCGAAACCGTAGAATATTTACATTCCGCATATGTTATTAGTGATTGATACAACTTACACATCTATTCTCAATTCGTTATCAGCTTACACGACTAAAATAGATTAACAATACATGGTAAAGTTTAGAATTTATGGCCCCCGTGTGTCTGATATCAAGCAATATGTCATACAGAACCGTGGATGTCACCTCCTGATATTTGTCAAACGCAACAATACTAAGGGAAAATGACCCTTATCTATAAAGCTTTAAGTTAGAAAGATGATTATGCATAAAACTATTGTGTTAAAATGGTGTTGGAAACGGTGAAATTTATTGCCAAACTTATGTTTGCAAATATTGGGCTTAGTATTTTTGTTGACTAAATGGGCGAGTATGATTGATGGGATACCCGATGTTAACCATTGAACTATCACAGTTTTTGTTGCGTTATTTTATTCAAATGTCAGATAGATTATCGATTTTGTTAATTCCAATAAATGTACCTTGGCGTGAAATAAAAATTATATAAACACAGCTGTTCAGCTAGCTAATTCTGCTTGGGGTCCTTCCTTGAAGAGAAGAGGGTACCAATTGTTAAAAGGCCGGCAACGCACTCGCGAGCCCTCTGGCATTGAGTGTCCATGGGCGGCGTCATCACTTAACATCAGGTGAGCCTCCTGCCCGTTTACCCCCTGTTCTAAAAAAAGAAGCTAGTAGTACCTTTTAAGTTTTAGAAAGAAATTAATAACAGAAATTACGATATTCCTTTACATTTCCATAGACAAAATATATCTTTAAAAGTAGAAAAAATCGAAGGTATTATGATGATAAAATACATTCAATTCAATTTAAAAAATTCTTTATATTGTTGCACAAAAATGTATAGTTCTACATATCCAGTGTAGAATTACGCAGTTATTTCCTGGAATGTAACAGAAAATATGAAACATAAAATACATTGAAATGTGTCTATTAAGTCAGTAAAAAGGTATCTTAAATGCATATAACAATTTCACTCTTTACCTAACTTACTTTCATCACATGGAAATAAGATGTAGCATTGAGCCAACTGTCACCCGGAACCAATGAGTTCAACTTACAAATAAATCGAATGCACCTTCAATCGCAATTGGATCACGTAGTCAGTTCATTTCCCGGTATCCCCATACCGTTTCAGAGTATCGGGAGTCTACCTGCGCCCCCTAGGGTGTCAGAGTAATTTACGACCCTAGATAACGAGGCAGTCGCCTTATCGACTTCCCTACCATTTTTTCACCGCGTCTAGTCGACTAGCAAATCGACTATTACAAAGACAATCACACTCGAACTGCCTTGAAACTTTTAACATTTGCACAAGTGGTAACAGATGGGTCCCATACTTGATGTGCACTTTGAAGACTTTGTTTAAATGTAAAATTTCAAGATATTCATGGTCATTGAAGACACCTGCCGAAGTTTTATAGCTACTTTTGCTTTGGATGCTCGAATCGCGTAATTTTGACTCGCCCCAACGATGGATCCCGTAATATGTCGTAAAATTTCACGTCGGGTTGGAAAGATTTTCTAGATTAACTACGAAAGCAAATCGTAAAACTTGTACTTTACTTGCTGATGCTAGCAAAAGTTTATGGACAGTGATTCTACCATACTTTTAAATGATGACTAAATAAAAGCTTCAACGTATTTAGGGTATTTGTAGACATGTGGAATATATGAAATGGTAGGCAATTGGGAGATTAACTAACGAACTACTAAAACAGACTAAAAATAAAAATAAAAATTTTTTCTCATAGACCAAACGAGGCAAACGGGCAGCAGGCTCACATGATGTTAAGTAATACCGTCGCCCATAGACACTCTAAACGCCAGAGGGCTCGCGAGTGCGTAGACGGTCTTTTAAGAATTGGTACGCCCTTTTCTTGAAAGACCCTAAGTCGAATTGGTTCGGAAATACTTCAGTGGGTAGCTAATTCCACATAGTGGTGGTGCGCGGCAAAAACGGCGACTTGCGCTTTATACAGTTGCAAGCGGAGACCCGAAGTGAAGTACAGTATTGCCTTGCTGGGCACACCAAGCTTTTTGGAGGCTAATTAAGACTTTCCTTCCAAATTACCGCGAAACTGAACGTCGTCGTATGTCAATGAATGTGTATTGATTGGTCTTGTAATATATATGATAGTTAAATAAGCAATAATAAATTTATTTATGACGATTATATTAGTATTTTTTTAGAAATTGCCAAATCTGTCAAGTCCAATCGCACAAGTCATATTTGCTGTAGATCAGTTCACAGATGGTAGAGCAATGCTTGAGCATACACAAAAAACAACATAAAGCTGCGTATAAATTAAGCGCGGCAGCCGCGCGAGCCAATGTTCGACCAGAGTTGACCTTCATTTGCCGCGGGAGCCAATATGAAGATATAAATTTAGTTGGACGTGACTGCCGCGCGCGGCAGGCGATCGATCACAAACAGACCGCGGCAGATAGTCAGACCAGTTCCCTCTTGTAAACCTGCGAGTATGGACGCGCGTGGTCGGGCTGCTGCCGCTTTCATTGTGATTCACCATCTTATTTGTAAAAAAAATAAAAGAAAATTAAATATAATTATTTATTTAACTTTTCAAATGTAAACTGAACTTTAGTGACTATAATGACTCCTTTTCCAGTCTTTGATTATTTAATTGTAATTAATTATATGCATGCAATCAAAAACTATTTTTAATAATGCCAGAGAAGTATAACTTCTTACGCGCGTACATAAGTACACGCACCCTTTTTTACGTATTCGCCGCGCGAGCCAAATCACCAAAACTATAACCGTCCCAACTGCGCGCGAGCCAACGACTGAAGCTCCTTTGATGCGGTCTCAAAAACCGACAGCAAGCGGTTCGACCCGCGGCACGTTCGAGCGCGGCAATGTTCGAGTCGCCGCGCGCGGCGACCCCGTCTACATAGAGCGCGGCCGCCGCGCGCGCCAATGTTCGATGGTTTGCCGCGCTTAATGTATACGCAGCTTTACAAGTCGAATTTTTTAACTCTTCAGAAAAAAAAACATGTAATTTTTATTTATATTTCACAAAATAATGTAATAATAAAAAAATGTCCTACATTTTTCATTTTACCTAGATTATAAAAGGAAAATGCTTTTGGTTAAACTATGAAACATTTCTTTTATTCGCACACTAGTGAAGTGTACAAAATCGTAAAAGTTGCTTAAATTTCAAACCCCTGGAAAATGTTACCAGTTAACACGTCAGAAAAATCGCACTCATTTCCTCAACCATTTCCACGTTTCCGAACTAACTTTATTAGAATACACTACCATTACTTACCAAGAACTTTCAACATTTATTTTACTCTTTTGGAAACTTCTTAAGACGCGGAAACAATATCAATTTTCCCCGGATATACGATTACTATAGACTGTTTTATAATCGATACAAGTTTGTTTTTGTGTTTGTTTTAGCTTAATATACATTGTATTTATAATATTGATGAAATGAGACTATCTATTATAAAATGCGTCATTATGTACATTTCAGTACCGACAGCATTTTATCTTATATTGATATGAATGTTTCATTTCACATCCTGTAATAAGACTTGTTTGAAAGGTATTGAAAATAAATCTTTATAAATGTAAGGTTTGTGTTATTTGTGCGCGTGTTTATACCTCACCTTTTAAATACCTCTTAAACAGTTAGACTAATTTTAATAAAACTGTTGTGTCTTGAAGTGGATTCAAGAATGATTATGTTTTTTTTTGTTTATAAGTCGTGTGTCGGTCCGCTAGTATTTATGTGTAAATTAATTACATTCGACATAATGACCTACGTTTTTCGTTCTATCTTCTGGCTAGCGTTAAGGTAAAAAAGTAATGATGTAACGTAATTAAACTTAAAAGAAATAATAAATTAATTCAATGAGTAATAAAATTCGCTATATCGGTCCTTCGAGCACACTTAACATTTTACACTCAACATTGATATTCAGGTGGGTTAAGCTGGGATTTATGCCCTAAGGATATAATTTAGACTTTATACATTTCGCTGAATCGAATTAATTTTTATCCTTTTTAAAGTACTTTGAATATAAAATAACTGTACATTTCTTAATGTATTTTACTCTTACTGATGAAAAGTAATATAATCTCTTATAGATTCACGTCGCATTCCGATTTTATTATTGGAGAGATGGCGCTGTGCACCGAGTATATAAATTTAATTGCTTCAAACTTCTAAGTTCCATATGATATGACATGTTCTACGTTAAGCTTTGGTCTGGTGATCACGACGCACAACGCTGCGGTATGCGCTGCAACGCAGCATTTAGCGTCCCTGCGGAGAAGTGG
The DNA here is from genome assembly GCA_963693345.1 of Pieris melete. Lineage (NCBI taxonomy): Eukaryota > Metazoa > Arthropoda > Insecta > Lepidoptera > Pieridae > Pieris > Pieris melete. The sequence goes on along the minus strand of CAVNZK010000043.1, from coordinate 2,326,001 downwards.
TCACTTGATTTTGCCGCAGCTACCAAGGTAGACGTGAACATGAACAAAAATTCCATATTGACTCAGTGACGCACATCGCACACCGCAGCGTTGAACCTAGAATGACGCCGCGCTGTGCGGCAGTACACCTCCCCACTTCACCGCGCTTGTCGCTCGCCGCGGACGCAAACTGCGACGGAACAAGAGAACATTCTCGACGTTTTTCATATGATTGAGTGTCCGGTAACGCATACCGCACACCGCAGCGTTGTGCGTCGTGATCACCAGACCAAAGCTTTAGACAGTCACAAGAAACACACTCTTGAGGAAGGCATCCTGATCCATAAAGTTTTTTCCACTATCCTAATCCTAATCCCAATTATGATTAAAACAGCTATTCCCATGCATATATAGGTTCCTTAATTTATTTATTTCATAATCCTACAGAAATTATATTAAAAAAAACAATTATACCATACATATAGCCAAAGATAGAATACATAATATATACAAAAAGGAACATATACGAAAGGATAATTTTTTTTTAATTCGTAATATCTAATTGGGCTTGGGATTCAGATCAGATGATGAGAATTCTATTTATTAGCAAGCGTCTTTTTGTCTCAATCTAAATCCTTACATTTATAACCAGTAATTATTTATATGTATACTTAATAATCATACCCCTTCAAAAGAATACATTATGCTTAATATATTCCGCCGGTTCAAGTTGTATGAGAGTTTTAAATTATAGCCGAGTGCTGTGAACACTTTGAGTTCTAAATTATAAACATTAGGTATTCAGCAGATGTTGTGCTAAGTTTAAGTGATAAATAACTGAATAGTTCCTTGTTAACGTTAAAGTTTAGTTTATCTATGATAATAACTTACATTTAGTGAAAATATTTAAGCCTTAAAATTTAGGAAAATATTATTCATATCGGAAATTATTTAAATACTTGGTTTATCAATAAAACCGTATTACTTATCAATTCATTTACTTATAAATTTTATGTTTTTTTTATTTTTTTTTATTTTTTATTTTACACATGTAAAATGAAGTTCTCCGGCCCGGCCGTATCATACTGTTTGTATGGGCGCAATTAAACTATCGAATGTATTTTTATGTCAGCTGTATCAATAGATAGCGTGAATCCTGAGAAAACTTTATGCGTAATTTATTATTTCTGAAATATAACGATTTTTGTTGATGCTAGAAAGGAAGTCTACGCGGGCGAACTTGCGGGTAAAAGCTAGATATCATATTAGCTATATTAAGCCAGTGAAGAGCAGTGTTGGCCTAGTGGCTTTAGGATGCGACTCTCATCTTCTATGTGTTCAGTCTCGCTTTACGTAATGAATCATCGTAAAAAAACCAGTATACCTTAGAACCAAAAAGTCGACAGCGTGTGTCAGGCACAGAAGGCTGATCACCTACATGCAAATTAGGAAATACAAATAATCACGAAACACATACACAAATCTGAACCGCCGCTTAAAGGTACCGATACTGGTAAGTTTTTGTTTAGGCAAACAGAGTTTAAATATCATGAGAAATAATTAATATTCTAGAGACTACTATCTAATATTGTTCAAAAAGTTCATGACAAAGCGTAACTAAGCCATCCACATGGTGTCCAGAATTAAAAGTTTAAGTGATAATAATAAGCGTCAAATATTTCGTGATTGTTTTCCTGATAGTTCTTGTTACTTTACTTGTGATTTATGATTTTATACGTGACCTTATATTTATGCTCATAATTGTAATATTTACACCCACTATGCATTTATAGAAATATTCCGAGAATAACAATTACTTTAAAATTTCTAAAGAATTTTCACTCAGCACATTCATTGTTTGCGCTGACGCTTGTTCCAAAGCCTTTGTTGCCATGTGTTCAGATTACATTTTACATTTAGAATTATTTAAGTATGATATTACTCTTTAAAGGCGAGTTCGCCTGTGCATTGTTTGTATATTAACTCCTTATAAAGTTATCTTTCGTCTCTTTCTGTCAAAGTATGTGAATGCTGTGATCTAAAGAGACAGATGTTTGATGCAATTAGACATTATTTATTTATAGCCTTATATCAGAAATACAAAATATATACATTATAACTATTGTTTATCTTAATCTACGATAACCGATTCTATGTGCCTACGGGAAAATGCCTCTCCCGTTGTCCTTCATTTTTCCTTATTGTATACCAATCTCGTCCAGGTCTAAGTCTTTCCATGATTTCATCGGCCCACCTTTTAAATTGCCTATATCTGTTTCTTTTATTAGTTGCCATAGTGTTACAATTTTAATCCATTCATCTGCTCCTCTTATGGTATGCATCACAATGCAATTAGACATAATCATTATTTATTATTACGAAAATATTATGTACAAAACAGCATGCAATCAAAGCAATTTTGTCCCAACTGAGTTTTATTCTGCTGATTTTACATACAAAGCTTCTCAAAGTGTTTTAAAATTTAACGCTTAGCGCTTAGATTTAATCAAAAAAGAGGTGAGTCAAAGAAAAAACTCTGTACCTAATTATGAATCTAACAAACTGAACGCGTGTATAAAACAAAATCAACTTGTCTTGTTTGTCCGAGCGATAATTCAAAATCCAATTTACAGCAAATGAAATTACAGCCAAATAATCGGATAACACGTTTTGGGGTGGCTGTATTTGATAAAATAATTCTCGAACAAATAGTGGACTGGTTTAATGTATTTCGTTCCTATTAAATACAAACAAGTTTACCGAGAGTTTACATTACATACCTTTATAATCTGTGGATGCTTTTAGAAAAGTGAGGTGTATTTATTTGTACGAATATAAAAATAGGCACCTGACGTTCTACAATGAGTTTGACTAGTTATTTCTTCTCTTAAAATGTTAGTTTACGCGTTACAAAATACCTACCTCCCACTACACAAATTTGACATACACGTATCTTAAGTATTTTGTCACTTATGTTCATGAAACCTTCGACTCTACCTGACCTGTGTTTAGAATCTCACTGTTTGAAAATCTATATAAATAAAAATGAATCGTAATATATTTTAAATATTTATTTATTAACACTTCGTTTCATTACAACTGGCGGCCTTATCGCTTTCGAGCGATCTCTTCCAGGCAACCACTACTATATGTGTATGCTAAGCATAAAACTCGTAGATGGCTGTACTAATTTGAGTTATTTTTTATTTAATCCATGAATTCTAAAGAAGGTTTTTATGGAGAGACAAATTGATAAAATAATTATTACTGAAAAACTAACAGTTTCAATAGAGAACCATAGCAAAATGTTCCAAATATTGTTACCACTACTTCAACGTACAATAATTAATGCTATATATACATATTTCAGGTTATTAAAGCAATCCAAGGCTTGAGTTGTATTGCTGGATTATTATTATATTTTACAAAATTCATCAGCCGCATGGATCAGATAAACGTTTTTATTACAAGCATATTTCGACCGACTTAGCGAAATCGGGTTTCCGTCAAGGGTCGGCCATTTATCAATCATTCGCTGAGCTTTTATAAAATAATATTAAAGTTGCCAGAAATTCACGCCTCGTATGTTAATTCAATGCTATAAAGATGCGTATGTGTTGCTAGACTAATTTCGTGTGGGCTCGTAAATGTGTTTTGAACTTTACTGACTTTTTTTATCTTTTTTACAATTGGCATTCGAGACTATTGATATCGTAAAGTGGATATTTATGGTATGTAGGCATTGATATTAAATAGTATGAATTAATAAATGTTTACCACAGGCTCCACCAACACGTGGATGTCGAGGCTATTCAACACCTTGATACCACGGGCCTAGTGAGAAGATTGAAACAGATCACCATTTGAATTAGGTAATCAGTGCACGTTAGTCTTAAGTGCTAAACATTGGTAAGTGAAAAAATAGTACACAAAATTGTCTTCCCCTTAATAGAGACTGTAAGTAGTGTTATTGGACATTTTCTTATGTTCAATATCCTTATTAGTAAATTAGGTTAGACTTAAATTACTTATCAGTCTTATAATTAAAAACAACCTTCTTTTAAATTAAAATATCTCTTGTAATTAAAAAGAAGCTTTCTTTATAGAACAGGGGGCAAATGGGCAGGAGGCACACCTGATGTTAAGTGATACTGCCGCCCATGGAGACTCTCAATGACAGAGGGCTCGCAAGTGTGTTGCCAGCGTTTTAAGAAGAAGGTCTACAGCCACGACAATTCAGCAATATCTGGGCCACCGACCTATTCTCTGGAGATAGTTCAGTGGATAGTTTGTAAAATGGCCCTAACTCCAGTAGCGATACCACCAATCCGATCGCATTTGTTCCGCGCTATTGAGGGAACTACATCGAAATTGCATACAAAAATGTTGGGTTGGTTTGGTTCCTATCGGAAGTTAGGTTTGTTAGTATGAGAAATTCCAGAGATGGTAAACAATTAATACTATATTCTAAAACGTTTATAAAGTCTAAGATAAAGTGCATCGTTGAAACTGAATAAAAAATCGTACGGCGAGAGGTTTGAGACTGCTTTATCTAAAACACTGTGAAGTTTAATAATAGATTTATGTCACAGTTATGATAATAGTTTGAGTCAATACTCTATTACACTGTATCTCTATACAATTATAATTACTACAATAAATGTCGTAATAACCTATTTTCTATTTAGTATCGTAGTAAAGACCACCTTGACTATGGCACAGTATAAATATAAGCAGTATTCCATTTTCACAAAACCAAAATAATTTTATGGTATCGAAAAACACGATAAGTCCGAAAGTAAATCAGTAGACGTAATAAGACAGAAACAATTCTTCAACTATGTTACTGATGTAGGCTGTTGCCTTTACGCGAAGCAATTATTCACCGGAAATCGAACCTAGACTAGACATGTATTACAATAATTATTAACTTTGTATATGTCAGAATAAATAAATTCCTTAAGACAAATTTGCGCGCCATTGTGTGTGGCAGATATGGTAGATATGCGAACTTACGATACTTACACATTTTTGTACCATATTCTTGCAATAAATAAAGAGTTATTATAATACCTATTGTTATCAATAGAATTTCTAAGTATAAATAACAATGCTTTATGAAATTCAATTAATCAGTATTTAGGTCGAAAATTGCTTTTGCGAAAGATATATTACGTAAATTACAGTCCACCGGGTTCCATAAATATGGATTCGATGCCTCCGGGAAGAATCATGTTCCTTTTCCAGCAAATTAATTTAACCTGAGGGAATATTGTGGAAGCTGTTTATCTCTATAGATTTGTAATGTTTAACAGTAGTCTTTGACAGGTTGAAATGTTTACTAAGTTTAATTATGGAAATATTTACTACACTTGCTTTAAAACCTATATATATATAGAAATAGCTGTTCGTTTCTCGCTAAATCTCGAGAATGGCTGGACCGATTTGGGTAATTATAATCTTGAAATATTTGTGGAAGTTCAGAGTAGGCTTAATAAAAATGACAATCGAATCTTCAAATTAAAACTTGTGTCTTTTTAAAAATAAAAACTCAGTCACTTGCCTGTCATATATTTCCCTTCAGAAATTTATGTCATAGCTGTAATATGAGGTCCGATCTCTTTGGTCTGATTTAAACATTTTGTGTTAAGTTTTGACACAAATATATAGGTGACACGAAGTTCACTGGCTCATTTATTAATCAATAAATTAGACACAGAAATCAGTCTACCCCAAGATACAGTGGTGTCAAAAATTGTTGGTACACCAAATATTTTTTTTAACTCAATAATTCTTATAAGGTACCAATAGACAATAAAATGTTTTGGCAACGCTTGATCGAAAAAAAGAAAAGAAAATCTAATATGGCGGTCAATTTGACCTTATAGACTATGTTAGAATAGTGTACTAAAAAAGAAAAAAGTAAGGATCAAAATTCAATTTTAATTAGTTTTTAAAATATTTAAATACAAACCGTATTTAAATAATTTAATCTTTTAATTTCAACCATGACAGTGCCATAATAAACCCTCACGAGAACACTCACCTAAAGTACCCGATTGCTTGGATAATTATAAAAAAATCCAGTGGCGCTACAACCTTATAGCTCTGGACCTTTTCTGTATCCCATTCGTAATCATAATACAAAAGCGATCAGTAAATGTAGCTACTAGCTATCTTATTAAAAAAAATGTATTTAATTTTAAAACAGCCAATTAAAGTAGAAACAAAGAGTAATGCTCCAGTTATATGAAAGATTTTGATGAAATACATATATAATAAAAACCAATAAGACATCACGAAAATATCTTACAAACTTAAAAATTATCTTAATTCATAGTCTCAAATCTAAAATATCTAAATCACACACACACAGTTACAATTTAAATACTCAAGTAAAAATCTTAGTTGTTGATTAAATTATTATTATTTTAGAGGTATAAAGATTACAAATCTGTTAGTAGTTTAAAACACTTGGTAAACAATAACAAGCGCAGGATCTAAAGTGATTCTTTCGACTTTTTGGAAACACAAGAATAATCTTGTGTTTCCAAAAAGTTGCCGCTTCGAACCTATAACCTACCTAGTCTTTTAACTCTCCCAACGAACGAAACGAATTTGTTATTTAGTAACCTACATTTTGTGTACACAATATACAAGATTGAGAGCTACTTCTTACACTAATGCAAAACAACGAAATATTCAAGAGAAAAAGGAAAAGCGAAGGTAAAATGCCCGACACGAGTATTCTTCGGAGGCAATAAAGTTCTTACAGTCATCTAACTAATGTTCAGCAGGATTTGAACGGTACAATATATTGTATGCCATTAATCGCGGCACATTGCAACAGCCGAAGAGGTCCCTCGAGAAGAATCAACCCGACTCACATATTTCGACGATTTTTCTTAGTCTCATTTGTTACTAACTTCTGAGCGTGTGAAAAATTCCCGTTTTCATTGGATTCTTGTGAAATATGACAAATTTGGCACGTGGCAAGTCAGGTATATTAGATGCTTCCATGCTATAAATCAAATTTCAACATTTGAAATTTCATTGGAGGTGTTTTAAGACCGTCGCATCGTGGGATGCACATTGAAAACACAGAAAGCGACATGAGGCCGCGCATACGTTCCTCACTTTTACACACACAACTCATCCAAATTAGGTATTACTAAGTTTAATTGTATTGAATAATTTTTATTTTTTGAATAGCTTTTTTTCCTTTTGTTAATACTTGTACCTTTTTGTTCATATTATGTATTCTATCTTTGGCTATACCTTTAGCATAATTGTTTTTTATTAAATATGATAAGTTAGCTTTAAAATTACCAAATAAATAAATTAAGAAAAAAATTAAACGTATAGGAAAATCTCTTTTAATAATGATTGGGGATGGTGGAGAAAACTTTATTTTAGGGGTGCTTTCCTCATAATATGTTATACATTTTGAATTTATTTTATTATTATTTATTACTTAAGATGTCATGTGGAACATGGTGTAATGGTTACAGCTCCTTACAAACGTTGTGTAAAACAAAAAACTTGGCGAAGAAAAAGAGTGGTGGAAAGTTTATTGCCAGTTCTTCTCTTTCGTTCTACGCCCTTGATTTGCGAACTGGCAGTAAATAGAAGTATTCCATATATATATCTATATATATTTTGACGTTCATAAGTGTACATTGTGTTACCTATATAAATAAATGACTTTGACTTTTGACTTTTGAATAGTGAGTATTTTTACATTAGTAAGACGAAAACTGTCATGATTAATGATTCACGCTTGTGATTTCCCGTAGTCCCCAAGAGATATTCTGGGAGAGCTTCTGTTGAGGTTCATGTCTTACCGTATAAATTATTAACGAGATTTTAGACTAAGTCTAGACGCCTTGAGGACCTACACGCCCTAAATCATGTAATTTCCTTATACTTTGGCTTACGTTATTCAAGTACATTGACGAACGCATGATATGTATGTTAGTATAAACGTGAAATTTGTAATTGCTTGTTTGTAGTTTGTATTTTTTAATCTAATTGATGTTTACGAGTGTAAAATTTTTCAAATCATATTTTCCTGTATTTGTTTGTAGGCATGTTGTTTGAGAACTTATATAAATAAAAAAAGCACATAATTCAAAGACGGCTGGACCAATTCAGTTATTTTTTTACTTATTCCTTGAACTTTGAGGAAGGTTTTTATAAAGAGAAAAATTAGAAAAAAAAAATAAGTAAATGGATTTTATTTAATATTTATTTTGAAAAAGCGAATAGCCTCTATGGGGTAGCATAACAAAAAGTTGTATGTGTTGGTTATATAGCTACTGAAAAAGGTAGGCTTGTTAAAAAAAATCATATTTAGGAGAAACGAAGGTTAAGTTAGTAAATAAATAAAAATAAGATTATAATTTTGTTACCTGAGTATTATTTTATTTATAATTAACCCTTTTGGAATTTAACTCTTAATGTTTTTCTTGATAAATTCTTAATATATTTATAAATAGAAGGGCGTGTTTACATACTTCTATGTCATCGTTTTAGTCTAATTACCGATCCCTTTCATATTTCACAATCAGTGATGAAATATGTGTGCTATAATACTTCTAATATGAATACAATCCTCCCATATCCACGTTTGTATCGGCTATAACAGACAACCCAACATTTGTCCAGAGCCCATTGTCTCAGCTGCCTTTCACGATTATTATTGTTATGTGATTCGAATCGAAATACAATACGATTAAATTCCCTGGAAAATCGAGTTTCCTTAAAATTATAGCAAACGGGGGCTCAAAAATATAATTATGGTATATTTTGTAGATAACTATAGCAAGTTAATACTTAACAATATCTACTTTTTACTTATAAATTGGCTTTAATATGGGTTTTTAGTTAAGGACTAGTTTTATAGAAACCTTTGAAAAACAATTTGCATACTTGCTTCTTTAATTCACTTTAATATTTATTAATATGTTACACAGCAACAAACTAATTGAATTTGTTTTTAAAACTGATTTAAAATTAATGATATAAATTAGCTATGCAAGAACTTCAAGAACAGTAATATATAAAATTCTCGAGTCACAATGTTCGTTCCCATACTCCTCCGAAACGGCTTGACCGTTTCTTATGAATATTTCTATGCATATTCAGTAAGTCTGAGAATCGGCTACTACCTATCTTTCAAACCCCTTAGTAATAAGGGGTGTCTAATTTTTTTATTTTTTAGACAATTTTTTTTTGTTTTTATTTTTAATGATACAATTTTAATTGAACTAAAAAAATGTTTCCTAGAAATAATATACATGGCAAAACAACGTTTTAGTTTATTTATAAAAACACATGGTGTTTTTTTTTTAAATCTATCCCGCCTTCGTGGCTTTGTGGTTGGCGTGCAACTCGTACTTAGGTTCAGTTAACGACAAAAAATAATTATTTGGCAGATTATTTTCAGCCATGACATTTATTAAAGTTCTTCTTCAGTAGCACTCCTCATTTCTAAATGTCGTGTTAGTGGCGACACACGTCCCACTCTCCCCTGTCTTGGCAATCTTCTGGGCCTGTGTAATAGTAAGACCTGTAAGGGCCTTTACTTGACCGAACCAGCAAGTAGGGGATCGGCCTCGAGGTCCACCAATCTGTCAGTCACAATGAGTTTTTCTAAGCTTTGTGGATCTCTGTTTTATTAACGTAACACCTGTAGAACTTCAAATATATAAACAAAACCTGAATATTATGCTTACTGATTCCTAGTAATGTGTACACTATATGTGTACGGAACGGTGTACACTATGTGTGTGTGTAAGGAATAAGAGCGTATACGTATAAAATATTTTAATTAAAAAGAAAGTCCACGAAGTTGCAAATCCGGCTAAGCTTACCCGCCGTATTACGGATAAAACTTTTCCATATTAAAATCATTTTTCATCTCAAGGATTTGAACTTTTGCTGTAAGGAATTTTAAAGTAATGAGTGTCAGTTTTTCAATTACAAAACATTTTTCATTACAGTTAAGAATTTGTCGACGAGCACTTCATCATTCTCATACACTCTCACCTTCTTTGAAATAATGATATCGTTTCATCAAAGCCCTCTAAAATAATTTTAATAGTGTAACAAATCTACAGTGTAACAATCTATCGTATGTTAATAGTGTAACAATTATGAACAACTAGACGACCCCGAACTTTGTTTACCAACATATTATATTTGTGTCAAAACTTTTAAAATAGACCAAAAAGACCTCATACAGCAGACTTTAGAAGACTTTAGAGATTCTTAGAAGGCCGGCAACGCACGTGGGAACATAAGCTTAATAGTGTTGTCCATAGGCTTAATAGTGGGTGAGCCTCTTGCCCGTTGCTCTCTGCTATATAAATATAAAATAAAAAAAACGGATTTTTCAATCTTCTTCAGATTTCGATAAAACTTTAAAATGTACTGCAATGTCAATTTTAAATTACGTAACAACTTCAGTTTTATGTATTCATTTTTATATTTATCGGAGATAATAATAAAAGAGAGATTTTGTATTCCTAAAGACATTTTACGATTGCAGTTAGATAAAGTAATAAAACAGAGCGCATTGTAAACAATGAAACGCGTTAAATTTATAATTGAAACAGATTTCTGTCTTTATTTCTAAAGTTATTTTAAATAGACAGATGACGTCTATTTACATACTAGTTAACGAGTCTAGGTCATAGGTTCTTAATAGTAACAAACAACATTGTAATATTATTTATTAGTAATCATTACAATCAAATATACAGTATTTACAATTTTTGGAGTCATACTTCTTTAGGCTTGTTATGAAAAATTGATGAGAGTGAAATGTTACGATGCGCGCGCACCGTAACACAAATATAACAGCATGAAGTTGACATAATTTAAAAACAACATTCGAATAATAATAGAATTTATGTTACACTTAATGTAAGAGAATAATAATAAATATTTATTTATTAAAATTTTCAAATGTAAACTGAACTTTATTGACTATAATGACTCCTTTTCCAGTCTTTGATTATTTAATTGATATTGATTATTTGCATGCAATCAATAACTATTTTTAATAATGCCAAAGAAGTATAACTTCTTACGCGCGTACATAAGTACATGCACCCTTTTTTTACAGTAAGAATAAAAATTATTAATAAAAATAAAATTAAAACAAATGTAAAAAGTTTGGTCCCTTTGGCAGTGTACCTTTAACGCTGGCAGCATTTCCTTGCTGTATTGCGATACTAAGTCTTCAATTAGATTTATTATTTATTAATCTACTAAAGTTTTTATTACATTAAATAACATCCTTCTATACATAAATGGAACATTATATCGCTATGCAACTTGGACTGGTCATAAAATAATTAAAAGATACACCAATTCAACATAAACTGATTACTATCTATAACTTTTTCAACATTCACATTAGTACAATAAATATAGGTTCTTCAATGTCGCCTCTTGCTTTATAGCGACATAATCTTAAGTAAATTCACGTTATTACGTGTATTTAAATAAGTGTTTGCTCCAATTGGATCATCAGCTTCTATAATTATAGAAGCTGAATATATATTTTATTTCTATCTACTTAAACTACCCTGTTATCGATTTAAAAGCTATGGTACTTGATAAATAATATACAATTTGTTAAAGCCTTTATATCTGTACACACTGTAGACTAAATATATTGTTTTGTGTTAATCAATTAAAATAAATTTTATGTCAAATAAATAAACCTAACCAACTATTCTTTATTTTTTATTAATTAAAATGTACCCCGACGTAAACTGTGTGACGTAATTATTAAAAGAAATATTGCAAAAATTGGAAAACAAAATTAGAAATAAGCACTTTAAAGTTGCAACTGTAATTCCAACACGTGACTTTTTAAGTTGAGAAATTAAAATGCTTCGTCTATACAAGTTACTGCATTCAAGACGTCGCTGAAACTACTTCAGACTCATAAAAACAGCTTGCAGTGCGCGGATGTTTTTATTCCAATTTTCATAGAATGAGAGGAAAGCATTTGTTTCATAGTACTTTAATAAAGTATTGTGGAACAATGTATACTTTTGGATGAATAACGCTGTTATATGAAAAGTTCTCAAGCTTGCCTGAAGTTTTTAGATTTTTATGATTAAACTAGTAGACTCGGCCAAGCGTTGCTGTGGCTAAGATTTTTGTTATATTACATAGTAGTAAACTATTCAAGGGAAACGGCAGGAGAACACCAATCCACCATGCTTTTTGGTGGTTATGCCATTAAATTGTAGCTTATGTGAAATGTTGGTATTTACTTTGATAGGGATCAATACCTAGGTACGAATAAAGAGCTTTTTCTAGCGGTGGTATTTTAATACAAAAAAAATAATAAAAGGACGCTTATTGTGACGTAACTATAAAAGATAGAGACATGGTGTCGCGAAATTTTTTATAGATAGTGATGTGTCCTAAAAAAATGTTCATCATTTTGTTCTATCATTAATAGTTTTCGCAGCGCACGCAATTGAAGGAAGTTTTTTGTTTATTTTTTTACACTTTGGGTTCGATTATTCAAGTTTTAAGTAATAGGTAAAAAGGTGATCTTTACGCCTGACACACGATTAACTTTTTTTGGGTCTAAGGCATGTCGGTTTCTACACAAGGTTTTACTTCACCTCAGTGTAGTACTTCTCAGTGTAAATTGCGCGCGAAGACAGAAAATTCATTGGTGTACAGCCGGGGTTCGAACCTACGACTCGAATGTCGCACGCTGAAGCCACTAGGCCAACGTGGCACATACATGTCTGTCTTTTCTTTACCCATTTTTAATAAAACATCTTTTAACATCGGATATAAACAGCGAATTTCATATTTACAGTACCTACTCGACGTTTCGAGAGACCGCTACGACAAAAACTTATAAATAATGACATGAAATTAAGTTTATCTTTCTTAAATATTTTTTTATTGTTCAAAGTAAACATTATATAGTTTCATTCAACAAAACACGAGACATAAAACCCTCAAAAAAGTTCTACGAATCGAACAAAAAAATGGGTTCAATGCACTCCAATAAAAATAGACGCTCATAACCGCAGAACTAATATGGTTTATTGGTGAAGGCAAATTACTTTTTTATAACCCTCGCATGCTGTGTAATAAATCTTGAAGTCTGTGCGTCATTTCTCGCACCTCAGTGGGCAGAAGGGCCGGCATTAAACACTTCGACCTACGCCCTTCACTTTAATTCTCACTCGAGTATCTGTAATTCATAATTATAGGATGTGTACGTTCTATTAAACATAAAAGCAGATAACCGCGACATTAGTTCAAATGCCTTTATATATAATGATAAATACATGAATGGGAATCTTGTTTAATAAAAAACAACCAAATACGATGTAAATTAATTAATTTATGACCAATGGATCATATATTCCTATTTCATATGTACTAAAGTATACATAAATATCTATGTTGCCAATTGGAGTATTACTAGTACTTGGTCTGCGTGCGATTTAAGTAAATGCTATGGCTATGTTAAAAAAGCCTTTACTCGAATACCATTATAGAAATTACATTATTATTAAAAATATATATATTATATTACTAAATAATATATTATAAATACTAAAACATGACCTCAGTGTGAAGGTGTCCTCCATATTCTCCCTCCCTTTAAATCATTTTCATAGGTTTCTTGTTGGCGCCCTATCGTTTTTCTGCCCACAGCTAGATCACGCTATATCTATCTATATTTTATTATATTTCTGTATATAAAGGAGTAGATGCCACGTGTTTGTACATTTAAAAATATAAGTAAAAGTGAATAAGGGCCAGAAAAAAGAACATTATTATCAAACTATATTTTCGTCTATCGCTCTGTCCGTACACGAATCTTCCAAACTGCAGGTAATTCAGCAAAAGATAGTTTAGTTTATTTAGTAGGACTATGAAAAATTATGAAAGAAGTACCGTAATTAATTTTGTGTAATTAGTGTTCATCGGTTTAGTATTCACGAAGCCTTCTAGGTAATAATTAACATACATATCTTGTATCTTAGACCAGAGAAAACAAGTAACTGGCAAGTTATTAACAGGTTGCAAATTATTGGTACGGTCATGCTGCGTAGGCGCCGGCGCCGACCTACGCGGCATACTTGATGATTCGACTTGAAATATTGTAAGCCAATTATATAGACTGCAAAATTTACCGCTCAAGACATAATTACTTATTGGTAACGCATTAATCAAAGTGTTGATACATGTGGAAAGTATGCAAGCTATGTAGTCTGTGATGAGAATGGCATACTTAAACTCTGGTACTAATCTATACCCAATAGAAATCCTAATAAAACAAACCAGTAGCGCCAAAACCCATGGCCTTGGTATCAGATTACGGTTTCTATTTTTTTTTTCTTAATAGGTAATGAGTCTTCTGTGCATACCTGACGATCTTTGATTGATTTTCTTATACCAGCGAGTGTTAAATGCGCTCCTAATATAACTTATCTTACGCCTAAAATAATACTAATTATTATTCAGATGTCCTAGTGAATACTTATCAGCTGCGGCAGGTGAAATCGCAATTGTACTACTTGACGTGCGCGACATTACATAATAAAAATTGCTCTTAAATAAAATAAAAATAAGGGTTAAAAGGGATCTAACTCAATCATTCAATATCTTAAGCTGTCCCGAATGACAAAAACTAAATGTTTATATTCGTTCACTTACCGTCTGACTTTATAGAAGATTTAAAAAATTTACAATGTACTCGGGATTTGAACACGTCTTAAAATAAATTAGCTGTTGTAAAGCTGTTTGTGAAGTAGGTATATTAGGTATTTTTAGGATTATTTTTAAAGATTTATATATAATGAACGACAAAAGTCGAAATAATTCTATTCATTAATGATTTTTATCTAATATCCTTGACATAGAGCTTTTGCAATCATACGTTAGATCTTGCCGCTGATATTGCAAAGACGTTTGATTTATTTCCATGTAATATTGTATACACCTCCAGTAAAGGGAGACAACACACTAGCTGCGCTTTGGAAGATTAATGACAATTTCAGTGATTCCTTACTAACATATGTTCCACATTTAAAATAAAACTCGGAGACAAATCGTTTAATCTATTAGCCTTAACACGCCTTGACTTTGACATCCACGCTTCCTTTCAGCATCGAAGCGTACATCCAGCTCTTCAGCGCTTGATGGGTGGCGCATTAATCACTCGATGGCAGACGGGTTAAGCGGCGGAAGTACCCGTAAATAACTGCAAAACATGCCAGTTGTCCACTCATTAATCAATAGCTGCTCAGGGTATTGCAACCGAGCAATTGCGTGGTCGCTATGTCCTAGGGAATAACCTCGTTAATGTGGGTATGACGGTAGCATTATCATTTTCTAATGTCCCTTTTACGTTTAATCTAAATCAGTGATATGTAATTAGAGTTTTACAATAATAAACTAGTGGCGCTACCTTTTTGAAATGTAATTTCTTGAAGTCCAAGCATTCTGTGCTTGACATACATCAAGTATTGGGTCTAATACATTCCGGTTTACTTATGATAGACTATAGTGTAATATTGTAGAAAGTAGCAACTATTCATTGCGCAATATAAACCCCTATTTTTAAAGTATTAGTCTGTCAATATTGTAAATCTACTATGTATATAAAAATAAGTCGGGTTTTCCTTCCTGACGCTATAACTCCATAACGCACGAACCGATTTCCACGGTTTTGCATTCGTTGGAAAGGGCTCGGGCTCCGTGAGGTTTGTAGCAAAGAAAATTCAGGAAAAATTTCAACAGAAAAGCGGGTTTCACCAAACGAAATGTTACATAAAACGAGGCCATCTGGTGGCGAAACGAAGTTCGCCGAGTTTGCTAGTATAATAAATAAAAAAGCCTATTATTTTTTTGCTTTCTATCCAAAGCAATATTCACAATTATTCGTACATGTGTCACAATGACAAAATTGAATTAAAAATCTAATAAATTTTAATAGATAAAGTTTAATTCTAGTATTGATTACAAATAAAGTCGTAAGTTGTTGTTGTTTTTTTTTTTAAGTCATATCAGTTATGTGGTTAATTTACCTATGCTTTCCTTGCATGAACAGGAGAACAAGTGGAACTAGGATAGACCCTTGGAAGCGAATCATATCCCAAGCAGATGTTTGATTGAAACCCCCAAGAAAAACAGAAGCGCCCTCTCAAGCAAACTTGGCGACGTACAGTTGCAGATAAAACAAAGAGACCCGGAATAAGCGAAGTGAAATTGCGAAGTTCAAGACCAAAACGCGATGGAGGTTCATTGCGGACGCCCTGTGCCATGTGCCCAGGATAAAGCCATCATGTTAGTTGCATGAACCCCTCATTGGAAGGTAAAATCTCTAGTCGTAATAAAAGTGGGAATGAAAATGATTTAGGGTCTGTTTCACAATGTGCAGTAAGTTGTACATAAGTTCCAAATTAGCTACTTATTACTTATTGATAGGATAAACACTATTGTTTCGTTTCATGACCGTCAGATAGCGCTATTCGTCACATAAAGTCCATCATATGTTATGAGTCCGATGAATGTCAAATAGCACAATTTATCTTCCAAATAATGTATGTGTTGCATAGCTATTTGGTAATTTATCCATACATTGTGAAACACACCCTTAATGATATAACTAAGACACTTTTTAATCAACACCAGAAGATACGTGCTCACCCCACCGGTCACGAAATATCAAAATTGAAAGGTCAAGTAAAACTTGTTTCTAAACAAGGATACATAGTTTACAAGCGTTTGTTTGAACATTCAAGCAAACATACGACTCGTTCTGAGAAAGCGACGCCTATTTGTTTAATGCTGGTTAATATGTTTCTTATTGAAGACCTTAATGCGATATTAATGTGGGTATAAGCTTTAAGTCCAACTAGTTACACTGATCTACTAAACATGATAACAGGCAGTCTAGTATCTAAGACCCAATAGCGACTTTGATATCGAATAATATCGAGTTTTTGTGCAACGTAGTTTTAGTTTACGACATCGGCGGAATGTTTAAAGAATATGTCGTGTCAAAGATAAGAGATTAAGGGTCTGTTTCACAATGTACGGATAAGTTCCGAATTAGCTATTTATTACTTATTGGTAGGTTAAAGACTATTGTTTCGTTTCACGACTGTCAGATAGCGCTGTTCGTCACATTAAGTCCATCATAAGTTATGAGTCAAAAAAGCCCAATTTATCTTCCAAATAATTTATGTGTCGCATAGCTATTTGGTACTTTATCTATACATTGTGAAACAGACCCTAAAGAGTGTCAATGTCAGTAAATAATTAACTAATAAGTGAGTTTCTCATCAAAACAGTAGTTTTACTAACAAAGAAGACGGAATAATATATAAGTATGGCTAATACATAGGTCTTACATTATGTAACATGTAGATTGTAATAAAACATACAGTTTATGAATGTAACATAAAATATGTCTTAACCCATTGTTAAGTATTCAACGCCCGCCACATTTTATGTTTAGGGACAAGGAAATTGTCACAGTATTTTCGATTTGATAATATCATAGAAGCACAGACGAGTTTCTTTTGTTTTATGTGTTTTGTATTGTAAATCTCTAGGGTACTTGAAGCTTACACTATAAAAGATAAGTTGGTAGTGTGTTGCCCGTATTTAAATTTATTAATTACTTTTTAAGTATAACATTTACTGAATAAAGAGAGGATGCAAACTAGAGACCTGGGAAGATAGAATAAAAGGGATATCGGGGAAGGATTGAAAAATGGTGGCGAGAGATACAAGTGGAAGAGGAGGAGACCTTCACTCCTTCGGTGGTCGTGTACTAATGGTAAACATAGTGACATGATTTATGTTATGTATTATGTAGTAGTCGAATATAGGCTATTTTTGTTTTTAAGGCAAACAACTAATAGTAAGCAATATTCTCAAGTGCATAAATTGTCTAATAATCTACGTAATTAATAAAGAACGATTAACTATTACGTCATATTTTTACAAACTTGCTTATTTTACATAATCTCACGCAATTTGTTTTCTATCACAAAATTTTGTAAGTCCGTTTCCAAGATCTTAACCGAAATTACTATTTTCAAGACACTATTTTTTTTAAATTACTATCTACCCATAACCGACAAGCATGATTGGTGAATGTCATAAAAATTATGCAGATGTAGATGGATGCAGCATGAGAGGTATGTCCATACCGTAGCAGTAGAGATCAGAGGTCTCTGAGAAAATATAAATATAAAATAAAAAAAGGTTTTTTTCTGAATAAATTACAGATGATCACTGGTTTTGTTTCAGAAATGTATTTATTTAACAACAAACAGCTCTTTTCTATGTAGATTATAGCACAACCCTAGAGTTCCAAGCCAAAATTGATAAACCACATGAACTAGAGGCGATATAATATTCAAAGGCCCAAGATAATTCTCGCTTCCACTGTTTATTTTGTGTCTATTGGCATTTCGAGCACGTACACTTGGCATCCGTGTGTGGCTTCTGTTTTTCTTCTCTGATTACGAGTTTGTATTTACTCCACATTTTCACTGCCTCTGTTACGTCATATTTGTACAAAATATACGAAATTACTTCGCAAGAACCACGGCTTTGGTGAATATTCGATTGCGGAAAAAAAATCTCAAAAATATTAAATTTTTTTCTGCGCATCATGTTAAGTTAAATAAATAAAATAAATAAAATAAAATAGCCTTTATTGCTGAACTTATTTTTACAGTAATTTTTCTTACAAATACGTTTATAACTTTTAACAGTTTCTTTTCTTTTCATAAATCCGGTATCGGTAAACGGTCGTTTCTACATTTCAGCTTGTCTTTCGACATAGGCCTCCTCTAAAGATTTCCACTCTGTTCTATTTTTCGCTATGCGCGTCCATATTGGGCCCGCCACTTTTTTGATGTCGTCCTCCCATCTTCTAGTCTGTCTGCCTCTGTTTCTTTTACTATCTCGTGGTTGCCATTCTGTTATTATTCTCGTCCATTTCTCCTTCTTCTCTCTTATCATATGTCCAGCCCACCTCCACTTTAAGCACCTGTATGTTGTGTATGCATTCTTAAATTTTGTTTTGTTTTTGATACATTTTAGTTTAACTCGGTCTTTTCTTTTAATTCCTATTGTGCTTCTCTCCATTCCATTCTGACAAACTTTTATTTTCCTTGCTTGTTCTTCTGTCAATGCCCATGTTTGGCACCCATATAGTAAGCATGGTAAGATACACATATTGTATATTCTCCTCTTGTTCCTCATAGACATATCCTGGTTCTTCATGACTTCACTGAGTGACCAATATCTCTTCCAAGTATTAGTTATTCTTCTTTCTATTTCTTTTTGCATACATTCCTCAGTAGATATTAACTGTCCCAAATACACATACTCCTTTACATACTCTATTTCTTCATCATTTACTGTTATGGACTCTGTTTGTGAGGAGTTAGACATTACTTTTGTTTTCGTTAAGTTCATTGACAGGCCTGCCTTCTTACTTTCTTCCGCTAACTGTTGCAACATTTCCTTTAGGGTTTTCGGGTTTTCCGAAATGTGTTCATGTTAAGTTATTCATGAACAAAAGAGGAATAGACATATGTATCTTTAATATTATAATATAAAATTATTAAATTCGATGCACTAAGATATAAATAATATCAATAAAATATGATTTCATTTGTGATGTCAATTGTGATATAATTTCAGCATAGATTTTTGATACATTTTAAGGTTTTTGGAAAGTGTTAGGGTCGTCTCGTTCCAAATACGCTTACAAACTGCGTCTCAAGTTAATTGAAACACAAATGGTTACGAAACCCATACCTACTCAACTGTACTTTTTCCAACTAAACTCTACCCAACTCTACTTTTCCCAACTTACTCTATCCAGCTCTACTCCATCTAAATCTTGGGTAGACTTTTTCCAACTAAACTCTACTTTATTCAACTCTACTTTTCCCAACTTACTCTGTCCAGTTCTACTCTATCTAAATCAACCTAACACTATACTTAACGAAGCTTATTCAGTGCATATATCCGCAATAAATATTAAAGAAGTTTTTTTTAAGTTTGTTCCAATAAATTTTATTATTGGAAAAATACCGTAGTATTGATCAAGTCTTTTTACTAGCATAGGTGCAAACAGCTATCATAGCATGGTTTGAGCTTGCCGCCAAAAACCAAAACATAATGAATGTAGAAAATTTTCTCTATCCAACAAAATAATGTTAATAAAAATATAAATAAATAGTGTAGTAATTTTATGTGTACCCGCAAACACACACATAAAAATTGTAGTCTAAATGTAGTATTCTTTTACACAACTTCAGATTCTTTTATTTTGTCACAAACTTATCAATTCAATTACTTTTTTATTTGTCAATTATACAACATACCAAATACCAGTTGCACTATGCAGATGAGAATGAAGCGCCGACTCTATCAGAGCAACGGTTTCTTAATTAGCAGTTTGCATATCAAATGACATGAGAAAATAAGACATAACCAGATAAAGTTCTTCCGTCAAATATCTATGGGATATAATTTAAACTTTATTGTCAAATGCCTGAGTCATTACCCTAGATATCGAGATTAGAAAATCTAAATTATCTTGTTAAAATGCAAATTTAATTTTGTTAAGACTATGTTTGAGGCTTATTTTTGTTTGTTGCTGTATCCATAGATTTATATCGTTAGATAGGCCCTTACCGCAGTGAGACCGCGCCGTGTTGTCGCACAGTCTAAGTGAGTGAGCTCACTAAACTGGGATCAGTGCACCCCTAAACACAATGTTAGCCGGACGTGTTGTAAAGGACGTTTGCGAGCAGTTTAGTGTCACAAAATGCCATCGTGTGCCTTTCTAAAGTGGAACAACAATTCTAGAAACACAAATAAAGCCAGAGGTGTAACATTTCACTAGTAAGTATTGCGATTTGATTTAAAAACTTTTATTTTTCCTTCCGCACTGTCTAAAATAACAAATTTAAATGGTGAGTGCACGAAAGAGAAAGTAGTATTTGCAACTAATGTAGGAGAAAAAGAGATGACACTATTTTCTCAGTAAGTATAATGGCAGAAACACGATTTTTTAACTACTCGTTAGTGTGCGTGTGTCGGCATTTTGTTAACGAACACATTCAAAAACAATGCCACAGTTTTTGGTGTCGGGGCCTATCTAACGATATAAATCCATGGCTGTATCCATATATTTCCATCTTGAGGATCATACAAAATAAACGAATTGAATATTAAAATAAAAATACTTTAGTTTAAATAAAAATAAAATAATAAATTTAATTTATTTATTAAGACTATCTTAATACAATGTATAAAATAACTGTCTTAGAATGACTTCTCATGATGGTCGGCAACTAACAAATTTGAATATAAATAATAAATAGAAAATTAAATTTATAACGAATTATACTCGTGTAAAATACAAATTGACTTGCTTTAGCATATTATAATTAAATGGTCAATTCCACTTTATCATTTAATTTTAGTCGTTGTTGTTGAATGCTAGTATGATTGCAATCTTAGACAAGATTATAAGAATTTAACTTCACGTAGGTATTTTTATTCCATTTTCAAAGTAGGATCACACAATGAAGCTCGTGATTTTAAATTTAAAAAAGAATACCAAAACACAGCTCTCGAGACAAAGTGAACTAAAAAAAGGGTTAGGTGCAAGCCTCACCTATTAGCGGCTCGTAGTTGTATGGGTGCTATTGTGCGAACTGTGAATGACCTCTTCAGCATAATAATGGATGAAGGGATGCGCAGGAGCGCGTGCGGGAGGGGCGACCGGTTTGAAATTAGAACGTTTTTTTATGAACTGCCTTTGTCGGCGCCCGCCCGGTGTGCATGCGCTAACTCGACAAATACATCTAATGAAATAAGCCGTATTTTGTTTCGTTTCCTTTTTTGAATTGCCTTTTGAGTTAGGGAATATCTTGAGGGGTTAAATCTCAGGTGATTTCAGCTGAGGC
Organism: Pieris melete; assembly: GCA_963693345.1. Classification (NCBI taxonomy): domain Eukaryota; kingdom Metazoa; phylum Arthropoda; class Insecta; order Lepidoptera; family Pieridae; genus Pieris; species Pieris melete. Next base: position 2,304,006 of record CAVNZK010000043.1, on the reverse strand, counting down.
TGAGGTGAAATCTGAGTATGAAAGCGCACAGCTGCAAGCAATTAAACTATTGAAAAAGTACAAAAGTTTATATAATATTTGTTTTAATTAAAGGGTGATTATAATTTTGTACGCAATTTTTATAAAATGTCTGCGTAATTTAATGGAAATTACCATAATTTTTTTAATTAAATGTTTTTTTAAATAGAACAAAATTACCTCAAATTTTAAAATATGATATAAATATGATAATAATATCATACAAATAGTAATTAAAAGTAATCAGTAAGATTTAATGTACTGGAACTAACCACAAAATGCCGTACATTAGATACTCTGAAATAATAATGTATTAATTTCATTTATTAATTTTAAAATTGTAAACACTTAATCTTGTAGTATTAAAATTATGTATTTTCGATATATAAGATAAGCAACCCATAAAGTATTATTTACTAAGCTTTCTATTTCTATTTATCTATTCGAAAATCTTTACGCCTCAGACAACGCCCTTACCCTTTGTTAATAGAGATTGCTTACTCTCCGAAAACACGCAACAATTAAGGGATTAAATACCATATCATCACAAGTTCACAGGGCTGAATGTTTATTTACATTAGGTCAAACGCCAGTTGTAATATCACGTAAGATCAACGATACGGCGCCGTCGATTCCCCCCATTAAGAGTAAACAACTAAACAGATGTGGGAGGGACGCGATAGTACGAGACACGACTCGGCGCGGCTTGGTTGTGTTCGAAATTCGAACAGACGCTATGTTTGCGCGGGAAAAAGTTTTGACAGTGCAATAAATGGAACGTTTTTTTATGCTGCCAGTATAGTGTTGTGTAAAAATGTAAATTGTCAAATAGGAACTCCATGGTGTGAATAGTGATTTATCTGTGGCAGTATGGTGGATTTCGGTGGGAATTGTGATAATGTCGTAAATGGAAAGAGTCAATTTGTTTATCTCGTTTTTGTGCATTTGTTGCTGATCAGTTTGGATGGAACTAATGGTAAATATTTATATGGATATTTGTAGATTAATCGGTGATGTATGACTAAAATTATTAAGCTTTATATTCTGAGTGATATTTTATACAAATCTAATGAATCCATAAAAATAACAATAGAAAAAGAAATATTTTGTTAAATTTAACATCCCAATGGATACCCCAATTTTTGACCCACAACCCCCGAAAGGAACGAACCAATTCGTTCGATTCTTTTTGAGCAATAATAAAAAATATATACATATTTCTTTAGTAAGCGGTAAAATTGGCATTATCTCGTGTTTTTCTCACATTTTGCTAAGTATTTAGACATCTTTTTTATTAAAAACGTACTGTAATTTAAGTTTAATATTGCAAATTTTAACACAATTTTTTAAAAACGAGTTGTATGTTGAAATCTCGCAGCCAACAGTCTGAACTAACAAAGGATTCTTTGGATTTAAAAAAAAATAGAATACTTTTTAAATATTGTTTTTGAGCACAAAGAAAATTTTTCTTTTCTACCCGAATTCACATTATAACATTGTACAAAACCGATTAGATTATTAGCCATCGCACACATCTTTTACATTCATGTAATATTTTTAAAGCTTTATGCAAATACAATTTTTTTTCTGTTCCATATTCAAATGTATAATTTCTTATGTCACTATACAATTTGTACATATATATATGTTGCTATGTTTGACATAACGGCCAGTGTCTTGAGGCTTGGCTTATGAGCGATATGATAACATTCACATTACGCAATATCGGTATCTCAATATTTGACAAACGTTCGTCATGTAACTGTCCATGACCAAAAAATATAAAAATTAAAGGAATAAAATCCAGTGACTCCACTACCCTTTGATTATTTTTATTTAGTAGCCTTCAGGTTGAAGACCTGGCGGTGTTCCCACGATGTTTTCACCGTAAGAGCGAGTGTCCATTGTTGCACAACCGGGAGTCGAACCCACGTTCTCAGGGATTTTTTATATAAATATAAATTCTGTTGTATGTGTTGTAATTATCTGTTGTCTGCCTCCACTTCACCTTCACACCTTCAAAACAGAATTTTTAAATGATTAGTGAGGAGTAGATAAATATTTCTTGCATATCGTAGTTAAGTTAGATTATATTATCAAGATGGTAAAAATACACTTTATATACACAGTGTAGTCTTTCTTAAGTAATTTAAAAAATACGTTTCTGATAAATAGCAGTTGGAAAAGTGTACTGGTATATAAACCAAGATATAAGAAACAATAAGATAATCCAAAAAAAGTAGTTTCCTAATTTAAGAATTCATGCTTTACTAACCTGATAAGTATTTATTTAAAATATTTCTTATGTTTTAAACTGTATACTATAACAGTATTGTCGTCACACGGTAAATACATTCAAAAATGGAATATTTGTCATTCATGCATGCTTCTAATCTTTTTTTAAAAGTTTGTATTGCCATGCTTCAAAACATCGCATGTCACAGTGAATAAACAAACGAAAAAGTCATAGATAAAAGAATAGAGTCAACATTTATTTAAATAATCCCATATGTATTCCGCCATAATATAACATCCTGCCGTTATTGTAATCTCAGTATTGATGTCGTGTACCAAAGGAGCAATAGAACTGGATTTTAATTCCAAACGTGACATACATGTATCGAATTACATTCTCAATGGCTGTCTGAACGATGCTCGAACGCATATTAATTGGTCATATTTATAGTCAACCCTGAATTTAGTGAAAAGAAATCTATGACCCATTACGAATTAATTTTTTTAATGGAAATCCATGGAGTAGTTAAAGTTTCTTTACGCTTTAGTCTTAGTCATATTATTTATAAAAGTCATATTTTGTTCATTTATACCGCCGTATCTGTGGACCAAATGCATAGATAGATTATGCTTCTATAGAGATCTGCGGAGAAGATTGTGTTTCTTTATTAGATGATTATAGCTGGTGTATCGATTTTCACGTAAAAACGCTTTTTGTTCATTTATACCGCCGTATCAGTGGAAGAAATGCATAGATAACTTTTGCATTTATCTATATCTGTGGACAAGTTGGTGTTTCTTTATTGAACGATAGTTGGTATATAGATTTTTACGTAAAAATTACTTATACATTCTTCATTTATACCGCCGTATCTGTGGACGAAATACATAGATATAGATTTTGCATCTATACAGATCTATGGAGAAGTTGGTGTTTCTTTATTGAACGATTATAGTTGGTATAAAGATTTTCACGTAAAATATTTTGTTTATGAAAGGGTGGCAAATAATCCTTTAAAGAATATTCGTATTTAGAATTTGTGTTCCCTTGCTTAGTACATTAAAAAAATCCTTATTAGAATAATAAGCTCTGTTAGCTGCAAGATATTTTAGTTCATAACTTTACAATACACAATATGTAGACTCCTTTGATATGAGAAATGGTTATAAATACCAAAGTAAAAAAAAGCATTTGACGTAAATTTTTGTAAATAAAAAGTTTCTAACCAATATATGAGACTCGCCCACGCGTAGCCAGAAATAATTCTATTGTTAGGATAATATTATCAGAGTAATATTATGAATGGGAAGACGAATTCGTTTGTTAAACCCCGCTTAAACCTTTAATAAATTTTCGTATCTAAGATCTTTGTCAAATGCTACGTAGGTGAGTTAGTAAAAAGTGTGTTACAATAATAGTGTAATAAATTTGATAAAGAAGTTTTATTTAAATTTACTCGAAGTGTAAACCAGTGACAAATTTTGTTAGATTGCCAAGAACGATTGGAATTTCTTTTTTTTTTCATTCCACCCATATGGCGTCGGCTATAGTCTTTCGACCATACCGGATTGAATTTGTCACAGACTAAGCATAGACACAAGTTATACATGTACTTTTTTGCCATAATTGCACATTCCCATAGGTTTATTTTCCACACGGGCAACACTTCGTAATAAAACAACCTGTCAATGCAATAATTGCTCTATGGGTGGTACTTGTTCATTGAATAATTAAAAGTAGCTTGAGGCCAATTAACGAAATGTTCGGTAAAAGCGATGTTAACGAAACAAAGGAGTTTTTTACTTCGGTTTAATTAGTTCACTGGTGGCGAGCAACAGATAACTACTTTTTGTGTTAAGCCACTTTTTGTTATGAACATTGTATGTACGTTAATTTTGCGGGATTATTGAAAAAAGAATCTAATTTAAATAAGTGGAGTTTGAAACTTTAATTGTGGTCACTTTGTTAATAATTATTAATTTTGATATAATTTAGAATCTAATGGCAGTTTGTCTTAATACTAATAACTGTCTGACCCGTAAATTTTGTTTTTCCATGTTAAATCTAACTAAAAAAATAAATATCTACTATAATAAAAAATAGGGGTTGATCGAAGGTGGATTGTATAAATTTTTATATGTTGTATCATAAAAATAAAAATAAAACTTCTAAAAAAATGTTTTTTTTTTGGGTGGACACCACTTAGGGGTTTGAAAGATAGAAGCCGATTACTGAATATGCATTAAAAATTTCATAAGAATCGGTCGAGCCGTTTCGGAGGAGTATGGGAACTAACTTTGTGATACGAGAATTTTATATACGTGATAATAATACTTTTGTAACACTACAATTACACAAAACATGAGAAAAGAAATAAAACAAAAGAAGACTTATGTGAATCGGCGTTCTTACTGCACTAACCAAAATCGCTCATCGTTGATTTGATTTTATCTAATTAGTATGTGATGCTTGAATTAAAAACAATAAATATCTATTGGATCCTTCACTATAATTTCAATAGTTGACTCTAATTAAAAACACTTTGACATTTGTTTTCAAGTCGCTCATGGTAATATTCTGAAACGAGACTTACCGCAAAGTCTGACCCGTACAATAAAAATATAATAATAGTTAAAATATATTGTATTTTGAAATACATGAGTCATAGTTTCTAAGTCTCGTTCCTGAATCTCACCATTATAGCCTATGGTGACCGCAGCTGTATCTTGATGTGCATTTATTGTAATCAATAGATCTCGAAGATTAAAGTGACTTTTCATAAAAAAAGTTCAATTATTTACATGGAGCATTGCCCCCACAGACAATGCAGACACAAAGACAAACGTCATAGATAATGTATATTGTACGGGTTATCGTGACATGACAAGTTTTATTAAATGACAGCTAGTGCGCTTGACCGGCAGGGATTAATTAAAAAATATCTTATTTTAACTTTAGTTACGTATCTGTAATATTATATTGTTTGTAATTTGTGCAATTGAGTAGTTGTTCGTATAGATACTTTATAATACTATATATACTTTTTATTAATACATATACATAAACTGTTTATATATAGCGTCATCACGAGGTATATTTGTTTGGTTTAACACAAAACCCATACATTACTTCTCTCTTTATAACGAACAGGCCCTCTCTATTACGAAGAAATATTTTCATATTTAGACAAGTATTTTTTTTATTATCCGATTTCAAAACTAAGCTATTGAGATGCCGAAATTTCTAAGAAAGACACCTGAGGTCATATACAGCCTTCTCGCCTTTAATTCCATTAACACGTGTGCCATTATTTTTTAGATCTCATTCCCTGTAGGAAATTTTTATATATGTATATATAAATTATTGTAATTGGTTAAATTTGGTGATTTTTTCTTCTCTCCCTATAACGAAAACTATTTATAACGAAGAAAAATGCTCGGTACCTTGAAATTCGTTATAAAGAGTTTGCACTGTAATTATTAATTTATTCCACAAAGCTATTAAGTATTTTGTATAAAATAACACTTTTTTTAATTACATTAATAGATTTAAATGTGAGCAGTATTGGTTTTATGGCTTGAACATACGACTCTCATCCCTGATGTTGTAGGATCGAACCCAGGCTTTGCGTCAATTGTCCATGTGCGCATTTGAAACTCGCTTGTACGGTGAAGGAAAACATCACGAAACTGCAATGCCTTAGACCCAAAAAGTACACGACCTTATTAGGTACAGAAGGTTGATCACGTATTTGTCTCCTATCTCTTTTTGTTCATTTGAAAACAAAGATAACAAACCAATTGTAGCGCCACTGGTATTATAAAATCTACGATACAACGATTAATCAACATGTAATGAGTATAAATGTTTCTTGTTAAAGCACAAAATCGAGCACCACGGATCAAAGAGCACCCATCCAACACAGTATCAGGCCGGAGCGAACCGGCCACTCTAAGATGTGTGGTTGAAGGTCGGCCAAAACCAGCCGTGCACTGGTTCAAGGATGGGTTTCCTTTACCACCAGCTGACGATGGACACAGGGTCATGTTAGAAGATGGGTTGTTATTTCTTAGGTAAGTTTTTTCGTTTCCGTCTCTAAAAACAAAAGATATTTCAAATTATAGATAAAAATTCACGTATTATTTGTTTAAAATAAGATTCTACTTCCTCGGTTTATCGCTATCGCTTCATGGAAACCGGCGTATTACACGGAGAGCGTGGAATCGATTTTCAAAACAAGTATTGTTTCGGGCAGATTGAAATACAAAGCTGACAACTTGCATAAAATAAATAAAAAGTATTTTATGCAAGTGCCCCATATCTCATTGTGAGGTTAAGATACTTTAGTCAATAATAGTTAGTCTATCTTTTTTTTAAAGTTCATTGTGGTTATAAGAGAAGTTGATTCAGTCGCATAAAACCTACCTAGTTTGTTCTTAGATATTGATTTGTTTTGACGTGGCTATAGATAAAGGAATTTGTTTTTTTATATTTATAATCGAATAAGTTTTTAACTAACTAATTGTCAAATAGAAGACAGATCTTACCGTTAACTATATCTCAATATATTTAGAAAACAATTAAGCGCTTCTTGATTAAACAGGAACGCAACGGAAGCAAGCAAATAAATAAAAAATCTATTCGTTCGTCTAAATTGTGTTAGCTTTTAATATTTATTTAATTTAATTCTAAACATTTTTTTGTGAAACATATTCTTAAGAATTTTGCTACAAGTGCGCATGTGATTAATAGTTACTCATTTGACTCATTCCGTTGTTTACGAATTGTTACGAATTGACTCGAACAACTACCCGGAGTGGGATGGTCGGGTTGGAGTAGGGAATATATTAGAAAAGAGGTAGTTCATACACACATGCGCATGGGCCATTTCTTTGTTCAAGTTTGAAGTTTTTTTTTTAAAGTAGGCAAACGGGCAGGAGGCTCGCAAGTGCGTTACCGGCCTTTCAAGTTTCAAGTTTTAGTTATACAGTTTACGTAAAATCAGTGAAGTGAATTATAGTGAATCAATTCATCATTGGAGTGTTTAATTTCCTACCCTAAGAACTAGATCAACTAGCCCTTACAATTGACATTTGACTTATAAAAATAAATAACAACACTATAGGATAATTTCCTTAAAGTATTTAATAAAAAAACTAATCCTATCTTAACTTACGCATTAATGGTCACTGGAAATTAATATTTTGGAATAAATTATTTCCGTTATTTTATTAGGGTTAATCGAGGGAAGAAGGAAAGCGATGAAGGTGTTTATTGGTGTGTTGCACGAAACATTGCCGGAGAGGCTGTCAGTCAAAATGCCACTTTAAATGTTGCCAGTAAGTATTGTCAAAAATCGCAAAACTATTTTTTTCGTAAAAAAATTGCTTTCTTTACAAATACTATTAATAATCGTCATAGTCGTAGAATAGTGACGGATCTGACAAATAGTAAACTTTACAGGGCAACCATTTCAAAATAATATAATCATATTAGTTTTTGTTAAAACTATTTTAATTCATATTCTGTTATTATGAAAATTGGCATACACGCCAACAAAAAGGTTTTTTTGTTTATTATTAATTACACAGTTTTCTAGAAAAATCACATGTTCAAATCAAATCCGTCACTTTACCGACTGATTTATTTGAAATTTAAAACACATAGAAGTTTTTTTTAATGTAGCCGTAATATTTAGTTAATACTAATCCAAAAATGATAAAAACTGGATTTTGGATTTTTTTCAAATCCGACATTGTTCTACGATCATGACGAATATTTCAAATTTCAAAGTGTGTACGTTGTGTAAAAAATTAAACAATTTGATGCTTAATAAACTTACTCGCCAATAAAAATGGATGTCGAATATCCTGGCCTAAACCAAAGCGAAGCGAATGTCTCGTTTATTTTTGTGTGACATACGTCATCCATAAAAAACTGCGACCATTCCTTTTTTGGTCGCTCACTGTCCAATGCAACCATGTACTAGTGTTATTTTTATGTGTGATACAAACTCAATGTTACAGTATCCACTAGCACTGCAATAGTCACAAATGTTGAGAGAGTCAAGCCAAGTGGCAAGTTTTTCTTATGGCCTGTAGGCATTAGCATGTTAATCTGACCGTATTTAATATTACTATTATTATGATTCCCCGTTTAGCGAGGTTAATTATGGAGATTTTATACCTTAGATCGTGGTTGATGGTATATTAGAAGACTCTGTGGATACAAGAAGCTTATTCGATTTTTAAATTTTAGTGTTACGTGATGAGTTCAGAGCAGAGCCAAGAGATGTTCAGGTCGCGGCTGGAGAGCCTGCTATATTAGAATGTCTACCACCAAGAGGAGTGCCCGATGCATCAGTACACTGGATGAAGGATGGACAACGTTATGATGTTGAAGTTAATGGAAGGTATGGACGTAAGGATAAGGACGTAGAAGGACATAGTTCTTATTAGAATTAAAGATTTAATACAGAAAATACTTATGAATTTTTATTATATATTGTGTGTGTAATCTAGAATATCTCTATATATAAAATTCTCGTGTCACAATGTTCGTTCTCATACTCCACCGAAACGGCTTGACCAATTCTTCTGAAATTTTTTATGCATATTCAATAAGTCTGAGAAAAGGCTACCATCGTTCAAACCCTTAAGGGATAAGGGTCCACCCAAAATTTTTTATTTTTTAGACAAAACTTTTTGTTTTTATTTTTTTATGATACCAGCATACATAGAACCCTTAATTTTCAACTAAGATCACTCTACGATCAACCCCTATGTTTTATTATAGTAGATAGTTATTTTTTATTCAACTAAAAAAATGAAAAAAAAACAAGGTTTGCCGGGTCAGCCAGTATATTATAAATTCTAATATCTATCTCTAATATCTATACTTTAAATTCTATTTCGTATTCTATCTCGACAAAATTCATATAATTGTAACGCGTGCAAACATTTGAATATCCAATTCAATATTTAAATTACACTTTCTAGGTTTGACCTTTACGCCTTTTTAATTTTATTTTACAATATTGCACATTAACCTGAATACCTACATTATACCAAACTATTGACAAAGATGATATTGTACTTATAACGAACTACACTGACCTAATTGGCTTCCAAACACGCTTTAATACACGTTATAAATGATAAACGAAAGTTTTAGTAATGATACACTTATTTTTAAATCAGGAAACCATTACTACTTACAGCTCCAATAATGTGTCGTATTATATTGAATTTATCGGATTATTTGTTCGTAGCATTACATAAAAACTATACACTGTAGATATAAAATTGCGTATGACACTTTAATTATGTAATCATTTGTACATTAAGATTGCATAATAAGCTCTGATGTATGGAGTTGACGTAGTATACATTTTAAGGATAACAATAACGGAGACTGGAAGTTTAAAAATATTAGAAACATTACCGAATGATAGCGGAGTGTTCAGATGTGTGGGATCAAATATCGCTGGAGAAAGACAGTCCAGGGCAGCTGCACTAATAGTACTAAGACGACCGCACTTCGTCACAAAACCCACCAACATCACAGCGTTAGTCGGACAGAACGTTGAATTTAATTGCCAGGTAAATACCACGTGTGAAACCAGCCGAAATTGGCTAAAATAGAATTAATGTTAATCACCCTTACAAATTGGGTATATAAAATTTGCGTTCACGCTTCATTGGTTTTGTTAATTTGCATTTAATACTTCTGTGAAATTGGTTTACAAATTACATTGATCTGATTAAATTGAACAAATGAATCTTTTATATAATTGCACGCATTATGAAGTTCATTATATTCCATATCTCGCGGTAAATTCCTTAAACATTTTCCCTTTGCAGCAAAGGAACTATTTGTTTAACTTGCGGGAGGGCGATAGATTTGATCTTAAATAGCATAGATCTTCATTTGTTATTTCAGAGTTACGATACAAGCGTAAAAATAACATGGGTTAAGGAAGATGGGGTTTTGCCGTCTCACGCATCTATAATCCGTGGACTATTACGGTTAGAACAGGTGTCCGCATCCGACGCGGGCGTCTATTCCTGCCGTGCCGATAGCCACACTGGAACTAGCACTGCCAGCGCCACACTAACCGTATACTGTGAGCATTCTCCGCTTTATTGCTCTACATCTGATATCTGTAAGGGCTATTTCAATACGGCCATCTGTTTCAGCGTTGCCGCACTTCACACAGATACCATCCAATTTAACCGCATGGGAGGGTGACGTTGTGTCAATTCCCTGTGAGGCGAAAGGGTTACCGACTCCTACGACCTTCTGGATTTTAGAGGGAATCGAGGACAATCTATTGTTTCCGGAATGTACAAAGAGCAATTCGAGTTTACTGTATTTGGATGGGGTGAATGTTGAGCACAGCGGAAGAGTTATTTGCGTCGCGGTCAATTCGGCTGGAAGCGTTATGCAAGAGGCTCATTTGAACGTGCTAAGAAAAGGGTTAAAGAACGATGATGAGTTTGGAATAAATTACGAACACAAAATCCGTATGACGGAATACGAGTTTGTTCAAGCGCGGAAATATCTGCAACAGAATGTGCTGGTATTAAAGAGGGTGGAAACTTTGTCGTCGACTTCGCTTAAAGTCGTGTGGGATGTGAGTGTTTACGTTACTTCAAGTAATGCAATAATTAACTTGAGTCTCAAAGTTATCTTGTTTTAGGTGTTAACGGATTATAATGAGTATTTAGAGGGCGTGAAGATTTGGTATAATGGAACGAGTTTGAACTGGCGGAATAGTTCTGAAGATGTTATTCCCCAAGTGGAGACGTGTTCGAATGGGTCTCTCCTACATGTGGATAATAGTGGATCCTCGTCTTACGTGCTGTCTGGCTTGAAGGCGTATATGCAGTATGACGTGTTCTTGATGCCATTTTACAAGATGCTGTTGGGGAAGCCGTCGAACTCCATGACGGGTGTCACTAATGAAGATGGTAAGTTTCTATCTAGATCATGACCAAATGCAAATCTTTCAACACTATGTTTTAGTGAGTCAAATCGTTGAAATTAGTGAACTTATAAAATTATTAAAATACTTTAAATATATAAAGAATGTCTAGTTTATTTATTCATACATTCCAAAACAATGTGCATGCCTAAAAAATTACAAGAAAACATGAGGTTACAAATTTAACACACATACACATCAATTACATTAGAACATAATCTATCAAAGGAAAGAAAGAATTAAACAAACAACCACAAAATAAAAATAAAATAAAACAAAACAAAAAAATAATAACTATAAAATTAATAATAATAATAACTAACAAGATTAAAAAAATAATAGAAATAAACAAAAATGCTATTATTAACAATGATGAGGTCTTTGTTATCTATATAATATTATTGTTTTTATACTTACGTAGTTCTTAAGACAAAACTAAAAAACATGGATGTGTCATTATTGGAAAATAAAAGTAATCAATGATATAAACTAAATATATAACAATTAACAACCAATTAATGTTGATAAATTGTTTATAAAACAAAAAAGGTTTTAAACAAATTAATGGGCGTAAATAATTGTTTTAGTGCCATCGTTCCCTCCCCTAAGTGTGACAGCGGGGGTCATAAACGCCACGTCGGCATGGATACGATGGGAACCACCACCTGCGAACACGTGGAACGGAGAACTGACGGGTTATATGGTGAGTTTTTTTCAATAATTGCTTTTTTATGACTATGCAAATTGTTGATTACTGTTTATCACGATATGTTTGTTTTCTTTATAGATTTCTTTGCGTCAATCTTTCACAAAAATTGTATACTATTAATTGTTTCGTATTAAGTATCAATATTACTGTCGAGCTAAAGTAACAGCATTTCAAACATAAATTTTACATCTACTATAAAACTCATTCTTAACCAACTATGGCATCGATTCCGGTGGATAAATGAGAAATACGACTCCCAATTGCTTAAAAAAAAGCATACTTCTCCCTTTAACACGTTCACTGCGGCAAGTAAAATCATAATCTTTCATCAGGTGCGGCGGCGGGCCAAAATGCGCCCCCAATGATATTTCCGCCGGTGCGTGGCAGGTCTTTCTAGACCCAACAGTACTAGGATAGATTAAATTGCTCTAACTTTGTGGAAACTTAATGTATTCGTTTTTTTTTATATTGTTAGAATGACCTTGAATCCAACTTCGTTAGGTTTGATTCGCCCCGGGATCTGGCAAACAGGAAATGAGAAATAAAGCAGGAAAAGCGGCAGGCCGATATCGACCTGAACCGTACTAGAATATATTTTTAGTAGTGATGGGACAGAGAAATATCGAAAATAAAACAGAATTATCGTAAAGGAACTGCAAAATGTATTTTATCACTTATGTATGCCTGTCTTGGAAACAAAAATACTTTTTATTTTTCTTAGTGGATAATATTTCTTCACTGCTGTCACTATCACTATCAAGGCGAATTACTCCATTTTCCTAAATTTGTATTTTTCTTGTATTGCTTGCTATCGTTGATTATATCGAACGCTACGTTAGATCAGTTAGATAGCACAACACTAAATAGCCGGGCGCGCGCTCAGTGCGGTATCGGGTCGCCAGCTGCCTGTTGGGAGGGCGGGCTGAAATAGGCCCACTGCCGCACTCAGCGGATGCAAAGCAGCGTCAGTGCGTGGTAGGTCGATAAAAGCCTGCCGTTGTGTTTTGATGGGGAAAACCTACAATTTTGACCACAAGATGAAATATATATTTGTCCCTGTCGAATTTTTACAAACACCTGAGATAATCGTTACGCACCAGCGAGAGGGACATAGATTTCTTCGTCCGCACCAGCGGAAATACCGCGGCAGGCTGATATCGGCCTGTTACGCAGTGAACGTGTTAAGGTCGGCAACGTGTCCGTGGGCTACGAAGACTGGACTTTATGAGGGTCTCGTGTCTCGTTTATAAAAACATTTATTCCGTATTCTATTAAATAAAATGTGTGTTAAAAACAAAATGCTTCATTATTAGGCTTTTGTTTTGTATGATTGGTTGTGAAATTAGTTTTATTGATATCATAAATGAACCAAGTACAGCATAAAGCATTTAATTACATACTTCACAATAAAATCTATCCATTGTAACATCATAGTGTCGTTGAATTTTTGTATGACGCTAATAAGTAAACAAACATTTTAGGTGTTGTATGAAACTTAAAAAAGCTATAGTATAATAAAGTTACTCGCACTTACAAAATTAAAAATCTTATCATAACATGATTTTTTTAAGATGAAAAAAACCGGGGAAATCTGTTCGTATATAAACTACTCGTATTAAATAAAGTAAAAAATAAATTAGCTCTTTACGATTTTATCAATGACATACAATATATAATATTATATTATTCGCATACGTGTTCTTCATCTAAATGAGCAAGCATGGTGAATATCATGAAAGTGGATGAAGAGAGTGTGGAATGTGAGAGGAGGACCCTAGTTAGTGGAGATCTGTGGTCTATGCCTACCCCTTTGGGAAAAAGGCGTGAATATATAAATATATATGTTCATATATTTGTAGATATTGTAGCAGTATTACTATACGGTATATTTAAATATCTCACAACTCAAAAAATATCTAAGGTATGACCCAAGGTTCAAGGTCACTAAAGATCACATATCCCCAGATCGAAATCCGCGTCGGAGGAGGCACAAACGGTCGTGTCGTGGGTCAAATGTCTTTAGGCGCTCGAACTCGGGCCGCTGCGGCGAGCTCGTTACGTACGGGAGGGCGGTATATTGCGCGCGCGGCGGCTGTCACTAAACGCGGTCACGGGCCGTTTAGTGCGCCCGCGCAGATACATATGTTGCCCACACAGTCGCAGAGGCATTATGTTCAGTAAGTAAAGTTTATTTGTGATATATGTACTTGAAATAATTTTTTGTTTCCTAATAAATTACTTGTCATATAAGCGACGTTATATGAACTTTTATTAATATTACTTACGTCGCTGGTGCCATGAAATGAGCATTGGTCATTGCTCTTGGGCGATAAATTTTTAGTTTAGATCACCGTTAAGTTTTGACATTATTCGTTTAGGTATACGATCAAAATCTGTTATAACTTCTCTACTCTCTCTACTCTCTCGACTACTCATATTTGGTCGTAAAACATAATTAAGTACCCAATACAATAGAATTCAGCCGCGACCTTTGGTTTTGGTCAATATAATCGGTATGTTCTAAACGATGTCGTCGTAAACGGTTTTAACTATATTTTTTATTTAATTCAAGTAAAATGCCCAATACCTATTCTAAGTTGAAAGGTTGAATTATTAGCTCCTGTATCTTAATCAACCTGTAATTATTAAGGAATAATCATAACATTGGTAACATACAATAATATAATAAATGCTTGCTTCATTGGCGTCTCAAAGAATTGTGTAATCCCCGAATGAAGCAATAAATTTATTTTAGGACCGAACCACCTCACGATTCTTCGATTCCGCACATATTTCACGAAACGTGGTTGCTGGCGCTCGGCCTAACATTATTCTCTGTGATTGTTATCGGACTTGTCAGCATTTACTACATCAGACGGCGAAATGGTATACAAAGGAAGAAGGCTACTGGTAAGTGAATAAAAACTCTTATAAAAAACAATAAATATCGTTTAATTGACCTTATCATTTGTAATTTAACTTATATGATTTTTTAAGCTAGGTTCAGTCACCTCTTGTTCGAATTCTTCGCGATTTTAACGGATAGTAGTGATAGAACGGTAGTGGGCTGATCGGTTTTAGAGAAAGCATTGTGGGGTCTTTCTCGAACTTAATTCGCTGTTTTGCTGATGATTTTTTCTTTTTTTCTGTTAAGTACCAACAAATGTCTAGCAATTTTATTTTATTTTATTGTGTGCTTATCTTATCTTGTATATGTTATAATTACAAGTTTTTTGTAAAACTTATGTTTACTTTAATTGTCATACATTTTAGATGGAAGATTTTGTAAAATAATCAGTAGATTTAATACTATGTATGATGTCGTAAACTTAATAACTAAATAAATTAAGCTTGTACATATGAGAAAAGATTTTAGGTAAAATCTTCATTTCCACCTTAGCTTGAAGCTTAAATTGTTTGATCACTCGAATAAATATTTTAATCTTAGATATCTGTTTCGTAGACGACGAGCTAATTCAGTTTAATTATTATTAAATAATTAAAAACTTTATCGATTTGCATTGCACGCGTAACTCTAGTCATGTAATATAATTTTTTTTACCTTAAATAAATTCTTGTAGATATTAAGAATAATATAAGAAACCGTAATAAAATTAAGCAAACGATAAATTCCAATTTAAAAATGCCATTTATATTTTATGTTTGTATAACAAATAGTTTATAATAGTTATTTGAGGTCACGATCTCAACCTTAGCATAACATTTCAATCAGTTAGTTAACTCTGAACTTCGAGTGAACTAAACTTCAACTGACTAGCTGACATATTATAGAGTCATTGCTCCCTGGGTCAGCGATAGTGAGCACTTAATAAAGCTATGATCTAATAAGTCACAAGTACCGAAATGATTGGTTAAGCTTCTATATTCAATGCTCAATATTTTATAGTCTACTAGCTGACCCGGCAATTGTTGTTTTGCCATGTATATTATTTCTTGGAAACATTTTTTTAGTTCAATAAAAATAACTATCAATAATAAAAAATAGGGGTTGATCGTAGAGGGGTGAAAATTTGGAGTTGTGTGTATTTTTGTATACTGTATCTTAAAAAAATAAAAACAAAAAAAAATGTCTAAAAAAATAAAAACAACATTTTTGGAGTGGTCACCCCTTATCACTTAAAGGGTTGAAAATATAGTTGAAAAGATAGTAGCCGATTCTCAGACTTAATATGCATAAAAAATTTAATAAGAATCGGTCAAGCCGTTTCGGAAGAGTATGGGAACGAACATTGTGACACGAGAATTTTATATATTAGATGTTGGTTTTACGTTCTTAATTCATAGTGATGATTTATTTATTCAAATAGTGCTAACAATAATATAACAGGACATTTCTTTTAAATTTTAAATTTGAATTCATCATTACCTTGACATTACAGTTACATCAATTAAAAGCATTTGAAAACGTCGGAAAAAATCTAATATTTTTTTTACACATAAATTATTATGAATGGAACGGGTGGCCTTATCGCTAACATGTGATCTTTTCCATGCATCCCTAGTAAGGAAAAGAACTAAAAAAATACTAAGGGTAAAGTGCAAGATGATAACCAAAACAACAAAAATAAAAATTGTTTTTATATCGGTAGAAGTAATGTTATTTAAATTTATGACACTAAATACTATCAAGATGAAAAAGAAAGTGACTATGCGTATTAACATAATAAAGAGGTTAAGTTTGTTGGAAATTATCAAACTATTGACTTTTTAATTTCTTACGTCAGTAGAAAACTATTCTTGAGTGAATCTCATTTTCTATAATATTGCGTCTTTATTAGTTGTATCTTTCAGGCAAAAAAATTACTTTAGACTATACCGAAAATGTATTCTTTTTCTTTCTAGGCAAGTAAGCTTTATTCACCTGACATTTGATTTTGTTTCTAAGACGCTAGTTTCCTTACAATGCTTATAACTTCATCGGCAAAGGTTGGCACATAGAATCTATTGCAGCATAGTCTTACGCTTAACCCAAGCATGTGTGTGTTTGTTTTCCGTCCGCGGGTTCATATTTATTGTATGTATGGCATTGAATCATTGCCCACAGGCCAACCGATAGTAACAGCACAACAGTGTTTATTGAATAAGGACACGATCTGGCTGAGAGACCGTCCTGTATTTCCTGACCCCTCGCTTGACGTCATCAGCTGTCATCAGAGCCTGCTTCAGTGTGAGTTATAATGACGCTTTGTTTTACATTACTCATTTGTTTTTTAAATGAATTAATAAAGTAATCAAATTCGTATAAATAAAGTCTTAGATGTGTATTAAATTAGGTTATTATTAGAGCCCTCTTTAAGGTTACTCATGGGACAGGTCAGTCATCAGATAAATATATTGATAGGAATATAGTAGTTTAATACGCGTGGAACTTAAATGGTAAAATGGCCGAATGTACTTGTGAGCATTTTTCTGTTTTAATGAAATTTTTTTTTAAATAATTTTATATTTTAGAAAGTATCCGCAATCTTCTAACTCAGTGATAGTATAGGTATTCTATTAGTTTTAACATATGTCTAAAAATAAAGTAAATATCTTACTAAGAGCAGTGGTGAGTGGTGACCAGATACTCTTCTTAAATTGTAAGAGTCATTTCGATCACTCTAGCAAACAACATCCAACTTTTAAACGATTGGATCGTTTTAAAGTTACAATATCGCAAACATAAAGACATGACAAACTTATAAGATCCCTCGTTGTGACGGTGCCAAAATATTATTGAATATAATAAATTTGAACTTTAATTTCGAAGTATAAAATTCATGGACTTAAAAACTCATGTATTAATAATAAAATAATTTATTGCCATTTTCCTAATAAAACATACATTGAATTGCAATTATATGGTGTATTAATATGTGCATGACGACATTAATTTAAATTTCAATGAAAAAGAAGTCTTGATTAATAATCTCATTAAATATTTACGTAAGATTAAATTGTATTAATCAACATTGAGAATTATTTATACTTCAACATGTTATTGTCGATATTTTTTTATGAATAAACATGAGGCAAATGATCCCATTTGTCTGTTTTAATCGCAGCTATTAATTGAACTCAAAGAAACCATAGATACGTGAACTAGAAAGTCGTAATATCTCTGTGTGAAGCCGTATATTTTTCTTTTCGATTTTTAAATGTAAAAGAAAAAAATGCAATAGTTTTTAATTTTTGGACAATCTATATTCAAAATTAAAATAGTCTAAAGTAGTTTTTTGAGGGGCCTCATAGCCTTGCGGGTTCGGGGCCAGCTAGGTGAGGGGTACCGGGTTCGATTCTCGGTTCGAGGGCAAGTTTTAATTTAATTTAAAATTAGTTCTCGGCTTTTGGGAGTGTTGTGCGGTACCGGGCGAGTGCCTAAACCGTACATGAGGACACGGTCGAAAGCTCTAAAGCAAGCACGAATTATAAAAAATCTTATACTTGACGCTGGCTAATGCACAAACCGTGCCAGAGCCATAAAAAAAAGTAGTTTTCTATTGTGACAAATGACAATCAATTATGTTACATATAGTTAGTAGTTTGACAGATTATTTTTTTAAACGAAACAAATAGATGCGCAACTATTTTTAATATCTCGACTTTATATTTTAAAACTTGAATCCGTTCTCAAATACTAGGTGCGGTTCGCAACTTCTTTTATGACACAAATAATAATAGTTCTACTTCAAGACTAAGTTTCGATAGGACCTTCATCAGTCTTACAATGCTGTTTTAATTAGAACATTAATCTCATCAGCATTTGTGATACTTTTGTTAAAACTCATTGCTTTGATATATTAATTATCAAACAAATTTTTACACACAAACGTAGTGTCCACACATTATAGAACAAGAGCTAGTTATTAACATTACCTTAATTTAAGTATTCACTAGTTTTGGAAAAAATTAAGTCAACATAATATTATTGTTGTATAATTTATTGTATAGGCTAGATTGTAATTCATGTAGTCACACTCTCTTTTGTGAATTTGTAGGAAACAAAAAAATGCTTTATTAAAATAATATAAATTACTGTTAACAAGAACTATCAATTTTTTTCTTCTCTGTAATAAATAAAGATCTGAACGTCAATTCCCTTATAGCTGGCCAATCAAGCATCTTAAACGTGGAACCGGAATACTGTCTGCCACAGAACTCTATTCAAGGACTAGATACATCGAGTGTGGACAGAATCAAACGCCCGGAGCCCTACGCCTCGAGTGCTATTTACACAGAACTCAATTTCAAGGTTTGTGAGATAAGCTTGGGAATACATTTGTTGATCTTAGATAAGACCCTTTCGCGTGTAACTCAAGTATTTTCACATAGGATTTGTAATGTTATTCGACTGTGATTTTACAAGACTGATTTGCAACTAATAACTAAGTTAAAGTGAGTATAAAGTGTATACCTATTGATTGCGGTTTCACTCGTACAAACATTCATTATATTTAGGGTAAACATCTGGCTTTTATACACATTTGGTCCTCTGTAATGTCTCCAAAATATATGCATTTTGAAAGGTCTATTTGAATTTATACAACGTATTATTGAGTTACACTTCCAGATTCTGTATTGAATCCGGGACAATTAGTTCGGATAACGATAAGTGAACGTAAATAGATATTAATTGGCATGATACATACGTGAGTATATATTAACAACTTTAATTGGGTATGACTTTTATCTTTTATAGACTATTTCTAGCTATTGCCGAGGTATCTCAGAATTTTACTAAGGTTTTATAATGTAAAAACATTAATATTTTTACTATGTGACATTTTTTATACTCAAATATATAATATAAAATCATATAGATCGCCAAATATATATACAGATTGGCCAAAAAGTCATGGATCAAACGCAAATAGATGAGGTTTTCAATAAACAACTATAAATAGTATGTCTAACGCAAGAACTCATGAGTATCAATCTAGTGGATATTATGAAAAAGATACAGTTGTAGATTTTTTCGAATTTTAATAAGAAGTAGTAAAAAAAAGTCCATTTTCTTATAAAACGCAGAATAAATTATAACTCTGCAGGGGTTGGGCTTAGAGACGTCCCGTAGAAAATTTTTTTGCAGCTGATGACCTCATCTATCCCCTATTTGTGTTTGATCCACGATTTTTGACCATCCTGTATATTTTAAATACATTTGAAACGTTTCAATATCTCCAGCAGGACAGCAACGACAGCGGAGATGTCAACTGTCCAGAAAGACGATCACACAATAGCATAGTTCGTTCGTGCAACGGAAGTATTCAGTACTCTAACGAATGTTCCACATGCCACAGCTCATCCAGCCGTTCCACAAACTATAGAGACTTTAGAGAATACAAGGAATTCAATAAGGAAGAAGAGGATACGAACAGATCGGGTTCCCGAAGCCGCCAGGACAAAAGCAAAGTTTGCCCGAATGATTTAGAGTACGATTACCCGCAGTGGCATTGGCTCGGACGAGAGAATAGTTTCAAAATTCCCATACAGAGGCACTCGACCGGCCGCTCTGAACAGGGCTGTCAAATAAATCTGTGTGATATACTGCCGCCGCCCCCGTATGAGGTAAACAATGATTTTGTGATGTCTCTGTTGTACCATTCATCTCTGTCCGAGAAATTATTTGCATTTATTAAAATCATTGGCGATTTTACTAAATAATATTCAGTAGCATTCAGTAACTTTCACAGATCGCTGTATCTATTTCCTGATTTTTATGCCCGATATGCGCCGTCATTGTGATTGAAGTCATGATAATTTCCTTCGCCGTTTGCGAAAGTATTCAATGCGCATAAGGTGAATAGGAATATCCGAGGTTCGAACGCAGGACCTCTGGGTCTAGTTACGCTCCTAGGGAACAAGGACAGGCTCATTTAATAATAATTAGTAAAATATTAAATCACTATAGCATGTTCCAAATGTTAGGTTAAGCATGTTTGAAAATGAAGTAAATATCCATATCCATTATTCTAGAGTTCATAACGAACTTAATTGAAATTTAATATATTGTTTACAGAGTCCAGAAAATAAGGGACAGCTGAAATTGCCCTAAACGTTGTGAGGTAGACTAGGTGAAACGAAGCAATAATTTATATCATTTTGAATTTGTAGATATAAGTAATAAGTGTACATTTTGATCATAGACCATGGAATTTTCTTGGAACTGTATCAGCCTATACAACTGAATACGAATCGCCTTTGCATTTTTATAAATATACAAACTTGCTAAATTCTTCTTTAACATAACTCATTTAAAATTGCAACTTATCAAATTTTTATTTTTTCCATAATGTATCCACTAATTATTAATATCATTTATTTGTAGCCAAAACAATTTTCATGGTTTTTTGTTCAGGTCTTTTGACGCATACGCGTTTCAAACAATTGTTTTGTTTGTATTGTTTTTTTTTTTCATTTTTCCAGTCTGTATATATACGAATTATGTATCTGATACACTATGTAGATCGTAGACAATTCATCACTATTATTTTTAAAAGTACATTACACCGTTATATAATTGTTGTATCCATTTTATAAAATTACGTTTAAAAATTCAAAGTAGGGGTCGTTCACCTCTCATAGGTCATGAGCGTATATGACCCAACAGCTGTTTATTAGAAATATAATTTACGCAACTATGAAAGGAAGTAGAAATCCTTTATTAATCGGCCTTTAACTTTTAGAGGTTTTAGTGAATTCCCATGATATACATACTATAGTAATCATAACGGTAGATGCTTGTAGAAAATCATATATTATAACTAATTCCTAAGTCTAGTCATCCTGTATAGACTAGTTATTAAGGGGAATTGCGGTCTCCTTCGTCTAATCAATTCACAAACGCTAAAATTCCTATTATGCCTTTGTTCATAAAAACGACTGCCTAATACTTGTCTGTCTCTTTTCATCACAGTGTAAACAGAATTTGACAGAAAGAGACAAAATTCTGCTTTTATTTGATTTTAGCTGATTTCGTTTTTATGAATAAGGGGGTAAGATTGTAAGGTTAGGGGTTAGCGGCCGCAAGTGTCATCATTAGTAATATTAAACAGTAACTAGCGCTGGTTCTAGGAAATATTTAGGTGACCTGAATTTCGCTTGACATTTATGGAACGCGCCGTCAACCTGAAATGCAAACAAAAGTGTGCATTCGGAAAATGCTGCAAAAAATATTTCTATATCTTTATTTATTATATATAAAATACATATCTTCATATGTATAAATGATATAACTAAAAGAATCATTTGGTCTTATCCATACATTGGGTCTGCGAGTTTGTTTTGGGATATTTGAAATTACTGGACTGATTTGAAAACAATTTCCAGATTCCCATAGTTTTCACATTCTACAGAAATAGTTCTCTACAAATAATCTGGCCATTAGCGTAGTACTTGCTTGTGTACTTTTAGCGAAAATTCTTAGAACTTCCGGGTATACTCTTGCCAACCTATTTGCCGGGAACTATACTGTTAGTAACATGTTAGCGTATCCAATTTCAATATTGTGTTTTCGTCTTACGAAATTCTTGGAGAATTTTATTTTAAAATAACTATCTATTCATCATCTATCGAATTTGAGATCATTGTGTGGTTATAGCAATCTTGATTCAGTGGTGAAGATTGCTATTCATAGTAAGCCTGCTGAACTCAGCGCAAGTTACAAGTAGGAGGTAAAAATCCTGGTTGTTTGTAATCACTGCCATTTTATTAGTATTTTAGTTGTAAAATTTTTGACTGTGATATTTATGTATATTAATTGGTGTTAGTCTAAGATTAGAATATTGTAGAACTTTTGAACATGTATTCGAGTAAATTGTTTATAATTCGTTTGCTACCCCAAATATTTTGAGATCCAGTTGTTTTATTCAAAATCGAAATATAGCTTTTTAAACATTTCTGAATTTTTATTTACTATCGCTAACCTACTACGTATGACTGAATAAACTTTAACAACTGAAATTGTAATAATGATATGAAGTATATTATAAAGTAAATCAAACAAAATACATCCTTTAATTTCCAGTTAGTACAATAAAATTACTTTAATTAAATATCGTATTTTCGTTTTTATTTATATTATTTTCAAAACACTGAAAATCTTTAAAACTAAACATACACCATGGGCACACTAAGCATTTGCATTTGTGCCTTTTATCTAAATAAAAAAATCATAAATCAAATAAAAAAATTTAAAACATTTTGAGGTTCATAAGTGTTTAATAAATAACTTAAATGAATATTTATAACATAAATAAAGTGAAGCTTTATTAACTAAACCGACACAGACGCTGATCCGCACACTCTGGCATTCATGTTGTGGGCAGAGACTGATCAAAAGTTTTGACCGCTCTAGGCTATCTAATATATAATTATCAGGATGGGCCCTCGCTAGGTGACAGGTGTGTTACGGTCGGTCTTAAAAGTAGCGTATTATAGGATACTCAAATTTTCCATCTGCTTGTAGCTGCTTCCAGGGGTGATGCTAGCGAAGGCACGATTTCAGCGCGCCCGTGCCCCCCTAGATCGTCGCGCCCTAGGCTGCAGCCTAATTAGCCTAAGGGTTAATCAGGTCCTGGTTGTGGGTGACCAGACTTATTCTAGGTACAAGAAAAATATATACATAATATTATATTTCAACTTTAATACATAGTTAATATATGAAAAAAACGTTATGGATGTTAGAATTAACAATGAGTTAGTTTTAATTCTAGTCGTAACGCGTGACAGTTTACAGGACCAAGGTCGTCAAGTATTTATCATTGCAAGAATGCTGATCATGTAAAAAACAACTATTGTGTGTAAAATTGTATAAATAATTCAATAAATCTAGTAGACCTCAATAATTTGTTTGATAAAATGAACCAAACACAAATAGCAAAAAATGTATTACATTAATTATTAAATTTTGTAACATACTCGTAAATATGTGTTTCTATAATAAACATCTAGAATATTCTACCAGTAACAGACACTAGACACACGATTGCATCATAAAAGTTACAGGGTTTACAATATCTATGTTTTGCGGGTAAAGCTATGGCACCAAAAAAAAACGGTTCTATCTTCGATTCCCGGAGAATAAATAATGATTTCAGTGCTGGTTCTCTTACGTACTCCAAAATCATATAAACATGTTTAAAATTAAATCTTCGGATTTAGATAGATACATCTATTCGTCCCAACGCACAATTTCCCCAAAAGTCATGCTTCTTAAGACGAGGTAACATTTTTTATCCTTTCAAATATTAATTGGAATCTGCGTTAATGTTTGAATTTCGAACCGGTTACGGTATCGTCTAATTCAATAAAATGAAGCAATTAATTACTGTCAGTAAGAAATCTAAGAAATAGAGATTTCGAGTTAAAAGCTTTTGGCAATAAATTGCAAAGTTAAATCGAGGATTTACCTTGAAATAAGAAACTTTTGTCGAAGGGTTGAAAGACAAAGGAACGTTGCTTTGATTCAAATGTATTTTCCTTTGCGATCTAGTCTCATTTATCGTATCAAATAGAATATTGTCGCTCGATGAACATAAAAAAGCGTTCCAAATACAAAATCGGCTAGCAAATATAAAACTTTCCCTATTATAAGTACTACTTAAGACAAATGTAATGCAATCTGACACAAGAATTCGGTTTCTGGAGAACAATGGTAACATACCAGTATCTTATTTCTTACAAACAACTCGCACCACTAAAATTCCTTAGAAGAATGGCTATTCAATTGTCTCCATGGGAAACATTTATACAGATAATAAAATACTAACCTTTATCTGTAGGTATTTAAGCCTAGACCCTATTTGTATCTAGTCTTGCTAATGAAAGAAGATAACGAAAAAGCGCGGCAAATTAATAAAAAAATAGTATGCCTAAAAGTTTGATATATTTTGTGGATTAAACTTACTTGATACTTGATTTTATTTTATTATTTTTTACATTAATAATAACTGTATTTCTATGAAATTAAATGCTATACGTATTTAGTATTTTACTATTGATACTTAAAATGACTAGCATTGCATGGAAAACTAAAACTATATTTATTTTCACAACTTTATTCAGAATAATCAAAATCAGAATCCAAAAAGTCAATAAAACAAAGGTGTTAACTATTCGGAAAAAATATATAATAGAAACAAAAATGAGTAATTGCATAAAGTATTAAGACAATAAATCATACTAACCTAAGAAATTCAATGACATTCTGTTTTGCCCACTGAAAGTTTTCAAATAATTCAATTATCTTCTTTCATTAGCCACTCTAAACACAACGTTGTATTAAACTATAAGCGATGTATTTTTAGATGAATTTTGAAGTTAGTTTTGAATAATAATAATTATTTGAATTATAATATTGTGATTATAATTTTAAATAATTCGCGGTAGTGTTTGTTACTTAACGCAACGATGCAGAAATATCGATATCAAAAAAATAAGATAAATATAGATACTTCATTAATCACTAAATAATATGCTGATTTATCTTTATGAATCGATTTCTGTATAATTTTAAACTAGGGTTTTATCTCATTACTACCATTTATATGTTAACTAGTTAGTTATAAAAAGCAAAACATTTTAAATTCATATTACTAAACATTATAAAAGCAATAAAATGATAAATTAATTGAGAGTTTTTTTGCCTTGTTCTGTTGAATTCTCATTTGCAATGTAAGCACTTGTTACATTCAACAGGACAAAGAAAATTTGGCACAGATTGTGCAACGTTGTGGTAACTAGCAACATTGGGAACATACAGCTTTATCAGCGGAAAATTAATTACACGGTATATGTTGCCAGATACATTTCATTATTTATCGCATTTAAAGCACGTATAATTTAAGTATGGAGACACATTTTGTATCGCTTTAGATTCCTTTAATTATCACACTAGCCACCGAGCTCTGTGTGTAATATAAATTAATCCATTTGCCACCATTTTCTTTAAGATCCAGAATGGATCTAGATCAACACAAAAATACACTTCGATCATAAATGTGACGACCCCGAGATGATTGGGTAATTTAATGATGGTTGGAACTTAGCATCTCTTCACTTATTTAGATAAAAATATAATAAATAGGCACGATAATTGGTTTCGCCCATAATCAACTATGTCCACGATACGCCAACATTAAGACGCGGTCGGTACAAGGGATCATTCGCGTGTTTTCCAAGGTTTAAACTTAATTTAAATAAAAAAATAAACATTAGGTAGCAACGTATTCCAATGTGGAATTCTTTTGTAAAGGCTCATACAAAGTAAAGATAAAATCAAAACAAAATTATTCTGGTTTCATACATTTACAACAGAAATGATTATAGAATCAGTTCCTGCGTATAATCTATGTACATAGGTACCTTAAGATTAAATCTGTGAGTAAAATTTATGCAAATATCGACTCCTGGTTTATTTCCATACACAAAACGTTTATCATAACATCGAATGTCGAGATACGAATATAAAACCGAATACTTAGTGGAAACCGAGTTACCTTATTAAGTATTTCTTCGTTGCTTTTAAATATAAAATACTAGCTGATCTGGCAAACGTTGTTTTGTCATGTATATTATTTCTAGGAAAAAAATTAGTTCAATAAAAATAATTATCTACTATAATTAAAAAAAGGGGTTGATCGTAGAGGGGTGAAAATTAAGGGTTGTGTATTTGTATCATATCTTAACAAAAATTTAGTTTAAAAATGATTTGGGCTGGACCATCCTTAACATTTAGGGGGATGAAAAATAGATGTTATCTGATTCGCAGACCTAACTCAAGTGCACACAAAATTGGTGAAGTCATTTCGGAGGAGTTTACAAACACCGTGACACGAGAATTTTATATATTAGATAAATCGTCGTCGTCCTATAAATCCGACAGATTAACTAACACAATTCTTAAAAACCTTATAAAATCGCGGTCTGGTTCTACATATAATATCGATTGTTAAGTATCAAAAGATACTACTACCTACCGAAATTACTCACCCCTACAGTAACTTCTAAGAGTTTAATATAGAAAAATCGAAAATGCATTTTGCCCTTGAAGTCGAAGATAAAGAAAATATACATTTCTTAATAAGGATTGCTAAACTCAGACTATAAAAGCTTTGAAAATTTGGAGAATAATGACACTATTATTTAAGTCACGATAACACAAAACGTGAACAAAGAACAATGAATTAGTTCTGCCTCAATATGGTATACATCTTATAAGGTCGGAATTCTTTGCCGAAGAAAGGTGCTCGCATAAATTAACCAGAAGAAATATGCGTGGCACTTAAATCAGAAGTTTGTTTCTTTTAACTGTTTTAGAGCGCGCTCAAGGTCTTTTAAAAAGTCTCAGAATATTTGGTAGTGTCTAACCTTTGCTTTCTTGGCATTGAGCGTGAGAAAAAGATATAATGATTATTTATTTATTTGCTCATCAGTATTCCTACGGGTACTCATTAAACAATATCCAAACGATTACATTATACACAAATGCCAAAAACGGAATAAACATATAGCCATTATTAATGAAAGATACCAGAGTTTTTTATACGATTTTTTAATTTTTTTTAGTTACATTAGATATATCTATTTGCTAGTAATTTGTGTTATAATCTGAAGGTATACATGACTGAGTTACGTAAATAGTTTGTATTAGACCAAAGAATTTGAAATAGTTGGGTTTGCCCAGTATTGTTTGAAGATCCCTTCTTCAAATATGTGTAATCCCTGTGAAATAGTAAAAGCGACAATAAGTCAGGGCAGTGAATTGGCCGTTGCAAATAGTGTGTAAAAACATCAGGTCGTTTATGTCTACATTCCAGGGATTCAATACCAAAGTACTGGCAGGAATCTATATAGCTACTATACTTTCGGAAATCCTTAAAACTTAAATCTTTTTTTGAATGTTCTCTATTGCTTCAATGTGTTTTATGGAGATTGTGTTAATATACCTAAAGAATTCATATAAGGCTTGCATATCCGTAATCAATGTCTTTTGTTTACGAGAATTCTACACTTTTAAACGCGGTCTTATTACTTCATTTACTAGAAAGCTCTGACATTACACCATTAAACTGTTTTTCTGTGCTTAAAAGGTTACAAGCATATTTCATTGGTATTGCTTTTAATTGATAAGTCAAGCGACAATGAAAAGATAAAAGCCTTTTAATTCAAACCAAGCTACTGTCAGATAAAAATCAATACCTTTTTACTGCGCAAGAGCCGCTCGAATTATCGATAAAGCGCAAAATGTTTAAACCGAAGACTCGTTTTAATGGTCTCATACTCACTTAAAATATTCCGTTTGGGAATATTGTATGATATAGATGGTATGATAATGGAATAATCGCCTGCTTGAAACTTGAAAACGTATCAAGGTTGGCTGTATACTGCGGATTTTGGGCTAATGTGCATTTTGGGAATGTAATACCATGTAGTAAGAGAAAGCTTCAGAAGTTATTATAAAAGTGGTCTATATTATTTTTATGACTTTAATTGTATGTAGCTTCTGTCCGTAGCATTGCCCATTTGGATTTGGTATATTTTTATAAGAGTTTTGCGACTAATTTGTGTGTTGCATGTTAATTTCGTGTTGTTCCCACGAGAATGTAAGTGCGTGCTCCTATTTCACCATGCCTCCTGCTGATAGAGGACAAATCTTTGTTTTTAATTTATTTTATTATGATTTATTATTTAAGATATCATGTGGAACATGGTGTAATGGTTGCAGCTTCTTAAAAACGCTGTGTAAAACAAAGAACTTGGCGATTAAAAAGAGTGGCGGAGAGTTTGTTGCCGGTTCTTCTCTTCCGTTCTACGCCCTTAATTCGAGAACTGGCAGTAAATGTAAAATTAGAAGCATTTATTATATATATTTGACGTTCATCAGTGTACATAGAGTTACCTAAATGAGTAAATGATTTTGATTTTGATATGATTTCAATTATATTAATCATTGTATTTCATACGCCTAAACCTTATTCAGGAATAACACTACTTATTGTTGAACTGTACAAAAATCCATTCACTTTATTTTTAAATACTTAACGACATGGTATTTAATTCACTGAACAGAAGTATGGTCACATTAATAAAAGTATATTCACTAATGTTTAGCTAACCCTTTCGCTTTTGAAACTTTAGGTACATTGAAAAATAAACAAAATAAATATACATAGTTTACGAGTACATAATATTATTCAGGGTCAGAACCTTTGTTGATCTTTTAGTTTATCTAAGAATAAATATAACGCACACATTTTAATTTGTGTCTAATATTTCATTCAGGACCTTCAACGTACCATCCGATTCAACAGACAGCCCGAAAATAGATCTCTCTAAAAGTTAGAATCCACGTCAGTCAAACCGCATGCAAGCTGATATTTTATTGAAACTTTTTGCTCATATTCCCTCCAGGCCTAGACTACATGACTACTTTAATCCATTAGCCTTACATGAAAAGTTAATATAAAGCAATAAAATAGCTACGGAGGGTGCAGTCCTGCACTTTGAAATATTCGGAAGAATTTTCGGCTTTTTACTGTATTGGTTAGTTATATAGGGAACTAGCTGCCTGGGACTTCGTCTGCGTAGAATCAGTATATCGATTAGCGTATATATTATATAGCATATATTAGCGTGGTGTAACTAAAACTACTAAGGTAAACATTTCCATCATCATTACATATGTGTAACTCTAGCGGTTTTGGCAGCGCACGCAAGAATAGCTCGCAGATGGTAGATTTTTTCCTACTTACTTGATATTTTTGATAATTCACATAATATCTTTATAAATTGTAGCCAATGTGTTATTCTGATGTATAAGCTATATTAATGCAAAGTTTCATTAAAATCCAATCAGTAGTTTTTACGTGAAAGAGTAACAAACACCCATCCATACTTACAAACTTTTGCGTTTATAATATTAGTTGGATGGTGATAGGATTTATACCTCGCATGATATGTGGAGTTTATTTCAAGAATAAATCAGGAAAAATAGAAATATACTTGCTTATAAAGTATGTGATAGATGTTTACAATTAGACGGTACAAGACTAATTTTTAAGATCAAAGATCTAAGCTTGTGGTCAATAACAATAAAGAAAAGTAGCAATATATTAAAACCAATTGAAAGACCATAGGCTGAGTTATTTATAGAGTTGAGTATAATTATTTCAAATTTAGAACAAAGATTCCGAAATTATTTGTAGAGTCTCGAATCAAAGTGTAACGAAGTGTAAGGGTGTGGTTGACGAAGGCCGCAATTAGACGAAGCGTTTAATTACTGAAATTCGAGGTATCAACGAGGCTTCACTTCCCCTCTGACTTCATGGGATTTCTAAGCTTAAGGTTTTATGTCATAAGCGGAAGCGGGTACAGTAATATTATAGAATATTATAGTCTCTACGAATATTATAGAGAAAATATTATAGAGTATAAGAAATACAAATTTTATTTTTCCCTTCATCAGTAATATCCTGTTTAATAGTGTGTGTTTAATATGCATATCAACTAATGTATATATTTCTTGAATTATTCGGTGAAATCCTATAAGATGGGTACTTCGAATTATAATTGTAACTTTATTCATAATTATACACAAATGTAATTAAGCTGTGATTCATTTTAACAGCGTAGCATATTATCCTTATTCAATGAATACATATAAAGAGTATAACATAGATTCATTCAGTGGGATTGTGGCCATACCTCCAGTTATGTATAAAAATATGTATAGTTCGAACCAATAGTTCCCGAGATCATCTCAACTCAATATAATCGTATTATATCTCTTATTAAACAAAAATCGCTCCGCTTTTGACATTCTTTAGTGTACCTAGCAACATCTAGGGCTGTCTGTAACTCGATATAAGTATTACCATCAAAGTAAATTGTCTCGAGGATAGGTTAAGCTTTAACAGCCAGGGTTGAACATTAAGTTGAATTATTCTCTCCGCCTCCATGACCCGGCCATTACAATTGCGTAGGTCAATATAAATGAACTGTGTTTTGGATATTATAATTTATATTCTCTATCCTGTATCTCTATTGGAGATTGCTGTTGTTTTGTTGTAAATACGTAAATTGTATTGAATGTAATTTAAAAGGCAGGTAGCGTTACAACCTTTTTAGGTCTGGGCCTCAGATTTCTGTATCTGTTTCATGATCATATGTCTAATAGGCAAGTAGGTGATGAGTCTCATGTGCCTGAGACACGCCGTCAACTTTTTGGGTCTAAGGCAAGCCGGTTTCCTCACGATGTTTTCCTTCACCATTCGAGCGAATGTTAAATGCGCACAGAAAGTCCATTGGTGCACCTACCTTAGGGATGAGGGTCGCACGCTGAAGCCACTAGTCCAATACTGCTCGCTAGAATATATAGAATTTAATTAATTATTTAAATTAATCAATTAAACATGATTTTAAAAATCTTAAGGCACGTGCCATATTTGCCCATTTCACTCATGTTTACGGTTGAACATCCGCTCGAAGGATGGAGTCGGAATAGGGAAGATAATATAAAACTAGTGGTAGCACATGCGCATTGGCATATTTTTTCAACTTTAAAGTGATAAAGTTTATGTAAAATCTGTGAAGTGAATTATCGTTAATCGAGTTATTAATGTTTAATTTCCTACACTTGATCTTGCCTTTATTATATTATATAATAATACGGTTTCAAAGTAATGTTATAGCACCGATAATAACAGGATTTATGTGAAATTCATTCATAATTTCGAAATAATTAGACGTATGGTGTGGAGCGAACTAGCATTAAATCCCAAGTGAAATGACTTGCTAAAGTTGTTAACTATTTCTTATCTAGATGTAGGATGCCAGTTATGTAATAATTTCGAAACAGTTAATACATTTCAGTGAAACTAACTCAGTATGAGAGTACGTAACGTACATTTGATTTGATTTTACTGTTACATACATAAAAATGAGAAACAAATAAATATAATTAGCAAATCATTATTTTCTTTAATTGCTGTTTCGAGTAGATGAGACACCACATTTGATAGAGCAGTGTTGGCCTAGTGGCTTGAGCGTGCAATTCTCATACCTTAGGTCGTAGTTTCGATCCTGAGCTGTGTATCAAAGGACTTTTCAATATGCACATTTAATACTCGCCCAGTATAGGAGAATAATGAGACGAAACTGGGCATGCCTAAGACCGAAAAAGTTGACAGCGTGTGACAGCCTCGCCTTTTCTCAGGCCAAGACGAAGGGTTGTCCCCTGGTTTTTTTAATACATGAATTATGTTAACACAACAGAGCGATTTTTAAGTTAGTTTTTGCCGCGCACCACCACTATGTGGAACCAGCTGCCCATTGAATTTCCAAACCAATTCCACTAGTAGGGAAGGAACATAGGGTCCTTTACGAAACGAGCGTATCCCTTGTTTAAAGGCCAGCAACGCACTCGCGAGCCCTCTAGCATTGAGGGCGGCGGTATCACTTGACATCAGGTGAGCTTCCTGTCCGTTTGCCCCCTGTTCTAATAAAAAAAAAGAATATTTGGTCAGTAATAAAAAATTACGAAAATTTCCAAAATATACATGTATTAAACGCACTAGAAGTGATTACTAATACAATGATTCATGATGATTACAGCCGGGTGTTATAATAAAATTGTTGCTCAATTATGTTACATATTATTTTTTATATAAGCCTTCAATTAACCTCGATAAACTTTTTAATAGTGATCGAATTTTGTTCATATCGCTGTAATTTTAATACAGATAGAATAAACACGAAATTGCTTTTTAATAAACGCCGATCGGTGTCGGGAACGAAACCTATTATTAGTTGATCTTTTATGACCATTTCGAGTAGACAGAATAACTACAGCATAAAATATGATTTATTTTACATAGTGGGAAGGTGCTATATATTTTATTGCAAAGATAAAAATGGTCTACAAAGTTGTTCGTAGCACCAAAATACCTTGGGGACGGATTTTATTGCCTTTTTTTTCGACATTTAATAACTTATCTATGGTCGCGGGTAACGTAGGTTCCTACTAATAGATAGCGGTCGATACAGTATCCCCATTTTCAAACAAATTTTAAAGTATCATAGACAATTTTAATAATTTATGCCTTAAAACGAGTTATTATTGGTTATAAGTAATAAATCATTGAGTTTAATGAAAATTATAAAAATAATTTATAAAAATTAAATCGACATCAAGTTAACCGAAATTTAAACATTTTCTTTAATAGAACATGGGCAGGAGGCTCACCTGGCGCCAGAGGGCTCGCGAGTGCGTTGCCGGCCTTTTCAGAATTGGTACGCTCTTTTCTTGAAGGACCCTAAATCGAATTGGTTCGGAAATACTTCAGTTGCAGCTGATTCCATATAGTGGTGGTGTGCGGCAAAAACTGCATCAAAAAACTTTTAGTTTCCGAGCAATTTGTGGACAAACAAACACTAACGCAAGTTAGCACAGAAGCTGTAAGTAACTCAAATATTGTCCAATTCTAACACTACACACATACACACATAAATATAGGTCAAACTGTTTTTGAGTCAGTTAAAAATAGTACATAGTTCTGTCACAATTTATTACAAAACAAAGAACTTATTTGTGTCTTAAGATTTATTTAATTGTATAATAATATTGTTTCTTTTAACGTCACGTCATACGTTACAAATTCACCACCGAATGAATATGAATGAATATTGAATAATGAATATTATTTTTATTTTTATTCTCTTTTAAACAAAGTTATCTATAGTCGCTGTATATCTTAAGATTCTTTCGAATGAGGCTAGTAACTCTTATTTTATCAGCCATATTGAGATGGTACAGTAACAAATTACCGCTTTAAGAGATATAGCTGTAGCCGCCCGTTATCTAGGCGACGCCCACGCGCTTTACGACCTACTATTATCAGTTACAACGTTTTGCTGAAAATAAATTACTCGATTCTAAAGAATTTTGATAATTCAAAGGATAGTTTTTGTTTGTATAAGGTTGGACTTATCAATGGAGTTGACAAATGAAACTGGGTTACACGTGAGGCATGTTCCCATAATATAAATTTAACTTATTATTCAAAACTTGAATTGCTTGTACTATATGCAGTCTTACTTTGCGCAGTATTTAATTTGTTTGTAGCATAATAGCATCACTTATATTAACATTGACCTATTTTTGAAATAAATTAAAGACTTTAGAATTAGAATTATTAGGATGAGAAAACAAATATATTCCTAGGTGGGAAAGGAGAGTGGACCACACATATATTTATAAGCTATAAACAGTCTTTGTATATCTTTATTGTATTAAATAAAATCTCAGGTTGTATTAAAAATAACTATTTATAGGAGTTGAAAGACAATACCGAAATAACGTCGCAACTGACTCAAGTGAAAAACAAAACTAAATCTAAATAAAGATATGGTTCCCGAAAATATTCTCACTTCGTTTCCCGGCAAAAAGAGAAGAACATCAAAGCATTCGCAAGCCAGCGAGCGGAGCCGACGTGATATGCTTTACAAATAACCACGGTAGTCAGGACGAGCTGTCGGCGACGACATCCTCGCCCACAGCTCGTGTCGAATTGACTGTGAATTTAAACCGGTGAGTTATTACTGTATCTTCCAACAGTAGTTTTGAAGTGAAACTTCTTTGAGCGCATGAGGGTAAATATGGGTGAAACGTCACGAAGATGTGCAGCGTTTCTGTCGAAAAGGAAGAGAGCGATTGAGAGAGTGAGAAAGGAAGATTGAGAAAAAATACACGCTATTGGTTGATGTATTCTTTTGTAGTTACATATTAGAACTTTAAATTCAGATTTTTTATTTATTTATATTATCATTAGCACGTATACAGTGTGTAAACAGTGTGAATATAGATA
This sequence comes from Pieris melete, assembly GCA_963693345.1. Classification (NCBI taxonomy): domain Eukaryota; kingdom Metazoa; phylum Arthropoda; class Insecta; order Lepidoptera; family Pieridae; genus Pieris; species Pieris melete. Next base: position 2,269,192 of record CAVNZK010000043.1, on the reverse strand, counting down.
TACAAATACATGGAGTGAAGTTTTTATCTTAGTAATAATTAATTTACAAAGTTTCACTTCTGAGATGTTAACTTTGAAAGTACGCACTTTTTTTTAATTATATTTAAATCAGAACTTGCCTTAATTGGATCGAACAGACTGAATTCTTAGAAAGTATAAATTACTAAATACACGAAAAACCTCCACTTTTTTAACAAAAAAAAAAACAAATGACAGTAAACTATTTGATCCAATGCTTCAGTAACCTAAAAACTACTGTATTATTCGATATAAATATTTTTTTGAGTTTAATCATACGTCATTCCTGACCTTGTATAATTTTATATAATTTACAAATACAGTAAATCTACTGAATTTAATTCTGGAGGCACTACTGTGATAGTACTGTAAATTATTACTGACTTGTTGCGTTCCGTTTCAGCAGGCTCACGCTTTAAAATAATTTACCAGCAGTGTCTGCACGTCGCCATGCCTCATTACGATGATGTATGGAATTGTACTTCTTTTGTTATGGTAATGTGTATAAATTTAATATCTGTTACAGGTACAGCTCGCTTTCTCTGGTGCCTTACATATACGTAGTTTGTACCTATCAAGAAGTAAGAGAAAATATAGAAATGTTATAGTGCAAAAACTAAATCTATTCCATATTAAAAAAAAAATTCTAGTTAAAATGTGCAACAACAATCTGTTAGTTACAATTTTTAACTAAGAATTAAATTGAGTTTAGTATAGAAGAAGAATAAAAAGACTAAGTAGACTAGACATATCATATAAAAAAAGGGTGCGTGTACTTATGTACGCGCGTAAGAAGTTATACTTCTTTGGCATTATTAAAAATAGTTTTTGATTGCATGCAAATAATTAATTACATTAAATAATCAAAGACTGGAAAAGGAGTCATTATAGTCAATAAAGTTTAGTTTACATTTGAAAAATTAAATAAATAAATATTATTATTCTCTAACATTAAGTGTAACATAAATTCTATTATTATTCGAATGTTGTTTTTAAATTATGTCCAATGCCGTAGCATCTTCCGTGGGCAACTGCATTCTGTTAATTTTGTGTCACGGTGCGCGCGCATCGTAAAATTTCACTCTCATCAGTTTTTCATAACGCGCCTAAAGAAGTATAACTTCAAAAATTTCTTTACAGTGTACTTTGTATAAAGACAAGTCCTTCTTCAGGTCTTTTAAAACATCATTACGTCATAGAAGGTTTTAATTACGACGTTTAATTACAATTTGGGAAAACGTATTGTTACTCTATGACGCTCTGTTCCAAATAATTATATGTCTGAGTTCAAAAATTACGGCTCCCCTAAACACTGCGCTCGGTAATGGCTCGTTAAACTTGATGAGAGCTTTCTGATGACTCGTATTTCGCAGAGCGCTGTGGAATCCTATTTCGTAACAAGTTTGTGTCTATCTAGGGTACCTGTTGGGTGTATTTTATGTACTAATGTGGGTGTGCAGTAGGGATAAATCAAATATTCATGTGTCGAGTTGTTCGCTACGCTTTGTTTATGCATAACTGACAGCTATACTCGGTTATCTATTGGATTATCTCTATGACAGATGAACAAATATTCCATAGAACGACGAAATTTAATTTTATAAGTTAACGATATATTTAAGGATAGAATAGACTCTGAAAGTCCTTGTTTGAGCTTGCAGTCTATGATAAACTTTTGTAAATCTATCTATTTGAAGAGGAGCGAGAACTCCTATTGAGGAAGAACGTTGTAGACAAACCAACATGTTCTGAACCAAAAATCTATAGTATGTGTCAGATCCAGCTCATCACTTTCTAAATATAGACCAAAAGACAGACACAATGTGTCAAGTGCGAGTTATAGGAGGAAACGGACTATACGTTAAACTCATAAATGATCATGAAAAATTTATGTCACACAATAAATTTAAAGTTGTGTTAAATTGGTGCTTATAGTGAAAATCCACCTCCCAAGACAGCGTGGGCCAATAGGCAAAAGAAGAAAGCCCCGAAATAGATATGAGGACGAAATAAATAAGTGTCCAAATTGCACGATTTCAGCAAAATCCAGAGAAGACTGGCTCACTTTGGAGGAGGCCTATACCTGGGTTCTTGCAGAATAACTAAAAATCAAAGAAAACATTTAAAAAGATACACTTTTATGTTTTGTGTGTAACTTTGTTAACCTGTTACTGTATGGAATATTTTTAATTCTTAGTAAACCTAAGGACTATAGGTACAACACGTTTAAATAATTATTTTTATTATCTACACTTATCTTTGGCAACGACACAAAATGCAAAGCGGGGCTTCTCAAATCCCTCTAATTATATCTAACGGCCGTGCTTACACTGAGACATTAAAATTAACTGCACAGCGCGTTTGATCTTTCCATTAAGACAACTATAAATAAATTTCTAATAAAAACACTGAGTCAATCCACGTTGAAAGGGGCTTCAAACAATGCAACTCATCACTATCCGAGTTTTATAAACTTTGGTAGGACACGACGAGAATTCAATATAAGTTGGGCGGTTTGGCGAAGTTATTTCGGCGTTCACAGATAAAATATTTCTCTAAAAATTTGAACTGGAACTTTCCGAATGGTCTTTGTAAATTGGGAATAAAATTGCGAGAAACAGGGCCGTGACAAAAAGACGAGAGTCGTTTGTTGGCTTCGAGATAAACGTGTTGCTTTGTTCTAGAAATGGTGAGTAAAAACAAAAGCACTCGACTTAGAGAAACAGCGGTAATTAATTACAGTCATTCGAAGAAACCGATGAATGTATTTTTATTGAGATGTGTGCATAATTTATGAACTTGCGGCAATATAAGTGAAACAGGTTAATTATCTCGTTAAGAAAATATTCATGTTTTATTTTCGACTGTTTTTAACAATGAAAGCTTATTTATCTCTATCACTGTTGCGCATGAATAATGCGTTTCTTTTAGTTTATTATTATTAAATGGATATAACATAATTTAAAGCTTCTCCGATTGGACATGGGTTCTTTAAGAATATTGTATATGTGTATCCAAATAAAAAATCACCTAGAGCGAATCAATCACTGTTTCGCCGGGAGTTGAACTCAAATCAATAATGCCATAAAATTAACACTAAGCTAAAAGCGCATCCACGATTCAATTGTTTATATTTGTTGTATTTTTTTAATATTAACATTACCCGCGAAAGTACAATAATATATATACAATTAAATTTATTTTAAATGAGTAGATAAACCTTTAAATAGAACGTTTTAATGTTAATAGGAATACCTTGAATTAACCTTACTTTTGTGTTAAAACGATCTTAGAACCACCGTAGTAATAAAAATAAAGCTTTCTGCTAACGTGGTCGTTTTCCATAGTTTACGTACTTCGAGTGAGGCCATTTAAAGGCAAGTGCCAACCTGATAGAACCAAGTGTGTTGTTAAGACATGCTCGATTTTCATTGCACAATCCTAGACATAGTCAACTGTTTCAGATGCATCTTTATTTATAATAGTTTCACGCTGATAACAGGTAAAATAAATTCGAAATGTCGAAATGTGAAGAAATTCGCATTTATATTATGTCAAAGAAATGTTTGTATTACTTTCTTTATATTAATAAATGTTTTTTACTCAATAGTTCTTGGAGAAAGAAACCGACTAAATATTAGGGAATAAATTATAATATTCATCTTATTGTATAAAAAGGCTCAATGGGACTGTTGTTTGTTCGGATTTTGACATTTGATCAAAAAAATCGATTATAACTTGCAATAAACATAGAAATTATACATTGAAACCTCATGATTTGGGCTTAAAGTTAGTATCAAATTACGTTTTTTAACATTTATTTATTATTAACGTGACAACGTCTTATAATTCGATGGAGCCGGCTGCACGCTCGAAACACATGACTCATGCGGCGTTACCTCGCTCTGAGGCGTTCCATTTAAGGCTTGAAGTGCAAGCGAGAGCTCGGGACGAGCGACAAAGAGGCACAATCGACCTCCGCGTTCGGCTCAATTCAATTGTGATTTCCATTTACCGCCTTCTCTATATTCATACATAATATCTATCAAACAAATAAAATTAAAAATTTCTTTTGAAACATGCATTCCATCAGTATTTTGTCACGTTCAACTATCTTTAGTAAACCGACTTTACAGACAACCGATTTTTTATTATAGAATAAGTATTTCTATAAATGCGTCTACGTCCGCATAAGTTACTTCAAATTACTTGCTACTGCATTGAAAATCTACTCCCACGTTATTTGAGCTTCTGTCGTTCCAAAGTTATGTTAATAAAAACGGTAGGAAATACACCAAACGTGGAGTTTAAAATGGAAATGAGGCTACTGAATGCTCATATGATTGTGATGTGTGTCACGTCACACTCGTGTAGGTTTTATTTGTTCCCCGGCTAATCCAACCGTCGACATTTGTTCCCCGTGACCTAATTTTGGTGAGGAATGTCAGGAAAAATGTGTTAGGGTCGTAACAGACTAGCTGCTTATCGCGACACGACGATTGACATAAACATAATGTTTTTAAGGATATTTTTATTCTTGTCGGGTCTTAACAATTTCATTCGCGTTCAGTAATTTATAAAAATCTATACATATATATCTAGGTTTTCTTATAGAATGACGCTCATTTAATGTTTTACTCGCCGGAAGTACCCACCCAAGTTGCCACCCTATTAACATTTAGATTAACATTATATATTATATTTAATCAATTACGTAAAACTGCGTTCAGGGCTTTTAGCAGCTTAGTGTCTAATACACAACATTCACCATTTATTAGGCAATTGTCAAGGCATGACAATCAGCTTGCGATTCAATATACCAGTTTGCGTAGTAGATGCGTTTGCCATGTTTGGTTTATCCTGTACAAACATCCAGTTATTAACTAAGTCATAGAAAGCTTTATTACAACTATACCAATATTATAAAGAAAAAAGTATGTATGTAACGCATTGGCTCAAAAAGTACTGGACTGATTGTAAAAATTCTTTCACCATTTGAATGTTACATTATCACTGATTAATAATATAATACATAATTTTAATTGCAAAAAAGGATACCTACTAAAACTACAATAACCAAGCCCAAGGTGTAAAAAAAATGTCTATAAAATATCTTTCATCACACGCGCTGCGAACACTATTGATGATAGAACAAAAAAATGTTCCACTATATTAAAGAACATATCAATATCTAAAATGTTGCGAAAGCATGTGTCTAACTATTGTAGTTATGTCACTATAACCACTTTTAAACATTTTAAAATTAAATAGAAATTCCGACCAAAATCATACCAAGTTATACCTTTGCCTTCAACCTTACATAAATGTATGTATGTCCTGCATTTTAAAAACTTAATGTCCACCAGTGCAAGGCCGGGACGGGCCGCTAGTTATAAATATAGTACTTTGGAGCTAATAAAAGGTCTGACAATGGGTTGTGTGTACCGAGCCTTACACTAGAGGAAAAACGCGTGTATTACTAATGCGACGTCACTATTAATCATATCAGCACAATGCGTGTCAGCATATGAGGAAAAGGTCTGATGTCGCTTTATATTTTTTACACTGCATTGCAATTTTGGCTAAGGGTGGAAATCATGGAATTTATGGGCACATCTCGACTTATTTGCTTTAAGATGTTAAGGTGATAATCTATTTAGATTATTTTAACATCTTACATCTATTTTTATATTATTGAAGTTATACTTTTTAAGGCGCGTTAGGGAAAATGATGAGATTTTTACGATGCGCGCGTACACCGTCACATAAAACCGACACCCTGAAGTGAGCATAGTCAACATTTTAAAATAAAAATGTCCATTTCTTTAATTATGTAGAATTTTTTTTTGTAGTATAATAAAACTTTCAATATATTAAATACCTTTTTTATATTGTTAGTGTCGTTAATATAATAATAAGGCGAAAGATAAAATTATTAAAAATAATTTTATCTTGTTACGCTAAAGAAATAAAACTTCTGACGCGTGTACATAAATAAATAAATAAAAAATAAAATAGCCTTTATTGCTGAACTTATTTTTACAGTAATTTTTCTTACAAATACGTTTATAACTTTTAACAGTTTCTTTTCTTTTCATAAATCCGGTATCGGTAAACGGTCGTTTCTACATTTCAGCTTGTCTTTCGACATAAGCCTCCTCTAAAGATTTCCACTCTGTTCTATTTTTCGCTATGCGCGTCCATATTGGGCCCGCCACTTTTTTGATGTCGTCCTCCCATCTTCTAGTCTGTCTGCCTCTGTTTCTTTTACTATCTCGTGGTTGCCATTCTGTTATTATTCTCGTCCATTTCTCCTTCTTCTCTCTTATCATATGTCCAGCCCACCTCCACTTTAAGCACCTGTATGTTGTGTATGCATTCTTAAATTTTGTTTTGTTTTTGATACATTTTAGTTTAACTCGGTCTTTTCTTTTAATTCCTATTGTGCTTCTCTCCATTCCATTCTGACAAACTTTTATTTTCCTTGCTTGTTCTTCTGTCAATGCCCATGTTTGGCACCCATATAGTAAGCATGGTAAGATACACATATTGTATATTCTCCTCTTGTTCCTCATAGACATATCCTGGTTCTTCATGACTTCACTGAGTGACCAATATCTCTTCCAAGTATTAGTTATTCTTCTTTCTATTTCTTTTTGCATACATTCCTCAGTAGATATTAACTGTCCCAAATACACATACTCCTTTACATACTCTATTTCTTCATCATTTACTGTTATGGACTCTGTTTGTGAGGAGTTAGACATTACTTTTGTTTTCGTTAAGTTCATTGACAGGCCTGCCTTCTTACTTTCTTCCGCTAACTGTTGCAACATTTCCTTTAGGGTTTTCGGGTTTTCCGAAAATAAGATTAGGTCGTCTGCAAAGCGTAGGTGACTCAGATTTTCGCCATTTATATTTAGTCCTTTATTCGTCCAATCCAGATTTCTGAATATCATTTCCAGAACTGCTGCAAATATTTTTGGTGAAATTGGGTCTCCCTGGCGTACACCTCTCTCAACCGGAAATTCTTCGCCTATAGATTCTAGTTTTACTTGTGCGGTGCTTTTTGTGTATACGTTTTTCAGTATCCGTATGTATTTTGCATGTACGCCTTGATCTTTTAGTGCGTCCCAGATAAATCTATGTTCAAGTGTGTCGAATGCTTTGTTGAAATCCACGAACCCTATGTAGTAAATTTTGTTATATTCTTTAAATTTCTGGAGTATTTGTCTAAGGGCGTGTATGTGGTCTATTGTTGAAAAATGTCTACGGAATCCAGCTTGTTCTTTGGGTTGATTTTCTTCAAGTGTGTTTGTGATTCTAGATAATATTATTTTTGAAAACACTTTGTAAATATTGGACATTAAACTGATTGGTCTGTAATTTGCTATATCTCCTTTGTCACCTTTTTTATGTAGTAGTATAATTGTAGATTTTGTCCAATCCTCTGGAATGTTTTCCGTTTTGATAATTTCATTAAATATATCTGTAAGTCTTGGAGCGATTACTGGTAACGTTGCTTTTAGAAGTTCGTTTGTAACAAGATCAGATCCAGGGGCTTTATCGAGTTTTTGTGTATTTATTGCTTTTATGGTTTCTTCCTTCATTATTTCCGGTATATATTCTTCATTAGTTATTTCGTCGTTTTCTTTTATAGTGTCTTTCTCTTTTTGACTTCGGTATAAGTTTCGGTAGAATTCTGTAGCGATTTTTAATATTTCGAGTCTTTTACCTGTATTATTGCCATCTTTCTTTCTCATACTTGGTATCCAGTCCTTTTTGTAGTTTAACTCCTTCAATGCCTTTTTTATTCCTCCTGTCTTTTCTATGTAACTTTTCATTGTATTAGATCTTTTAGTTTTTCTTTCTTTCCTAAGTTGTTCACTGATCTTTTTGCTTACTTCTGTTACTCTTTGGCGGTTTCCTTTAATTTCCTTTTGTCGTAAAAGTTCTTTTCGTTCTTGTAATAATTGTTTGATTGTAAGTGAGACTTCTTTCTTGATACTTTTGTTTGTTTTTCTGGTTACTGTTTTTAGTTGATTTAGTAATAGGTTGTATTTTTCTTGTATCGATGGATATTCTTTCTCCTCTAATTCCGCGGCATCTAGAGATGTTTGAAGATTATTAAGTAATAGTTTAGGGTCACCTGAGTATTGTACCGCTAATTGTTTATTTTGAAATCGTCTTGTTTTCTTGAACATTCCTGACATCGCAACTCGAACCATCCTATGGTCTGTGTGGAAGTTTAAATTGTTTATGATCGAAATGTTCTTGAAGGCTTTTCTATTATTAGACATAATAAAATCGATTTCATTCCTATATTGTCCATTGGGTGAGATCCATGTCCATTTTTTTGATGGTTTCCTTTTATAAAAACTGTTTAGAATACTTAATCTGTTTTCCAGTGCAAAGTTTACTAGTCTTGTTCCGTTTTTGCTTCTATTTCCATACCCATAGTTTCCTATGGTATTTTCTTCCCCACTATTTTGAATCCCAATTTGTCCATTAAAGTCTCCCATCACGATGACGTTTTTGTGTGCGTTATCAATAGCGTTTTGGAGATTTTCATAGAATTCCTCAATTGTTTTTACGTCCTCTTTTTTATCAGATTCAGTTGGTGAATATGCCTGTATAATAGACCATCTCTCTTCTTTATCTCCGTTCACGGGCAGTTTTATATTAAGGATTGCAATACGTTCCGAGAATCCACTAAGTTCTTCTATGTTGTTGACTAGATTTGCTTTCACCATGAATCCAACTCCATACAGCCCGGGCGTCTCCCCTTTATAATGTAGTACGTATTTACCATGGTTTTCTATACCTTCTCCAAATCTGCGCATTTCGCTAATACCTATAATATCCCACTTTAACTCTTCTATTGCCAGCTCTAGTTCTTGGAGTTTTTCAGGTGTTCTAAGAGATCGACAGTTAATAGTTGCTATGTGGATGTCATTTACTTTGTTTTTCATGTTAGTGTTATTTTTCATGTTAGTGTTATTTTTTTCCTTTAGAGGGTCGTGGTCATTTTTCCCCACGATGACCAGTCGGCTTGGGGAAGTATTTTGTTTTGTTATTTTATGTTGGTTCATGTTGAGCTGTTTATTTTTCCGTTTACCGACAGTTAATTGTTATTCTTTGTTAGTTGTTGTCTTAGCGGGAAAAGACGAAAGAGAATTAGCTCTAATCCTCATTACGTCGAAAGCATTTGGTCTATTGTTAATCGGCGGCATTAGAGTTTGTTGTTTCCTTGGTTGAGCATTGTTTTGTGGGGATGATGATGTTTCTCTTTTGCGCTTATCCTTATTTATGTTAGTATTTTTTTTTCTTTTACTACTAGTTTGTCAAATTTCAGGTACGCGATATTTCCCTTTTCTCTCTCCTCTTTTAGCTGCGCCTGCAACGTTTTCCTTTTCTCTATTACTTCCTTTGTGTAGTCTTCTGTAACATATACATTTTTGAAGTTTTTCTTCTTTCCCATAACTTCATTCTTCTTCCATTCGCTCGTAAAGGAAATCAGAATTGGTCTTGGTTTTCCAGAAGACTTTCCCTTTCCTAGACGATATATTTTGTTTATCTCATGTTCTTGTAATTGTATGTCAAGGTCAGTTTTGAAAATATGTATTGTATTTTGTATTAATTCTTGTGTAGACCTTTCGCCTTCATTTACTCCAAACATTATCAAATTGTTTTGCTTCTTTCCTCTTTTTAAACTTTCTACTTCCTTTTCGAGATTTTCTACTTTTATTTTTAAGTTTCTATTTTCTGTTATAATAGGTTGAAGTTTTTCGTCTAATCTCTCCATTATATTATTTGTTATCGAATCTTTCAATTCTATTGTTTGGTTCAAGATTTCATTCTTCATTTTATCAAACAATAGTTGAAACTGGTCCTCCATTCTTGTAAACTAAATCTGCGTGTTATGGAACGTAATTAGTGGTAGTTTTTATTTACTTGCTCTGGCAACACTAGTTAGCTGTTACTGTGACAAGTGTCAATGCCATTGATCTTTTGTATGCTCAATATGATTGGTGAATTTCTAACCTCTAATTATCACTTTTTGGAGATACTTTTGTTGAAATTCAAGAACTTACGTGATATTGTGTTAAATCGGTAGTTCCACTACACGGACGACACTTCGATTTGTGTTTTGTGACGTCGCAGTCTCAAGAACAGTGTACGAAATTATTTTTTAGCACTCAATATTACGGAGCTACACAATTACGATGCTTACAGTATGACAGCCGGAAACGGAAAACCGCATTAGTACATAAGTACACACAAATGTTTTTTTAATACAGGTTATATATTATTAATTTTTTATATTTATTATAAATTTTTTATCATATTAAATAACCAAGTTAAATTTTAAGTAAAATTGGGATTTAATAAATATGTAATTATACCAAAACGGTCGAAAAGGGTACCAAGTTTGAAACATCCAAACAATTTTTATGTGTCTCAGACGAAGCTGAACGCAAATCTCTATATTGATCCATAGCCAACATAGTAATGTTCTTACGAGGCGATTCCATCACCCAAAGACACCAAAGAACTTCTTCTAACGCAAGACAATCTGATTGAAACACACATGACTGAGTTAAACAAAACAACGGCAACATACCATAAATTCAAAAGAACTGACTCGACAACACTCGCTATGTAAAACTTCACATTATGCGTGTCGCGGCGACGTTCACGCTCACTACGGCTCAATTATACGCACCTAAAATAACATTTACCCTGGGTGGTCTACCCGGAATCGGTAATGAACGGATAAAGAATTCAAACTTTTATTGAACGTGAGGTAAACGTGTAAACGTTTTACAGCTTTCCTTGGTATCACTGTACTAACAGCAAAATAGGCGAGCAATGTACTTCTAAACGACGTGCAATTATACTATTATTATTCCCGAATTCGCCTATTTTTGAAAGCTTGGAAATTTCATTTTATGAAAACAAATAATAATATTTATAATGTTTTTCGACATTTATTTTTAATCATATAACAAAGCCGTACATTAATAATTAGTCGAAATTCCTCATTTGTACCTGAGAAATTCCATTCACTCACGTACTCACATGTACCGCTCAGAAATGACGGCATAGTGCTCAGAGTTATTTTCAGATATAGTAACAGCCTTCTAAGCGTAATTCAGGTTGGGTCATTTCACAGGTATTTTTTTTCATGGGTAGTCTATTATTAGTCAGAAGGTTACAGCAGTGCTAGTAATAAGATATTCGATTTTCAAACTTGAAATCGCGCGTTTGTATCCCGGCTGTGTACCAATGGATTCTTCTTTCACAGTTACTATTTGCTTTACGGTGTAGAAATTACCTGCATAATTCGCCAATGTTTCGGGTTTTATCTAACTATGTCACCAATTACGAGGATATTGATATTTTCCACTTCACCAAAGAAGATGTGAGAAAGTATTTGAAGAGGCGGGAAGACTCTGATTTTGTTTAAGCAGTGATTGTTGTTAATGTTAAATTTCAGTTTTTTTATATAGTTTTGTCTATTATAACAATTTTTTTTTCTATTTCGTATATATTGTTTATCTATGTAATCTGATTTGGCTTTCTGTATTGTCTAAGTGTTTTGTTTCATAATATGTATGTTAGTTGTAAGATTATATATAATTAAATAAATAAAAAGCTGTTATTGAAAAGGCTGGGCAATATAATTAATCTCATCAACAAACAAACGAAAGAACAAATCTAAGACCTATAAATTGGCTAAGTTTAAGAAGCAAATTTCTTTGTCCCCTGAACGTTCGCTGTAAGCAATGTACTTTAAAAACTGTTATACCGTAGCGTCTACTGATAGTATGTGCCTTATCCGGGCTGTATTTCACGAAGTTTGTCTCTGAAATATTGACCAACTTGGCTTTGATCTAGACTGGAGTTTTCTTTGCACAACGAAGTTTGAGATAAAAGAGACAAACTGAGCTTAATTATAACTCTGAGTTGTATCTTTTGTTGATAAATTGCTCAAGTCTTTGTTCTGATTATTAAATTAAATGTTCTTGTAAGTTATAAAACATACACTTCGAGTAAGATAAAAATCAATAAATCTAATAATTCGCTAATATTATAACTCAATATACACACACGCACTGTTTAGATTATTTTTACATACAGATTTATAAAATAAATGAAAATAGCCTATGTTCGAGTACTATACTAAGGATTACATCAGGTTTATACATAGTAAAATTTAAGAATTTAAAAGGAGTTAAATTAATTCTTAAAGTTGTCTCTCATCTTCGCTACTATTTTTCAACATTTTCCCGCTATCTCTTTTATATTATTTACCCAGGTTTCTAGTGGGCGTCTTCACCTTTTTCTTACCACTGGGCCATTCCAAGTAAGAGTTTTTGACCCATATTTTATCAGCCACGTATAAGCAACAACGTATATATTTTGTCCCGCTTTTAAATACTTAACACTAAAGCAATATTGATAAATCAATAGATTTTCAGTTATATTGGTCTATATATAATCTCTTATATTAAAGAACATCGCCCACTAATCGTTTTTATAGTACCTAGGTGAAATTTAGCATGTCTACAATAGATTCACTGTACCGATATACGCCGAAAATCACTGCACGCTACAATTTAAAGCCCTCACATGCAATCGAAGCATCGTTGGCTGTATTTGAAATTTATTTGGCAGAGCCTAGACAGGCAAATTGGTTCGTTCTGATATTATGCCGTCGGGCAACGGTAATAGCGTGGAACACAGCTTAAAATGCAAAATAATTGTTATAACCTACTCGTATATTTGCGTGGGTAATTATGCGATTGTTCACGGCATGCAATCTGTTCGCGGCTTGCTAAGTAAATATAGTGGATTTATTGTAGTTATAACTTAGTAGTTTAGCTTAGTGTTAAGGCAAAAAGTATTAATTGTATTTTAGTGTATTTAGTCACTGGGTGATGACATCAAAAAAATCGTGGGTCTTCAATGGATGCAAATAGTTCGGGATAGAGAAAGATATCAAGCCTTGAAGGAGGCCGTTACTGGAGAGGGTTCCTGGTACATACTAACTGTAAAAAATATTTACTATCACATAGGATAATTAGATACTAGAGTATCAGGAAATAATTAAAGGCTACAAATAAATAAAATAATAATTAGTGTATTTAGTCATATTCTCTCGAGATAATCAACACTCATATATACTATTTATCTATATAGGCTATGAAGTCACAAATTAAATAAACAATTATGATTTAGATTACCAGGAAATCTCTTTAAAAACGCCGGCACCACGATATGGAGCCAACTATCAATGTTTGTTCACAAGCGTTGCATGTCTCTCAACATCTGGATACGTGCAGTTATTTACTTTATTATACATTAAACTAATTTGTTAATAGTCGCTCTATAAATGCTTCTAGGTGACAAGAATTGAAGCAAAACGAAATAATAATAATTTATTTATTGTAAGAATATGGTACAAAAATGTGTAAGGTGGTACAATCATAAGTTCGCATATTCTGCCACACACAATGGCGCGCAAATTTGTCTTAAGGAATTTAACATTTTACATTAATAGTCAAAGTCAATTCTTATATTATTTTTTTAGTAGACTAGGCCAAGCGTTGCTGTGGCTAAGATTTTTGTTATATTACATAGTAGTAAACTATTTAAGAGAAAAGGCAGGAGAACACCAATCCACCATGCTTTTTTGGTGGTTATGCCATTAAATTGTAGCTTATGTGAAACGTTGGTAATTATTTTGATAAGGATCAATACCTAGGTACGAATAAAGAGCCTTTTCTAGCGGTGGTATTTTAATAAAAAAAATTAATAAAAGGACGCTTATTCTGACGTAACTATAAAAGATAGAGACATGCTGTCGCGACAATTTTTATAGATAGTAGTGATGTGTCCTAAAAAAATGTAATACATCATTTGTTCTATCATGAATAGTTTTCGCAGCGCACACGATTGAAGGAAGTAGCTTTTTAGAATAATTTAGAAAGTAGCTTGCCAACGGTGAAAGAAATTTTGAAATCAGTCCAGTAGTTTCGGAGCCTATTCATTTCAAACAAACAAAAAATCAAACCTTTCCTCTTTATAATATTAGTATAGATATCAACTACAGTGTCTCACGCAATTATGATACTCAGGCGTAGTTTTAAACTTCTGAATATTAAAATTGTGCAATCTACAAACATACATATAAAAAGAAATTCAAAGACCCAGACAGATACAATATTATTAATAGTAATACCAGCAATTTAAAATATGTTCTGTGCCAAATTTGAGCTTTCTTCGTTATTAAACCACGTCATCTCTTAAGATGAGATTTTTGCCCTCAATCCGCAAGTGTTTGTTTAATTTGAATTTGTTTATTTAATAAAAAGCATTAGTCTTCGCCAGACTGGCAAGTCATGCATGCCATAAATTTTTATGTGTTTTCTTTGTAAACATTTGGTTCTGATTTAGGAGGAATTGAATTTTTAACTTGCATATGATTAGTGTGAGTGTGTGCATTGTGTTCTGGATTAAATATTTCCTGATTGTTATTAAATTACGATATTAGACTTTTGGGTCTCACTCGAACAAAATAGGTAAAAAGTTAGATTCCTTGTAGACCGAACTGGGCGAAACGTTTTTCGACTTTCATCAAAGCTGTTCTGAAAGTTTTAACAGATTATCGAGCTTTAATGTACAATATTAAGACGAAAGTCCGTTTACTGAACTTTCTCTCTCTTCTCCAATTCTGAGTTCTTTTATTAGACTTATTTTTAGCTATCTATGATAATTAATATTGTTAAGGTAATTAAACTAACTCCTAATAATTTTTGAGAAATAAATGTATTTATTATTACGTAAATCATTCGAGAATGATATCCGTTTTTACTCTAATATGTAAAATTGTCTCAAGCGTCTGTGTTATGTGTCTGTGTTCACTCAGATTCAATTCAATTACACCAATTTTTTTTTGTTTCATTAGTGCCATACATTTTTACATTTCGATTATATATACATGTTCATTTTGCACATGTCTCAGAAGAGTAAGTAAAAACATTCGTCGCAGTAAAATCGCACAATCAATTATAAAATTAACGATTTCACACAACCCAACTTCCGCGGAACGAATATAAATGTCTGGACAGAATCAAGCATGACATTACTTGGGAATTTGAACCGCCTTTGGGAATTGACCTGATAATGATCTTTAAATAGACAATGCAATAACGATGTACTGTACGGTTATATAAGGTTGTTTTATATAATACGTACCTACTAGCAATTCACGGTTTCATGTGCGGTACACACCGATCTCGTGGTAGTCTACTAAGTCGGACTATAGATATGTACTTATGTTATCATAAAAGTATTATTTTACTAAATTTTCTTAGTTTTTAATTAATTCCTTTCAGATTATTACATACACACTTACATACATAATCTAATTAATATACAGACTTTACTTTACAACTAATATATATCTAATACATTTATAAATTCATAACATCATTTACGTAGAATGTACGACATTAGTAAATTTAAAAATACTCTATAGGTTTTAAAAAATTGTTGGTTTCAAGTAGGTAATGAAATCATTTTTTTAATCACTTCAGGAATTTTAACTTGATAATTATAAATTGTTAAAAATAAAACGAAAATTAAAAATGCAAAATTATTATTATATTATATAATAATAACATAAATATAGCCTATGTCACGCAGTGAAGAAGCAGCTTTCAAATGGTGCAAGAATTTTTGAAATTGATCCAGTAGTTTTTGTGTGAAAACATTTCAACATATAGAAACACAACTGTTTTTTCTTTATAATATTACCTATAGGTATATACTATATGCTTAAATTTCTAACAAATAAATTACCGAATTAATGGAATATTCAACTTGATACCACGCTACTCGCAAGATTATAAAGAAAAAGTATAAAGAGTTTCCTTTTTGTAGTAAATAGAGCGATAGTGTGACAGTACTAAAACAATGTTTTACACTTAACGCAAAAACAAAGTGCCTTAGGAGGCTTCGAACCACTTAAGGTGCCAAAAATATTATAGAATACTTAGTTAATGGACATTATCTAAGTTTAAGTAACTTTGTAGTATTTAAACTAGCTCTTGTTTAAAGATTTAACTCACAAAAGTTTAATATTTTTTCTAGAAAATGTAATTTATCTTAGTCGAGTTTTATAATGTAAAAAATATTTGAAATAAGAACAGTAACTAACCGGGCCAATACGTTTGCTTACTTGATTTATACGAATGGTGACATTTATAGCCCGCATGGATATTGCACTTTTGCACCGATTGAATTTATGTGTGTTGAAGATACTTCCGTAATATCTGACCCTATTTCCGTAATATAAACGATAATAAATCATCGACTTTTGATTTTAATCCAGTTAATCTTGTTGAACTAGTTCTATTTTAAACATTGCTTAAGTGGATTTTTCTTAAAATATTATTATAATTTTACAGATTTTAAAGAGCTCTATTTATCTATAAATAACAGTATGTAACAATTTTGTATGTTAATAATAATTTCATTTGTACTTGTATTTGTAATAAATTGATATATCTGTTTCTGACTTATATTCATTATATACAACATAATGTACCTATTGACCATTTTGTCATTTATAGAATTACACATACATGTAATTCCACCCATATCACCTCGACGTCCGCCGTTCCACAACTGAGCGTTTTTCAATCCAGTTTTTGCCGCGCACCACCACTTTGTGGAACCAGCTGCCCACTGAAGTATTTTCGAACCAATTTGACTTAGGGTCCTTCAAGAAAGAGCCCACCAATTCTTAAAAGGCCGGCAACGCACTCGCGAGCCCTCTGGCATTGAGAGTGTCCATGGGCGGCGGTATCACTTACCATCAGATGAGCCTCCTGCCTCTTTGCCCCCTGTTCTATAAAAAAAAACTAATTATGTTAACAAAAGAATAGATAATACAACCCAAGGTAGATGTATTTTTTTATTTGTAGCAATACAGCTGAAGAGACGGTTTACATGTCCTAACCGACTGTCCAATGTATGGATACGACAGGTTTAACACTGAACAAGCTATGGCACATGTAACAGAGACAAACTTAAAAGAAATAATGTTCAACAATAGGTCAAAAGGCATCTCTGGAATTTGCTGTAAATGTTGTAACAAAAGAAATATATAGTAGTCCTTAATCATCATTTACTTTAGTTGTACATATACGTAAGGTATTTAATACCTCCAATGACAACATAGCTATTTATTTAATTTAAATATATATGTTTGAAAATACATAGAATGTGCATAATTAGCCATTTTAGACGTTTCAAATTGTTGTGACTTTCACTTAATTATTACATATTATATCTTTAGTTACTAATGAATTGATTGACCAAAATTCAACAGGCACGACAAACCCAGTACAATTCGACAGTGGCTAAAACATTGCACACATGACGTTTAGCGAATACACCCATAACCATAATTACAATCCAATTAATTCTCGTGAGAATTAACAATATGGAACAGTAAGTTAACCAAGCCAACCAAGCCATCTTGTCAAGGTTAAATATAAAAAGTGTGAAGAATTTGTACCGCGATGTAAGGGCGTTGCAATTTTATGTTGTCGTTTTGCGGTTACACTAAAGACCCGCACCGTAAAACTTTTATCTCCCGTGTGGTCCGAACATTTAAATCAATTGTGTTTTAAGTTTTGCAGCTTAAATAGGCTGGAAACTAATATAATTACGCGGATATTAGCGTCCACAGTGAGTTTCCATCGCGTTCGTACTTTATACGATACGCCCCATCTAGGACCCATAGAACATTAAGTCATGTCGACGGATATTAGGGTAAGATTCAAAGTCTAGATTAAGAGCTAAGTATAACTTCTGTTCGTCAAATGCGACTGTGTTGACTCTGCGTAATATTATGTAGGTCATCAATAATAACCAGGTTGATTCGACCACTTTAGCGGATCTCTATTGAATCTCCAATTGATTAAGGGATACTCGTGACCGTATAGTACCTATATTTATTTATTAAATAAATTATATAGTACTAAAACTACAGTATATGTTACAAACTGTTCTCATGACAATTAAGGTAAACATAAATTATACAAAAAAATATATATATACTAGTTAAAATAAAAATACCAGAAATTTTTGTTAAGCACAAAAATAAATCAAAAATTACCAGCAAAAATATTGTTTTAAAAGTACCACAATTCGCATGATTTGAAGTATAAATAAATGACAATAAATGACATTTAATGGTTATGTTTTGTTCTCGGTTATAGACTAGTTTTACATACATACGAAATTGATAGAAAGAGATGAAACAGGACTGATACGAGTAGAGAGCAATTAGATTTAGTGTTTATAAATTAGTATTTTCAGCATTTGATTATTATATTAGCTAAGCAATCAAACGTTTAGTGGGAATAGAAATACATTTCTAGCGATACAGATAAAATTAATTTTTAGAATCCCGCAGGTTCTTATTGTATTATATTTACCAAAGTATTTATATAGTGAAATAAACGCTGAAGTAGATATATAAAAATCCCTTATTACATTTTGGTTTTCAGAATTTTGAACGACTAAATCATCCGAAAAGTTTCGCTTAACCCAATTAGCATTACCGACAGCTGTTGTCTGCTCCATTAATTCTAAATTTACGCTTAAATTGTCTAATATTATATGGATATCGTAAATTCTTGCAAATAAAAGTACGAAAGTTTTAATATCCTTATGATTTAACAGAACAAACGTGACTTACCTGACTGAGCGTTTCATAAAGCAGTTTTTGCCACCACCATTATGTGGAACAAGCTGCGCACTAAAGTATCTATGCACCAATACGACTTAGGATCCTTCAAGAAAAGAGCGTAACCTTTCTTTGAAGGCCAGAAACGCACTTGCGAGCCTTCTGGTAGTGTCCATGTCCTGATGTTATCATTTAACATCAGGTGAGCCTCCTGACCGTTTGCCCCTTGTTATACGTATTTTAAAAAAATACTTCGCCAATTAGTTATGATACACGCTATGCTACTATATATAGCATCAATACGGTATATAGAAATATAGAAAAGTTAATGATAATAATAAAAAGCTGTGTATGGAAAACTTTAGGAACTATTTGTAAATTTACGGAAGCACGAACACACATTACATGATTCAAATAAAATTCGTGTAATGATTTAAATTGTATAAAATATCGGTGTGTTCGACTTATAAAATTTATTATGGTACTTAAAAGTAAGGCCTTTCATAGTATACAACTCATGTCAATACACACTAAATAGGGTTGCCTGTAAGATATCGCTTAGTAGCAATAAGGCCGCTGGTTGCACCATCTAAGTATTATTTCAATATATTAAAAATTATTATGTTTAGTTATTTTAACTAACACACTTGATAATATTATTTTAGCAAACTGCTAGCATAGGCTAGGTATAATTATTTTAAATTTTATTTAACAAAAAAACAGATTTTTTTTGTATATACTATATATTTCTAAAACACTTGTTCTAAACTCCAATTACCGAACATTTCAAATTTGGAACGAAATAACAATTCCCATGCTTAAACACCTCTCAAGTAAGTTTTAACTGCAACAGAGATAGTAAACATAATTTACAACCACGTTTTTATATTTAAACTTGTAGTTCCATAAAATGTTCCGTAAATTTCTATCGGACAGTTCTGGGACTGATCTCTCATCCGGTCTTTATGGTTCTCTGATTTATTTTGTTATCTTTTTATTGCTGAACTAACGACAAGCAACTTGGAAGATTAATCGCTCGTGTCATCGTGATTTAGCAGAGCAACCGATATTTAATGGAATTGGAATTATATTTAGACACAACCGCTTGAATGCCCAATCACGAGAGAGTTATTGCAATAATTAGATTTATAGGAAGTGAGAGTAAACTAGACGTGGTTATAGATTAAACGCACAAGGACGGGTTTTAATATTAATAATAGCTTTAAGATCTGGCAGCTATCTCGGACAAAGAATTAGTCTAGCAATTCAAAGGGGGAACGCTGCCAGTATCTTCGGAACCTTGCCTAAAGGGACTCCTTTTAATAATATATTTGAGTTTATGTTAAGGTTAGTTTTTTTTTCAATGTTTATTATTTTAGTTATAGACAATAATTACTTCATATTGTTACCGAAATACAATACTAATATTTTATTTTTAACTTTTAAGTTATGGAGTAACATTAGATAACCAATAGGGTAAATTATATATTATATGAACAATCTAAAATCACACAATTGTCTGATTATAGAAAGATGAAGGCAGCGTGTGTTTGTAAAATTTAGTTTTTTGGGAAGGGCTAAACAAGAAGTGTTAATTACCGCCACGGGGCACCTGCAAAGCCGGGAATCTTAAGAGTCAGTTTCTAGCCTTGAATGATACGTCTTGGAAGGACCCTAAGTCGTATCGATGTGAATTAAAAGTTAGATTTATCTTAGATTAAGAGTTAGTTCTTGTTCTTAGAGAATTAAAGTTTAAATTTATAAATGCAACTGCCAATCATTGTCCTATACATAACTTTGAATTTAAATCTTATCAACTACTCATATACTGACTGGTGACTTGTAATAACAGGTTTTCCCAACCTTTTTCAAGCACCAAGCGCACAATAATAGATAGCATTAAGTTTATTATCAAAAGAAAGATCTTAATGTACTTATTTGCAATTAAACGATTAAGTCAGAAATATATTGTAACACCAATGTCTAATGCTGCCAATATTCTATTTTTCACATTTCTTGATATAAGGCTGTATTAGGCAATTTAGTTGTAGAAAATTTATTAAAGTGAACAAAAGCTGTAAATTTAGTGATCAATAAAATAAATAATAATATACGAATAAACAATGCCGTGGGAACAAACAAATAACATAAATATGTAAACTGCATGGAATGGAGACGCCTACATCTTTGATTGTGATTTGACATTTAGAAACATAAAATCTTTACGATATTTACGTACTTAAACACGACATTTTAAAATTATTGAAAGTGAAAAGAATAATAAAGGAGTCAGTACTTAAAGAGCCATTGCACTGTGTATATGACAGACGACCGCGATAGGACTAGGACAATATGAGATAACGGCTAGACCGTTCCATCACCGACTAACAACATCGCGTGTTATGTCCAGAGCGTTGAGAATTGCTTTAACAGCGTCACGAAGATGTGCAGCGTTTTTGTCGATTATACCAGCACATCTTTATTAAAGAAAAAAAAAATTAATAAAGATGTGCTAGTATAATAATGTAATGCAATTAATCATACTTGAACATCGATGGTGAAAAACATCATTATTATTTTATAAAGTTAAATTACCATTTTTTTTGAGGTTTTGTATTTTTATAAGGGCACAGAACCAAGACCTTTTTTCACTTCTGTCATGTGTACTTTGTACGCAGGCACTTTTTTAAAAATATTAACTCTCATTATGGATTTTGATAAGAAATTAATTTATGCAATTAATACTGCCAGCGTTAAAGGTGCCAGAGGGACCGAACTTCTTAATTTTATTTTTAATTATTTTTATTATTACTATGCAGATTAAGAAAATTGTAAAAACTGTATATTTGGTTATGATTACTATTTGTAACATATAAAGTTATAGTATATTACTAAAAGTAGGATAAGGTATAGACAACTTTATCGATACTTTATCCTACTTTAAATAAAGGAAAACAAAGTCATTGTTCTTTTTTTACAGATAAGAAGCAGATGCTCAGTTCACTAAAAGTGTTAAATGTTTTAGTGGTTTGGCAGTAAGTTTCTAACTATATCTAAAAAGATTATTTCATTTTTGTTTAGTCTGTATAGTTTGAAGGTAGATTTCACCGTTTTGAAGTTGACAGTTTGACATTTGTTCTGATGTTGACAGCTGACTAATTGATAGATAATTTGGGTGACTAATTTAATTAGTGTTATTTGATATATATCTATTCAGTTACTCACATTTAAAATATTGTAATAAGTAAATGAGTTTAATGCTTTTTGTCACAGTTCTTGACAAACATATTTAGAAAGAAAAAACATTTTAACAAATAACATAAGTATTTTAGTGCACATTTAATACTCCGTCAAGAAAAGTATTTATAAAAAGGCTAACCCTGTGCAAAATCTATAAATAAATATGTAAGTCCATTTGAATGACCGTGAATTTCAATGAACTAGTTCAATTATCATTTGTCGAGTCCCATGCACTTAGCCTACGTCTAAATGACGCCTATTAGTTATCTATTGATAAGGCTGTGTTGAAATTAAAAGCCTATGAGAGTCCTCCCACGCAACAACTCGTTTCAAGTTATGTCTGAAGATACCATTCGAATGATGTTATGCATTTGAGTCCTGGCCTTTATTTGTAAATAAGTAATAAAAGTGAAAATGTTTTACCATTAATTAAGTCATTATTTGATTATGCTTGTTAAAATTTGTTCAGATAAGAATTCAATATTAAATACTTGAGCTGATTTATTTACAGTTATGTAATATTCTAGTATGAGTTATGTACAGAATCTTATTTATTTGTAGTTTAGATAATTTATCCATAAACTAAGCTGTAATTTTTTTTATTCTACCTACCTTATTTTTGTATAAAAATCCTTAAACTTTTGATTGAAACATTTGTGTAATTCATAGAAATATGAACATAAGTTCGTATTTCAATATCTAGTTTAATTAATATCAATCGTGTTATTTTTAACTTGAAAAATAACAAAGATTTTTTATTGTTAAGTATCGTAACGAAAATTACTAAAATAAATCCTTCATTTGGTTGTAACGAAGCCGTGCCTTAATAATTGCTTCAGTAAAAGTAATTGCGATCTATATTTTGAGTGTAAGACCTACACTATCACTTCTGACTTCACTATGAAAAATTCATTAACAGTAGTACTATAAAATGTTCAATACAGTTCATACAAATAAAAATAAAAATAAAATAATTAAATATTCAAAATACCGAATCTATCAAGATTATATTATATACGACAGTTTGTACTTTGTACCAGCAATCAAAATTAAATCAGTTGGTGGGCGGTGGCGCCACTCACTAACCAATTTACTCAAGAGCACGAATTAAACTGTACCGACTACCAATTACAAGCTTCGGTATTTCAATGATTACTAGTCAACACTTTAAATTAAGTTGTTTTCAAGTGAGTAGTTTACTACTTAAGGTATAATGGTACACATATTTTTATCTATTACATTAACAACTTTCGACTTTCGTTAACTTGTGTACCGTTATTTAATTATTTTTTTTAATTTATATTAGTATCTAAAATAAGTTTAAGAATTTTCTTTTTTAACTATGGAACGAAATATTATTTATCACATGTATGTAATATGTTGTTTTTAAGTTAGAGCTTTTAACTAGACGTATAAAATCGTTGGGACATAAGACGAGATTTAAGTCATTCATTCAATCATTCAGTCATTCAGTCAATTTATTTGTGAACCCCAGTCATCACAGATATTATTGTATCCGTTTCCTTGATATATTTTTTTTTCGGAATATTACCTTCGACGACGCATACACGTCGTAGATTTTTTGGTAGGTGCCCATTTCCTTACAAAAAGGGTCCAGATTGTGAAAAAAATTGAGCAAATGAAAAGAATACATCCATGAATACATACCAGGATACTAGGTAGGTAAAATATACCTAAAGTAGTTAGAAACATTTTGATATAAATGTTATACTTAACAGATGACATGAAATTATTTCCACCAGTTTA
Source organism: Pieris melete (assembly GCA_963693345.1). Classification (NCBI taxonomy): domain Eukaryota; kingdom Metazoa; phylum Arthropoda; class Insecta; order Lepidoptera; family Pieridae; genus Pieris; species Pieris melete. Next base: position 2,245,398 of record CAVNZK010000043.1, on the reverse strand, counting down.
AATTCAATCGTTGCCTGATATAATTTATCCAATTCAATCCATTAATGGATTTACTAGAACGTATTCAACCAAATTCAGCTTTATTAGTCCAACCAGTTTCACAATTGTTTTTATTAATAAACCTATTTGTAACAAAAATAATTAAATAATTACATTACCATTTAAAATAGTTCCATAATGTGCCATTATAAATTTCTTAATGTAAACAATGAAATTGTACCGTATAAAAAACGCCATTAATAAGAATTTTCGTGTTAACGTCAAATTAATATACATTGCAGAATTTACATTTTCGCTCGCTTATATCCATTACACGTGACGTGTAAATTAAATATTAATTTCAATAAACAATCTACATGTTAAATGACCAGGGACAGATAGCATTTTAATGATTTGTTACAGTGTACTGAAAATGTGTTATTTGCCTTTAAAATAAGACTTTTGGTAATAATAATAATGATCTAGTGGCGCTAGAGCCCCGGATTTATTTCATAGACAAGTAGACGGTTCCGACAAATATCGTCAGTTTTTTGGAGTTGAGATATGCCAGTTTCCTCATGATATTGTCCATCAATGAAGTCCATTGGTGCTCTGGGAATCGAAGTTACGAACGAACGCAAGCTGAAGCCGCTAGGCCAACACAGCGCTGTATATTACGTAGGAACACCATAATTAAATTAATTATAATATATACTTAGTAACATGGACAAATTGTAAGATAAACGAGTACTAAATCAAAGCTCTTAAAAAAAATAGAACATCATCATATAAAGATTTAAGAAATAGAAGCAAATAGGTAATGCATTATTAGGATCCTTCAAGAAAAGAGCGTACCATTTTTAAAAGGCCGGCAACGCACTCGCGAGCCCTCTGGCATTGAGAATGTTCATGGGCGGCGGTATCATTTAACATCAGATGAGCCTCCTGCCCGTTTGCCCCTGTTGTGTAAAAATTATTTACGAATGCAATATAAATATAATTCCTTAGGAAAAGTACTGAAATGGATGAAATTACCACCATTTTCTGTAATTTTATTTCTTAAAGAGTGACAATCCTACATGAATACAATAGAACGTCTGAGTTTGATTCCCGGTGGAACAATAATTACCTATACAAAAATACTAAATACACCCGAACATTAATTCCCACGCAAGACCACACACAAACTGTGATATGAATTACTATGAATTTTCAATAATTACTAATCAAGAAATACGTACAAGATAGTTCTAGTCCATAATTCTATCCTATCAAACAGACACAGGCGCCGCCGCCCACAGCCCGTCTCGGATGTTGCGAAACCTATTACCATGCCAACTTTAATACCTGTAAATACCGTAGAAAAAGCTTTAAGCTTTAAATTATTCGGTGCGTTTCATGGGAAATCAGTTGATTGGCTCGCTCGGAAGGCAAGATTGAAATTAACTTGTAATTCACTCTGCAATTTATTTAAATTGTGCGATGTTCAACGAGTTGTATCTTTAGTTATTAAAGAGGATTCTCGGATACAACAATTGTTAATGTTATCATTATTAGTATTGAACTAACCATTGTTTTATTTATTGATCACTGGCCTACGCGAACTTTGTTTTTCCTTAATATGATTTGTTTACTTAGCCTACCTTTTTAGTAGCTACATACCAACATATGATACATTTTGCTTTGCAACCCCTAGAAGGTTCGTTTTTCCGCAATTTTTTAAGCAATATATTTTGCGATTTAATTTTATTTATATAAATTTCGTTCCATAATACTACAATTACATAATAATATATTATGATTATATAGTAGTCTAGTCGACAAGTTGAAAATGGTAGAAAATAGAGATACTGCTCTTAAAATTTTGTGCGATAGCTCATTGGATCCGGAATGACGTCTAGAAAAATGTGCCAAAAGCGTGTATTAGCACATAAAAAATTGCAAAAGTTATAAACAATTAAAGATGAAAAAAATGGCATTTCGTTTTTTGCCAATATTTAATAAACTATTAATATTTAAGAAATTTCAACATTCTGAAAGAGTAGGAACTTTCCAATAAAAAACTCCCGGAACTCTATCTCCATTTTTATAATTTTAATTTAACGCTGATAATAGGTCTGAATATAGGAATCGTACGTCATAAGTACAATGGAAATCGTGAGAAACTGCATTTAATAAATAATAAGTTAAATAAGCAATTATCATGTAAAAGTTGTTGATTTTTTAGAAATATTTAGGCACATATTTTTTCATAAACACATTATAATATTTCAAAAAAATGAATTTCATTTAAATATTATGTATACGACAAAATCACATTGATTTTTACTTCGCTTAAGCATAACAATAATAAAGCAATTCCACCTAGTTGTTAAGAAGGGATTATACCATATTTATTTAAATGGATCGACAAATCTATATTAAGGGCTTAGGCCCTACCCATACGAACAACTTCAAAGTGTACAAATTATATAATTGTTACCGATATTTTATCTATGCATAAACGACAGATAAAAAATATAGATTATGTTGCTACTAATTAAAATGTCAGTTAAGGAATGTGTCGTTAATTAAATTAATACCGTTTATTATTGGAAATGGAATCCAGAATATATTTTAAATAGTCGTCTGAGATATGATATCTATATATATAAAAATGAAACCCGTCTTCCGTTGTCACGACATAACATGAAAACGGCTTGACCGATTTGTCTGGATTTTTTTTGTTGTGTTTGTAATTGTCAGGAGAAGGTTCTTATAAAAGAAAAAAAGAAAAAAATTAAACACTTTGTTTCTGAAATAGTTTTTAATTAATTATACCAATTTGAAATCAATATTCATAGTTAAGACAGGACAACGTCTGTCGGGTCCGCTAGTACTTTTATAAAAAAATAATTATATTTGATTACATGTGGATATGAATATATATTAGTCTACATCGAGAATTGTGATTGTAGTTTTTGCAAATGAAAATCTGATTACTAAATCCGAGATATATAATTTGTCATATATTATAAATATGTTTAAGAAAAGATCGTGCAATTCCCTGAAAGATCGGCAGGACACTTGCTAGTCCCTGGCGTTGCAGGTGTGTGGCGGTAATCACATGTGAAATTATTTTATAATAATTGAATTATATATATTATGTGAAAATTCCACATCAACTAAGTAATTCATTTATCATTCAGTAATTCATCTTCATTGTAAATAAGCTCCCGCTCATTCGTTTCATTTCTATGTACGGTAATCCACGCTGCCGTATTCGATAAATAATAATATAATATTTCGAATGTCACAACTATATCGAGCAATTATGTCTATGGGTCAGGTAAGAGATTAATACTGAATGTATGAAAATAATATCCATGATAACATTAAAAGTATAACTCTAAAATAGTTATACTCGTAAGTGTATAGAGTATAGATACAGGAAAAATCTAGTATACTTGTAATTATAGTCTTTCTCACAATTTCGTTTAGACTGTCTTTCTTGTTCCTACACGGACCTTCACTGATAGGTTATTTGCATAATATGAAAGACAAAGACCGTTTCTTATTCATCATGACTGAGGCGTCACTCGCATGGACTCCCGCCCGTTGCCACCATTTACATAATAATTTTCACTTATGAATACGTATTAAGGCTTTATTGCACTTATAAATATTTACAGCGAATGTAGTGGGAGGTTGTGGGAGGAGCAGAATAATATATATTTTGCTTAAACGCTTTATTAATGTCTAGTGCATTCTTGTGATTTTTAATATTCAAGTTTGTACTAGAGAGCTATAGAACTTGAATAAGTATTAATAGTATAGATAAAATGACTGGAGATTTTTACTATGCGAATAGTGCTACAGCAGTGTTGGCCTAGTGGCTTCAGCGTCGCCTCTCATCCTGAGATAGTGGGTTCGAACCCGGCTGTGCACCAACTTTCAATGTGTGCATTATTTGCTCGAACGGTGAAGGAAACCATCGCGAGGAAATCGGATTGCCTAGACCCAAAAAGTCGACAGCCAGTCAGGCACAGGAGGCTGATCCCCTACGTGCCTATTATATTGGCAAATGATCATGTCTGAGGCCCAGCTGAAAAGGTTGTAGCGCCACTAATATAAATATATTATAACGTCATCATGGAAAAAATTCAATTTACGTAATTTCTTGCTTATAATTGTTAAAAATTATTTATTATAATTATAGTTTATAAAATTACTTGTCTAACACTAAGCCGTATAAAAAATTAGTACGAAAGTTATAAGCAACAAACACTTAATAGAACTGTGGTATTAAAATTTCACAATGCTCTTCATTTAATTCGAAACGAATCGTACATAATATAAGCTCTGGCTTTTCCGCTTAATTGCCCGACTGTTTTGTCCGTTAATGAAACCTCTAAGGCCAGCTTAAATCCAAATAAACGAAAAGTTCTGTTTCAATGCTAATACTACAATTATTTATTGTTTATATATATGATTCAGGGTATATAAAATCTAGTGTTAGTCTTGTATTTATATCGTAAAAATGTATTAAAAATTAAAATGAGTAGGTATAGAAATATTATTTCTCTGTCGTATTTATTATAAATATTATTTCGCAAGTCTTCAATGCTGCCTGCCTAGTGCCTATTATGAGTTAATTACAAGTAAATTTATGCTGTTTTTTTTATTATAATAGGGAGGCAAACGAGCCAACGGGACGCCCAAAAAGGGCAGTCATCGCAGCCCATAGACACCCATTTTTAGTAGGTGCGTTGCCGGCCTTTGAGGGAGAAGTACACTCGAATTTTGACTAGTTGGAGGTCGTATCGCTCAGGGAAGTCCCCCACCGGTAGTCGATTTCACAGTTCGCTAGTTCGCTAAAGAAAATGCCTAGTGAAACGGACTGTGGAAGACTTCCAGCCATCAAGGTGACTTGATTGAGTTCCGATTGTCCTTCAGGTCTCAGCCTCGTCTAACAACCTCTTCAATATTGAGCTCGCTATCGTCCTCCCAACTTCATGTTCCACCACAGTTATGTTACCATTTTATTATCTATTCAACCGTGACAGTTGATCGATCTCCTATCTGCATCCCAATAACCAAACCCTACGAAGACAATCCATTTTTGGAGACGGATAAAATGCTCTTTGTAGTTCCATTTTACCGAGTTTTCACTCATATTTGATAATCAATGTAAACCAAATAAAGTAAATAAAACCGTACAAAAACATTAAAATGTACGTTAAAAATTATTTAAAAAACCTGGTGTAAATTAAAATAATTAACTGTTGAAAGCGAGCTTACGTCAACTATAATTTTCATACAAAGGTCTATCCACAGACACCGATACGACCTCTCATGGATAGCTTGTATCGACAGATGGCTATTACAATCCATCGATTGGTTATTGGCACACTTGTTACAACATTTGGATTAAGATCACTATCCCAGATGGTGGATTATAGATTGAGATAGGTTATTGAGTTCAGGCGTAGGTGAACTGGTTTTGCGAATTGACACTCACGAAGAACAAATATATCTCAGCAACCTGTACAAATACTTATTCTTTACAAATAAGGCTGAGGCCAGACTAAAGAAAGACCTAAGCTATGATTCTCATGATTTTAGAATCGAGCAAGTGAGCAATGACTTTTTTTTACTGTCAGAGAAAGGTAACATATTATTTTTTTATATAATAGGGGGGCAAACGAGCTTGCGGGACGACCAAAAAGGGCAGTCTACGCAGCCCATAGACACCCATTTTTAGTGGGTGCGTTGCCGGCCTTTGAGGGAGGAGTAGACTCGCTTTTTAAACATTTGGAGGTCGTATCTCTGAGGGAAGACCCCCCCCCGGGAGTCGATTCCACAGTTCGCTAGTTCGCAAAAGAGAATGCCTTATGAAACGGACTGTAGAAGACCTCCAACCATCAAGATGATGTTGGTGAAATTTAGAGGTCGTACGGCTCGTACGGTGTTGAAAAGAGGCAGGAGGGATCAACCCAAACAATTCTTCCGAACACTCTCCGTAGTAAAATTTGTAAAAAACGCAAAGAGACGCAATGATCTACTTCATTTAAGGAAATAAAGACGTTGGCACTACTCATGATGATTCGAAGGATCAATGAAAAATTAGTAGCTGAGTATAGCGTATACGCAACCAATTCACGTCTGGTCTCAGCCTAACATTATTCTGTTTACGCTGAATATATGAAAACATAAAACCTTATAGGCATTCAATTCAACAACCTAGTGAGTTGTAGAAATTGTTTGCTATCTCCAATATATCAAGAAGGTTTACGACTCAAGTCCTGACATTTCCATATAATAAAAATGTTTCAGAAGGCTGTTTTTTCCTCGTTTTTGCTGAATTTCCCGTCAGATTTCTACTTGTCAATACATTGTTATTGGTATTTTATTCCTATGAGTTTCTCTACTGCAAATTATTCTCGAGGTCTTATGAAATAAAAATATTCGTACTTCATAATTATATTATAATATATTTTTTAGGACCACAAAATTAAGATTAACTCGTTATACAAACAAATTGACAGTAGGAACATAAAATCCAAACAACAATAAAAAACGTGTGTGTACTTATGTATACGCGTTAGAAGTTATACTACTTTGGCATAACAAGATAAAAATCTTTTCGAAAATATTATTCTACGTTTGTAGAAAAAAGGGGACTAAAATTAGAAAAACTAAATGTTGACTATAGCTAACTTCAGGGTGTCGGTTTTTTGTGACGGTGTGCGCGCGCATCGTACAAATTTACTCTCATAATTTTTCCGTAGCGCCAAAAGAAGTATAACTTCAAAAACTTGATATCTTTATAAGCACAATAGCCATGAACTGTATCAAATACCTTAAAAAGCGAACTATGTAACTCGGTAAGTGCGAAAACACAGCACATCAACTACACACATCAAAATTTTTCATTAGTAAACCTATGCCAAATTAAACAGTTTCATTCTTGCCGTTTGGCATGGAACTTATGAATTCTTGACAATTCGAAAGTTTAGAGAAACAGAAAGCTTAACGTAAACATCAAAGCAGAACTTTTACCGGACGAGACTTATATAAAATAACAGGTACTTTTTTGAGCCCTACATCGCACTTACAAATCAGTAAATATGAACAGCCTACGACACAGTCCACATACGGAGCTGCATCACGTTCAATAGTTTGTTCAGTACACAGTAATATGGATCAAATGCGATACACGTAAAAGCTTCCGTTTAACCAAACAATTTTCAACGAAAATGAACATCTCGTGGGAATAAGAGTTAATGAGTTTAAGCGTTTGTTTATTTATATCTTAAATCACTTGCCGAAGAATGACGTATACTACTACTAAACATCCTGCTATATTGAAAACAATATTCACTGATAGAGGAAAATCATGTTGTTTTAAAGTATGGAAAATGCTTGTAGTCAAGTATACACCCGAATTCACTTACTGCGTAATTATTATAATTATTGATTAGATTAACAAGTTTACATGTGTATGATTTGGATTATTTTACTACTTCTATTTTTGGACAATTCCTTACTAAATAACAATTGCTATCATTTACAAAACTTGGCGTGTACAAACTTTTCGAACTCTCAGCAGTCATTTTATGATTTGGCATTCCGATAAACAATAAACTAAAAGCTCCCACCTTATTAAGCTCCCTGTGTAAGTTCGAAAAGTGAGTAACAGAATCGCAAGGCTGCACTGCAACCTGACGTCTTTAGTCGCGTGATTTAGTCGCCAGGTCAAACTACGATTTATTAAAGATTCACAATTATTTACACGAATATTAAGACTTCTTATTTAACTTTCATGATAATTTTTGCTCTGAGTGGTTTTAAAAAAAAAAGATTTCGTTATAACAAAAAAAAATACATTGCAATTATGCCTATATATTTACAAACTATAGTATGTTAGATTAAATATATTTCATTAAAATCATGAAGCAAAAACCTTCATATTTCATACAATATTTTAATGACGAAAGTTTTGGGTCGAAATCGTGATATTTGGGGGCCAGGTAACCAAGTTACATAATGGCTGCTCTGCGTGACTGTACTTTTGAATGGGGACTATCTGGGGGTGTTTTATTGAAAAAGTACAGTCGTGAGCGGAATGCGTAAACGAGCGCCGCCATAAATATGAGTAATAGACTATTGAATTTTACTTCGAATATTTTGAATGGGGCTTATGTGTGTGTGGTTCTATCTTTTTGTTTAATTTTGTTGTATTATAAACTATGAATAATTTACACGCACCCAGGTATGACAGTTTGCCCTGATAGATAGCGAGAACCCGGGGTTGTTTTAGTAGTTATATCTCAACCAGTCTCTGAATCAGCAAAGACTCTGAATGGAACTTAAGGTACGGATTGAATCCCACGTACCTGTGATATTTTCTAGGGAAGGGGCTGCGCAAATGCATTTCCACTTCGAATTATGGTTCAGCGAGAAAAAAATTCTATCCTTGAGAACGAAGTTAGACTCCAGACAATCTAAGGACGCATACTCGTACGGTAAAGGAATACATCGTAAGGAAGCATGGCACCCATAAAAAATGTGTCAGGCATAGAAATAATTAAAAAATGATAAGTGCAATTATTTTTATAAAGAAAAATTATCTATTAAACAAATACAGATCGTATCGCTAAGAAACATTTTTAAAATAACGAAAAGACAATATCCAGACTATAAGCCCGCTGTAAAACAAATACTACTTAAATAGCAATTAAAACGGTACTTAAAATCCTGTGGAAAATCCTCTTTAGCTTAATTAAAAACTAAATAAAGTTCACGGATTTCTGTTTTCTCATTCCGTGTTACAAAAATAGAGACAAAAGCCAAGCTTTTGCGGGTCTTTATATGTTGTGACTGGTTTATTTCAATGAAGATGTGAATATAATTACGTCTTTGATAATTCGAGTTACGAATGACAAAAACTGACTGACTCTTTGTCTCCACAGTAAGCTTTTTTAGGCGAACTGGCAACCTGTGGAATCTACTTCCAATAAATGTCTTCTGTCGAGATACGACCTTCGATCCTTTTAAAAAGGATATACTAAAGGTCCGCAACGCAACCACTAACATAGGTGTCCATGAGTTGCGACAGCTGCCTTTTATGGCTGTTTCGTATTTCCGTTTGCTTATCATGTAAAATATTATATTTACTACAAATTTTCGTGTACCTTTGTTCTTTGATAGAAGTATGTATCTATTTATCTGGTATGTAGCTATCTGATGTGGAGAGGTTCTTTAGAAAATCTATAAAGACGTTATAAATAAGTATTTTCGGTGGTGAGAAGCGTTTTTGAGATGGATTCCGGGGACGGGCAGAAGCTAAAGAGCAGTGTTGGTCTAATGACTTAAGCGTGCGATTGACATCCCTGAGGTACGAACCCATTTAACAACTGATCTTACGGTGAACTAAGGGCGTGAGGAAACCGGCATTCCTTTTGAAAAGGAGACTCGTCTGATTTTAAGCGATACCGCCGCCCATAGACACTCACGCTGCCAGAGGGCTCGCAAGCGCGTTGCCGGCCTTTATACTTCGACATTTGACTGATCACCAACTATTTAACCCATTAGAAAATAGATGATATCTGAGGCCAAGACTATGGGGGTTCTAGCACCACTTGTTTTATAATATATAAATTCGGGACGAAAAAAAAAATAAAGAACTTCTCAGTTTTTGTATTAGATAATAGCTTATAATAATATTGAATAATGAAATAAGCTACAAAAAATTTTTAATAGATATTCGTGTATCATTAGTCATGCGTCGATCAGACTTTTCATTCCGTTTAGATATGTTTTTAATGGTATTAATGTTAATGATTGACAGAGTAATGAATAACTAAGTAATGAATGTTTTTGACTGCGTAATTACCAATGAATAGATGTAAAGCCGAATGTAATTATTGATTTTAATCGGTAATACCAAAGACAATTAAATTGTAGTACAAAATTTATTTTAGTAATACGGGAATTATTTCATCACAAGTGCTATCGCTCTGTGACTTTTAGTAAATCGCAATGATTTTGCGATTTTAAATTCTTATACTTTGTCCTATCCATATTCGAATTATAAATTATTATTATTATTTTTGTTACTGCTGTGTTAGTAACTCAGGAAGCTAGTTCTAAAAACTATATATTACAAATCAATGACGCTACAACCTTTTTTAGGTCTGGGCCTCAGATTTCTATATCTGTTTCATGATCATTTGGTAATCTAATAGGCAAGTAGGTGATCAGCCTTCTGTGCCTGACACACCGTTGACTTTTAGGGTCTAAGGCATGCCGGTTTCCTCACGATGTTTTACTTCACCGTTCGAGCAAATGTTAAATGCGCACATAGAAAGAAATTCCATTAGTGCATAGCTGGGGATCGAACCTACGACCTCAGGGATGAGAGTCTTACGCTGAAGTCACTAGGCCAACACTGCTCAACAACTATATAACATTTCACAATAGCAATATAATCTTGTACATCCCAATGGAAGTCTCACCCACGTAAAAACAAAAATACAAGTCGTCAATCAAATGTACCAGCTAATTTATTTCAGAAACTGTTTCTTATCGTATAAAATTAAATACTTAATTATATAGGAAAACAACTTCCTTTCCTCGCGTTATGTTTCCAGCGATTTCTATTGTTCGCGTGAAATGTGGAAATAAAAATATCTTAATTATAGTGGTACGAGTCGTGTTCGCTGATACTGGTAAACTTTTTTACAAATTATAAATAGTACCCAGTAAAATTCTATTTTTTTAGTTGAGTACTTTGAGTAAGAATTAAACGCATGAATTATTACAGTGGTGTTCAAATGCACGGGCGCTAATTAAATATTTAAGTTGGCGCCTGGTAGATAGTACCGGTGACCCCAGAGCTGGTGCTTTCCTCGTTCAACGAATAAGTATCACAAAGGAAATGCTGCTAGCGTTAAAGGTATACTGCCACAGGGACCAAACTTTTTACATTTGTTTTAATAATCTTTTTATTAGTTTTTAATTAGTTTTATTATTACCATGTTGGTTAAGAAAATTGTAAATACTGTATATTTGATTGTTATGATTACTAATAAACGTTATATCATTAACGCTACAATATCATTTACGTTAAATAAAGGTATGAAAATGCTTTTTTTTTGCGCGTCGTAAAACGCATTTTATTTGTCGCATACGCAATGACTTCAAACTCATGTTAGCGGTTTAATGAAATAAATTCGTATTTATTTCAATTACTAGCTGACCCGGCTAACTTCGTTCCGCCTTAATAATAATATCATTGTTACTTTAGTTAAACTTATTTTAGGATTCCATTAAGGTGATAACTTTTTTTGCAAATAGAGAAATGTTTTATTGCTTGCCATTGCAAAAGAAGAATGGCAGTTTTACACATTAGGCCTCTTCTCTCTATCGCCAATATTGCGATACTGCATGTTAAAGCACTTTCTGCTTTACAAAAATTTTTGATGAGGTAACACATGTTTTCGATCAAGATCAAAGCCTGGTTATCCATCTCCTCATTTACCTCAAGTTCCGAATTTCTTGAAGTGACACGAATTCGACGTAAAATGATGCGTAGTTTTGTCAACAAATGTCACCACATGCCACATGTGTGCATTCGTAAAATTAATTTATTTATTTATGGTTATTCGATAACTTATCCGATATTTTATTACTTATTCTGCTATTCGGAGTGGAGAAAAATCCATCAAAAAAGACATAACTAACATCGGTCCAGCCGAACTCGAGTTATAAGTGTTGTAACAAACACGACTTTCTTTTATATATATAGATTCCATAAAATATACAAAATAAATAATATAAATTAAAGCAATAAATTCTGCAACTGCATGTTGCGACACAAGACTAGACGCTGAAGTAAAGATATATTTCTGCCAGAATTGTTTTATTTTAATTATTGCAGCTGTTACATACTTTGTTTTAATATTACGTATGAATAATCTACGTATAATATATAAAATTCTCTAATTTTTTTTTTATGAGCATACAAAAAAATACATACAACCCTTAATTTTCTCCCCTCTACGATCAACCCCCTATTTTTTATTATGGTAGATAGTTATTTTATTGAACTAAAAAAATGTTTCCTAGAAATAATATACATGGCAAAACAACATTTGCCGGGTCAGCTAGTAATTCTATTGTCGACTGTACGCGTCATCACAACTCTTGTCGGGAATTGCGGTGCTTATGTCAAAGTATGAGATTCAGAAACGAGGATTAGCGCGACCTTGGGTTACATCTATAATACCCATGATGTTTGCATTTTTTTTATTTGGTTTTTTTTTTGTAAAAGGAGGCGAATGGGCAGGAGACTCGCCTGATGTTAAGTGATACCGCCGCCCATGGACACTCGCACTGGCAGGTGGCTCGCAAGTGCGCTGCCGGCCTTTCGCGAATTGGTACGCTCTTTTCTTCAAGGACCCTAAGTCGAATTGGTTCGGCAATACTTCAGTGGGCAGCTGGTTCCACATAGTGGTGGTGCGCGGCAAAACAGCCTTAGAAAACGCTCAGTTGTGGAACGACCGATGTCGAGGTGATACGAATGGTATTTTGTATTTTGCCTTGACGTCCGATAATGAAACTCATCTGCAGGTATGAGACCGAACAACTCCTCTGAATGTGACTTCCACGACAGTAAATACCATAATACATTGGTGTTGGTATCGTTCACTCGTAAAGGTCCCATTTCGTGGTATTTTTCAGCAAATAAATCCTTAATTGGTTTTGCCTTTTGGGCTTTAATTAGCGAGATAAATGTATTGTGGATAACATTAATTTCACCGGACACAAGCTTTTGTCAAAGAGCCGCGTTGTGTGTGATTTCGCGTTTATTTATTGTCGCTTGCTACAATTCCCTTTCAGAGGAATTACTCTACTTAAAGTAATTAATTGTGTGATAAATCATTAAGTGTTCGATACGGTTCTAAAAGGTTTCACGGTAATAAATAATCTACATACATAAGGTTTAATACTTAAATATATGTATAATTTAATTTGTCAAATATTTTTAATAAGTATTATTTATACCAATACTTATACGTATATCTATTATTTGTGACGGACTTCCAGAGAGATAAAGAAAGATCTATGAAGATAAGAATACGCATTTATTATAAGTGAAAATCAGTGCTTAATATACGGTTAATAATTTGTCAAAGGATCGTTACCCTTTGCTGCAATAATAAAATAAAATAAAAATAATTATTTTCCAGGCGACATTTAAGACCAAAAATACAGAGAGGCGAGAGCAAGAAGTCCAAAAATATAACTTATATAGATACTAGCTGACCGACAAACGTTGTTTTGCCATGTATATTATTTCTAAGAAACATTGCTTTAGTACAATAAAAATAACTACCTACAGTAATAAAAATAGGAGTTAATCGAAAATGAGTGAAAATTAGCGGTTGTATGTATTTTTGCATGCTGTATCATAATAATTTCAAAAAAAAATTGGGGTGGACACCCCTTATCACTTAGGAGTTTCAAATATAGATAGTAGCCGTTTCTCATACTTACTGAATATGCATAAAAAATTCATAAGAATCGGTCGAGCCGTTTCGGAGGAGTATGGGAACGAACATACACGTGAATTTTATATATATAGATATATGTATGAATAAATAGTACAGAACAAAAATAACGTAGAACAAATAACAAATTTCCATCAATTATTTCCCGATTCAATTATAAAACGGTAATATAAAGTGCGTATTACCTGATATAGTAAAATGAGTTTGTTCCGGAGTTGGTTTTAAAAATAATTTGGCTTTTTGCCAATGTGGCTTGCAACTGGTGGTACATTTATACGTATCACGCCATTCGACTTAGATTACCTAAGTTGAACTTTCTAACGTTGTTAGTATGTAAATTAACCTGCTTTTAATTTTCTCTGTATTAACTTGCTTAACGATCACAAACTGGATATTAAAGTCATAACTTTGGGTTTATTGTAATTGGATTATTAAAGTTTTACGCTTTAAGGTTAGACGTGAAAATTTTACCCGCTGGTCACGTGATGAGATTGATTGTTATTTGATAAAAAATATAAATCCGTGTCTTGGCATCAAGTTTATATATAAGTTATACATATATGTATATCTTTAAAAAAAAGATTCGACTTCTGTCGTCGATATTTTTATTCTTGAACGCGCTCGTTTCACGATATGGTTGAAAACAGTATAAAGTAATAATTGCACTTACATAGATAAATCTACTACCTCAGGGTTAACGGTCACGCGTCTTATCACTGTTCTTACGTTGCTATTGTTATTTTAGTAAAAAAAAGCAAACGTTTACAGAACCAATTAGTATAAAAATTATTCAACTTTTTTCATTTTGTTTAAATTTGATTTTTCTTACCTATGCCACGTTAATATTCTTAACAAGTTTTATTATCTAATGCTTCTCTTATTATTACGCGACGTAATTAATAAAACTTTACATATAAAAATAACCCAAATGTAATAAGTAGTATTTAAAACATAATTCGCAAAAAATACTCTTAATTTAATTTGTGTACATGTATTTTCCCTTCTTTCGACGATTTATGCAAAAGGAAAATGCTTAAGGAAAACTTCGCAATCGGCGTGAAATAATATATGAGTGAACATAAAACAGACCAATAGTTAAGGTCCATAAACTTACCGAGTTAACCCTCGAAGACACTTTTATTACGTTTACGTGTGCTAAGCGTTATAACTACAGTAATTTTAGAAATGTATTGGTTTATTTGACATGATTTGTGTCGTGAGGTACTTTTATGTATCATATTCTTTTATGTTAAGTAGGGTTGTAAGCATCGTAGATTGTAGAAACAGCCTTGCGATTCTGTAACTCACTTTTCGAACTCTGACTGCGGTTTTCGCAGTGGCGGTCGCGCTCAAATCGATAAGAAGCGAGCTTGTAGTTTATTGTTTATCAGAATGCCAAATAGTAAAATTACTGCTTTACGACTGCTTCGAGTGTTACCGCCGCTGTGAGAGTTCGAAAAGTGAGTTACAGAATCGCAAGGCTGGTCCATTTATTAGCCGCGGTAGCAAATACCTCGACGTACTCTCGCCATAGACGTTTGTTCTCGATTAAAATATGTAATGTAAGTAGTTTCATGATTCTAAGAGCGCATTTAGAATTTTCTGCTGCCTACAGAGTAGGTACTCTTCTCGGCACTTGTATAAACTGTTTTCAACATCGGAAAATCATCATAAAAGTTACACGATTTACTACAGCCGTATATTAATTTCCCTTATATGATCATAAACTTCCAAGATGTTTACGATACTAGGATTTTCCGAATTCATATTCAACCCGCACGATGATTGTATGGATTCTATCGATTGCTTTTCCATTTCCCGGCGATATTTTATTGCGAGCCATATTTCGGAGAGAATGACTACCGCCATGAGATATTGAGATCTTGTATCGGGAATCGAGATTGTCGACCAGTATTGCTTTTTGATTGCTTCCACATATAATATGGGTTTTTCTCTAAGGCTTTGTTCGATAAAATTGTTTCACATTTTGTCCTATTGAAGCGTTTTTACTTGGTTCTGTGTATTTTATTTAAGCTAGATCGTGGTACATGTGTCGTTTTTGATTGTCTATATATACTGCTTTGTTTGATTCCATTTTTTATATCTAAGAATTTTTTTGTGTGGTTGCCTAAAGAGATCGCTCATACCGCCAGTTGGACTCCTTTTTATTTTATTGTAATGTATTTCATGCATCAAAGTGTAAATAACGATAATTTAATACAAGATTATAATTAAGTATCTCATTTAACAATTACTAAAAATTATTATTATTACAACCCGAAATTTCACTTTCCGTCCATTACACGAATGGCTTGAGTAGGATAGAGTGTCTTCAAATTTCTGATTCTTGAGCATTAAAAAGATTTAATTTAATTTAGTTAATCTTTCATACCAATTCCTTTAATTAAACTCTCAAATAGTACAAAGACAGTGAAGCATATACCGGAGTTTATTCGATCAGTTCATTTAGAGTCGGCTGATGCTCGACACGACTGAATGAACTCGATTTCGATCGTAAATAGGGGATAAGGTGCCTATTCTTATTATTGTTCGATAAATGTCGTATAGGATATAAAGTATAGATGATTATTTAAAATTCCTTTTTTTCATACAGTACTATTACAGCGTAAATAAAGAGAAAAGTCCAGGAATATAAATAGGTCTATTCATCCAATGATGATGACCCGCAGGTAAAATTATGGCCTTTTCCTAATAAACTGCGGTCAGAACAATAATATATCTTTAAGTTTTAAGTACCTAAGTGTTAATGATAAAATTAAAAAAATTATAATCATTTAAATGCGCAGTGCAAATTCGGCCCACTCACTCATAGGGGAAAGCCACAGCAGTGGGGCCAATGGGGATATATAGGCTGGTACTTACAAACAAGAAGTTACATACAGAAATAATAAACCTTTACCAAGTTAAAGAGTACAGTATTTTAATAATCATTAGATTTCTGTATTTTTGATCAATTTATAGACAAGTATTTAGCTGCGTTTTAATGTCTGCTCTGTTGAATTTCTTAAGAACTTCATACTAAGTGAGAATTTGTAACACTCTCGAATGTAGTACCTACAAACACAAATACAGTGACTTTAAAATTATATAAAACAAAAATGCACACAATAGTAAATTGTCGAACGATTTACAGAATAGGAGCTTTCAGCTACTGTTCCGTGTACAGTCACCAGGAGGTTGAGTGAAATTGACAGATTTATTTGCGATGGGATAAACCGGGATTGCGACTGGCTGCATTTTTTACGCGAACCGTCCGGATGGGATTTCAAATAATTTTGTTTATCGTGACAATTGCTTGCTGCTGTCATGTAGTTCGGCTTAATGGACTTTTAGTTATTTATTGAACAAAGTATCCTATGTACGAATTGTTGAATAAAACATTTTTAGAATTGCTCAGTTAAACTTTTTTATGCTCTACTTTTAGCGTCGAGTATTTGAATATTTAAAGAAAATAACTTTTTAACCGGATTAAAGTTATTTATTATTATAAATTTACAATTATTGAACATAATTTTAAATTTATCCGACGTTTCGCGTGCTTTACAGCGTGCGTGGTCACGGTGACTGAAGACAAAAGGTGTTGAATGTGTAAAGGTTATGATAATCAAAGACAATACTGTATTTGAGTATTTTAAAATTCTTCCAAAAGGTCACAGATATACAAAATGGGATTGATTAATAAAAATATATCAACACGTACATTAGTATATGAAAGCCAACAACAATTAAGAACTAAGTAATTTGATATTATTAGTATTTATTCTTTTAATGGTTTTAATATACTTAAATTTCAGAAACAAAAATAAACAGAAAAGCAACAAATGATTCTAGAAATAAAACGGGCTTACTGCTAAGTTTTTCTTACTAGTTTCAGTCTTTTTTACAAAATATTTTATTTGTATACATATATTGCAATTTGTAATCAAGATACGTGCTTTTTGGTACATAGGTAATACATACACGGTAATATATTGCTAGGACACGCTCCTCCTAGATAATATTCAATATCCACCGAGAAATCAGCCAGAACAGGACGTATTTTACAAGTGTCATAGTACTCCCGGTTCACCGATACATGTCGTTGGGTAACACCTCTTGGGAAATTACCACTTCCTGAACTGGGGGCTAACTCGCTTTGAGCCATTTGCTGCACTATCAAAGGCAAATTGTGGTGGAACAAAGATTTTATGAACGCATAAAACGCCACATCAGTTGGACCGCACTTCTGCATATTTTCTCTCAATTGTTTATAGTTTAGATCAAAGGAAACTAAACGGGCGAGTTCTAAAACAATATCTTGGAATTTAGTTCCGTGAATAGAGATGTCTTGAATGTAGGTTGCAAACACATGAATTCTAAAGCGCGTATTTTAAACACTATAAAAATAGTACAAGTTTGGAACGAAAAATAATGTTTCATATATCTCTATATATATACAATTCTCGTGTCACAATGTTCGTTCCCTCTCCTCCGAAACGCCTCGACCGATTGTTATGAAATTTTTTATCCATATTCAGTTAGTCTGAGAATCGGCTCCTATCTATATTTCAAACCCCTAAGTAATAAGGGGTGTCCACCCCAACAATTTTTTTATTTTTATTTTTTTTGTTTTTATTTCTTTATGATACAGCATACAAAAATACATAAAACCCCTAATTTTCACCCCTCTTCAATCAACCTTATTTTTTATTATTGTAGATAGTTATTTATATTGAACTAAACAAATGTTTCCTAGAAATAATATACATGACCAAACAAACGTTTGCCGGGTCAGCTAGTTTCATTATAATATCTCGTGTAATTTAAAGTACCTTTTAGTATAAGTATAGTCTTTCAATCAACATCAAAAATGAACAGTGTTGAAAATCACGTGCAAAATCCTTAGGGAGTGGACGTAAACAACGTTTTTTGACAAGCATTTTTAGTTCATCATACGTTGCTGTCATTTAAATAAGGCGTGTGCTAGAATGCATACTTTTATCTCTCTCTGTCTATCTGTGGGTAAGTCATATCTGAGTATCGCGGTGAGGATCAGTCGATCTCCTTGGCGAACGTCCACGCGATCTACTGTATTCTATATTTTTTTTGTATGTGTATACATACAAAAGTATTTTTGTAATAGTATAAATGCTATGACTGAACTTAAAGAATCATGAACTTTTAATAAACTCTTAGGCGAATAGTGTATAAAAATGCGTATTGTAAGTTCATTTTAATCATATCGTCGAAAATTAACCAATTAAGATAGAAGATAATGATTATATAATATACATATATATACTCGATCTACTTACCTAATTTATTTTATTTATAAATAGCACGGTTGCAAATCACTTTTATTAATGTTTTGAATTAAAGTATATTTTTCAATACATTTCATTCTGTTGTTTTATTTTACATGCATTCTATTGAAAATTACACGAATCGTAGCATTAAAAAAAACAATACTGTCTGTTGGTGTGTACTCTACTAGTCAGAAGACTAGCTTAAAAGAATATATCGTTAGCTAAATATATGACTTGAGCCTTGTGAAATATACGATTCCATTAACTGGGATTGCTGACATAACACGACGAAATATATATACGCAAATTGAATGAAGGAAAAATGTGACGTGGAAATTAGGTCCACATGTAATCATCATAAAGATGGAAAATTTTTATGTTGACTGACTATATTCAAGCTCAGGGGAGTGTAAATATAAAGCCTTGAATTTTTCTGAGCTATTCCCAGTGCTATTTTTAACCATTACTAACTCCAGACGATTTATTTGCATTTTCCAAAAAAAGTATTTACGGTAAGATAAATGAATAATTTTAATCAAATAATTTCTCCATATTTTTTCACAATGCTCTAGGAGAGTTCAGAATCAATTATTTAACCCGACAACCTTGGATTTTTTTAAACACGATCTTGATCTACAATTTAGGCAAGTAACTAAGCCTTAAAAATATCTGTAATTAAATTGAAATAACTATTTGAAATAAATAATTACAGATAGAAATACTAATTTATGATGACAGTAAGCAGAATAAATTTACTAATCGCTAAGTGGCACTTAGCATGAATATTTCATACATTTTCTAATTGGTCAGTGTAAAATCAACATTTAGACAACTTAAAATATAAAGGACTAGATAAAACTTGTTTACAATTGACAGACTCTGAATAACATAGGAGATAGATTTGCTGTTTCTCCAATTCAACCTACTTAAAATATAAAACTTGATTTGTCTAGAATCATGCTTTAATCTTCTCTATATATGTATATAAAATTCTCGTGTCACAATGTTCGTTCCCATACTCCCCCGAAACGGCTCGACCGATGCTTATGAAATTTTTTATGCATATTCAGTAAGTCTGAGAATCGGCTTCTATCTATATTTCAAACCCCTCAGTAATAAGGGGTGTCCACCCTAACAATTTTTATTTTTATTTTGTAGAAATTGTATGATACAACATACAAAAATAAATACAACCTCTAATTTTCACGCCTCTACGATCAACCCCTTTTTTTATTATTATAGAATATATAAAAATGAAACCCGTTTTCCGTTGTCACGACATAACATGAACACGACTTGACCGATTTGTCTGATTCTTTTTTTATAATATTCCTTGAAGTACGAGGATGGTTCTTATGGAGAGAAAAATTAAAAAAATTGAGTGAAAAAGTCTAAAAACAACACTTCTATATTCCCATACAAAATATTTGTAATAATATTTAAAAGTCAATTTGAACTTTAATACCATATCATAAAGTTCAAATGTTAGTGGAGGGGTTCCGGGAAGGTAAATTTTTATTTTTGACATAATGTATTTGTTGTCTTATCTACTTTATTTGTTTCATCTTACTAGCTAGACCGGTGTCCCGAATAGCAGAATAAGTATTTAAAAAATCTAAAGAATCGACTGTTAGGCGGTACGATGTTCGCCAGGCCAGCTAGTTGTAGATAGTTATTTTATTGAACTAAACAAATGTTTCCTAGAAATAATATACATGGCAAAACAAACGTTTGCCGGGTCAGCTAGTATCTTCATAATATTAAATTCTTTTAAATTAAAAATTATGTATAGTACATTTTTATAATGTTTTTACAAAAAGTAAAAGTAAATAGTGAGACACACTTAAATGTCCTTTTACTGTTCGTGTATTTTTGAAATTTTTCATAATGATGAAATCATAAATAAGAAAACAATGGATTTATTCAGAAAACGTTACATTTAACTAAAAATCTAATATTTAATTCACACAACCGAATCACAAGAATCCTTACCTCTACGTAACAAAACACCGAGAATACTTTGCCATTTAATAATTTATAGCCACTCCTACTTAATATAAAATATTTAGAACGGAAAATACATCGCACAAATATAGAGCAATCATTATTTAAGTCTACACTCGCATAAATAGTATTAATTCCACAAATCCCCAGGCAAGAGACGCTGTAGAGCAAATTAATGAGTCGCAGGCACACACGCTACCGTTACTCACTCGACAGGGTTATTACGAAATAAAGCGATAGCTAGTCGTACAATTTGTTTCTAGTAGTTTATGAATAAATATTAATTCATTGGTTCTTAAAACCTGTAAGGGTATAGTATTACATCCAATTCTCTAATCATTTTTTATAGACAAGTAGGTGATCAGCCTTTTGTGCCTTACACATATCGTAAATATTTGGTTTTGAGAACGCCGGTTTCCTCACGATGAATTTACCGTAGGAGCAAGTGTTAATTGCGCACATGGAAAGATAATATAATGGAACGCAGCGGTTGTTCGAACGCAGTTCGGAGTCGCACGTTTAAGCCACTAGGCCAACATTCATGATGTATATATAGTATGAATGAAAATCATATAACAACAGCAGCAGATCGACCGCGTTCAAAGCAATCCTCTTACTAAGTGCGCAATCACATGTACGGTAAAAGATCATCTTCTCATTATAGAGATTTGCCAAGTACAAAGTACCCATAAGTGTGCAGAGACACAAGGGAACTCTATATTCTAGAACACACACAGCTTCACATCAAACACACCCATGTGGTGAATAAACACCGCAAACCGAACTCCGAACTACTACC
This sequence comes from Pieris melete, assembly GCA_963693345.1. NCBI lineage: Eukaryota > Metazoa > Arthropoda > Insecta > Lepidoptera > Pieridae > Pieris > Pieris melete. The sequence continues at coordinate 2,223,754 of CAVNZK010000043.1, read as the reverse complement.
ATATATTTAGAATAAAAATTCTTCAAAAGTTTATTTAAAATTTTCGGTCTGATCCGGAAATCTATCTTGATTAGGTACTGTCGAATAAATTAATGATAAAATTGATATTGACAGCGTATTATATTTTCGTATTTTCAACTGTTGTCAGAAATAAGGCTGCAGGATTATAATACGGCCTCACTGTAAACTTACTTTATTAGCTTAGCAACTTGCACCGGACCAGGCATAGTGGATTTGGAAGGATCGACTTAATTAAGCGATGGGCAAATGTTGACTTTGTATCGTCTGGGTACTGAAGCAGCCAGGATTAAAAATAGGATAAAACCCTGGTAATAAAAAGTTCTTATTATAATTTTGAATAATTTACTACCGTTAAGAATTCTAAAACAAAGATTTGTTTAAGACCTTAAGAAAACTCATTTGGCCGAGTATTCGTCAAAGAAAATTCAGGTTTAATACATTATCTTGTCATTATGATTTGCATTTGATAATGTGAAAATAATTTTAAAGGATTAAAATAGCGGAGTATTATTTTACATTGAAGCTGTGATGATAAAAAGTAATCGGACCCAAAATATAGGTACACGCATCATGATGAGGTAAGAAATGTTTATCATTATTTTATTTAATAATTGTGCTGTTTGAGATGTATGTAAACAATTGTACCAATCCTTAATAACATGTTATCAGTATTTTTTTATAGTCGATTAATATGATACGCCCGTTTAAAATTGTATGACAAGAAGAAACACTTTCAATGTATATTCTTTAGATCCCAACAAATCCATCAAGCGTATCCCAAATGGACGATATCAGATAGGTACGGTATAGGTATAATATAAAACATTGAATTCTCTTTCAGTAGACTATAAAAATAAACTACGGTTATCTGAATTACATCAGGGCATAAATGCAAAAATCTCTCATAGGATCTACGCGACTAAAGCGGTGAATTTCAAAGAGGTTCCATTTCTATAGCCATACACGATAAAGAGGCTGTATTAGGAAAATTAAAACCGGATCCTTTCAAAAACAACTTCTATTACTTTCATTTAAGGACCAATATTGCCTGTATTGTATCACAAAGCAAAATTCTGATTGTCGTAAGAGAAACTACATAAGGTACGTAGTGTTATTACGGCCATTTAGCTAAGCAGGTGAATAAATTACACCGACTTAAAGCTATATAAGAGTAACTAAACCGGCTAAGCTTACGTTAAATTCTGTATGCGAAATTAAGTTAGAGGTTAACAAATTTATTTCGTGATGTTAAAGTTTTAATGTCTTGTTTACGATATTTAAATTTAGAACTTGTCGTGAAATCTGCGTCATAGTTTCAGTGATGATGCAAATATTTTTATTAATGTGGGTAACTTTGTGTCCATAAATTTATTTAAATCTAAATTCACATATACTGCCACTTCCATTTAACAGCCAAGTATTTTTCTTTATAAGATTCTTGTAATGTTTGCAACTATTATAAATTACTTCAAATGAAAAAAATAAAAAGTAAATAAATAAAAACTTAATTTGCGTATAATTAAAGATACATATTCTACTATATTTTCTAAACATTAATATGTTTCATTTGGAAAAGAAAAATCCTTTTAGTTAATAAACTGTTTTAAAACGTCACGATATGTTGATGTTATAAGTAAAATATTTTACATTGAAATAATCAAAAGCGTTGTAGTAGGTACATGTTAAAGAATATTATATTTTTCCCTTTAAAAACGTGTCATACCTGTACGTGTCTTCATAACAAATATGGACTTGTGACTTTTATTATTTATTGTTCAAAATCCCGTGATACAAAAATAATATTTAAGCCAATGCAATAGATGAGGAACATGCCATCTTCTATATAAATTTAATAAAAATCAAGTTTCTATCTGAACTATAAAGCACTCAAGTCGCGTCAAAACAGAGTACTTACTGCCAAAACCCTGTCAATTGCCACGACAAAATGGCGCCGTGTACCCGGGCCCATGTCACTGTCAATATCTGATCGGGCTAAATTTACTTGCCCTGGTTTTTAAAATAGCTTTTAAGAAATTCGCTGGACAAAAGATGCCCTAAAAACCGATGAAACTTGCATGGAGCTGACATTTTCTGTTCAAGCGAAATTTTTAGAGATTTTTGACAGTTAGATATTTATACTTAGATTGGCTATTCTATAAGTTTTTGGGTATATCTAAAATACCCATTGATGATTTTTTTTATTTGGATTTTTCTTTGTAAAAGGAGGCAAATGGGCAGAAGGCTCATCTGATGTTAAGTGATACCGCCGCCCATGGACACTCGCACTGCCAGAAGGCTCGAAAGCGCGCTGCCGGCCTTTTAAAAATGGGTACGCTCTTTTCTTGAAGGACCCTAAGTCGAATTGGTTCGGAAATACTTCAGTGGGCAGCTGGTTCCACATAGTGGTGGTGCGCGGCAAAAACTGCCTTTGATAACGCTCAGTTGTGGAACAACGGACGTCGAGGTGATACGGATGGTATTTTGTATTTTGCCTTGACGTCCGATGATGAAACTCAGAAATATAGTTAAGATAATGACAGTATCGATTTTTTATTTTAATTTATGAAACTACGGCAATACAATTTAATAATAGATAGATACCTTTACTGTTTTCATGCTTCAGAAAAACATCGTCATAAAGTACAGAACAAACCTTTGGTGGTCCTTCAAGTGTTGTTATTAAATTCTATTTGACATTTATAAAACTGTCAATCATGAAAAGTAAGTCTACGAACAACGAGACATCTGTTGTTGACTGACGGCCAATATTTGTTTAGGTTGAGTGGAGTCGGGAGACTTCTTTCGGTAAACTCAAAACGAGTCCTTGTAGAACTGATATAATTTCATATTATATAATAATTTGGTAATGAAACAATACGTAAGTTTCTTCATTCAGGTCAAGGGTTCACACTTTAATTGTGCAACAAACAAAAACTTGCTTTTACAATAAAATTATAATAATGCTTTAGAAACATTACCCCTATGCATTCAAAATAAATTGTTAGTTGCACCGGTTTAACTAAAGTAGTCATATGTTTCTTTTTGTCACAGCGTTAACACAATTTGACAGAAAGAGACGTAAGAGTACCTTAGTTAATACAGTGCAATTAGCTGTTCTTTATGAAAAAAGGCAATGGAAAGAAGCGTACTCAAAATAAGAAAAATACATAAAATTAAAAGCGAAAAAATAAGACGAAGAACAAAGTTATAGATGCCTTACATAATGCCCTAAAACAGAAGTGACAATGGGCGGGGCATATAGCAAGATACACCGATGATAGGTGAACCTTAAAGACAACTGTATGGAAAGGACCAAGATGAAGAAGAAGAAGTCGCCCAAAAAAAGGGTGGATAGAAGAAATAGAAGAGATAGCAGGAAACGAATGGAAAAGGGAGCCATAGACAGAGTCAGTTGGAAAAAGCTGGAGGAGGCCTTTACTCGTGAAGGAGTTCCGATCGACGGTACTGAAGGAAGCTAGAATATAGGATAACAAGCTTAAGAAAAAAAAATTTATAAAAATGTAAAATAATCTGTGTATTATAATTTGTTTTTGTCATGATTGTAAATAAAGCGGGCTTTTTTATTATTATTATGAAAAAAGGATAAAAATACTTTATGAACCAATTATTACGTAATTGAGGTCAAAAACCAATTAGACTTCATACTTAAAGAAACTTAACAATAAATAAATAAGAGGTATTTATGGTCAAATCAAGGGACAATTTAATTCTTAGTCAAATTTTGTACCAGCTCGATTTACCATATACAAAATCGATGAAATATGATTGTTTAATTCCACACTTTATACGTACGTGCAGTGCATATCACCCTACAATATTAATATATTCCGTGATTAGCGCAGTCCATAAAATACAAAATAATTTCATACATAATAAACAATAGATGGTGTCGGAATAATTTCTCCGCTATCAGCGCATAAGTCATTCAAGTCAATAAAATTATTCATAGCAATAAATTCAAACGCCTCTTAGTCATATGAAGCGATTTATCATTTCTACATAAAACCATTAATAAACCTTGCGAATGTCGACATATTATTGAGCACAAGTGGCTGTGGTTGGATCGCACCCACGCACTTGATTTGCAAGACGCTCCTTTATACCATTATAGCCTAGATAACGGTGGTATGAACATCACCCGTGGAGAAGTAATATTTTATTTATACTCTAGGTATATTCGGTAGTGGGCTGATACATTTAAAAAAGACGTGTGGCACTCGGGGTCTGCCGTGGTAAAGCTATTGGATAATTTTTTTTCAACTTATGCAATTATAATTATTTATTTATGCAGTATTTTTTTTTTTGATATTAATTCAAGTTTTCTCTTTGATTAATTAATTCAATCTACCACTCTACCAGACTCAGACTAACTATACTCGCCTATATAGTCTGTCTCACGCTAACGCGCACCGGCTGCACCGATCTCGTCAGAGAGATGTGAATACGCAGTATGCGTTCTGTCCCGCTCTAATGCGAATGGTTTTTTTCGTTACGGAATTTCTGGATTCGGTCTCCACGCTCGAGGCCCGCGACAGAACCTACGCAATAGCTTAAAAAGCTTTGTTAAGTACATATCTGATACCTAATCCGTTTGCCTAGTAATTTTATTGTATTTTTGTAATATTTATGTTTTCCATAATTGTCATATATTTTATAAAAGATAGCTAGTAACATATACTGTAGATATATGTATGATGTGGTGAACTATATTAAATAAATAAAAAAACCGAAAATTAAAATAAAAACGGCTTCTTTGGCGTAACAAGATGAAAATCTTTTCAAAAATTTTATTCTACATTTGTAGAAAAAAATACAATAACAATAAGAAAAACAAAATGTTGACTAGCTAACTTCAGGGTGTCGGTTTTTTGTGACTGTGTGCGCGGGCATCGTAAAAATTTACTCTCATAATTTTTCCCTAACGCGCCAAAAGAAGTATAACTTCAAAAATTGCTATGTACAACATAATAACGTAGTTATAATAGTTTCTTCAAATGCTCCTTCGAATACCTGATCATCATAGCCACAGGTAGAGCTTTACACATCCATGTAGCAGTAGCACTGGAGCAGTAATTATATCTAGTACATAGATAAAAATACCTACCAGTGGCGCTACAACCCTTCGGCTACTAGCCTTCTGTCTGACACAGGCTGTCGACTTTTTGGGTCTCAGGGAATGCCGGTATCTCTCGATGTTGTCCTCCACTTAACGAGCGAGTGTTAAATGCGCACATATACAGAAAAGTCCATTGTTGCACGGCGTTTGAACCTACGACCTCAGGGATGAGAGTCGCACGCTCACGTTTTTAACCTGTCTCTCACATAGAGTTCTGAAGATTAGCAGAAGAAATTATAATATCTCACATTTGCATGGCTAATCTAATGTATAAATCCTGAGAACGAAAGATCAGAACAATAATATGCGCTGTGACCCAATTGAAGACACAAATATTAAAAAAGATTTCCTATTACAGAAACGAATGAAAAGCCAGCCGAGATCTAAAGTTGCGTCTTTTGCAAGCATTTTTCATTAATCAACATAATGCATCCAACGTCGCAATGCAATTTCCTAAGTGCCTATTTCATAATTGTGTTTCATATTCTGCTTTTTGTTGACATGAATGGAGTTCAACTTTATTGTCCATTGTACATCTTATAAATAAAGTATTCATCAAAATCTATACACAGCTAGAAATGTTGACTATTAAGACACAGTAAAATAATCGGATAATCAATATTTCATACAATGATTTGAATCAATGTTTGCTGTCATTCATTTCTTTAAGAATCCCTTCCGTACCCAACAAGATAATCACAATTGTGCCATGTCGAATATCTGCATAATTCGCCTATTACACCAGTCATTATAGACATTCGAAATCGAAAATTTGATAATAATTCCAAAAGTTTTCAAACTTCGGTCGAGTGAATGGTACATTGGGACGACAATAAATCTCATTTTGCAACCTTGTCCGCAGTCCGGAACATTGTTAAAATTGCAATTAAATTAATTTTATGTCTGTATGGTCGTGAAAAAAATTCCAAAAGTTCTGCAAACTTGGGGAAGTTTTTGATATAATATTTCATATCACGTATAAAATTTGCAACCAACCTAAGTGTACGGAACATTTTTTGTAATTTATTTTATTTTCGATATATCTGTCAAATTTGCAGAACTTTTGGAACGTTTTCCTTCAGTTTAATAAAGAACAACATTAATTTTTAATAACAAAAAATGTTCCGTACACTTAAATTGGTTGCAAATTTGACACGTGATGTAAAATAATATATTTAACACCACTCCAACTTTGCAGAACTTTTGGAATTTTGGTCTCAAGAACTAAGCAAATTATCATTTATTGCATTTTTAACAATGTCCGGAACATTGTGTGTGTAGTGTTTGGAATTATAATGAATTAATTGTCTTGACTGACTGGACTATATGTAGATAGACATTTTCCACCTTACCAAATAATTCCAAAAAAAATATTTTAAGAAGCAGGAGGTCTATGACTTTATTTAGCAGTAGTAACATTTTTCTTCTTAAAAATATCAAGATGTAGTTTGGTTAATGTTTAATTTAAGTTTTCTTTTTTTATCTATTAATTTACTTAAATGACTTTTTCTATTTCATATATTTTGTTTATCAATGTAATCTGTTTTGGCTTTGTATATAGCCTAAGTGTTATATAATATGTGTAACTGTAAGATTACTTATAAAGAAATTTTCTTATCTATAGTAATATTGTAAACAGATTTGTATGTTTATAATAATTATATCCAAAAACGACTGGATTTCTGTAATACTTTCCCTCATAGAATCTTCCATAAGTAACATAAGATCTATTTACTTCCTCAAATTAAACAAATATATATGTACAGCCGTGAGAAGCTGGGAAAGTACTTTATAACTATGTATCAACGTATATATTATATATTCCATTCGTAGGTTACGAATAATGTATAATTAAAAATTAATTGCATTTCGTGTGTAAAGCTTAATGTTAATAATTATTTAAACTTTCACATATTTGCATTTAATGCAGGTTTTATCTCCTACAAATTTAAAACACAAATTGTCTCGGTATAAAAAATAAATTACTATGCAATTTTATAAAACGTTACATTTTATAAAAGCTGTAATAACTTGAATATAGACTTTACAAGTTTATCTCTAATGCAACGCACGTATATGCAAAAATATACTCTATTCTAAACATATAGGTGATACATTAGAATCTACCCATTAGAATTACCATTTACGCATTCGCAGACATGCTCAACTCAATATAACGCCGCACCGTACTCAAACATCCTGGCTTGTTGCATTTATCTTTGCTGTGCAAGCAATTTCAAGTCTAAGCAAGGATGCGACGCAGTATTTACAATTGGCGTTGCGGTTCTCTCGTATTTGGCTTGCTCTCGAGAATATTATGGAAAGCTTCAATCGAGATGAAGCTCAGATACTGCCTACGCGGACTGTAATCTACGCGCATTTGGTGTTATGAACGTATTAAAATTCACCACGGGAATTGTAAGGAAATTAGTGGGTAGAAAGAATTAGATTTAAATTCTAAGCTCGGCGTAACGATGTCCATATTGGTTTTGTTACGTGAAATTTATGCTCCATTGAATCTTATTTCGTTAGTTTCCCTTATACGAGTAAGACAAAGGCAATATCTTTGTCGGAGGTGTAATTAAAACTAAGCGGGCTGTATGTTCTGGTTAAGGTGAAAGAGAGGCATGATAGGGAAAATGAGACAGCACTATGTTAACGAGGACTAAATTATATTTGTTCCGTGTGCTGAATACATGTGATGTGGAATAAGTTTAATGTAATTAAGCGTTTCTCTGTTGTTTTCACAGATTGCAAGATCTCAGGTTTCATCTAAGTGTTTGTTATTCCGCTGAGATTCTCTTGTTAGTATCTTTATCTTCTATATGAACTGAAGTTTACCTTAGTCTTTATATCATATAATATTATTTAAACATTGATAATGTAATTAAAACCTCTTGACGGATATAATACATGTCATTATTAATAATTCCAAGACGTATTCTTTTTACATTAAACTCCCAAAATGCGCTACAAGCTTTTGAGTTCTGGAATTCAGATTTTTGGATCTGTTTCATATATCACATAATAGGCAAGTAGGTGATCAGCCTCCTGTGCCTGACACTCGTCGTCGACTTTTTGGGTCTCCGGTTTCCTCATGATGTTTCCCTTCACCGATCGAGCGAATGTTAAATACGCACATAGTAAGAAAGTCCATTAGTTGACAGCCGGGAACCGAACCTACGACCTCAGGGATGAGAGCCGCACACTAAAGCCACTAGACCAACAGTTCTCCACCAATTTAAATAATAATTAATTATTTTTGTGTTTAGATACTATTGTAATGAATGTCGACGCTTTGGGTGGAGAATTTGTGACCAATTTGTGTTCTACCGCTACATAAATTTCTGTATTTTTTTTAAATAAATAAATGCAATGATCTGCGTAACTACCTAAACATTTCACATTATTAAATTAACAAAACGTCTTCGTGACATTAATCTAAAGTAAGCGTTAATATAATCACATTTTCTCCATTAATCTTTGAAAATACAATGAATAATAATTAATTTAGCTTTCGTTCGTCAGAATCGTTGAAAATTCTATAATGAACACCGAGTTTCACGTTGAAAGGTTTTAATGGGACCATCGATACGGATTACGCCTCAGGTATTACAACCTTAATGGTGGGATTACTATTATGTCCGTGGATATTAGTTGACTATCAATATTTATGGTTAAATGTCAATTACTGATTACATACTGCGGTGGGTGTAATCTCTTAATACCAATGAAAGCACTAATTCAATTTCATGCTGCTTCGACTTTCCCAGATTATCAGCGGGAGAATTTTGGTTTTCGTCATATGAAATGACCATATTAAGTTTATACATTAAAGTATATATAGTATAACGGGCAAACGGGCAAGGGGCTCACCTGATGTTAAGTGATAAAAAGTGAACAGACACTGCCAAAAGGTACGGGAATTTATACGCTCTTTTATTCAAAGAAAATTCTTCAGCATTTCGTTGTTTCCATATAATAGTGTGCGGAAAAAGTGAACTAAAAACGCTTAGTTGTGTATTGACGAATGATTGTCGATGTGATACGGGTGGAATTTCGTATTCTGCCTCGATATCCAATGTAGACGTCCCCCGTTCTATGAAGAAAAGGTGATCTTCTGTGCCTAACACAGGCCGTCCAGTTTAAGGGTCTTATATATAATAGAGCAGTATTGCATTAAAGAAAAGATTAAAGATTAAATTAAAGAAAATTTAAATCTAACTTACGTGAAAACAGGTAAATATCAACTCTCGTTTAAAACTTTATCTAAATAAAACGATTTGTTTGTGCAACTATCTTAGTACTTAGTTTTAAAAATTATTTTACCTAAATCGCATATTCCATTTTCCTTAATTAACTTCCAATATTCACACAAACTGAGCTTTAAGATATCCGCACCCTATACAAGTTTCAAAGTTCAAATTTCACCAGAAACTCAGAATGCATCAGCTATAACGGCTTAGATTAAGTTAGGGTTTTACCTAAACTGCTAGTTCGAAAGTTGGAACCGATAGCTAACTTTAACTTAGCTTCTGGTAAGTTGTGGGTAAGTTAGACTTCGCATTATTCTGTCTGCAACTTGGTGATAGGGGGTTTCATTGTTATAATTGGTGAAGTTTCATGTTTTTGTCACATTGTTATTTCTGTGTGAGTTAATATTTATTATATTACATTAGATTATGTGTTTAAGATTTTCTAGAATCGACTAATATATATGTCTAATATATAAAACTCGGAAATGGCTCGTCCGATTCTTATGAATCTTGTTATGCATATTCAGTAAATCTGAGAATCGGCTGATATCTATCTTTCAATCCCCTAAGTGATAAAGGTGTCGCCCCATATTTTTATTTTTTAGACAACATTTTTTTTATGATACAACATAAAAAAACATACAACCCTTATTTTTCATCTACCCTCCAAGATCAACCCCTATTTTTGTTTAACTTATAACTTGAACTCAGAGGTTTATATATAGAAAAATTCACAGAAATACCTAAAATGTTTTCATTACAGAAAACCGAACAGTCTCTGGGGGAGCATAGCAAAATATTCCATGTGGGTATTTACTAAAAAGGTAGGCTTAGTAAAATCACATTCGCGGGGGCAGCTAGTTAATATTATAAAAGAGTAAAGTTTGTGAGAGATGGTAATATTTTTTTTATGTAACTGGAGGAAAAAGGGCAGGAGGCTCATCTGATGTTAAGTCATGCCAATGGAATCTCTAAATTTCAGTGAGGTCGCGAATGCGTTTCCGGTAACTACATAATTAATACTAACCATAAAGTTACATAATTGATTTCATAGTTCTATTAATTACGTTAAATATTTTGTCCTTATCACACTCGTGTTTTGTTCTAATAAATAAGCGAAAACACAACAAATAAGCCTTTAATATACCATGTACAAAGCCCACCTTAAGATCAAACTAACCACAAATGCAATGAACTAATGTATGCATATGCCACACGTTATGCTATTTGCATACAAGCAAACATACTATGTATATTTAGGTAGACTATGCATATATAATCACTTCATGTCCTGGTTTTTAAATGTTAAGGTAAAATATTACCAACCAAATATGACAATTAATAACTTACTATCAGGAAACAAATGAAACGAAATAGCTTCAAAAGGCGGTAACACAATGTATAATGAACTTGTAAGAATATATTATATGTGCGGAATTCCAAAAAAAATTTTTGTTTATATATTTTGTTTCTTTTAAATATAAAAAAGCTTAACGAGAATAAAACATAAATAATTGATTAAATAAAAAGCCTATTTATTCATTTAACTATATTATTACTAATACAAATACAAACATATATAATTAAAATATTTGAAAAATTTAAATAATATATAAAAATAACTTATACCTAGTAGTAAACCGAGTAAAGGCTTTTTCCAGCCCATTCCATTTTTCCCTATCCTTCGCGAAGTCTATCCAAAATACTCCTTTTGTCTTTTCAATTCCATTAGACCACCTGTCCAGTGGCCGCTTTTCATGGTGGACCAGGCCAAACCGTTATTTTTTTTCATCCAAGTGGGATCGTTGCGATACACTGTAATTAAACATGTATATAACTGTCTACAATGAAATCTTACCGGTAAAATATGTTTATGGCAACATTTTCATAGACTATAATTAGTTATACATACCTGTCATTTGAAACGTCAAGTTTAAAAAAAACGCGCTTAAAAGGAAGTTCTATTTAAATCTCCGTTAACCAAAGACAATGAATTGAAATTTAAATGGAATCGGTCGCAACATACCAAAAGTTTCGGAAATTGCTGAACATCGCGCGCTTTTATGACTTTAGCGCAATTTGTGAATTCAAATGCGTTCCAAAACATTCGACTTTTTTATTTCCCCGTTCCATTTACTCGAATAGAAATCAAAGAGACGAAACGACGTGTATCTTAATCGAAAAGGAAGCGGCAATTTATTACAAACTAAATTTAATCCTTTGGTTTAGGGTTGTGTGATGTAAACCGTACTTCCTTGAACTCTTAATAAAATATGTCAATTGACTTTAAATACATATTGTTTTAAAGTAATCTATAATAGTCTATTTCACATACAATAGAACCTAAACAATTTTTCTGATTCTGCTTTAGTTTTTTTAAACTATTCATAATTTCAAGAACCCGCCAAAGTTTTCTCTAGGCAAGATGGCGTCGCATTAGTCCCTATGGCGCACCATGCTTGTAAAGAAAACAAAGTTTTTAAGGTGTTTTATGATTCTTAATTAAATATCAACATCAGTCTCCGATTGAAATAAGCTCCCAAGATAGTTTAAAACCCAATTTTATTAAATAAATGAAGGATTATTTTTTACTAGATATTTTATATCATAATGCTTCAAAGCCATGTTATACGTTCTCAATAGCACTTTGTTTTACTATACCGTTCAATAGACTGAACAAACATCAAGTTAAAAGCAGAAATTATTTAGTAACAACCTGTTAGCATGGTTTAAGTTATAGTGAAAAAAAAAAACAAAAATAAAATAGACCAAAATATGTTTTTTCCCTCTTAATAGCTATTACTGAACAAATTTAGCAACTATTTAAACTACTTAATATTTCCGAGCCGTAATAGTCTAGGATAGGAGATTCAATTTGAAGACACGTTTATTCCAATTTTTTAAGTTATATATTTAAAAACGTAGTTGCAAAAGTAATGCTTAAGAATCACAATACAAGCAAAATACCACGTCCGCTTGTACCAAGTAACAGCAGACAATGATGTCTATACCTAGAGGTCGTAAACTGGAAAACCACATAGTTAGCGACTACAGCTTTCTTTGTGGTCGGTTTAAATATTTTAAACGATTCTATGAAAAAGGAAACAGTTTTCCGTTGGGAAAAGCAAATTTGTATGCACCTGCATCCACCGTTTGCATATAATGTTTTGAACAAATTTTCTACAGTCGCGACGTGAAAATTAAATTATCAGTTCTCGGTATTTTCGTTCTAGTATTTGTTCTTTAGGTTTAAAGAAGTCTATTTTCACTAGTAACATACAAATCACATGAGAAAAAAGCAGTAAAAATATATGCAGCCGTCGGACTATATTCATAGAAATCTATCCTCCTCGGCTTGGGCCGCAGCGGGATGGTCAATCGCCTGAATGGCAAAAGGACCCCGCCTGCCCCGGTGAAGACGGGTTTTAATTCTAATCTGACTTTGCTCGGTCAATTTTAATGATTATTTCTTTATATCAACATATAAGTCTTGCTACATGTGGTGAAAAAAACCCAGTAAAAGAAATTGACACGATCAATTGCAAAAATGTTAAATGATCAGATGCAGAAACGTCTGCCCCAGCCAAAATATAAAAAAAAAAAAAAGTCTGCCCCATACTTCCTAAAAATAAGATACATGTAATATGATTTTTAGTTAAAGTCATTGATTTCGGTTTAAAACATTTGTATTGATAATATAATTTTAAAACACGCAACCAATGTATAATCGATATTTGAAGGGGACGACTGTTAACGAACACGTCCGGGGCATAAGTACGTTTTATTAATTTTGTGAGTCGGGAGATATAAATAGTCGACACATTTGTACCCTCTTTAATTTGTGCCAGATTTTGTTTTTTTAATCGACTGCACAATCGTTTTAAACGCTTTGTGCTCTCAGAATAGACAAAATCATGTGTACGACCAGTACTCTTCCAATTGCGGTAACGATAGCGATCGCGATCGAAGTTCTATACGAAAACGTCGGGAACGTTATCTCTATTGAACAAAGTACGGTGTTTTGGCTGTCTTTATAAATTGTCGATTTGGCTTACTATATGTAGCCAAACTTCGTATTATTATTACTTATTAAAACGTGTTCTATTTTTGAAAATTATTATTTATGTTACGTTCTATTTTCAAATAATGCTTATTTAATCGATCTTCAATTGTTTTGAATATACAACGTGTTCTATTTTTGAAAATTATTATTTATGTTACGTTCTATTTTCAAATAATGCTTATTTAATCGATCTTCAATTGTTTTGAATATACAACGTGTTCAATTTATGAAAATTAATAATAATTTCGTAACTAATTACATTCGTTCATAAATAATTATGAACGAATGTATGTTACGTTCTATTTTCAAATATTGCTTTTTTAATCGATCTTCAATTGTTTTCAATAAGCGCAATTGTTCCGTTAATTATTACCGTATAAAGCATTGTTTAATGTTCGATATAGCTACGTTTATGTTCTCACGTGCAGTAGAGCGGTGAAGTTTAAGCCGTAAATTTCAATAGCATGCAAAAGCCGCAAATTCAGAGCTAAACAGTTTAGACCTATTAAAGTTAGCAACTTTGCGGTCTTCTTGTGTGGAACAATAGACTTTGGACATGCGAGACCTTTCTCGTTAACATAAATTTATGGTCTGCTTCTTTAGGTATTCGGTAGAGATAGTTCTTCCGTAGATCACGAGGTTATCCAATGGCTCGAAGTTAGAAGAGTTTTTAAGTTGAATTACTATTTCATTTCGTTCGAATACTATATATAGTAAATTTAAAGTAAGCGCAGAATTAATTTCGGTGGCTTATTAGTAGGTACTTGTACTTTCGTTTTTTTTTTATTTATACAATCAAAAAACGAATTCGATTCAGTAGGTACGTGACTCTCGTCCTTGAGGTCGTAGGTTCGATGCCCGGCCCGGCCAATGGACTGTCTGTATATATTCGCGATATATACCATGCATATTTGTATAGACAACAGTGTAGAATAAAAATTAATGAATGACTCAAAATAACCGTACATATTTTTATACATACATGAGGCAATCAAAACTTAAAACACATTTTTATCATCTAAAAAATCTCCTCAATAAATATCCGTCCCACGCCTGACAAATCTACCAAATTCTGTTTGACATGAATGCCCAAGCTTAATCAATAAAACACGAATAATAGCTGTACAAGTTATATCAAATAGTTTTATGTTGACAATGTCGGTTGGGACCGGTTTGGTTTTGTTTCTCTTTGCTACTGGACGACTAATAAAGCGAAATTTACCGTCTTGCTTATTCTCTTTTACAGATAAATATCGTATAAATTCAAGGCATAAATAATTTATAAGTACTACTGAATTTTATCGGTTAACGTTAATATCAGGACAAGAAATAGAACAGCTGTACACTTAGACGTATGATTTATCTAGATAAAAATATTTATTTTTATATTAAATCTTGTAGAGTTTAAAAGTGAGACACTGAAAATATTCGCTATAGAAACACAATTCTACTAGTTTAGAATGAAGATATGATGACACGTGTGGCACCCAATTTAATTATAATGTGTAAAATTCAGGGTAAACGGCGTGTTTGTAGAAGGAAAAATCATTGGTTCGTAATGTTAGGGAGTGATGGGTATTGCGACTACGGAGTTGCTGTTAACCTCCAGTAATGGAGAGGCACCAAAAGAAGAAGAAGGTAAGTATAATGATAGTAGTTTTAATAATAAATGTGTATATAGAATTAACTTCAAAATGAACTATAAAAAATGTTCACTCATTTGAATGAGTATTAATAAGAACGAATTATTATGACGTAAAGGTTTCATGAGGGTAATTTTATGAAAATACCCTCTTTATGGTACAGCAGCTGTGCCACATCATTTGACACCTCATCAAGATCAGAGTAAGTTTCGTGAACACCCAAAAAATTATACACCTCGAAGTCCCGCTCTGTTTTTAAGTAAATTAATAATAGGGTAGGAGTGAAATGCATGGAATAGTATAATGATTCTAAATTCAAAAAAATCAACAGCTGAATTCGTTAGGATTAAATTAAATCCATGTTTTATATGTTATTTGTGTCAAATATATGTACTAATTTATGATTTCCTGTATTTTAAATACCTATTTAATTTTATGACACAATTTAGGTCAGAACACTTCTAAAAGTTGCATAGAACGCTAAGCTCCCACTATATGTATGATTTTATTTTCTGTTTTCGAATCAATAAGAAGTTTTTATTAAAGTTCAATGTTAAAAATCACGCAAATTGATTAACCGCGCTGCATTTGAACACCGTAAAACTCTCTGGCGATTCCTTTTAAGCAGTTTCTTTTTAACGCCGTCATTTCACGTCAGCATGGCGGCCGTGGAACGTTAGGGCGTGAGGTCACGACAATACAATTATGTTTTAATTTATATACGCGTAGTCTGCACGCAAATCCAGGTGTAAAGTGTTCAATCCAATACAAGCTACGCCTATCGCCTAGTTATATTTCTTGTATTATATACAATTTAAAAAAATAGTGGCGCTACAAGCTACTTTTTTAGGGATGGCCTCAGATTTCTGTATTTGTTTCAATATCATTTAAAAGGCAAGTGATCAGCCTCCTGTGCCTGAACAATAAATGCAAAATTAGAAGCATTTAATGTATATTTCTTTTTTGACGTTCATATGTGTTACCTACTGTGTTCATATGAATAAATGATTGTTGATTTAAATTTTGATTTTGACACACGCTGTCGACTTTTTGGGTCTAAGGCAACCTGGTTTTCTCACAATGTTTTCCTTCACCGTACGGGCGACTGTAAATGCGAACATATAAAGAAAGTTCATTGGTGCACAGCCGGGGATCGAACCTACGACCTCAGGGATGAGAGTCGCTCGCTAAAGCTAACACTACTCATTATTTAAATGAATACTAGCTATACTGTAAGTAAATTACGTGCTCTTCTATGGTAAAATGGCCTTACCTTGTCAGTATGCCAGTTTTACTAATTATTCTGATACATATTGTAACAGCAGTGCATTTTCTTACTAATTGTATAAAGATAAAGCAAGACTTCTACATAACCATATCCTATCCATCAGTTTAATCGTGACTTTTGTAATTCTAAATATATTCTGTATTGTAGTGTAAGCGTACGGGGATAATCAGTAATGAAAATAGAAATCAAGAACAGAGTATCCTCATTATTAAATTTGGTTAGACTTAAATTATTTACTAGTCTTAAGTTACCCTAAATCGTAATGTTCTATGATGTCTCAGTGAAGACATGAATTAAAAAAAAATGAAATTGTGATTTTAGATGATAGTTTTGTAATTGTATAAATCTACATTTGTATCTGTCATAAATTTTTATTAATTTAGTTATGCACTTACCCTTAGTATTTCTTTTTCCTTTTAAGATTGCCTGGAAGAGATTGCTCGTTAGCTTTAAGGGCCGTCCCTTGCTTGCTCCAACAAAAATCGAAATCAAAATCACAAATATTAACGGTAAGGTTTTGGCTATTGGTTTTTTAACTGAAAATTAGTTTATGTAAAAGGTGTATGAAGATTCAATTATTCTATTTTTTGGAACTCGGGACCTTTTTGCTTCAAATCCCCAACCAGTCCATATATAAATAACACACGTTGATAACCTCCTCCTTTTTTTGTCGGGTAAAATATGCACGTAGGTTAAACCAATTCTAATAATACACGAGGGTTAATAGGCACTGTCAATGACACTGAAGTGAAAACAATTTATTGCGAATGAAATAGTCCGGGGTTAAGATCATTTACGCAACGGACAAGTATCCGAACCCCTACAGGGGGAATAATATTATCTTTTGGCGAAAGTAGAATTGGGCATAGTTTAAGGTTTCGGCACAAGTCACGAGACACCGCGTTCTACGACTTAAATACGTATGAGGCGGTTTAAAATAAATTTGTTAAGTTTTGTAAGAATTATATGTTATAAAACATATATATAGTCTTAATGACAGTCATACGAAATCATCATTACTTTTAAAATCAATAAAATATGCGAATCCAACCTCAAATCTGTGCTGCTCAATGGATTCGAAAGGAGGATTTGAAATCAACCACTGCCTTCGCTGTATTCTGAGCATCTACTGGCACGAGAAGATCTCTAACGAGCTACTTTGGTGCGCTGCCAAAATTAGCTAGCAGATCAAACGACGCAAATAGAAACGGATAGGCCATACACTCCAAAGGGATGCCAATCATATTCCCAATCAAGCGCTTGCTTGGAACCCGCAAGGATAGCGGAAGCGTGACTGTGCCAGGTGAACCTGGCGTCGTACAGTTGCAGATGAGGCACAGAGAGCCGGAAAGACTTGGAGCGTGGTGAAATAAGAGACTCACTGCGGACGCCCTCTGCCCCATCTAGGGGTTATAGCACATTAATAAAAACGGCATTTAGTGACGTCATTGAATGTTGTTGATCATTGACTGTGTGACATGATAATTATTGTCGCTGAGATAGATGTAATCTGCAGGACTGTACGCTTCTGGTTCTGTTAAATAACGGAGTTTTCTAGGTATTGAGAGATTGACAGTACCTTTTTAATGTTGAGAAATCAATTTACAGAACCCCGCGCTGGGGCTACTTGTTAAAGTGATGTTAGTGTAGGGCTCTGTCCGGGAGGTGCAATTAAAAACCCAACGTTTGACCTAACATTGTTAACTAAAACACATCTTTGTTGACCGATTTAACACCATTTTATTACTTTTATTTTAATCTGTGTGATTTTATGGATACGATAGTATATAATATAAATAAGTAAAACCGCTACAACGTGTAACTTAAAAATAAAAATAACTGTTCTGTTAATGTTTTCTGAGCAATTAGAGCCCTGTCCCTGATTTAGGGTTATAGTTGTGCAGTATGCCCGTTGGGGTCACGTGTGCTCTATCTCTTTATATTGACGCATTTAAATATATCCTGAGAATTATTCAGTAATGTCAATATATTCGCTGAATGTATCCGATTTTTAACACAGATTATAATAATAGGTGATGTTCTGAATTACAATTTAATGAAATTATATAGACGAACTAGGGAAGGAGACTACCTGATGTTAAGTGATACCCATGATACTCAATGCCAGCAAGCTCGCGAGTTCGATTTTTAAGAATTGGTATTTTTCGAAATTTTGTCTATAAATTTGGGCCTTATAGTGTAATAGAAAAAACAAATTATTTGTTATGTATTTAAGTTAATATAAAGATTTAGTTCAATTATATTTCCGACATTAGTTGTTGCTGATATATGTTGTTATTTTTATAAATATTCTTTATCATTTGTTTTATTTTACATAATTAAATCATAATAACATAATTTATTTTATCCATAAATCCTCACTATCCTCCCCACTATTACCATTTTGTCAAAACTATTCAGTTCGCTCCTAGCAATATGGCCTACGAAGCGACGCATCCGTTCGTAAATAGTTGACAGTCTTATTATGGTCAGCTGTAGTTGGTTGAGATGGACTTATTGGTTCTTCACCGTCCACAACCTAAAAATACGATCAAAGGATTGGCTTATGAACACCCCTTACGCAGAGTTGGAGATGCTCGTGAGACCTAATATATAATTACAAGTTACACTCACTCACTCACTCACCCACTACCTCTCTTTTATGTACACACACAACACACACACACAGGTATTTTTTTACTTAAAAGGTTTCCCAAATATAACACATTAAGGTATTTTTTTCAACAGTATCCACAACGCAACGAAGTTATGCACAGTTAAATCACTAACAGTTCTCCCTTCGTATCAATTTCTCAAAATAAACCTACGACGGTATAAGCGATTAGCCTCCTAAATCTATTCAAAGACTTTGATCCCAGTAATAGCTTTTTAATAGGTTTATAGCTAAATTTGCAATCCCTTATATTCATTACAAACCGTAACCAATGCACGCTATATCCCACAGTACAAACAGTTGGGCTAAGCAAAATAATCGATGGATTTTCTTATAAAGTAGTATTCATATAAGAATGTCAGAATAACTTTGACTATTAGAATCGATACAAACCTAAGTTTAATAAAACGTGGAAAAAAATAAATCCGAAGAACGGATGGTCTATTGGGCAAAAATGTCCAAGAATGGAGCGTCAGCGGAACGTAGGATGTACCCCCACTGACCTGGTGAGGGTGGAGGGTAAGTGGATGCAAAGCGCGAGAAACCGGTCGTACTGGTAATTTAGAGGCATATGTCTAGCAGTGGACGTCAACAGGCTGAAACGACGGAAAACAAAAAATTCTATTTATACTACTGTATACCAATAAATAAATAAAAATCACCCACCTGTAATATTTTTATTTATTTATTAGTATACAAATGAGCTACTACGCAAGCTCTTTACTATACAATTTAGGTAGTTTTATATAAAACCTGTTCGATGTAGGAAATGTTTGAAGCTACAATCAGCACGATTACGTAATACCTTGAATAGCTTATATATAATGTTATTTCGTCCAAGGATCTCACACACACTCCACAGCTTCTCTGCCTAAGTCACTGGGGCCTTCGGGACCACAGATTACACAAAACAATGAAATTTATTTGTTTTTTTTTGTCTACAGTTTAAATTGTTTATACTGTCACGATTAAACTGTAGCTAAATTTGATATGGTCCACCCTCGCATTCGACCCCTTTGCTCTTTCCTATTTTTCGATTGTAGAGACAAAGACATCACGTTGTCTCTTTCTTTAGTATAGATAATATTTCAAATACAACTTTACATGAGATATAATTTATTTAAACATTAAGGATGTTACTATGATCAGTTTAATTAGTTATAGCTATGGCAGTTCACTGTGAGAGGTGAAACCCATAACAACAGATAATTTTTATTTATTTCCGTTTTCCGTTTTTTATAGAACAGGCTCACCTGATGTTAAGTGGACAATCAATGCTAGCAAGCTCGCGAGTGCGTTGCCGGCCTTTTAAGAATTGGTCCGCTCTAATTAGAGATACAAAAATTAATATAACATGATAGTATTAAAATTTCAAGAATTGCATTATTTATAATTAGTTATTAAATGGTTTAGGTTTTTAAGTTTTTACTTGTTATGTTTACGTTATGTTTTACGTTAGTTTTCTATTGTATTAGTATTAAGTTACTGTAAAAATAGGAAATAAGGAAATAAATAAATTTGTCTTTAATTAATTATCCCTATAGAAGCTCCACATAAGTCCAAATATAAGGCTTCCGCATGGGTCCGGCAAGTCTTTACTGTCACTAAAACCATAAAGTATAGATATACGTAGGTTTTTTTTACTTTCGATAAAGTTTTAAATTAAAAAAAAATAGAAGTTAAGTTGGCGCCTGGTGGTACCAGTGGCCCTAGAGCTGGTGCTTTCATCGCTCAACGAACAAGCATGTACAATGTAAATTGTATAGCGAGGAATCCAGAATCAAAGACACACTGTCACAGGGACCTAACTTTTTAAATTTATTTTAGTTTTCTAGGTTTTTAAATTATAACTTAGGTAAAGAATATTGAAAATACTCTGTGTGTTAGCCGAAGAATAATAAAAATATTTTTACTTCGACTTTTCTATAAAGAAGAAAAATAATCCAATACATACAAAAATACAAAGTCTCTAACTTTAACCAACTATATACTAACATAGGCACAATTTGTTCGTAGCATTAATAAAGATTGCATTGCCTTATCTGTGACACCTGAAATATTTCGCTATGGCTTACGATTAATCATTTTAATCCAACAATAGCCATTTATAAATCCATGGGGCGGAAGGATCTTTATAAGCCACAGGCAACTTTTCTAACTGAATTAATGGGGATTTTTGTAAAATTAAACACTGTAATAAATCGTAAGAATACTTTTGATTCTTTGACAGTCGTGTGTGAGAATTGGCGTACGGATTTATTTATCAGTATTTTTCACTATGGACTTGATAGGTCCACTCAATCTGTGTGGTCCTTTCCTCAAAAGACCATTTCAGACTGTAATCTACATGGTTTTCACATAATCTTGTTATGTCTGGACTTTAAAAGAGACTGTGACCTCTGAGTTTCTTTCGGCGTTTCTTCTCAGAGTAGTCAGATAGGAAACGTCGATCTCATATAGTTTTAAAAAAAAATATGTTTGACATGTAAAAAGGTTTGTAAAAACCTACTTACAGAAATAAATCATTTATCATTTATAGCTTAGTCTTAGCTATCCCGTGGCTTAGTAGCTAACAAAATAACAATCTAACTATATAACTTTATTTCGTGTTGTTAGTCATAGCTTGTTGTCATTAGAAATGTCAGTATAACGATTTCGGAATCGCAGCGTCCAATTGGGGGAATATAGGAAACACATTGATATGTATTAGACATAGACATAACATTTATTACTAACGAAACACACACACAGAAACACACAAAATAATAATTCAAAAAACACAAAAAAGTGCGTGCATACAAAGTATACATGTCAGAAGAGAAACTTCTTTGGCAAACTAATTTTTAAGTCTTGGTCATATTTATACAAATCTAAAACTTAGATTTCTGAGATTTAGAGGGAGGGAAAAAGGAAGATATGTTAGGAATTTAATGAATTCAATTGACATTATAATATTAAAAGTGTCGAAAATTAATACAATTTTTTTTTTTTTTAATTTATTTCTTCGATACTAAAAACACATTTTAATTTACAATTCGTCATTTGAGATTTCAATAAATTATTTTGCATTAAATATAAAATTCTACGTAATATTTTATAAATTCTCTTTACGAAATTTAAATTTTAAAAATAGAGTTCCTATAAGGTAATTCGCCCTTCTCACTCACTCTCAATCGCTCTCTCCCTTATTTTCGACAAAAACGAAGAACTTCGATAAAATACCCGTGGCGCTAGTAACATTATTGGAACCGTGACGTCAGCCACTCGACCAATACTGCTCTTAATACCACAATTTTTACCATTATTATTAATACTAAGCTAAAATACATTATTCGCTTTAAATCAAGTACAAATATTCATGAATCTATTGATCTCTTCATACACACTTATAACATCTTAATAACCCGTGACAACCTATCTAATTAATCCTTTAGCAAACCTCTCAGACATTTATAAGGCTACATTATAAGCCACTTAAGTTGTAGTAATTCCATTCGGCTAGATAAGAGAAAAATTGCTGAGTTTAAAGAATTTTATGAAAGTTAAACGAGCCGTGAAGTCATTGCATTAAGTAGAGGGCTTCACCGACACTTAATTAAGTCCCCCCATCTCCCCTTACAGTCACAACAAAAGATTCCATGCGATACGCTGTGTTCATTAAAATTAATTCAATTTTTAATATCTCAAGGCTTCGAAATGGAAAGCACGTTCCTGTCGTTTGTTAGAACATTAAGTACTGAAAATCTTCAATTCATTTGTACATAAATACAAGGTGTATGCAATTAAAACGCACTTTTCAAAGTAATTCTTTATATAATATAAAATTACTGATTATCTTAATATATATAAATTACGTGTCACGTTGTTTGTCCGCTATGGACTCCTAATTCAATCAAATTTGTACACCGTGTGCGGTTTGATCTAACTTAAAAGATAGGATAGCTTACATCTTAATTTATACCCGCAACATTATTTTATAGCAACTTATTTGTTAATTATTTGATAGTCACAATTCTAACAGATGGTGCTGTGTTAAAAGTACAACGTTTTACATAAGCTACAATTTAATGACATTACCACCAAAAAACCATGGTTATCCCCATGACTGGTGTTCTCCTACCGTTTCCCTTGAATAGTTTACTACTATGTAATATAACAAAAACCTTAGCCACAGCAACGCTTGGCCGGTCTCCTAGTATAACTATATATTGCATAAAGCTTACTATAATATTGCATTAGCATGTTTTCTCTAACCTGTTCGAATAACAGTAAGAAATACTATTGTACTAGGAAAGTTTTATGTATGAAAACAAAACATGAAACCTCTCATGAAGCCTTTCTGATGAAGGTTCGGGACTTATTATATTTCATAAATTTTTATGATAAAGGTATTAGGGAATAGGTGTCTTATAAGATTGACATTTCGTCACTAATGTATAATATAATAATAGTTTAAAAAAACTAAAAAACACGCTTTTAAAGCACATCAAACTAAAAAGTGAAAAATAATTCCTAATTTAGGCTGAAAATGGTAATGAACAAAAAATACTGGTATTATTGTGAAAAAGCGTGGGGCGCTCTGTGCCATATTTTTCGTCCATAGAGCGTGTTTTTTAGTTTTTTTAAACTATTATTTATTTTTTTTATTCGGATTATTGCATTGTCATCGATCTTTGACAGGTGCGCAAAATTTGAATAAAATCTGTCCGTTTAAAGTGGGTCAAAATCGAGTCCGAAGGAGTCGGTTACATACATACATACAAACATACATACAGGTGAAGCTAATATAAAGCGTGTAAAAATGTATTCCTTTAGTGGTGCTCAAGCTACCATGAGGGAAAATTTAACAGAACATTCAAACAAGTAATATGTACATTCCCATTTCACATCTCACTACACTCTCACAAAAGGTTAAACGAACTAAAAAATCTCCTATTGTTTAGTCCATTGCAACCATTTCATTGCGAGTGAAATGCACCAATTCTATCGGAAATTCCATTCGGAGTCCAGTCGTGCGCAAAAATTATGACATCAAGCCAAATTATTAGGGGAATCGGAAATATTATCTACGTGTAATGAGACTTTTCCCCCATGTTCAGAACAATTTCATTTATACCAATTAAATGAATCATATAATTCTACAAGCTATGAGATTACGGATTTAACAGATGCGAGAAATGCGCGGTTAGCATACGGCAGGCTTGAGTCAATTTTCGAAGGAGCTGGGATGATCCTCTTTGTATGTTTAAATTTAAAAACTTATTAGATCAAAACTCAGACTGCGCAAGGCTGGTAGCAGTGAAGTTGGTTATTGGCTAAATTTTTATGCTTTGCCAAACACTGGCCACGCTTTTGGACATTCACTACGAATTGCCATTAGCTTCCACTTAGAAGTGTCCATATGTACTCCCCATTAGTATCTCTGTAGCATTGAAGTAAGTAACCTCTATTGCCAAGAGAGTTCTGGTAGTTTTACTCGCCACGCCGCGGCCGCGCTCAACGACATCATACGCCAGCATTTTGGAGCCAACAGGCATCTCTAAGTACGATGGCAAGCGGCGGATGGGATGTCCTTGGAGGATGGGACGTAGAGGATGGATCGACCGAAGCTAGAACGGTAATTTATTTTAAGCCTTTTGGGTTGGAGTGAGTGTTGGCCTAGTGGCTTCAGCGTGCGACTCTCATACTTGAGGTCGTAGGTTCGATCCCCGGCTGTGCACCAATGGACTTTCTTTCTATGTGCGCTTTAACATTTGCTCGAACGGTGAAGGAAAACATCGTGAGGAAACCTACAAGTCTTAGACCCAAGAAGCCGACGGCGTGTGTCAGGCACTGGAGGCTGATCACCGATCACTGATTTTTTTTTTGTGGGTTGGTGTAATATTTTTGGATAAAACCCTAAATAAATAAATTTAAACTTAAAGTGAATACTGAAAAGGTGATTTGAACGGATTTGATTAGTCTAATTATGAATTTATATAAATTAATGAAACAGGTACAAAGATTTTTACAGATATTTGGAGACACCGTTTTATCAATTGATTTTTTCTCATTTTTAAAAAGCCTATAAATATCTTAAAATTTCGTAGAACATTGTCACAGATTGTTTAGCCACGCTTATAATAAACGCAATTCAATAGAATTTATACGACATAACGACCGTAAAGTACCGTGTTTACGCTTCATTCAAGTTGTTATGAAAATAACTGTCGACTCCCAACCAATAATATTATGTTAAAATGACATTTATTCCTCCTTAGCTAATGCAATTTTGTATTAAACTCATTTTAATTATAAAAGCCGCGGTCGTAAGTATATGGTCGTAAGTTATTTTGGGCTGGCGATCTGACTGAGTTGTTGCCCCACATATTTGTATGGTGCGACTGGCGGTATTGTTGTGTACCGGGTTGTGCAGCTCCCTCAAAAATGGTTGACCTGCATGAGCTATTCGGGGCATGCTTGCCGTCTGCTGGCACAGGCTTGCTCAGATCGATCTGGTTCTTTCTTCCAAAGACCAGTCCAGTAAATCCTCTGGATTTGTTTACACCAATTTATTAATTTATTATTGTATTATCTGGACTATAAAAGAGACTAAGACCCCCGAGTTTGTTTCGACATTTCTTCTCAGGGCAGTCAGTTAGGAAATGTCGACTTCATCTAGTTTAGGAAGACATTGTAAAAGTGATTTATATAGTCCTACTTGCAAGCATAAACTATTTCATTATTTCATTTCATTTCATTTCGTTACGTCCAAATTATTGTTTGAAATCTTTTAAAAAGAAAAGAAAGAGGGGACTCTTTGATCAAACCATAGATTTTGTAGGACAAATATTTTTTCGAATAATTTAGATAATTGTCTTGAGATTTAACAAAAAAAAAATCAGTTAGTAATAAATATTTGAGAATCATCAAATCAACATATTTTATCCTTGCTACTTCTGTTAGCTACCACAATCGAGAGTTTCGTACAGGAAATTATTGGGCGTCTCATCAAAATGAAGCTACTCACGGAAAATTAGCTTGATAGTAATCAAGTCCAAAAATGGGCGATGGATCCTGGACTATTTGATATTTCAAGCAATTTGTCAGTCAGAATCAATTATTATAAATGCCCAATGTACTTTAATTGCCTTGGTTTGTATGTAATTAATATGTAGCCTGATCGTAGAATTGATTACTAATTAATGATGTGGCAAGCTATCACAAATATTTGTTCATTATCTTATTATGGATTAGCCATACGTTGTGCAATGTGGTCGCTAAGTGTGGATTGGTCTGACATGACCCACGAGATTTCCACTAGTTATAACAAGCGGTTTAATCATATATTCTATTAATAACCATGCGAACTGAATTTAATTTTATAACACACTTCTTGTTACTATTTTTAACTTAGGCCTCAATTGACAAATGTTACAGATTCAAAATTATAAACAAACTACGAAAACGAAATTCCAGCCGTATCACCTCGACGTTTTTGCCACCACCACTATGTGGAACCAGCTGTCCACTGACTGACTAAGGGAGTCGAATTGGTTTGGAAATAAGAAAAGTGCGTTCCAATTCTTAAAAGGCCGGCAACGCACTCGCGACCTCTGATTGAGAGTGTCCATGGGCGGCGGTATCACTTAACATCAGATAAGACTCCAGTGTTCTATAAAAAAAACATGGTTTTCCACCTCAAAGTAGCCAAAGTTACTGCATCTCCTTTTTGAACCAATGTTTCTTATATTTTGGTGCTTCGATAGGTCTCCCCCATTACATATTTTTATTTAAAATTGTAAAGTATTGTTGTTACATTAAACATAAAATATTGAAAACTGAACAACTCGTTTTCTAAAATACCTTTGTGTTTCATATTAACCCTTGTCATGTCAGATGTCATCCCAAAGTGAATTTTATTAAATATAACATTGCAAATTTAATCCGGTGAGACGGGAATGATCTTTAAAATAAAACGTGTAATATCCCACACACCACGCGATCTTTATTTAGTCTTAAGATTTTGAAATTCAAATAGCATGTCACAATCACATCATCATCTAAAACTTGTTTTCTTTGAGCTTGTAATTACTCAAATATTTTCAAAATTATGTATATTAATAATATTAAACTCTTTTTACTTGCATATCCTTAAGTTCCATTTCAAATGTTATTAGTATTTACTTATAGGGAAATGTTAGTCGCACGATATGATGAAGAGCGAGTCTTTTTCTTATCTTCTATGCTTTCTATCAAGTCATCACCTTCTTTTTGGCCTGCCTACTCTTCTTTTACTGGGTCATGGTAATTTATTATAAAGGGGTAAATTTTGTGAAGTATTAGTCTAATGAACCGATTTGAAAATTTCTGTGTGTCTGAAAAGAAAAATTCATGGATTCGTGGATGATGGATTTTCAATGTAAGTCGGAGAAGAGATGATATTGCGCGGTGTTGCCACTCTAATTAAATAATTAAAATCATGTCCCATTATTACAATTATCTCTGACGTATATATGAATACTATATAGGCCGGCACGGAGTCCGACTTGCGTAATAGCCTCTTTGATAATTGCGCTTATAAAATTAAGACATACCTCATGCGAGCAGTCACACAGCATTTCGCGCATACAAAATAGAAAAAGGTATGTATTTCTCTGTTCTATTTAATGTAAGCCATGCACAACAAGACAAGAGGAAGTGTATGTTGAATAAATCACTCATGTAAACAAACCGGAAGTGATGTCTTCCTGCTCGTCACCAAATTGATATTTGCAAACTGTAACATTAGCATTCTCTATAGACCATAAAGTATGTCATATCTATGAACATTGGATACTGATTACGTATTAGCAAGTCTAATGAGCAGTCATGCGCATTGACACCTCTATTAGTATGACATGCAGCAAATTATACCCGATTTGCATATTGCAATGGTTTAATTAACAATTGACGGTGTAATACTTTTTCTATAGGCCAAGCCCGATCGAACAATAATAATAAAAGCCTGTTTATCTTTACAAATGTATAATAACAGTTTAGATTTGTTATATGCATTTTTTTTTCTTGTTATCCTAATATCCTAACTTGCTTCACCATTGATCGAAACCCTTCACGGGTAAAGGCCTCCTCCAGCTCATCTCTCCATAGCTTTCTTTCTCTATTTGCTTCCTGCTGGTGCCCTGTTCTCCTTCTTCCTTTCTTTGCATATAGTTATCTTGAAAGTCCATCTTTTATCTGTGTATCTTGCTATATGCCCCGCCTTCCCCGCAATGGCATCAAAGGTAGTCATCACTTCTTGGGTATAGCGTATAACTTAAGTTCTAAAATAAGTATAAGTTTTTGAGCGCAGAGTTGAACCCCCCCCAGAATACGAAGGGCAGCCTGTGCGTCTCTTGGGATAGTCTCAGTTTAAACTGCACCTTCATACTTGTTTTGGGGAGGGAATGGGCTCCGGAAGTCTCACTCAACGCAACGTAACACCATTTCAATACAATATACCTTATATAATCGCTAAGACGACAACGAACACGCAAGCCTGAACCTGAGTTGAACTGAGTCTCTGTTCTATAAAATAGCAATCTAATCGAAAATAAATAAAGATCTTCCAGTTCTTATAATAAAATACCCTAAGGGCGAGTCTATATTACTACCATTTTTAATTAGCAAATTGTAGTGAATAAAACACGTAATCTCCAGCGCCACTTACAGGTGTTTCGCATTTTTCGGCGACTCATAAATCAAAATAACGAGCGTGCTTCCGTGAGGTAGGTGAGCTTGAGCATTAAGCAGCTGTATTTTCTCACTTGCGACAAAATTTCACCGTCTTATTTACGTCGCAAGGTTTTCTTGAAGCTGTCATCTTGGCTGAAACAGGATATTAAAGTTTCGTGCAAATATGAGTTATTCTAAATGAAAATTGTGTTGTCTGCGAACTTATTAAGTTTCTTGTTTAAATTATGCTTGATGTTCTACTAATTTATGGTGAGGTATACTGTGTGAAAGCCTGTATACGGTTTGTGAATTTGTATGTTGATTTCGACGTTAAGCTGAACGAACGAGTCCCGTAAGACACATTTGTCTATTAGTTTAGTTAAGCCGTCTATATCCGTCACCGTCTATACCGTCTATATAGCAAAACAAAATAGTTTTTTTCGCTGGGAGTCGATACTAAGACCTTCAAATTGTTATCTGCCATAAGTTAACCTATCTTGTGCGTGCAGGCATTTAACTAGTTGAGTTACAAATTTAGTTAAATATACATATATTTTTAATCTAACATTAGAGATAATTATGACTTTGACTATGCATTTACCTTATAAATGTATATAAATAGAAATGAATCGCAAAATATGTTGTTAAACGCAAAACTCGAAGACGGCTGGACCAATTGGAGTAATTATTTTTTAGTTATTCCTTGAACTCTAAAAGGTTTTCATGGAAAAATTGCCCGGAAAAACCCAAAAAGCCTATATGAGATAACATAGCAAAATGTTCCATATGTTGGTATGTAGATACTAAAAAGGTAGGCTAAGTACAAAAATCATATTAATGCGTAAGGAAATTTACCAGACAGCTAGTATGCAATAAATATTCCTCCAATTTAAAAGTAAAAGATTGAAAAGCAAGAAGTGGGAAACAAAAAGACAATGTATTATTATCTTGAGACGTTGTTAAGCCTCATTTAAAATCAATCGCGGCCATTTTGTAGAGCATGTCTGAGACGGGATTTCGAAGAGAATACTTAATTAAGCCCGCCGAAGCTCAACTTAATGTCGGCCTAAATCCTTGAAAGTAACGTCAATTCACTTCGACGTCAAACGCCTCAAAAATTCGCTAATTAAGAGACAAAGTTTAATAACTTTCAAAAATTCATTGATGCAAATATTCAGATCTTTGACATTTTAAATAATTCAATATTTACAAAGGATAAAAAATCGATCTTATCGTTTGTAACCTTCTAAAGGTCTCAATATAAGTCATCAATGCGTTTTAATTTATAGAAAGATTTGAATAAAAAAAATACTTTCTATAATATATAACAGTATGAAACGATTTGCCGCTTCCCGGCGTCTGTACGCTAAGTTTTTTTGAACTACGTTCTCCTATAGTCTTAGGCCGTTTCTCCACTGCTCCGGTCCGGCAAACGTTAATTACCGATCCGATTTAGAAGCTAACAATAGTACTTACGTGCTTCTCCACTACTCCGGCATCCGGTTTTTAACGATCCGATAACTTGCTAGATCGGAACGCAGTGTTTTATCGGTCCAAGTATATCCAAGAGGTTATAAATTATTATTCACAATTTATTTAGGTTTATTTATAGTTTATTTAATTTGAAAGAATCTGGATAACCTGGACCAAACCAAATTATGGTGCTATTTATTTATATTTTTATACCATAGTATTAGTAAACTATTTATTAAGTAGATTATAATATTTCAAGATAGACAATATAAAAAAAGTAAAAACTAGCCAGGGCAATAAAATATTCAGAATTTAGAACGTTTTATTAATAAAATTAAGTATATGGGTTTTAGTTAATATAAGTGTTGCATGATAAATACACAAGTATCGATTATTGTCGGATCGGATATAGTGGAGAAGCGCAATCCGGCCTTCCGATATTTTTCTCATGACTCATTCCGGTATCCGACGTCGGACCGGAGCAGTGGAGAAAGGGCCTTATGCAGTCACATTTATATATTACTCGTATATTATACCCAGGGGGAAATACTTTTATTAAATAATATATGTACATATTAGACCTCCTTTTACGATAGAAAGGTCTTGTTTTATTTTAACCCTATCGTAATTGATAGTTTTTTTTATATGTTACAGGAGGCAGACGGGCAAGAGGCTCACCTGATGTTAAGTGATACCGCTCATGGACACTCGCACTGCCAGAAGGCACGCAAGCGCGCTGCCGGCCTTATAAGAATTGGTAGGGTGTTTTCTTAAAGGACCCTAACTCGAATTGGTTCGGAAATACTTCTGTGGGCAGCTGGTTCCACATAGTGGTGCTGCGCGGTAGAAATTGCCTAAAGAATCGCTCAGTTGTGGAACGACGGAAGTCAACGTGTAAATGGTTGAATTATACATGTTTTGAAAGTAATTCACGAAACCATAAATATGTGTTTAACAATGTCACTATTACTGATAACACTGACATTTAGGACAGGTATTAAGTTGTTTGAATTGGCATGCTAACTCTAATTTAGCGGATTAGTAAAAAATGGAGAAAAGGACCGCCAAGATCCTAATCACACAAAATACACCTGTTACAGGTGTTTACAAATGATATCGTGATTAGTTAAACGACTCAAAGGTGTTAATAATTAATCTTGAGTTAATCCAACTTTATGAACGCAAAGGTACTAATAATTAATACTATGTTATGTTTAATTCGTATTTCTCCTACAAATTCATTTATATACGGCGTATTACTGGTCCAAAAGCCTGTTTTACCTCATAGAAAAATACCCCATATAATCTAAGCAAAGTTCTATCAATAGGCGTTTCAATATATAGTATAAAATATCGATATTTTGAACTGGGCTCGTTCAGTGTGACACGAAGGTGTATCGATCATTGAAATTGAGATTACAAAGTAGACAACGTCGCGAACATCATGCTCTCAGGTGCATCCCACACAAAAATAAAATTAGCCTAAGCAGCCTACAATTTATATTTTTGGTTCGCTCTTTTCTTGCAGGTTTTCTTTTTGAATAAACAAATAATTTTTTGGATTCAGAAACTTATTAAATATATATTATTTGAGACTTGACGTCTGTGTAATATAGAACTATTACAGGTTATTCCCAAATCAACACGTACGAGAACGTATTTAGTCTTTAAGCTTACCTATACCTTACTTTTAAATTTTAATGGCCGGCAACGCACTCGCGAGCCCTCTGGCATTGAGAGTGTCCATGGGCGGCGTTATTAGTTAACATCAGATGAGCCTCTAGCCCGTCTACCCTTCTAATATTAAAAAAATCACTTAACATTAGCCGGGCTTTCTCGTAAAAATACATTTTCAAAATAATTATAAATCTCTTAAACATAATATAATCCCGCCCGTCGTAATTTTCACCACTAGCGCCTACCCCAATTTGTATCGCATTAACTAATCATAGAATTAAAAAAATTGGACAACAGACGGGAACTTTTCTATTTTAATTTTAAACAGATGGACTCAAAAAATCAATACCCGATCTTCCCTATCATGTTTCATATTATTGAAGCTTTTTTACAATTCTGTCGCACCCTACATGAATATTTAAACCATTAACCCACCACTTATTGTTTCTTTTGTCATTCATCATTAGAATAACAAAGCGTGTGTCGCATTTGTGCATCGCACTAAAGGCTTCCCCAAACGGGTTCATTAATGGACTGTATGTAATTTTGTGTAGTGTATAATTAAGAAGCGGTGTATACCTTTGTGATATACCTTTGTATTTAGGAGTCTTTTTTATGTATTAAAAGTTGTATGCATTTGAAACGACCACGTCGGGTTTTTATAAATTCTTTTAGATTTATTTTACTGAATGAGGATTTTAATGCATGTGATTCTACTTCTGCATTTAAGTAGAATGCAAAAGCTATTTAAACGTAACTGAGTTTTTCACTAACCGGTCTTCTTTTAACTCAAACTATATTTATATAGGTAACAAAGTACACTTATGGACGTCAACAAAAAAGATGTTAATGTTTATGATAGAGTATGCTAATGAATTGATATTGTGTAGTAGGAGACTTATTTAATTTGTTTATATCAGTTAATTTTATTATCCTTTACACTAAATTTTAATGGGATTAATTAAGTAATTTTAAATTGTTGCTTAATATGGTTTTCCGCTGAACACACTTCGGATAGCACCTTCGAAACGTCGGGGTAATTAAATAGTCTTCAATAGTCTTTTAAATTCTTAAAACAATATTTGAACGTGTACAATACATAGTATTCAAAAGACCAACCCTAAGCGATACAATGTATCTTTCTTACTTACTGTAATAAATATCCACCATAAAATTACCGACTAATAAATGGGACCCATTATTAATTTCATTAAATTGGACCATTACCGCTTTATAAATAGTTTTAAATGAACTAACCCTTTCACAAAAAGGGGCATAACAAAGCACCAAATGGTTCTTAAAATAACAAAAGCATTATGTTAAAGAGTACCGCTAGCGTCATTAGTAACAGAACAAACAGGTGTGCCGGATGACACGTGTGATAATGCCCTAATGGTTCCTTCCGCTTTCTTTGATTTGGCTATTGTGTGACAGATAGTATTGAATAGAAATGAACTTATTGTTAAGTTAAATATAGAATATCTTACTAATAACCACTACCCAAACTCTATAGTCTCTGGTCGTTCTTACCTGTATAGGGGACACGCACAGAAGAACTTTCAGCTTTAATAAAATGACGAAGGTCTGGCAGTCCTGGGCTCTTGATCTATGACGCGATTCTTCGGTGATTACAGCACTAGTGGAAAGTAAAGAGGTTTTCACTCGACAGATACAAGACATAGCCTGCTAGTGTTTTTTTTATAGAATAGAGGGCAAATGGGCAGGACGATCTCCTAATGTGATACCGCCCGCCGCCCATGGATACTCGCATTGCCAAAAGGCTCGCAAGCGCGTTTTTTAAAGAATTGGTCCGCTTTTTTCTTGAAGGACCCTAAGTCGAATTGTTTCGGGAATACTTCAGTGGGCAGCTGGTACGTGGCAAAAACTGTCTTGAAAAACGCTCAGTTTTGGATTGGTGGACGTCGTGGTGATACGGGTGGAATTTCGTATTCTGCTTCGACGTCCGGTGTTATAATTGTATACTATATAATATCGATGTAGGGTTTGTGAGTTCTTCTACCTTCGGCACCGATTGAACATTCTCTCATCAGTTACCTTAATCCTCAGTGACAATAATTTCGCTTTGCAATCGTGTTCGCTCATTATCTTCTTAAACCTACACCATTATACTTGATTTACAATAGAACTGTTACAACCAACAGACACCTACTTAAGTAGTACCTGTTTACCCCACGCACTTGCAAATACACGCAATACAAGTTTATTCTAAACTGGCAATAAATAAACCTTTAGCGAACGATTAACCAAAACAGTTCCCAGCGAAGGTTGCTCCAATACAAATGCGCGGTTGACAATGTTAAATGTGCCCTCCTACCTTGAGTAATGCGTTTTGTTGCCTAACTTGTCTTAAACTATTGCAAACAGAATGCCTGAACGCCTCAGATTTGTCAATTCGTTACGAGATAAGGATGGCTACGTTAATGTTTATTAATGGCGGAGCCATTATTGAAATGTGTTTTGCTTTTTATCTGTATTTCTCATTTATGGGTGTACAGAGAGTGAACAGTTTAGCACACACTTTGCGATATCATTTAATTTATATTTTCTGACTGCGAAAGCATTTGGAGTAGTTATACAGTTAAGTTCAAAATATGTATATGCTCAGTAAAATTAGTATTTTTAGATAATAAAATCTTTTTTTAGAATTAAGAATATACTAACTTCAATGTTATTTGTTGTTAACAAATAAAAATATGTATAATTAAGAAAGTAGGTAGGTGATTGGTGCTTTCCTCGCTCAACGAATTAGTATACTATACAGCGAGGTAATGCTACTAGCATTAAAGCTACACAGCCACAGGAACCAAACTTCTTAAATTTGTTTGAATTTTCTATTAATCAATTTTTAATTATTATTATTACTCTGTAGATTAAGAAGGTAATTAAAGAATAACCCTAACCAAGCCGTTTTATTGTCTTATGTATATTTTTTTTACCCAGGGTTTGTATCATAGTAAGATAAAGGCACTTTTTGTAGGTTTAATGAGTTGTTTAAATGATATTTTTGAGTAAAAAATCACAGTTTATTTAAAGTGCATGAAATACAGTCATCTACTACGTAAGTACTAATGTATTTTTAATCAAATATGTATTGGCACATAATCTTGTAATCGTTTATTACGAAAGACATTATCTGCTATTCGATAATTGAATTTCCAAAAGCTTATCCATAATACGGTATGTTTAATACAGCATAAATATCAATTACGAAAAGATATTTTCGACGCGGTAATTGCTCGACCTATCCCCTAGATTGGTTTTGGTGAATTGCTAATTTATTTTTACCCGCCAGTTTATTTTGGGGGATTCACTGACCATGCGGTCCAGACTATTATTATTATGGCACTTTAATTAGTTTGTATACCGTAATGGTGATAATGTCTTTATCTCTGGGGAGCATCAGCAAAGTGTTGCATTGGGAAAATATTGTCTTTATGTCTTATTTAGATAATACGGTACATTAAATTTTGTAGGTAACATCAGTAAGTTATTTAATGGATGAGTTTTAATTGTTATTTTTCGTAATATTAGAAAGAATTCTTAGATTTTGCATAAGCAGATATTTCTGCATACTGTTCTAGGAATTAAAAGTATCAGTACGGTACTTCCGTCGTTCAAGCCTAGCTTGTCTTAATGAATGAATACTTGTTTTGCGTCATCGACACTATCATTTTTAATACATATATTATTGGTTGAATTCATGCTACAAGTTAAGTATCTTGTGACGATTTTTATTAAGTAGTTATTGTCTGCTAATTACTAAAATAAAGCCCTCCCTAAACACGCTTTCGGAACCAGTGTTAGCTCAAAATCCTATAAATATTAGCAAAATTAAACACTGATTACTTTCACGTTCAAGTGTAATAAAACACTCACTTCAGAATCAATGAAAGAGAAGTTAGAATCAAGAATGTTGAACTTAATCGACAGTTCTCTACGTGACTTCTCTGGAAATGGTTTTGTAAGCCGACTTCACGGCGTCCAAGTTACGCTTAGGAAAATGTTTTTCCATTTTCCTATTATACCGGAAATTTGGCCCCTTGAGCCATGCGTCGTTCTGACGTGCATTGTACATGTGATTAATGATAAACGCAATTTTCTACGCGTATACACTACGTATACATTAAAAATGCCAGTGTGCGATGGGACATTAATGGTGTAGTGTCACAATACCTTATGGGACCTACTTACCTAAATATAAGGAAAATGCTTTAATTTTAAGCAAATATAATGTAGTATGTTTGTACTTCCTTAGCATATCTTGAGTGAGAGTACAGCACGAATATATAGATACTAAACTATTTACACATTTCTAACAAAGTACATGCAACGCACTCTAGTTTGTTAGGGTTCGATAGGTTACCTGTTTTTTTTAATAGGGCGGGCTAATAATATGTGTTTTTATTTATAGTAACTTCAAGTTATCGTTTTCGTGTCTAATATCTTGGAGGTCTCGGGTTTGATATGCAAAAAAATTGTTACCGATTGGTAGGTGCAGGCCGCTTTACTACTCGAATAAACTTCGACAAAACAATGTTATTCAACGGTAAAATGTCTATTACACGATTGCGGGACACAGTGTACACTTAATATTTTTTTTAACTAGATGAACTAATGATTACTTTTTTACCAAATTATACGATATCGTATTCACTAACAACATCGGTACCTACTCTGGAATTTCCAAAACCAGTAGTGACAGCGATTCTGACGATATGGAGTTTTGATATAATATAATATGATTTTGATATGATATAATATAATATGTTTCAATACCTACTCATTACGCGGTGCAAAAACACATAACTAAGCAAGAAAACAAGGAAATCCTAAAAACCTGTGACGGTGTACGTATTTAACTAAAAATTGGATTAAAATCTTTATAATTTATGCGTAATATATAAATAAAACGGATGCTTCAGTCTAATATTGTTAGACCGAAAGATAACCAAAATTCTCCATTTATGTACAACACATGTAGTTGGCATCAAAGTTAATGGAGAATAAGCCGCTCTAATGCGCTATATTCGGTTTCAGAACAAACAGAGAGACGCCAGCGCCCCCGTGTGTCAGGTTACGGCAATATCATGAATATATTTGTTTGTACAGCTACAAGATTTAATACGGTCCTGAGACAGAATCCAATAGAGGATTTTGAAGGGTAAAAAATGGGTATTCTGTAACCAAAAACAACAAACGTAATTGTTAAAAGATGTACATGTTTCTATAGAAAGCGCAGGAGTTTTAGAGGAAGAAGCAAAATTAGTATATACTTTTTAAAGCAAATTTTATTCAAACAAAATTTATTTTTCTAATGAAAAAGCCCTTGACCTCAATTTACATTTAAAAATAAATAAGTGGCGCTACAACCACTTTTAGGTCTGGCCTCACATTTCTGAATCTGTTTCTGTCCATTTTTAAAGCTAATAGGCAAGTGATCAGCCTCACGGGCCTGACACACCGTCGACTTTTTGGGTCTAAGACATGTCGGTTTCCTCACGACGTTTTCCTTCACCGTTCGAGCGAATGTTAAATGCGCACATAGAAATAAAGTCCATTGGTGAAGCCGGGGATTGAACCCACGATCCCAGGGTGGAGAGTCGCACGCTGAAGCCACTAAGCCAACACTGCAATATACTGACAGTTGTTTTATGCTAAAAAGAGAACAAATGTTACTTAACTGAATAAATATAATATTTTGACTTTGTATTACTGCTGAAAACTAAAAGGTTTTCTATGTTAACATTATTTGCTTTAATTATTATTATTATATTTTCAGCCAGTTTGTTAATAACAACATAATTACTCTCAATTCTATCCTCTCTGAAGCCAATGTCATGGGTGCACCACCCAGACGCATATTTGAAGCTAGAAGATTAAACACCTTACCAACTAATTCCAATGTCTATATTTCTCATTTCGTTTCACTCTCGAATTTGCTATTCGATAAGTAGCTTAATTTTTACCAGATTGAATTTACCAACAGAATACGGAATAAAAATAATAAATATATTGACAGCTCAGAGATAAGAAAGTTCCTACAAGCTAAAGGGAGAAAGTCCCAATACACGTCAAGATGTTATACACAGCGGTCGAAAACACTTTATTAGTACTATTCAGTGCTCTACACTGCAGTACTTGGTCTCTTTGCATCTACCGCACTTACCAAGGTGAGTGTTTAGAAAAGTTGTTCGGTCTAATACCTGCGGAACTCGTAAATTGTGAATACAAAATACCATCCGTATCACCTCGACGTCGTTCCACAACTGAGCGTTTTTTATGGCAGTTTTTTCCGCGCACTACCGCTATGTGGAACCAGCTGCCCACTGAAGTATTTAGGAACCAATTCGACTTAGGGTCCTTCAAGAAAAGAGTCTACCAATTCTTGAAAGGCCAACAACGCACTTGCACTTGCGGCGGTATCACATAAAAAAAATGGTGCGTGTACTTATGTACGCGCGTAAGAAGTTATACTTCTTTGATTTCTTTATTTTTTTTGAAATATTAAATAACTAATAATAGATATTTAGCGTTAATAATTTAACAATATTTGATATTTAGTATATTGTTCAATTATTAATTAATATTAATAACAATTATTATTTATTATTTTATTATATTATTAATTTAATTTAATAACTAGGTATGTTTCATAACCTTTTAACTAAGTAACAATAGGTCTTTGTGAAAAAGCATTGCTAAATTTCTTTGAAAAAATAATTAAAACTGCTTTATTTGTTTAAAAGGTACTACAAATGTCATTATGGTCAAACGTCACGCATATTCTATTTCTTTTTTCGGCGCCATACTGAATTTTGTGTCACGGTGCGCGCGCATCGTAAAATTTCACTCTCATAAATTTTTCATAACGCGCCTAAAGAAGTATAACTTCAAAAAAAGTATTTAAAGGTTTATAAGTTTACCTTTACCTGAGGTAAGTTCTGTTAAACCTAAAAGATGTCTAAATATCATTTAAAATATTGTAAATGGGGGGATACCATACTCCGAACAAATAAGTTATATATAACCTCAGAAAAAACAAATAAATAAAATACCGTAAGTTTTCTAACACGCACGACGTAATCCTATAAATATGAAATAGGGAACAGATAAATTACCTTCGCACTACAGGAAGCATTTTCTGAATCAAGACATGAAAATTTATTCGTTGAAGGGAAATCGTGCGGAAAATTTGCAATTTAGAAGTAAAGGGGAATGCCAATAAACCTTCGATTGTATACATTTTGTGTATGGACTTATCTTTACACTCCGGCTGGCGTTCAGAACTATTTGTTAGGATATTTTCGACGTTCCCGAGTCGAGCAATTCAAGTATCAACATAATTTATAAACCATATCTTTCGTTTAAAATTTCATTGGAATACTGCATAAGGTATCTACTTCTTTATTGTATTTAAGTCTATGTATAGACTATTCTTTATTTGTCTTTGTTTTGCTTGCGGCGTACTGTCAATGCCCAATCAATACGTTTATTCGACATTGTTGTGTCCACCATAATACATTTTAATCTATTCGCTAACTCCTTTTAAGCGTAATAT
This sequence comes from Pieris melete, assembly GCA_963693345.1. NCBI lineage: Eukaryota > Metazoa > Arthropoda > Insecta > Lepidoptera > Pieridae > Pieris > Pieris melete. The sequence goes on along the minus strand of CAVNZK010000043.1, from coordinate 2,184,250 downwards.
ACGCTATAGTCTTTATTCATGGTTATTATTTCACGAGAAAATATTTAAATATCGAATCGTTTTCATACATGTCAATTGTCAACCACTGACTTTTGCTTCGTCAGTTGTTGACAAATTGACAATTACATTAGACAACCCTAAACTACACAGATAATTAATAGAAATATTTTTGTCGTGATTTATGGTTTTTAACCTTTACAAATGCAATTATTATATAATTTAATTCTTAATTAATATACTTACGACTGAAAGAATTATATGTCTTGATATCTTCGTAGTTTATGATATTTTGCATAGTAAACAGAATAGTAAAATCGTTTTTATAAGTCTTGAGGGTTGCCAGGTTAAATAACGTACGTTTAATTATGTGTTGCCTGTTTCATATTGTTCTTTTTCACTTGCCATAAAGTTGTTCGCATTATTCATGAAAGTAGTCGGAACTCGTAAATTGTGCTACAATTGCTTTTTAAATTTTACTCTACAGAATGCATTATGTTTGAGAATAACTTAGCTCTCAGTTTTCTAGTGTAGTTAGTAAAAATGTTATTGTTTAAATAAAAAGAGCTTCAAAACCCACTACGTATTGTTAATACTTTTAACATAATATATCATAAACAGTTGAACTACCTTCTTGGCCTTTGATTTCTGTATTAGTTTTTTTTTTTGGTCAAATTTCTTAATGGGTATGGAGTCGTGTTTGTGTCTAATATGTGCGGGAAACCCGCAATGTTTGCCTTCATCGTACTATCAAGATATGACGTACATGAATGAAGATCCATCGGTGAAGAGTCGTAATTCGAACACACAACTTTAAGGTTAGTCGTCTTGTCTAGCCACTAGGTCAATACTATTCTATCGATATAATAGATTACTATAGTCTGTGGTCACTTAGTTTAGATTCAAAGTCAGTTGTCAAAATTCCCATTTAGACAGTAGATGCAGTAGAAAAAATAAAGTATTATTTTACTGACCAGACTAATAATTATAGTCAATTACAGTTGCAGAAGAATGATTGATGGCCTTTTTACTGATAATTAATTGTCACTTCAAAATGGCGACTGTACCTTCACCGTTCATGTGAAGAGTAAAGTTATAAACAATGTTATATTAGGTTTACAAAATACACAGTCCGTTTTACAGTCTATTGAAAGAGCAATATGAAAATCGACTACGTGAGAAGAATACCGCTATATTCTCAACCATTCCTCAACGAGGGGCGTAAATTCAAAACATCGTAAAATATGAAAAATATCTCGCCGCTATAGGGATGTGCTCAAATATCGGTATGTTCTTCAAAATATCGGTTATCGGTTAAATTCTTCATTCTTCAAGATTTTTACGTGTCATTATGAAACATTCAAAATATACTTTTAAATAGGTTTTGATATAGCTAAAGCAAGTAGACTAATCAAAGTTGGTATCCTGAATGTTTCAGGAGTTATTATTGTTGTTTGGGTAGACTGAGATTCCTTAAATTACAGCCTGAAGCTCTTAGATTTGATTACAGCATTAAAAATTACATTTGAAAGATAAAATACGATGGTTTAGTATAAAATAATAAATGTCTCAAGTCTAACTTAGAACTTATAATACGTTAATTCAGGCCAGTAACAAAAAAAAAACAGGGATTAATTCAATTATAACCTTAAAATTGTTTCTCAAGTAACATCACTATTCGGTACACAGTAAGCCTGTCTGTTCAAGGGTGAACACTGCACATCAAACGTTCAGACAATTGCAAAGCTATAATTTTTACGCTGTTTTACGAGAAATTTACCAAGCTTTCCGTATTTCCATTTTAGTTCTCGACTGCGATTCCTAGTGCAGTTAATGGTGTAAATAAAATCTTACATTTGCATTGTTATACTTTAAAAATTTACCTTTATTTTAAACACGCTAAAGAAACTTTTTGGCTTGTTTATTATTTGTCCTAGTTGTATTTTGAAACATATTTTTTCTACCTTTTACTTATACGCGGAATACACTGCACATCATGTAGCTTTAGCTCTTTTAAATTTTGATTTGAGGGGCTACATTCTATGAGATGAAGAGACTCCAAGGCTGTTTTTTATTTATATCTTATTAAAAGTTGTCTGTCTATCCGAATACATACATTCTCCAGGTAATTATGTGTTCGGGCTGTGTAATAGTTACATTCTTTATACGTACATACTTGTAACGTATCCTAATGAAGGAGTGATGACTGAAATTGACTTTACTAAAAAAAATAATATATTCAAAGTGTATGACTGATTATGTCGCTCCTTATTCATCATTTTTTTCATGCAGTTCAAATATTAAATATCTTAAATAAATATCGTAGTTTGTACCTTATCGAGTTTTTACTATAAAAAGTTGATAAAAAGCTTAAGAATTTTCACTAACCCTTTCCCCAAAAAGCACACAAAAACAATAACTCCTAACGGACTTCTTAATATGACTTCTGGGTACAGTAAAATTTAGTTATACTTGGAAAACTTATTCTTAGCTTATTCTCTGCAATTTCCTATGCAAATTTAATTGTGCCCGGAGTTGCACGTAAATCTCTGGCCGCTGCAAAGTTAATTACGGCTACTCTACGATTAACAGAGGCGTTTTATTGTGTCTACATCGACAATGGAAGAAAAACTCGGAAAATGATATTACTACGGGCACAAATGGGTTGGGATTTCTCTTTATAAATGTACTGCGCCAGGCTAGACATATTAAAATGTTATTTACTTACACATTTTACTAATGTTGACACATCATGAAATTGTTTATCTAATGTGTATTGTGTGCAAGGTTTTTTTTTATAAAACTGGTGCAACCAGTCGGGAGGCTCATCTGATGTTAAGTGATACCGCCGCCCATGGATCTCAATGCCAGAGTGCTCGCGAGTGCGTTGCCGGCCGTTAAGAATTCATATGCTCTTTTCTTGAAGGAACCTACCCAATTAAATAAATATCGCCTTTGATATAAAAAAAATGTTTTAGGTTGTTACACAATCATACAAATGTGTATTAAGAGAAGGAAAAGAGGCGCTGGCAGAAGGAGAAAGTCGTGGCTTTGCAATATCAGAGAATGGACGGGAGTGGCCAGCATAGAACAGCTGATGCGCTTGGGGAAGAATAAGAAAAAGTATGACGAGCTGACCACCAACCTCCAGTAGTGGAGTGGCACTGCAAAAAGAAGAAGTGCGACTCTCATCCTTGAGGTCGTAGGTTTGGTTGGCTGTGAACAGACTTTTCTGTCTAGACGCGCTTTTTATCAATCGTACGGTGAAGGAAACCATCGTAAGTCAATTGGCACATTTTGGACTAAAAATAAGACAACGGCGTGTGTTAAAATAAAGGATCACAATACACTAAATTCTGGTGCCAAGAGCAAGAGTTTTAGAACCACTCCTTTTTTTATTAATTATGTTACGCAACGCACTATAATAATAAAATTTTATTTCCAAATCCGATGAATATATGCCACAATGATTGGCATTTCAACCGCACTGCAGTTTATTAAATTGGCGTGCATCCAGCAAAATGACAGCATAGGACAACATCAAACTTTTGTAATCAATTTCCACATTAATATAAGTAAAAAGGGTCTCAGTGGTTCAATTGTTTTACGCAATCCGGAAATTGAATTTAGGAATTTAAAATCATTACTTATAAACAAAATAAAGATACATCTTTGGGCGTATGGCATAACTGAGTGCAGTGTTGATGTCAGCGTACTCTCATCCGAGATCGTAGGTTCGATCCCCGGCTGTGCACCAACGGACATTCTGTCTATGTGCGCATTAAACACTCGTTCGTATAGTGAAAGCATTGTGAGGAAATGGGCATGCTTTAGTCAAAAGGTTGACAGTGTGTCAATGTCAGGCTGATCACCTACTTGCCTATAATAAAAAATAAATGACCAACTAATACAGAAGTCTGAGACCCAGACAATAGCTTGTACCACGGGTTTTTTTTTGGTAAAATTAGAAATATCTCAAGTCTTACTTTGAACGTAAATATTATGCTGAACGAATTGCCGTTTTAAAATCCATTTTCTCATTAATGTTAGTATATTAACTACGATACTGCCAATTACAACTCATTGCATTCCATCACGCTTGTCATTGAACATTGATTGATAGATAAGAGTAGAATAAACTGTTTTAATAAGTCATTAATTAATACTATTTTAGTGCAGACCTTGGCCCGATCTTAAGTGCCCTAAGTAACGCTTTTTTGGTATACGATTGAGATCTTTCATCTTTCATTATTTTAGGCCCAACATCTAATATAAGGCATATTCGTTTCGCTTATTGTTCAATTGTACGTGTGAGTCTTTTGTGCCTTTAAGACGGTTTAGTCGGGATTCAAAAAATCAGTATAGCTGATATATAAACTGAATGTAGCTAAAAAAATTATTTCGTGCGATTGAGATTAGCATTTATTTGAATACATAGAACACAGCAAAAATATTGTAAAAGGTTGTAAAAATTAAGTGTAAGGAAGGTACACGCTTATCTGGTATCAAACTAATTTAGCGTTATAAATATATTACTTATGTTTGAAGCTAAACGCATTTTATAATATACCTGTAGACTCGGCCAAGCGTTGCTGTGGCTAAAATTTTTTTTATATTACATAGTAGTAAACTATTCAAGAGAAACGGCAGGAGAACACCAATCCACCATGCTTTTTTGGTGGTTATGCCATTCAATTGTAGCTTATGTGAAACGTTGGTATTTATTTTGATAAGGATCAATACCTAGGTACGAATAAAGAGCCTTTTCTAGCGGTGGTATTTTAATTATAAAAAAAATAAATAAAAGGACGCTTACTGTGACGTAACTATAAAAGATAGAGACATGCTGTCGCGACATTTTTTATAGTTAGTGATGTGTCCTGAAAAATTGTAATACATAATTTTGTTTTATCATTAACAATTTTCGCAGCGCACGCGATTGAAGGAAGTTTTTTGTTTATTTATTTACACCTTGGGTTAGATTATTCAAGTTTTAGTAAGCATCCCTATTTTTTTGAAAATGAAACATAGCCTATGTCACTCGAGAATAGCGTAGCTTGCTAACGGAGAAAGAATTTTTGAAATCGGTCCAGTAGTTTCGGAGCCTACTCATTCTTGCCTTCAAATCAAATTTTTCCTCTTTATAATATTAGTATAGAAACGTTAATAAAAACTTTAATATCCCAAATCGTATCTTATTTCTTATGTAGGATACAAAATAAACGTTCAAATACACTCACTTTCCTACCCACTTTGCGACAATTTTATTGGATTTTTCTAAAGAACCACAAGGCGGGGATTTAGGAGGCTTGCCATAAAAACTGTTTTCCTCACAGGCCTTAGTATCAACAAGACTCATTCTATTACGGAGATGGTTCTCGCCTCGAATGCCAAATTTTCTCTACATTGTAAATGCCAGCAGGATATTTTGTACGCCAACTAACTTTATGAGATATGTGTTTTCTACAGACAATGCTTTTATGCTATGCTATCTGTTATGAGTCTGAGTTATTGTTTATTTTTATAACGCAACATTTATATTTAGGTACTTTTCTTATGTTATTTAACTTGAAAGCTTTCATTTATCGTATACGCTACCTTGCAATCCGATTTTGTAATGCATACGAAGGTTGCGTATTTGATAAAATCTAGCAATTAAAATGGAAACGCTAAGATTACATAACTAAGCGATACATGAAGTAATGTGGGTTCATATTCGTTGATTTTTTTTTTATTATTAACATGAACCAAAGGAAATACTAATTTTAGTAAAACTGTATGAACGATACATACAATTCTTACACGATTAAATTAACCATTGATATATAATTTTAAGGATATCAGTTTATTGTTATACTATTCGGTAATTCATATATATAATATTTATATATATTATATACGAATGAGATAATACCTCACACATTTACTACGATATCTACATACCTACCCAGCGGCTATCTGTATGAACGAAACAAATTTAAAAACTACTGATTACATTTTTGTACGGTTTAAACCAAGGTGTAATTGAGGAAAATTTAGGTCTATAATTCACTTAGGCCATAAGTTAAGTAAAATTTGATGATCAAACAAAATCGAAGAAAAAAGTTACAAAATTGTATTGTATATGTTTCCTATAACTATGGAAACGTACAAAGAAAAGACAAGGCCGGCAAATAACAAAATAAAAGTCTTTTAAGCCTTCGAATAAAGTTATTTATTTTGCACTACGTAGGTATTGATCATTTGTGTTCTCTTAAGGTTTATATAAGTCAGTTCAAAGCATCGGCAGTCATAAATTTTAATTATAGAATTCTTAATAAGGAAAGCAGCGACACGGTCCCATCATTGATGATGGCGAGTCTAATTGGTACAGTAAATTAAAATACCACTGACACTTCAAGTCGGTGACTCTAATTGAGAGAGGGAATCGTAAAAATAATTTTATCCGGCTCATTTGTACCGTGAATGGTTTCAATCTTATTTTAACGGGCGATTTTTATAGATGAAAGATTGCTCAAGGTGCCAACTATTAGTTTTTTACGGCATCTTTCGCTTTATGGTTATTTTTAATAGAGATGGGTTCGGACTTAATTTGAAACTTATAAAACGTAACTGTTGTCATCTATAGGGATAAAATTATTATTGGAGTTTGGACTTTGAGGTAAATTTACTCAAACCAGCAAATGGTTAATGTCATTAAGGAACTTGTGTTATAGGAAATTTTTGCCATATTTTATTTTATTGCGAGATTACTTTATTGTTATTCTTACATTATTTTTAGTGAGAGCCACAAGGCCAACATCACTGAATTTTTACGTGCAACTCCCATCCGTGGGGTCGTAGAATCAATCCCCGGCTGTGCAGCAATGGACTTACTTTCTGTTACTCGCTTGTATGGAAAACATCGTGAGGAAACCGGCATGCCTTATACCAAAAAAGTCGACGGTGTGTCAGTCACAATGATCATCGACTTGCCTATCTAATGATCAGATTTCTGTAGCTGGTATACAGAAATCTGAGGCCCAGACTTAAAAGGTCGTAACACAATATTCTTACTTTTATACAGCTATGAGATAACAAAAAAGGTACCATTTATTTATAAGTCATTTATAATTATAATTTTTGTTTCTTGAAGAACCGAATGACAGTCTATTCAAGTGCCACACCCAAAAATAATATTCATTCTATGTGTTGTGTATTCGAAAGTTTTAATGTGTATTTAAAAACAAAGATTACACGGGTTTTTCTCAAAGGAATTATTAATTAAACCGTTAAAAGTAAAACAAGGAGAAAACAATAATGTGTTGTTATGAAATACGAGGCCAGCACCGCCTCTTCTCATAATGGACCGATTTTTCACAAGAAAACCCGCTGAAAGGCCGTCCTAATAAATTGTAGGCAGGATTATAGGGTTTTCCTTTGAAATTTAATTATTTACGTTACTTTGATGGCTTAACTCTTGACGGGAGCCTTCCATCTTCATATTTTATAATCTGACCGAAATTTTACTTAATGATTAACTTTGGGTTGGTTTTAAAATCCATTTTTGCAGAAAGTTGTTATGATCACATCGTTGTTCGGTACATGCAACAATTTTTTTTTAAACTAGAGGGATTATTTTTTATGTCACTTTCAGTACATCCAGATTGTTATGATTCTAAGAAATACATCAATTTTTAGGTAAGTTTTATTGAGCCAAAATATCTTTTCTGTTGATTTGTCTATTCTGTGGAAAGTTAATAATTAAAATATCTAGTTATTAGAACAAACTATGGCTTTGATGTCTGATAATATTTTAACATGATTATTTTTTTTTCTTAATAAATGCTGATTTAAACCAAAAAAAACTACTTTTTATTTTTTTCATACAGGATTTGTTTATGACGAATACTTTTAGTTTTTTTTGTTGATTTTTGTAACTATATATGAAATAAATCCCTACAAGGGTTTCTCACGCTCTACTCGCTTTACGTAACAAGTTGAAACAAAGAATTATCCCTCATTTGACCTCGTCAATAAAGGTATTAAAAACGATAGTCTTATCTAAAAGTTGCACAATTATTAATTATATTGCGACATTGATCTAACACTTACGTAATTCAGTCAACGATCTTTCAACAATAATTAATATCGTATAACCAGCCCAATACAATTACTGTCACATGTGGTCACCGGATGAATACAATGAAAGCTTCCAGATAAGACAATGACCCCAGGTCATTGGTAATAATGTTTTCTTTCAAATTGCTCACTTCTATTTATATGTGTTACGTAAATTGTTTGTGACTTATTCCTTTTCATCGACCAGGAGATGACTTCATACAAATTCACAGCAAGTTGATTACAAGAAGTTACTTGTTTATATTAAGGAACATCAAATGTATGAAATGACTCCAAATTTGTATTTCTTGCTATTTCTTAAATCAACAGCGTAGAACGGATTTCGTTACTGTTTAATTTTCGTTGATTGGATTACGAACAAATAAATTCAACTTTAATAGTACTCGTAATATCTAGATTTTTACAAATATGTAATGCTCATGAAATAAAAGTCTAATATAGCCCATAACTCTCTAATGGGAATATACACATATTTTTGTATTTATTTTATTTACAGTAAGTGCAATTAAGTTATAAAATTGTCCAAAAAATATAATATGAATTAGACATTCCGTTGTCTTTGACTTACCCATAAATAGAAATAGTATCTCGATGACCAAGCTGGAAAGCACTGAAAACGTCGATATAAATAAATAATAACGTGTTTCTACCCACAAATTTTTATTTAAATACAAAGTTCGTCCGACCTATTTTGTGACTCCTCGTGTCTTTTGTTTTCGGACGTATTATACTTTAAATCACAAGTGTATGCGCAGACATAAATACACTCTATAATCATAACTACGAGTTCCATATCCGACAACAGCTACCATTGAAGTGGTATTGAGTTGATGTTATAGAAACTTTCAATAAAGATCTTATGATCTAAAGTCCAACGTTCTAAACCAAAGTAGCCTATTATATAATATATATAGAGGGTTATACATTACAGGATCCGATGGCGTTAATCGTGACCTCTATAACAAGTCACATTAGAAGTCATGTCCCTTATTTCGACCCAAGTCCCGAGGGCTCGTTGCTTTAATGAACGAAACTTCCGCCCTTAGCCCTGATATGCTATCTATGTTAATTACAGGGACATTGCAGAATTTAATCAGGAAGTCACCAGTTCTATATGAATTAGTTCCGATAATATTGGTGATTTGATTGGGAGTGATAAAATATAACAAAATGCAGTAAGAAAGAAAATGCGTTGTATAAGCACCATTTTTTTACGCTGATTTACTATATTATATATAGGTACTTGGCGTCGGCTGGGGGCAAGTAGGGGTAGGCACGTAGAATAGAGAAAACTTTTTATTGATTCATTTGCCAAAATTAATTTTTATTGTCATATATACTTTATTGGTTACTATAAGTACAAGTTTTTTACTGTGAGTCAAACCACGTTGAATTTTTCAATTTTAATACTTTTCCTATCCTCTGTACTTCTACCGGCCCCCTGCACCCTTGACAGTTGGCTGGCGACGCCCTTGCTAAGTACTAACTTTCGTTAAAGTCTTCAATCAAGCCGTGACAAAGCACCGTTGCGTTATGATTTTGAATTTTTCAAGTTATAAGAAAACGCTATCAGATAAAAGTTATCGTATATATGTATAAAGCTGTATGTTAAGAACAGTATCCAGTTTGGTGTTTTGATTCAAATGCCATTGGTGGTAGAACATTATTGTCTATAACATGATTGTAATCAGTAAATCAATGACAAATGAGGTGTATATGTCAACGTAAAATTGTAAAAACCGTTAGATTGTAATCTATCTCGCGAGATTGTAAACTGTCGAAAAATTGTGAACTCAACGTACTGCTTACAATTTAACGTATTATTATTCGGTAGATTAAAATCTATCGAAGTGAAATCGTATTTCGTATGTAATAGTATTCCAAAATTTATTAAAAATTATTCGGAATTTGAATTTCAGCTTTACATTATATGTTTTGGAAATTTACTTACTGTGTTTCGTTAACAACTTCCTAGTGACTTCTTCCTAAAACCTATAATTTAAGTTTCTTAAGTGAACAATTCAATTGTTTAATATCAAAAATTATGTATGTTACATAAGAATTTAAGAAATACAAAAAAACGTTGGGAAACACTGACTTACTGTATGTGTGTTACTGTACGTTTCTGGGCCTGACGAAATCATCGTTTTGTAAACCAGTAAATGTCGGTAATTTAGTTGTCCCAAATATCTGCCCCATGCGTTATTCAATATTTAAATACTACTCTAATACGCTTTTCCAATCAAACTATACAAAAAACAATACCGAAAATCTACAGATTATATTCGTTCTTAGCGAATTGAGATTCTATATGTATTATGTTAACTTGAAACACAATAGGAGTTCTTCTAAAATTGAAGAATAAGAAATGATAAAAGATTAGGCGAACCGATTACACCTATTGTAATATCGTACAATGCTATTTAAATAATGAAAAATGTATCAAAGATATTTGAGCACCATTTTCCCTAAGGGAAATCGGCTTTTCATCTCTAGTTAGGTAGTAGTCATTTGTTCCGGGACAATTTAATTAACTTCTACAGGATTTTTTCCATTCCCCTGACATTGCCGTTATTAATGCTAGAATTTTCTTTGTGTCCTTTATTAATTGTAAAATCTATTTCTCGCTTTAAATTCTAAAGATAATTTTTATTTGATATTATTTTTAACTATCCGTTGTGTTAAATATTCAGTCATTAACACTTATCAGTAAGGTATACACTGAAGGTATATACGAAATTTCTCATAATTTAAAGTTCAAATTTCAAGGTTAGGTTGGCCTTGAAGAACACCTCTACAGGGCGAGGACGCTACTCTCGATAACATTGTGAGAGTAGCTGTTATAAGCACGGACAGTAACGGCACGTGGGATTCCATACATTCTGCGAGGCCGTCATGCTCCATTAAGAAGAGGCGGAGAGGGCCAGAAAGGTCGATCCCGCAGCCCATCCACATTGCCGTAGGAGATCACAGCGTCGCCGTTCCACCGTGAAACACGTTATGTAATCCTGGGTATGCAAACGCATCAGCGGGAGAACAGAGATCCATGCGTCCAAATGAAGGGATCTTTGCATGCATTCCATCCAACCTCCCCCAGCTCTACGAATCAGGGTGGATTGGTAGATGTGAGGATCATTCATGGTCATGGGGGGCCGAAAAAAAAAAAATCAGAAATGGGCTGCATGGATATGGTATGGACTCTTGTCCTTTTGGAAATGAATGGGATGCTCTAGCTTGTTATAAATAACAACCCATTTTTATCTTCTATTTTTTCTTTTCTTAGTGTCCTATCCTTATGTTAACACGTACATTAACATCTTATAGAAAATACTACAAAAAAGAGTATGTACATTTTAGTGCGTACCTATCTACGATTCGCCACAAATGTATCAGACTATGTTTCTCTTAAATAATAATAGTCTCATCTCTAAACGTACATATATGTACTAGTTAAACTAAGTTGTGTTTATATTACAGATAGAAATTAGGCACATGATAAAAACCTCATCTGGCTAAAAATGGTAGTCCGTGAAAATTTCTAAAACTTTTTTATTTAAAAGTAAATATTATCACTTCCGCTTCTGAGTGTGTTGAGTTAAGTAAATACCTAATATTGTTTGTTAATATGCATATTACATGTACTTATTTACCTCCAGTTTAACGTGTAAACATCAAATGAAAATCACCTTGAAGCCGCTGGTTAAGTGATCGACAAATTTTACGTAAGAAATATTTTAGCAAGCTCAGCGCCACTCAAAATACACTTCGTCATAGTCGCAGAATAGTGACGGATCTGACAAATAGTAAACTTAACAAGGCAGCCATTTCAAAATAATATAATCATGTCAGTTTTTTTGTCATAACTTTTTTAACTCATTCTGTAATTATGAAAATTTGCATACAAGCAAACAAAAGGGTTTGTTTTGAAACAAAATAAAAATATTTAATAACATTAAATTAAACAGTTTTCTAGAAAAATCACATGCTTCTATGAGCATACCTATCAAATCCGACTTTACCGATTGATTAATTTGAAATTTAAAAAACATGGAATTTTTTTAAATCAAGCCGTATTATTTAGTCAATGTAATCCAAATGTGATAAAAAGGGGATTTTGGATTTTTTTTCAAATCCGATATTGTTCTACGATCATGACGACTATAATAAAGGTGATGGATTAAATCAAACACCGTTTTATTATTTATTCAATAAGAGTTATATGCCTGTCTTTAGGATGTAAGCGAAATTAATTGTTATGTAGCTGGGGTTCAAACCCATGACTTCAGGGATGAGAAGTCACTCGGCTGATAAGAGCATAAATCAATAGATGAGTTCCAACCCGTTGGATATAGAATTTGTAGTAATCTCATGAAAGGACAACACTAGTCATCATCAAGTCACATTTAATAAGTTATCTTAACTGAAGAGTTCAATTGAAGTTCTACGCGTCACGCAGCGGGACGCCTTCGTGTCTAAGAACCCGACAGACCCCCGGTGATAACAACCTGCCCCCATTGCATGTCACACGACACAATTAAAACAACCACTTCAATCAATAATCGTCCCTAACCCATTCACTTTATGCTTAAAATATTTTTTCATCTGAGAGCAAATCGTGAGCACAAATTATGCGCGTGTCATCGCTCAATAAAATCATATTTAATTGTGACTTTTATTATCAGGAAAGTATTCGTGTATTTTTAAACGCTTTTATAGCTTTGCACGTGTGTTAATAGATGATCCACCTGCTATTGAGTTGCATTCCTTGTTCAATCTCACGTCGCTGTAGACCAACTTATTTTCATAAACACCATTATGCACCATACACACATTTAAATACAGTAGAACCTGTATAAGTCGAACATCAAGGGAGACGCCAAAAAATTCGAGTTATAGAGTTTTCAACTTATGGAGGATTTCGACTTAGGCGGATTTTGATTCGACATAAAGAGTTTGAGGTTTATTCTTATAAATTTTGAGTAGTTACGTTTCACAGCACTCATGTTGACTGTTGTACTAATTGATGTGCATTGCAGTAGAACCAAACTACTTCTGACAGTGTTTAAGTCGAAAACAAATGACTGGCTTAGCTAAATTTGAAAGGGAATCAAAATTGAACACCTGACACAAAGCTAGCAAACACGTGTTTTTTCCATAAGTCATACATTTATTATTGTATACTCCTAAAATGTTTTCTAAGAAACAATAGTGTACTCACATTGTCGCCAAGTTCATAAAGTCGGTAACTTATTTTTGTTCGAACAATAGAGATAATAAATTCCAAATGATAAAGTTGTAAAATAAAATGTTCCTATGTTCGAGATACAGAGGTCAAATTTAATTTTTCGAGTTATAGAGTGAAAATATGTACCAAAATGGCTTGGAGGGACTCGGTGATTATTTCGATTAACAGAGGGTCAAGATTTCAAGTAATGGAGGTTTTGGTGTTTTAAGGGAAGGGAACAGAACATTTTTTCGAGATTTGGAGGTTTTTGACTTATCGAGGTTCGACTTAACGAGGTTCTACTGTATTTAAAAGGATTTAACTGAATTGAATATTGCCGGCTTGTGTGTTATAATTCAAAATTCGAACTCAAAATACATAATGAAGTGCCCTCAATAAATAAAATGGTATCTCTAAAATCAACAATTTTAGTGCATCGTCCTATTCATGTTTGGCTACGTTCTTTCATACGGAGTCAAAAAAAAATTAGTGTATCTACCCACGGCTAGAACCTTCTAGAATGTGACATATTATTCGACGTATTTCGTTATTCAACGAATTACATAGGTTAGCACACCTTTATTATTGTCCGTTGAGTGAACTGACAAAAAAAAGTGCCTATGGTGAATTTGTCATTTGCATTGTGTAACTTGTTTTTCCATATTAATGCTTATGTTTGTTTTGCGAATTGAGGAATTGCTGTTTGAATTTTTAATTAGATTTGCATTCTTGTTGATTTAGGGGCTTTTGTTAAGACAAGCTTGTGTCTTTTGGTATTGAAATAAATAAATGTATTTAACTAAAATGCGGTCTTAAAATAAACCATGTGTATTTGAAGTGTTTTTGATCATCGAGTTTAGGTGAATGACGTGCCAGCTGTTATAATCACGGAATAGAAACCGCTAACCAAACACTTCTAGCATCTCAAAGACGCACCATTACATCCAAAGTGTTTGTCAAATAGCCAAATGGCCAACATTGTTTATCAACTCGTTAAGTATTTGATTTATTCGACGCTGACGTGTCAGTAATCGACTCCTTGCACAACGCACTTCAAAGAGAGAGCAAACGACATAAAATTGTTAATTTTATTGTCATTCCGCTGCAGTTCACTTTGCACATTGACAGTCAATATAAATTATATTAATCACGTTCTAAATAAAGCGGTGACAATGTATGCATAAATTATATCTAAAATCAGCGTATAATTTAATTAATGTTGGTCGTTATTTTAGCTTCGTTGGGGGTAATGCTTAATCTAACATTCTTGGTTTGAATACGTTCTTCATATTTTAATTTCCGCGATTTATGACAACTTATTTCTTGATGACATTTCTAATAATTGTTATTTTGCGCTTCGATGATTTTCGGTATAAATATTAAGGCATTGTGGAAGTATTGTTTGTAAGACCGAGTTTGTAGAATTCTTAATTAATAATGAAAGAGTAGAATACCTATATAGCATAATTTTTAGCGTTAAAATGTATACCGATTAATAATTTGTACTTTATGCAAAGTGTTTTATGTGAAGCAGTGCAATCCATTAGGTCGTTCGAATCACGGCTGGCATGGCGATTTTCTTCATATGTACGCAACTAGCACTTGCACCTAAGATAAAGGCAAACATTGTGAAAAAACCGGCATACCTTAACCCAAAAATCAATTACATGTATCAGACATAGGCTGATCACCTTCTTGTCTCCAAAATAAAAATGATCGAAGAAACGGATGCAATCTTAGGCCATGTGTCTTAGCCATAGGGTTGCAGCGCCAGTTGGTTATTATTATTATGAGTCTAAGGGAGAAAACGTATGTTACTATTGTTGAGTGACATTTTAATTTTTTACAACAGGTATCTAATGATAGCTGATATACCGGCGATACGAATCCGATTCTTCTCTAAATTGTCTGGAAGACACTGTTCTCAGTATAATTATTAGTGTTAAAACGTTCACTGATTATTAATTAAATGTGAATTTCATAACATTCAATCGAGGCAAATTTTATGACATACTAACTGGCCCCGCCAACTTCGTTCCGCTTTAATATGATTTTTTTACTTAGCCTACCTTTTACATAACAACATATGGAATATTTTGCTATGCTACCTTAGACTAAAAAACCAAATTACTATTTTTTGTTTCAATTTTTCCCCAACTAAAACCTCCCTTAAGAGTTCGAGTATCGCCATGTTTTACGCTTAGCAACATACTCGTATTTCGCTATTATTTTTATTAGATAATTATAGAAGGTACGTAAGTGTAGTCTATGCTAGGAATGTTGTTTGAGCGGACATCTAAGCTCAACTTACACAATAGACCTGTATCAATCATACTCAAATTCCAATGTAAGGTGATAGCAGATAACTACCGTAAACAAACTCCAATACGTGTGTGATTTACGACTTGTTTCTCAAATGTTGTATATAGTATGCTAATTAAAGCAACTTCTATTAATAATCAGACTAGACTTCAAACAGAGTTCATAGGTCATCTAATAAATCCTAACTAAATACTAAAGACTAAGAAAATTAGACAAGCAAGAAACACACACATAAGATCTAGAAGAGGTGTGACAGATATTCTCAGTAAGATAGACCTAATGAAATGTAGTTGGACGGATCATATGCTACGGAGCCCCCATGAAAAATGACCGAATGCTACCCTTAGAGCTGGAACACGAAGAAGAGGCCGAAAACGCAAAAGATGGGAGGATGAACTCAAATTAACTGCAGGCTATAACTGGACAAGAGTCTCAAAGGATAGAGAACAGTGGAAAGGGTGATAGGAGGCCAAGAGGCACACCGAACTCTGAGATGAGTGAAAATATATTAAAGGTTACAGAGTATCGGAATATAAAGGCTATAAAGAAAGCTTTTGTTGCTGCACTAATTTATTTAAACAAAAATGCCCAGGACCCCAGGACCCCACGGACCAAGGGTCTCGACACCGAATGGGAATTAACAAATGCACTATATTACACTACAGATATTTTATAAAATATTAGACCTTTTCTGAAGCTTCATTAGTATTAAATCCGTATAATAAATTTCGTACACTGGACGTGTGTACATGTTTTAAATATTAACAAACTGAATATATATTTTTAATATGCATTGAGCAATTTATTATAATAAAAACTACATAGATATTTCAACATTGATACTGTAAGCTAAATTTACAGCTCAATAAACGGTAGTGCAAAACCGTGTAAAAACGTACGTAGATAAATTACCATTTAATGGCTTTAGAATTAAAGTCTCTTAATGAAAACATATTTTACAAATATAATGGAAATGGCTGTAACACACAAACATAATGTCTCTTTATCAACTTAATAAAACAATATAGATAAATAAATAAAATAAAAATAAAAATCGCCTTTATTCGAGTACTACACTACACTAAACTACACTAAGTCCATGTCATTATGTTTTACACTAGTACTCGACCTCCTCCGACGAAGTGGTCTCCTTCAAATTCTTCCACTTTTTGTGGAAGGGTGTGTGTGTGTGTTGGAAAATTGTCGCCAGTAATAGATATATTTATTACTCGCGACAATTTTCCATCCATTTATTCCATCTTCTCAAGTTGTGCTGTTAATAAGCTGTATTAATGTTCTATAATACAGCTTATTAATAGAAGTGTTTCAGCATGCGATACTTAATACTGGTCGTGCATTAGAACCCCAACTGTGTCCTAATGGATTTTCCTTTATATATGCAATTAATGCTTGTTAAGTGAAAAATCCTTGAATCTGTCGTTTTATTTAACTGCGTCACTCGCTGGAGGAGTTAGATTGGTTTTTTTGTTTCGAGTCTGTTGCACTAGGCGCAGGCGCAGCGTGAAATCGGGTAATAGCAGAGGTACGATAAAAGCAAACCAAACCAACTACCTACGCTAAAACACTCATGATGTGTCTCTTTATACTTTTAAAGAATATTAATAAAAATAAAGAATATTATTAATGAATCATACGCAGAATATAGAAAAAATATTATTAATGAAGCATACAATGAAGGTAATAATATTAAAAAAAAATATGTTTATTATGGAACATAAGATACATGTATCACTTATTCCACGTCATTAAATTTGAAGGCATCCCTACTCATCGGCAAAGAAGACAGAGGGTGTAGGCCGAGAGAAAAAGCCGGCGTAAAAAACTCTCGGTACTTTTTTAAAACAGCAAATCATCAAACAACACTTATTTAAAACAAATATCGCAAATTAATTAGAAGTAGCCTGTCTAGCACTAGTCCCAGGCCCTTTTATCAACTAGATAATCGTTGACTTTATAGTAAGCCTTTTTACACAGCTTTTCTTTAATACATTTCTTAAATTTATTGAAAGGCAGTGATAAAAGAGCCTCTGGGATTTTATTAAAGAAGAGTATCCCTTTGAAGGCATCCCTACTCATCGGCAAAGAAGACAGAGGGTGTAGGCCGAGAGAAAAAGCCGGCGTAAAAAACTCTCGGTACTTTTTTAAAACAGCAAATCATCAAACAACACTTATTTAAAACAAATATCGCAAATTAATTAGAAGTAGCCTGTCTAGCACTAGTCCCAGGCCCTTTTATCAACTAGATAATCGTTGACTTTATAGTAAGCCTTTTTACACAGCTTTTCTTTAATACATTTCTTAAATTTATTGAAAGGCAGTGATAAAAGAGCCTCTGGGATTTTATTAAAGAAGAGTATCCCTTTCCCCAAAAAAGAATTACTAACTTTAGATAGTCTAGTACGGGGAAATTGCAGCCTGCGTTTGTTCCGTGTATTTACATTGTGCGTATGTTCTATTCTAGTAAACATATCACTATTTTTGTATACATACATAATATTTTCATAAATATATTGCGAGGGAAGGGTAAGTATTTTAATTTCCTTGAATTTATCTCTAAGAGATTCCCTACATTTTAAATTATAGATTGCACGAATAGCCCTCTTCTGCAGGATGAAAATAGTTTCGACATCAGCAGCATGACCCCATAATAATAAGCCATAAGTCATTAAGCTATGAAAGTAACTAAAATAAACAAGTCTAGCTGTATCGACATCAGTTAGTGAGCGAATTTTTTTAACCGCGTAGGCTGCAGAACTAAGTCTCTTCGCCAATCCGTTAATATGAGGGGACCACTGAAGTTTTGAATCCATGGTGATTCCGAGAAATACAGTTGTATCATCCAGATTCAATCATGCATTTTGTCTTTTTTGCATTAAGTAGAAGGTTATTCATACTAAACCAATGGACAATCGAAGACAATTAATAAGGTATAATATTATAATCAAAACAAAGAGCGAAAATATATAAACAGATAGACATTATAATATTTTAGTATCGGAAGTATGCAAGTTTACCTACAGCACGCTTCCGCGATTTAAAATAGAGTATGCAAAACACGCCCATTGTTTCCAAGAGAACAATATTTATAATACATTCAGTGTTTTAGCAATTGTTTGTGTATATTAAAATGATATAGACCACCCGTCGAGCCGAGCTTAGCAGTTGGTTTGTTTCAAAACTGAATATACAAACAAAAGCGATCGCAAAGGAACATTACTCCTTTATAAAGAAAATTGCTAGAACTACAATTACTTATGGCTTTGTTCTAAGTTTAAATTATGAAAATTACGACTACCTTGCAAAGGCTTTTTTCTCTTTGTGTTTGTGGTTGCAATTCTTAGACGCCAGTGCGCTGTACTTTCTATGTATCTGTTAAAAATAAGTTATAATGCGGCTGTTTTAGTACCTAGTGAAGTCTTTACGAACTTTTTCATAACCATATCGAATGGAAAATTCAAAATATTTACAATTATATATTATTAATATATTTATGATAATAGTGGCATGTTCCGGCGTCACAAAGCTGTGTTTTTTATATATTTTGAATGCTACTTTTCCCTATGTACCCTAAGTAAATGTAGCATTCGCATAGTGAAGAAATTTCTAAACATAATTTTTTCGTTACAAATGCATAAAATCTTGCATCTATATCTGAACTAGATATGTATAGAAATATGAAATCTCCTATCTATGTTTATACGTGAACATACTTCGCAACACAAAGTCGATTTAAATTCAATAATATACATTGGTTTGTTACTAATGATACATTGAAACTTGAATAACTTTATACCCAACTAAAACAGTAAACTAAAGCTAAAAAGAATTTCGTTTAAAAAGCACTCTATTCTCGGAGACATTATCAAACTATCAAGTCTTGAGTGTCGCTCGAAATAGCAGTGTTGGTGTTATCGTCGCCGTAAGGGAAAAAACTGTCGGCTAGGAAATACGAAAATGCGACAGGGAGACTAGACGAAAAAATTTGTTTCCGACGCGCAACGCGTACATTATACAACGATAGGGGTTTGAATGAGTTGCAGAGTAGGAAACCTGGTTGGTCATTTAAATATTAATAACATTTGGATCGAAGACAACAGCTATATATTATGCGTTTATAATGCTTTGAGACTTACTTTTTACTAGTCTAAACTACTACTAGTAAAACCATACAAACGGCAGGACTGTCAATTACAAACAAAATAAGTGTTAAAATACTTAATTAGATTAGAAAACACCTTAATTAGATGTTTTTTTATATATACTTAAGCTACCGTTAGAATAATCCAATGAAAGATTCTGAGTAAAAAAAATCTTCACTATCAGATATTATTTTTCGATTCTATGGACAGGAGTTAATAAATAAAAAATAAATTGAGAGAGATCTAAGAGTTCCAATCTGCAACTAATTAAAAGAAATTCGTAAACAGGGAATATACCCAGTGGGTTGTAATATATACAAGAAATAACTCGTACCACAGTTAATAATTAGTATTTGTTTGTCTGCATGTTCTGCTCTGTGGCATTTCTGTGTAAAATTTAGTGTTTAGTCTGTACGAGGAGCGGTATTCGCGATCCCCTCGCCGATAACACGCACGACAACTGATGGCACGAGCCGTACCTATTTGTAATTTACTTAAAAATATGGCCACAGATAACGTAAGAGCACTCCAGCGCTTTATACCGTAACGATCTGAATTTGTTTACCATTGATTGTTGACTATTAAGATATCATGGCATTTTACATACTTATCGCGAGCTCGAGCGAGGTTACAACTCAATTAGGACATGTATTTAGTTTTAAATAATATTTTAGTTATACTAATATTGTGAACAGAAAAGTTTTTAAAGAATAAACTCAAAACTTACAGTAGTTTATTCGTTAAAAACTTGATTTACCTACAAAATAATTTTACTTTTTTTTCTTATTTATTGTTACATTATAATGCTAAGTTATCCCTATACAATATCTATTAAAAATATTGTTACATAGGCTTTATTTATAACGTAAATAATTTAAATATATAAATATCCAGTTATGAATATATGCTTCCGTAAACATCTGTATCACACATAATCCGACCTCAGAATTGAATCCAGTATCTCCTATCAAGAAATCAAGAAGGTAATCAATAACTAAACATGACAGCTACTCATACTGAAACACAAGTTGACTAAATAAAATTCCAAGTTAAAAAAAACACTTGTTCATTGGCTATTCTAAATAGTCACTTCAGCACATTCACGCGTCTCAAATTCAAAACAGATTGCGTGTCAAAGACAGTTGATCTTATTTTGAGAATACACAAGCGTGAATCACGAAGATAAATAGTTTATATTTAACATAACATTTAACTGTTGAGTAATAAAACGCGTTCGGTTCGATGTCAAACTCTTTGGCATGACTTCAGTTAAGTTATAATTGTTCGTGTTATTTTGAGATTCAGTAATGAAGTTTTCTATAAATTATGAAAGCCCAAACAAAACTTGACTGCATGCCTTGTAGCCAAGTAACCTAAAGCTAAGTGCTACTTTGACAACTGCATTTAGACCTCAACATGCGTTTTCTCAAAGAGTTTTTCTTTTTGGGGTTCATACTTGCTCGTACGGTGAAGTTAACCTTCCAGGAAACCGATAATCACAAGAACACGCATATGTTAAGACGTTGGTATGCTGTCCATGCCCCACTATAGGAGTTTTTTGTTTTCTTTACTAATCAATACATAGCAACTAAGACCGAATTGTTTGTAATTCTGACTTAAGCTACATAAGGATATAATCTGAAATAAATAAGTTATTATTTCTATTAACGATTGTGAACTGGGACAGAAGCAGATCCTACTTGTCTAATAAAAATGATCAACGGATTAATTGGATATGTTTTCCCATGGCCAATTGAAGAGTGAAGGGTTCTGGAATCGCATATGTGGAGCAGGGTGGCAAACAGTTTATCCAAACTAAATCGATGTCTCCTATGCTAGAAAGAAGTTGTATATCCTTAGCGGTCAGAGTAACTGTTCATGTTCGTTTCAGGGACGTCATCGTACTGATGTATAACCTACGATGTCGCTACACATGTCAAAATTTAAACTAAATTTTCCATATAATAATAATTAAATTAAGTTTCCACAAGGAAGAAATAATATTTTTTATAAAATCTAATAATAATTACAGACGCAAAATGTATAACAAATAAGTATAAATATGTAACAAATTAATAGACTATATTGGACTTATAATACCTGTTGGCTAGTGGTATATATCCTTTTTGAAGAGAATTAATAAGACCAATTATAATCGCATTGCCGTAGACAGCTCGTTATCGATGTATGTAATTTACATTTGCTTGTAATTTGCGAGAGACATTAATTGGATAAACATAGTGTCGGTGAAATATTTATAATCTAGAACTACGGTAGTTATTATGAAATGCAGACTGTAACAAATTAAGAATTATTACAGATTTATTTATGGTTTTATCCGTTTTCTAGTGCGGTGTTGGCCTAGTGGCTTCAGCGTGGGACTCTCATCCCTGAGGTCGTAGGTTCGATCCCCGGCAGTGCACGAAAGCGGTGAAGGAAAACATCGTGAGGAAACCGACATGTCTTAGACCCAAAAAGTAGACGGCGTGCGTCAGGCACAGGAGGCTGATCACCTGCTTGCCTATTAGATTGAAAAAAAAGATCAAGAAACAGATTCGGAAGTCTGAGGCCCAGACCTAAAGAAGTTGTAGCGCCACTGTTTTTTTAAATACTACGTAAATATGTTCTAGTATTAATCAATATTTACTATTATTTCTATAAATGCCAACAGTATTTTTTTAGGACATAGACAAAAATTCTTTAGATGTTATTTTTAACAATTGGACTGTATACATGGAAACGAAACAAACGAAATTTTGTATCTTGAAATAAGGCCAAGGCGTATACTCACCTTGACAATAAATAAGGTTTATAGAGCAAGTCATAGACAGTTGCTTGGAATCACAGAAAACTGTAAGGTATATTGATAATGATTCCGATTTCATTCCGTGAGTTTTATACCTTGTAACTTACGTTTGCGACATGAGCGCTACATATTATAGACATTAAATTTATTAATATAGCCATAAAATACTACTTTACATTATCTATGGTCATTGGTTATAGCTCTATGGCAGTGTCAGTGTTCATGTGGATGGTGATCTGTGCATTCATCTGTCATTGTAATGTAATTAATAATGATTCAGTCTGCCGAGTCTAGTTTTCCTCTTAAATCCCAACGGAGTAATTTTTAGCGTTAGACATTACAACTTAAGGAATTGAATAGTATTGGAAAAATACCAAATAAAACGTATTTTATTAGTATTGGAATTCGAATTCGGTTCTAGTCAAATAGGTAATATATAAATATATAAATACCTTATGCCAAACCTTGCTGCACATATAAAAACTCTGTCTAACTTGATTTTTATAAGGGGTAGTATAGATCAATAACGTTACTTGGATAACTATGGCCCGTGACTCATGGTTTATATACCATTATAAATCACCGAAAGCAAGGTATCGCGTGACCCCCACCGCGTTACACCGGCGTCGATGTCATAATTCTGAGCTGATTCCCTCCCATGACTAACGAAAGTAATAGTTTCGAATTAAACTCGTATATTTCTTACCCTTGAAAAACGACTCTAGTAATTTATAGCGTCTGATTTAGGGACACTGAAAAACTTTCAAACCGTCGAATTATGTAAATAATTTGATAAATTCGTTTATATCCGTTAAATAAGTTTTATTAATGTGTAAAATGTATTATTGATACGTTTCAAATACGCCGTACTGTCTATAACATTAAATAGTAGATTATTTATAATAATATTATCCTAATCGTATCTTTTTTATGTACCGCCGCCCATGGACACTTACATTGCCAGAAGGCTCGAAAGTGCGTTGTCGGCCTTTTAAAACTTGATACGCTCTTTTCTTGAAGGACCCTAAGTAGAATTGGTTCGGAAATACTTCAGTAGGCAGCTGATTCCACATAGTGGTGGTGCGTGGCAAAAACTGTCTTAGGAAACTTGCCTGCAGTGGCAAAACGCTCAGTTGTGAAACAACGGACTTCGACGGGTTACGGATGGTATTTTGTATTCTGCCTTGACGGCCAGTGATGAAACTCAGCTGCTGGTATTAGTCCGAACAACTCCTTTGAACACTCTCCATGGTAAATGCGGTAGAAGATGCAGAGGGACCCCACATCTCTACGCAACTCCAAAGGATCAAGCCGCACGGTAAGTGACTGTATCTGGGCTGCTGCTTTAAAATTAAAAACGCCCAATTAGTTATGATCTATGAAAGCCTATGCCGATTTCGATATGATCTTATTTACAAAATGACTCAAGTAACTTTTAATCAACTATCAATCTAGCCAAGAGACTTTAAATGTTAGACAATTTTTTTGAAATTCTATGTTATACATATAATTATATTATAATTCTTTTGGGGAATTATAATTAGTAAGATTCATGAGTAACAATAATTATTTAATTATTATTAATAATTTCTTTTTTCAGAGCTGGTTGTACATGGAACATAGAGTCATCGCGGTTAACGTTCATAATATTTAAATCATAAATCCGTATTTCACTTACAGTCCGTCCGAACCATACCCATCAATCAAGAGCATATTCTAGCAATATCTACCTTCAGTGTACCTGCTCTGAAATTGGAAACCATAACTCACAAGTATTAGGGGAAGAAAACTCCATCTGTAGGCCTTATGGCTATAAATATCAGGAACTTGGAGTACGAATTATGGCTCTAAAAGTACTTTCAGTGTAATGGATAATTCATGCACCCTATTCTGTAATTTTACGGGTCTTTTTATAATTATTTTCCGAAAATCGTGACGATCAATGTAACGATAAGCTCTTGTTATTCTATCCCAATTACTTTTAGGCCATTACATAAAGTTTTTATTTCAAAAATATGCATTTCGCATGCGTGAACTTTTCATTGAATAACGCATAACTGTTTTTTTCATAGTAAAACTGATCGTCTTTTGTTTCCTACGTCAAAATAGCTTTCTCTACTATTACGATGTAAACAACAAACTGATACTGGAGTGTCACAATGCACTGGAGGCAATAAACCTGACAAACAGGGTTACCCTACAGTGGATAAAAGTGTGTGTGGATGATGAGAACTCAGTGGATCTCTTGGCAATGATGCTGCTGACGAGCTTGCGAGGAGAGGCTCCGGAATGAAGCCCGTACCAGCTCCTTCACTTGCCCTTCTCGCAAGATCCAGGTTCCAGGTTGGATTCGCCAAAGATGTAGCTCCAACATCACCGATGGTCACAAAACGCAGACTGCAGACAGGTCAAATAGCTCTGCCAGCAGTTAACTGGCTAATGACAAAGCGACTTCTAAGCTTCAACAGAACCAACCTCAAAACAAACATCTTTTGTCCTAGGCGCGACACACAGCACCATGTGCAGAGGCTGTTTCAACGCAGAGGAATCAGTGACCCACGTAATCGTGGAATGCGTGGCTGTGGATAACCAACGTACAGAAATCCTCGGAGCAGTGCGATCGCTCCGTGAAGTGCCCAGGAGACTTGTGCGCGCTTCTAGAGGGAGCTAGGCTGGCTTAGTAAGCCAGGACTTTACGCACAACGGACCCTATGAGAGTCTAAGTGCGGAATCTGAGTCCACCAACCTTTAACTTTTTTTTTACTTCTACAATGGCTAGTACCTAATAGGTAAGTACCTACTTAACTTACACATTTTTAGCCTAAAACGTTCACGCCATCCTATGTTAAATCTTTAAATTACCTGATAGTATTAAAAGTACCCACAATTATATTTTATTCGTGTTTTACACGGAACATATCAAAATAAATTTTCATCTTTACGCGGTGCATCTCTCTCAATTTTTCACCGTCAGCCTGCCACTTGACTTAGCGACACGACGGAGAGCCCTCTACTTTGAAATCGCACGTGGGGGAGTGTTGATGTAATAAAGAAAATAAAAATCAAAGAGAACTGGAATCCGGGAAATTTGATTCAGCGCAGACACCTTTTTTAAATGGGCCTTTGTTTTAAATCCTTACTTTGAAAAGCACACGTGTAACTCGACTATTTCAGTGTTTAAAGTTGTTTAAAATCTGATTTTTTTTTGTTATAACTTTGACGTTGTTCTTATGCTCATCACTCAACAGTCTACGCGTTGCAATGAAATCATTAGCTTTTAATAACAACTAAAAAAATTATTTTACAGATTTATAATCGGTAGAATACCAAAGCGACAATCGTGGACGCAGCCGTGTAGGAAATATCCAAGGTGGTTTAATTGGGTTTACTGTATAACCCTCCTGGGTCTATGAGAAGTAGAGAGGCTGGCATGGGTCGAGCCCAACTGCTATCTGTCGCAATTTAAATTCTGTTTAAATTTAGATCAATTTAAAAATTGCGATTATTTTTATTTCAGATCTATTAGGCAAAGGCCCCTTAGCTACCAATAAAATTAAAGATTAATAAACTCCAATAACTTTACCTACCGCTGCTTTATTTGATTACACGTAATGACTCTTCAAAACGTCTCCATTAAAACTTATAAAAGGATCGCTTGACAAGAGCCGTCAGCCAACACCTGGCGCGAAATGCAATCAAGTTTAATTATTACAGATATTAATAACAAGGGTGCAATGAGGGTGAAAGCAGGTTGCCATAGTAACACCCTAAGGTTGCACGCAGGCTGTGATGCCCACAACGTATTTAGATATTTACGAGAAAAGCTGATTAAGGCTTTAATTGCTATAAGGTTTTAACCCAACTAAAATTAAAGGGATCAGGATGTTATAGCATTAGTTTAAATTAGTTACACATTTAAATTAGAAAATATTTTGTAATAAAGTTTCGAATTAGAATTGGAGGTAGCAAGTGTAAACATTGAAAACCTCTTATCGATAATTGCAAAAATATCACAAAGAAAACCAAATTTGTTGTTTTGATACATTGCGTGCTGCAATAAAGTGATTTAGTAGATTCATTTAGACTGAGTGAAAAAGTGATTAATTACTGTTAATCAAAATAAGAATGTTTTCATTGATATAAACACCTGTTTGTGTTCTTATTTAAAATGTTTACATTACAAATTGAGGTCAAACATTTACAGGATAATTTTACCACTACCCAAGACAGTCAGTGTGACCAGTATCGCATATAGTGCAGGGTAGAAGGCACCCGAACTGCATTTTAGGGGTATAACATTTACATTCGATTCCAGATCTTACGGAGTTTATTTAATCAAATAAATGAAAACCAACGCTCGCAAGCGTAAACTTTCAAATAAGCGCACCATCTATTTTTAGACTTATGGTTTCATTTAACTTATGCAAAATATTGTATAGAACCTTTAAGTTGGATAAGTTGTTTAAGCCGAATATGGTTTTTTTATAAGGTATTAGGTTTTTTAATCAACGCGATAGTTTTCATTTTAAGTACGCAGATGATGTTCATATTGAAGTTATAATAAAACAAAACACTCAAATATACTATCATTTAATAAGTTGACTGATGTACCAGAATATACAAATTAAATTACTGTATATAGGTTTTTAGTTCAGTACAAAATTACTACAACTGTGATCGAAAATGTTTTATTGGTTCTCACTCGAAAACGCTATAAATAGTTAAAGGTTAAAATTGTATAGGGATATCAAATATTTCTAATTATTTACAAAATAAAAAAATGCAATACAAAATTATTCTATATCACAGTTACTAGAGAGATAAGACGTAAAATCTAGACTACGTTACAAGAGCAGTCTATTAAACACATTCACAACACTACAACCTTTGTTCATCGTCACCGCCAAAAAAATAACTAGAATTAAATACCGAGCGAAAGTTTTACATAAAATCATGCTTGCCGTGGCGCGCATTACGCTGTTCTTATCTTGACATTTGGCATTGACAGCTGACAGTTGACTCTGATGTTTAAGTTGTTTTTTTAAAATGGCGTCCCAATTATTTAAAACTTTATCGATGTTTTCACTTTAGAAAAATCATCGGAATGCCTGCACTTAATATGGATTTACGAATGAGCTCAGAAAATAATAATCTGTGAATATATTTTCTTATATTTATCCAAAAACGTTATTTGTCAGCGTAATGAGCGGCGCAGTAAGCGTTAGTTAACGAGTTAGAAATTTCGCTGAGATACCCATAGTGATAACTATAACGTTCTTCAATTGATTGTTATTGATCAAACGAAACAACGGGTTTGTGATTTTACTACAGTTTTGCACAAACGGTATAGCTACCACCACTATTTTTCTATATCTAATATAATAAATATTATATACTAACTGGAACTACAATTGATTAAAAAACGATTATATTTGAGCTTAGGCAAAAAAAACATGCTTTAACAGAGATCATAATTGAGCTATACTTGTGCTGCGGTGTAACAGTTTAACACTTCAATATACATTTTATATACACATAATTGATAGACTAATTATTGCTTTTATTATCCCTAATGATATTGTTGAGTTAGCTTCTGTAAGAATGTCCAGAACATCCAGACGCACCGGTGTTGCTTCCGTATGGGTGCATTTCACGATATGGCGATTCCCTGCATCAATTAATATTATCAACCCAAAGTTTTCTGATTTACGGCCATCAGATTTGGACAGATCTTGCTACAAAAACTTGAGAAGGATATTGATTACTCTATCAACTAATTATAATCCTCAATGAACCCTGAATTAACTGAACTCGTTTCAAGAGTAATTTCCTATAAAGTTGGATATAAAATGCCAAATGAAAAACTAGATTATGTCTGGCCTAACATTAGCGTTAAGTACACACTAAATTCAGTTGAACAAAATCAAAAACTTCACTCTATTAGTTTAGCTTATCTGAAATGGGGTAGTTTTTCGTAATAAGTGTAACGTGAAGCTAAGTTAATTGTGTATACCGTCGCTAGGCGAGTAATGCTAAGCCCTTCCTCATCCCGTCTACTGCTTTAACCCAGCTTTCACAAAATTTATTTACATCCAGGTTTAGCTGTATCAATTTTGCATGCTTAGTTTTTTATCTTTACCCTTGTCCAACCTCTATGCGTTTGCATCTCACAAACGACATAAACACCCTAGAATGCGGGAATAATACCGTTCTTGTTGCCATGGTAACGATTTTGCTCAAATGTAAGAATGTTAAACTTACCTTTCATATGGAGGTGGTGGAAGTATATCACACAGATTCATTCTACAATTTTGCTCGCTCCGTCTACTTTGAGTCTCGTATCTTGGTTCTTGTGAAACCTGTCTAAAGCTATTTTCTCGAGCTAGCCACTGCCACTGAGGGTAATCATATTCAACATCAGCTATCGCTGTCCACGCTTTGGCTTCTTGTTGACTTGATGTTTTGGACTGAGCTGTCTTACACGAAGGGCATTCTTCAATCGACAGATCTTGGTCATCGCCATTGCATTTTGTCATATCACTATAATCTTTTGTTAATGTGGAACTATTACTACTACTCCTACAGCAGGTTGAACACTCTTCGGCAGAATATTGATTGCTATCAGCGTATGATCTAACCATACTGTTGTCATATGAACCTGGACTAACAGCACATTTGATACAGGAATCTTCTGCATCTGTGTGATCCTAGTAAGAGATAAAAGTATTTCTTTTTTAAATTAACACAAGATGAGGTTCTCAATTTGTCGGAGATTTTAAATTTTTATGAAAGCCTGGATTGCTTTAGGAATTTATTTTTATTTTAATAAATATACTTTCAGGTATTTCACTACACCTAATAAAATCAGGATTTGAATATGGAACATTAATGAAACTGAGGAAATGTAAACTTCAAAAACTGTTTAGACTTAAAAATGTATATTATCTAAATAGGATGTATAAGAAAACTCACCTGATAATTATTCAATTCACTATATATTGCACTAGATGCATATGCTTCCGGCGGAAACTTTCTTATGTCATCTTGGCGTATGATGTCCTTCGTAGCAGAATGCTGAGGTAAGCTATACTCTGCTTCCATAGTCATTGTGCCAATGGAATTTCCCGCTAATGGTAAAAAAATAATTTCTCATTCCTATACTGAACCTTAAATTTTATTAAATCATGTTTCATACCGTGTAAAAGAGTTTGATGGCAGTTCAACATTTCAACACGCGGCTCATTTGCGTCATACAAAGGCCGCTCTCGCATCCACACAGCCTCTTTGCCGAGTAAACATTGCTGTGTATTCGTAATTGGAGTATCTGTCAAGAGCATTACATTTTATTTTCTTTATAAAATCATTATATTTAATTGCTGTTTGCTCATTGCACTTACACGAAATACACGTGTATTTTGTGTGAAGCTTTGCTAATAATAAAAGCTATTTCCACCGTAGATACCGTCCCAAAAAAATACCTAAATTAAAATAAGGCCATATCGGTCTGCGTCCATAAAGCGCCATAATAACGGCAATATTGTAAAGTGAATTACAGATTGCCGTGACTAATACCTATGGAGACAGCTTGTCATATACTTAAATAAACAAACAAAATTTATTCCACAGACAGAAGTGTGGTAACCAAAAAGTATATACACTATTGTTTAACTGTCCCTTGGACAGGAAGATGCGCTCACCTATTGCTGAGAGACTCAGTACAAAAAAAAATTAAAAAGACAGCTAAAATAAATATATACAGTAGAACCTCTATTAGTCGAACATCAAGGGAGACGCCAAAAAATTCGAGTTATAGAGTTTTCAACTTATAGAGTTTGAGGTTTATTCTTATAAATTAAGCTAAATTTCAAAGGGAATCAAAATTGAACACCTGACACAAAGCAAGCAAAAACGTGTTTCCATGAGTCATAAATTTATTATTGTATACTCCTAAAATGTTTTCTAAGAAACAATAGTGTACTCACATTGTCGGCAAGTTCTTAAAGTCGGTAACTTATTTTTGTTCGAACAATAGAGATAATAAATTCCAAATGATCAAGTTGTAAAGGTTGTAAAATAAAACGTTCCTATGTTCGAGATACAGAGGTCAAATATAATTTTTCGAGTTATAGAGTGAAAATATGTACCAAAATGGCTTGGAGGGACTCGGTGATTATTTCGATTAACAGAGGGTCAAGATTTCAAGTAATGGAGGTTTTGGTGTTTTAAGGGAAGGGAACAAAACATTTTTTCGAGATTTGGAGGTTTTTGACTTATCGAGGTTCGACTTAACGAGGTTCTACTGTAAGTAACAAATTATTTATTTATACGTACTTGCTGAATTGTGGCTCTTTCGTTGTTTTGATTGCTTCTGGCGTAAATAAATTATAATGCCTGTTCCGACTAGAATGATCGCCAATAAAATCAAACTTAAAACGAGGAGCCAAGTTTCTTGGAACACGGACAAAATTGCTTTGTCTCTGGCTGGTTCCGTTCTGTAACAACGATATTTAATATTGTCTTTGGTTTACGCAACTACATACTTAAATATTATAAAAAGCAGTGGCGCTATTACTGTTTCCTTGTCATAAATGATCAGCTTTTTGAACACGTTTATAATTATACGTATATATATATACGCGTTTTCACAGCCGAGATTTGAACGCCGGCCTCATTACACACTACGACATTAAAATAAGCTTATTAATAAACTAAACAGGTGTTCTAAGTAAGACACTAGATTACAATGGCGAAAGATACTTGCGGATGTTAAGATCCATAAGAAGCTGTACATGTGGACATGTGTCATTGATGATGATGAGAAAACTACTAGTTATGTTTACTAATGAAGTAGATTACTTGTTATTAATACTGAAATTATTTAACCTATGATATTTATCCATAAAAAATCTAGAAAAAAAGTCTGAATCATGAATGTTTGCTAACAAATTCTGAATAAAGCGATTCTTGTATATATTCAGTTAGTGTGCAATGAAATGAATCTCTGTTGTAAATTATGTATATAAAACTTCTTTAATAGTTACACTATTTTAGTAACATAATGAAAAAAATTACACACTAAAGATAGTTTAATAGAAATAATAATATTTATGACGAAGCTACGCCGAATACCCTTAACACCTTAATCATACCTTAACCACAAGAGTATATATTTATTTTTATATATTCATATAAAACGTATTTAGACCTTTATTATTTTTTATAATTTTTATCGTAAATTTTTACAATGATAATCCCCTAGGTAGCAGACGAAATTCGACTAATTTTACCTATACATCTGTCTGCTTTCAACACACGGTAAACACAATTTGATAGTAAGAGACGAAAGAGTACGTCATTAAATACATTTAAGAATAAGGGGAAAATACTACTTACTGCACGTAATGCCTCTGTGACTGTGTAGGCAGCATATGTATCTGCGCAGGCGCACTGAACGGCCCGTGACCGCGTTTAGTCACCGCCGCAGCGCGTGCTACGTAACGCCCTCCAGCCCTGAGAGAACTGGCTGCTGCAGCACGGGTTTTGGCACCAAGTGACATCTGACCCACAACACGACCATTGTTGCTCCCTCCGACCCTCACCTCAATCTATGTGTAGAACCTCTTTATATTTAGTTTTTTAATTTAATAATAAATTAAATCCTCATTTTTTTTTTAATATTTAAAAAAAAAATGAGCCGCCAAACGCCGGAAGTATTATGTCATTTCTAATAAAAAATGATTATCTCAAACGCATTTTGATTCTATAAAAGTGTTTTTAAATAAGTTTTAACTTTCATCGTAGTATCCGAATTTTAGAAAAAACCTTTGAACGACGTCGAAGCAACACAACAACATATTTGCTATATACTTGACTATATAAAGATAATATAAAATAATTAATTGTAAAACGAGAACAACAAACGAGCATTTTGTTACCTATTTGACCCTGGCATTCAGAAAATTTTAACAAAATATACTAAAGATAAAAACATTAAAAAACCAACCAAATATCCAGTTATTTCTCCATTCCACGCGTAAACTGGCGGCGGGTCCCACCGAATCCACGCTGATGTTGAATTTATTACACCAGCTGTTACACTGTGCGGTGGAGCCGTGGGGACTGTAAAATTTTACCTTTTAATACATAAACACCATATATGCTATGCACATAGCATATCTTAATTTAATTGGAACTTACTAACATATATGAAAAATACAGCTTTATTAAGTTAATCGTGTAAGAAAATAAATCATTTTCAGATATAGATATTTAAAAAAATGTGTTTATTAAAGTAGATATGCATTACAATGTGTAAGATTTGGAAACCCTATAAAGCAAAAAAAAACTGTTGCAGGGTTCCCAGCTTTTCCATAAAAAAGTTTATAAATAAATATATTTTATTATTACAATAATTGTGACTATGAAACTGTTTTGCAAGAAATTCGTCTGCTAATTTTTACAGCATACGCGACGCGTAACATGCCTGAGTGCATCAGTGAGTGTAAGTGTGCGCGTGAGTGAATGTGTGAGTGTATTGTGTATTACATACAGTTTATTAGTTACAAAGTTTATAAATGGTCCAATAGAAATACCAAAGAATAAATGTTTTACGATTACGCTTTATATCACAATTTTAATATACAGTAGAACCTCGATAACGTAAACCTCGGTAACATAAAAACCTCTGTTACTTCAAAAAATACTATGTTCCCTTCCCATCAGAGCCCAAAACCTCTATAACTTAAAATACGCAACCTCTATAACGTAAATAAATAATCCCTGTATAGGCCCTCAGTAACTAAAAGAAATGTTTCCACAACCTCTATATCATAAAATTGTTTGTGAATTAGTCATTTTATAAGAGTGTCAAAACAAATGGTTTCGGTATTTATTGCTTGCACGTGTTTACTAATGTATTGTTAACGTAAACAATACAATATTACCTATTGTTTGCTTTATCTAAATTCTTCAAAGCTTTGCGGCGGTTAGCTTTGTGACAACGACTTACTTGCATCATAAGTTAATGTGTTAATGTATTCTCCTCTCTATTTGTCATTGAAAATCAAATCGATTTAGAAACAGTGAATTTTTTAAAACAAAAGAAAATCACAGATTTTTTTAAGTAGACTAAACCTTTAGTTGTTGTTTTATTTTTATGTAATGTAAGTAATGTGAATAAATATGATTACATATTTAATTTTCCATCCTTCTGATGCATTCAAGTAAAAATGGGAGGAAGGGTACATAGAAACATGTACATACCTCTATATTAACCTTTACCTGACATAGAACCTTGATAACTTAAAACCTCTATAACATAAAATATTTTGTGCTTCCCTTGGACTTTATCTTATCGAGGTTCTACTGTAGTATGTACGAGCCAAGGCTGTACATTTTGCTCACTCAGACTTTCTTAGTTTTATAAGCGTGGCGATACGCCCCGAGAGTATATCCAGACGTAAGTACTCTCTGCAACTGTTAAATTGTATTCATTCGTTACATAACAAATAACATTTCATTATTTCGCTTATATTCTATTGTTGTACGCGAGTGGTTAATATGGAGTAAAACTAAAATCTATTATTTAAAGCACCCCGATGACCCAGGAACAGTACAATGTAATTTAAAACTTTTATGCAAATGAAATCAGTAATTATACCTTAATTTTTATAAAGAATATTTCTGTATTTATAAACGTCATTACTGTAAAATATAATTTAATTAAAGCGCTTGTAAGAAAAATGAAATGTGCGTTTGTGTGGCTTATTAATTGCGTTGATAAATATCTTACCATCTTCCTCTGTAAAACCAGTCTTCATGTTGGACGGTTTCCCAAGTAGCAATTTGTAAAATGGCATCAAAAATATATTGTATTTGGCATAAGGTATCAACCCTGTGAGTACATGGCTTGAGGATCCACTATTATGGACCGTTGTCATTGTAAAATTCTCATGTTTTGCTAATTCTATCAAACTGTCTATACTACCATTGACCGGTTGATTTTGAAATTCTAAAGCAAATTGTTTATTCAACGACGTCCCATTAAACCATATTTTCACTCCTTCTAAGTATTCGTTATAATCAGTCAGTACCTAAAATGAACAGCTTAATGAAGATTATGAATAATTTAATATAAATCACGCTTTAATAGATACTTACGTCCCACACAATTTTTAGGGTTGTCGACGAAATTCCTTCTACACGTCTAAGGACCAATACATCCTTCTGTAAATATCGACGCGCTTGCACTAATTCGTACTGGGTCATTGGTGGATGATTTTGAGGTTTATTAATATCGGGATACGGGGACGATGACTCCAGGTTCCCATTAAATGAATTTGCTTCTCTCCGTAAAACCTTAAACAATATTAAACTTTAAATTCTATTTTTAAACGCTAATCATTTAAATATGATTTGAAATTCGAACCTGCAAAGTAACAGTATGTAATGCACTTCCTGCGGCGCTGACAGCTGCGCACGTCCATCTACCGGCGTGTTGAGTAGACACTCGGTCCAAATAAAGAGACCCCGATGCGTGTACAGAATTTGGAAATATGATTTCCTGTAATAACCTATTATTAGTAAAAACTTCAACAATTAGTACTAATATTGGCATTTTTCTTCTGCCTCGTAATTAGCTACTACTTATATATAGGTATTAATTGTGACTCAATTAATAAAAAATATAAATATTATTATTTATTTAATTTTTTTTTACTTTATTTAATTTTAGTTACATGTTATTTTGAGTTTTTTTAATTAATTATATGCACTTTACCCTATGTAGGTGTTTCTTTTTCATTGTTCCATATTAGGGTTGCCTGGAAGATATCGCTTGTTAACGATAAGGCCGCCCGTTGCCTAATAACTTATGTAACCTGCTTTTTTTATATGTATGATTTTGTATATTATGGTATATGAATATAAAATAATAATGCATGTGTTTAAAATTTACCTGAGAACCCTCCATCGTCCAGAATATAACTGGTTTCGGAGAACCATCAGCGTCACATGGAAAGGAAATGGATTCTCCTTCCCATGCTGTTTGATCAGAAGGCACGCGCGTGAAATGCGGTAAAGCTAAAACGGATTTTAAATATAGACACGGGTATAATTATAAATATTATAATTATACCTACCGACTACTAACTTCTAATATATTAGGTCCTTACATATGAAATTGGCGAATTTCGTACTGGCCACTTTAATCACGATGTTCTCCTCTTTGGTAAGGAATTCCAAATTCAAATTTGTACAGCTATTTACTCATGTATTTGTGCTTCGATGACCGTCATTCATTTGTTTTTTTCTTCTGTTTTTTTGCGTCACTCATTTTACAAAATGGAAAACTTAAAGTATGGCATATTTACGAGTACGAGTACAATATTCGACTTTTTGTCCCTCCCATACAAAACGCCAATTTCATATGTAAGGACCTAATATAACTCTCGTGTCACAATTTCGTTCGTTCGTTCCCATACTCCTCCGAAGCGGCTCGACCGATTCTTATAAATTTTTTACTATTCAGTATTCAGTAAGTCAGAATCGGCTACTATCTATTTGTCAAACCCTTAAGTAATAAGGGGTGTCCACTGTCCACTCCAAAAAATTATTTTTTATTTTTTAGACAATTGTTTTTGTTTTTTTATGGTACAACATACAAAAATACATACAACCCCTAATTTTCACCCTTCTACGATAAACCCCTATTTTTTATTATCGTAGACGGTTAATTTTATTGAACTAAAAAGAAAAATCCTAGAAATAATGTACATGGCAAAACAAC
The DNA here is from genome assembly GCA_963693345.1 of Pieris melete. Classification (NCBI taxonomy): domain Eukaryota; kingdom Metazoa; phylum Arthropoda; class Insecta; order Lepidoptera; family Pieridae; genus Pieris; species Pieris melete. The sequence goes on along the minus strand of CAVNZK010000043.1, from coordinate 2,147,834 downwards.
GTTTGCCGGGTCAGCTAGTAGACTATAAAATTCTTACAATGCACAGTCAGCGTAGCACTGGCCACACTAGTTCCTGCTTGGCTCTCAGCGCGACAAGTATAAGTCCCAGCGTCTGACGGGAGCACTCTATCTATCCTCAACGAACCCCTCCTTATTATTGCATACGGAGATAATTGACCTTTATCATGTGACCATGTCACTGATACATCTGACTCCGGTGAGGCCTAAAACGTGAATTAATGTTTTTTTTTTAAGACAATTCACATTTCACACCTATTGACCTAGCCCCATGCTAAGCTGGTGAAGCTTGTGTTATGGGTACTAGGCAACGGATATACATACATATTATAGACAGATAGACATAAAAATGCATATTTAATCACCCAAGACCTAAGCACAATACCAATTGCTCATCACATAGATGTTCGTCTCAGCCGGGGATCGAGCCCGGGACCCATGGATTCGAGGTCAGCGGTACTAACCATTAGACCAATGAGTCGTCAAATGCTGATAAATTTTTTTTTACAGACAATTCACACCAATTATCCGAGTCCCATGCTAAGCTGGTGAAGCTTGTGTTATGGGTACTAGGCAACGGATATACATACATATTATAGATAGAAAGACATATAAATGCATATTTAATCACCCAAGACCTAAGCACAATACCAATTGCTCATCACATAGATGTTCGTCTCAGCCGGGGATCGAGCCCGGGACCCATGGATTCGAGGTCAGCGGTACTAACCATTAGACCAATGAGTCGTCAAATGCTGATAAATTTTTTTTTACAGACAATTCACACCAATTATCCGAGTCCCATGCTAAGCTGGTGAAGCTTGTGTTATGGGTACTAGGCAACGGATATACATACATATTATAGATAGATAGACATATAAATACATATTTAAACGACCAAGACCTAAGCACAACACCAAATGCTCATCACATAGATGTTCGTCTCAGCCGGGGATCTAACCCGGGACCCATGGATTCGCAGTCAGGGGTACTAACCACTAGACCAATGAGTCGTCAAATGCTGATAATGCTTGGTTTGTAGGTAAATGAAAATCAAATAAGATATTGTAACATTGTAAGTACACCCGTTTCATTAATTACTTACTTGACAATGAAACTCAACGTTCTGGTTAATCAGTGCCGTTATATTATTGGGTTTCACTAGAAAATGTGGTCTACGTAATACGAGTAATGTGGCGGGACGAGATTGTCTCTCGCCTGCTACGTTAGACGCCACACATTTGTATACACCGCTATCAGATGCAAGACTTTCTATTATCTTTAGATTTCCTCCATCGACTATAGCTATCCTGAAAACAATGATAACGTTTACCTATTCTTAAATAATTCTTACTTATTATTCTTAACTAAATAGCACATTTTATTGTCTCTTGCGATAGATATTTCTCGATTTACTTTAGAGACAGTTTTTAATAAATAAATGGCAATACAACCTTTTTAGGTCTGGGCCTCAAATTTCTATGTCTGTAAGTGTTTAGCCTCCTGTGCCTGACGGTTTCCTCACGATGTTTTCCATTACCGTTCCAGCGAATGCTAAATGCGCACATAGAAAGAAAGTCCCTTGGGGCACAGCCGAGGACCGAACCTACGAGCTCAAGGATGAAAGCCGCATGCTGAAGCCACTTGGAGAACACTGCTCTCTCTTTTTGTTATTTAGTCGTATATAATTAAACTTTAAATAAATTGCACAAATAATCGTCGCTACAAAAAAAGACTCCATTTCTGGAAGCAAATGGTTTGACGTAAAACATTTATACACAAGTAGATTTCAGCTCTACCTTCCATTAACATCGACATCAAGCGTTCTTCCATCTTTAACCCAATGTACTGAAGGATCTGGAGCACCCTTGGGTGAAGAACATTCTAGCATTGCTGGCTCTCCACTAGCTACTTTCACATCCCGTGGCTCGTTTCGGAATTCATCACGTAGAACTGTATGAAATATGCTTTATATTACTACCGACACTTAGCCAATTTCACTATAAAAAGATTAAAACAATATGCAAATAAGTGCACTAGAAAATTCGACAAAATTTCATTGATTCGCAACAGCAATATTTTTTTTCGTAAGAACAATGTTTTTTTTCCTGGCCAATTACCTTAGCACAAACTTTACGGTAGTATCGGCAAATGCTACGATATTCGATACATCAATACGATAATGTAATATATATTGACAGCACGGGAAAGAATTTTAAAACTTTTTTTCGAGATGACATAAAAAAATGAGTGGAGCATGACGTACAGACTCGAGCGCCAACGCAGGTTCGGCTCTGTACATCGAGAGCAAACAACTTATACGGCAAGAGAACGTTGAGGTATTTGCTACCGCGGCTAATACATGATCTACCCAATTAGATATAAGATAGCCTAACGCTAACCAACATATACAGTAAATTAAAAAACTACTTTTATATGCATTTGTCGCGCTCCTAATCAAGACTGCTATGGTTACATAAATACAAACCACAGCGGTTTTCTAATGTAACATACTGTGATTATATTATATTATTTTGTAAAATAAAGAATTAAAAAAAGGGATAGTTAATTACTAAATTTTCTTTTCTATTCGAACTACGTTTGCTCAAGCGTCTGCGTTCCTAAAACGCCCACAGAGCGCTGTTCAGTTGTCTTTAATTTTACGTACTGTTCTTGTCCCGGGTGACATTCAAATATCTTCCTAAACGAGCAAATGTCACAAACTCTACAATCTTAAAGTACATAAACCATTAAAAGCTTTTAAAGTCATCATGTCCGGCCGCTGAATAGTAAGTTATTCTTAAAGTACATTTAATTTGTCCCTAAAATCGCATAAACGTAATGAGAGCTAGCGTCGCAGTCTGAGTCGTTAAGACTCTTAATTAATTTCGCAGACTACTAAAAACTACTAAAACAAATTAAAACTTAGCTAAAACTGTCCCCTGTGCATACTTTGGCCTCTTACTTAAGCACTTTACAGCGAAATTTCATTTTATTTAATATTGTAAAGCTCTCGATACTTAATGGACATTAAGTAAAGTGAAAGCTTTTAGACATTTAAAATTGTTTCGCTTTAATTTTATCGACAGTACAGTTTAATGTATGTATTTTATATTCTTTATTCTAAATGGTGGCAGAACATATCGAAGGTAGTATAAAATAATCATTTATTTATTTCCACATAATTAATGCGATTACACTATACAATAATACCTACATCGATAAACCTACAATTAAAAATCATTAAAATATATATATATATATACCTAGATCTTATCTATATATATAAAAATGAAACCCGTTTTCCGTTGTCACGACATAACATGAAAACGGCTTGACCGATTTGGCCAATTCTTTTTTTTTATATTCTTTGAAGTACGAGGATGGTTCTTACGGAGAAAAATTTAAAAAATTGAGTGAAAACGTCTAAAAACAACACTTTTCTATATTCCCATACATAATATTCGTAATAATACTTAAAAGTCAATTTGAACTTTAATACCATATCATAAAGTTCAAGTGTTAGTGGAGACATAATGTATTTGTTGTCTTATCTTAACTTTCTTTTTTTTTATCTTAGCTAGACCGTTGTCCCGAAAAGCAGAAAAAGTATTTAAAAAAAATTAAAGAATCGACTGTTAGGCGGTACGATGTTCGCCAGGCCAGCTAGTAACTAATAATATCCCAAGCAATTCTTGCGAACTCAGCCAGTGTAGAGACAAATAGGTCTACTTCGATATAAATTCTATTAATTATATGTATTGCTAGCGTAAGTGGGGCTTCGCTAAACAAGTTGGAGTGTGCGTACATCCAAAAGCTGAGACTTCCGCCTCAGATTCTTGCTTGGAACCCAGGCTCTCCATTATATCTAGATTATGAACCATCATAATCTGAACATTGACATATTACGTCACGGTTATGTTAATGTTCACTAGTTATTACCAAATGTTTGGACATGCTAGGAAAATAACATTCTTGTTCCCATGGCAACAATGGCTGTCCTTTTTGGGCAAACCCGTATCTTCTTCAAAATTCAAATTTGTACACTCATAACTTGCTCTCAAATTGTTTCTTAATAACTAAGAGTTTTTGCTCTAATGCATTTTTAAAGAATTCTTATATAAATATAGCGCACATTACTTTATATGTCATTTTAACTCAAGTGATAGATATGGAGGTAAGTATGTAGTCCTTACCAGCGATAGTAAGTGTCGCGTTCTTGCTAACCGCTTCCCCGACAGTGTTACGTGCGACGCACCAGTAGACGCCCTCGTCGCTCTCTTTCTTACCACGCATGACCCTACAAACATTTACATTCACAATATGTCCTATAACGCATAACTAAAAAATTTGTGTCCATGCATTGAGGTAGTTGCCTTTTATGGCCATACTGCAGGGTCGCTTATCTATTAAAATAAGAGTGCTTTACTGCCGTACTAAGGATCGTTAATTAAATTAATCGGCAACAATATTTGATGCTAGAATTAATTACTGATCTAAAGAAGCAATCACCATTATTAGCTTTGAATGGAAATTGTTTAACTTGTTTAAATTGTGAACGCCTTATGAAAAAAATTTAAAATGTTTGTTATATTTGCATCTTATAAGCAGTAATTTAGTATAGTAATTATCTTCATATAATACAAATATGAATATGTACATTAATACTAATTATATATGATTAACAAATAATGCAGCTTTCTACTGGTGACAGTATTAATAATTGGTGGGGCAATTCTAGATATTAAAGTCCTACAACAAACTGGACCTGTTAAATCTTTAACTTAAAATTAATTTAAAAATTGAAGGATGTGAAATAAAACGTTTTATAACAAGTATTGGTATTTGTATACGTCTGTTTTGTATATATATATAGATAGATGCGTTTAAGATTACTTCTATTAATTTAGATCAATAATATGAAATGCAAATTGTACAGTGCGCGAAACATCGGTAAATACTGTTTTTTAAATTGTAAATTATGAAGATCCAACGCTTTAATTCCTTACTATCTCCTCTGTTAGCAGACATATACATTTGTAACATAATATATCACACACCTGAGAAAAAGAAGTCCATCTTCGAGCAAAACCCTGTGCGGGTGGTCAGTCGGCGCAAGCGGAGAGCCGTCTTTGTACCACTGAATCGTTGGTTTGGGCTTTCCTTCAGCCACGCACCGAAGGGTAGCGGGTTCGCTCCTCCCAACTATTGTGTCAGCTGGGTGCTCCTTTATACGGGGCGCCCGGCTTTGCGCTTTTAAGAAATTTATTTCCTTTTTTATCTTGTATGTATTTAATCAATTAAATTGATTAATTAATGGTAGGTTGTTAACTATTAAATATCATTAAACCCATACAAATATGCACTTATAAATGAATCGGTCATTGATGAAAGTTCCGATGCTAAGTGATTCATCATAATAATAAAATATCAATAAGATACTTACTCTACATGATTTATTTTAATATATTAATTAATATTATTTAAAATGCTTACATTAAATTTATGTTTGAGGTTTCATTTAATAAACATTACACTTAGCATACTCGTAGGCTCGTTTAGATTTAAAAAAATATATAAACACTCACCAACAGATGTTTGGAAAATGATCAAAAAATTCAAAACTATTATCAACTGGTTCCATTCACGCTTATCACACAGTATCACCATAATGACGTACACTTAACACATTCGACTTTTGTTTATTCGAACATCGCGATGTATTAGAAAAAAGTGCGACACAACCACCCCGTCAGACACGTCGCCGCGTACTGCCCCCCTCTATAAAACATATTTCGCGCCGACTCAGAACGTTGAACTTGCCATTATGAACTTTATGAAAATCACTGCAGGTACAATTCAATTTTCAGTTGACTTTCGCGTTGCAGTTTTGTAATCCAACATTTTTCCTTCCAACGAATGAACTGCAGCGTAAAATAACAAAGGTATTTACAATATTTTAGTTTAAATTTAGTGGCCGCTTTTCATTTGTTTTGTATGGGTTTTCATACCAGTTTTATGTTTAAAAATAACCGGTATTATTTTTGAATATTCGGTTCGAAATTAATTTCGACCCACTTATTAAGATAAATGCAGTTTGCAGTACAGCAAATATGAAGAGTTGACTTTTGACCCACAGTCGACATGGTTAAGCTGATTCCCACTCCGAGGTAGTGCTGTGCACCAATTATATTCTATAAGACTACCACTTAGTTTAATTAAATGATATTATGATATGTTGTTTTTGGTCCATTTCTGGACTTAGGCCTCTTACATCTTCCTCCAGTATGCTCTGCATCTATACACTGTGAGTCAACCTCATTGGCGATGTCTTCAGAACACATAGTCGTTTGGCGGCCGCGTGGGCTTTTGTTTTGTTGATGTCTCCATTCAAGGAGCCTGCGGGTCTATGCGTGCTATGTGACCTGCGCACCACCACTTAGATGTTGCGACAGCCGTTACCTAGCTTTAAAAGCTAACTAAAAATGTGTTTTTCTTATTATTATTTAGTTTAATGTTAATAAAAACTACTTAAATGATGAAGTATTTGTAACAACTATTTATGTATTGTATACGAGAAAAACAAAAAGAGTATGAATATACAATACAAGAGCCCATAAAAACAAAAAAAAACAATACCAATAAATACAAGAAACTATAAAAAAAATCAATGGTGCTACAACCTTTTTAGGTCTGGGCCTCAGATTTCTGTATCTGTTTCATGATCATTTGTCAATCTCAAGTAGGTGATCAGCCTCCTATGCCTGGCACACGTCGTCGACTTTTTGGGTCTAAGTCAAGCCGGATTCCTCACGATGTTTTCCTTCACCGTTCGAGCGAATGTTAAATGCGCAACTATGAAACTCCGGTGCAAAGCCGGGAATCGAATCTACGGCCTCAGGGATAAAGGTCGCACGCTGAATCCACTAGGCCAACACTGCTACATGAATACAAATACAAAAAACTACACTAACTAACTATAAAATACACCACTAACTAGCAACGAAAGCTTATCAACTCAAACAAAACAGCATACCTAAACTCCAGCATATTATCACCGGAACAAGATTATTACTCGCGAATTCCAGACACGTGGTACGGAGTTGAGACGTGTCAACTGTGTTTTGGTGCAATGAATGTGGCATAAATGATGCTAATCACGTATATTGTTTAATAATTGTTTTTCTGTTGATTGCAGTATTGTGATTTAGGGTTTTATACATAGCAAAAAGTAACATAGCTCAAGCACAATGTTTTGTTCGGGCCGAGTTTTTAGTGAAAATATTACAGTAGGCTTTTTACGTTTACTGATGTATGTACACCTCACTTTATTAATCTAATTATTTTTTAAATCTCTAATTAACTTTCACATAGTAATTAAACCTTGATTTGAGATTTTTTTTTCAATTTGTGGTGTTGTTCGGGCCGAGTTTTTAGTGAAAATATTGAACTACAGTTATACTTATGCTTATCGATTGAGAATCCCACTTGTTTCTAAAATAAAAATAACAGTAGGCTCTTTACGTTCACTGATGTATGGAGGTATACTTTATTAATCTAATTATTTTTTAGGTCTCTAATTAACTTTAACATAGTAAAATAAGGTTTCATTTGATTATTTTTTTTTAATTTGTGGTGTTGTTTAGGCTGAGATTTTAGTGAAAATATTATTGAACTGGAGTTATACTTACGCTTATCGATTGTCAATCCTACATGTCTTATCTGATTTGGCTGACTTATTTCTAAAATACTAATAACAGTGCTAAAAAAATGCTTTTTTTACGTTCTCTGACGTATGGAGATGTGCTTTATTAATCCAATTATTATTTTTAATGCCTAATTAAATTTAACATATTAAAAAGGTTAAATTTGATTCATTTTATGTACATACATGTCATCGATAGCCTATTCTCAAATTAATCGAATATTCTGTTATCTGAAATGAATATGAATGAATATGAATATTTCAATGAAACTGTTAATGAAGCCTCCTTTGTCCCACGCCGATACGTAAGACAACGGATCTCATTAAATCTATCCGGTATTATATTTAAACTAGCATTTTTAAGTACTTAATTAGCGACATAATATGTGCTGACGTTTAGTGAAACTTTAAATAAACAACGAAGGTTCAATTGGTGTTAATCGTCAATTAAAATGATGAGCTGGCCTGTTACCACAGGATTTCTTTAGTCCAGCATCTTGCAAATATAATACCTGCAGCATGTAAAGCCGTAAAATGCAATATTTTGTGGCAAACTCATTATTACTATTATTTTTTTCTTTATCTAATATATAAAATTCTCGTGTCACAGTTTTCGTTGCCATACTCCTCGAAACGGCTCGACCGATTCTCATGAAATTTTGTGTGCTTATTGGGTATGTCTGAGAATCGGACAACATCTATTTTTCATCCCCCTAAATATTAAGGGTAGTCCACCCCTAAATATTTTATTTTTATTTTTAGATATTTTTTTCTGTTTTTATTTTTTTATGGTACAGCATTAAAAAATACATACAACCCTTCTACGATCAACCCCTATTTTTATACATGATATACATGGCAAAACGACGTTTGCCCGGTCAGCTAGTAAATATAGATGTTTCTGTCGTTGATGAAATACGTCACATAAAGGGGTCATAGAAGTTGCAATCTTCAAGTGTAAATTACGCGTATAATAAAGTCATTATAGAGGCTATAGCGTATCGAACCCACGACCTTAAGGTTGGCACTGCACGCCAGGCTAACAGAGCTCTGGTTTTTTTTATATAACAGAGAACAAACAGATGGAGGCTGATGTTAAGTGATATGGACTCTCTCAATGCCAGAGGGCTCGCGAGTGCATTGCCGGCCTTTTAAGAACTGATTCGGAAATACTTTAGTAAGCAGCTGGCTCCACTATAATGGTGGTGCGCGGTAAGCACTGCCAAAAAAACAGTTAAATATATGTAATAATATGTCTATATATATCTAAATCTTCAACTATCGAAGAGTTATGTTTGAATAGCATAGAAATATACAGCGATGTGCTTAAAATAAATAAATAAGACAAGTTTCAGTTAAATCCAAATATAAAAAAGATTTGGAATTTTGTATATTTGTTCAAACAAAAAGCCTCTAAGCTATATTTCAATACTAATTTCATTTACACAAATATGTAAACTAAACCATAATTGCTTTAAGCCGAATTCTGAATACAGTGTAAATAGAAGAAGCAAAAATGCGCAATATTTGATATACCTTACATTCAAATAAACAATATGCACGAGCAAACACTATAAAATCCACATAAAACGCTAGAACTGGCTTCCGTGCAAAGCGATCGCATAAAATGCAGCTTTATTTATTTCTGCGAGATAAACATTGAAGTGAGGATATTCTAAGCACGTACCGACTCGGACTTGTGTCAGGTGAGGCTTATAGCCTTCTTAGGCCGATACAGATCGCGCGCACGTGCCCCGCCGTTTGCAGCTCTGTGATAAGAATGTGCGTGTGTCTATGGTATTTTTAGCAAATTGTCACACGTGTCACTTTCGATAACAGTTAAGTCAATTTATAAATATTTTGTTTTGGAATACCGATAGTTTATAACAGCGATTAGAAGAATTTGTGATTAAATTCGAAATAAGAACACCATTATTGAAATTGGAATCTAAAAGGATTCTTAATTTAAAAATAACAGGGTGACCATAGTTAGTTTCTGTCTTATTCGTAAAGTAAAATATCGAAAGTTTTAAACAGACTTTGTGATTAAATTTGAAATAAGAACACCATTATTGTAATTGGAATCTAAAAGGATTCTAAATATAAAAATAACAGGGTGACCATAGTTAGTTTCTGTTTTATTCGTAAAGTAAAATATCGAAAGTTTTAAACAGAATTTGTCATTAAATTTGAAATAGAACACCATTATTAAAATTGAATTCTAAATTTAAAAATAACAGGGCATATTCAGTTTCTGTCTTATTCATAAACGGAATATAAAGCTCCATTTGTAGTGAGAATAGCAATTTGAGGCTTACGTAAAATGAAAACAGTAGGTAAAACATAGACAAACAAACATATATTTAATACAAAAACCTAACAAACTAATATATATGTATAATAATATTCCAATAACCAATCTATCCTTATTAATATACCACCGTTTTATTGTAATATTGGTAACAGAAAACGTTGTAGACGGCGCTTGTGAGTAAATTCACATCGACATAAAGCAAGTTCCCCGAAGCGCCTTAGGGGCTACTAATTCAATCAATTGACTGACCATAAATAAAACGGAAGGCATTCTCGATACTCACGTAATTGAGAAGCAAGGATACAGACGGCTTAAGCGACAAATCAATTAAGCGAGATAAAAAGGATGCATTTATAGGAGCTAAAAGGTTTTTGACTTGTTAATAATTCATGTCGAGCAGTGTTGGCCTAGTGGCTTCAGCGTGCGACTCTTATACCTGAGGTTGTAGGTTCGATCCCCGGCCGTGCACCAATAGAATTTCTTTCTGTTTCGCATATAACATTTGCTCGAAAATTTCGTGAGGAAACCGACCCAAAAAGTTGAGCGCTTGTGTGAAGTACCTATTAGATTTAAAATTGATCATGAAACACATTCAGAAATTTGAGGCCAAGATCTAAAGTGGTTGTAGCGCCACTGATTTTTTTTTATTTTAATAATTCAGGTAAGGATATCCAGAGCTTCACCAATTAAATATGGGACACTTGCGTAATATATGTTGACTGAAAAATATTATTCATTTTTCGAAGTTCACGTGGAAAGCTGAAACGCGAAAACTCAATCATAGTATTCATCCGCATTATAGGTCATTACCAATTTGGCCCTAAGTCCTTCAAGAAAAGAGCGTACCAATTCTTAAAAGGCCGGCAACGCGCAGACAACGCGAGCCTTCTCGCAAGGCGGTAGTATCACTTAACATCAGGTGAGCTCCTGCCCGTTTGCCTCCTGCAACATAACTAACCTTGTTTTAGCAGTATTTGATATCTGGAAATAGACTGCTGCAGCTGAAAGCCATTGGTGGAAGGTGGCATAGAACAGGGAACGCTGGAAGTTTCTCGTTTCGGAGGCAAAGACATTTTTTTAGCCAGCGCAGTGAGTAAAAATAGATTATATTATACTAGCAGCGTTGCGTGCGTTGCTGCGTGCGTTGCTGCGTGCGTTGCTGCGTGCGTTGCTGTGGCTAAGGTTTTTGTTATATTACATAGTAGTAAACTATTCAAGGGAAACGATAGTAGAAAACCAGTCATGGGGACCACCATGCTTTATTGGTGGTTATGCCAATAAATTGTAGCTTATATGAAACGTTAGTACTTTCAACACAGCGCCATCTGTTAGAATTGTGACTATCAAATAATAAACAAATATTTTGCAAACTGCACACGGTGTGCAAATTTGATTTAAATCGGTTCGGTAGTTATAGATAAGATTGGGCATATTTAAAATTGATAAAATCTTTAGATTATGTAATAGGCCACTTATTAGGCAAGTTATTTAATTTATATGTACACGCAAATGTTGAGTTTATTTTTTACACAATATTTTCTTTTTATGCTTTAAAAACTAACTACTTTTAAAAGAATTATTTATAAAATCGAAAACAATATGCATGAAATTACATACAAAAAGTACATATATGTATATAGGCAAAACAGACAAAAAACTTGTTTTACCTCACCTATATATCTATCTATCTATATATTATATAGATATGTATATCTAAAAAGATTTGCCAAATCAACATGGCAGAATGCCGCCCAAAACTCATGCACATCTGTTAGCTGTTGTCTTATATAATTTATATATTATGAATGTTCCAGTCAAATTACTGCATACAATAATTACATTTTAAAGTTTCAAAATCCACGTAATTAATAATAATGAGGATTAAGCCGATCCTGTCTATTTTCGATACAGCTTAACGTGAACATAAACAGGCTTCCCCCATACGTGGAATAAGATAGCAATACCTAGAGGGCTTAAGCGTTAATCCTTGTTTTTGTCAAGGGTCTACACAAATGGAACTGACAGCCCTTTGGAAGGGAAAAATCTTTTAAGCGCATATTATGAAACAAGCTGTTTGTTATTAATTATTTTGTACAGCCCTATATAGTTTGGTTTCGGTATTTCTAGCATGAGTTTGACAAAATATTAAACTGCAATATTTGTTCGACTATGTCTTAGGTTACTTAAAGTAAATAGGTTCTATATATATATATATATATATAATATACACTCTCTACGAACTATATGCTGTGTTGGCCTATTGGCTTCAGCGTGCGACTGTCATCCCTGAGGTCGGAGGTTCGATCCCCGGCTGTGCACCTGTGTACATATATACATGTACGTGTGTGTGCTTTTACGATAGGACCCATACGAATGATTTATTACTGATTCGAGTTTCATTTAGTTTCACGCATCGCTATTCAAGTAATGTTACTTTTTAAATGTCACAATTGCATTTACTATGATTTTTTCGTATTACAATATGCAAATGAGATTCACGCAGTAAAAATATTTTATTCTTAGTATACTTCTCGATTTTCGTACTTTTTCTCGTAACCTTAATATACTCCAGTCAAATTACGAAATAAATAAACATGAGCGAACACAGTTTGGGGATTTTGAGGATCGATAGGGGGGTGTATTCTGAGCATAAATTCCAATTTGAGGGGTTGTACTGAGGTCAGCTCAAGGTCATTTCGATGGAAACGCGTTTAACTCCATATCTCGAGAATGGTTAGTGTTAGGCGAAAAATTGTAGAAACCTTTTCTTTTTAAACAAAATTTACTAACTTTTTTATCTGAAACTTTTTTTTCTAACATTAATATTTTTCAAGATATTACTCCCGCAAGGCAAAAATTTTACTTTTTTTTCCATTTTTCGTCGTTTTCTCCCCAACCATTCAATTTTATTAAACTTTACCGATCATCAAAGTGTAGAACTTTTAATTATGAACAATTTTGTTCTCAAATTTTTTTCCGTAATGCCAATACCTTCGGAGTTATAGATTACTTTACCAAGCGAAATCCGCGCCACTGTCGCAATATAAAAAGGTAAATCGATTAAACTATTTAAAATTAGGTTTTTAATTTGGGTTAATTTGGGTAAGAAGTAAATTAACAATTAAAACTGTTTCACACATTGTGCCAAAAGAGCCTTTCTCCGGCCTTTCTGTATCTGCACGCTTTGCCGCATTTGGTTTTGCATTTGCGCGCAATCGATCTCAGTAAATTATCCGGAGATGGTTTCAATGACATCGCTATCGGCTGCAATCAACGGGGGGTGCGACGCCAGCCCCATTCCTCGGGTTTCAGATAATTTTCCAGCCAGTATTGAACTTGGTAGAAACACCTCAACGAGTGGAAAAATGCCCCATCAGAGGTAGGAGGAAGGGATTCTAATTTAACCCTCCCACTGACTGCCATTTTTTTATATCAGTCAGCAAAACCAGCAAATCCACATCCTCACCAATAACAACCACACCACTATACTCCTGCGAAATTCTCTTAGCCGTACTGATAATAAGACCATCCGCATCCTCTACGGCTTGCTCCACCTCTATGTCTGATTTGATGAGAACCGTTTTCAGTAGTGAGATGAATCTGGTCTTATTGCTCTCGTTGCCTAAAAACTTATCTGTGGATACACGTTGCGACAATGGCGCGGATTTCGCTTGGTAAAGTAATCTATAACTCCGAAGGTATTGGCATTACGGAAAAAAATTTGAGAACAAAATTGTTCATAATTAAAAGTTCTACACTTTGATGATCGGTAAAGTTTAATAAAATTTAATGGTTGGGGAGAAAACGACGAAAAATGGAAAAAAAAGTAAAATTTTTGCCTTGCGGGAGTAATATCTTGAAAAATATTAATGTTAGAAAAAAAAGTTTCAGATAAAAAAGTTAGTAAATTTTGTTTAGAAAAGAAAAGGTTTCTACAATTTTTCGCCTAACACTAACCATTCTCGAGATATGGAGTTAAACGCGTTTCCATCGAAATGACCTTGAGCTGACCTCAGTACAACCCCTCAAATTGGAATTTATGCTCAGAATACACCCCCCTATCGATCCTCAAAATCCCCAAACTGTGTTCGCTCATGTTTATTTAACCCGTTTTTAGCCATAATTTGACTGGACTAATTGAATTGATTGCTAACTAGAGAAGGATGGGTGCGCTAAATCTGCCACGTGCGTCGTCTATTAACAGTTGACATTGTTGGGAGAATGCCAAGGGGTGATTCAGTTTTTAAGGCCGGAAATGTGTAAGCAATCTTTGATAAATAAATTAATATCAATTTACTCATTTAATTATTGCTAGTACACTTAAACGGAATGTAGAATGTTTTAATAACTAGAAAGTGTTATAAATCAGTGGCGCTACAACCTATTTAGATCTGGGCCTCAGATTTCTGTATCTGTTTCCTTCCTCCTTTGCCTTCGACTTTTTGGGTCTGAAGCAAGCCGATTTCCTCACTTTGTTTTCCTTCACTGTTCGACGAATTTTAAATGAACAAAGGAAGAAAGTTCATTGGATCACAGCCGGGGATCGAACCTACGACCTCAGAGATGAGAGTCGCGCACTGAAGCCACTAAGCCAACACTGCCCTAAAAAAGTCTTTATAAAGGTTTTAAAAGGTTTTAAAAGGATATTTCTTGGATGATTTGCTTTCTAGCAAGTGATAGTTGCACAAATATAAATAATAATCGCGGCGCGTAGCTAGGGTCCACACCCCACCTTATGGTTGCAAATCACACGTCTAACTTGGCTAACTAAATAACTTGGAAAATAAAGAATTATATAAAAGTTTAACAAATGTTTGTTTCCTTATTAAAGTAAGAAATGATACCAGATAAACGTCAAGTAATAAAAGTCGATAAAAATATTGCAGTGATTTCGAACTTCCGAAGCAATATTTCAACTACTTTGTCCTCTCATTATGGCATTACTTATCTCGGCAATAACAGAGAGTTATGGACAACAAATTACCAAGTATAGTGTTATCATTGGCGGGAATCGTCAATTGATTCTTGGAATTTTAAAATTATCTTTATGGTCAAGGACTGGAATAGATAGTAATATGTGACATTCTTAGTTGATTGTTAATATCTATGAAAACAAATGATAGTCTGTGAAAATTATACTCATTTTGCGCTCGTTCTTTTTTCAAAATTTCGTATATTTTTCTGTGGAAATACAGCTGTCAAATATATGAAAGACGCACTTTCTGTAGATCATAATCCGACTTTGGTGACGAGTAGACAAGCTGAAGAAATGATTTTCTAACTTATTTAACATTAAATCAGTATTTTATATCCGTTATATTTTTATGATCTGTGAGAAAACGTTATTTTTTTATTATCATTATAAGAAAGTATAAAATTAACTCTTTTGCCGATAAGATGGTTATAAAAATACTATAATAATTGTTAAGATAAATGTAATAAATATGGTACATAATGTAAAAGCAATATTATGATAAAAATATATTCATATTTACATTTAAAATGCCGTAATTACCCAATTAGCTAGCAGATATATTTCTACTATTTTATGAATTTATTACTCAGCTGGTAGATAATAAATAGTGGATGTAGTTACTACTTACTACGGTATTTGTTACCATGGCTACCACGGTTACCATGGTGGCAAAGGTGGTACAGGTTCCATCATTGAAACAATTGAAATAATCCATACATACAACAATGGATGTTTACCTTTTGGACAAAAACTATGTTTCATATCGAGCAATTAAAACCGTTTAAGTAACACGGAATTGTCGCAGTATTAATAGTAAATTCACTTGCATCTGTTACGCAAGATACATTAATTACCGCTGTCATTTCAAATAGGATCTTTATATTTATTTTTTTTATACTTAGTTAGATAATTAAAAATTTAAATTGTGGTTAGTTAATGAATTAGGCGGAGTTGGCTATGATGGCCTGTCTCTATTGAGACTGGCCATTTACGCCGAGATATTATTCAGAAATGTGTTCGCATATAGATATGTCATATATCAGTAGACTGAAATAAAATTATCACTTTCGTAAATTATAAATTAAAAACAATTATGAGCAAGCGTCGTGATAAAAACATCACATAATAAGTTTAACAATAAATACCACTGTTAAAAAAACAAGATTTCCTATTTATTTCTGCAATTCTAAGGACGAATTATGTTCTGATAACGGCGCTTATCAGCAGTAAGCCCCTAAGGATGGGTAACATGGGTCGGGCTTCTTCTTATCGTCTGCTAGGAATACAATTATTCTAATATTTATTGGCTATGATTACGGAATAATCTGCTATGGAAGATATTATGTGGTACTAATTCTTGTTTATATATAAGCAACGTTATTGCCCCGTAACTTAGTTGGGATAGGGTTTCAGGAGTTCTAGTTCGTTTCCTGTCGAAACAATAATTTCTCCTTAGTAAATCATTACATAGTATAAAACAAAGTCGCTTTCTTTGTCCCTATATCCCTATGTATGCTTAAATCTTTAAAACTACGCAACGGATTTTGATGCGGTTTCTTTTAATAGATAAAGTGATTGACGAGGAAGGTTTATATGTAGAATAACATCCATTAAATAGTGGTGAAATACTGTTATTTCTGAGGTATCTAATGTGATGTCGAAAATAATTACATTTTTTCCGCTTACATTGCAAACGCAGGCTGAACCCTACGAGATTTGTCAAAATATCTACTGGATCGATTTTAATCATTTTTTCAGAGAGTGACATAGGCTATATATTTTATACCCGTGCGAAACCGGAGCGGGCCACTATGCTTTTATATACAACTTTCACAGTTTTTCTTTAGTGTATTTATTATCAGCATTGCACCCGTACGAAGCCGGGGCGGGTCGCTAGTTTACTATAAGATAAGAGTTACTTATTATTGACTTATTAGTAGTATGGTAGGTGTACCTTGCGTATTCGCGCCTTCACCAGAAAGGGTTAGATGCAAAGAAAGAAAATTGGTGCTTAGACTAGACCCGTGACATCAGAATTTTCAGACGTACTCTTAGTACTGCACATCTACATGTCTACGTATATATAAAAATGAATAAAAAAAGTGCGTGCGTACAAAGTACACATGTCAGAAGTGAAACTTCTTTGGCAAACTAATTTTTAACTCTTGTCCATATTTATACAAATCTAAAACTTTAGATTTCCGAGACTTAGAGGAAGGGAAAAGGATATGTTAGGAATTTAATTGTCATTAAAATATTAAGTGTCAAAAATTAATACAAATAACACATTTAATTTTTTTTATTTTTTTATTCTTCGATAATAGAAACACGCGGCGTTTTAATTTCTATTTGTTACATAAAATATAAAATACTAATATTTCATAAATTCTCATTACGAAATTTTAATTATAAAAATATAATTTCTATAAGGTAATTCACCCTTCTCACTCTTTCTCAATCGGTGTCAATCGCTCTCTCCCTGTCGACAAAAACGCTGCACATCTTCGTGACGTTCCCTAAAAATTTTACCCTCATGCGCCTAAAGAAGTTTCATTTTAAAAAACCTGTTTACTTTTGTTATTATGAAAAGAGAAGGTTCTACTTAAAACGATGCAATTTGAGTTTGATTACGACACTTACATAATCAAAGATCTCGAGTATACATTAAATACCTTTACAGCCCCACAACACATAGACATTAAAAATAATGGCCTTGTGGTACAGATATAGCAATAATGCCGTGTTCACAGTACATTTAGTAAACGACTGCCGCTGATACTGTGACAAAATGTCCTAAATAGGTGTTGGCTGTTATCGCTAAACACACGTTTGCAAAAATGTATAATATTTGACTTTTAATGTAAGTAAGTAAGAGAAACGTATTTTTTAAAGGAAAAAAAATGTATGATTTGCCCAAATTCTTGGCGACAGTTTGGATGTCTTCATATTTTACGAGTCGATTGCTTTGACATTTGTCACCGTTTACTCGTTCAGAGATCTAAACAACACCTGATGTTAGGTGATACCGCCGCCCATGGACACTCTCAATGCCAGAGGGCTCGCGAGTGCGTTGCCGGCTTTTTAAGAATTGGTACGCTCTTTTCTTGAAGGACCCTAATAGTTATTTCAAAATACCTATTTAGTTATTAAATTATATTATTAATAATTGAAGTTATACTTTGCTAGAAATTTAAACATATCTAGGCACTTTTTGTCCCTAACTTTGACTATGTGGTAGCAATACTAATTAGAAAAAACGCGAAGCGCAAGAACCGAAAAGACTCTTGAAACTAAGACTTTGTAACCATATAAAGGAGATATATTATTAAAGACGGTGAATCTAAACAAACACACCTTTTCATAAAGTCAAGCTTCAACCCTAAAATGCTTCCCATAAAATCGTGAAGTAGATTGTTTCAATACTCAACCGGATGCCAGTGAATGGATTCAGTGTAATAGGGATCCCTTCCTTTGTCCTTGTTAAATAGAAAACATTTCCGTGGCACAGACTAGGGCGTTATCTGTCAGCTTTGGGAAAATCCAGAAAAGGTTTGACGAGTTTTTCGTGTGTTCAGTAACATAATGTAAGGTAGGACAGTTTTTCTCCAATTATTATTATGAGGCAAGAAGTTAACAAACACTAAATGGAAATTATTAATAGATTTAAAAAAATCAGTGGGGCTACAACCTTTGTAGGTCTGGGCCTCAGGTTTCTGAATCTATTTCGTGATCATTTGTCAATCTAAGGCCCGATTTACATTATCTTAGTGTTTAGGAGAGTATTTTAGTACAACTTGAAAGGCAAGTTCTTTAGTGCTTTAGTGCGTTGCGAGTGAACGTTTACATTTCTTCCAGTAGAGTATCATTACAGCGCCACAATGAACGCACAACGACGTCGGCAAATACGCTATATTGTACGCAAAATACTAACTGTAGTTATGGAACAAATAGAAAACGAGATTTTATTCGAAATAAATAAACAAAATATAAATAATAAATAAAATAGCTTCTTTAAAGGCAGTGTATGCCGAATGCCTAGCCTGATTGTTTTTGTATAAATTGTTTTTAACGTTCCACAAACATTTGTGAACAACATATTCAGACACAAATTTGATAGTTGTATCTTCCGACTATTTAGCCATCATTAAAAATCAAAAAACCCGCAAGCGTTTTACGGCACTTGTGCACTCTCCTAAAGATTTTACTAAATTACGTGTTTACACACAACGAGGAAAGATCTCGAGGGGTTGCGCGGGCGCGGGAGGGGTATCACTTGAAACAAAAATAAAAAGCCATTCTATTTTGATTCAACTTGAAAGTCAAGTAGAACCGTACTAAAGCAAGTAGCGTTTACATGTTTTAACTAAAGAACTATCCTAAAGGCCTTTATAGGCAAGTAGGTGATCTCCCTCCTGTATTGTCCTGTATCTTGCACTTTTTCGGTCTAAGGCAAGCCGGTTTTCTCACGATGTTTTCCTTCAGAAAGTCCATTGGTACTCAGCTGGGGATCGAACGCTGAAGTCACTAGGCCAACACTGCTCTTTCTATTAATAGCTTACGTTAAAGAATAGTAAAAATACATTTTATAAGCTCCGTTGGCATATATGGAAAACGGTAGCGTAAAAATCATTCCGCGGTTCCAGTAAGTCAGTACGTAGGTGTCAACGGACGTAATCCTATCGACCAAATGTATTTGACAAGACTGTCAAAAAGGGTGTTGTAACACAAGTAATTACTTCACGGCGTAAAACCCAAAACTTAATTTATATCCCAACGGTGAGCATCATGGAACTAATGATGCGGTGATAAATTAAATAAATGTTTTTTTTAAGTTATACTTCTTTTGGCGCGTTAGGGGAAAATGATGAGTACATTTTTACGATGCGCGCGCACGCCGTCACAAAAAACCAATAGCCTGAAATTATCTATAGTCAACACTTTAGTTTTTTTTTTTAATTATACTTCTTTAGGCGCGTTAGGAAAAAATGATAAGAGTAAATTTTTTCTATTGTTAGTGTCGTTTTTTCTACAAAATAAGGCGAAAGATAAAATTTTTTATCTTGTTACGCCAAAGAAGTATAACTTTTAAAGTACACACACTTTTTTGTATTATTTGAACTCAATTTCACCTTGTTAATGTTCTGTGAAGTAGACATAGTGCGTTTAGTATCGTTACTTTCGCACCATATAACTTTCCTAACAATGTAGGGCTCATCGTGTATAACATTATATTGGTGATTCACCTTTCGTTAGCCCATAGTGTGAGGCAAATATATAACAAATATAATAGGGAAAAGTGCCTACAGGCTGCTTAACACTTTGCTGTCTGAAACTCGTTATAAGCAATAACACATGGGTTCATCATATATTTATTTATATATTAACAATTTTTAAATAATTTTTAAATATAAATGGATTGCACCATATATACGACGAACACTATGTACTAACAAATACAATATAATAATAATGTATTTGTCGAGGTGTGAATCTGCAATGTTTGTTTAAGTGTGTGCGTGCGTTTTTATTTGATCTTAAGAATCAATTCAATTTGTTTCTCCTTCGAAAATACGCTTTTAGAGATAATATGGAATAAGCCACGGCTCTCGTACTCTTTATTGTATTGATGTACAATACATCTTTTTGTTTCATTAAAAATTTTAAAGCCGAAGTTTTGTTTCTAGCAACTCGAAATTTTTATTTTACCAGGAGTCGAATTTTAGATATCAAGGTAATGTACTGCACTGGTATACCACGAACGCGATTACGTCTCAAAGACGTGTAGTTATTGATTGATTTAAACCTTATTTTGTAAAATACTATGAAGCTGTTTAATAACTGAATTTGCTTGCATTTTTAAGTAAAGTTAAAACAGTTTAAAACAAATTATTCAATTAGCTCTGATTAAGTATGGACTCCTGTAGTTATTACCTTCCAAGTAGTTAAATTAGTTTCTGAACTCAATAAATCTTTATTGTTACCTTTCTTTAATTTGGAGTATTCTTTCGTTCTTTCGTTTTACACAGAAATAAAAATAAACGTCAAATCAAAGCTGTATAACACCTGCAAACTTCCAGTATAAACATACGGCTGCCAAACTTGGGCACTCACTAAAATGCAAACCAGGCAACTGAAGACATGCCAGACGGCGATGGAAAGAAGCATGCTAAATATCAGGAAGTCGCATAGAATTAATAATAAAATCATAAGAAACCACACGAAGATTGAAGACGTCATAACGAGAATACGTAGATTTAAATGGAAATGGGCCGGTCACATAATAAGAGGTAAAGTGGAACAAAAAAATCATATATTGGTACCCAATAAATAAGAAAAGAAAACGAGGTAGACAGTTTCCAAGGTGGGAAGACGAAATAAAATCCGTAACTGGGAAAATATGGACGACGAAAGCTCAGAACAGAGCAGAATGGAAAGAAATGGAGGAGGCCTTTGCCAAAGTTGGGCAAACAATAGTTTAAGTTTAATATTATGTAAAACTTTTGCCTGAATAAAGATATTTTATTATTATTATTATTCTTTCGTTCTATACTCAGAGTAGTACAAACTTTTTTCAATAATACGTCTAAATTATTGGTTCTTTCAGCATATACAAAAGAATTCTGTTTTCATATTTCTTACCTTATAAAGGTAGCGTCCCCCGAGGCCGGGATTGTCTAGACAAGGCAGTGTTTCGTAATGTGAAAGGGTATGTACTAACGCATTTCGTAGTGACAAGCAAATTGGGGGCGACAACATGCTTTTAGCGTCTCGTCTGAAACCCCAGTGGGTGCAGGAATCGCGTCATATAAGAGCGGGCTAATATATAAACGAATTGATGAACTAATAAAAAAAATCTGTGGCGCTACAACCTGTTTAGGTCTAAGCCCCAGATTTCTGAATCTGTTTCATGATCATTTTTAAATCTAATAGGCAAGTGATCAGCCTCCAGTGCCTGACACACGCCGTCAACTTTTTGGGTCTAAGACATGTCGGTTTCCTCACGATGTTTTCCTTCACCGTTCGAGCGAATGTTAAATGCGCACATAGAAAGATCAAACAAAGTCCATTGGTGCACAGCCGGGGATCGAACCTACGACCACAGGGATGAGAGTCGCACACTGCAGCCACTAGGCCAACACTGCTCATGATGATGAACTAATTAAATATTAAAATAAAAACAGCATAATGTTCGGTCGTTCTGTTCACGGATATATCAAAGGATGTTGCGCATTTAATATTTTCTCGTACGGTGAAGGAAAGGGTTGCTCAGAATGCAGAATTTTTAGACCCAACATCGGCATAGAAGCATCATGTGCCTGCTATCATAATACACCGTTAATCGAACATCCGGTCTATTGCCAGGAGAGTTATGGGATAAGGAGTGCACCTGTGTCTGCTCACACACTTCTGTATCACATCTTCTAGGTATAAACATAGAAGTAGAGACCAGTTTCAATAATAAGTAACAAGACGTAAAGGAAATTTTTACTAAAAACATATCACTACTTTTCCTGTCTTAGACCATACCACAAAAGAACGCCACAAACTACAATAAGACATTGTTTTAACGTCTTGGCGATTAAAATATTGAAGTGAGACATCCATTTTTTGATTATACTTAGCTTCAAGCGTATTTCATAAAGAAAACCATTAAATATTTATAAGAGGTTTTTTGCATGTGTTAATTGATATGCAAAACAAAATTTTGATAAGTGCTAAACTTTAGCCTTGTCCTTAATACATATTAAACCGTTTTATGTTGACATAGAAATTACATATTGAGCTAAACAGACGTTTTAATCCTAAGATACCATTTTTTGTTTGTTTTTTATTGAACATGGGGAAAACGAGCAGAAGGCTTACCTGATGTTAAGTGATACCGCCGTCCATGGACACTCTCAATGCCAGAGGGCTACCAAGTGCGGTGCCGGCCTTTAAAGAATTGGTATGCCCTTTCTTGAAGGACCCTAAGTCGAATTGGTTCGGAATACTTCAGCTGTTTCTACATAGAGGAGGTGCGGGGGAAAATCTGCCTTATAAAAAGAGTTTTCTGATCACTCAATAGTGAATATGGTAGAAGATGCAAAGTGACCCCATATCTCTACGCAATGTCAAGGGATAAAGCCGGTTGGCAAGGGATTGGTCGTCGTACGCTTCCATTTGTGTATCTGTTTCATGATAATTTGTTTTGAATATCAGTATATAGGCAAGTATGTGATTTTATTCGACGCGCCAAACGATCCTGAGAACTCACGTTGAACATTAAAAAGAAGATAAGTTACTTGGGACATGTGTTTCGACATGAACGGTACCGACTTCTTCAAGTAATCACGATGGGCAAGGTCGATGGGGAAAAGACGCGCTGGCAGAAGGAGGAAGTCGTGGCTCCGCAATATTAGAAAATGGACGGGAGTGGCCAGCGTAGAACAGTTGATGCGCTTGGGGAAGAATAAGAAGGAGTATGATGAGCTGACCGCCAACGTCCAGTAGTGGAGAAGCACTTCAAGAAGATCTGATCAGCCTTCACACGCCGGCTGTTTTTGGTTCACCAGCATGTCATACATGCTCGTCTCCTCACGATATTTTGTATGGGAATATAGAAAAGTGTTGTTTTTAGACTTTTTCACTCAATTTTTTTTAATTTTTCTCTCCGTAAGAACCATCCTCGTACTTCAAGGAATATTAAAAAAAGAATCGGACAAATCGGTCAAGCCGTTTTCATGTTATGTCGTGACAACGGAAAACGGGTTTCATTTATATATATATAGATTCGAAATAAATTAAGTGCTTTATTCGTTTTTAAAATAAAGTAATTTTTCGTATTTAGTACTACCCTCACTATAGCCACATATATTAAATGAAATGACTAAACGTCAAACACAAGTCTGATTGCAATAAAAGAAGTCAACATACAAGGACAATTAGCTTGCATATGACAGGTCGTTCGTCATCGCAATGAATGAGGGTAGATCAATTAATGCTCACCCGAGCCAGACGGATCGAGTGATGTATTAAATGAATGTACGAAATTATTACCAATCGCTTTTATTTATGCCATTCCAAGATTTTAATTGAAAATAAAAACGCAAAAATCACATATACTGTTTTATCTATATGTATAAAAATTTCCTTTGGTCATCGCATCGTGCGTGATGGTGTAACAATTTCGCTATCTATTTTTGTTGTCTTTATTATTGTCAGAAGGTTCTTGTGTAAGGAAAAATTAAGAAAGAAAAAATATTAGTATTTTTTCCCCTTTTGGAGTAGACTTGGGCCGTGGGGTTCAAGTACACAGGCGCTAATTAAAGAGTTATGTTGGCGCCTAGTAGATAGTACCGGTGACCCCAGAGCTGGTGCTTTCCTCGTTCAACGAATAAGTATCGCAATACAGCGAGGTAATGCTGCCAGCGTTAAAGGTACACTGCCACAGGGACCAAACTTTTTAAATTTGTTTTAATTTTGAATTATTTTTATTATTAATATGTAGGTTAAGAAAGTTGTAAATACTGTAGATATGCTTGTTATGTTTAGTTATATGAACAAAGTACCTACTAATATATTTAAAAAAAAAAGGAAGATTAGAAAATTTACGACACTATTAATTTTTCATAACTGTCAGTTGTTTTAAATAAATGGCAGCGATTGACAGATTGCGCGTTGCAAAGATCTTTTAACACAGACCATAGAGCACAATAATAAACACTATGTTTTTGAATATTAATTTTCATTAATTATACCTATTCGAATTCAATATTCTTAGTCAGGACATGATAACGTCTGTCGGCTAATGATTCATACTTACTAATGACTTAAAACTACATACATATAACATCTAAACATCATAAATTTATGGAACCAAGCAATCGCCGCCTAGTTTGCTCATAGCTAATAAAATATATTAATATTTTCATTAATTTAAGTAATTTAATTTTTAGAGCGGGATAGCCTATTTACAGGAGCATTAAAAGTAGCAGATAAGCGAACCGTAGCTTCGTATAAAAGGCTTTTATTTCTAGAACATTTTGCAAGAATGTTGGTATGACTAAGTAAGTATTTTATACAAACAAGGTCAATGTAGTAAGTATCTAACTCTAGTCTAAAGGAGCCTTGTACGTTTGCAATAGACCACGCAAGTGTAGACGATTGCAAAGACTTCTAAGAAAACGTCTTTAAACTATTTCAATAGTGTTTTTGTGCATCATGTAATGTGGTGACAAGATTATAGTGGAGTATTCTAATATACTACGAACAAGTGATTTGTGTAGGGTTACAATACTTTTAAACTTTGTATACGATATAAAGGAGTTCTTAACACTTATATATGTAATAAATCCTCAACCGTCTATACTACAATAATTATTTTGGGTTAAAAGTCCACCTTGCTTAAATAACGGAGAAATGTTTCCATTTCATTCACCAACACAAATTTACTGGCGAAAATACAACAATGAAAATCGACTCGTACTAAATCACGAAAATCTATTCCAGTTTGGCTGAAAGACCCTCAACAATCGATTCGAACTAATCCTATCGTCTGTCAAAGAGGCCGGCAATTAGTGGAGGGATAACGCGCTAACGAATTTCATGACACTTCTAAACCTCGTCAATCAAATGGATTATTTAGGAATACAGTTTAAAAATGATTCGCATAGACAACAGAAAATATGCGTACACGGGGCAATGAACTTTACAATTGCATTATTATCTATCTACACTAATATTATAAATAAGATAGATTTTATTGCTTGCATTGAATAAATAAATATAAAAATAAAAATGTGTTTATTCATTTTAATAATGTGTAAGATTAGGAAACCCTTTTAAGTAAAAAATACCTGTGTCAGACTTCCCAGCTCTTCCAGAACAAACTTAACAGATAACTCCATAACTAATTCAATTTTAATTTTTGTAAGTGTATGAGTGAGTGTAATGTGTAACACATTGTAAGACTAATGATTGGTAATATTGTATAGTCTCTATATATTTATAAGAAAAAAAACAAAAAAAATCTAAATCGCGTCCACTGCGGTAACTATTGACAATAGAGATATTGTGTACCACAGTTTTATAGAAGACATTAATATCTACAAAAAGATTGTGCATTTAAAAGTCTATTTACTGATATCTTTAAGCTATAGAACATAGTATATAACCACAGAGCAGTAATTAAGCTAGTAATTAAATAAACAAGAAAAATGCTCATCAAGGAAACATATAAACAAAAAATCTTATAGGTTAAGTTTTTTTTTCATTATTTAAAAAAAAATCTACATAGTTACGAAATTTTAAAATCACATTTAATTACATTACTAATATTAGCTAGAAATATGTATCTATTACTCTAACCACAAGACTCTGCATACTGTGGTCAAATAATAATAGCTTGTTAGCATTATATAATTAATAGTGCTTTGTAAATAAAACTCAATTATATATATATTAATAGTAAAATACAAGCACAAATGTCGGTATAATTAATTCCTAGAATCGTTAAAGAAATAACTAAGTATATTTAAATGAAAATACTCGTGCTTTTCACTATCAAATGCTGGATTCTGTTTAGCAAACAGACACTGGAGCACAGAATAATTATGTATGATAGCACTTTACCTATTACCTAGATTCTATTCGCTGCCTGTCCTGTTTAAGTAGATATGATTCTATGTGTCTTTAGTAGTGTCCAAAAGTGGATTCTATAAATAGCTGACAAGAAAAGCCATTTGATTTTGAATTTTTAAAATAGATATGGATTTAAAAAGGTTAGTAATTATATTTATGCTTAAAAGGAGTATTATGAATAACTATAGTGTTAAATCACCTACATCATGAGCTCACCCCATACACTCTCACTTTCACACCATTACATAGCACAGCCAAACATGGGTATTACGTATTTAATCATTTTTATTGATTATTTCCTTTCGCAAATATTTATACCTTTTTGTAAATATTTTATGTATTCCATGTTTGGCTATGTGTTTAGTATAATTGTTTTTTTTTTAATAAAATTTACGTTAGTTGTAGGAATACGAAAATACGTAAAAAAAAAATATTAATGATTATTTTTCCGACCCAAATGTCGACCAATAGAATTGCACCATTCGACGTCACGTGGTACAACCTACATGGTATTATACTGATAATTTTTTGAAAATTTTCTCTGGTAGTTGCTTCAAGAAAAGTATTAAGTAGTTGTTTTATTCATTATGAAATTCTTATTTGTTAACTGTACATTTCGTCTCATGGTGCAATTCTATTGGCAGACATTTGGGTCGGAAAAATAATCCCCCGAATACCACACGAGCTTCAACATTATCTGGCATCTCCCTCAAGGTTCCCTGCAAACAAATAAAGTCGTCAAGTTTTTCAGAAAAACTTGACGACTTTATTTGTTTGCAACGAACCTATCGGGAAATACCCGATAATTTTGAAGCTCTTGTGGTATTACAAGTGATAATTTGTATTTATAATGATAAATAGTTAAGTTCTATTTTTACAAGACCTACCAAAAATGTATTACTGACAAACACCACTACAACGTACTTCGTTGAAACGTACCGGACTTCTTAAATAAATGCACAGATAATTATTAAATTGGTTTATTACGGATCCTACTCTTTGAAATATTCTGTAGTCTATAGCACGACAATCGATTCGTACTAATCCAGTCGTCCTTCAGTGAGCCGGGCAATTAGTGCCCGCACGGATATCCGTCTATCGATTTGCATGTGTGTGTGTATTTATACTTGTCTATACCGCTACACCCTCGTATAAACCTGTATTTATAATGCAATAGATGTTTGATGATACTAGGAAATGGAATCAATATTAACGAGTGGAAGTTTAAGTTGTACACACATTGTCAATAGCCTCTATACCGCTGGCGTTTAGACCATTAATTAATACATTTATATAAAATTTGCGTTATATAAAACTATACGTTTTTCAAGGCAGTTTTTGCCGCGCACCACCACTATGTGGAACCAGCTGCCCACTGAAGTATTTCCGAACCAATTCGACTTAGGGTCCTTCAAGAAAAGAGCGTACCAATTCTTGAAAGGCCGGCAACGCACTCGCGAGCCCTCTGGCATTGAGAGTGTCCATGGGCGGCGGTATCACTTAACATCAGGTGAGCCTCCTGCCCGTTTGCCCCCCGTTCTATAAAAAAAAAAAAAAGTTGATTTTCTAGAACGTACCGTTGACGTATAAGTCTCAAAATAGAGATGTCCACACCAGCAAGCATCTCTAGTTTGACACTTAAGAACGTGAGCACATTAATGAAAAGTTTTCGAAAGATCGTTCTATGTTACTTGCATATCATCATCAAGGCGCTACAACCCGTACTTGGCCTGGTCGAGAAAGAACCTCCAGTCTGTCCTGGACTTATTGTTTCCAGTTCGTTTCCCATGGCTTGGAGGTGTACTTCCGCTATCACCATCCAGCCATACTATTATACAAATCCCTATATTATACGTTTCAATAGTATATTCCTCATCAGTAAGTAGTCGACATATGGTCAATATTAATTTTTAATTCAAACACGATTTTTAACTTTCATTATTTTGATAACTGCATATGACTAGACATCTTTCATATAGAGTCCTATTTTTATAGTATGAATATAATTCTATTACCTCTATAGGGTTGCCGAAATTTGATTTAATAAAAGGCTTTTTGTGATTGAATTTATCCCTTAACCTTTGATCGTTCAAATGTAAAAACATTTTGGAAAATACATAAGGGTGGGCTGGAGATGATATATGTTTGGTAATATATTTACCTAACATCAAAAAACGAGGTGTGTTTTTGTTCAACTGTGCCTAATAACTAATATGGAAAACTAAGTCATTTACTTAATATATACGTATAGTACAAAGACCAAAGGCATGAAATTGGAAATAATTCTTTATGACATTTTGAATTTTCATCCAAAAAAAAATTCAAAAATCATTTGGGTAACACATTGTACACTTATGACTTGTCAGTAAAGAAATACAAATTAATGCTTCTAATTTTACATTTAGTGCCAGTTTTCAAATCAAGGGCGTAGAACGGAAGAGAAGAACTGGCAATAAACTCTCCGCCACTCTTTTTAATCGCCATGGTTTTTTTTTACACGTTTGTAAGGAGCTGCAACCATTAAACCATGTTCCACATGACATCTTAAGTAATTAATAATAATAACTACTTCCTTCCTTCCATCAGTCGATAAAAGAATAAGACACTCGTATAGAGCTTTGCCATAAAAAAACGTAATATAAACTGAAAATATTTCATAGAGTAAAGAAATAATAATCTCAATTTTGTCATCACAAGGAAAACATTTGCATATTCAGAGGGGTGATTATTAAGTTACGCCTATTGGCATTTAAGATTCCTAGATCAAACAAGACTGAGATATTTGTAACACAATTTAAAGTTTGGAGCCCACATGAGCCTCCGTCGGTTGCCATGGCAACGCCCCTGCTCCCACGGCGGTAAAATTTTGGGAAATGCACGTATAAAGGAAACAGTTTACGAAGTGAATATCATTAGCTCATCTGCGCCTCAATATTATTACTAAAAAGCTTACTATATTTAGATGGTAAGAGCAGCTTAGTGTTTGAATAAAACTATCGACAGACACATTTACATTATTTCAATAACTCGAAGTTTCGAGTGCTTTTGAGTTTGAGTTGACCGATCATTATATGTTTTAAATAAATTTGTTGCGTTTATATCATCGCATTTTTAGGTACGCAAATGTTATTTGCATGCACAGACTATTCTGTCTGTAATTGTATTAAAATCTTTAATAAATATTGAAGTGTCGTAGACAAGCCTAATATCTGCCTATAACGTAGTACCAGTACGCATGAGATAACTGCTAAATATACTGTCCTTATCACTCATGTGTCATTCAAATCGTTGATCAAATCCATAATTACTTGCAACACCTTTTGTGTGTAATGAAAAGGACTGTAACTATAAATAGCCATCGAATTCGAGGTATAACGTAAACAAAAATATAATTTGAAAATCGAACAAAATAAGCCTCTCTGGATTTCCTATAACGTAAATGCTTTGGAGTCATCCTATTACATTGAGTAGGTAGGGTATTCTTATTCAGTGAGCAAGAAAATCCTATATCAGACCCCACTCACATTAGTAGTGTACCGAGCATTATGATTTCGGCATTCATTAATAGGCATATAGCAACCAATATTACTGTCGACTTGGATTGGACTATAAACTAAATATATGAGAATGGCTAGACCAATTTATAATTACGATTTTTGTGATTTTAGATTTTTCTTCGTTCAGAATATGATAGTATTGAAATATGATTTATAGATAAAACATAAGTCTAGGCGTTCTTACGTGATATATTAACGAATGATGGACGGATGAAAACCATGAGCTTCATTTGTTCTTGCGCTAGAAAAAAAATTTAGTCACAACGTGCTTCACTGTAGAGTGCAAGCAATGCACCAAAATGCATTGCCATTGCTTGATTATATGTATTTAAATTTAATATCCTTATTTAAAATATATATAACTCTTTACTTTACTTAAAAAGCCTTCTTTTTGATCATTTTTCTTCTACCTCGTAGCTACTACTTATATAATTGTGAGACAATTAACCCTTTTGTTACTTTTACATTATTGTTTATACAGAATTATTGTTTATTTATTTATTTTTTGTTTTTTTCTTTAGATTTTACTTTATTTTAGTTATAGGTAGTGTTATATGTTATTTTGAGTTTGAGCTTTAGTTAATTATTTATGCACTTCTTGTACTTTACTGTAGGTGCTTCTTTTTGTATTGTTCCATATTAGGGTTGCCTGGAAGGAATCACTTGTTAGCGATAAGGCCTCCCGTTGCCTAATCACTTATGTAACCTGCATTTTTATATGTATGCTTTCGTATAAGGTAAGGAAGTGTAAATAAATAAATTTGAACTTATAATTTTAAATCCAACACGGCCGTGGCAACCATGAATAGCACCGCGCTGTATTAAAAATAAAGGTACGACATGCCAATCAAACTATTTAATAACCCTTCCACAGATTACACAACATTAACACAACGATTCGTAGACCTAATCGACATGCACACAAAATTTCACGAAAATCGGTCGAGCCATTTCGGAGGAGTGTTTAATTACAAACACCGTGACACGAGAATTTTATATATTATATGTGTCACAGGGTAAAGTCGCCCTATGTGAACTTCGTTTATTGTAAAACGAACGTTTTAATGTGAGTTAAAACCTGGTATTATGGTAGTAAAACCTAGAATGAAATGATATCCGTGTTTATATAACGCTAAAATAGACAAGTACAGAATTCATTTCACTCGAGTTTTATTTCGCTTTACGGAAAGCTTTTTGTTCTTATTTCCGGATTTTTCCGGATCTTACAACTCCTTTGTTGCACAGAAAATGTTCTGTTTGTTTCAAAATATATTCTGTAAGAATTAAAATAATACAACCTTTTTATATATCCTTTGATGAAATGCTATTTCTATCAGGCTTCGTGGTAAAGGCACTTAAACCGGACGTTTCAAATTCCCGAGTTGGATTCCCGGCTAAAATAATAATTGAGTCTCTAGTCAGAAAAAATTACAAGACAGCACAAATTCTCAGTGTTTGCCCCATGACCTACAGATGTTTTTGAATGCATGCTTAATTTGTATTCTTCAGACTTTTTTGACAATCATGAACTATTTACTTTTTTTAATTTAATTAAATTTTCAAATAAATTGGATTAAAATGGCGAATTAGACTCTTCACAAACCACCTCAACAAGCGTGCATACATCGCAAAATGTCTTGATAAACAGAAAGTACCTACTCAGCATTTTGTATGTGTGTAGGGGTACTTTTAAAGTCTACTAAATTTTATACAAATTATTATTTTTCAAAACTCACTTTTATATAGTCAATTAACTACCACCGGCTTGAGTTAGCTAGTGTATTATTAATCTATAATATGATATATGACATGAAACTTCAATTTCCTCTAAAATTACGCGCCCACGGAAGGGTATACGGAACAAACAAATGAGCGATTAATCTAAATTAAACAATTATCTAACCCTTTCTCTTTGTTAGTGTGGACGTGACTTACAACGCATAACATTTATGCATGGAAATAACCTTTACTTGAAGTATTTATCCTTAGGACGAATATTTTACTAGAAATGAAAAAACCAATAAGTAATAATTTAATAAATAAACGAATGGTGCTACATCTTTTTAAGTCTGGGCCTCGAATTTGTCGAATAGTCAAGTAGGTATTAAGCCTCCTGTGCCTAACCCACGCTGTCGACTTTTTGGGTGTAAGAAGCTGGTTTCCTTACGATATTTTCCTTCACCGTTCGAGCGAATGTTAAATGCGCACATAGATGGACAGTCCAATGGTGCGCAGCCGGGCATCGAACCTACGACCTCAATCATGAGAGTCGCGAGCTGAAGCCACTAGGTCAACACTTGTCTTTATATAATTTCATATGAAAATACTAGTATTTGTAATGGTTCTCAAGAAATTTAAAACCATTATTTTAATTGCGACTTAGGATCCTTTCAGAAAAGAGCAATTATTAAAAGGCCGGCAACGCACTTGCGAGCCCACTGGCAATATGGGCGGCGGTATCCCTTAACATCAGGTGAGCTGCCTACCACTTATAAAAAACTTTAAAGTGTTCTAAATATTAACCAATTTACAAAACATTAAATAAGAAATCTGTAATTATTGTAATATGCACTCTGAGTTAATTATAAGCTGTGAAGTAATGACAGGTTTGTGCCCATCAATTATATCAAATACACTTTAAAATATCAAATTTTCGTTTTTTCGAATTCCTCCTTTCCCGCTTATTTCGCGAAGCTTTAAAACTTGTCAGTCTGACCACTTTATTCATCATTCTGTCAGATAACATTTTCCTAAATTATATTTTATATATTTCAATGCTGAAGAGTGGAATATTTAACAACGGTTATTCTTAAAACCAATAACCTTTATAGACTATCAATAAGTAGTATGAATCACGTCTTATTAATCGTCGTTTAGGAATTTGTTGTATAAGAAAGCACGCACTATTGTCCATATCATAATATGGTGAACAATAAACCGATTGTCAATTGTTCCAAAAACAAATTAAACTATTAGTAATCGGAAAGAATTGAGCGCGGCCAAACGTGTTGGCACGTTCGAAATTCGAACTTTGTCGTTTATCCACAGACGTATGTAAACACGCGACCAGAAGGTTATCGTAATTATACTTGTCATTTTACCGCAGTCAGTCGCGTTAGCGAGACTATGTTTTTTGATATGATATCGACATGCGCTTGTTGGTTGTGTTAATTTTGTTTTCGTGTTTGTGTCAGTGTTGGAACTACGACATGATTATCGGTGATACGGTGCATAGGAAAATGGTTTTTCACCAGAGGATAAAGGACATTGCAATACCCTTCAAGAAGAGGATTAAAACCTTGACATACGCAGATCCGGAGAAAAGGATAATAAAGGTAGAATTTATTGTTACCCTAACAATACTCACAATAGTCTTTGTAATTTACACGGATTTTTGTTACGCACCGTGTGTACTTTGATTTTAATCCTACAACATTTGTTATTGTAACTCGTGCTACAGTTATTATTTTAAATCGTGAATATGGCCATGAGAATTCCATATGATAATGTATAAAATGAACTAAGTTATAAGTTTATCAGTAATTTCACTGTCTACATGACCTTGAACTAGTTAACACCTAATTTTAATGTATTTTTTTATACTAATTTTATACAGATATCACAACATTTAAATGTCTTTAAGTGCAAAATATTTTAATGATCAAGAAACAACCTTGGCACGTCATAAAAGACAGATTGTTATCCTGCGCTGAGATGGACATCAAGTTAAACAGGTTTGAAGTGAAAGGAAAAGTGCATTCCATTGATTCTCAAATATAGAATCTCTGATTGGATTAAATAACGATTAAAAGTTTTATAAGATGTTATCATTTTTTACAAATTTTTAAAGTGAAACTTCTGTGCATGAGGGTAAAATTTTTAAACGTCACGAAGATGTGCAGCGTTTTTGTCGAAGAAAAGGGAGAGAGCGATTGAGAGAGAGTGAGAAGGTTGAATTACCTTATAGATTCTATTTTTAAAATTAAAATTTCGTAAAAAGAATTTATGAAATATTACTATTTTATATTTTATCCAAAATAATTTATTGAAATCTCAAATGAAGAATTGTATACTATCGAAGTTATTTGTATTAATTATCGACACTTTTAATATTTTAATGACAATTAAATTCATTAAATTCCAAACATATCTTCCTTTTTCCCTCCCTCTATGTCTCGGAAATCTATAGTTTAAGATTTGTATGAATATTAACAAGATTTAAAAATTAGTTTGCCAAAGAAGTTTCACTTCTGACATATTGTGTACTTTGTACGCACGCACTTTTTTATATTATCATGCGGTCGTATTTACGGGATTTAGGACAGACCAACGTGACTGACTGGATACAAATAAATAATTTCATATCAGGCTCTTAATTAAACAAATTAAAAGTAGGCTTAACAATAAAACCGCTATCCTTTTTCATCAGTTAATGGGAGTTATATTATTTATAGTACATTTTAGATGTATGGCACTTATTCTAGCCATAATGTTTGAAGATGATCTAGATGACCCAGAGACTGTAACAATCAACGGTTTGCATATTAATATTATTTTTTCTATTTTATTATTATAATTTCTACGGGAACACCTAATAAATACACCTACGTACAAATAGATATTCAGCGTATTAATTAAAAAATGCGTTCCATTTTCAAATTCATAGTTTCGTTCGTTTCGCAGGACAATGTACTCTTTTCTCACCAGATGATATTTACTTTTTTCAGGGTGTTGCCGCCATAGACAATGACTTTTCCCACGCCAGTGCCAACATAACTGATGGGGGGGTCGGCTACACACACGTCACAGTAAGGATGAAAAGCCAACGACACCACCCTCTTAACTTTGAAGTCGAAATATATGTCTAGACGAGTGAAGAATTTGAAACCTTTGTTAATAGCTAATTTGTTATGTTTAAAGTATTTATAATGTTAGGCTAGAAATTCCCAGAGTAAGGTTAAAGAATGTTCTAGAAATCTTGAAATCAATTATAAATATAAATGATAAAATGTATATTTTAAGCATATAAAAAATCGTAAACACTTATGATATTAAAGTGGAATCTCGGTAAATGCATGTTTTTGCAATTGTTGTTATTGTGTTTTGTAATTAATTTCAAATATAACTGTTGGGTTATAAACTTGAATATGTCTTGTTTTTAATATATATAAAGAATATTATAAGTCGTGCTTATATCTTATAGATAAATAGTAAGTACTGTTCTATATTAATTGGCCGATATTTAACCTCCTTATTGATAAATACTGTCCGTCTCTTTCTATCAAAAGGATAGCAAAAGACAGCAGTTCTTGGGATAAGTTTTAAAAAGCTAATTCACTCTTAATTGAATCAATGATGTTAATCACCAGCATTTTTGTTAATTAAAAAATGAATGTAAATATATTGACAGAAGGAAGTAATTAGTGTTATTATTGCTGGTTTATTGACAATTGTCTTGCATTCTATTTATAAATATTCTCATTTACTATAAATTGCTTATAACGATTGTTGGTTAGTAAATATTTGATGTCATTCGCGTGGGTCATCGATGATGCATGTGAATTTATGTTTTGAATTGTGTTTATATGATCGAAATATATAAAATAGTTTGCTAAAATGTGTTTCTATTCTACCTTTATTATTGCAATTGTCAACTTAACCACGGTTGGCCACTAGAGTGCGACGCTCATCCCCGAGGTCGTAGGTTCGACCCCGGACGTGCACCAATGGACTTTCTGTCTATGTATATACTGTACACTCGCTCATGTGGTGAACGAAATCATAGTGATGACATCTCAAATCGATGACATCTGTCAGACAGAAGTTTGATCACTTACTTGTCTATGAAATAAAAATTATCAAAGAATCGGAGAATCTGAGTCCAAAGACCCATCTAGGGTTGTAGCGCCACTGGATTATTTTTATACATTTACACAGGCCATGTGTAACTAAAACATGTACCATAATTTATTTTATTTTTCGCTTGGTTGGCGTTCCGGTACATAATGCCAAGTAAACTAATTTAATTATCGTGAGATGTTTCCTAAGTTTTAGTGGAAATTTTAAGCTAACTTACACATAACATATTGTTTATTAATGGCAACTTTAATTTTTATATAAGTCCAACGACCGATAAACGGAAACCTATTAATAGTTTATGTTTCCAACATACTATATAAGTGTATAATTAAAAGAAATAAATTAGATAAATCTGTTAAAAGTCGGAATAGGGCTAGTCTGGCTAGGGTAAAATTTGAGAATTAGCGCAAAGAAAAAAAAACAATTTAATTGTTAACAGCAAATGCTTAACGCGAACCATAACTACTATATGAGTCATTAATACATTTTTGACACACTAATTGTGCGGGTTTTTTTATAATTAATCAATCTGAATGTATCACTTTCGTTTACGATTTATTATTATTAATATTAAGTCTCGGTTTAACTTGACTCGTATTTTGAATTGACTCCGCGTCTTGTACGTTTTATTCAATTTATCAAAAGCCTAGTAACAAAGTGAACATTTAAAACGAAACAAATATTGTATAAAAACGTGTTATTTCTGTTTGTGTATGAAGGAAAACAGTATTAAGATTAATGGAAGAAAGGAAAAAGTATTTGAATTGTGTGTCGGTGGAAATGGCTTATGATGGTGAGCTTTTTGTCGAAGACCTCCATAATAAATCAGAGAACAGCTATTCTAACAAGGAAAATCTCGACGAATGTTATTTCTCGTTTTCATTTTTATTACAACTTTTTTGTGAAATGATTTTGGTTTTAACGAATATAATTCGAAATATAACTACTTATGGAGTATATATGGTATTGTTCGATTCCCGGCGAAATAGTAACTTTACCAACGCAGAATACGTCCGGCACTTGCTTTAGGGAACTTCAAACTTCATTGAGTGACGAAGAGAAAAATTATATTATACGAAAAGTATTTAACGTTAGATTCGAAGGCCACATCAAATTACAAAGAGGGCATAAAATTCCATATAACAAAAAAGTTTAATTTACTTTGTATACTATTAAGGTTATTGTTACTATTATAATATTAACCAAAATATTGCCACTACATTTCCGAAGATTTTTTCATAAGAAAAATCGTGATAACTACATAAGTTAATCGCGGCTTGCAAAATTAAATAAACGTGTTATAGGAAGCATTAAAACTTTTTACAAAGTTCACCAAAATACCTAATTCCTTATTAATATTTTTCAAGTTAATTCAACAATTTAGTGAAACAAAATAATATATTAACAGAATTTGCAAATGAAAAATTACAAACCGCCATTTTTTCTGGAAAAAGTACAATAGGACTTCGAATTTAGATCGACAAATGGGCACCAAAACCCAACACGTCGCCGCGCATGCGCTAAAGCGGTCACCACAGATAAGTTCACGCACGCACGTTCGTTTCCTAGTTATACTAAGCAGCAAAAATTTAATGATGTAAGGTCATTGGTAAGTGGCACTTTGGACTTTAGACTGCCCTACATAGTAATGGAAAAAATAAATAATATCATTACTTTGCTAAAGAAATGTGTTTATGTTTTTAATTTAGATATTTTGTTCCTAAGTATTAAGTTACGATTTTGTTTGAAGGTATTTTGAATTGCAAATTTTTTGTACGGCTTTCGCGTATCTTGGACATCATAATATCCATAACTATGTTATGGATATTATGGATGGAATATGACAAAAGCGATCTTTGTTTTTAATTTTACTATTATCGGCCTGTACAAAGGACAAATCCAAGGACATATACTATATCATAAACATAGTGTTACCAATGATTGATATATTCTTAAGTCAACACGAGCAATATAGTAATAGCTTTATCTACTTGCATTTCCCCATTTCCCAGAAATCGATTTACAAACTCACCACGAACTTGATAAATGTTCTCTGACGGCCAAACTAAGGATAGTCTGACGTCGAATTCGATCAGAATTTTAATAAGTACTTAGTAAGGGTAAATTTAAGTTTTAGGTATAATAACTTCAACGGCTTTGAGCGATGAATTATATTAGTATAATAT
This sequence comes from Pieris melete, assembly GCA_963693345.1. Taxonomy (NCBI): domain Eukaryota; kingdom Metazoa; phylum Arthropoda; class Insecta; order Lepidoptera; family Pieridae; genus Pieris; species Pieris melete. The sequence goes on along the minus strand of CAVNZK010000043.1, from coordinate 2,109,601 downwards.
AATTATTTATAGTATTATTTATTTATTCATTTGACAAACAATTCATTAAAATGTGATCTGGGAATCATTTTAAGTAAGAAAATACGTGTCAGGGTTCCCAGCTCTTTCATAATAAACTTAATAGTAAATTCCACAAAAGATATAGATACACCTTTTTATTATTATTTGTTTTTTCAACACGCCTGGGTGATGCATGAGTGAGTGTGTGGGTGCATGTGAGTGTGTGGGTGCATGTGAGTGAATGAGTGAGTGAATGAGATGTGTAACTACATATTAGGTCTCAGGAGCATCTCCAACACTGAGTAAGGTGTGTTCATAAGCCAGTCCTTTAGCCATATTTTTAGATTGTGGACGGGTAGCGGGTCGATATTAAGCAATCTATTTAATCTATTACAGATATAATATGTACACATATATATGTTTGTTTGTTACAGTACTTATGTTGAAAATTGAAATGAACTTGAATGAAATTTCATTCGTAGTTTTCTCACATAAAACAAAATGGAAATTTTCGTACAATTTATTTTACACGGACAATGTGGAAGGCATTATCTACGTATAAATGCCGCTAGCTATATATTTTCATTGGGGTACGGAAACGACCCGAGGGGTAAACAAAAAGGGTTGCCTTTTTGCGTCTAGCCCATCCTTATTAATGCAATAACTGACACTATTTTTTAACTCACACCTTACACTTCAAATAATGAAACTAGGGCTTGGGAAATAGATAGTTCTTACAACATATGAATAGGAATTTTCAAAGCACCTACGCTCTCACTTATCTATTAATTGGCTTGATACCTGCAATGGACACTAATGACGTCATCTAACAGAACCCAATTTAGATGCAGTTCTTTCCACCACAAACTTGGAATTATGTTGTCCAAAATTTCAATAACACGGAATGAAATTTATTGAAGTTACTTAGGGCCAGTTTTTTGATCCGTAGTAAAAAATGGTTTAACCATTTGTTACATTAACTATAGTTAAATGAATAACCATTGGTAAAATCGTAAATGCGTTTTTTAATGTCTATTTTAACTATAGTTAAAGTTAACAATTGGTAAATTTGTTGCCAGTGCAATGAGCAATGACATCCCAAAAAAATGTGGTTCTTTTTTGTGGGGAACATTTATTTTGTATGACAACACTAGACATATTGAGTGAATGAAATTCATTTTTGCCATCTTCATTCGTAATTTGCGCTTTAAAGAGTTTGAAGTGTCAAATTAATCTAAATAACACGATATAAATAAAGTTGTTTTTCTGTGTTTTAATACGGTTTACACCTTTTACGAAACTTAAATATATAAATAACGATGTCCGCAAACAGCCAACGGTCAAACAAGTAAGTACAAACATATTTTCGTGTTATTTATTCCGGTTTATCCGGTTAATAGAAAGTAATACATTTATGTTTTGTTAAAGGGACCATACTGCTAACTTCGCCAAAAAAGAAACTGCCAAACTGGTGATGCTTCTCAAGGATTACACAGTCGTAACCTGCAAACAACTGATCACTGCAGCAATCTACAAAAAGATGCAGCTTGGAAATCTCTGTGACGTTTTCAACTCAGATGGGTGTAGACACCGAAGTGTTAAATTTAATATACATTTAATGAAGGTGTTGGCACATATTTATATTTATTCTTGTATAGCTGTGTCCTACAACAAAAGGAAAAAATCTTTTAACCCTTTGGAAACAAGGAAGCGGATTATGATCCACATGGATAAAAAATTGAGTTTTTGAAACAAAGACAAATAAGAGAGGATGATTTGTTCAATTATGCTAAGGAAGAGCATCAAACACATTTGCTGCACTAATGAGAGGCCCACCAAAAATCCATACTGCATAAAGAGGAGGTGCACCAAAAAGTGATGCAGCAGATGGAAGAAAGGCACAATAAATATATGTAGCAGCAAAAAAAAAGTTGCATCAAATTGAGGTGAAATGCAAGAAGAAACAATTAGAAAATATTTAATTGCTTCTTTAGGGTTTCATGTAAATTTTGTAATGATTTTTTTAATAAAAATGGTTTGTATTTAAGTTATAATTAAACAGTTTATTAATCAAGTCACATGTTTTATTTATAAATTCTTGTAATAAAGTAGGTAGATGCTAACTCACAAATGTAATAAAAGCCCTAAAGAATATCATAACTAGTGTAGCTAATTAACTAATGTGTAGCTGTAGTTTATTACAAGTATGTACTTATAATACTTATAAGTTAATATTATTAGTAACTAGCAAACCCGGCGAACTCCGTTTCGCCACCAGATGGCTTCGTTTTATGTAACATTTCGTTTGGTGATCCCGCTTTTCTGTTGAAAAAAATTTCTTCGCTATAAACCTCACGGAGCCCGAGACCTTTCCAACGAATGCAAAACCGTGGAAATCGGTTCGTGCGTTCTGGAGTTATAGCGTCAGGAAGGAAAACCCGACTTATTTTTATATAGTATAGGCAATAAAACACATAATGAATTAGTAATATACTTAATTATATACTGCTGCGGTTCTGTTAGAGCTACTAATGAAGCAAAATAGCTTTGTATGAGCTGCTGTCTATATATACTCTTGTTCATTGGCAGTTTAAGATCATTCCCAATTTCAGTAACTATCCAGAGCACTGTTCCCTTCGATAGGGGGTAACAGTGACAAAAATCTACATCATCCCAGGTTTCTAAAGGCTTTGGCGCGATCAGCTACAATGCAAAAATGGTACCAAGACTTAGCTAACCCATCAGCGGGGCATAGAACGGTGGAGGCTATTCGTCCAGTACTTAGTGACTGGGCAAATAGAAAAAGTGGTGCCCTTACCTTTCGTCTTGTGCAGGTGTTGACAGGACATGGATGTTTTGGGCGATACTTGCATGACATCGTGCGGCGGGAACCAACACCAAGCTGCTTGGAGTGTGGCGCAAATGATGATACTGCACAGCATACGTTGGAGGATTGTCCGCAGTGGTCTGAGCAACGTCACAATCTTATTTCTGTGGTGGGTAATAACCTTGCTTTGCCCTGTGTTGTACAAAAAATGGTCGGCAGTGACGAGGTATGGAATGCAGTGGTATCCTTCTGTGAGCATGTCATGCTACAGAAGGAGACAGCAGAACGAGAGAGGGAGCGCTTTAGGACGAATCCTAGGGGTGGAAGACGGGGAGTAAATAGGAGAAGATATGCCCATCTCCTACCTCCTATGTAGTGTATACTGCACCGGAGGTTTTTGAGTGTAACATGCCGTTGAGGTCCCGGTAGAATGCGACAGCGACCCCGGAGCCTCTGTAACGCGGCTTTGTCGGAACTAGTCGAGGTGGTTTTAGTGGGTATTGCTCACCCAGTGTCTGAGTAGCAGAGATTTTGGCGTGGGTCGAGTCCCACATACCCCTGTTCAGGGGATGCGCAAATGCATTTCCACCTCGGATATCAAAAAAAAAAAAAAAAAAAAGGTTTCTAAAGGCGGATGGCGTTGCCTAAATATTTTTGGTCACTCATTAACACATTCTCATATAATATTATCGTCTTCTTCATTGTCTCATTAATTAAAGTATCTCAATATGTTTAAATTCATCATTAGATAGTAATAAACGTATTTATCATAGTTTGATTTCTGTGACAAACAGCTGTTACTATATAAATTACCAGCGGCCATCTTGTTAACCCTCCGATACTGAGTAGTTAACTTTTTTGACTAATGGTTAGATATTTTACCATTAGATGCTCTTACCACGGATCAAAAAACGCATTTTGCTGATATTTAACTAATAGTAAGGATTTTTAACCAATAGTTGAGATAACTACGGATCAAAAAACCGGCCCTTAGTAGGCATACAAGGTATTGTTGACTCACTCTGCTGACACTGTGACCCAAAAAGTGTCTTGGACTCCGAAACGAGATTTTTTTAGCAATTCCTGTCCTGGCCACCACCCGCCAATATCCCATTAGTTGCAGCAGATCCTCCTCCATTCTGTCGAGACCTTCCTAAGCCGAGCTACTGGTCCGACCATTGTTTTACATATGGCAAATAAATTATTTTAGAAACACATTTTCCATATATCTGTTTAAACCTATAGGGATAAAAATCTCTAAATAAAAAATGAAAAATCCAAAAGACCCAAGACGCTACATCCAATTAAATTTTATAAAGGCTTTATGAAGACATTAAAAGTTTACGAGCAAATAATCCCATAATACTTTAAAACCTTTTGCTTGTACCAAAGTTTAATCCGCTCAAAACAAACTTTAACAAACGTAAACAAGGGTTAAACACATTAAAAATTAATATGAAAATGCGCTTCTTTATTTTCTAGGTAAGAATAATTTATAGGTAAAACCTATGAGTCATGTTGCATTTTTCAAGCTATTAAATTATATTGGCATAGATTACAGTGAAAAAGAGGCCTAGTTTCCATTTTGTTTACAGTTTACTTTTGTTTGTTAATAATATTTGCGTACAGTCTTCCCACTGTAACACAGTTTTTGAAGTTATACTTCTTTAGGCGCGTTTTAAAAAATGGATGAGTGTGAAATTTCACGATGCGCGCGCACCGTGACACAAAATTAACAGAATGAAGTTGCCCACGGTACTATTTGTAATTCTAGTTATTGTATTGTATATCAATAATGATATGATGATATCGTTATGCATTTAGCTGATTATTTAACGATAAAAAATCAGATTTTCTGCAATTGGACTTGTATATATAGGTTCAATTCTTAGCTAGAAATCAATTCCAGTGATTTTTACGGGTTTGAATTTCCCTATAGTTTAGGATAAAGCTTTACGCAAGCATTATTCAATTCAGTTCATTTATTTAAATTTTGTGTACCCTCTAGATGCCCCAGGCATGTCATTCCCTCCTTTCAGAAAAACGCATTTTGGTCAAAACTCAAAGATATCCAGACAAAGCGTTCTTATAAATGAGCTAGGTCTGGATCCGTAGCTGCTCCCTTCACACTTTGAAATCAATTTACCTTAAGTTTTTATAATTTATAATATTTCTATTGCCTATCATGTAAGTACCAGTGCCGAATGTTAGCAAGCTTGTGTAAAAAAAATTCTATTGTACCCTGAAGCTAAAACACGTACGGACCAATAGGGCGTCCGCCATGACCTATATTACACGGAAAACTATCACATCTAAACTTCTAATAGTCTAGTCGACAAGTTGAAAATGGTAGATACAAAATAGAGATACTGTTCTTAAAATTATGTGCGATACCTCATTGGATCTGGAATCACGTCTAGAAAAATGTGCTAAAAGCGTGTATTAGCACATAAAAAATTGCAAAAGTTATACACAATTAAAGATGAAAAAAAATGGCATTTTGTTTTTTGCCAATATTTAATAAACTATTAATATTTAAGAAATTTCAATTCTTAAAGAAGAGGAAATTTCCAATAAAAAACTCTTAGCTCTCGGAACTCTATCTCCATTATTTATAATTTTAATTTAACGCTGAAAACAGGTCTGCGCGTGACATTTTTAGGATTCGCGCGTGGCGTCAAAAGCGAGTACGGCACATTAATTAATTTATTTAAGGTATTGAATATTTTTTTTAAATATTTTATTTTTCTAAACAAATTGATTAAATATTAGTTTATTAAATATTGGCAAAAAACGAAATGCCATTTTTTTCATCTTTAATTGTGTATAACTTTTGCATTTTTTTATGTGCTAATACACGCTTTTAGCACATTTTTCTAGACGTCATTCCGGATCCAATGAGGTATCGCACATAATTTTAAGAGCAGTATCTCTATTTTGTACCATTTTCAACTTGTCGACTAGACTATGAGTAGACTATTCAAAATTGCAAAAATGCATACTAAAACATATACAATCGCACTGATAATCGCTAAATCGATATAATATGTACCTAATTTAAAACTGAAAATGTTCAAACAAAATGCTCCTTCACGTAACTGGAAAGCCAACACGTCCGTACTCCAATCGCAGTTCAAACTGTCGTCGTCGACATTCGATATCAGACGTTTTCGACATTCAGGAATTTCCAATAATACAACCCCTTTTATAAGCCTCATACCTGGAAAATCATAAAACGAACCATATTTTCATACTAATAAGGTTTCAATTTAGTTGGCGTTTGCAAATAAGCTCCAAGTTTGTGCACGCTCCTGCACAGGTAAATTCTAAAGAGTTTCAACTTTGTTTGGCATGATTGTTGTTTAAATTCCTTTAATTTTGAGGCTAAAATCGATTAAATTTCGATGTAGCTCTAAGTTATAACTATTGCGTGGTAAATGAGCAACTATAAGCACACATACACACTGTTTCCCCCTGATTGACCCCCTGATATGTTGTGTCCTGTTACATTGAGAATAAAAAAATGTAACAAAATATTTTCAAGATAAAAACTTATAGATACTTTCGTAAGTCGAATCAGCCCTGCGATTCTGTAACTCACTTTTCGAACTCACACAGCGATTTTCGCATCGACGGTCGCTCTCAAATCAGTCGTGAAGCAGACATTTTATTATTTGGCATTCTGAAAAGGTGGGAGCTTGTAGTTTATTGTTTATCAAGTGCCGAAATAGTATATCGAAAACCGCTGTGTGAGTTCGAAAAGTGAGTTACAGAATCGCAGGGCAGGTGTTTATTGTAGTGATGTAATGATATACTCACACCTTGGGTTACATTATCAAGAAATTATGCCTATGTTCATCAGGGACAATGTAGGATTCTAACTGTGGTAGAATTTTTCAAATCAGTTCCTTTGTTTTAGAGCCTATTCAATGCAAACAATCAAATCTTTTCTCTCTATAATGTTAATGTAGATAAAAAGTATAGAACTCGTCTAAACGATAGGCTGTTCTCAAAGTAGTTTAACTATAGTTTTCATTTAATTTAGAGTTTAACAACGTGGTACAGTTCATTAGTCCGAAATTTCCCTCCAAATTTCGTGTACGTTTTGTTAAGTTAATTGCTCAAGACTATCTGCGGGTTCCCATCCATCAATCAGGATCTGGCGGGCAATTTGCTCGTTTGTTTTGCCTTAAACCCGGCTTATACTGATAGGTATTTGAGTGAACCCTTTTCATTAAATTGTCTTTTGAATATATCACTTTTTGTAATGTGTTTTAAATTTTGTCTATAAAACTACTTTCTAACTCGCCTTACGATTATTCAATTGTATGAATAACAAAGTACGATTTACAAGGATTTGCTGTTTGCATTGGTTAATTCTAGGTTTGTCTACAAGCTGAGTTGTCTTTTGTCGTATATTAATGTTTTGTTATAATTATGTATCTGTAAATTTTATTTTAGCGCTAATAAAGTATGTTATATTTATTTATTCACTATTACTTCAATTATAAGTTTAATTTTATAAGATCAAACCTTATAAAATTGCGTGAAACGGAGAATCTAGGATACAATAAGCGTCCATACTGAATTTCGACACTCGTGTAGTTATACCCTCGTTTTTTCTTGTGTCTTCAACAGTGTCAGCAGGAGGTAGCAAGAGGCTCGATGTAGGCAATTTAAAAGTTGGGCTGATGAAATCATAGAAATGGCTGGAATGATCTAGACGAGATTGCAATACAAGAAGGAAAAATGGGGGACAATCGGGGAGGCCTTTGACCGTAGGCACACAGAATCGGTTATCGTAGGTTAAGAATAACATAACTGTGATATATTACATATATATTTTGTATTTCTTCTATAAAATATATGTGATTGATTGAATTGGAATTAATCTTACGACTTATATTAGATTTTTTATAAAATTTATAATATTTTTAGTTATAATTTATTAATATATTTAGTAGTAATTTTGTAATCGTAACAGAAACTACTATCTACTTGAGCATTTCTTTACTACTAGCAACCGGCCCAGGCTACGCACCTTGAAAAATTATAGATACCTACCTAGACCTTATCATGAATTTTTCTAGATGTTGGTGAAAATCTAAATAAATGTGGGGTCGTTTTTGAGTTTATCGCGAACAGACAGATGATTTTTTGTAGGTATTATCAAGTTCTACAACTTTTTTTCCTAAGCGTTCGTAAGAAACGTTTTTGTCCCAACTTACTATGGAATTCTGACCACGAAAAAGTGTAATGCGAAGTGAAACTGTTAATATATGACACTCACAAATAACATGGTTTTCTATTAGTAAAATAATTTTCAAAACAAATTCAGTAGATCCAGAGATACCCTCAAAAACTTGACCTCTTTTATGATACATAACACGCGTGAAGTTTATTAATGTAAAACTTTAGTTCAAATGTTCACGATGTACTTCTAAGCGAAACTTTCTAATGTAGGTAATTAATTAAAGTACAATAAAAACTTTCCCGAATTACAGGAAAAGGGCGAAATGGAAAACTTGCGTATTTAAAAAGTTCTAGACAAAAAGGGACGAAGAAAAACGCCCCGAGCAAATAAAAAGTGTTCGACGAGTTTCTTCTAAGCAATAAATTCTTTTTGAATCGCGAGGCGGCCATTTCGAAGTGTATTTGTTAGGTGACCCTTTACTATAGTATAAACTACACTATCGGCAGTTTTATTCATAGTTGGATATCACAGTTAAATTTTGTATATACAACAATATGCCTTACTTTGCTATTTCTTGACAAGCTTTTTTTCTATTATAACAAGGAATCTTAAGTGCTGTTTCCCGCCCGCTTTGCTGGGCGATATAAAATAGGAAATAAATAAAATTTTAAAAGAAAATTGATAATTTTCGAAAATCGAGTTTTTAACAGATGTTGACGTTTTGAGGTTCTAGCAAGCCTCCCCGAATGTTTCCGCGGTGAAGTCCGTATGTATAAATTTTCATAAAAGTAAAACAGCAATAAAAAAATGAAGGAACGTTGGAATTTAAAAAATAAATAATAGCCATATACAATCTAGGAAAAATTTCGCATCGAATGGCAGTAGTTTCATTTTTATTCGATACGATCAGTGGTTTAGGCGTGAAGGAGCCTCAAACGAAGACTATTTTTCTTATAGATTTTACAGACTAAATATAACTCGATATTATATTTTACGTTTTTTCCAAGAATTTAACATTGTTTTTGTTTATTAGTTTAGAAACTTTATAAAGTTTTACAGTTTCCACTGAAATATATTCTTAATTAATCTCGTCAACATTCTAGAACAAACCAAATAGTTTTAATCCTGGTTAATTAAGATGATATAAAAACAAAAGCTGATCACCTAAGTCTTAAACGTTACAACGTAAATACGTTATTGGTCTTTACAAGTACTGTAATTCTTAATTAGTCCCTAATTAAAACCAAATATCTATTTCAAGCTAATCGTAAAATTTAATATGGCCCAAAAATTACCAAATAGCCACATTTGTAGGCACTTACATTCTTAAAAAATAACTGGCAAGCGTAACTGATATCTAACCGAAACTAATTAGGAGTGACATTTTTATAATTACAATTTTAATTGAAGCTTGGAATAGAATCTTACGTCCGTAAAGAGTCGTTCATTTATATCTAATAACGGTACATTTAAACTACGAAATTTAACGCACTATTTTCAGCTAAATTAATGAAATAGATAAAACTAGCTTAATGCTAACTCTGATAATCGCTGTAAGTGACCAAAAAATTTATGATAGATAACGAACAAATATATATTTTTTTTTTGAAGACAATTTACACCAATTGACCTAGTACCATGCTAAGCTGGTGAAGCTGTGAACGGATATACATACAAATTATAGATAGATAGACATATAAATACATATTTAAACACCCAAGACCTAAACACAACACCAAATGCTCATCACATCGATGTTTGTCTCAGCCGGGGATCGAACCCGGGACCCATGGATTCGCAGATATATACCTACTATACATTACCACTATCATTTGAAATAACTTTTAAATTGTGAAAGAATATATTTCTACGTGTTTCGATGTAAAATTTCATGGAATCCGATTCCATTCTTATTATAGGCGGCCACAAATATACTAACGTAGCAATGACAGTTATATTACACAATGTATCTTCTTGGAAGTCTTTGACAAATGTCCAGCCTAGATCTGTCTAATATTAGTCCAATGACAATCCTTTCTGACCCCACATTTATATATATTTAATTAATAATTTTAAGGCATTTAGGTAAATAGCCTTCTGACACACTTCTCTCTCTTCTAGTGTTTGGGACATAGATATGCTGGCCCTTTACGTTTAGTTATTATAGAAAGAAAATTCATTGGGACACATTTTTGTTTCTAATGGTACAAACACACAGTCTCACTTTCACAGCATCACACGACACTGCCGAGGTTTTACTTAGTTAAATATGTTTAATAATTTTTATTGATTTTTCTTTCGTAACTGTTTGAACCTTTTTATATATGTATTCTATCTTAGGCTATATCTTCAGTATAATTGATTTTTATACATTATTTATGTTAGCTGTAGGACTACTAAATAAATAGTCAAAATAATCAGAGTCGGAACTATGATTTCCGTATATTAAATGCATTACATTTTTCAATAAAACTACTTAACAATAAGTGTTCGTACTACGATGTAGTATTACCAATGTATACCCAAGGTACTTTTAAGGTATACCATGCCGCTTTTAAACAGTTAGCTAAGGAAATAGAATAGTATCTGTCTGAGAAAATATGACCTTTACAATCACCTATTATTATAGATGATTAATGGCGTAGTGGCTCCAACGTACGAATCTAATCTCATCCTTTTATTAGGTTAGATCCCCGGCTATGCCACCAATGGATTTTCAGTAAAGGTAAGAGACCAAAGAAAAAAACGAAAGCGTGTGTCAGGCACTTTTTAGAAGAAAAAAAATGATCACGAATCAAATACAAAAATCTAAAAGGTTGTAACGCAACACTTTTTTTAATTATTACTATATAGATGTGTTACGTAGATACAGTAGAAAATTAAGAAGTAGTAATAAAATTGGATATTCAAGCAATAAAGGCGATTTAAAAGTTGTTAAATCCCGTTATTACGAAACTACGCGATTAATTTAATTAGTTTAACACCAATAAACGCCACGTAATGGCTAACTAGAACTTCAACCCAGCTTCATTAACATGGAATAATCCGCATTAAACATAGGTTAATTTTATTTAAAGATCTTCTCATATAGCGGTACTAGGGCTTTCGTCAGCGTATTTGGTGTATACACTAGGGTCTGGGTTAGACTCCCGGTGAAACATTAATTGATTAAGAACAGAAGCATAGGGTTTACTTTTAATAATATGTTGAGAATGGGTTTCGACTTAGGGTCTTTCGAGAAAAGAACGTACCAATTATAAAAAGGCCGGCAACGCAATTGTGATTTGGCATTGCGAGTGTCCATGAGCGGCGATATCACTTCAATTCAGATGAGCCTCCTGCCTGCGTTACCTTTTCTATAAAAAAGTCTGTTCGATCGCTTCAAAATGTATCATTAATTTAATTTTGTGTAGGGACCGGTATGGACTTGGTTCTAACTAGAAGATGTATTTATATATCCGTGTATGTATATAGATCGCATATACATGTAGATCCGTATTTGCTACTTCTAAATAAAATTGTTAGTAAATATATGTATGGAGATTTTCGTAAGAATATGATTTCTTTACAAGGTACGTTTCAAAACAATGAAAACCTAAACGTATATGAAAGTGAGTGTTGGTATATTTCGTTGCAAGGGGAAGAAGTTTTATGACCCCGCGCCCTCGACGGGGGCTAAGTCCGGGTTGATTCCTTGATAACCTAGTACATGGAATATAACCAGATGACAATCTGTAGATGAAATATAGCGCCTGGTAGCTGCGACTCGCAAATGTATGTTATCTACTAAAACCATTAAACAAAGCAATTCTAGCTGTACATAATTAGTTGATTGCCACATGTATATACTAAATAATATCAATTTATTATCAAAAAGACACGTCTTACTTAATGTCTTAAGTCTCCTACATAGGGCGTATTCCGTCTTCCGCATTATGCATCGCAATTTAGTGTGTCTAAACATATTCTCTATTGCTATAGTGAACTAATGAAAAAAACTTTCAACATACATACACATATATACTTATTTTATAAGTGTCTACTTTAAATCATAGGGTTAAAGATATAACATATTTAACAACACTAATTTATTCAATGTCCATTTAAGACAATAATTGATTTGGTAGCTTGTGTCTGCGAGTTACAAAGCTTATTACATGGGAAGCTTTTGATGAGGGAGTAATTGCATTAACCAGGTTTTAAAAAACACTTATTAAATAATGTATGATATCAGATGTTAGAATTATTGTAGCATCTGTGACAGCGTATACTACACAAATAAGAATGCAGGCGTCTTGAGACGTTCCCCTCAGGGCTGACTGCAATTTTACGAGTAACTGCCCCAAGCCATCTAGGACTCCCTCGCACGCACAATCCTATACCATATATTCTCTACGTTTTCTTGAGCCTTACGCTGTGTTAGGGTTAAAGCAATTTTTATAACGGAGTTATGTTAAATAACTTTATAGAGCAGCTTTTTTTTACAATTCACACCAATTGACCTAGTCCCATGCTAAGCTTGTGAAGCATGTGTTATGGGTACTAGGCAACGGATATACATACATATTATAGATATACATATAAATACATATTTAAACACCCAAGACCTAAGCACAACACCAAATGCTCATCACATCGATGTTTGTCTCAGCCGGGGATCGAACCCAGGACCCATGGATTCCCAGTCAGGGGTACTAACCACTAGACCAATGAGCCGTCAAGCTTTAAGCTTTTGTGTAAATTAGGTACGTGGTTACAAATTATGGGGTAATTGAATTATAAAAAAACACATTTCGTATTCGGATTACTCGACTCAGTTATTAAAACCGATCTTAGTTAGGTATTATATAATGTAAATAAAAATTAAATGTGTCATGTCTGTCATTTTTTTTTCTGTTAACATAAATTATGTTACAAAATATATTCAATTAAAAATTAAGTGTCAACAAAATTTAATCATCGCACTCTTGAAGCCAATTACTTTTTAACACACTCATAAATTGTAATTTTACATTTGATGATGTCCAATAACAGTAGTGTCACATATATTTACAAACCCTTCAGACAAGTTAGTTTTTTGTAATGTGATGTGGGTTTTTTGAAATAAATAACCCCTAATGTTATTTTAGTTATAAGCTCATGTTTTTGCAAACTGTTTCATGTAACATATATCTGAACAACATACAACAAGCGCCACCCAACTTAATTCATGCCATGAATTCTTTAAAGAACGATTAAAAAATTTAGTATCCCGGAACTCTGGACTATTTTATTTTATAAATAAATTATTATTACATGGTTTAGTTTTCAGACGCCATTAGTTATTTTAACTGTGAACAAACTATTAAGTAATTATAAAACACATACGTTTTACACAGTAATTGACCTGAGATCCAAAGCGTTTCGTAGATGGGCAATTTACAATTTCATTATACAAGATGAAGATTTATTATAGAAAGCTTAAACGATCCAATTACACGTAATTTATCGTTAATGCATAGCCTAGTTTGTTATTATACAGGTAAGAGCTTGTGACACCTGAAGAACATGTCCAATTTAAATCCAGGATATTGAAAAATAACTCAATATAACCGGGATAAAGTAATTATTATGGCAGTAAATGACGTTTAATATGCTTTATAAATAATAGAAGCCTGTTCCGGTGCGCAGTTGGCACAAAATTTTTGAAATGTTTTAAAAGTAATGACAAGTTTTTTTTATTAAGTAGTTTTTGAGTTTTCTCGTTCCTCTTAATAATATTTGAAGAGATTAAATAAGTTCAGCCTAGTGTCTTTAGACTAACTCGTGGTTGAGCATACTTACACTGATTGCGATATGCGGAATTTCTACTATGGAAGCAAAACACCCAGATCGATAAAATATGCCAGGGATCTTCACCTTCTTTTCTCAAAAGGAATGATGCATTCTAAGTACTAAAGATAGTTTTTTACAGATAACTAATTAATTTTGGTGTAAATAAATAAAATAATAAAATAAAATAATTATAACTTTTATATCACTTGAAGAAATGAGAGCGATCTTTGAAAAATGTTACCACTACTGGAAAATTGATTATGTAACTAACGACAGACTATATAAACATGTTTGCGTGGTCCGTTTTCTAAATCTATTATATCTATGTATACTACTAAATAGTACTTGGAACTAGATACAGCGTCAAATAGCACAAATTCCCGAAACTCCATTAGTTGTAAAATTAAACAAAAGGAAGTGGCGCGTAAATGCCACTTCTGAAATACATCGGTGTTAATGTGTTGATTTTTTCAGAATGCAACTCGAAAACGATGCAGTTTTACAAACTATGGCCTGTTTATTTGCCCGTACTGTGGGGAATGGCAAATTTAAAATTCCATTTTCTGGTAACCCCGAAAGTTAAAATTGCCAGTGTGTTTAAACAACGATACAAAAAAACCGCTACCTAACGGCATCCACTAGGGGCCTCATAGCCTAGCGGTCTTATTATGTGGCAGCTAGGTGAGGGGTACCGGGTTCGATTCCCGGTTCGCTTTAATTTAATTTAAATTTGTTCTCGGTTTTTGGGAGGGTTGTGCGGTACCGGGCGAGTGCCTACAACCGTACATGGAGGACATGGTCGAATTTCTAAGGCAAAAAGCACTAATTATAAAAATCTTATACTTGACGCTGGCTAATGCACAAACCGTGCCAGAGCCATAAAAAAAACGGCATCCACTGCCACAGTGGCAAGGATCAGAATTAAGTTTTATCAACGTTTAAATTTAAGGACATAGTAATACTATGACGAAACAGGAATGCAATTTGTTTTGTAGATGAAAGACACGGAAAGCTGATTCATTATTAAGCATCAAAGACTATTCATCTGTTCCACTGATCGTTTCCATTCATACTATGAATGAAGATATAGTAAACTGACTTTCTCGATTTAAGCATTGATACTACCGTAAGAAATATAAAAAGTCAGTAAAATCGTTTCTGAGTGTGTTGAAATTTAAAAATTTAAATATTTTCGTAAATAGTTTTATTGCACTAATTATTTGGGACAATTCAAAAATCTGAAAATAAATAACGTTAGCTTAATTTTGTTTTATGATTTCTGTAGTTATCGCCATCTATTCAAATTGAACCTAATTCCAAAAATAACTCTGAACAAATAACACTGAAGAAACTCATATGCTGCAAGACAGGTGGTGCTTATTTAGAAAAAAATCATAAACTGTATACTTTGATTTGATTAAGCGCGGTGCTACTAGATGACGCTATACAAAAATTTACATCCTGAATAATTGAGATTGTTCACGTCCACTGGTGTTGCGTCATAGAAAATTTAAACCATCCAATTATCCGCCACCTTTCTAGTTTCTTCTCAGTTCACCTTTTTGTTTGTTTAATTCAGGTCCCATACAACGTGATTTTTCGTGCTCTATCTAGAGTCTAGATTCTAGACGATCTCGTAGATTCTACTGTGCTCAAGAGATGCCGCTTTAGTCACAAATATGATTACCATTTCAAACGTTCAAAAACGTAACTTTGATTTATTTCTACGCATACTTAAAGGCAAATTAAGTGAATAGATAATTCAATTATACCTAACAAAGTGCATAGCTGTGTGTGTGTGTGCACATTGGTTAGTAAGTTTTCGATAAAATAATGAACATATCTTAGAAGATTTTTTTTTTTTAGAAATTCGACCGTGTCCTCCATGTACGGTTTTAGGCACTCGCCCGGTACCGCACAACCCTCCCAAAGGCCAAAAACAAATTGAAATTAAATTAAAACTTGCCCTCGAACCGGAAATCCACCTATCTGCCACTTAATAAAACCGCTAGGCTATGAGGCCCCTATTTGATTTAATATTACACTACTTTGGACGTCATAGTAATGTAGTTATGTTTCTACTAGATGGCGCAACACGAAATATTTTACACTAGTGCATCACGCATGAGCCTGACTTATCTTATCTGACTAACCTTTTCTCCGTGAACAACAAATGCCATTATGACTAATACTTCTGTGCCATATTATAGCAAAAAATTCAAAGCAATCGTAGCCTTTGAAATACATATGTATTTTCTTATTCTTTTTTTTATTGTAACTTGAAAACCGAGCATAATTAGCATAATTTCGAATCATGAACCTCAAGATTCGCTTTTGTTTTTAATATTTTAGATTTTTATTCAGTATTTGTATCGTTTTTTATTGATACTTGTAACTTTATTTTTGTAAATTTGGTTACACTATTACAGTTTACCCTTCTTCCCGTATTTCTTTTTCATTACTAGGGTTTCCTATGAGATCGCATGTTAGTGATAAGGCGTAATAATTCCTTTTTGAAGTTATACTTCTTTAGGCGCGTTATGAAAAATTTATGAGAGTGAAATTTTACGATGCGCGCGCAACGTGACACAAAATTCAGTATGGGCGCCAAGCGTGCGCGAGTGAGATAGGAATAAGACAATCTACAAGTAAAAAGAAATATGACCATAATGACATTTGTAGTACCTTTTAAACAAATAAAGCAGTTTTAATTATTTTTTCAAAGAAATTTAGCAATGCTTTTTCACAAAGACCTATTGTTACTTAGTTAAAAGGTTATGAAACATACCTAGTTATTAAATCAAATTAATAATATAATAAAATAATAAATAATAATTGTTTTTAATATTAATTAATAATTGAATAATATACTAAATATTAAATATTTTTAAATTATTAACGCTAAATATCTATTATTAATTATTTTAAATTTCAAAAAAAATAAAGAAAGCCAAAGAAGTATAACTTCTTACGCGCGTACATAAGTACACGCACCATTTTTTTTTTGTTTATTTGTTTTTGTCTATAATTTTAATGAACCGAAGTTTTAACATTAAAATCACGGTCTCCATCTGCTCTGGTCATGGTTTATATGTGATATTCCATGTTTCCATATGTACACTTTAATTATAGTTAACTAGAAAATTATATCCATTTAAAAATGTAATTCTTGTCTATGTCCACCACATATCTGTCTCATTATGTTATATTATCTGGTGGATGAATTGCCAAAATCGGTTCAGTAGTTCCAGATAAATAATTTCTACAGCTCACAATTTATATTTTTTTTAATTTAATGCTCGGCGTTGGTTATCATTTCTGTAAATTTAATATGTATATATGCCTTTATTATATATAATAGAGGTATAATTAACTATAAAGAAATAATACAATCTCCATAAATTTTGAAATAATATATTTACTAATGCCAAATCTTAAACACACGTAAACACATAAGTAATATGCACAATCTCACTTAACCAAATTTTATCGTAAAATATCTCTATAATAGATTCAATATAGATAATTTGTTTTTGGAAAACAATTTTAAGAATTCATTTCCATCTATAATACTTTTTGATATATAATTATTATTTACACGTTCATTAAGGCACTTGATTTTTATTGCCAAGAACAATAAGTACAATTAATAAGACGTTGGTTTTACACGTCTAATGCCCTCATACTCAAAGACTACATCAATTAGAGATCTCAAAATATTGCTATTTCACCGTGTAAAATATCCATCGAGCAATTTTTTTTAATTGCCCTTTGAAATACAACATTTGAGTAACCCTTAACTTAAGTTTTCTGTTGCGTATTTAGGCATGCATGGCACAGTTATAACGCGTTGCGTTTGCAAGCCCTAAGCAGCTGTATATATATGTTTAATTAATATACTTAAAATATTGTGAATTAACTTTGTACGACAAATTGTATTCTTATTCTATTGTTTTTTTATGGCATCGCAAATTAGTAAATGCATATATTTGTTGATAATTTGAATTCAAACTAATAGACTAAAGATAAAATTTGAATTTAGAATCTATGGAAACAAATTTGAAATTGGAATTTTTTCGCGATGCGTAATATGTGTATAGTTTTCACCCATTATGGGCGTTGGCCTCAGACTGCATATTTTTATATAAACCGAATATATATTGATAAACTTAATTAGTATTGCGGATTATTGAATTTACCAACAAATTAAGTACTAACACGATGAAGTAATAATGGACGGACAGCGTTTTTAAAATGATTTATATTCTGAGGACACGTGTACTGTAAGCCTAAGGCATTCATTGCATTCTGTTAAACTTGATTCAACTATATATTTTCACTCTATAAAGATTTAATCTCAATATCAGATCTCGTAAATATAAAATATGAAATCGTTTCAACATAGAATTTATATATCTATTGCACTAATTAAATAAATGATTTTATTGAAAATATTGCTTTATACACTATTCCCAAGTTGCTGATCTGAGTCGAGACTGTAGTTCTAGAGATTCTCGAACGAGATTGCAACAATGGCTGATATAAAAATACCAAAAATACAAACTAACATTAAACCTACGAAATAAAGAGATTAATTTCTTACTCCATTGCTTTAGATGATAAAATTAACATTTAGTAAAGTTAACAATAATTTAATCTCTTCTATCCTTAACTACTCCAGAATAACAATATGTATAGAACCAAAAAACATGAACATTTTACAATGTATTAAGGCACTTGGCATGCACATTTTATATAAATTATTAAGCACTAAAAATAAAAATAAATCTATGTAACTGGACAATTCATGTACGCACCGACATTTTTATTTGTTTAGGAAGACTTCTTCAATAATACAACAGATGCATTGTCTGTTATCAATAGTCTTTGGTTATAAAGTTATTTTGCCAAAATTAAAGTCGACTCGTACACGAATAATCGAAAGTCAACAGTCGAATCTTGATAACCGGATGTCAACCAGAATACTTACTACCACTTCCGCCATCTTGACCTTCCAGATTCGAAAATCCATTTTTAATATTTACTTTGTACTAAATTAGACTACCACATAGATCAGATGTTTTCATTAAAAACATTGAAAGCATAATATGAAATAAAATATAGAAAAAATATAAAAAACGTAGAAAAAATCTTGTGAAAGTTTTAC
Organism: Pieris melete; assembly: GCA_963693345.1. Lineage (NCBI taxonomy): Eukaryota > Metazoa > Arthropoda > Insecta > Lepidoptera > Pieridae > Pieris > Pieris melete. Next base: position 2,090,599 of record CAVNZK010000043.1, on the reverse strand, counting down.
AACTAAATTTTCACTATGTTTTAGAGCGTAAATATTTAATGCAAATAAAACTTTAGCGCTAACAGGAAGGGAATCCTAGCCTACTCGTGCTAAACATTAAGATCAAGCGACAACAAAATACATTACAATAGTGAATATAGTCGATGGCGTGTGCCACAATAAATATATATTGTTAATATCATTATGTTATAAACATAACAGGCATATGTTAATAGTTAGGCTAAAAATACATATGTTAACGTGAAAGGCCCAACATAGCTAAATGGTGGACGATGTTCCGATGATAATGTTACGACGCGCCGGGTAACGCCGGTCTTCTTCTGTTAGTGCCTCGGCGCCTTAGCACGCACCTAGCCGGGTTAACGAGAAGAGAGAAAACAGAATGTTAGTATCGATTGAAATGCCATGGTCCGACTACACGTAGCCTCAATCGCGAGCGGCTCCAACGCCTGTGCGCTGCAAGTCCCGGCGACAGTCGTTTGTTTCTCTCATATCCCAGTCATACTCTAGATATTATCAAACGCGTATGTACTTACCAAACAACATTGATTATATGTAGAGCTAAACTGAGGGTAGATGTCATAAACAAAAGACAGTCGATAAAACCGGGGCATGCAGCTAACAAAAGCGGTAAACCGAGATCTCGGATCGACGTAGGTGTACGGAATTTAATATAAATAACTTAACAGCGGGAGGCTATCAGGCATTCGTGCCGCAACATTCTAGTTAATAAAACAGGTACCTATTTAATTAGTTGACGCGGTTAATGGTTGATGTTAAATAATAATTTAGTATGATGAACTACAATATAGGATTAAATGCCCAATAGTCCCCATTGCAGTGCTTGAGACATTTCGTATCAAACACTGCGCAACAAGCATAATAATATATTCTAATATAACCATAGCACCCGATGCAAGTATGTAAGTTATTCAACACATCGTACAAAATATCGTATATATGATAGCATTCAAGTTGTTAATAAGTTTGTGATAAGATTTACATATTTGCATGTTAGTGACTCATATAATAATTACATATCTTTGTGACTCAGCAGTTATGACAGTGCATATCGTAGACAAACGGGACTTGGCCTTGTGGAGCGGTTAGTGTAAGCCTATACCATAGACAACGTCATCAACTTTATCGACTTTTATAATAGATGTCAATATCGCGGTCAAGCTAAAAAGAAAACTCAACGAAAATTTCAGACAGTTTATTGAATATATCAATCCAAATGCATTTGCTATTAACATTCAACAATTGAAACATTTTACAATATAAATCTCCATAAATCTATTTAGCGATTCGATTTTATAATAAAGCGTGAAAAATAAATCTAAATACGCCTTTATAATCCACAAGGACACAAGTGCATAATATAAACTTAAACTAAAGCTTTCAAATACGAAAGTAATAATCTAAGGCAAATAGAAACAACTATAAAAAAACTTTTAATTGACTAAGAAAACTTGTGATGTTTATATCGAGTCAAAGGAGGTGCATTGTCTAATACTGGATAGATGGCACACATAAATGCTCATTCCTTTGACTAATACTGGTGTAATCGGGAAAGAAGGAGTCACAACCCGAACTAGCACCTCGAGAACTATTTGGCAGGAAATTGAGTGAATCAATAATATAACACCGATTCCTTCTTCCCACACTTAAATTTCTAAATACCCGGATATAACAATAGCTGTTAGACATGTTGTGACATCAAACAACATTTGGTAACGTTTACCGGGTCTCGGTTGTTCCTGATATCGCAACACGTAATAAAAAAAATCTATAAAAATGAAATATAAAAATCACAGTTTAAAATTATGCAGATTCACTTCAGATCCAGTGTGAAGTAGTGAGGGGCATAATACCTATACGAACTAATTATAATTAAAAATAAGTACATAATAAATAAGACACAGAGATACCATAAGCAAAGGCGCTTACGCATTCTTACTGACGAACATGATTGCTAGACAATCCTACAAAGCGTCAATATTAAATAAAAGAACAAAGCTAATTAGACGAAATTTGGATTATGAAAGACAGACAATACTTAATCTTTTAATTCATATTCATGTTTATTCGTATTTATAATCAAACGTAGCTTATTTTCTTTAATTTAATAGATTTAACAAGCATATTCATAGTAAGCATGCGTTCCGTGCGCGCTTCTCACCTTTTCAACAAAATGGCGGCGTGAGAAGTTTTGGCGGGAAATTTAAGGCGCGGGTAAGGCAGTGCGCTGGTAAGGGTGCTCCCTCACTTGCGCTAGACGTCCCGCCCTCCGCACGACACCTAGCGGCACAGGATATTTATCATCTGTGTCTGAACAGAGCATTTTCATCAACCAATGTTTTTTTTATTACCACCCAGGATTTGACAACCACAAATATGACATATTTGCTGGAAGTCTCAGTCTGGAATGAACTTTTTCGGGATTTATTCCTGGGTGATTAGTAAATGCTGTGAAAAACATAATCTCATGAGCTGACTTTATTTTTACATAGTTTTTACTAGTGTGTATAATTTCGAAGTTATATTTTGGCAGAAATCCTATCAACTAACCTACGTGCTCTATCCTATACAACCTATTTTATTGCTTTGGAAAAAAAGATAAATTGGGTATTCGACCCTCAATAAGGTACAGACAATGGCTGGTTTGAAATTTGAAGTTTTAAATGACGTCAATTAAATTATAAAGCTCACTCGTTCCTAAGCTAAAATATAAATCTTCAGAAGACTAAAAATACTTAAACCTATGGTATGTGTATAAATACGATTACACTAATAAAATTATTGAATGAAACTATCGAAAATTGGGGAGAAATGTAAACTAAATATCGTCTAACTTCGTGTTTTGTAGGTATCGTGTAAGTGATCAGTTCTGTTAATCAAGTTACGAATTAAATTTGTTTCAAATCGCAATTGGTCCCTTTTGCTTGTAATCGCTGAAAGTTCTTCATTCAGAGATTTCACCGTTAATAGAAACTCGATGTTATTTACAACTGGAAAAAACATGCAAGTGTGAAGTCTAAATGTGAATATTGGTTAATTTATTAGTTTTGTTACAAGCAAGGGCATACTAAAGTTGTTCGTAATCGATAAAACTTATGTGAACGTATCGGTAACTAATAAATCTACGGGCAGTAAAACACTCCGTTACGCTACGCCCTCTAACAATACTGCCAAAGCCCGATTCGATAAAACCATATAAACATTTGCAATAAACATATATTAATTCTGTGTAAATATTAAAATCTGCTATATATTAAATAACTCTTTGTTTTAAACAAGTTATACTCTGTACATAACAGACGATAAAGAAATAACGTTTAAGGTACAAATTTCGGAACTAAAACTAAATTGTTCTTAATTAAATCTTATTCTAGATTAATCGATATTATGACTCTAGAAAGGCATTCGCGTACAGATCTGTCAAGGACGGTAAATATGTTGTGAAGGCCGGTGACTGAAGCCTGTCGGATCTTATCGAGGTCTGCGAATGCGGCCAATGTCAAAAGCCAGCAAGAAGGTACCTCGACGCTGTAACCCCACGAAAAACATTTAATTCACACTTCAAATAATTTAGCCTGGTATTAGTCCGTTAATCCGGCGGTCTTGGCTCTCCATATTAGTCTGTTACCATTTTCTAGAAATACAACTCACACGTGTTAGCGCATCGCGATAAAGGGTTAGGCGGGCAAGTCATTCCAAAATTGAAATTAACTTACTCGATCAACGAAATCAAGCTGCAAATTGAAACATGCAGTTATTAATCTATTCTATAATTTCATCATGAATTTCCCTACCTAGCTTTATACTATATTCTTGTATCGACGTACCCAGTACCTGTATTAGTATATATTTGCTGACCCCGAGATATCGGTGTCAACAAATATCGTAACGCGTGGGTCGCAGAATAAACGTTACGCAAAATATCACTACACTAAATCAATGAAATATAATTTTTGGACACGTTTACGAGTATTCTGCGTCCCTTAAGATTAGCGGTCGAATAACCCACCGGTATGGTCGGCAGCGTACTCCGCAGTCAGGAGCGGATTGGCGGCGGCTGTCAGCGCAGCGTAGTTGGCGTAATCAGCGTAGGGCGATGCGTAGATCAGCTGGTGCGCCTGCTCGCCCGGTGAGAGGAGTCCTGCCGCTGCGCCCGCGCCTGTACCGTTAAGCAGGCTAGCTTGAGCTCCCGGCCCAGTGGTCATGCGCGGGGAGAGGATCAAGGGCGCACCGAGGGGCGCCTGGGTACGCAGGGCCACGCTGCCTACTCCCCCCGTCGGGGCGAGGAGCCTCTGAGTCTCCGCGGCAACGCGACGCCACTCCTCGTCAGCTGTGGAGTCCTCGTTTGTTATTCAGCGAAACTTATACTCTTGTTGTACCATGGGTGTAACTACTCGTTATCAGTAGAATATTAATCTCCGCGTGAGACATGTCAAAAATAGCAATTTTTTTTTACATGTCCAGCCTCTACCCACTAAAATACTCATACTAAGAATGATTTGGAGCAATAAATTCCTCTGAACAAAAGCGCATGAAAACCCTTGGCAAGTCAGCAATTTGTCATTATGAAATCACCGATGTTAGTTAACAACCGTAACAACCTGCCAATCAATTAGTCAGTCCTGTTGCTTAGATGATTCATTAGTGAACAAAAGATTTAATAGCAAATTTATGGTAAAATTATTTTGAATATACCCGCAATTCCCCCGTCTTAAAAACTAGACTAGACGTATCGCATCAGATTTGCAAACGTTGAAATTATGTAGACCTTATTAATTTGTAGTTATTATATAGTATATATTTAGAGTTTAATGGGATAATTCTAGGACCACGTGTTGAATAAACTAAACTCAATTTCAGAAACCAATATTCGTATAGCATTTTCATTTGTCATAATTTTAAAGCTTTTTATGTCCCAGATAATTTAGAACATATTTTGGTGTCATAAAAATGGGTTTTAAAGAGTCTTGGTGTCATAAAAATGGGTTGTATGGATTTTCAAAACGTAGTCCTTGTAGTTTAGTAGACACTTTTGAAATACGAAACGCCTGACCGCTTGGTTCTGATTGGTCGACAGATACTACCAATCATAATCAAGCGCAACACGATGATTCGCATTTCAAAAGGGCATTTAAACCCGTGTTAGTAAGATCTTAATGTAGATTAGCAACAAAACATAAAAGTGTCCATACTTAATACGCACTGACCGTTGACAGGTACCACACCCTTTGCGCTTGAGTCGCGGTACGTGCCATTTATAATGGCCAGTTCCATCAACTGGCGTTTCTTCAATTCATCTTCGCCATCGGCTTGCTGGAAATTATAACATAAGAATATGAGGGATAAAATACTACTGGAATGTTTTTAAAATAGTTTTATGAGAACACATAATATAAGTTAAAGAAAGTATTTGTTTTATGCTTCCATTTAACCTATTTATAACTATATTAACTATACTTAGATATTAGATTTATGTATAGTAGTGTAACATACGTGTATTTAAAGAAAGGCGAGCAAATATCTCCTAAATGAGGTTTAAGTTTTAAGAAGGTTTAGTTCAAGATCTATTAGACTCAACAAAACCGATGAGTAACAGATACATAGAACAAAAAATGTTACTTTTATTCTAATTCTAGACTAATAATCTAGAATTAACAAAAAATATAGCGACAAAATTGTCAAAACATTTATATTTCTTCACAAAATAAAGCTTCTACGCAAACACAAATAAATTCTAATTTAAAGGCTTGAACACTTACAAATTGGTGACTTCCTTTTCTAAGACATGTAATTATTACAAGTCATGATCAAAGACAGATTTAGTTTGACCTAAAATTGTTGTTCGTGTATACCTCATTTATCTTCATGCTTTGTAGAAACTCGACATGCTTAAAGTTGATGTTTTGAAATGCTAGATTTCGATGTGTAACTGAAAATGCTGGATTCCATTGATGAAGTAACGGAAACTTTTTAGTTTTGTATCAAACATTTCTTTAATTTTGAAGCGAAATTCGCAATGCGATAGATTAGTAGATAGTTAAGTTGATAACTTACAGGGATGAGCAGGCGTTTCACCTCATCGACGGCCCTAGCGAGCTTCACTTTAGCCCGATTCTCAGTGTCTTCCACTGTGAGCAACACATGAAGATCATCCGCTAGATGCTCCCAATTCGGCTTGCCCCTGTTCGCATCCTCCTGGAATGTACCCAACAAATAAATCATGGCACACTGCGCAACGTTAACTTCATTTTAATTTATATCGCACTAAGAAATTATTGGTTGCGAAAAATCAAGTTTGGTGCCAAGAATGCCTTGGTCCGGAGTTTCTACTATTCGCATAGCGGTTAAATTTTACGCATGCATGTAAATGAATCGCATTAGTTAATACATATTAAGCAATAATAAATAAATAATAATACTAACAAGTACATAATGTATCTGTATCAACTTTCTCCTGAATTACGGTAATGCTTGTGAAGGAAGTTCAATTCGACTCTTAAGGAATTGCTACATATTAAGATATTTAAAGAGATAGTTAGTTAAACTGCAATGGACTAAACTAGTGGAGTGAGATGAGATTTGAATAAGAGTCGCCCGGTTCGACTTCTGAATGCGAACTAACTTAAGTGACCAAAATAAAATACAATGAAAATAAATGCACTTGTAAATCGTACTGCATGGTGTCTTTTACATTGAATTACCTGTACGTACATTAACACTCTTAGAGACTGGATATTAATAACATTATACTAATAAAACAAGAATATATTTCTAATCACAATTCACCACTTCCTCGTTTGTATGTAAATGAGTGCATGCATCTTGTAAAAACAGAATTTAAAATTCAACATGAGCCGCCACCGATGTTTCTCATGAGCATACTAATTATGGAATTAGCAAACCTAATGAGGAAAGTCGACATTGATAATTACCTTCTTCTTATCCCTCATGGAACCTTTTCCTCTGACCATGATTTTGCAGCCAGTCTCCTGCTCCAACTGTTTGGCAGTCATACCTCTGGGTCCGAGAATCCTGCCCACAAAGTTGAACTGGAAAAAATTATAAATAAATTATAATGTTGAAAAATGAATGCAAACCTTTTGCGAGTTAGTAGAAACAGTTCATTAAGGCCCATCAATTTAAATCATGCGCTCATTATATCGTTCGAGATCAGGAAATGATCCCACGTGCGCAGTAGCATGAGCTACATTTAATGCTATTAACTACTGGAGTAATTGCCAGTTTTCATTACATACAAAGCGTGTTTCCTGGACGCTTGATTATGGAGCATTTGATTTTAATGCATCAGTCCTGGGCGTATGAACCGTGAAGCCATCACAAAATTCATAGGATGAACTAGATGGCATCTTGCCAGCATCCGTTTAAAAACGAGCTTGCTTTTAAAATGTGCAGAACTAAAATTCGGGAAACGTAGAATATGCTTAATGGTGGATGAAATGAAATTAGGGCGGTGTTGATACACTATTTTTCAGTCGACAAATGTAACAAGAATTTCGTTTATAACCTCTCTAACAGACATTTTCAAGGATATTTTTCTCTGTCAAGCTGATATTTTATGCTGCTTAGATTATATTGTAGTTGGTGGTAGCCGTTTTGATGAATCCTAAACTTTTTCAAATATGTTTATGTTGTTAATCGAGTCGTCTAGCTCGTCGTACCGACATACAGTTTTTAAAATGATTTAGTATAAAATATATGGCCATGTTAATTTCACAAAAGAACAAAGCTCTGTCTAAAGGATTTTAAAACAATAGTCAAGAAATACGAGACACGGAAGTGTAATGTTAGGTTAGGCCAAGTTTGTCGCGGTCCATCTCCAACAATGCCTCATTTGGTATCGTAATAAGTTACTGCTATAGGTATAAAACATAAAACTATTCATGTCATAGGGCCATATTGAAGAAAAAATATCGTTTCTAAGATCCTTTACTGGAGAATGATCTTATTTTGAAACGTCAATAAAATATCTTGTTTTTGTAGAACAAAATGGACGCTGAACGCGAAACTGTTTTGAAACGTCGCACTAGTTGGCTTTGCGCCCACGTTTTCTCAGCGGTAGTTAACATTTTCATGACAATGGTGATTGCTCTATGCTCTACGCTAAACACTATTTACAGCTACTCGTTTCCCAGTATTCGCTTAATGGCTTGTACATAGAGAAACGGTATTACACTTATTTTTAAATCAACTTTTAATGTATCCCTAGCAAATATGCGTGCTCCTATTTCACCATGCCTCCTGCTGAGTGCTGATAGAGGACAAATCTTTGTTTTGAATTTATTTTATTATTATTAATTACTTAAGATGTCATGTGGAACATGGTGTCATGGTAGTAGCTCCTTACAAACATTGTGTAAAACAAAAATCTTGGCGATTAACAGTGGCGGAGAGTTTACTGCCAGTTCTTCTCCGTTCTACGCCATTGTTTTGGGAACTGTCAGTAAATGTTAAATTCGAAGCATTTAATATGTATTTCTTTTTGACGTTCATATGTGTATATTGTGCTACCTAAATTAATAAACGATTTGGATTTGATTTTTAATATTTATGCTCCATTCAAAACCCTATAATTCAGCCGCCATTAACCTATGTTTGTCTCGTGTCCCTATAAATGTCTAATCTATGAATTTAGAGGCGTAGTAGTGTGAGTGCCATACATATGTATCCGCACTATTCCACCGACCGCCTGTTTGTCCTAAAATAACATCGAAATGTGGATTTATATGCGATTTCAACGGAATGTGTTGTATACCAACTGCCTCGCTAAACATCGAAGATTTGAATCTCGAGAAATGAAGTTTCACTATTTTTTCGCTATAATCGACTTGAGGTTGCAGGTTGTTGTTGTTTAATGAAGCAAATGATAGTAAAACGCTTTTGCCTGCAGATATTAACATGATTTTAATAGGAATTTATGTTACATATAAAATAATAATAGTCTATATTCCAGTTCTATAATAAGGATTACATTATGTTATTATTGCATTTAATATAAGTACACGACCTGCGATGGAGGAAAGACTTCATCATCCATTTGTTTCTCATGTTTGCTACTTCCTATCTTACCCGGCTGTCACTTTTACTTCCTCTTCCCAGGTAGCTGGTGGGCGTCCTTTTTTTTACGTTAAAACACAATTAATACACACTTAACTATACAACAAACCGCACTGATTTGTAAGAATGAGACAATTGCATACTTTATCAAAAAGACGAATTTAGTGAATTTGGGGATAAATCCTACACTTAACATATTATCCAATAACCAATTAAATATGAAGTTATGAATAGAATAGCTTTATTCACATATCACTGACAGAGTAAAGCTATTTATACAAATGGTTTAATGTAGGAGTGCCCATTCAAAATAATGTTCAATGCACAATCTGTATGACACATTTAACTAAATGCAATGCTACGTACCAGTAATATTTATAAGATTTTACTACATTTGTATGGTAATAATATATTTTTTTTAATGTTCCAGGCAATAGTATATAAAGGTTATGGAAGAGACACAGGTATATTTAACTCAAAAGGGTCCCTAAATCTAAAAAAATGTAATGCAATGTGGTAATCAATATAAGGAATATTTAAAAAGCAATGTTTATAGCCATAGAGTTTAACCCATCAGGAAAGATTAAGCCAGCTTACATTGCATTCATATTATTATAACAAGTGTTTTGAATATAATAATTGTTTGAATGTCGTTTGAATTCTTTATTTAAATTTAGAAGTTATAATTAAACAAACTATAATGATGTCGTATTACATATTATGCCCATTGCTGACAATGGCATACAAAACGTATTCAATCAAAATGATATGTTTGCCAGTAATTGGCAGTAACCATAATGATAGGTCATGGACAAAGTAGCAGTGTCAGCTGAGTCCAATATTTAAGTTGAATGTCGGTAATATTCACTGTTAAGTCTAATATTTTGTGTATCTGTGAAGACCTTGAAGGTTTAAAAACGTTGATTTTAATTTTGAAGTCTTTCCGCTGAGTTCCACTGGTATACCTCCAATATAGCTTTTATATTTGATTTCAATTTTTATTTCTTTCGATGATTTCCCAAGTATAATAAAAATATTCATATACCAGTTTGCTATTTGCTTTGGATGACGATTTGTATTGACATATTATTTGTATGTAAAGAGGTTTATATTACGCGAACACGCATTAAAATGAATATATACAGTTTATCAGATTGATACGCTTTTTTATAATCTAGAATAGTGTTTGCCAGCGATATTTTATTACAAAAAAAAATATGACAAAATTAAATTAGTTTTATTTTGGAAATCAAAAAGTTATAACAAAATTCGCAACGTTAGGGAGTGGACGGGTATTTCTACTGCAGATGAGTTTCTGCATCTGGCACAGAACAACGCTTCTTGAGACTGTTAGCCAACTTCCAGTAATAGAGAAGCACTAAAAGAAGAGGAATTTGAAAAGTAGTGTTATCTACCGTAAGACTGCCTTATATCGCTTGCGCACATAGAAAGGCACAATTGGTTGCCGGGAATCCAACGATTTAATATTCTATGACTGTACGAACTTTAACGTCCGAACATTAGAGCAGATTTAATAGTGACCATATTACACTAAATTCAACATTAATGCAGATTTAATAATGGCCATATTACACTACATTCAACATTAGTGCAGATTTATTAATGGCCATATTACACTACATTCAACATTAGTGCAGATTTTATAATGGCTATATTACACTACATTCAACATTAGTGCAGATTTAGTAATGGCCATATTACTTATAATATTGGCCATGTCACAGTTGCACAGGATATTAGGCAAATGTGTGTGGAACAGAAATATAAAAACCGTTGTACAAGAAAGTATTGAATCAATTTAAAGGTCAAATCCGAAGTCACTGCACGACTGTATTGTTTAGCATTCCCACGGATACACTCATGTTTTTTCAGCATTTCTCAATTGTTACTTACAGTGTTTTCATTTCACATATTTATTACATTATACGATTTAAAAACAAAACAGCTTTGATGTATCCCTTCAGCGTACTAAATTCAGTTATTGTTATGAGTTCGGCCTTCTATTTTATTGAAATGTGGCGATTTTAAAGCTAGTACATGCAGTTGCGTGTTATTTTAAAACTCGTCATTCACCTCCTTAAACTTGGTAGCTAATGTATCATATGACCGATACATGTACACACAGAGGGCTGATTACCTATTGTATAATATTAATGATTCGAACATAGAATTTATTTAGTGTAATTTATATAAACTTAAGAATAAAAATAATTTTATATATTTGTTTCACATATTATATTCATTTTTGAATAGCCCATACATTTATCATAGAATCACTGACAGTTTGGCTGAAACTATTCATTCACACTTACAATTTCTTTGGCACCACGTAGTAATAGTTTCGAGGATTTGTCCGAGAGACATTTGGCTAAAAACACTAGCATTATGAATGGTATACAGAAATAAACAGCTCAGTTTCTACTGGACCCATTTGCATATTGCGTCTCTATTCATGTCACATACATATTATGCAGTCAAAATCTGTTATAACGACATCGATGGGACTACTCATATTTGGTCGTAAAAACCGATAGTCGTAACAGCCGATGACGTTGTTATTAAGAACCTAATACAATAGAAATCAGCCGGGACATTTGATGTTGGTCAATATAAGCGGTATGTTGTTCTAAGCGATGTCGTCGTTTAGACTGTAGTAACACTAGAACTATTTATTAATTTAAAAATGTTACCGACACCGGTCTACAAGCTTTTAGGTAAAGCACAAACAGGCGCTTAATTAAATACGTTAATGTGGTTAGTAAAAAATTGATTCTAGTGAACGAGTGCGAGACAACTCATGATCCGTAATGTGTCAGACTCACCCGCTTGACCCTATCAAATGAAATGTTAAATGACTTCGTTCCTGTGTACAAGTCCCCCATTGGGGCATGGGGTTCAACAGATCTGCATCTTTAAAATTATAATTATCAAAAGTAGATTTCTCTCAACATTTGTAAAACGTATTTTAGTATCTCGGGTCGATTCGTTAAACAACATTATTGGGAAAGTAGCCGTATAAAACAAACTTTATTATCACACAAAACAGATGATATGTCTAAGAACAGCTACAGGTTTGTTTTATAAGACAAAAAGACTCCGATTTTCGCAAGAAAAAGGTCTAAAAATGATAATTGTTTGATTCCTGAACAACTGCCTTACTGCCATTGCAAAGTTGTGCTGAAATAATCTTTGAAATCGTTACATTAGGGCCACTGTTATAAGAAATATCAAATATCTGTTTCGCTATTAAAAGACTACTGGACGATACTAAAAATATATAAATTTTGGAAAAAACTTTAATCATCAACATCGCAATAAAATCGCGCTTCAACGCGAGCGTCATGAAAATGTGAGTCACCCTCGAACTTTTTTTAGGCCAAAATTTGCAAACGGTATATTATGTTTACAACTTTAGCATTGAAGGTTAAAGGATAGTTATTTGTACTAAAAGGTTTTTGCTTTCATAATGTACCGTTAGCTTTTATTTATTATTTAGTTGTATTTTGGACAAGAAATCCTAACAAATTTTGACTATCCGATCGTGGAGTCTGAATATTTTAATTAATAATGCCTGTACATTATTGATTACAACATCAAGGATAAAAATTTATGATTTTATAGGTAAGGTCACATTCATAGTAAACTTTTATTAAATATGTATATTAATCCTTACAAACATTGTGTAACACAAAAAACTTGCTGATTAAAAAGAGTGGCGGAGAGTTTATTGCCAGTTCTTCTCTTTTATTCCCTTTATTTGAGAACTGGCAGTAAGTGTAAAATTAGAAGCATTTAATATGTATTACTTTTTTGACGTTCATAAGTGCACACTGTTACCTATATGATTTTGATGTGATTAAAAGTTATTCTATGATTCGCATAAAGCATAATTTAATTTTGATTCAGAAATATTATCGATTTAAATTTAGAATTATTTAGTAATTTAAAATTAATATATTATTTAATTGTCACAACTATCTTACTAGTTTAAACATGTTTTTAATGAACATATAATAAAAAAGCATTTCCTCTAAGTTAATAATGCAATAGAAATTTAAAAATATTCGTGGTTTGGCTCTTTTAATGGGCGGACGTTTTGCATCAACATATTTGTAACATTTTATATCTTCCTCTAGTTTTACGATGTGTGACACGATTCGATCGATCTGGTTTATGTTTCCTTTGGCTCATAAATATATTTTAAAAGAATATGTAAAGTTTTATTATGGGACATCAGGTCTTCATAGATAGAAATATTCAATAAAGACATACAAAATGATAGAAAACCAAAAATCTGTATAAAGCTTTTACGAAGTTATGAAGAATATCTATATGAGAGAAATGTGGCATAACACTATAGAACAGAATTCAATCGGCTTCCGCACCTACTTCCTATCTATGCTTGAGATATATTTGTGACATTTTAAGAGCACCATGTCCTAGTATTAGCTTCTAACTTATATAGGTACAAGTTAGATGGTAGCGGCATCTTCTCGGACCGGTGGCAAATAAATCGTCAGAAATTCTAGACAATTAAATTTACAAGAGGACGTAGTAACAAGTACTTGTGTCTGCATCAATAACACTGAAAAAGAACTTTCAAAAGAATTTGTTATTGTCACGGTTTCTGTGATTGCAAGAGAAATTAGAAAGGAACAACTGATTACAAATGACGAGCAAGGGGCAATGCCATATATTCTTTACTTGAGGACAGGTAATGCTATTTTTTCGTCCAGATGGTCGACACTCGTTTCTTAGTGCGCTTACAGGTTTGGCAAGTATCGGTTGCCACAAAAAGCGGTATTAACGGGACAGACAAATATGGAAGGATTTAATAACATTACAGTACAGTAGCGGATTTTCAACTGAAGTTCAATGACGTTTAAAAACTAATACATGTGAAATACATACCTACGTTTGTTAAACAAGAATCGTTATACCCACATACCTAGGTGACTTATAGAAATGACAGTTTTAAACATTTTGCGCTATTCCGTGGTTCAAAGATAAGTAAAGGTTTATAATATGTTCCTAAAATGAAACAATATACGACTCTTATTCATAAATAATACACCGCAGCCCTTGTTATGTTATGTTCCCTTCACTCTCGTGTTTTGAAAATAAAGCCACGTGACAAAACATTCTATACTATTTCAGGTAATATGAATTAGAACGACAAACGTTGAAAGTAATAAAAAGTGTATAATTTGGTCTATGTAAGCAAAAGAAAATATAAAAGTAAAAACGAGTAGAACTTGTACTATACTAAATATGTCCCAGTACACAGAGCAAGTCTATGCAATGCGGAATTGATATCTACATTCGCTATGCAACGATTCTATTATGGTAATACTCTATCTAATACCGCTTTAACGTCTTTGTCGGTTATGCACATGGTATAACGCGGAGGAATGGCGTACATGCCAAATTGAACGAAATGGTTGAGAGAGATTAGGTTGAAATCATACGGCCTCGTACCTTTTCTATTTACTAGCAAACAGACAGATACATCACTATAGTAGAAACAGAAAAGAAATCAAATAAAATACAAAGTTAGAATATTGGATGTAAAATAATTAGTAAAATAGTTTCATAGAAACAAATAGAATAATTCTAAAAGCAGAACAGTACGATAAGTAAACACTAAAATATTTAAGACACATAAAAGGACAACGACGAGAAGATTTAGTTTCAAGGTTTAAAAAACAATAGGCTTTGATATATTTATCGTAAAATACACCTTATAAATCTAAAAATTCAGCGGTAAACAAAGAATCATTAGTTATGAATGGTAACGTTATACCATAAATCATACGTTATTGTGATACATGCATACCATATAATGCATTAAAACGAATGTAAATCATAAAAGCAGATAAAACTACCGTAGAGCATCACACGAAGATATGAGCACAAACAAGTCATTAAGACAAAATTAGAGTGGCCTATATAATGCGATCTGGGGAAGAAAATTTACTAGGAACTATACAAAAATCTATTTTAGATTAGAAATAAAGTCCAAGTTTTGTAAACTAAACAAATAAAATGGCGTGAGGATGTTAACATATTAACGCTGTTTGCGTAGACATAGAATATAAGTAAAAATTAAATAAAGGAAACTTAAACAAACAGTTATTGTATAGCAAATTTGGGAAATAATTGCCAAAAAATAACCATGCTTTATATATTTCAATGTTTTTCTACTTCTGTCTATAGTCTGTTTCTAATATTAATAGAGTTTAAAATTGTTCTTCTGGTACAATATCTATCATATAATACTTTAGTTAATGATAATAATAACCTAATTATATTCTATAATACGATATCTGATTTTTTCGTGTATTAATATGAATTCAAATTTTAAAATCGTACGTGTAATTATGGTAAAAAAACTAGTCGCGATATAACCTTTAAGGTCTGGGCTTCAAATTTGTATGTGTTTCTTGATAAAAAATTGTTCTAATAGACATCTAGGTAATCAACCTTCTGCTGACAGACGCCGTCGACTTTTTGACTTAACGGCACGATTATTTCTTTCACCGTACGCCTTACGAGCGAATATTGTATGTGTAACTGGTTCAACAAAATTTCAAATATGAATACGTGAAACTAGAATATATAAACATTTTATAACCAAGCGTTAAAGCAAACACTGAAGCCATTGTTTCGACAATTTGCGTTCGGTATGTTCTATTTCTAGTTTTGTTGAAATCTTGTACCGTAACAACATGGCGTTTGTTACGAAAAAGTGCCAAAAAAATTAATCATCTTTACAAATATAGAATCTATAAAGATTTGCTATATTGTATCAAATCTGTTATTCGTTTTTGACGTGTTTTCTAGATACTTACATTTATAGTATTCAACACAGCGTGAAAATCATGTTAGATTATTGAGTTTTTTAACTTTAAACCTACTGCAATTTAGTCTGATTGGATTCTGTCTCTCAGGTCTAGTCTATTGGGGCTACTAAAAAATTTTTTTACGTATAAGTACTTTAGTTAATTTACATACTAGTGTCTGTAAAGATTTGTCTAGTAGAATGAACCTAGCATTTATGTTCACTGTGAACAACATAAACATAATGGAAAGCTACGTAAAAAAATTAGCAGTTGTTTAACGTTACTCTCCCTAGTAAGGACACTAACCTGAACCTTTACGAGGACTACATAAATTTTCTTAACTATGAGCATTTCAATGAGTTCATGAAATCTGTGTTACATAGTAAATGCTTAAATGTCAAATTCTCAGAACTGAATAGTTTCCATCACGTCAACATCTGATCTCATAGTTCGGTGTCTTTGATCAATAATCAATATAATTTACCATTCAATTTATCATAAGATTAATGTATTTATTGTTCTCCGCAATTATATTGTTTGTTCTAAGAATTATAAAGAAAAGTTATTCATAGAAGAAAATCATATGTTACGTCTTAAAGATTCTTATAAAATATTTTACGTATCAAAACGAGTATAACCTCAATTTTAAGATTTAATTGACAGTCCCATTCTGATGAATAAAATATGAACATGTTGCTTCACACATAAAGAAATAGAGGGATAAAAAAGCTTTTAAATTGTATTCAGGCCTTATATGGAAGTTGATCGTGGATGGCGCCTACAATCGCTCACTAATAAGTAACGAAGCACGTATTGAATGTAGATAATATAAGTGTTACTAAAAAACCGATGCCAAAAGTACTCCAAGGCTGAAAAAAAAGTTTTTGACTACATAATAATTATTCTCTATATGACAAAGGTCTCCCCCTAAAACGATATACCAATTTCCCCGTACTAGACTATCTAAAGTTGGTAATTCTTTTTTGGGAAAAGGGATACTCTTTTTTAATAAAATCCCAGAGGCTCTTTTATCACTGCCTTTTAGTAAATTTAAGAAATGTATTAAATAAAAGCTGTGTAAAAAGGCTTACTATAAAGTCAACGGTTATCTAGTTGATAAAAGGGCCTGGGACTAGTGCTAGAAAGGCTACTTCTAATTAATAAGCGATATTTGTTTTAAAATAAGTGTTATTTGATGATTTGCTATTTTAAAAGAGTACCGAGAGTTTATACGCCGGCTTTTTCTCTCGGCCTACACCCTCTGTCTTCTTTGCCGATGAGTAGGGATGTCTACCTATTCAAATTTAATGAAGTGTAATAAGTGATACCTGTATCTTATGTTCTATAATAAACATATTTTATTTTATTTTTAATTAAAATACTAAGTAATACACATACTCTCATACACACACATACGCATAGATATACGTTACGAGGATAGGCCATTCGTGACAATTTTATTTCCGATTTTAAATTTTTATTTAAGCTAAACAAATATATGATCAAAATAGTTAAAAGATTTAAAAAAAATTCTTTTATCACCAGAAATGTCTGGCATAACGCATCCCAAAAATAACAGGGTCAGTGACTTGCCCATCTTTAAAACAGATTGCGTCTATTATAAGAGTATGAATGTGAAAGATGAATGCTACTGTTAAATGTATTATTGTTGAATCAATTATGTTTACTACATGACGTGTTACTAAATTATTGACGCCTTTTGATTAAATCGAGTTTTAACATTTCATTGTTTACATTGATAAATATTGCATCAAAATTAACACAGATCGAAGCTTCCGACATGACCATAAACTATATTACTCTGTCCTAATTAGCAAATATGTTTTCAATTATTTTTATATAAACAAGACAAAATTGCCGCTTTAAACAACGCTATTATTACGTAGACAGATTATATATCTGTAAACGTATTACCGGCATCCAAAAACAAATGAACAAGAAACTAGAGTTTATCTTTTTCCGATCCCAGTTTTGTTGGTGTAAAATTGTAAACTTTATTACGAACCTAATCGTACCACGAGATCGCCCTGACATATGTCACCAAATGCAGCAAGCTGCCAACCTTGTCTTTCTATTTATACGAATTAGTCCCTACATGCAATAAAACTCACAACCTGCGACACTTATCTTGATTGACGTTGAGAGAAAACCCTTTTAAATTGTTAGAATTGCGTCAACGCTGGATAGCTTTTCTGGGAGTAACGTGATGTAACTGACAAGTTTTATTTGGTTTGTTTCTCTTTGCTATTGTAATTTTCATTACAAGGCTCGATTCATTCATGAAATCTATTCGTATTTAATTTCTTAATTCTTAACATGATTCTTCCGTGTTATTACGTGTGTCATTATAAAGTGTAATCATTATTTATTGGTATCTACGTGTAATTATTCGCAATGATTATTGTATATGGCTTTATTAGATGTAATATTGTAGTCTTTTAATGTACATTGTAAGATTTTTTAACATGAAAATGAAAAATTATGGAAAACTACTTACATCTGGGTGTTCCTTGACCGGCACATATACTTTTTCAGTCAGTGTGGTGAGCATGCCCTCTGCCTCTGGCAGAATGAGGGGCTCTTTCTTCACACCATTTATTTGGAAAAGACTCGCGCGGACTTTTGCGATTTCTGAAAAGAAAAATTAGTGTATTAGTAATGGAAGTGTTATGACATCTGGACTCTCATAAAATCATATTAGTGACTATAATTCAGGACGCCTTAACATTTACTGGAAATGATAAAATTTAATGGAGCATTGAAAATTTGCATTTACGAGAAGTTTATTACGAGTCCAGGAAAACTGGTAATTATCCGCAACAATAATACACGACACAAAACAGGGCATTAGTAGGTCAGAGATTAGAAAGAATTATTGACAGGTCAACAATGACATCATTTATAACATTGCAGCTGTGTATATTAAAGACGAAATTGAAGATATCGTAATGATTTATGAAACCGCGATAAAACTCATTTTATTACTAATTGAATCAAGAAATTCTATAGAAATCATGAAAAACAATATATAAAGGGGCCTCACTGGGCTACACTTTTAATGAAATATGTGGCTAGATCATTGCCATCTATATCCCGAAAATACAAAAAAAAACACGACTGAACAATGTATATCTCGGCAATATTTCTGCAACAGTATATGGCTCATTATTTAGTCTTTACACGGTCTACATTTTAATAATAATAATCTACATAGCTTGGCTAGTAGACGAACTCATACGCGTTGCAGCAGCGTTCTAAAAGCAAAGTCAAAACAACAAAAAAAATGTGGATGCGACCTTATTTCAATAGGCGTGATACATTTGATATTTTAAGTCTGGAAATTAAAATAAAAAAGGCTAAGTGAAAAAGGGACGCAATAATATAGCTGCGAAATATTGCAGTATTTTTGATTGCAAAGCGATCGTTCCGGCCATACGGCTGGGACACTAAACATTATACGGACAAACAAAAAATAATTAGCAATATACCCCTGCCATAATATTGCCGAGTATTGCATAGTCTAGGAGCCCCTTTAGGTATTTGTTCAATAGTAGTGAGTCATATAATATCCGGGATACTATTGTCCGACCATCTGTTTTTGCAGCATCTCATGCATTAAAAGTATGTCAGGTCACATAAGTGCCGCATGGTACAAAGGCATTTAATCTACACGTAGATGAATCTCGACTACGATTCTAATGTGTCTTAATTAAAATGGAGCGCATAAATACTTCAGAATTAATGTTCTATGCGACGCATAATTAGTTGCAGAATGAAATCGAATGTTTTTGTATCAGGTACGCATGTGGCCATACTGGGTCCATCGGGGTCTTGCAACAACGTGGCTTTCACACCATATAGGGACGTGAAGAGAGTAAACAAGCCATTAACCCGCCACGGGGCTCGTTTGATCAGTGATTAGATATTAGAGATATAGAGTGATCAGATATTTAATTATGTACGTGCGGACATTGATCGCACTTTTTAAATATATACTTACATTTTACACTGCCTACGGTTTAAGTAATTAAAATTAACAATTTTTTACAAATTAGATAGCTGAATCGTAGTAGCGATAAATAAATAACACTTTTAAACTAATATTTTTTATCTGATAAAAGTACCTACTCATCCGTTTCATTTCATTACAGGGTAAGCATAATTTGTCAGAAAGAGAAAGACTTTTTCGAAAGAGTTCAATTAGACTTAATTTAGTGTTTATGAGGGTGATATAGTCAGAATATAACTTTACAAAAGTTTAGGGAGAAAAAATAGCGGGAATAAGAATATGTTTTTTTTTTATGTAACAGGAGGCTCACCTGATAGTGATACCGCCGCCCATGGACACGCACATTGCCAGAAGGCACGCAAGTGCGTTGCCGGCCTTTGGGAATAAAATGACGACGTTACAATTATGCCCTAACTTGAAGTCAAGGTATCTGACAAAGACCTTATATTGACGTAGATCTTGAAGTTCCGTCCATCATCTATGATTAATGAATACAAATTTATGATAAATGAATTCATAAAATATGGTCGTGTCACTAATGTTGCATATTGTTTTGTACCTATGACTATAGGCGAAATATAATTTATCACTTGTTGACAGATCCGTCACAATTTGACAATAGCTGTCAAGATACTAGATCATAAGTTCATAACTCTCAAAGTGATTGGTTAGATTTTTTCAAGCCAGTCTTCGGGTTTTCAGCTATTTAAAATTTACATGACAACATTAGCACGAAAAAGACGTAAAATCTTTAACGTGACAGAATAGAACATTTATATATATATATATTTTATTTTTTATTGGACAATTCACACCAATTGACCTAGTCCCATGCTAAGCCGGTGAAGCTTGTGTTATGGGTACTAGGCAACGGATATACATACATATTATAGATAGATAGACATATTAGATAGACCTTAGCACAACACCAAATGCTCATCACATCGATGTTTGTCTCAGCCGAAGATCGAACCCTGGACCCATCGATTCGCAGTCAGGGGTACTCACCACTAGACCAATGAGCCGTAATATACATCTTTGTTTCCTAAACAAAAGTTTAGGAGTACATAGGAGTATTAGATCCTTAAAAGAATAAGTTCCAACATGCTTATAGTAAACTGTACTATATACAATATCGAATGGAAAAATTTCTTAAACTCTTGACCTAAATCTTTACAAAACCGGGCGCGACAGCGCCTTTTCGTTCAATTTTACCACATCATCTGAATATTGTGAGAATAACATCGAATTTAGTCTTCTCGGGTGACTTCGTTAGATGACGTCATTAGGTTCTTTGTAAAGCCATTTATTAACTATTGTATTAGTCATAGGTTTTTAGAGTTATTTTGAGTCGCATACTGTTAGAGAATTTTCAAAGCCTGTAACCGCAGAGTAAAATTACAGCTCTTCTGAGCTGAGTATTATATTCTTATAAACCTCTGTATTAAAGTAGATTAACCGCAGTAGATTCGATGCTTGTAATTCTATTCTACTTTTATTTAACGATTCCATGTATCAAGGTTGTTCATATCAGATTACGTAAGATTCATTTCATATTGGGTCCAAATCGCGGGATAATAATATTTTGAAACAGCTGGTATCGGCCATTTTTAAAAACAAAATGCTCCTAGGTAGCTAGGTGTTTTTTTTAACCTGATATGCCTTAATAAATTACCAATAAAATCCCTTTATGGTAAAATTGTGTCTATTGTCTAATCAACCTCTTATTGCAACACTGTTGTGAGATTCTTTTTTTAAATAAGACCAACTAAGGAAGGTATCTAAAATGCCATAGAATAGTTTTAAATAGGTAATAATAGGGGATAGTGTAAATATTTTCAGCTAATTACTAATAAATAAATAATAAATTTCTAATAAATGACCCGGTGCTTACGTATATTAAAGTAGGTGGTTGGCAAGTTCTAAAGAAAAAATTGCTTCTGCAATTTTCAATTTTGAATACCATAGTCATTTCATGACATTGCATATTATGTATGGTTTAATTTACTGTTCAAAAGCTTACGAAATCCGGAAATGAGATTATCCACTTCAAAGTCTTTAGATAAACATTTTAAACTTTTTTGACACATTACGAAATCACGTCATACGTTTAAAATAAATCTGTAATCAATGTATGACTCAGTAACGAAACATCTTAGTAATTAAAATAATATAGTTTTTAATAATTAAACTTTATTATTCTAATTCTATTCCCCTGCCATTTTGTCCAGGGACTTTTTTCTATCTCTTATATTGTTATTAAAAATATACATAAAATAAAATCATACTTTGAGATAGGCCCCGGCTATATCGGTAATATTATTTTTTACAACAGCCTCCTTCACATATTTAATAATTTTGTCGCAGAAACGTTCCAGGTACGGTCTGTGCTTTGTTAACGTGGCCTATAGGCCGTTGCGGTCTACGGTCATCTGTGTTAAACGAATCCTGATATTCAATAGGTTTGAAAAGCCATATGTTTGAACCCCGGCCCATGGATGGATTTTTCTCTATAAGCATTTGCTTGTACGGTAGACATTGATAGAGAACCGGCATGGATTTAACCGAAAATTAAGGATGCGCAAGCACTGAAGGCAGATGATCTGCCTATAAAGAGTATTGGTAAATGCAACATGCATAGGTATGTACTGTATCAACTATACTCCCTTTACTCAGAATATGCTATTGTTTGCAAGTTCTCTTAGTAGGAAAAGAAGCCTTCAACTTCTCGGGATACAACGATTTGCATTTTCCATAAAATGTGCCGAGATTCCGCAAGTCTGGCCACGTCTATAATTAAACATTGTTTTAAAACAAATGAATCACTTAACGCGTAACTCATAAATCAATACATCTCAGTCTCAGAATCACTTTCAATTTTGCCGCTGCTTTGCGGAACATTTATATAAACAAGAAACTAAGAGAAACATGTCTGAAACGAAGCGTTTCTAGCTTGAAGGTTCAGCGCACAGAATACACAGAATTTTATTCTAGAAACTTTGACCCCATCTATTTCATACATGCGCAAATTCCATGAAATATGTTGTTCATGCAGCAGGCATAATGCTTTGCACGCTTGCTATGCATGTTTTAATCCTCCATCGTTGCACAGGGCTCATACTAGTACCTTGTCTAGTAAATGAGATTCTGTTGCGGGTGTAAGTCTGCAAGACTTTGACCAGCCAATAATTTCAAATGGCGCAAACGAGGATACGGAGACGCCATAAAAGGCAGCTGCCGCAGCCCATCGACATCGCCTTGCCGGCCTTTAAGAATACCTGGAAGATACAGTAAGTATGTCCTTTCTGTATCTTCCAGGAAAGACCACTGGAATTCGATTCCACAGCTCGTCAGTTTCACAACTTTGAAGTCAATAATGTACAATTATATTTATACTTATGTAGTACACTGGAAGAAATAATAATTGCGTTCGAATATTTGTAAATTCTCTTTCTAATATTTTTATTGGGCTGGATTATTCCGAATATTTGAACATGTTTTTCTTTCACAGACACACGTCGTAGGATCTCTATCTTCATCTTACTAGGAAGTTTTAAGCTTGCATATAAAACGATCCATTGGTTCCATTTGTTATCTTATTATATTAGGCTTGAGGACTCGATTCCAGAGTAGCCATGCTTAACCGTAATATTAGCATGAGAGTTTGTTAATATTACAGACAAGAAAACGGTTTCACGTTACACGGTTCCTTTAAAAGAAAGTTCATGTACATAGATTGGAAACAATACAAATGAGGAAAGAAATGAGAACAATAAGAAATGAGCGGAGTTTCACACGTGAAGTAACGAAGCGTAAAAGTCTACGGCCAGTTTGCGTGAACCTCCATCACGCAAGATTCATTGACGGATATACTAATGAAAGCAAAAGCATCATTATAATATATTATTCAGTGAAACTTTAATTAATATTTTGCACAGGTGAATGAATAAGCAGAGAAATTACATTATTTATATTAATCAGTTTCCAGTGCTTTACAGCAACGGTCAGCAAAAAAGTATACGGATATTAACGCCATTTACAAGCATTATTTTTTTACTGACGTTCATTAAATTAACATATGTACTTATTTTTTTGGATTTTTGATGGTTTTTTATTTTATTTTATAGAATAGAGGGGCAAATGAGACTACAGGACACCCAAAAACGGGTATCGTAGCCCATATAGACCCATTTTAGTGGGACTTTGAGGTAGGAGTATCTCCAAGGGAAGATGGGGGACCATGAGTCGATTACACAGTTAGTTAGTTCGCAATAGAAATTGTCGAAGTTTTGTAAGCTATTTTAAATATTAAACAACTGAACTACGGAAGCGATTCAATTTCGCACGTAAATACAATTTCGTATATAAATTTCGCTTTGCGTGCTTCAAAATTCTTGTAAAATAATCTTTGTAAAATTGTGACGTATCAATATATATAATCGTAAAAGACGTCTCAACATGAAATTCAGGTTAAATATGTTTCAAATCAAATTTGAGGAATATAATCCAGACCAAACTCGCAGCATTCAAACCACGATTTCATAAAGCACAAAATAAATAAACAATGATATTCTCGTTTATAACATGAGTCAGTGAAACAGCAAACACGAAATATTCCCATTCAAGGAGCCATAGGCTAATGTTATTTTAAGAGCATTTAAGAATGTTATCCAAACAGCCGTTCACTTTCAGTCAATAGAACGCACTTCCTGCTCTCAAGTGTCAATGGTACCAATTGCGTACATTATGGCGATCTTTGAAAAATATTTACGGTATTACGGAATCAGGGCACGTCTTGAACGTCAATCCAACTTTAACTTGAGTTGTCTATGGGCGAGATTGAGACTTGATATAACAAACAGATCACATCGTCATACATATGTCAAAAATGACATTAACAAAATTTGACCGCCATTTGGCGGCCATTTTGTAAGTTACCATTGTCTAACCAGATTCGATAAATGAAGAAAAACATTCTTAATCTAATCTAAATTACCTATAACTCAGATTAAAACTAAAACCTCCTTTTTCAAATTAGTTTAACATTGCATTTCCCTCCATCAGGTCTTGGTTGCCTAAGATTCAATTGTACATGTGAAGTTGACAAAGTAATATGCGCCATACAATACATTCAAGAACTTCGGATAACTTATTGTGTGGGACGACATTCATTCCTCAGAATAGTGAATAAGATTGATTCTGACTCATTTTTCAATGACCACATGTTGAGGACACGAGGCAAAAACTGGGCTCCAAGTTTTAATTACATTTGTTAGACTCAGTAATTTAATCGCTAAATGGTGAACATAAATGTTTCTGTGAGATGTATTTAAAAGATTATAAGTGTTAAACTTGTATTATTAGAGTTAATTTGTTATTAATACGGTCTTAGAGATTCTTATAATATATATATAATACATTAATATAACGTTATATATATAATACATTATATAACGGTATTGAAATAATTATTTAACAATTAGAAAGCGGTGTCTTGCAGTTTACCTCCCTTACGTATACAAGTAACGAGTAGAGAATAGAGAGAATTCGATTCGAATAATTGTATATATTCCCCAAACCCCAATACGGATCAGCAAAGTAAACGGTTAAATATTAAAGCAATTCTCTATTAAGAAAGCGGCAAATACTGAGTATTGGCATACTATCATCGAATGAGACCACGATAATTACTTTCAATAAACATTGATTGTGAAAATTTACGGGTACACGATGAATGTACTATTTAAGTGTTATACACCCGCGAAATCGGAACTATTTTTCACGCGCAATTTCGTAAAAATTTATATAGACATACCTTATTGAAGTAAGGTAAGATTCAGAGTCTAGACTTAGCGGCCGCTTTCTATACTCAATCCCAATCAAATTTTTACTACTTGAGATTAATATTTCAATCCATTTCTCATAAGCTACACTTCAATGGATCGATAGTCAATCTATTTCCGTAAACCATCTTTGGGAAGACCGATCGGTTTTTTTTCCATAGAACTAACGAGTAAACTATAACTAACTGTCCAAAACGTATTAAATTTTCAGTTATACTAAGCGGTAAGTCTCGACTCTCAGTTGCACTGCTAAAGACAGAATGTGGCACAGGGCTGAGTAAACTCTCCAAACCACCTCGGTTACTTCATTAACGGAAAGTTAGTAGCATAATCTAACCCGATAACTCAGAATTGAGACTTAGCACTAAGTATTATGGAACATGGTGTAACGGTTGCAGCTCCTTACAAACTTTTTGTAAAAAATGACTTGGCGATTAAAAATTGTGGCGGAGAGTTTAATGCCAGTTCTCGTCCGTTCTGCTCCCTTGATTTGAGAACTGTCAGTAAATGTAACATTAGAAGCATTTAATATGTATTTCTTTATTGACGTTATGAAGTGGACAACCTAAATGAATAAATGATTTTCAATTTCTATAACTTCCGCATCTTATCGCATCGTATACTTCTGAATTAACCTTACCCTAAAAAAATATAATGAAACTTATACATACTCAAATAAATCTACAATATTAGGACATTATTTGGACACGAAAACCGGCCGCGGTATTATTATAGCTATAAACCCGCTAGACCGAACCGACAGTTAACTGATTTATCGTCTAATATTTATTTTTCACGGTTTACTTGTAAAACAGTGTAAATAGAACACGTTTACGGTGGCGAAAACTATTCGATGCGCTGCCAAAGATTCTAAAGTTATTTGTGTAATAAACTTTTGTTTTATCTTTTTCGTCGTATTATTTTATGTAAAAACTAATTACTCGTTAAATTAGTTTATGCATCCGTTGTATATTTTTTAAATTAGTGTCAGCTGACATAAAACGAATATAGCTATATGGCGATGAATAAAATGATTTGAAAATGGAATATCGTATATCGTAATCTGATTTAGTATTTTATTAAGATAACTTTTACACATTTAAAGAAAACATTTTAAATCTGATTTTTCAATTTTTACTAAGGAAGTTACTCGGGCTTAAATTGAACTCAAAATTATTTTTCATCAGAAAGGTATGCGATTTTCAAATGATATACCTCACGAAATAGGTATTTGATTGTGACTTACTGGACTTGACTAATAGCTTAGAAAACCATCTTGATCGGTCTTTTAACTTCACTTCAGGTCATTCTACACCAGTCATTATAGACATTCAAAATCGAAAATTTGATAATAATTCCAAAAGTTTTCAAACTTCGGTCAAGTGAATGGTACATTGGGACGACAATAAATCTCATTTTGCAACCTTGTCCGCAGTCCGGAACATTGTTAAAATTGCAATTAAATTAATTTTATGTCTGTATGGTCGTGAAAAAAATTCCAAAAGTTCTGCAAACTTGGGGAAGTTTTCGATATAATATTTCATATCACCTATAAAATTTGCAACCAACCTAAGTGCACGGAACATTTTTTGTTATTTATTTTATTTTCGATATATCTGTCAAATTTGCAGAACTTTTGGAACGTTTTCCTTCAGTTTAATAAAGAACAACATTAATTTTTAATAACAAAAAATGTTCCGTACACTTAAATTGGTTGCAAATTTGACACGTGATGTAAAATAATATATTTAACACCACTCCAACTTTGTACTTTTGGAATTTTGGTCTCAAGAACTGAGCAAATTATCATTTATTGCATTTTTAACAATGTTCCGGACCGCAGAGCAGGTTGCAAAATTTTATAGTTTGTTTTAATACCACTCCCGACCTTACATCAAAATTTGAAAACTTTTGGAATTATTATGAATTAATTGTCTTGACTGACTGGACTATTCCAGCTTCCTTCGACTATGCAATGAGGTCTTATATTCCTATGGAGCGTATGGTCCACTCACTTCCACTTTCGGCGTTTTATCGCAAAAACAATTGCACACTACCGTTGCATATTTCTTTATACATTTGCATTAACACTGTATTGTTGGAACAACACGTTATATCGTCAACGACAATTGGTGATAATTCTTGAATTTGATGATGTTAACAAGAGAATTTATAACAGTTGAAAATTTACATGAATTTTCTTATAAACATAATATATATTATATACTAGGTTTGTTATGTAGCACAAATTCATAAATCTATTAGAATACATAATGTTATTTTGACACGGAGACAATGGATAATTCGGGCACTTGGCAGGTATAGGCAATAAAATGCTTGTCAACTTAACCATTAATAACACTTCACCTACATGACTGTACTTCATACTGACAGATAAGTGTAACTGACAACTGACAGGTTACAAAACTTAGGTAGGTGTTTGTTATTAATGCACCCTTGTTTTAAGTTACAAATTAGTTTTATTTGCAATAGATACGCGTATTTTATTATTCTTGACTTTGTAGACGTAATAAGTGAAAATTATGTTACCGTGACAATTGACGTCATGGATGACAGTTGACAGTACAAGACAATTAAACTGATTATTAACATATAATATGTAGTTTTAATGCGATCTACGCCTTTAGCAGTCTCATAATCCTAAACTTTTTAACGTACTTAGTTACATTGAGTTTCGACTCTGCCAAGAAAGGATTTCTTAATAACGCGATTTAGCTATAAATTGGTTATTGTTTAATTGAATATTATTTCTCAATCATAGGTATTTCTCTCTCTCTTTTAAATTCAATCATACTAAATACTATTGAAAAGCAGAATATTCTTTTTTTTTAAATATTATTATAAGCTATTCTTGTATTTATCTGTACTTAAGGATATCAAAGTCAATTTTGACGAATGCATAATAATGTGTCATTTATGCAAAGTCGTTTCACAAAAGCCCGCCTACGCGATGCCTTGACAATAGATACAGGTGATGTGTCATTGTTATAAGATGTGGTTATAAAACTTATGTTTTAATCCTAATAGCTCTTGACTCGGTAATTATCGATTCAATATGCATGGTTTGGTATAGGGTATAAAGTATATACATGAGTCACAAAGAAGAAAATATTTTCTGGTAGTTACTAGCTGACCAGGCAATCGTTGTATTGCCATGTATATTAGGAAACATTCTACATTTTAGTTCAATAAAAATAACTATCTAAAATAAAAAAAATAGGAATTGATCGTAGAGGGGCGAAATTTAGGGGTTGTTTGTATTTTTGTATGATGTATCATAAGAAAATAAAAACTAAAAAAATTCTAAGAAATAAAATAAAAAATGTTGGGGTAAACACCCCTTATCACTTAGGGGTTTGAAAGATAGATAGTAGCCGATTTTTCAGACTTACTGAATATGCATAAAAAATTTCATAAGAATCGGTCCAGCCGTTTCGGAGGAGTATGGAAACGAACATTGTGACACGAGAATTTTATATATTAGATATGTTTTAACACTACTATGAGATTGTCAAAGTATTAAGAGGCTAACGTAAAGAAGTATATTGGCTCCAAACGTACGAGTATGCTTCAGCTAGAGTCCCGCCACGATGGTTTGTGTAAAACTAGATCTTTTTATACTATTAAGCAGGTATATTTTATATCCGCGTAAAATCCTTTTTTAATTTAATAATATTTGTTATACTGCAATAGATTTCAATATTAAAGATCATTAGATAATTTCTTATTAAACCAGCGAACTGCGACTTGATCTGCGCAACTTTAAATAATACAGATTCGTCATAATAAATGTCTAATGAATTCAGAAACTATCAAATAATTTATTTAAGGACCGACGCAAAAAAGCTAAAACCTTTAACCCGGCAGTCACAAATAAAAACTCTTTTAATTATAAAGTAGGTACAATATAAAGTACTGTCATAAATAACTGATGCCAAAACACGCGTAACTACAATGCGACACAAATTAACACCACCTTTTCATGATGTCTAAAAATAATGGGCCGGCCGCCATCTTAGCAGCAATTAGTTTTCAATTGTTTAATTATCTCTCCCACGAAATTGGCTATTTAAAGGACAACAGTGACCACGTTTGAGGTTTTACCGAGCTTTTGTCATAGACAAGATATAACTAACAGTATAGTTTTAATTGTATGTTAATAAATTTATATTTTTATCAACAATTTACAGTATTAACAATATTCTTAACGTACATGGTAATAATAATAATAAATAAATAATAATAATTAAAAACAAATTTAATAATTGTATAACGACATCGAAGGGACTGCTCGTCGTAACAGCCGATGACGTTGTTATTAAGTAACTAATACAATATTCTATTGTACAGCTGGTACATTTGATTTTGGTCAATATAACCGGTATCTTGTTCTAAACGATGTCGTCGTAAACGGTTTTGACTGTATATTATATAAAAAAATATTTATATTTCTACCATTGAAAATCCATTGCGAAACAAAGTAAATGTTATTACTATTATTTCTAAAAAAACTAGTGTTAAAGACACGAGAAGACAAGAGTGAGGTTGGAGCTCCAAGAACTCGCACTTTTATGGACCAAACTCGAACCTTCTTAGTGAAGGAATGCCGTCTGATAGCGGCGCAGGTCAGGGTTGCGCATTCGAATGACAATTATTTTTCACAGTATATGGGTAAATCAAATTCAGGCATGTACTCGTTGGTGACTGTTGCTAGGATCGTAACTAGTGGAACTCTATGGGCTCGCTTTTGGAAGGCATAATATATAAACATTACAAAAAGTAAGTATACGTCAAACTTTTAACGCATACGATACGTTTCAGCTTATAATAACAGCTCTGTGACGGCTTGTCCACGGACATTTGTTTTAATAATTATGACCTTTTGGTATTGTTATCTATAGAACAGTGGTACATCACATTCTATTGTCAATAGTTTCCATTATGGGGATTTTTATTCATATTTTCTTTACACCAATATTCATCCCTCAACACAGGGACTCCCTAATGTAGGGACTAGCGATAGATGAATTTTGTCACAACCTATTTGTTATGAATAAAGTTATTATTATTACATATGCTGTTCATCAGGGATAATGTAGGATACATGTAAAACTTGCATCATTAGTAGGGTCGAAAACGGTCAATCTCTCACTCGAATAGAATTTAATTAATACAGTACGTTGCATTAATGAAGTAATTGATTATTTAAATGGAAAACTTACCTTGGCAGAAATATCTGTAGGATTATTACGTACTTTACCTAACATTTTATGATGTCTTAGTAAGTTACTAAACGTTTTATTAAGTTTAATTTAAACACATTTTTACATTGATTTAAACATTAGGTTTATTTAGTTATTATATTAGTAAAGATAGAGGGGAGATAATGAAACTGATTACATCATCAGGAAATAGCTAAATTAATAAATTCTTGTGTTGAGAATATTAAATGCCCTTGCCTATTTGTCTATGACAAAATGTATCATAACCGTGGTAAAATCGATTTAGCATCGGTTTAAGAGACAAACTGAAGTATTTCCGAGCAGTGATGGCCTAGTGGCTTCAGCGTGCGACTGTCATACCTGAGGTCGTAGATTCGATCCACGGCTGTGCAATGGACCTTTTTTCTATATGTGCGCATTTAATATTTGCTCGAACGGTGAAGGAAAACATCGTGAGGAAACCGACATGTCTCAGACCCAAAAAGTCGACGGCGTGTGTCTAACACTGGTGGCTGATCACCTACTTGCCAATTAGATTTAAAAAGTTATCATGAAACAGATTCAGAAATCTGAGGCCAAGACCTAATAGTTTTTTTAAGTATTTCCGAACCAATTTCACTTAGGGTCCTTCGAAAAATGAGCATACTTATTCTTAAAAGGCAACGCATTTGCGAACCTACTAGCAATGTGCCCACGGGCGGTATCACTTAATATCAAGTGAACCTCCAGCCCGTTTGCCCTCTGTTATATAAAAAAATAAAAGAGTGGACTAAAGGCCGCGTACGACTCTCATCCCAAAGTTAATAGGACTTTCAGTCTATGTGCGCATTAAATACTCGCTCGTACGGAGAAGAAAAACATTTGAATAAACGGCGTAGGCACACATGGCGGCTGATCACGTACTTGCCTATTAGGAAAAGCTGAATGATCACGAAATAGATACAGAAGGAGGTCACGACGAGGTTTGTGGCGCCAGTGTTTTGTTTTTAATAGCAATTTAGTTTTAATAAGAACATAACATTAAGCATTTTATAATAAGTCTTTAAAAGTTGTAACAAATGTTAAATTTGACTCAACCTGATATGTGTGCTTAAATTACAACTTGTTCGATAAGACGTCAAAAATAACAAAATATTTCAAGCATTTACATAGGTCTCGAGGTCTCGTGGTCTATTAATCAATGACACAGTACTTAAAAGAACAGTCGGATATATTAAATATTATTAAAAAAAAAATACTTATAAAAGCGGTGTCTATAGGGTAAAAGGATTGTCACATTTAGCTTATAAATGCGTGTTTATTTAAGACTATAAACAAGAAAACTACAAAATATTTAATCATTTTAACGTTTTATAAACAATAGTTTAGCATTTAAAATTATGAACTATTTTCACAATACCTAAAGCTATACTTTAAAATTTGCAGTAAATGTGGAAAACGCGCGGTTAGCGCTCGATTCTATAAGATTTCATAACTAAACCCTACTATAATCTTTAATGATGGTATTCTCCGCCAAAGGGCAGAGGTGACCGGACCTCCCGCGGGTCCACCACTCACTAATTGATTAAAAAGGCGCTTGAACATAATAAAAAAGTTCAAAGGTCTTACGATTACACGTCAATCAACTTTTTTGTCAAATTCGTCTATGGTTAATTGAAATTAACCAACTAAAGTTACTCAAGTTAATTTTAAATGGATAACCTAAATTCTATGAATGATGTACTTTTAAAAACCTCCTCATCAAGGTGACGGTATTTAACCACAAACACACATTTAAAGGGCCTGATCGACGGACGAATAAGACCGCGGTTTTATGGCTCGTCGGTAAAGCTCGCCGGTGTATCATTGCAAAACCACGGTTTTAAATACCGCCGAGCCTGGCTCGGGGCTCGTCGTCGTGTTATATTTTTTAATCGGCTCGCCATACAAAACCGCGTGTCGATCACGGCCGGCGAGCCGAGCCGTCACTTTTCGGCGACAGCGCTAGAGGACGGATGTGTGCCAGAAGAGCTGTGTACCTAACTACCTACTACAAACTTCGCGTGCGTGCTCAGTCCGTGTCACAATAATGGATCTACGTACTTGCAGCCACGATTTTATAATACAATTTATAAATGTCTTTCGAGACTGTCCCTGTTTATGGCAAACTAAATCAAGCGAGTATAAAAACAAAGAAAATAGGCTTGCAGCATATAATAAACTCGTGGATATTGCAAAAAAATACGAAACAAACTCGGATATAACCGACATTAAGAAAAAAATTCAGTCACTACGAGCTTCCCACAGGAAAGAACGAAACAAGGTTAAAGCGAGCATGAGAACCGGCTCCGGAGTTGAAGATTTGTATCAGCCAAAGTTGTGGTATTATAAGGAGCTAGAATTTCTCAACGATCCGATCGAAAGTAAGTATATAGGTAATATAGGTGCGTACCTATCAATTTTACTATAAATAAATAAATAAAAAAATTGGTTATTGACAAGTAGGTAACAATAATTGTGGTATGTAAGTATGTAGTTCTTTATTAACACATAAATTTATTTTTTAATTTTATTTATTTTATAAATATACAGGGTGTAACGGTTAAGCGTAGTCATATTTTAAGGGCTTGTTCTACTCATAAATACGAACAATTTTTACTATGGGAACAACTTCGAAATCGCAATATGAAATATGACTACATCTAAAGGTTACACCCTGTATATATCTTTTTTTTTTCATAACTGCGTAATATCCTATGGCAAGATAACACAAGGCTTCAGACTCGGAACAAGACATGTTTGCGACTGTTTTGCTTGCTAATCGATCAGCACCAACGAGCCGCGAGCCAGGTTCGTCGGTATTTAAAACCGCGGTCTTATTCGTCCGTCGATCAGGCCCTTAATGTCTCGACGTCAATCAATTTCTCGTAATGATATTTTAAATGTCCTAATATTAATATAAAACCACTAAGGTGTTTTTCATATTATTATTATATATATAATAGAGCATGTATATAATTCAAAGTGTTCTTTTGTGATATTATATGATGAGGATTGTTTCTCAGATAGTAAATAAATGATTTTTTTAACTACCTCAAAGTTGATAGAGAAAATGCAAGACGGATAGCTAAAGCGCACTTTTGAAAAAGGTTCCTAAAACTCACTTTTGAAAAAGGTAGCTAAAACTCACTTTTAAAAAAGGCAGCTAAAACTCACTTTTAAAAAATCTGCTAAAACGCACTTTTCAAAAAGGTAGCAAAACGCAGCTTTGAAAAAGGCACCTAAAACTCACTTTTGAAAAGGGCAGCTAAAACTCACTTTTGAAAAAGACAACTAAAACGTACTTTTGAAAAAGGCAGCTAAACCTCACTTTTGAAAAAAGCAAACGTCGGATCATGTCGCTTTAGAGTTGAACAATTACAATCAAGCGAGGAAAGCATTCTAACGGCAAAGGCTTGTCACAGCTAATATAGCATTAGAATCGCAAGAATTGTCGATGATCCTTAAGTCGTAATAGGCTTAAGGTAAACCAGATCATGTACACTTTTAGATCCTTGATTAAAAAGCCATTAGATAAATACGTATTACCATACACAGTACACATAAAACACTCAAGCAACTTAAGGAGTAGTAATTAAAATAGCTGAGGGGTTAGTTTGACCACTTCAGTCGGCACGGTTGGGTGATTCCGGTGTAATTGCTTGTCTAAAGCAATGCCGACAGTAGCGGCGTGATTGTAAACTATTTAAATGCAATATATATTGAGTTCTTTATTCGAAAATGCTTTTGATTCTGTGGCACAGCGTCGTATGGTAGCCCTATAGTTACTCTGTGGACTGTGTCATATTCTGTCAAAATTTATTTTGAATTTGACGTTTCTCAAGAGTAAGTTGTGAGTTTGAGTCTAAGAGTTGACAGTTATTCCGTGATACACGTGAAAATCAAAAAGCAACAACATCCATTTTGTTTTCAATTATTTCCAAAAACCAATTAATCTGGTTACTGTCGACCAAACGCGATAGCGACAGCTATAATTATTAATAATCTTGATAAGACAACTGCAATTATAATTTTAGATACATATATATTTTTACTTTTCTCATTGTACAAAAGTTATCTATATGAGTTAATAATATTTCGTTTCAAACAACCTTTTCCGTAAACACTCAATGTCACAATCGAAAAGTGACAGATGACATCTAACCTTGATATAGTGCACTCAATTACTCCTACGTCTAATTAAATTACGAAACACTCTTCCTATTCAATAAGTGGTCACCCACACAAGACTTAATATTGAAGGCAAAATCGCCTACGTGATTACTAAGTTCTAATAAATGCCGATTCATAGACTACCTTTTATTTTATACATACGATATACAAGTTTTTTACACCACCTAGAGGGGATATTTTTAAAAACTAAAACTAAATTTGATAATTTAAAAAAAACGTTAAAACAGCCACGATTTTTACAAATTGAATCTTAATTTATTTTAAAACATTGAGAAAATTATCGCTAGCCATTTAAAAATAAAGAAAGTAGAGAGTGAAGTTTATGTTATTGAGTAACTAGGTTTTTTCAAGTGATTATATTAAAAAGTACCTAAGTCTAATATATAGTATTTGTACGAAAATATTGCTTTAAAATTTACATGTGTAACTTACTATGATACATCTCTCTTAATATTTTAGAGAGGTTTAAACTCTAAATCACAATGTATAAGTTTAACAACATTGTGAAGATTCTTCATGTATAATGAAGAAAATGGTCGCTTTCATCTGATAGGTACGTCTCACCACAACCGGTTGTATTTCATACGAATAGAGCATTGTGCCTGTGACAAATTGTGAAACCTCAGTCTACATTACTTGATGACAAATAACATATTGTATGGCACTCATTTTGCATAATACAACAGTTAGACTAGAGAAGGTTTATCGAACCTAACATATGTAATAGAGAAATCGATTTTGAGGTACAAAGAAACAGATACTACTATGATAATTATTATTTTAAGCTACAATAGCAAGAGAACTGAACTCACAACCTGGTGGCAAGAGAAAGCCCGGTAAACCGAGGATGCGTTGGTGGGATGGAGTTGGAAACAATTGGGGTTCGAAGTTGGACGCAAAAAGCACTAATACTAAAGCACAAATAGATTGCGATGGCAAAATGTAGTTGAGGAGCTCAAGACCCATAAGGGGCTGTATAGCCATTGATAATGATAATGAAACTAAAACAGCAATGAAAGTTAAGTGTCAAATGAAGATGTGTTCTGGGCTGGGTGTATGCAAGGTCGCGTGTGCTGCCCGAATGCGGTCCAAGGATCAAAGATGTCAATAATGCTGCCTTAAGTGAATTATTTGTTATTGAAGACTTTTTTTGACGCGTTAGGGAAAAATGACGAGAGTACATTTTTACGATGCGCGCGCACACCGTCACAAAAAACCGACACCCTGAAGTTAGCTATAGTCAACATTTTAGTTTTATCTTACGTAAAATATTTTTTTTGAAAAGATTCAAAAAATTTAAATATTTATTATATGTACACTACCAACGCGTGTACATAAGTACACATACGTTTTTTTTTTAAATTATAAATGAGCCTTGGATAAAACGCAACTGTTTCGTTGTGACGCGCAAATGATTACGTCAAAAGTTTAACAACTAAAGATCTTATTCATAAATGTATAAACATAAAATTAAAAAAATGTGTTTCAAGTTTCTTTGCAAATGACAGGAGTTATAAGGCATCTACTCACGCACTTTAATACTTTATTATAATTATATACATAATATAGTTTATCGTAGATTCTTGTTTCTATCAACGCGTTTACCTTAAAAGGCGAGTTTGCAGGTTAATATTGTTTATATTACATAGATTATGTCACGAGTCGAGTTTAAAGGGTATTTTCCAAGGGCATTATTTGTCGCCTCTATTGAGGTGTATAATTTACACAACATTAACTACTTAGCAATTTTTTATTTACTGTCGAGAATAGGGAATAAGAAAATCACATTTGCCCCCCGTTCTATAAAAAAAAAAAAAAAACCATAATACATAATACATAATACATCTTTAAATTGCTTTTGTTATTGATTAATTAGAGCAGTGTTGGCCTAGTGGCTTCAGCGTGCAACTCTAATCCCTGGTATCGTAGGTTCGATCCCCGGCTGTGCACCAATGGACTTTCTTTCAATGTGCGCATTTAACATTCGCTCGAACGTTGAAGGAGAACATCGTGAGGAAACTGGCATGCCTTAGATCCAAAAAGTCGACGGCGTGTGTCAGGCCCAGGCGACTGATCACCTACTTGCCTATTAGATTGACAAGTGATTATGCAACGGATACAGAAATCATTTATTTTATTTTTATTCAATAATAATTAGTGTATTGGTAAGAAAACAAAACAAAAGATATACTCTAAAATCAAACCACAAAGGAATTCATATTCCATATACTAGTAAATTACGTATAGGAATTATAGGCAATATATTCATCATCTGTGATCAATTTGTAAGTGCCAGTTGTGAAATACAAACCATAGTCTCTGTAACAAGATTCCTACTCCTCCGAGGGGTGTTTATAATTATTACGCATGAATTATTACTTATAACTGCAACGTACTTATACTTTCTGAATGCCGCTGCCAAATTGTTTTCTTTTTCTTACACATGCGCGATTGAGGCTGATAGCTAGATAGATAGTTTATAACAAGACTAAGCAGATAGACATAAATAGAAAGCCTTTAATGCTGTTTAGTTTACATGTTAAGTATAAGTATCAAGTAAATGAATAATATAATATTTAGTCCATATCTATTGTAAAGGCTTTTTCTCACGCCCTACACCTTCTGTCTTTTTTGCCGATGAGTAGGTATGCCTACAAATTCAAATTTAATGACGTGGAATAAGTGATACCTGTATCTTATATTCCATTATAAACATATTTGACTAAAAAACCGGTTATTTATTTATTTACAGCTTTTCGACTAACGCCTCTTCTAAATTCTTCCAATCTTGTTCTCTAGCGGTTCGAATACATTTTGGACCACCTTTTTTATCGTCCAAATATATAGAAAATGCATCAAATTATCGGCATACACATCAATTCATTACGTTATCGAAATAGCGAGTTTTTTAAATAATTGTATGAACACCCTGTATTATTTAAGGTATCAGCATCACTGCAACACAATGAATGCCTGTTTCTATGAATTGCGGTTTGCTCGTAAACGGAATTGGAACAGGGTTTACAGTTCATTGGTTCATTGAATAAGCTATTTATATAGAGCGTAATCAATTTATTCTTAGATTCTTGAAACTTAAGTATATACATATTAGTTATAAAGTCAAAATCTGTTGTAACGACATCGAAAGGACTACTTATATTTGGTCGTAAAAACCGATAGTCGTAACCGGTATGTTGTTCTAAACGATGTCGTCGTAAACGGTTTTTACTGTAGTTCAAAACCCCCGCGTAGTCGGGGTCTGAAACACTTAGAAACCTCAGACAGAAGACTTTGTTTGCCTCACTGGTTGATATAACCAAGTAACATTGCTACAATATCACATAAATACAGATTTAACTGATAACCTCATTTGTAGGTTAAAACTTAATAAGATAAACATAAAATGATCTTAATACGTTATTTTTTGTAAAAAAAGTGTAGGACTATAACAATCTTTTGATTCGAGCTTGTGCCGAGTGGATAATGCTCTTCATCGCTGTATTTTAGTAAATTTTCATCAAGGCATATTACATTATACACCTCCTAAACCTTCCTCAGGAATCACATCCAAGGTGAAAACTGTGCAAAAATTAGATTTTTATGGCGTTCTTACATAGACCTCGGTCGCGTCTCTCTGAACACCATAGACGTGCATATAATACGTGAGAATAAGTATAACAGAGCAGTGTTGGTCGAGTGGCTTCAATGTGCGACTTCATCCCTGGGGTCGTAGGTTCAATTCCGGACTGTGCGCCAAGTCGGTACGGTGAAGGAAAACATCGTGAGAAAACCGCATGCCTTAGACCCAAATGTCGACGGTGTGTGTCAGGCATAGAACGTTGATCACCTACTTGCTTATTAGAAATGATCACGGAACAGATATAGAAATCTGAGGACTAGACCTAAAAGGTAGCAACATTGGTATATGTACCTATATAAGAATTATGATTGATAAAAGTAAACCCAAAATCCTATTTAATACAAAAGTATGTATTACACTTATGCGAAGTAAAAATAACAACGTTTAATGAAATGATTCATGCGGTAAAAAATATGTTCATTAATACAAGTTACGACACATTCGTCTGCAATTAAAAGCGTATTTTTTATTACATTCAATTATAGAATAATGAAAGTGTAAAAATCATAATAGAACATATTGTTTCACGATGCTGAACCAAATTAATAGATATTTTTATGCGTTATTTAGCTGTTATATTATCTTTTTTTATACATTATTTTATATACGTTTGTTCTAAACAACGATTTTTTTTAAATTCAAACTGGCTTGCCAGTTGGTTATAAAAACTATCGCTGTTCATTGACACTAATTTATTTATTTCTTTTTATTTACATGTACATTGTGTACATTCACAAGGAACGTGATTGACGTGATCGTTGTGGAATAAACTTTGAACACCATCCCTCCATGGATATTTTTTATTGCGTATGCGCAAGTATTCATAGTCCCGACATTCTCCTTTTTCAGGCAGCGTGTGATTATAGCAAATAAAACCTTGTATTATTATAAGAGGAAAGCCAACAAAGAACGTAAGGAATTTATATTTCTTCCAAGAATCTTTCTCGTAGTGTAAGCGAGGTACGCAAGGGTTTGGAGGGATAATGCTGGGACGACAACATGTGTTGGGCGTTATCTTCGGACCTTGTTCGGGCATTGGGCATGTAGGACATCCGCATTGACAACCAGGTTTTGAAGAACCTCGCGGTGGACTGAATAAACTGTACTTTCGGACAAACAGTTTGCCCATAGAACTTAATTTCTGTTTTTTTGTAATTTTGTAATTTGTATTCAATCGATGAAAGATTTTTAGGAAACTCTTTTTGGATTAAATAAACTATTTGGACAGAATCGTACACTTGGAGCCGAACTATTTGCCAGGGATAAACTGCCTCGTAAACTGCAGAAGATTTTCATTCTATAATTTTGTATTCTTCAAATAATTTGCATTCAGCCTTTTTAAATAAACAAAACAATTTTGTATTCTATTTATACCATATCAAAAGTCACAGTTTGTATTATAAAATAGTTATACAATAGATCCGTACAAAATTCCAGGTATACGGTATTAAAACACCTGTTAAGTTGCCAACAGAATAACAAAGTGTTTTGTTATGTTAAGTAGTAAGAAATAGCGTTAGTTGATTCTAAGACACGGTTCAAAACATTGATAGAATGAAAAGATGAGTATCTGGCGGTCAAAGGATGAGGTCATTAAATGATCCAATAGTTTCTTTGTTTTTTTTTAAACTTTATACTAAGTAGATATATAGGGGCCTCATAGCCTAGCGGTCTTATTAAGAGGCAGCAGCTAGGTGAGCGGTACCGGGTTCGATTCCCGGTTCGAGGGCAAGTTTTAATTTAATTTAAAATTTGTTCTCGGCCTTTGGGAGGG
This sequence comes from Pieris melete, assembly GCA_963693345.1. Taxonomy (NCBI): domain Eukaryota; kingdom Metazoa; phylum Arthropoda; class Insecta; order Lepidoptera; family Pieridae; genus Pieris; species Pieris melete. The sequence continues at coordinate 2,049,898 of CAVNZK010000043.1, read as the reverse complement.
TTATGCGGTACCGGGCGAGTGCCTAAACCGTACATGGAGGACACGGTCGAATTTCTAAAGACAAGCACGAATTATAAAAAATCCACTGCATGTTATTGTGAATATTGTTTACAAATGAACAAAGATTTCAAAATATATTATTAATGCTTCGAACGTTTTTATTGAGACGTTACCGAGAAATCTGAAAATGTGTCAGTTAATCGCCGTTAATGGCCATCGGCGGTTTCGTGAAAGTTACTGAATAATAAAATAAGTTAAAACAGACGTTTTTTTGCTTATATTACTGTCCCTATTCACGCTCTTGGCTGTATTTACTTTATTACTAATCTTTAACGCAATCTTGTGTTGTGACATCACCCCTCGAAATTCTGAATAGGAGTTAAATATGAATGAGGATCTACTGCCGAACTAATAATAATGATATTCATTTGGGTGTTAAAAACACGACACAAAGTCTAGAAAAGTATTTTTCTTTGAGCTCTTTCGATAATGGTATCAAGTAGAAATATAGAAAAGATTTAAAGTTGATTGGATTTCTCCGAAGCTATAAAAAAAAAAGTAAGCACGCCATTTCAACAACAGTTACAATGATAATATTCCGGAACCGATTCGTAATAGCAAAAGAATTGTACAATACAAGTTCAAGGCGAAATCGAACTGATAATTTTTTTTCACTGGCGAGTCGAACGCAAGTATAAGCCTGTCCCTTATCAAAATAAATAAAACTGCAATCACAAACTGTTACGGACGCCAACCTGATTATACCGTTAGGTGAGACACGAACTGACCTAGTGCCGAGAAAGCTATCAGGCCGAGTTTCGCTTTAGGTACGAAACCAATACATGAAGATCATTTTCATTACGACCACGTACCATCAAAAGGCGATAAGATCGTTAAAGCTGATGTCATACCCACAATAGAACAGGACGTCGTTAGAAGAACAGAAGACCTGAGATAGTCTCATTATCATTGCGCTGTAGCGTTTGTTAATGAATGTTAATTCGCTGCAAGTGGAACTGATTCAATTGCTATCACTGTTTGAAGATGGCATTGAACTTTGTTTACGTATCACTTGGTTAGTTTTAAATAGGCCAAAGACATTAAAAACATTTAAATACTCTCCATGGATGTAACTGATTTAACGGCATTATAATATTGATTACGTAGACAGACTCGCTAAGACTTGGTGTAGGATAACTGAGTTTAATTTCACTTAAAGCGACTTTGAATAAAATAGGAAATCTACTAACTTATTGAACTGCCATGTTTGTTTATTTTTACCCGTATTATACATATTATTCATTAAAATTAATCCGTAGTTTTATTGTTTCAACTAAAGTGCTCATCCGTCTCAGACAATGACAGTGTAAACACAAATTCACAGAAAAATGCGGAATACTATTAGTACTATTATTAGTTAAATGACAGCCTGATTTTATTTCTATGATGTAGGTACAAGGAGTTTATTCTACCGGAGTTTTTTATGTTAAACACGTTGATTCTTGTGTCACACTAGAATTCTTCAAGATAACATACTAATAAAATTAATGCAGATGTTGAAATCTAAGATAATAACGAATAAGAAATTTCCATTGTTCAACACTTGTTATCTTAGCCACTGTAGATTATAAAAACATCGGTTAGCAAATGTTAGCGAGGAATTTCTAAGCATTGTATTAAGTAGCAAGAAGCTAAGGGAGATCCCAAATGCGTGAAAGCAGGGTATTATTAGCTCCGTGGGGTCGACGTGCCTGTCTCCCACGCTGCGCCGGCGCGCCTGTGTCAGATCTGCTAGTGAAAATATGTGGAACCAACTGTGAAGTTACATTTTAATTACGTCAAAATTCCGCCGTATGAAGGGTACTTTCGTGTAAATATCGATTTTGGAGAATTTATTTTAAATAATGAATTATTCTAGAATAACTTGGGCACCTAATGTTTTATGAAGCAGAATATAAGACAGCTGCACACTTCGTCATCGTTATTTCGTTGTCATCGATATCATCCATATCAATTAAGCGAGCTAAGTTTTTGACAAACTTGCTATAGTATATTGAATACGTACCCAACGCTTGTACAATTTTAACCCATTTGTGTCTCATTATTTTCTTTATAAATCATCATATTGCTTCCTTATAAGGAGGTCGCTATCACAAACTGATCTAGACTAGAACAATGTCATGCGTCACATTTATGGTCACGGAATACTAAAAAGTGAATGGATTGCACAAAAACAAGTTCTGTATGATTGTAGACAAATGTTAATGTAAATATACACGAGGCAGAAATACATAAATTACTATCTGTTTAACGATTATTGACGATCGGAAAACCATTTAAAGAAATTATCTATGAAAATATCATCCACAAAGAGATCCTTAAACATATGTTTGCAATAACCTTGATTAGGTAAATAGATAGATAGACTTTTGCATAATTTCAGTTATGTGGTGTTATAACAATTAAAATTTAGCGTGTAATTAAAATTCAAAATAGATTTTATGGTTTACAGCAATCCAATGGAATCAAAGGCCAGATCCGTTACGAAAAAGGATGTCTTCGTGATAATCCTTAACTTGGTAATAGTGCATTTCCTGTTAATGATTGAGTTCGTAACATTATATTGATTCATTAAAATTTAATTAACATTGCCAAACGACGGATGATAAAATAAAATATAAAGAACTTGCTATAAGAATAATAAAATTACGAAATTGTATTGAAATTAATAAAGTATTTATTTCTCAAGTATTTTTGACTAAAGAGGGGATCGAGAAAAATATTAGAATAGCGAGCAAAGAGAAATAAGGGATATGATTGGCGACATGCCTGTATGTCAAAAACTTTGGAGTTTGACATATTTTTTTATAAGATAGGGGAGCAGAGCTACAGGACAGCCACAAAAGGCACCGCGTCTCATGAGCACCCATTTTATTGGCGTTGTCAGTCTTTGAGGCAGGAGTAAAAACTTAAAAAAAAATTGGAGGTTGTGTCTCCCAGGGAAGAACTCCACCAAGGGCATATTCCACAGTTTCTTGCCAGTTCTTCCTACCCGCTGTACGCCCTTGACTTGCGAAATGGTAGTAAATGTAAATTTACAATTAATTTAACCTCTTTTTGACGAATCATAAGTGTACATGTTTACCTATATGAATAAAGATATTTTGAGTTTGAGTTTTGAGTTTGTTAATTTCCAAAAGAATGCCTAGTAAAGCTGACGGTGTCTTCCACCATCCGCTTTACTAGGCATTCTTTTCAGCCATTGAGGTGGTGCGGATAAAATGTGAAATTATTATAATACGGGAGTTCAGGAGTGCAGTTCTATGTGTGTAGTTCAGCTTTCTAACACTTAAAAACATATCTACTGCGTGTGTTATCGTATAGCGTAAACAATTACTACACACAACAATCGTAAACTTTGTTCGGTACCTAGAAACAATCCTTGTCCTAAAGATTCTCATTTAATGTCAAACTATTTGTTGAGACAACATTAATAGTTCCCATGAGAGAAAATTGTATCAACTATTAATTAAATTATATTAACTATTTATTTAGATTGGCATACAGAGTGTACGTGATATGTCTGCCTACTAACCTACCAATTTCCATAATAGGTAGTGCACGATCTGTCGTTTTAACAAACCCACTTACCTCAATATGGCCATTTATAAAATTATTACCTACACTGTACAAATTTGTTGAAGTCCAGTAATAAATATTGGTCAAATAGTTAATATAATCTCAGCTGTCCCTAGAGATACCTTCGCTTCTAATTTTATAGATTTATTTAAGTTTTCAGAATTATTCACGCAATTGTGTTTTTTTATATAGTATGGATTAGATAAATAAGGTTTCTGCCATTTGGTCTTCAATCATTTCACATATGATCTTTTAAGTATGATTGCTTAGTACACTATGCGTAGTGCCTACATCAGTGGATCATTCTAACATCTTTATAAATGTAATCGTGTCATTATCAGGATTCTGTGTCTGGAATGCTTTTCTTAAATTGAATCTTAACCCTAGTGAGTGACTATACTAAGGCGGATATATTAAATCAGTCCAAAATAATTACTCTTTGGACGGTGTCCCAACAGATAAACACCTAAACCAGCCAAAAATACAACATGGCGTCGGGTTCATAATAAAACAATTTAATGGGCCAGCGTGTTTTCCGCGGTGACGAAATTCAGCGCCGACGCATTCGTTACGCAATAGCGAGCGAGATTTTAAGAGAAAACTGGTGATACTAAAATATGCTACGTATAATTAATTGCTGACATTATTTAGCAAGAATTTTGTCAGATTAATTTACTTGCAGGAAATTATTTTAATAACTTGACAGACTATTACAATTATAGATATAGATTTTAAAATAACAATTGTCTTTTTCCGATACAACAGTACTTAAAATTCATTACAATTAACATAAATCTTTTAAATTAAACCTTAACTTCCTTCTAAGTGTATAATAGAGGAAATGAACGACAGGAATGCATTTTTAATTCTGTTGCCATAAATGGTTAATGTAAATTCTAGAGATGATTGTCAATGGTCAAGTTGCGGATCTTTGTATATTTTAATATTGACAAGCTTTTAATTGCTCTCTTAATAATGTAAAAAAATCTAATATATATACAATAGTACGTAATCTAAATATTTTTTGTATAAGAGTGTTATGACGCACTTTCTCAAATTCAATTCGTGATTGAAATGCATGACTTTAATACATTCAAATCTACAAATGTTCTAGAGTATAATCAAATGAATTTGTCAGTACCATAGAGATCTTAATAATAAATTACATTTAGTTTATACGTATAAAATAATTTACCTGAAATATTACGCATACAGTTAAAAGGACAGAGGCCTAACGATATTGTGTGTCCAGCCTCCATATATACTATTCAAATTATCAAAAAGCTGTTTATTTAAAATATTATATTCGATCCAATTTAAACGCGTTCCCAGTAATGGAAATCAGCGCCAAAAAGGGGCGATGAGTGGGATTTGTTTACAGGGCGCGGCGGAAACGTCTCGCGTCATTGCATCTTTATATAACTGTGTTCAGTAACCGGAAGAATTTTGTCACTGATGATAATCGAGTTCTTAATTAGAAAGTAAAGTTGAACTAGTTGTCGAATTTACTATTATGGACCAACTCTTTATTGCTGTTATAAATAAGTATTTGTGATTTTTTATGTATCGAGTCAAATGTATATTAGTCTAAAGTTTAACTATTCAGCCGAACGAAGTGACGAAAAAGATTTGACCATTACGAGGCAAAATCTATTAAAATTTTCAGGAATGCTTATTTGCGGCAGGCGGTACCTACTTTTTGGCGGTACTCTTGCATCTTTATTGAGTGAACACGCCTTTTGATAGGGATGTTTTATTCAAAATTAAGTATAAATGAGAGAAAATCAATTACAAAAATTGTACAACATACACGTAAATGATACGAAACTGTAAATACTAATTGAGCAATTCAAAATAAGGAACACGATAACGAATTTACGATGCCTTTTAACTGACAGTTTTATAATTGGTATTATGAGCACGTCAGAAAGAAATTTAATTAACGTAAGACGTTTTTCTCAAGACATACAACTTGGCAGACAGACTTGGCGTAAAATAGGAGTATACATCTATATATTTAGTACATAGTGTGTCACAAATATTGTGCAGGATGTCCCAAAAGTTTACGTCAAGCCAAAAGTTGAGTTAAAGCACGCAGTGGTTAAGTCTAGAGAATAAATCAATTCTGTCGCGTTTTTTTTTTTATTATTGCCATTTAAATGAAATTAATTTTTAAGCACCCTGTGATGTTCATTCCATAATTACACCTAAAAATTCAAACGTGTTGATTCAAGTATATAGCGCATTAAGTCCCAATTCTAAAGTTTAAAGTTAATTTCCATGGGTTTCCCATTATCACCTGATTTCGGAATGACGTTGATGGGACACGCTATATAAAACTTATTCATATTTTAAACGTTCAAGTGACATAAATTGTAAGTGTCAATAAATTTAATTAAATAAATGATCTATCCAAAATACTACGCACTAATTAATTCTACGTCAGCTCACTAGCTAATTGCATATTTAAAAAAGCAACCGCTTTATAAATATTCAAGAACACTCCCATATATAAAATAAATCATAATCATTAATTCCCCTACAATGTTACGGTATTCGATCTTATAATTAATGGGCGTTGATTGAAATTTTGGATTCATGTCAAATTCTAATAAAATGCAGACATCGATTTGACCATAGATATCGCTGCTGAATTTTATTACATTTTGGATGCGCACTGAAAAAATACTTAAAATAAATCAATCAATCAGTAGTGCTACAACTTTTTTAGGTCTAGGCCTCAGATTTCTGTATCAATTTCATTATCATTTGTTAATCTAATCGGCAAGTGATCAGCCTCCTGTGCCTGACACACGCCGTCGACTTTTTGGATCTAAGGCAAGCCGGTTTCCTCACGACGTTTTCCTTCGCCGTTCGAGCGAATGTGAAATGCGCACATAGAAAGTCCATTGGTGCACAGCCGGGGATCGAATCTATGACCTCAGGGATAAGAGTCGCACATCGCACTTGGCCAACACTGCTCGCTAAAAATACATATGAGATGTGGTTTTATTTACATATGAGATACCCTAATGTCACAATGTTTTTTACAATACCGTACGAACGACTGTGAATAGCGTACATATATAAAAATAGTCTATGGGTAGGTACACAGCCAGGATCGTTGCTCCTACTAATATGTAAGGGTACAAGTATGTATACTTAATCTAAAATTAATTATGGCTGTATAAAAACATAATAATTACCTATTTTAAATTGGAAAGCCAACCCGTAAATAGATTATTTGATATTCAGTTACAAAATAATGAACCGGATGTCCATATTTTGGACCTCACAATATTTGGTTCAATGGTTTACACCATTAGGCGCACCCATCCTGGAATCTTACCGCGCCTTGTCATCTTAATGGTAAAATGCTTCCGCGCATGATAATATTTAACAATTCTTTCTGAAACAGAATCTATGTGCTAAGTGTGGGAGTGAATATATGGTTCCTAACCAATTGCCACAGGTTTTTTATTATACTGTAACATATTATTAATGGCAATTTTAATAGGTAACGACAGTTATAAAGGTGCGTCTGTATGCGGACAATTATATTTCCATAAACTACATATTGGAATGCAATAATTGATAGAAAAAATACAAGTAGTTTTGCATAATACTGGCGCCATTTCCATATTACTCGCATTTATGTCTCGTTTTTTTAGTCATAAAATATATATGACAAATTTCCTTACTTGTAACATACATTATGTATGTAACATACGTACCTACATGAAGTAAAGACTCTTGTGCTGTGCGGTTTAATTAAAAAATTAAGTTGCTCTTAGATAGTACTGTACCCCAGAGCTGGTTCCGCGCTCAACGAATAATTATTTATTTTATTTATTTATTTATTTATTCTTTATTACCTTACAAACATACACATAACAAAAATACAAAAAAAACATGTTACAAAAGTTATAAGGCAACGGGCGGCCTTATCGCTAACAAGCGATTTCTTCCAGGCAACCCTAATGTGAAACAATAAAAAAGAAACACCAACAGAGGGTAGAGTACAAGAAGTGCAAAAATTATTAACAAAAAAAAATTAAACTCAAAATAACCCGTTACTATAACTAAAATAAAGTATAGTCTAAAGGAAAAATAACAATAATAATAAATAGAACTATGTATAGACAAACATTTAAAATACAATATAATACAAAAGGTTAACAGTGTCACAATAATTAATATATATAAGCCGAGGCAGCTAATTACGAGGCAGAAAGAAAATGATCAAAAAGAAGCTTTTTGAATAAATTTAAGGACTGAGCTCGTCTAATGTCAATTGGAAGAGAATTCCATAGTAGAATACTTTGCACAGTAAAGGAGGAGTGATAGAATTCAGTTTTATGGATAGGAGTTTCAAGAATTAGGTTGTCAAGAGAACGCAAGTCAAAACTACCGCCAGAGAGAAACATAAAATTTTGCTTTAAGTAACTAGGAGTTTTAGGATTAAACAGAACATTAAAGAGAAGTTGTAAAGTGTGCATCTTACGCCGCAATCGAATGGGTAGCCAATTAAGCTTTCTTCGGAACTCCGAAATATGGTCAAATTTACGAAGCCCAAATATGAACCTGATGCAAACATTTTGTAAGCACTCTAACTTATCAAGCTGCATCTCAGTTAAATCAGGATAACACACATCAGCGTAATCAAGAATAGAAAGTAAAAGAGAATGAGCAAGAGAAATTTTAGTTGAGAAAGGCAAAAAATTGCGTAACCTATTAAGTGCGTGAGAAGAAGAAAAAACCCTCCTGCTTAGTTCATTAATTTGAGGCTGCCAAGACAGGGTTGTATCCAAAGTAATGCCCAGGTTCCTAACAGTGGAGCAAAACGGAACAACAGTACCATCTATAGTAATATGGGGTAAAGTTGACCAATTTATTCTCATTATATATGATGCACTCCCGATGATAATAGACTGGCTCTTATAAGGGTTTATCTTAAGACCATACGACTTACTCCATTGAACTACCTTGTCTAAGTCTAAGTTTGCCGTCTGAATAGCAGTCGGCAATTCATTGAAAGTAGACTGGTTGTAAATTTGAAGATCATCAGCATAAAGATGAGAGTTAGAAGAAAGTTGATTAGTAATAGAATTTATAAATAGCGAAAAGAGAAGAGGAGAAAGGATACCACCCTGCGGTACGCCTGCAGAAACATGAGACCAAGAGGAAAAGCTATCACTTAATTTAATTCGTTGCTGACGTTCGGTTAGATAGCTTTTAAACCAATTAATCACATAAGGGGACATATTAATAGAACGGAGCAAAGCAAGAAGAACATCAATGTCTACCGAATTAAAGGCATTACTAAAATCAAGCAAAGTTAGTATTGTCAGTTTTTTATTATCCATGCCACGCCTAATGTCATCTGTAATCTTAGTGAGTGCAGTAGCCGTACTGTGCCCAGGACGAAAACCGGATTGAACTGAATTAAGAAGGGAGTGTTCGTTGAGATAGATAGCTAATTGCTGATGAAGAATACGTTCAAGAACCTTGGAAAGGAAAGGAAGGATGGAAATTGGACGGAAATCAGAATAGGCAACTGGGTTAGCGATTTTAGGAGTAGGAATAACATGGGCATATTTCCAGATATTAGGGAAAACACCAGAAGAAACGGAAGTATTGAAAATGTGTGCTAGTACCGGAATTAATATGTCAACAATAGGAAGGATCATATCCCGACCGATGCAATCATAACCAATGGCTTTGGACGAGACAGACATGATGCTCCTCCCTACTTCGTCTTCCGCAATCGACTGAAACGAAAAAGAAGGAATATTCGTAGTAGGACAAAAATCAAGAGATGCAATGGTTTCAGATTTAATACTTTGATCAAAAGTAGGGTGACAGGAAAAATGTTGATTAAGCAGGTCAATATTCAAATCAGCAGAAAGTGGCTGTTTCTGTTGTTTCCCGATTCCAAGTGATTTAAGAAATTTCCATACTTTGAAAGGGTCGCCACCTTCAACTGACTTATGAATATGACGCCGCTGAGCGTCACGGCACAAAGTATTACATCGATTTCGAACTTTTTTGTATTTCTCACGCGCCAAAGGAGAATCACACAATCTCAGCTTAGCTTTAGCACGATTTTTAGTTTCTATGATTAATTTGATGTCATCAGTTAACCATGGAGAAGGTAAATGTTTCACTTTTACTGGCCTTGTTGGGGCATGAACATCATACAGTTGCGTTAGCAATGAATTAAAAAGCTCAACTTTTCTATGAACATCACTCTCACTATACACCGAGTTCCAGTCCAACTCAGCAGCATCGGCAGATAAACTCTCTACATCAATCCCTCTAAAATTACGTAGCATAAGAATTTGAGGTTTTACTTTAGGTGGACGCAACTTATAGGAAAGGAAGATAAGATCGTGGTAAGAAAAGGCATCAGCAGGGATTTGGCCATGCTTATGCACCAGGATAGGATTAGAAACGAAAATGAGATCCAGCAGCGAGGGAGAGGAATCTGGAAAGTGATGAGTGGCTTTCAAAGGTAATATATTTAAATTATAAGATTCGATGGATTCGAGCGAAGGTCATTTTTCAACAAGCAAGTATTTAGATCACCCATTAAAATGGTATGATCATAGTTATTAACAAAATTATCTAAAAGCAGACCAAGGGCGGAAAAATAGTCTACATTCGAAGAGGGACTATAAAACACACCAAGGAGTAATTTAGAATGCGAAAAGGAGATTTCCAGTAACAAATGCTCAACTGCATCATTTGGAGGGGGTTGCGGTGAGCTGCTAAGAATAGTATAAGAAATATGGGCACGTAAATAAATAGCAACACCACCCCCAACTCTGCCCAGACGGTCGTTCCGTAGGAGATGAAAGCCAGGAATGGGAAAGTAAGTAGAAGGAAGACTAGGTTTAAGCCAAGTCTCATCTCATAATTATCGCATTACATCGAGGAAATGATGCCAGCAATAAACACACAGCCACAGAGACCAAACTTTTTAAATTGTTTCTAGTTAACTATTTATCAATTTTTAACTATTATTACTATTACTGCATAGGTTAAGAATACCAAATACTACACTATATCGTAAAAATGACTTTTACATGATCATAACAAGTTTAAATAAGTTTTGTTGATTTGCTCTAAGTCTTGCATTATGATTCAACTTTTTTTTCTTTTAGTTGCATGACATTTGCTGTGAAAATTATAACGATTAAATCCTTAGCGGTTTTGCGTTTAACCGCTTGCGGGAAAACACTACATTAAAGAACCTTTCATACTTGGTCTGAGAATGAGTGAACTAGCTTCGACTGAGGAAATTAATTTCCCTTACATTCACGTTAATAAAATTATAGCTTACCCGTCAGGAAATAAAAATAATTAGAATGGTGACATACCTGAAACAAAAAAACGAATGATATACTGTTTTATATATTATGTACGTACGGTAGATATAATAATTATTAAGCACCTATCATATGAATATCGATAATATATCATTAAACGGCACACTATACAGGTTAATTACGTTAATGAAAAGTTTTATGTACGTTTAGCGAAATATTTAAAACTAAACTAGCTTTCCAAGCTGAAGAAAATGAGAACAATTTTGACATTGGAGCAGTAATTTATGAGTTTATTTGTCACAATGATTTATAAACATTTTATATAACAATTAACAAACCACTATTCGGTCAGAATTATAGGTGCGTGTCTTATGAAACACTGAAATAATATTTATTAACGTATACATTAACAGTTTCATATGTTTTTCGTCCTATGAAGACAACGTGCCACAAACGCTTGAGGTGAAATGTGAAATATGAAGTGTGAAGATGTTTTTTATCCAAACCACGGGATGAAATATGTATCATTTATTAGCAAAAACCTTGTAAATATATAAATTAAAAGCTTTATCGAATATTTTTGGCTTAAAAATACGTAATACCAAATCAAGAGTGCGACCGTGGGATCTGTGAATACGTTTTGCGTTAAATTTATTCCGCGTCCAGACAGGTTGAGCCCATGATCGTAGTTCCGGTCCCAGACAACCCTCGTTTGTTATGCTACACAAGGATTCACTCCATGACCGTAAAATACAATCAGTTTTTTAACGACTTCAATAAATGTGTTTTTACAATTTTCAATCCATTCAATCTAAATGAGACCTTTTCATGTTTTAAACTCACTCCAATAACAGATAAACTTGACTTACTAAGGTATATATTCTAGCATTACGTAAGCAGATTTAGGTGCTGCAATTTATACATACATATTACGGCTACATTAAAAAAAATACCATATGTTTTAAATTTCAAATTAATTATTCGGTAAAGTGACGGATTTGATAGAAAGATGTGATTTTTCTAGAAAAATGTTATAATTTTTATTTTGTTAAAACACAAACCCTTTCGTTTGCTTGTATGCCAATTTTCATAATAACAGAATATGAATTAAAATAGTTCTGAGAAAACCTACCATCATTATATTATTTTGAAAATTTGAAATGGCTGCCCTGTAAAGTTTACTATTTGTCAGATCCGTCACTATTTTACGACTGACGATATATGCCAATTTCAGAAGATTAGTGAAATCATTCAAAAAAAATCTCACAATATTTTTACTTCTCTACTCATAATATTTTCAGCACCTTTATATCGAGAACTTAAAAACCGTTTAAAAATCATTAAACACCAAATTCGCCCGAATAATAAGCAATTTTAAAGTCAATGAAGTAATTGCTAATTGCTTAGCGGCAATTTGAGGGGTTATCGCTAACAATAGGACCCGTACAGTTATCAAATAATGCAGGAATGGTCGATAATAAAAATGCGGGCGATATAACTGGCAAGCTTATTCTTAGATTATTACTATTGATCGCTGTAATGCGATTCGAATTAAACTGTATTTGTTTATCGACAATTTGTTTTAGGTCCGTTACAGACGCTTTATTTAAATGTGCTAATTAAATAATTAACTTAGTAAATACGTCGAAAATCCGTCAGTTTATTAACTTCTTTTTGAAGAAGATATTAGATACGAACTTCACGCGGGTGTACCTAAATAAGTAAAACCTGTGGCTACAACCCATGATCTTGGTCTCAGTCAGTGAGACCATGATCTCATTTATGATATAAAATATAATAGGCAACTGATCGGCCTTGTCTTACACTCGTCTAAAGCATGCCATGATTTCCTTCACCGTACAAGCGAGTGTCATAAAAAGAAAATAAAAGCCACTAGACCAACACTACTTTTGCTCGTTTAACAAAAGATTACCTTTTAAAATTTACCCTTGATATTTGAAACTTTTTTTGAAGTCCAAAGCAAACACAGTAATGTAAAGATAATCCAAGATTTTAGTAAAACCTTTTTAGAATTATTAATATAGCTAATTTATAAGCGCGATATTCGCAAAATGTGCAATATAAATCGCCTAATTATGTATGTTGGCAACACTCCAGATCTACATCTAGTTTTCTTACAAGCGTCATTTTCGTTTTTAGAATTACATTTTATTTCCTATATTTTTTTTACTTCTCAGCGTGGAGTAGAGCGCTGCGTCCGTATCACAAGTACACTAGTCGATTTTATTCGGTTTAAGGCCGGTAAAGAATCACGGCTTTTTATCATCGCAGGTTTTGTTATCGAAGCAACGATCTTGATTGTTCAAATAACTGAATTTTATTATGCAGCTAGGAGAACGCACCATCTCAAGATTGTGCAGTTTATTTCACAGCAATGATCTCAAATAAGTTTTGATTCAGTGCTAAACGATCACGAAAGTACTGTTAATTACATATTTGCTCATGTAAGTAGAAATAATTAAATTAACACATGATGTCGCGTCGTGGGCGAGCCAATAGGTTATTGTAGGAAGGAGATGAAGATACGATAAATAGGAAGAGAGAGGGAATAGTTATCCGACTAGCTAATGACAAATTGCTAACTTCATTCCGATGAGTCACATATTTTGGTCTAGAATAAGATCTATCTTTAATATTGCTAGCATACAAGATTATTTGAAAAAAATATAAGTATATATTTATTTTAAATTTGAACTTTAAATTAATGGAGTAAGATAAATTATAGCCTCAATAATAATCAGTACGTTTCTTAGTTTCCTTAGAATATGTTTTCACCACCGGCAGTTTTGACTATTTGTTTTATTTATTTTATTATATTAAAATAAATAAATTTTAATAGAATAATGCACCAAGATTATACTTTATCACTTACTATAAGATATTTAGTACCGAATGGAATTTAATTCAATAAAAAAAGAAACTAAAATTTATTGAAATATTTAGTCCCTTAATGAAATTTCTCGCTGCATTAATAGTCAACACAAAAGTTTCTACACAGGGTGGTAACATCTACTTTAATTGAAAGATCTTCTTAATTTCATCTAATACTAGTACATAATATATTATATATACTAGTATTAGAAACCAGATGGTTTATGCGAGGTCTGCTACGCCTCAGGAAGTGGTAACCAATGACGTAATGTCTAAAAACAATTACAAAGTACGCCAGAATTCATGTCAAAGTAACATATTTCGTTGCACGTAGGCATGAATGAATCGGTAAACATTGGTTCACCAAATTGCCTAACGTGAAATGAATGGGACACTATACACTTCCACAGAACATAGAACCATTCAAAATTACAATCCTGTCAAAATTTATCGAAAATACACATATGTAATTAGATTAAAAATTATTACTTAATTATTCTCCTTGGTTGTAGAAATAGTTTCAATTATCGGAAGTGAATTGAAAAGAATACTACAGTCGCTTACAAAGTTGTCAATGGTAAAATTATGGACAAAATAAAATATGCTTATTTAGATTGCTCACATGAACAATATCATTTTATCTAATCTGAGTGTTTGCACCAAATTACAATGTTTATGAATGTTTATTTTAGTGCAGAAATAAAACTGATATTTTTGTATTTAACTTCTAAACTATAAGAGAATGTGTTAAGTTTTCATTTATTCCTAATCCTCTTCTATCCTTAATTAGTTTCTCAGACTTAGTTTAAGCACAAATAGCAGCATAATTTTGGCAGATGTCAAAGTTAATTCGCCTTTGAATAATACCTATAGTAGTTGCCTAGATTGTAGAAATATTTAATATTATTGTGTACTCCTAGAATCTATTTTTAAAGAGACATTCCCATTATTGTACCCAGTGCGTCTTGAGTGTGTAAGGCTTTCTCAACTGTGGTGAGGTAAACTCTGGCAACAATACCGGCGCCGCAGCATCCCACACATGTTTCGCAACAGAGGCACTTTCAACATTTAACTGTTTGGTTACCTATTAGTAACGTTTGGTTTGATCATTGAATTCGAATAGGTTATGAAAATCGTATCCTAAAATGGAGGCTTAAATTGATTTCTGATTGATCGTTATAACTGTAATGATCAGCATTTAACTGAGTGTGTGAACCAGGTATAGGTTGCCGTATATTTTAAATTGTTAGTGATAAGTTTTATAATGATTTTTAATGCCTCTTCATTCATTACGAGCATGAATTATTGGAAATTGAACTAGGAACTCCGGGTTATACGCTTAACCACTAAACACTATCTCTCATTTCAGTTTAAGAATAAGTTTATTTTTAAGTTAAAATTTTTGAAAATCCATATAAAAAAGTTTCTTATACTTTCCTGCTTTGAAAGATTTTTTAAAATAACATTCTTATAAATAAAACTATGCCTATTAGGTGCTGCGTGAGTGCCATGTTTTTGTCACCGAATACTTTTTATCTCGTAGAGAAAGTTGAAAAACTAGACGTATCACATTTATAATCGGACTGTTTTGATTTTCACAAGCCGGAAGTGTAGCGAAAGAAAGCTCGACACGGGTGAGGTCGTTGACATATTTATTTTTAAGTCACCATTAATTACCCGAGAGTATGGCATGATCGAATGCTCTCTGGAACGTTTTTAAAATAGGAATTTTAATGGGGTATTGAGTTGTTATGAATTCATTTTTAATTTTTTTACAGGTTTTCAGACGTGCTTTCACGTGGAGCTTTCTGGACTCTAGACAAATGTAATACGCGTTATGCGTTTACCGTTGGTTTTTAAATCAAATTCTATCTTATTTCTAGTTGACAGGACATGAGACATCCATACTTAGCGCTAGTCTCGATTGTGAATTTGTATCATAAGCGTACAGATTTTGGAGACCGACTTATGCTATACATAGACTATGTTCTAGAGCAGTGTCGTGGCTTTTCGTTCGTCTCTTATCCCTGTTGTAGGTTCAAACCCCGGCTGTACACCAATGGACACATCGTGAGCAAATCGACTTCCCTTAGACTTAAAAAGTCGACTGTGTTAGGCACAGAAGGATGATCGCCTACTTGTCTATTACAAAAGGAAATGATGACGAAACATATACAAATCTGAAGCCAGGACCTAAAATGTTGTAGAGCCTTTTTTTATTTTACAATGGTTCTGTATGAAGTTCGAATGCTGCATTATTTTGTACGTGTACTTATATTCAATTTATTCATGTATATATAACCACTTGTGACAATATTAAAAGTCCTATAAAAAATTCAACATAATTGTTCGGTACAAAAATAACAAGAAGTATTTAGCATAATAACAAGATCTAGCACCGATTAGCATAATCTATGATTAAAAATAAATCATTAATATTCTCGTAAACATAACAAGTTATATGCGCAGGAGTGCAGAATCGCGTGAAGGCCAAATAGCACAATGCACAATAATCAAGCAATTTCTATTAATGACACTGATATAAATTAACTCGCGAAATAGGTCATAAGCTGTCAATACATTTTATCCAATTCTGACGTACGAACGAATCACGATTGGGGACCAATCAACGGGCTTAGAAAGTAAATGTAAAACGACGCGACGTCAGCGTTTTACAGCATCTGACCAATACGCGTTGACATGCGACAAGGTATTGCGTTAATCTGACCAATCACAGTGCAACGTTGCGTCTTGCGTTTTACATTCTCACTCCCAACGGTCCGTCTTCCGTTTGACCAATCACAATGAAACGAAACCTTTTCAGTACTAAAACAATTTGACAGGTAAATTTTTGTATAAGGTTTAAACGGCTATTTTATTTATTATGGAAAGCACAAGATTGTCTATAAGTAACAATACCTTTTTTAAACATTATAATTTGACCGTGTACGCGTTATTTTTTTGAGATAAATACTACTCTTTGGACGAAAATAATGAAAAAGGTATGTTTAAATATGTAAGTTAAGGTGCAAAGGTGTTATCTGACATATATAAAAAAAAAACGTGTGTGTACTTATGTACACGCGTTAGAAGTTATACTTCTTTGGCGTAACAAGATAAAAATCTTTGCAAATATGTACGTTTCTACGTTTGTAGAAAAAACGACAATAACAAAAGACAAAAAGGTATATTAATACATTTAACATTTTATTATAATGCATTATCTAGTCAAATAAAGTTTATTTAAATATCACAAAAAACTAAAATGTTGTCGGGGTGACTGTGTGCGCGTAAAAATTTACACACATCATTTTTCCCTAACGCGCCCAAAGAAGTATAACTTCAAAAACATATAGACTCATTAGAGTGAAGCGTTGTGTATATATCGTACTAAAAACAAAAAACAGTTTAACAAAACTGCATCGCGATCTTGAAAAGAACGTTATTATTTCTATTGTATGGCAACACAATGCTTTAAGTACTTACATGTAACTTAACCCATGTCACACGAAGGTTACAGACGAAAAATCTCTATGTACCAACTCGAATTTAAACATTTTCGGAGGTTTCCATTGTACTATTTAGGTCAAACACTGTTTATATCATAAATACCAATGCACTTTATTTAAACTAAATTCTAGACTTTTAAGGCGATGAAAGACGTAGAATTATTTTTTGAATTCTTACAACCACAATGGGGCAGAAGGTGCGATCCTGAGGTCGTAGGTTCGAACCCTAATGCACCAATGGACATTGTATGTGCGCATTTAACAGCTCGTACAGTGTAGGAAAACATCCTTAGACCAAAAGAAGTCGACGGCGTGTATCAGGCATAGAAGGCTGATCACTTACTTGTCTATTAGAAATTATCATGAAACATCAAACAAATCTGATCCCTAAAAAGTTGTAGTGCCACAGGTTATTTTTTATAAAAAGCTTTAGAGTTTTAACTTTCAATACCTACCTAGTTACCTACCCAGACTTCAAGTGGGCTACTTAAGCGATTATTATAGACATTTTTCTCATCGTTCACCCGATGAGAAAAATGTATACAAAATCTTAGTTTTGATTTTTAATATATTCTAGATTAGCTTAAACTGATCTACTGCACTACTATTTGTCCAGATGGGTTATGCAATTATAGAAAAAAAATAAAAAATAAATCAGTGGCGCTACAATCTCTTTAGGTCTTGGCCTCAGATTTCTGAATTTGTTTCATGATCATTTTTAAATCTAATAGGGAAGTAGGTGATCAGCCTCCAGTGCCTGACACTCGTCGACTTTTTGGGTCTAAGACATGTCGGTTTACTCACGATGTTTTCCTTCACCGGTGCACAGCCGGGGATCGAACCTACGACCTCAGGTATGAGAATCGCACGCTGAAACCACTAGGCCAACACTGCTCTTATGCAATTATATATAGTAATAAATACATAATGATTTTGGTATGTTTATCAGATATCTCGATGAATTAAGTGGATTGATTATTCGACTTCGGTCTTACTGTAATATTTACATAAACGCCTTGAAATTAAGACGCAAATATTGGAACGGTTGTGTCATTTCAACGACATTTCATTTCATTTAAACAACATAATTATGACCCAAATACCGCTTAAACAAAAGTTATGACTTCCCAAATACCAATTTTATGATTTATAAAACTATAAAATATAAGTCATGACCGTAGAATAATTTCAGATTTGAAAAAAATCCAAAATCCACTTTTTATCATATTTGGATACTACATAGACTCAATATTACGGCTACATTAAAAAAATCCCATGTGTTTTAAATTTCAAATTAATCAGTCGGTAAAGTGACGGATTTTAATAGAAACACGTAATTTTTCTAGAAAACGGTGTAATTAAATGTTATTATTTTTATTTTGTTTCAAAACAAACCCTTTTGTTTGCTTGTATGCCAATTTTCATAATAACAGAATATGAATTAAAATAGTTATGACAAAAACTAACATGATTATATTATATTGTAATGGCTGCCGTGTAAAGTTAACTATTTGTCAGATCCGTCACTATTCTACGACTATGACGTTAATTGTTAATTAGTTATTCAAACAACGATGTTATAAAACCCTTCCATACAATTTTAACTGCAATGATTACTAAGATATACAAATCATTGTTTAGTAAAATAACTGTACATTGTCATACTAGACGTTTATTTTCCGCTTTAAAGTTTGCTAAAATAATCTTTGTCACGGTTTCTTTATGTCCTTCTTGCCAACCTCGGGACGTCCGCTGAACGCACCCATGATTGCTTGCGATGCAGATAAAGAGAACTTCCGTTGCTTTTCATCCGCCGACTTGAGCCAATAGTTTTACAAATATTTAAAAAAAGAATATGTAATACTACTGCGTGTACGTATGTTCAATGTGAATGTTTGAGTTTTGTCTCATATTTTCTTTGAGTTTTCACCTTTATATCAATTAATATAGATAATGGACTTATTACTTTTGTAATTAATTAGCTTTAATTATAACGTAATTATGTTTTAAGTAAAATAACAATTACATATAGTTTTGTAGTCCCTAAGTAATTAAAATTAGTATTAATAATAATAATATAATAATATGATTGGACAATTCACACCAATTGACCTAGTCCCAAGCTAAGCTGGTGAAGCTTGTGTTATGGGTACTAGGCAACGGCTATAACACATATTTAAATACAAGACCTAAGCACAACACCAAATGCTCATCACATCGATGTCTTGTCTCAGTCGGGGATCGAACCCAGGAACAATGGATTCGCAGTCAGGGGTACTAACCACTAGACCAATGAGCCGTCTAAAAAAGTATTACGGACAATTCCTGAAAGGCGAGATAAAATAACCTTTAAAGAATACCAGATGGTGCATTTGTTGCTAAACCATTGGCATAAAAAGCCCGGGATTTAATAAGTCAAGATGAAATCTAAATAAAAAAGTCAATTTGGAGAACAATGGACGGTAAAAGCTGTGTAGGTGACCAAATATTACGGCATCTAAGTGCGTAAACGCAGTCTCTGCGTAGGCCCTGTCACACCCACTAGACTGGTTTTTGTCGTTCTGAAGTCGGTTTTCATTTCAAAGTTCTGCCCACGCGACCCTTCCGTACATTCTTTGGTCGTTCAAGTACGACTGGCAATCAACTTTCGTTTACATTACTAAGATTTTTGCATTCAATTTAGGCTTTTCAAATAAATCTCTTCTAAATTAGGAGGCGGTTGTGCCCATAACTACGGCAACGTATAGCCGTTTAGATTTTTCCTTGATCGAAATACTATACATATTTCTTAGAATCATTCTAGAGCTATCTAGGTGACCCATTCAAGTGCACAGTTCTGGCGCCGAATCTTATATTGTATGCATTTTCTAGGTGCGTGGACTTTGATCCCAGAAAACTGATCTCGTTAAAAATGTTCACGTCGTAGATTTACCACTGATATATAACTACTTGGCTTCGTGGGAACCGACGAAGAATTGTTGCCTGAACCAGTTTTCTATGATACAGCAGCCTTATCGAGGTCGAGATGATAATGAATCGCTAGAAAATATTATTTTTAGCTGTATTTTAGCTTGCATGACAAAATAAATAATTGCTTTGGGTGCAAAAACTCAAATCAAAACATACATTAAACTGAATGCATGTTTTTATTATGAAATATCAGATTTAATCTAGATCAAGGATCACAAACAGTCGACTGACTAAAGCCGCTATATGTTTTAAATATAAGTGTGAACAAAGCTAATTTCATAATTTGACATTATGTATTTGTTTTCAAAATTAATGAATTATACTTTTTTTAAATTACGATCCTATTTGAATTTTGTTAAAAAAAGGGTGCGTGTACTTATGTTCGCGCGTAAGAAGTTATACTTCTTTGGCATTATTAAAAGTTAGTTTTTGATTGCATGCAAATAATTAATTACAAATAAATAATCAAGGACTGGAAAAGGAGTCATTATACTCAATAAAGTTCAGTTTACATTTGAAAAATTAAATAAATAAATATTTATTATTATTCTCTTACATTAAGTGTAAAATAAATTATATTATTATTCGAATGTTGTTTTTAAATTATGTGCAATGCCGTAGCATCTTCCGTGGGCAACTTCATTCTGATAATTTTGTATCACGGTGCGCGCGCATCGTAAAATTTCACTCTCATCAAGTTTTCATAACGCGCCTAAAGAAGTATAACTTCAAAAATTACTGTGTCAAAGACCAAAGACCAACATCAGATTCAAAGAGATCAAAACAATAATTTTAATTCATAATTAATAATAACTAATCTACCCACATGTCATGTGTTGAAAAACGACTGGAACAGCCTTGGCTTCCACACCTCCACGCTGCCCACGACTACCCTCATTTGGTCATCGTTGTGGGCGCTAACATCTAACAAAACAACCTTATAATAAACCAGCAAAGTTGCTTTTACACCAGGGTAAGCGCCTACACACGATAATTACAATCATTTCATTGATCCTGATTTAATTTTAAATAGCAAGTTACACAATCAACTTATCAATACTTAGCTTTGAAATAGTGAAGTAATCTTTGCTGATGAACATGTAAAAAGGGTATTACACTCCGTTTTAACCGTTATCATTGCTTAATCTGTAACCAAGTGCGTGTAACGATAAAAATTATCAGTAAATCTGGTATGCTCACTTTTGCTAATATCAAGTATAATCCATTGATGTATTATCTAAATTGGACAATCTATGTCATATTTTATCATGTAAACTGTTTTGAATGATTGATTTGTGTTTACATTGTTCGGAGATTGTTATTTTACGACAGTTATTGTATTTGTATCAACCTATCGACACATAGAGTGTAAACAAATATGCATAAGTGGTAACACTATTCTAGATTTTCAATTGTTTAATTACTTAGAAAACCTTTTACTTAGTTTACGTTACTTTGTTACGTTTACTTTTACTTAGTTTTTATAAACTACTAAAATACCCAACATCTTGAACCAGAAACAATAATTCTTTTGCCGCCATTTAACATTTTAAGTAGTATTGATTATTTCAATCAATAATCCACGGAATCTATTTTTTTGAATTTTTAAACACTATAAAGCTTCTTGACACCAGTGCTTTTAACCAAACAAAACCTTGCTTAGCTTACGCTAATTATGATTTAAATTAAATAATTGCTTTTAGGTAGTCTAAATCGAGCATGGCTTTATAACACTATGCTTTCATTGAATAGCAAGTATAAAACCATGGTGTACAGCTAGTGTGCTGTGTTCAACGCACAAATTTCCTTCCCTCTTATTTATCCATTCCGTGGATACTCCATAATACACCACAACCGGAGCAGACGGTTTTACATTTGGCAAAGTTTCAAAATATGACCACAGTATATAATATCTATAGTGTTTTGTATATTAATATAATTTATTTACTAAACATAACATACCAATACATTCAAGACGTTATTGTTCGTAAAATAATTATAAAAAGGATCAAGATTTACTAATTATTAAATATTTGAATGTAGATAGTTTGTGTGTGTGTCAAAAAAATGGCTCGTTTCTAAAGGTCATAAGTGTTAATAGAGCGAGTTCTTTCTTATTAACTTGTGATTAAAACATTATCAAATCCAAAGTTTATGAGAAATAACCATCCGTTAAAATAATAAAATGTGGCGCGTGTTTTGTTCCTCTTTATATTAATTTTTAATTCTTCATTTGCTTAATAATAATAATCAAATTACAATTATACGCATACTTACAATTAATTCCGATATATTAATATGTTAATCAAGATTATAAATAATAATTTCGCAAAGAGCCTATGACTCAACCATATCACGAACTTATCAAAATGAGACTCGAAGCCTTTTTAAGGCAAATGTTAAACAACTCGTGTTATGTAAATGACAAGTATTCTTGCATGCCCAGGCAAATTTAACGCAATTACAATAAAATGTGAGACTCATAAAGGCGATGTTACGAAATTTTTATTGTTTTCACCCATCGCGTAGGCGTCACGTTCTGGTGCATTTAATCACCAAGTATGCAATAATTTTGGAAATATCGATTTTTTGCAAGACGTGAATAAAATGGTCACGAAAATAAAACAATGATAAACATATTTGTTATTAACTATGTAAGGATTAACCACTTTCGAATGGAAGTCATTATATTCAAGTCATAATAAAAAATCTGTGGCGCTACAACATTTTTAGATCTGGGCCTCAGATTTCTGTATGCTGTGCCTGACACACGCCTTTTTGGGTCTATGGCAAGCCAGTTTCCTCACGATGTTTTCGTTCATCGTTAAAGGCGTACATAGAAAGAAAGTCCATTGGTGCACAGCCGCGGATCGGGATGAGGGTCGCACACTAGGCTAACACTGACGAGATGTGCATTCGAAAAAAGCAATAATATTAAAATTCGTTTTACTAACTAAATATCGAGTTTTTGACACAAATGGAAGTCCCAATGAAAACGATAAACTCAAAGTAAATCACAAAGCGAAGACGAATTATTCGCTGGACCGACCAAGGGACTGCCTTCACTCATGCGCATTCCATAGACAAAAACAAAATGGAGGAAGTTTTCTAACACTAACCCTCAGTAACACAGTCAAAGAAGAAAGAAGTCCAAATACATTTAGGCCCAATATAGATCATGACGCAATTTTAAACGTTATGAATATTAAACGCTTTACAATATAAATAGCTGACTATTTGTACCATTGAAACATGCGTACAAAATGATTTTAGCTTCGTGCTACTGGCATGTTTCACAAGTGGCTTATTTAAATACGAGTAAATATAAGTGTGAGAGCAGCTCGCGACATTATATCAATTTTATGACATCATTATGGCTAAACAGTCCGAAACTATTCAGAACACTCGGGTAATAACAAATATTTTGCTAAAACTGTGTACTTTGGCAGTCCCCGCTATTACTAAGATTTTTTTAGAACAAGAATACCAGGTTGTCTAAGATTAAATAAAGCGAAATGGTCAAAATTCATAAGGTCAAATGGCTCCTTATTGAAACACCTATATCTCCTAAATAAAATATAAAAATATATAACTGATATATTATACAACAACACTTAGCAAATAGATGAATTTAGTTGAAAATTATTCAACCGATTCATTAGAATTCTAATTGCAGCCTTTTTCTGTCTTAAAAAAATAGATTTATTTAAATATTAAAATATTTTGGGATAAAAGCTTAAAGCCCTCGGGACCTAAAAGAAGTACCTTTTTTAAAAAGTCATAGACAAGTTTTTGACTCTGACAAAATCCAATGTCAATGAATCCTTATTTCAATCTATAAAAACTTTACATATATAGAAAACTAGTCGATTGCAAAGCAAGAAAACATTCACAGGCCTTCATTCCCAAAGTAGTGTGAATTGTTACGATATTATGACATGTTCTATGGAGGTGTCACTGTCAAGCCTTACTGGTGAGACGTGACTTGACTGCATGATTTTAGAATGGCCAGTGCGTCAATACTGATTGGGATTACAGTAGATTTACTGAGTTCATAAAAATAAAACTTCAAAGTATATAAAAAATATCTTTAAATATAAAAACTGAAAATGAAAACTAAAACTGTATAAGATTAATTATTATTTTGCGCAGACGTGAAAGGAGATTTAGTTCACCAACATTTCAATTTCACTTGCGCACACACACTTCATTCTCAAGCAAGAAATACAGTTTTAATTAAAAAATATTAAAAACAGTATTTCTTCAGTTTTTTATTCTGTAGCTTTACTAGGCAGAACTAGCTATTGTAAGGTTTAGTCCGACATTCAATGGCATATGCTTATTACAATTGTCATTTTGTGTTAGGCAATGGTGATCATTTAAATAATTCCAAGTTAATTCAGCTATTAGCGGTAATCACGTGTTTTTCTATCAATGGAACCTTGTAACAATAGAAATAATAATGAGACTTATCAGAGAATGAATAATTGCATTTCTTTATTTAAATAGTATTTAATAATTTCAACCAAAATTCCAGTTGGAAAAAAACTTTAAATAGGTATAGACAAAATATGTCTATATATAATATGAAGTATTATTTATGTTCACATATTAAATGTTGTTGAAATTATAGATACAATATCAGCCAGTTACATAAAAAAATACTAACATTAAAATCATAGTAATTAATTTATTATGATATGTATCTTACCTGTTAACATAACAACGTATATATATTATACTTAAGCTATAACTACTGTTTTCCTTATCAACGGGTGTTTAAATACATGTAATGATAACAATATTACTCGCAAACTTCCTTAATATTACTTAATTATTGAAAACGAAACTCAAACTAGAATTCTATTTTCAAAGTCTTAACAAGAACTGTGGGTAACTACAAATCAGTCGGCGGTGTTAGAAATCCACCGCGCGATTCCAACCAGTAATAAATCGAATACCGAGGTGATAGCGGTCAAAACTGTGCGCCTGAGTTGCGTACAAATCTCGTATGGCTGAAAACGGCGCCTACGGTACCTACGCGATGTGGCGACATTCCATTAACTTACGCGGAATGTACCTCGGCCCTACGAACAGGTTATCCCCACAGGACATGCGATCCTTCTCTTTACGCGCCCTCATTTCGAGACATTCACTCCTAATTAGAATCAAATAAACATTTCATAACTAAACCGATAAGTTGAATGTTTCAACATCAACGCCGTCTGACCGCAACTTATCCAAAGACGTTCTGCTTTACTTCACTCTTTGAGACGAGGATCGCATTACAAAATTCACTGGACCATAACTCGGCGGAGCGAAGACAAAAATAAACTTAATATCATGTGCATTTCATTTATCGACCGGGTGACTAAATCACACCGTACTAGATTCAACATGTTTTGGGAGGTCATTAACTCATTAGCTCCGCGGTTTGTTATCTATGATCAAGACTTACCTTCATCTAAAAGTCGCTCCATGTGCATGAAAACATTCGGGAACGCAGCGAGTTGCTTCCTGTCTTTGAGCAACTGAGCCAAGTAGTCCGCTATACTTTGCGTTGAAGGATTGGTATTATCACACATTTTGAATACTATTCAGAAAACTAGACACGTTGAATGTTTCTTTTATCACCGTCAATACGTTATTGTACTTTAGTAGTAGATTAGTGTTATTTTGTGAAATGCTATGTTAGAAAAGTTAACTTCACTACCACACACATCGACGTTTTGATCACCACTAAATGACGATTGACGGAGTTAACCGAAGTGAAGTTGTGGGTGAATATAGCTGCGCCTGCGCTGTTGTTGAATACTTTTTTTGTGCGCGTGCGGCTTCTATCTACAGCGTAGGCGTATAAATAACATATAGTGGTCTCGCTCTCTCCCGCACGGTTCGCGACCCCTCTCGCTCTGGCACGTTATGATGACTGCATATGTGCGCCATCTAGTTAACCTAGTTTCAACTACATTAACCGGTCATAAAACAAATGACTAATAAAATCTGTGACTTTAGCCTGCGGTACCTTGTTTACAGTATTTCATTATAAATGATGAAAAAATTTTATGAAATACGACATCGTTAGTAATGTATAATTTACATTATATTAATACAATACATATAAATATAATGTAAATTTTAATAATTATACAAACTAGATATATTTGTAATGAAGAAAATATTGTGAGTTCTTTGGCTACCTGTTTTATCATACAATGTTTGTACTGCATCAGTACGTGGTCAGCGGATTACACTAATTAGCAAACGATTGATTGGCCTTGCCTTGAATCAAAGGTCTGTCGAACCAGGACTTATTAGATGCTTCCCACACTCAATACTTAATATCGAGTTTCCTTTTTAAATTATTTTTAGATAAGTATGGTTCTAACGTGGTTAAAGATTTCTAAGTTTGACCTAAACGTTTGAGTTTAAGTTTAGTTTTGTAAATCTTTAATTTTATAACGAGTGCTTGAAAAATAATTGATTAAAATTTGTCACACATTAATCTCTAATTGAGGATTATTCAAGTTGCACCCGCAGATTCGAAATATAATCCCCACTTATTTAGTTGCCTGATTTAAGAACAAGAAAATGCCTTGAAATAGACTCAACCCACTCTTAGTGTGGGTACTTTTACTAGCTTTTGTTTAAGAGGATGCATATCATTTGTCATTTGTTTAAAAAAAACAACCAGTGGCGCTACTACACTAATTTTTCTAAATAGACTTAATAGAAAGTGTTAATAAATAAATAAAATATTTTCCTTCCCCATTTGAACAAATGTTAAATAGTCACATATAAAGAAAGTCGATTGGTGCACAGCCGGGGATCGAACCTAGGACCTCAGGGATAAGAGTCGGACGCTGAATCCGCTAGGCCAACACTTATAGAATTTTTGCACAAGATTATAATCTTGTCAAATATAAATACATATTTGCAATCTGCTGTCGTACGATTTGTCGAGTCGTACATAGACCGAAAGAGCATTGGGTGCACAGCCGGGGATCTAACTTACTAGGGATGACTCGCACGAAACCATTAGGCCAACTCACGCATAATTAAGGTATAAGATATCAAAATGACTAATTGTCTGCCAAAATAAGGACGTCACTTGTTTACTGGTTAGAAGGGTTATCTTCGTTAGTTATAAATTCAACTCTAAAGGCCTGCGTTCGAATTGCATTTACAACTAATTTCCAACAATTGTTCAATTGTTATTTCGCGTAAACGCGTATACTGCATATCTATTTCACTTAAAAGATTTTTAAATCTATTTTCTCATTACTATGTGGAACTTTGTGGAACCAGCGGCCCACTGAAGTTTTTCCGAACCAATTCGACTTAGGGTCCTTAGAAAAGAGCGTACCAATTCTTAAAAGGCCGGCAACGCACTCGCGAGCCCTCTGGCATTGAGAGTGTCCATGTGCGGCGGTATCACTTAACATCAGATGAGCCTCCTGCCCGTGGACATTTTCTGATACTGTTTCTCATAACCCTTCATGATTCCTTTAAATTAGGCTTATCATTAGATAAGGGCAGAGCGTGGAAACTCTTACGTCGTCTAATTCAATAGATCCATGAACATATTATAGGGGTCAATTATCCATTTATCCGTTTAACGAAATTGATAAAACGTATCCAAGTTGGGTGAATTTAATTGATCCAGTCTGCTTGCTGGTTAAAAACGAATTTCGTCAATTTCTCAAACGATTTCAGTACCAAACAGATATGGAATTTATCTATTTACTCAATTGGGTACAGCTCCCACGTCTTGTGTGTAAATATGGGAACTTCTTTGTATGTTCGTTGGGTCTTGCGTGTTTCCTTCAATTTTTCACAAGTGGGTGATAGGTCTTGTGAGCGTACCAGCTAAGTGTTGCAGATGACGGTAAGTTAAAACAAATGTTCTCTACCGTTCTCTACTCAAAAATATTTGAAAAGCTGTCCGTATTACCAGTCATAAGTATGATACAGAATAATTATAATCTTTGTTTATTCTGCAATAGGTTTTTATTTCTGTTCTTTTTCTTTTCTCTTTTTTTATAGAAGGAGGCTCACCTGATGTTAAACTCAAACTCAAACTCAAACTCAAAATATCTTTATTCAAGTGGGTAACCAAGTACACTTTTGAATCGTCAAGTTAAATTAATCGTAAATTTACATTTACTACCAGTTCGCAAGTCAAGGGCGTAGAGCGGGTAAGAAGAACTGGCAAGAAACTTTCCGCCACTCTTTTTAATCGCCAGGTATTGTCATACAAATTCTTTGAACTGGAGCAATTCAATCCCAAGGATTAGGATCATTTAAGTAGTCCTCAAATTTATAAAAAGCTTTGTTGATTAGTTTCCGTTTAACGACAGCTTTGAATTTATTTAGTGATAATACTCTAATTTCGCTTGGGAGTTTGTTGTAAAAACGAATACAATTTCCATATAAGGAGTGGTTTATCTTTTGGAGCCTGGTTGGTCGTACACTCAAATTAGTTCTATTTCGCGTATTATACTGGTGAAAGTCACCATTTGTTTTAAAGTCGTTTATATTTTTTTGGACATACAACAAGGCTTCAAGAATATATTGACCAGATAGTGTCATAATATTTAATTCCTTAAACTTATTCCGTACCGACTCCCTCGGAGAAACACAACAAATACCCCGAACAGCCCGCTTCTGCAGCACAAATATGGATTGAACCTCTGCAGCAGCACCCCACAGTAAAATACCGTACGACATTACGCTGTGAAAGTAGCTATGATAAACAATTTTTGCCGTGTCCTTATCAGTAAACTGTCGGATTTTCTTTACTGCATATGCTGCAGAGCTGAGCCTATTCGAAAGAGTATCTATGTGCGGGCCCCATTGGAGTTTACTATCTATTGTTATGCCTAGAAAAACAGTTTTGTCAACAAAGTTTAGTTCACTGTCCTTAATTTTCAGGTTACCAATATCTCGCTTTACGGTAGTAGTTGTAAATCTAATACATTTTGTTTTATTCTCATTAAGCAGTAAGTTATTTACATTAAACCAGTTAACTATACGAGAGATAGAATTGTTTACATCGTCCAATAATACGTTATTCCTATTCACTTTAAATAGAAGTGAAGTGTCATCAGCAAACAATACCATCTCATGAACTTCGTTGACAAAGAATGGGAGGTCATTTATGTAAATCAGAAATAAGAAAGGCCCGAGAATCGATCCTTGGGGGACGCCCATTGATACCTGCGAACCCGGAGAGGTGACTCCATTGACATGAACTCTTTGGATCCTTCCCTTTAAATATGAATTCATCAGGCTGGAAGCTTTGCCATCAACGCCATAGTGTTGAAGCTTTCCAACGAGTATATCAGGATGAACACAGTCAAAGGCCTTTGACAGGTCACAAAAGACGCCGACTCCATCATATGATTCCTCCCAGGCGTTAAATATGTCCGAAATCAACTTCACACCGGCATCGATTGTGGAGCGACCCTTAGTGAAACCATACTGTTTATTATGTAAGAGTTTATTTTTATTAAAATGTAAAGAAAGCTGGTCTAGCATTATCTTTTCAAAAACTTTGCTCAACGCAGGGAGCACGGAAACAGGTCTGAAGTTTGACGGATCAGACTCACTACCTGCCTTGAACAACGGTGTAATCTTACTTAATTTCATTTCGTCCGGAAAGACTCCACAATCGATACATCTGTTAAAAATGATAGACAATTCAGAGCTTATTACATTAATAACGGAATTTAAAATGACTGTTGACATACCCCATATATCTTTACTTTTTTTTAAATTAATAAGCTTAAAAGTTTTAACGATATCATTACAAGTTATATGTTTAAACTGAAATTTAATATTACATTCAGGTACATATTTTTCTAGCAATGAGATCGCAGCAGCAGGTGAAGAATCTAGGGACTTGGTCGTATTAAGTGGTACATTTGTAAAGAACTCTTCAAAAGAAGAAGCTACCTCTGGGTCAGATTTTATTAATTTCCCTTTAACTTTTAACATATAATCAGTTCGTTTGTCAGACGTTTTACCTGATTCTTCATTTATTATTTTCCAGGTAGCTTTTACTTTATCCATGCTATTTTTTATTTTTGAACTTAAATATTGAGACTTTGCAGTTTTGCAATCTTTTTTGAAATTATTTGAATACAACCTAACATATTCCCTAAATTCCACACTAGTGTTATATTGCATTTCGTCATACATTTCATATAATTTTAACCTTTTCCTGTGTAACTCCTCATTTGCCCAGTCACAGAAACTTGTTTTCTCAGAGACCAATAAAGTCTTTTGAGTAAATACTTTCTTGAATTCATCAATAAATGATCCAAAAAAAGTACTGTATAAATTATTAGGGGATGAGTTGCCACACAGAAATGGCATTCTATAGACCAATGCTTCTCTAAATCTGTCCAAACGGTCATTTGTAATAGGAGTTATCACAATTTTCTTCTTTTTACATGTTTTTTGCTTCCTTAATTGGAATTCAAACCATTGACCAGTGTGATCAGATTTAAATCTATTGAAAATACATACATTCAAAGGGGCTATGTCACTATATATATTATCTATACAAGTTGCGGTGCTAGCTGTTATTCTTGTGGGTGAATGAAATTGATTTATTAAATTGTATGAACGAAAAAGACTAAGTATGCGTACACTTGAATTAGAATGACAAAGTAAATTGACATTAAAGTCCCCACACACAATTAGCCCTTTATTACACTTTACTAATTTACACAATATCTCCTCTAATACATTTTCAACATTATTATAGACAGCTGATGGAGGACAATATAGACATACAACAATGAATTGCTCCAGTTCCACACAGGAGATTTCAATAGTTAGTTCTACAGAGAGGCTGATAATATCCTTTCTTTCTTTGCATTTAAGTTTTTTACTAATTAGGATTAATGAGCCACCATGAATTGCATTTTCTCTGCAAAACACACTACCAACCCTGTGGTTACAAAAATTAAACAAAACTTCATATTTTTTTAACCAGTGCTCTGTTATGCACAAAAAGTCTATTTTTTGACTATTCAAGAATAGTTCAATTTCTAATTCTTTATTTTTCATCCCCTGTATATTTTGATGTACCACAATAATTTTTTGGGAATGAATTTTATCACATAATATACTTACCTTATTAATGCAAGAGTGGTGCTCTGTTGTCCTATTATCTAATTTAAATAAATATTATTTGGAATTTCTTCCAAGGTCTTATTATCTAATGCTTGCTCAATAGAAGCAAGGGGTCTAGCCAAATTCTTGGCTGTCATCTGTATAAAATATGATAGCGAAACAGCTATCTGTCTTTTTAAGAAACCAGGTAGGTAATAATATCTACCCTTTGTGATAAAAAACTTTTTACTATACCTATTGGTATCTATGACACAAAATTTATCATTATACATTGCCAATGTATGCAATGTTTGATTAAGAATATATCTTGTGTCATTTTCTTCCTTAGGAAAGCTTTGGCTATAGGGAAATGTAAACATAACAATCCTCTTAGAGTCTAAACAACAAAGTTTTTCAAATAATACTAAAAGATCATGTTTATTTACATTTCCCCTGTTCCCTATAAAAATTATTAAATTATTACAATTATCATTGTTTTTGATTATATGATTTTTCACAATGTTTTTAAAAGTGGCATTGGGATAGCAGCTGTTTATAAATGTTTGGCCGTCATTTAATTGTACAATAGTACCCATGTCCTGACCCATTTCATCAGAATACATTAAATTCCTTTCTTTTGCCTTAATTTTTTCCTTTAACTGAGTGTTTGTTGTGGTGTAGGTGAGGCTGTGAGTGTGTTGTGATGTCTGTGGTAATTGGAGACTGGGTTGGCTTTTATAATTGCAACCATAAGTTTTATTCTGCAATTGCTCATAACATTCTGCGGTGTAATTAGAAATTTGAAGCAGATCTTCCATTGCAGAAGAATATTTTTCTACCATACATTGTGATTCTTCAAATTTAGAAGTGAGACTGTTTGTAAGTTCTTTTAATTTAAAAATTTCTGTTTTTAAATCTAATGTGTCAGATTCATATTTTAATTTAGCATTTTCAGTTTCAATTAAATGCAAGTCAAGTTCATTTTGAAGTTTTGTGTTTTGAAGTTTTAAATCCACACTGTTTACATTTCTATATTGTTTTACTAGCTTCTGTGTCTTTTTAATATATTTATTAATTTTAATATATTTTCTTATTTTGTTTTTACCTAAACTTTTTACATGATGAGTTGGTGTAGAACCTGAATCATGAATTAATGTATTGTATAGAATGTTTGTGTGTGTATCTTTTACACTTTGTGAGACTGCCTCCAGGTTATTTATATATTGTTGAGCCTCCAATAGCTGTTTTTCAAGACTTCTTATGCGCTGCAAAGCAACTTCATACTCATTACCATAACTATCAAGTTTATTTAATTCCTGCTGAAGCATAACACACTGATCTTTAAGTGAATTATTTTCTTGAAATAGCAAGGACATTTCATTTTTGAGCTTCCTGTTGCCTTCCAGCACACTTAAGAATTCTTTTTCATTTTCTTCTCTTTCACTTGTTAACTGGGTACATAAATCCCTGCAAGACTGCAATTCAGTCAGTGCTAATTTAAGTTTAGACTCTTCTTGCAAAGCCAAGCCTCTGCGAGTCATCATATTGTATACTAGGGACTGTATGCAATGAACAAGCGAAAAAGGTATGTATATATAACTGTTATGTGTGAGTGGTGGTGGTTGTACTATTTATTACCAATTAACATATAATGAAACCTAAATACACAAAATGGGCTTATTTTGTCAAGTAAATTATGTAGTATTAATTGTCTGGGCGAATGTTTTCGTCGTCGATTTTGCTTCCACTAGTTGTCAAGCAAAATGAGACATAAACCGTGCCAATGTGTGATGGACGTAGCTCCAAAAACTGAGCAGTATTTTATGTTCGTATGTAGTCAGTAAATATAACTTAAATAGAACAAAATACTCCCCAGGATTGACGATATTTTAAACTACGTTACCGTTAAGTTGACAGCCAGTTTTAGATCCCTGTTTTGCCAAGTTCTCGCGACAAAAAACACTGTATAATCACGTTAAGTGATACCGTCGCCGCTTATGGACGTCCATCCATTCTTCCGGCCTTCTTTTTTTGCAGGGAGAAGGACAATAGGGCCTACTTTTGATAGATTAGACGACTCAGCTTTACGAGTGACGTACTTACGTTGTTTAAGAGTTGTGATGAACAATGTACCTACACAAAATAATGTTAAATAATATTTCCGTTCAGAAAAACTAAAGGATCAAGCAACTAATGCCTACATTGAGGAAAATCTAGACATATTGATGCGAAGGCTACTAATTAAAGGTTTTACTTTAGTGAAAGTTTATTTCTTAGTAAAACTTTTTTAATGATGGCAATACGGTATTGCCATCTTCGTCGAATCAAGTTTTCAAACGCTAGGTATAATTAGTTAAGAGCGGGTTTCCGTAGGTGGTGCGAGGTCGCATAATGATCGTATGTTTATGGAAATGCAGAGTTTAGGAGTGAAAAATGTTGTCATAAAATCATTTTATTGGCACGGACATGCTTATTGCCTCGCAAACGTACTTAGACCTAATTGAGATATCAAAACTCTCATACATTTAAAAATGCCTAGTTTAAATCATAAAAGTGAGTGCAATCCCGTTACGTTGCTACATGTGTCCGTGATACATGGACATATTCATTGACGCGTCACTTTCAAGGAAAATGATAATATTCAAGGAAATCTGTTCCTTGGAAAATTAGACAATTTATCTAATTTTCTATAAGTAAACAAGCAACAGACAGATTTATAGACAAGTTTTGTTGTTTAATTGTTAAAGTTCACCACATCATAATAATATAATGCTTTATGTACAGTATATGTTACAAACTATCTATTCTAAAATACTAGACAATTATGATAAACATAAATGTTACAAAAAAATAAAAATATAAATAATCAAAATATTACGATTCCAATTTAAGATTTTACGAGTAATTTTTGCTTAACAATGCGGATTAAAGCGGCCAAGTAATTGTGCTTCTAATCGGAAATAATTGATTCTAATTTCTTCCCCCGAAATCATACCCAATTTTGCCAGACTTTATTAAATTAATCTCTACTTAAATATCCTACTAATATTACGATGGATGTTTGCTCTTTCACGTAAAAACTACTGAATGGATTTTAATGAAACTTTACAATAATATAGCTTAAACGTCAGAATAATACATACAACAATTATTTATATATAGATATTGTATGAATTGTTCAAAATATCAAGTGTGTAGGAAAAAATCTACAATCTGCGAGCTATTCTGGCGTGCGATACCCAAACCGCTGAGTTATACATTATGTAATGTATGATGGT
The DNA here is from genome assembly GCA_963693345.1 of Pieris melete. NCBI lineage: Eukaryota > Metazoa > Arthropoda > Insecta > Lepidoptera > Pieridae > Pieris > Pieris melete. The sequence continues at coordinate 2,015,155 of CAVNZK010000043.1, read as the reverse complement.
AATGTTTAACTTAAATAGTCCTACAAAAAGGCCGCTACGGTATATATCTATATCTAATGTGTAAACCATTACAGCCAAAATAGTGAACCATAACTACAATAAAAATTAATAATTTATTTCAAATGCACATTTGGTACTAACAAATTGATTCCTAAATGATAATAGATACATTTATCACTTCTGGTATTTAAAGTAGATAAAATATGTCTTTCACGATACATCATTTGGACAAATATTATTTTAATCCTGCACGGACGAAGTCGCGGGCCCAGCTAGTATATTATATAGAACAGATTGTATGATGTGAGATGCAAGTAAAATATGGATTGTTATATTTTGCGATACATAATATATTCTTACGTGGGTTTAAGTGTCGTGTGCATTTTGCCTACTTCTATTTCCGGTGCTCGCTAAGTATAGAACTAAAGATATACAAGACGTCATACCATATATTTTAACTTAAAAAGTACATAAAAGTTTTTTCAAAGAGATTCAAAAAAAAATTCTATTACCCTTTAACAATATAAAAAAAACCCTGATCGGTAATAACTTATTTCTTCTAAAACAGATACAATAATGTATTTTTACCGTTGTGAGTAAAATGCATAAGCGAATGCTAATAATAATGTTAATTGAATAGTATGCCTACTAGTATTACTTAAATTCTAGGGTGTCGTAACCACCTTGATTTATAGCCCTTCATTAAACCCACCGCAAGCGTCAAAGATGGTGATTCTAACGCAACAAGATTTACATAGGCTTAGATGAAAACATCCAGTAAAAAATGCGTAAGTTTATCTTTTACATAAAAATAGTTTAAATTGACACAAGCTATTAACACACATACATTATTTTTAAAGGATTATATTTCCGTGAAACTCTATATGAGTCTATATTCAGTTGGAAATTTCAATAAGTTCACTTATGCTTCTATAAATTAATCGTACAGATCTTTAGATGAATAATTATTAATTTCACATTTAATGGAAGGCTATGTGTACGGCAGTATTTATTACTAATAAATGGTCTACCCAATCAGATATTAGATTGCCTAACGCCAGCTACCATAAACAGTAAATTAAAAAACTACTTTTATATGCATTTGTCGCGCTCCTAAACAAGACTGTTTTGGTTACATTAATAAAAACCACAGCGGTTTTCTAATGTAACATATTGTGATTATATTATATTATTTTGTAAAATAAAGAAAAATAAGAATTGTACTATGTTTTTACATTAGACAATGTTAATTTTTCACAATGTAAAAGATGTAATGTGTAAGTTAAATTGATAAAAGAATTCATGACATTCCCGTAAGTGTATCCCATTGTAGAACGTATGCACTATGCAAGTATCTAGACGATAAAACATATTATACCGTTCTTGATAGATAATTCAAATATGGATGGATCAAGCCTGGACATTTATAAATACAGACGCGGTAAAGACAAGCAATGCATCTTAATAAACCCGCTCGCCAGCGGACGTTACTCGGAAGACGTCTCACAAAATATTGTAATAGAAGTGGACGAACAGAAACGACAAAAAAGATACGCGATACTACAAGAGCCCAAATCTGACATCACCACAAATCGATTGCGTTATTTCTTACTAATTTATTCTAATCCAATATGGAATGTTTTTATTTTGTCCGTAATATTCGCATCCTACATGTTTGATACATGTCTTTACACCTTTTTTCGTGTGGAACAAAGACCTTTGTGGGTTGTTATTGTGCTTATTTGCTTTAGCTTCATTTTTATGATCGATGTCAGTGTTCTGTTTGGCTTGAAATTCTTCCGGCAGTGGCGTAAGACATTGAACATTGTCGAGCCTTGTACTGAGAGAGTCATCTTTGATATCATTTTGGCGATGCCATATCCGTTTCTGTATTTTCTCAGAAAAGAAGTATTTATGGATATTCATGCTATTTCTCCAATCATTGCGACCGTTAGGGCTTACAGAATAATAGAGTTTTCCTATAACAAATCTTCCCAAGCGGGAACTAATCAATGGACTACATTTTTGGCCCAATATTTAATTCTATTTCTGCTCTCCGTACACTCGTATACGTGTGTGTGGTATCTGTTTTCATATAGATCATTTGACGTTCATAAAATTCGGACCTCCTGGTCAATTGGGGCGATTTACTTACCGACTGAAACTGTCCTAGATTGGCATTTTGTCTGTGCCTACTGGTCTGTGATGATCTTAACAACTAATTCTTTGGGAGATCTGTATCCGGTGTCAACGTTAGAAAGAATAATAGCAACGCTCGCAATTTTATTAGGCTTCTTCATTACAACAATAGTCTTTGTCGGTTCATTAACTTCGCAATTTATTACTATCACAACGAGACGATCCAAATATGTACGCAAATTGAAGAGAATTCAGAACCATCTGGCGTTGATACATATGGACGAAGATACAACAAAACGTGTTCTCAGGTATTATACATAAGAACATAAGGCAAATAGAAATAGAATATAATAGAATTCTAGGAATCAGGGGTAGATTATTTATATTGATGTCTTTATAAGGTTTAGAAATTTCCAATTCCGTGACAAGCTTGTTGCTTGTATTTATGAAAACGAACGGAATTAGCTGAAATTATATATTTGAAGGGCGTCAGAAAAAAAATAACACAAATATAACTTTAAAAAAAATCAGTGGCGCTACAACCTCTTTAGGTCATGGCCTCAGATTTCTGAATCTGTTTCATGATCATTTTTAAATCTAATAGGCAGTTGGTGATCAGCCTTCAGTGCCTGACACAAGCCGTCGACTTTTTGGGTCTAAGACATATCGGTCATATCTGCTCTAATAACAATAATTATAACTGTATTAATAAAAATTTAATTGTTTAATCATATATTCCCTTCACAGATACTACGAGGACCTATGGTACCAAAAGTCTGGCGTGTTTAAGCCAAAGCTTATAAAGCTACTGCCAGCGCCTTTGTTGATGGAAATATGTTACGACCTGAATGCAGTACCTTTGTATAGCTCTCTGGTATTCAGGCAACTGCCAGAGCCTTTCCTAAGAAGGCTTTCATTAGCCATGTGTCATCAATTCTATCTGCCTGGCGATATTGTTTACAATCACAACCAAAACAAAAGTTTCATGGTAAATATGATTTCAAAGAATTTTTCTGTAAAGTCCCATAACTTTGCCATAGGGCAACGCGCAACCTCAAGCATAAAAAGTCATTTAGTACCGGGTTTCAATTCACGATCGGACGTTGAAATTAGCATACTTTAGTTCTAGACCATATTGCTTAGGCGTAATTGTGCGAAAAATTAAATCAGGTTTGGGCCTTAGATTTCTGTATCTGTTTCATGATCATTTGTCATTTATTAATCTAATAGGCAACTAGGTGATCAGCCTCCTGCACGTCGACTTTTTGGGTCTAAGGCAAGCCGGATTCCTCACGATGCTCACCGTTTGTGCGTATGTTAAATGGGCACATAGAATGAAAGTCCATTGGTGCACAGCCGGGGATCGAACCTACGACCTCAGGGATGAGAGTTGCAAAGTTTTATAATCTTGTAATTTATAAATACATATTTGAAATCTGCTGTCGAATGATTTGTCCCTATCACTCTCATTGCTAATAAATGTAACAAAAATATATACTTTGAAATAGCGATGGAAGAATAAAGTATACTTAAAAAGTCTAGTTTATAAAATACTGGGGTACAAGTTAGGGATGTCCAAAGGGTCTTTTTTGACGTCGTCGGGTTCAGTTTTAACTAAAGTTATGTAAGCGTATGCATAGTATTTACGGAGCATTTTTCTTTCAGATTTGTATCACAAATGGGGTAATCGAACTACTGTCAGATGAGGATGATGAAAGTCCTATGATATCGTTTGGTAAAGGAACGTGCATTGGGGAAATATCTTTGGTATTTAATGTACCAGGTATATCTAATCATACCTTTAATAATAGGCTGCAAAACAAACACCTATCAATTACATTGAATAACTATAAGTTGTGTCTTTTTTTTTCATAAAAAAATCGATATCATACGAAACAAAATAGACGGTTAAGTTTTTCAAAAGTAAAAGTAAATTATTTGTGAGTTATGTTTCGTTATTGTGTATATTTGAATGCTTTATGTATATGTAATAAACTTTTGTGCCTCTTGGTGAATTAACTTGTCGATAAGTGAGTTTTTTTCAGCCACAATTCCTCTCACGCAATTCACACCAATTGACCGAGTCCCATGCTAATCTGGTGAAGCTTGTGTTATGGGTACTAGGCAACGGATATACATATCTACATATTATAGATAGATAGACATATAAATACATATTTAAACACCCAAGACCTAAGCACAACACCAAATGCTCATCACATCGATGTTCGTCTCAGCCGGGGATCGAACCCGGGACCCATGGATTCATAGTCAGGGGTACTATCCACTAGACCAATAAGTCGTCGTCTAATCTAAATACTTATTTTCGCTATTTAGGCTCCAACCCTCAGTTTCACAGTCGAGACTTTGTGCTTAGTGTGTCAAACTCAGCCGTATATAAGAAACTTATTGGATTTGACATATAGTCCAGTCAGTCAAGACAATTAATTCATTATAATTCCAAAAGTTTTCAAATTTTGATGTAAGGTCGGGAGTGGTATTAAAACAAACTATAAAATTTTGCAACCTGCTCTGCGGTCCGGAACATTGTTAAAAATGCAATAAATGATAATTTGCTTAGTTCTTGAGACCAAAATTCCAAAAGTTCTGCAAAGTTGGAGTGGTGTTAAATATATTATTTTACATCACGTGTCAAATTTGCAACCAATTTAAGTGTACGGAACATTATTTAATTAATGTTGTTCTTTATTAAACTGAAGGAAAACGTTCCAAAAGTTCTGCAAATTTGACAGATATATCGAAAATAAAATAAATAACAAAAAATGTTCCGTACACTTAGGTTGGTTGCAAATTTTATACGTGATATGAAATATTATATTGAAAACTTCCCCAAGTTTGCAGAACTTTTGGAATTTTTTTCACGACCATACAGACATAAAATTAATTTAATTGCAATTTTAACAATGTTCAGGACTGCGGACAAGGTTGCAAAATGAGATTTATTGTCGTCCCAATGTACCATTCACTTGACCGAAGTTTGAAAACTTTTGGAATTATTATCAAATTTTCGATTTCGAATGTCTATAATGACTGGTGTAATATACAAGTCATCAGTCTTACCAATATCGTGACTATATTTTAGCGAGATGTACCGTTAAAGCGGCGACCTATGTTGAATGTCAGATCCTCAATCACACCGATTTCATCAAACTAATGATCACCTACCCCGATATAAGCGTACAAATAAGGAGTGAAATGTTGGAAAGAATTGGAAGAAGCCACACAAGGAAAATGAAACAGCATACGAAACCACCTCTGACATTAAATATATACGCTTCGAAAGATCAAAAGAAAAGTAGCATAAAGCGCTTGAAAGATAAACTACGGTTTCTGCAAGGTAATACTAATTATATACACTAACTTATGACAAGTTTAGATATTATTTATAATATATTAAACTCCGAATAAAACATCGCCTTACTAAAAATGAGTAAATTGTACTTCGATAAAGTATTGTACCGACCTACAATCTTCGGCTACTCACTGCCATGAACTCATACCCTGTAACGCGCTAACAAAGTTATTCCGTCCGCTAAGAATATACACGTTTCTTGACCTTAGCTACTGGTGCTTTCTGGCCAGTCACCGCTTAGATTGGTCGAGAGGATACTCTTTAGTTTGGGCGAAGAGCAGCACCTTCCTCACTTCTCAGTACTATGAAAGTGGTAATCCCCGATGCGAATTCCTCTGTTTCATTGAAAAGATGAGATTTTAAGGCAAATAAAGAATCTCCAAGAGCCATACCTTCAAGACCTTCATATAAGCCATGAAGGCCGTTCTATGCCGTATCAGTTATAATTAATTTTATAATCTATTTAGTTAAACCTCTCAGTGAAATGTAAAATAAAAATAAATAAATCAGTGGCGCTACAACCTCTTTTAGGTCTTGGCCTCAGATTTCTGAGTCTGTTTCATGTTTATTTTTTTAAATCTAATAGGCAAGTAGGTGATCAGCCTCCAGTGCCTGGCACACGCCGCCGAATTTTTGGGTCTAAGACATGTTGGTTTCCTCACGATGTTTTCCTTCACCGTTCGAGCAAATGTTAAATGCGCACATAGAAAGAATGTCCATTGGTGCACAGCCGAGTATCGAACCTACGTCCTCAGGTATGAGAGTCGCACGCTGAAGCCACTAGGCCAACACTACTCTTAAAATGGCCTTAAAGAAAAGGGGGTACCAATTCTTAAAAGTCCGGCAATACACTGAGTGTCCAAGGAAGGTGTTACTTAACGTCAGCCGAGTCTCCTGGATTTGCACCCTGGATCATAAATAATATGTCAAAGCCATTATCTTACAGGTTTTACAGAAGATAAAGGTATTGATACTGACCTGGACGAGAGCTGTCTAGATCTCTACATCCTATCCGAACATATCAAGAAGCGATCCACTATATTCACTTGTGTTAGCGGAAACTTTCCTTGGATTCTAGAGGCCTCTTGCCATTTGGTGAAATACTGGCAGTTATTTATGCTCTGTATAGTTTTCTATATATGCATAGTCTATCCGTATTTTATCGGATTTAAAAGGGAATTTCCCGGCGGCATGTTTTTTTATACCGAAATATGTATTACGATATCGTTGATGTTAAATGTAATCATGTCAATCGTGACCGCCGTGAAGACGAAGAAAAAATATATCAAAAACTTTACCGGCATATTAAATTACCGTATGAATACACTTGGATTTTATATGGATTTAGTGTCGTTGATACCTTTTGAGTATATTGTGACAATTCATACGAATGTGGGGTATTTGGATACGCATAGAAACCATCTATTTTATATGTGTAAGGGTGTTAAGCTATGTCTGGTTTGGAGAATATCTAGTTTCTTTGAAGAGTTGGAGAAGAAAGTTATGTCCAATACAATCATTGTTAAGGTAAGTTTATAATAACAATAAACGTATTATTTGAACTTTGAATTTTGAACCTTACACTGTCATGATAAATGGTTTATTACTTTATACAATTTCGTTGAATATAATTTATTATCATAGCTTTCTCCTATGCCGACGCCTCAAATTTCTTTTTTCTTGGAATTTTCTCTCTATAGGCAAGTATTTATATCTACGAACGCAAATATTTCTTATTCATACGATGAAGGGAAACATCGTTAATATATCACCACGTCTAAGACCTAAAATTTGACGGCGTTTCAGGCACATAATGCTTGTGATTAGCCTTCTGTGCCTGAAATACAAAGCCAGGATTCGAACGCACGACCGCTTGATTACCTACGTATATTATAGATACGAAAATAACTTTCAATATTCATGAATGTTTCATTAAGAGACTGAAAAAAGTAGATAAAGTTTTTATGTGTCTTAATTGTTTATATTTATAGTTCACCTGAACACTATCATTAAATATTGAAAGCAAATAGTTATAATATCTAAGATGTTTAAAAATAAACACGATTTGTAAATATTATTGTTTGATTTCAGATTGCAAAATATTGTGTATACATCGGATTGCTATGCTATTGGTCAGGAGTCATATTGTATATGGAATCTTGCTTTGTGAATAGATGTTCGCAACATTCGTGGTTTGCGAGAGCTTTGATTCGTGAAGATCAAAGGCATGGTGCGATGTCTACAAAGTTAGAAATTTTGTATATTGCTACTCAAAATCAAAATCATTTATTTATATAGGTAACACAATGTACACTTATGAACGTCAAAAAAGAAATATATATTAAATGCTTCTAATTTTACATTTACTGCCAGTTCACAAATCAAGGGCGATTGAAAAAGAAGAACTGGCAATAAACTCTCCGCTACTCTTTTTAATCGCCTAGTTTTTTGTTTTACACTACTAGGTAATAAAGCTGTATTTTCGTGACTTAGAAGATTGTGTAGCTAAGTCTGAAAAGTCGAAATTGTTTTTGGCATATGGAGGTCATATTTAGCGATAAGGCGTCTTCCACTTCACAAGACATTTTCTTTTCTAACGAACTGTGAAACGGACTCCCGGTTGGGAGATACGGCATCCAATTGTTTCAAAAAAGAGAATACTTCTCCTCTGCCAAAGGCCGGCAACGAACCCACTAAAATGGATGTCGATGGGCAGTGATGACTGCCTTTTTTGGGCGTCCCGTAGGCTCATGTGCTATCCAATATAAATAAGTCTCGTTTCTGAATAAACCCTTATTGATGTACGTTTTTGCTTGGGTTCTAAAGAAAATTGTTCTAGATATGATGTACCTATGTTGACAAAATTAGATAAGGGTACTTTTTTTTTTAATGATAGCTTAGAAATACTGAAATAACAAGTCAAGTCAAGTCAAATCATTTATTTCAATTAGACCACCTAAAATGGCACTTTTGACCGTCAAATAAAATATAAAGATGACTCCAGTTGCCCCTTCCAAAAGGTAGTTTCGTGTGGAGAAGAATAGGCAAGAAACTCCACACTTACTCTTTTAAAATAGGTTTACAATATTTGTATACATTAGTTAAATAGTTTTATAATTATATTAAACTTTGGTTCAAAGTTATGGATTTTTAGGGTATATTCGGATACGTTATCGACTTATTTTGGATTCATAGCATTCATTAAATTAGTCTGAATTAAAGATTCAAGTGTCGCACAGACGCGCATCGTCTGTTACAAACTTCAAACCCTGAAACTATCATTTGAATTATAAAATTAAGATATTACTTCCATATTACGCCAACATTCACCCTCTAGGGTCTTATCAGTGTGTCAAACAGCACTAATAATTACGGTAATGATATATTTTAAATATGTGAAGTGTAATATATCCACTTTCTACGCATTAGCATGTCTCGCGGAAACTTTGATACATATCTTAAACATACATAACATAGCTAGTAATTACTACAAGTCAAAAGTCCATATTCTAATTCATATCTCAAGACACTATCTCGTCTTGAGCGTGGTCAAATATGTCAAACTATACGTATATACAGAAAAATAGTTTGACGGCTTGAAATTAGATTTAAGATTAATTCACAGGGACAATGATTGAGCAGTGTTGGCCAAGTGGTTTCAGCGTGCGACTCTCATCCTTGAGGTCATAAGTTCGATCCCCTACTGTACACCAATGGACATTCTTTCTATGTGCGCATTTAACATTTGCTCGAACGGTGAAGGAAAACATCGTGAGGAAACCGACATGTCTTAGACCCAAAAAATCGACGGCGTGTATCAGGCACTGAAGGCTACTTGGCTAAAAGATTTAAAATGATCATGAAACAGATTCAGAAATCTGAGCCCAAGACCAAAAGAGGTTGTAGCGCCACTGATTTTTTTTCACAGGGCCAAATACAGGACATGCGTAGCAATAATAAATATAGTCATTTTTCCAGAACCAAGTACCACGTCTTGACTTCGATATATTTCGCAACAACAATACTCCTTTCAGTGGGTTATGGAGATTTTAATCCTGGCGATAAGCAGGACATGGGATTTGTTGCGTTTCTAAGTTTATACGGAGTCCTATTGACAGGATATTGCGTTTCCGAATTTTCAGCTGTTGTTACACATTGGGCGAGGTAGGTTTGCTCAAACATTATATTAGCTTAGGCCTTTTTTTAATGGAACATTAAGAAGGAAAATGGCCCACACAATGACTGCCGTGTATCACTGGTGTTTAACCTAGGAATCGAAGTCAGGAACCGCAGTATGGATTGGATAAATTAACCACACGATCCTCGAATAAAGACGCGTGGAATAATATACAGATATTATTTATTTTATTTATTCATTTAGTCTTTTAGCACACAATGAAATAATATGTTTAACAATAAACTTCAAAACATGGTGCAACGAGCGGTTTTGTCGCTACTCAGCGATCTTTTTGCTTTTTCTTGCGATTAAAAAAAACAGTAATTTAATGATTAATTTATACTTTATTCCAGAACAAAAACTGCATTTCTAGAAGTGATCCTAACAATAGATAGATTTATGAAAGAAAATAATATGCATTCAGCGATAAAATCAAGAATAATGTCTTTCTATGAACTACAATGGCAATATAATTCAGTAAGTGTACTAAATTAATTAACAGGATTAATTAAGATCATCTAAGTTTCCACAGAGACGTTTATCCATTTTTATACAATCACAGACAATTCCACGCAGATAGTTTTCTTTTTCTTTTTTTCTACTCAAAATAAAAACGTTCAAATATAAATTCCTATAAAATTGTACTCGAGGACGGGACTGGTGTTGCCATCATTCAACGACAATGTAGCTTTATTTAGGAGTTGTATATTTTTTCCATAACATATATTTCCGAATGAACAGGCAACAAGCAGTGTATTACATATTCATATAGTGAAACAATTACCATTATATATTAGTATAAGTTCTTTATTTTTTCTAACCTTTTAACCGTGACGCCTGGCGTTCTATAATACAGCCATTCAAGGCACTTTCTGCCACGCACCTCCTCTTTGTGAAACAGATACGATTTAGTACTTAATAAAAGAGCGTACCTACTATTATCATAGTTCAGCAACTCACCCGCTAGACCTCCGTCGTTGCAAGTGTCAATGGGAGGTGGTTAGCACTTTATTCAAAGTGCCTACTCATTTTCTTTCTACCATAAAATAAGAGAATTTAATTAATTATGGCATTGAATAGAAAGAAAACCCACAAGTATAACTCAAATGAAATAAAGTAGAACTTAAAATACACTATTTAGATAAGGTACTAGAATTGATTAATTAACATACATTGAAATAAATAATTAACCTTAACATAAACTGAAATATATTATTAAAAGGAGTCTCTATAGGCAAGGTTCCGAAGATACTGGCAGCGTTCCCCCTTTGAATCGCTAGACTAATTCTTTGCCCGAGGTAGCTGCCAGATCTTCGGTTTCAGTTTTAATTTCACACTAAAGTTCTTTAACTTTAGAAATTTGGAGTAACTTTACGTTAGGTTTGAATCTAAATGAAATTGTGTTTGTTTTATATTAAAATTTTTCAGGGTGTCGAATTAACTGATGAAAGTTGGCTCAAGAAAACCGTTGTACCAGCTGAGTTAAGAAAGAAAGTGCTTCATCAAGCTAGGTTCAAGACGCTTACGTCAATTCAGTTCTTTCAAGTGAAAAATAAAGCTTACATACACACGTTGACTGAGAGTAAGTACGACTTACATCGGGCGATAAACGCGCGGTTATTGACAAACATTACATTTTTTAATGTCATGTACTATAATAGTTTAAGTGGGATGTTGTTACTGTGCAGTAGGAGAGTTGTAGATTGAAGAAATTCAGGAAGAAAAATTAGATCATAAGCAATAAATAAATAGTTTATAACAACAACACAACATTTCGACAAGAATTTTCGCAAGAGTAACAAAATCAATAAATAGATAACAACAGTTGATAAGTTAATACGTAATAGGTTACAACATAGTACTTTAACAATAATATCATCATCCCACGAGATGAGAAGATGATAGCAGACTGGATGACAGAAGTAACTGAATATTTTTAGAGGTGGCTTATGCCACGGCTGCTCTACTAGAAATTTATAACAAACTTAATCTAAGTACTTCAGCAGAAATGGGCATGAAATGAAAACAATACGGGTCCATAAATTTTTAGGATTAACCTTAAGTTTTAGAATTTTCAAACGTATTTTATTGAGACAGCTTAGATGTTAAAGGAAAAGTGGTACATATAGTTTATTAAACAATTTAGTCGTATAAGACTAGTGTAAAAACCGTACCTATATGTTACCAACGTTATATATGTTACATATATATGTTACAACTTAACACTTAAAATAATATTCGCAATAGACTGTCTTCAATAACTTCATACATACGCTTACTTAAAAGAACTCAATCCGTCCTTAGGCTGCAACCACGCGAAATAAAGTGACTGTAATGCTAGTACGTAGTAATTCAGAAAAACTAAACTTCTTTTTAGTTCTCATGCCAAATAAGAAAATTATTGAGCTTATTAATAAAATATAATAATCAGTGCTACCATATCTAGGCCTCAGATTACTGACTCTGTTTTGCCATATTTTTATTCCTTAATAGATAAGTAGGTGATCTGCCAGCCCTCTGTTCTTAACGTCGATTTTAGCAAGGTTTCAGTTTTAATTTCATTCAGTGCACATTTCGTACACAGCCGTGGTTCAAACGCACATATTAGGGCCACTAGATCGACACAATAGTTCTTTAACTTTAGAAATTTGGAGCAACTTTAATGTTTGAATTTATACTCTATCATCCTCTTATATAATTTAAGCTATACTGTATTTACTAATGGTACTAGTAATATTAAAAAAAACCGCTACTATTAAATTACATACTTAAATTTCACGCATCATTAAATAAATTTAAAAATGTTATCGCTCCGTTTATATTAACCCTTAATAGCCTGGGCGTAACACGGTTTACACGCTCGACCTACTTATGTCAATTATAAAGCTAATTACCAGCTGCAGTATGAATCAAAATCGAATGTTGAAAGAAAGATGTAAGCTGTTCCGAATATTAGTTAACGAAGTTTTGAATATCATATTCTATCGTTATAACAATCGTACATTGCAATATTGAAGAAATATCTCTGATTAAATTTTTATACACCAGCACTGGTATATTCTAAATTCCAATAACAATTGCTATTCCGATGTCAATATGAGTTTTAAAGTACCGCGAGATCTCAAGGCAATCAGCGCTACGGATATTGAATAATATCGAAATTGCAATCAAAACGTCAAAATCGATGTCGTTATCGCCACTAGACGACGCACACTACCGGCGCGGGCGCTGTTCATTTTGTAATAAAAAAAATCTTAGTTATTTTTTACGCATGTCGATGATGTCATTACACCAAGTTAGTAAACACTTATTTGAAGAACCTAGTGTAAATAAAGTCAACACAAATGTCAGAAAACATTATAGCGGCACAGAACAACATCAACATTAATGACTATTTTTGTACTTTTAAGATTTTAAATTTATGTTGTCTTTTAATTTACTTTATATTTTGACACCATTCTTATAATTAGACGCGGAACATAAGAAATTAACTCTTACCCACAGCCGCAAGGGACATAATCCTACCTCCCGGGGAGATAGTGTACTACGGTGGGACCATTACAAGAGAGCTGTATATAATTGAGAGCGGCTACTGTATCGTCACGTCCAAAGAACTGAGGGAAACGCGAAGGGAACGTGTCATCGGCCCCGGGAATCATTTGGGATTGCTTGTGCTTTTGTATGGAGTGCCTGCTGTTAGCACTATAATTACTTTAACACATTGCAAAGTAAGGAAACATTGATTATGTATGAATATATACTTTTACGAAGAAATGTTGTTAAATTTTTGATTGTCTTTAGTTAGGCGTATTACAAATTAAACGTCGGTACAGATACGAATTATTGTTACGTTATGTTACACTTAGTCTTTCTAATCTTAATCCCATGATAAATATGATAATGAAACTAAGATAATTTCATCATCGGACTTCAAGGCAGAATACGAAATTCCACCCGTATCACCTCGACGTCCGCCGTTCCACAACTGAGCGTTTTTCAAGGCAGTTTTTGCCACTAACCACTACTTTTGTGGAACCAGCTGCCCACTGAAGAATTTCAGAATCAATTCGACTTAGGGTCCTTCAAGAAAAGAGCGTACCATTTCTTAAAAAGCCGGCAACGAACTTGCGAGCCCTCTGGCATTGAGGGTGTCCATGGGCGGCGCTGTCACTTAACACTAGATGAGCCTCCTGTTACTACCATAAATTAAAGATTATATTGAACATTTTCAGCTAATTAGCATCGGCCACTTCGCGTATACTTCAGCATTGAACTTGTTTCCTGATATGAAGGAGCATGAGGGCTTACTGACATCAAACGAGTTGCATAGCATAGAACAACAAGCGAAATCACAGAATACAGACGCATATTTAAAACACTACAATGTGCTGGTCGGAAAGCGTTTGTCGAGTTTACTAACGAATGCATTGCAAGATTTCTTTAATGGTTAGAAATGTAAACTGTCATTTTTGGCATTGACATTACATAGGCTTTCTTTTATAATCATGGCTGCGTCGTATCTGTTGCTAAGACAATTAAGATAAAGCATATAAGGGCCCCATAGCCTAGCGGTCTTATTAAGTGGCAGCTACGTGAGGGGTACCGGGTTCGATTCCCGGTTCGAGGGCAAGTTTTAATTTAATTTAAATTTGTTCTCTGCCTTTAGGAGGGTTGTGCGGTACTGGGCGAGTGCCTAAACCGTACATGGAGGACATGGTCGAATTTCTAAGGCAAAAAGCACGAATTATAAAAATCTTATACTTAACGCTGGCTAATGCACAAACCGTGCCAGAGCCATAAAAAAAATAAGATAAAGCATAAGCCGCAGTGATTTCGGAAATTTTAATCTCATTATAACCTTATTCATAAAAATAACAATTCAATCGCCCTTTTAAATAATCTATTCATGTCGTTAACACAATTCTAAAGAGACGAAAGTACTTTAGTTACGAGCATTAAGACTGTTTTAGATTTATGAATAAGTTAATAACTAAGTTTATAATGTATAATCTTTGCTTTGATGACCGATTAATAGTTGTATATTATATCTACTTTCTTGTTTATAAAGAAATATTATCAATAAATAAAGAGCCTGAACCACTGGTTTTAGCCACCATTTTGAACTTATTTGACCTCAAGATTGCTTCAGATATAGCTATTTAGTTTTACCGCAAGCGCATTATAGATTTTATGTTTGTGAAATAAAATGGTGGGTGTCCAACTTCCTACTGGTTTAGAAACAAAATCAATAAAATGCTGTTGACTTATCTAATACTTTTTTCAGATTCATTTATAAATGTGAAAAAATACTACCAACGCAAAAACGAAAGTTATCTTAAATCTTTTCAAGAATTTCACATTCTGAACACCATCTCCCCATACCTGTTGCTCCCGATTGCTATCAAACCTGATGGCACTTTCTTAAAAACCTGGGCATTTATACGAGTTATAACGGCATATCTTCTTAGTTTACTGATTCCAGTAAGATCTAGAACTTTCCAATATATTATGTGCTACAAAGCTTGAAATTAGCAGCCGTTGGACTATGGTAACCATGAGGTTACCATAAACTATCAGAATCCATTGTACTAGCTAACCCGGCGAACTTCGTACCGCCTAACAGTTAATAAATGTCGTGTTACAGATTAGCTTAACTTGAATCGATTTTATGAAAGTAATACAATGAATACACAACAAATATTAAGTTCACTACTTTATTAAGAAATTAAGTCAAAAAAATCATCAGACAAGCAAGATACTTTTTCATTACTGACATTATTCTACATTTATTAAATCTAAAATACGCTATCAAAATATTGTGGTTATATAATACAAGCAAACTCGGCGAACTCCGTTTCGCCACCAGATGGCTTCGTTTTATGTAACATTTCGTTTGGTGATCCCGCTTTTCTCTTGAATTTTTTCCTGAATTCTCCTTCTTCTTTTTTCTTTTCTTAATTCTTCCAACGAATGCAAAACCGTGGAAATCGGTTCGGGCGTTCTGGAGTTATAGCGTCAGGAAGGAAAACCCGACTTATTTTTATATAGTAGATTGTCCAAGCCTTTAAACATGTTCTTTAGTTTGAGGGGAGAGTTAAGCTTATCTATATATCTTTGTTCCACTTCATGTTACTTTTTGATGTTTTTTTTTGTTAAATACACCACTTAAGAATTAATAAGGGCGTAAACTTATAAGACATTCTCTCAATATTATTTCTCTCACGTTTTAGATTGTAGTATGTATGGCTCCGATGTGTGGAAGTTTTAATATAATTATGATAACACTGGAAGCTATATGCTATGTAGACCTCTATATAATGCTGCATGTAGCTTATTACGGCTCAAAGAATCAGCTTATTTACCATCCATACTTAACTGCGAAGAACTACTTAACGGTATGATACTAATTTTCAATAGCTTGGTAACACCTGCGTAAATAAAAATAAAACTTTTAAACAAAAGCAATTAAACGACCCTATGCTTTCTTTCAGAGATCCTTTGCAATAGACTTCCTAACATGTTTTCCTTGGTATCTGTGTTGGAAGTTATTTGTTCCTAAACATAATGAGAGTCACACCAATGAAGATCACGGCGTAAATTCGCACTTTTACCATTGCATTTTCCGAATGGTCAATATTCTTCAGATATACAAGCTGTATGCTGTTTTTTGGGCTGAATCGATTGGTGCATTAAAAAGGGTATTTTTAAATTTGCTACTTTTTAAACAGTAATTGCTGTAAAGCTCTGACGCCCATAAAATAAATCTCTTTAGGTCTGGGCCTCAGATTTCTGAATCTGTTTCATGATTTTAAATCTAATAGGCAAGTAGTTGATCAGCCTCCTGTGCCTGACGCACGCCGTCGACTTTTTGCGTCTAAGGCAAGCCGGTTTCCTCAAGATGTTTTCCTTCAACGTTCGAGCGAATGCGCACATAGAAAGAAAGTCTATTGGTGCACAGCCGGGGGTCGAACCTACGACGTCAGGGACGAGAGTTGCACGCTGAAGCCACTAGGCTAACACTGCTCACTGATGTCTATAACCGCTTTTAATACTAAAAAGCTTAGCATAGGCAGTCTTTTAAAGATCAACTTTTGAGCGTAGACTAGTACTACTTTAGGATAGGTGAGTCCTAAATAGGATCAACCTTCTGTGCTAACCCCCCCTAAAAATTCACCCCAAGACCGGGATAGGATACGGATTGCTAAGCGTTTATGGCTTGGCTGGCCGGTTGAACTTGCAACCATCGTACTCACCGTTATGTATCACAATAAACAGTGCCAACTTTCTGCGTCTAAGGATTCGAAACTAGAAATTGTTTCACCGGAAAACAAACCTAGAACCTTCATGCTAACTGGAATACTACGAAGTTATGAATGTTAAAAATTACTGCTGAAGGTTCCGAAATTACAAGTCCATACTTAAATTCATTCATTAAAGCGAAAATAGGTCCTTTTTAATACAAACTACGACTTGTCAGTTATCACTAGGTGGTCTTAAGCGCTGGTAATAATCATGAGCTGTATGAAGAGTCCTATAATTTGATTAACACAAAATAATGATGGAACTAAAGATGTATTGGATTGGTGAAAGCTATTATTTGCCCCTTAATTAACATCAATTTGATTAATTAACGAAATTAGTCGCGTATGGCATAATATAGCCGATGTCACAATGATATTTAAAATTTGTACTTATAGAAGGTTACCTAGTTTGCTTGCCGGATCTTATCAGGCTACTTTCGGAACCAATAGGAACTAAAATTTGTTTCTCAATAAAGGAATATTACTATCAACATTTCGGTGTAGGTAGATGTAATGAATGAAAATAATCCAAAGCCTCCAAAGGCCGGTAACGCATCTACAAAAATGGGTTCCCATGGGCAACGATGACCGCCCTTTTTGCCCGTCCCGTAGATTAGATTGCCTCCCTATACTTTAAAAAAAGATCTAGTTTTCATTTTTGTCTTTTTATATCTGTTGGAACACCGTACCAAAAATCCGCGAGTCCTACACTTTATCCAAAACATAGGCTAATTTAGATACCCAAGTCTGGCCTATTACATATAGGATAATATAACCCTAAGAAAGATAAATCTACTTTGCTCTTGTACTATGTCTACGTCCTTCCTTCTAACGTAATATTTGTAACGACGAAAGGTTATTTAATAAAGAACAGTACCATTACTTACATGTAAAGTTTTCATATTAAATTGAGTGAAATCACTATTATTCACTATTTCTTTCTTTTTTTGCGACTGAGGCGCAAACTAGCTGCTGTGGTCTCTGGCACAATGACCAGCGCTGCGCAATCTGCTCCTCAGCATAATGCTGAGCCAGGGCCAATTACAGCCACAGCACACACGCATTACACACTTGAAACAAACCCGAATGGAAAAAGGGATTTTTTGTTTTTGATATCTCTCATTTTATTTTTCTTTGATTATTGTTTGATATGTGTTTTGTGTGTTTATGTCTGTGTGTTTTTGTAAGTAATAAATGTTATGTCTATGTCTCTATGTCTATTATTTTCCAAGAAAATTTTTTTAAGGCCTTATGGTTCTTGAAAGGACATAAATTATTTCTCTATTAATTTCAGGCATATTTAATGAGCGTAGTACAGTTCCTGCTGCTAACATTGTTCTTTCTAAACCTATATGCTTCGATACTTATAACTATGTCCTGTCGATTCATAGTGGCATACGACAAAGAAGACTTCATCAGACGCCTAGAAAGTCTACCTGGACCTTTTATGGAAACGGTTTTTAATCCTGGCGGGAATATGGTTTGTAATTTCGGTAAGAAATATTGAAATGAATATGTGATGAAATAATGATTATTATAAGCGTGTATGTTTAGATTTAAATGAAATAAAAAGTAGTTAGTTTTTAGTTAGTTTTATAGACAATAAATAATTTTATTAAAATAATAATTTATTATATTATTTGAGATCAAGAGACCTGTGAATCCATTGGGTGACAAAGCACAGTGCATAGAACCTGGAACGCCAGGTTCGGCTTTCTGACTGCATAGCACTAAGATACTACTTAAAAACATATAAATAAAAGGTGTTACGTCTCACATGACGCCCGGCCCATTTTTGGATTGGATTCGACAAATAAAGATCTCATTCGAAAGCACTTATGATGTTTGTGTATATACATTATACACGCTCTAACTTTCACATTGTTGTTTGTAGGTTCTTGGATTGACAGTGCGAAGATTTTCAAAGCCAAATATCTAACGCCTAAAAAAGTATACCTATTAAGCTACTATTGGTCAGCCGCGAGTTTCACCGGCGCCGGCTTTGGTGACATCACTGCCCAAGATACCGCCCACATGCTCCTTTCGATTTGCATCAACGTACATGGAGTTTTGTTCTTCGGGTGGGCAGTTTTTATTAACTTCTTGCTTCCTTAATTGGCCATAGCCAAATCAGCGGTCTCTTTTACATAGCATTATAGTCACGACTTTAATGTGAACGCGTGGGTTAAGCTATAGGATGTTTTTAGATACGTTTATGCTCGAATTGCATCTCTCAAAGCCATGGCGGATCAGGTCATAACAAAGTTTCAAGAGAATCTCAAGCACATTGACTTGTTCATGGCCAGGGAAAAGGTGCCATTCATTTTAAAGAAATCAATCATTGATTATTGGAAATACCAATGGAAAAGAACCGGCGGCTGGTCGGTAAGAAATAAAACTTAATTTTTAGTGACGGTAACGACCAGTATCTTTAGCAATTACGGCAAAAACATAACCCGTTATCCTTATTAAGCACCAGAAAATATTGGGTAAACTGCATGCCAACTTAAATGAAGACGCGGTCTTGTTCATGTACGAAAAGACACTGCGAGAGATACCGTTATTTGAAGCTGTCGAGTATTCATTCTTTAGAGCTTTCGCTAAGAAGTTGAGGGAGCGGTATTTTCAAAAAGGCTACATGATCATGCGATCTAATGAGGTCATCAAGAATATGTACATTATTTATCGCGGGAAGGTAAGCCTTTGATAACGTTATACACCCATTTGGGAGATTACCGAGCAAGACGCACTTACTTTTGACAGCTAGGTCACTATAGTTGTTGTTTTAACATAAATTAATGCGTGTAATGGGTAGGTATATGATAAATTATACCCTAACGCATTAATCATACCTAAATAAAGACTTATGCGCTGGTCTTGACTTAGATTTTTGTATACTAGCTATGATCGTTTAGCAATAAACAGGTAAGGTAATACTGCCGCCACTACTATTACAAGCTGAAGAAATAAAACTTAAGTTACAAAGATAAAGCCCTGTATTTAAAGGTGAATGACCTGATGATCTTTATATATAAACCCTTTTTAATTAATTAAGGTGGATATTATAACCGACGATAATGAAGTGGAGGCGTGCATGGGTCCGGGAGGTATATTTGGAAATATAAAAGGCGCTGCTAAGTACCTAACAATGTCTAATATAACGGCCTCTCGAAATTTAGACTTATTGTACATTGAAGGACACGATTTCTTTACACTACTTAAGGTACTAATTTACTTTATGAAATCCATGTTAGATTATTTATTAAAATTATAAATTCATACAATACAAATGTTGTAATTCTAAATTAATCAGATAAGTAAGAACTCGCTCAAATAATCACAATCACGGTATTACTGTACAATAACAGAGGAGGCAATTATTTTCAATGCATTATGAGTAAAATCTCGTCATTTGTCTTCAGAGTTATCCCAATGTTTTAAGAAAGGTCAAATATTCTGTGGACACAGCACGAAAAGATTATGTTTTGCCAACAATTTTATCGGCGAGGACAAGCCGGGAGGTAATTTTTATTTAGATACCATGTGTCTATTTTAGTTATTTTGATAGAGTTGTAGAAAAAATCATACAAGGAATAGAAAGCTAACATACCCTAGTACCAGCTTTAAGTAGGAATTACTTCTAATGCTAATTTTAGGAAATATCACAAAAAAAAAACTTTAATTAATGCAATATTTTACTTTCGTTAGGACACTGTCATACAATGTTTTTGAATGAGTGAATGAGGGCCGGAATCTGGCTCATCTGATGTTAAGTGATACAATCGCTTAGATACTCTGAAGCTCGACTATGTTGCCGGCCTTTAAATAATTAGTCTGTTTCTTATAGTAATCTTAGTTGAATTGGTGGAGAAATACTTGATAAATTTACAATAACTTTTAATATATTCGATCTTTCGAACCCATGTCGAGTGTTAGGACGGCGTATCCATTTTTCAACTCATTTGTATTCTTTCAGCTTGAAACTTACCCACTTTCATATGAAGTTGAAGAAGAAGAGGATGAAAATGGAATTGAGCCGAATTTGTTTTTAGAAGTAAGACTTGACACAGTTTCCTCATAACATCAAGTTTTCTAATAACCTCTAACACCAGGTGTGTTTAGGATTACGCAGTAGTAATAAAGGGCATTCAGAATGCGGCATGTTCTGGATGTCATCGAAATAACCTCTATTAATTCTCATTTGCACGCGTAGAAAGAAAAATCCTTTCTTACACACCACTCACCAGGTCCCAAATGATGATGCAGATGTTATTCATGCAGAGGCTAATCTACAATGTTAATAGGACTAAAAATATCTTAAAACTAACGCACGTGCGAGGTTTCCAGCAGTGTTAGTGTCCATGGGCGAAGGTATCTTCGCAGATGAGTCTCCTGACTGTTTACCACCAGTATAAAAAATCTTATTTCTAGAGCTGACAAAAGTTTTATACATTATATTTGACATACCTATTTGCCAGCTGTCAAGCAAAGATTGCAACTTGAGATACGATTCAGAATATTTGTATAAGTATATTCAAACATATCTAATAATTGTATATACAGGTATATTCAAAATATATAGATCAGTCTTAACTATGCTACGTACTCTGTCTCTCTGTGAAGTTGTGTTTACGTTACGAAGAAACCAGTTTTAGTTTTAATATTACAATTAATTACAGAGTCCAGACAAAAGCATTGCAGAATCGCACGGTTCGCGATCTATTGCTTCAGGATATAGCGCTGATTATACATCAGCGATTACATTAATATTTCTGCCGCATAGGTAAAGACATTTTAAACTTTAAAAGCGCTCGAAATCTTGAATAATAGAAAAGCAGACATGTATATGGGACATGGAATTTTTAATTAAGCTTTAGTAATTAAAATTTTAACACAGATTCCTTAGCGTCATAATTAAACTATTTTTATAAGCGCAATCGTAAAAATATCAACAGATGGTTCCGGAGCAGTATAATTCCCGACAGCAAATGGGTTACTTTTGTTGGTATGTATTTTCTATTAATAACATTATTTATATACTTAACAGTTGTTATTATAACCTGTTTCAATATATGATGGTGTAGGTTGCAGTTCCTAACAAACATTTTGCAAAGAAACAAACTTGGCGATTAAAGGATTGACGGAGAGATTATTGCCAGTTCTTCTCCATTACGCCTTTAATAAGAACTGGCAGTACATATTAATTTAGAACTTATGTGTCATGAAATAACATCTGAATATCAAGAATACATGATTTTTTAGTCATACCTATATAATAAACCACAAAATCTACTAGGATACTAGCCCCCAGTAATCGACATTCCTCAACTTTTGTTTAAAACGTCCTGCATTTATACTAGCTGCTGTAACACTTTTTACTTGTGAAAATTTTGATTAGGATCTAACTTTATATGTAGAGCAGTAGCGCTATACTTACTTATTTCATAGGTGTGATTTATTGAGAAAATGGGGGTACGTGTAAAAACTACCTTGTAACTACCCTCGTCGTACGACAGTTGACCACCATTAAGCAAGATTGTTTTACTAATGCATTTTCGTGTACTTTAAAAAAAATGTATTTCACAATGCATAAAAATAATTTTAATTTTAGATTATCTCGTATTAATAGTCGCGTACGCAGACTTCATGATATTGATATACCAAATGGCGTTTCTATCGAACACGTATTTTTTCAACATCTGCGTCGTGTCCGATGTTATATTCTTCTACAAAACCTTTCTGGATATTCACAGTGGTTATATGAATCGATATGGGGAATATATTTTGAATTATAGAAAGGTCCGTCACATGTGAGTATTACAATTGATATTAAACTAGGGAGAGTAGTGTTATCAGCAGCAGCGACTCCAACGAACCCGGCTGTGCACCAATGGACTTTCTGTCTATGTGCGCATTTAACACCTCGAACGGTGAAGGAAAACATCGTGAGGAACTTTAGACACAAAAAGTCGACGCCGTGTGTCAGGCACAGAAGGCTGATCACGTAGTTGCTTATAAAAAACAAACAAATAATTACGAAACCGATACAGAAATCTGAGGTGCAGACCATAAATGGTTGTTGGCAATTTATATAATAGCTACCCCAATTTTATATACGTTGCTTTTATAATTGCGATAAACGTAATGTCATATATAGTTAAGACCCTGGCACTTAAAATTAGGTTAAGGCAATGCGACTAAAATAAGTTTTTTGAAGTTATACTTCTTTAGGCGCGTTATGAAAAATTGATGAGAGTGAAATTTTACGATGCGCGCGCACCGTAACACAAAATTAACAGAATGAAGTTGCCCACGGAAGATGCTACGGCATTGGACATAATTTAAAAACAACATTCGAATAATAATAGAATTTATGTTACACTTAATGTAAGAGAATAATAATAAATATTTATCTATTTAATTTTTCAAATGTAACTATAATGACTCCTTTTCCAGTCTTTGATTATTTAATTGTAATTAATTATTTGCATGCAATCAAAAACTATTTTTAATAATGCCAAAGAAGTATAACTTCTTAATATTGTAAACGTATAAAGATTTGTGTACGCTACTTTTAATATGACATGGTTCCAGCGCAATAGCAATTTGCGATATTTTAGTTCCTTAGATGCGTTTAAACTAACGCCTCGTTCCAGGTACTTTTCAAAAGTCTACTTACGTCGACGAGATTTTCTAGCTAATCTGCCAATATCCTACTTAGCATTCGCAGTGAATCTCACACCAACTATGCAAAATGCACTATTTTGCTATCTGAGGACCCCACAGCTTTTTCGCATAACGTATTTATTTACCTACCGTCAGCATAGGAAAATAAATATTGGGACTGCTAATTTGTTACTTAAGTTGACGTGAGTATACATTTTAACAGATACATGCGAAAGGGTTACACATGGAGCTTCGGAGTAATAGGGCAAAAAATTTGATAATTTAGGATAACCCTCAGTGTACATTACCAAATATTTAATTATTATTATTTTTTTAATGGCTCTGGCACGATTTGTGCAATAGCCAGTCTCAAGTATAGGATTTTTTTTTATAATTCGTGCTAGTCTTTAGAAATTCGACCGTGTTCCTCCATGTACGGTTTGAGCACTCGCCCGGTACCGCACAACCCTCCCACAGACCGAGAACAAATTTTAAATTAAATTAAAACTTGCCCTCGAACCCGGTACCCCTCACCTAGCTGCCACTTAATAAGACCGCTAGGCTATGAGGCCACTTTTTTTATTATTTTCAAGAAATTAATGATCTTTAGGGTCTGTTTCACAATGCACGGATAAGTTCCAAATTAGCTATTTATTACTTATTGGTAGGATAAACACTATTGTTGCGTTTCACGACTGTCAGATAGCGCTATTCGTCACATAAAGTCCATCATAAGTTAAGAGTCCGATGAATGTCAAATAGCACAATTTATCTTCCAAATAATTTATGTGTTGCATAGCTATTTGGTACTTTATCTATACATTGCGAAACAGACCCTTAGTGAGGCACATTTTATCTCATAGTACATACTATGTGCTTGGTGTTTTGACTTTACTTATATCGTCACTTGTTCCTAATAGGGCCAGGTTTTCTGATAGTTTTGTATTTTATATACGAATTGTTTAATGAGTATTATTAATAATACTATGGCCACATAAATCTTTATCTACAAACAAACATTTACCATATAAATCTTGTAGGTAAGTTAAAAGTATTGACAAATCGCTCGCCCACACAGGCGATAGTCGATACAAAGTGAGTCACACGTTATATAAGGAATACAAACCCACACACACATGCAATCATTATTTTTCAATAAAAAGCGCGATTTAATGTTTATATTAGCAAATATGTTTTAGATTACTTTTTACTGAATTCGTTTTGTTTTACATAATACATACCCAGTATTACATAAACGAGAAAATTTAAATCAAGTTATGTGACTTGCTTTGAAGTATCTATAACCTATGCGATGTTACTACATAAAACTTAATACAAATAGCAAAAACGATAGATTAATCAAATGTATATTGGTTATCATATGTAAGCTATAACTAGGGAAAGGGCCTACAATAAATGGCTGGTAATAACTGAAATAACATTATTCCACTGTACCAACTACCACTGTTTAGAAAGAAAAAATATTTATATTACCTCTAGCTTATAGTTTGAGACCAGCTATGGCTTCCATTTGTCAAAATCCACATTTTTGACGTACATAATTCAGAATAGTGCTGAGTCTTGCTTAAAAATCTTATATAATACATACAAAGCAGAAGTACTACCTAATTTAATTGCTTTTAATTAATTACTTCTTCACAATTCTTATTCTACTTTTCTTTAATTGAGGTTTTAAGTTTATTGTTAATATATTAATATTATTTAATTATTGTGCAAAAGTGTAAGTGAGATCTGATCTCTTTTTTGTCATACTTATCCTTCAACACTAATGAAGTCACAGGCTTAGTAGCAATTGCTGTATCATAATACCAATCAGAATAACTAAAGCAATCTATCCTCAATCGGAATTAACATGAGGTTTTCTCAACAGAACAATTGCAATATGGGCCTCGATATTATCGCATATAAACGCGTGTTTGTTTTTCAAATTGTCTTGCCTCACACCTGTGCATTGTACGTCAGCCAACTGGATGTCGAAGCCTGAACTAAATCTACGCGCTAAATATGCTGAGGTAACCTTTTTGTAGTAATTTCGTAATTATTTAAATAAACTTAGAAAAAAAAATACCATCACATATTTTGGTTACGCGTGACATTTTTCCATTACGCGCCATGTTTTTCTTGTCACTACCACGGTTGATTCGAAGAGATTCGAAGCCATTAATAACAAAAATATATAATAACGATAACAATGATAGTAATAATTATAATCCAATTAATGAAATTCTATATATTGTATTATTTGTACTCATGTCTATTATGATAAAAGCCTTTTGTTAAACTTTATCTAATTTAACTTTATTTAACCAATTTCTGTAAGGTGATAAAGTAGTTCTTACGTGTGTACACGTACACGCACTCATTTTTTTTTATCGGGTGCAAGCAGGCTTTATGGATGTTAAAAGGTACCTTCCATGGACACTCACTGTCACAGGGCTCGCCAGTGCGTTTCCGGATTTTTAATAATATACGCTCTGTTTTTGAAGGACCCTAAGAATTGGTTTGGAGATGCTATTCACAAGAGAACGTGCAATGATTTTCGTCTACTTTTGTTTCAGAAAAACTATTTCCCTCTATACGTTGCGTCACTGTGGTACATAATAAATTTGCTTACAATCACTGGAACGGGTGATGTATCGTCACAAAATGATTTCGAAGTTATCGAAACCGTTTTCATCACTATAGTTATTAAATTTTGTACAGGTATGCTTTTTTGTATCGGTCTTTATATAAAATAGAGCAGTTTTGGTTAAGTGGCTTCAGCGTGCGACTTTCATCCCTGAGGTCGCAGGATCGATCCCCGGCTATGCACCAATGGACTTTCTATGTGCGCATTTAACACTTGCTCGTACAGTGAAGGAAAACATCGTGAGGAAACCGACATGTCCTAGACCCAAAAAATCTACGGCGTGTGTCAGGCACAGGGGGCTGATCACCTACTTGCCTATTAGATTTAAAAATTATCATGAAACAGATTCAGAAGTCTGAGGCCTAAAGAGGTTGTAGCGCCACTGATTTTTCTTTATATAAAATACTGACGACAAATATATAATATATATTCCTTTATATTGAGGTACAGAGAATCGTGGCGCTTTTTAAATTGAGTTGATTTTGCCGGGTATAGAATTAATATTAAGGAACTGGGTTTGTATGGGTCTGTATAGTTGATTATGGTATTGGACCCGCCATACGTACATCTTAAGTACAAAAATAAACAACTAAAAAAATTTAAATAAAATTAGTCGACTAAGGAGGAGTTCCATTACTAACAAACGCACAGATTTATATTTATAAAGATTTTTTGATACTAAATAAAGCTTTTGTTCACAATTAAACTATTGGGCAGGTAAATTATGGAAGTAATATTTTGCACGATTCTTATAAGTGGGCTGTATAAAACCAATACAAAGAAAACCAGTGGCGATACAACCTTTTAGGTTTGGGCTTCCGATCGTTTTTTTAAAAGGCAAGTAGCAGCCTTGTGTGCCTGACACACTCGACTTTTTGTGTCTAAAGCCGGGTTCTAATCTACGAGCTCAGGGTCGCACGCTGAAGGCATCAATAACAAAGTTTTAAATCAAATACTCTTATTTTAAACCAGCGCCATCTCTGGTACAACTGAGTAACTACGTACTTTCAGGGCTCCTTATATCAGAGACTTCAGCACTTATTACGGCGCACTCTTCATCACGGATCGCATATGATGAAGGAATTAATGAACTGAGGGATGGTTTAAGAGATACCGAATTGAGTAACCACCAGATGAATAAGATGTGGGACTACGTCCGCGAATTGTGGAGTAGACAACAGGGCAGGCAGGTAAAATGTCTGCAAGATATTTTTAAGAGATAGCTTTTGAAATAGATAGATGAATTTTAGGTTATTCAGGAGGCTTCAGAAAAGAATTAAAAAGGCGAAATTCATTGTCACAGAATTCAGATATTCTTGCGTTTAATAAAAAAATGAACGTCATCCACTGTTGACTGTATTAAAAATAATAGCCGCTTACGAAGTTCTAACAAACTATTAATATGCGAGCCCAGTAGTATCTCGACGGTAGGTCGCGCGTTCGAATCACGGTTGTGAACGGTATTTTCTATGTGCACATTAACACTCTGTCGTGCAGTTAAGGGAATCACCCAAAGATGAATGTCATAGGCATAAAAGACTGATCACCTAGCCTATTAAGAAATTAATTATCAAGCAACCGCCACTTGATGCTAAGAACGTGTAAAACGCGATAGCAACACGATACCATAGAAATCGTTTAACAATTTAATATTTATAACTTTTCAAAGTATTGTTAAGAGTTCTTTGATAAAAATTTAATAAGTATCATTAAGGAAATTTTCGTACAATTATTTTATTAATTTAATAAATAATCTATACTTTTGTCGTAGATGCCAAAATTAGTGACGAGGCTACCATTTCGTCTGCGTTGTCAAATAATGCAAGCGGTATATGGCAGCCACATCAGAGAGTCCGTGATATTCAGTAAGACGGACGATGACTTCAAACGTATGTTATGTATGTGGCTGAGGCACTGTGTGTTTTTCCCCGGGAACTATATAGTGCAATGTGGGGATGCCGATCAATGCATCTACTTCATCCATAGGGGAGAGGTAATTATTGGGATATTGGGTCATTTTGTCAAGGAGCGTTCAAGTATTACGTAACGCAATTTTTGGAGATTATTGACCCCCCCTCCCTCAAGTAACTCGCCGTCGCGTTTTCCAGTACCCAAGTACAGTACTGTACCCAAGTATAGTAAAACGTTTCGTAACCACCTAGTGACACTTCACTTAGTATTATGTGGTGTAAGTCGCAAATAATATTAACAATAACGTGTAATTCAATCCCCGCCCGCATCGTAACGTTTTACAAAATGACACCCCCCCCCATAATACTTGAATGCTCCCTGACATATCTGTCTCACTTCCAATAGTACAATTTTGATTAGTTATTTCGCTTGTTCTTGGGATCGCGTGGTACAGTCGGGATCGAGTTACAGAGTACCCATGTCTCTAACGAGAGTTAGCAAGCTAGCTATTAAATAACTGCACACTGAAGTATTTCCGAACCAATTTGAATTAGGATCCTTCGAGAATAGAGCGTACCAATTCCTAAAAGGCCGGCAACGCCAAGCACTTGGGCAAGGTGATTGTCTATGGGCGGCCGTATTTTCTTTAACATCAGGTGAGCCTCCTGCCCGTTTGGTTTATTTAAAAAAAATGGTACTTATGTACGCGCGTAAGAAGTTATACTTCTTTGGCTTTCTTTATTTTTTTTAAATATTAAATAATTAATAATAAATATTTAGCGTTAATAATTTAACAATATTTAATATTTAGTATATTATTCAATTATTAATTAATATTAATTATTATTTCATTCAATTTAATAACTAGGTATGTTTCATAACCTTTTAACTAAGTAACAATAGGTCTTTGTGAAAAAGCATTGCTAAATTTCTTTGAAAAAATAATTAATATTCCTTTATTTGTTTAAAAGGTACTACAAATGTCATTATGGTAATTCAAAATTCTTGGCATAGCTGCTAACGTCACGCATATTCTATTTCTTTTTACTTGTAGATTGTCTTATTCCCATCTCGCTCGCGCACGCTCGGCGCCCATACTGATAGTTTTGTGTCACGGTGCGAGCGCATCGTAAAATTTCACTCTTATAAATTTTTCATAACGCGCCTAAAGAAGTATACTTCAAAAATGCCTAATTTAGTTTTTAATCATGTAGGTAGAAGTATTGACGGTACATCCCAATTTGACGGAATCAATTTATGACATATTAGGACCCGAAGATAGTTTTGGCGTCGCACAGGTTCGTAAAGCATTTTATTTAATATCAATTGTAAGTAGAATTCCAGAACGCTTCTATGGATTCTGTCGCTCTAATGGAAGGACTTTATTTCAACGAATATTTCTTATAATAAACTTTACAGACTACTTTCTACCATCTTTTGGTCACTTGTGAAAAATTGTGTATAAAAATAACAGAGGTTTTTTTTTCAATTTAAATGACGTCATTAAAGTTCATAAATCAAAGTAACTACTACTAAACACCTTAAATAATACGGCTAATATCAATTTGTTTTTATAGGAAAATATTAAATAAAGAAGTAAGTGGTCGAAGTACCAAAGTTAAATAGGAAAATCGTTTCAGGGTCTATTTGTTGGAGTTGCACACCATTTCTCCTTTAGAGCGCGCACAGTAGTAGACATCGTGTACTTAAAGTTAGAAGAATGGAAGTATCTACTAGACTTCTACCCAAAGTCGGCGAAATTAGTACAACGAAAAGTAGAAAATGTTTATTTAGCTATTTAATAAACATAGTTAATGTTTTTTCTAAACTAATATTATAAAGAGAAAAGATTTGTATTTTTTTTAATTTAACCCAAAAACTATTTTTCTTTAGATCTAAAATAGAATGCTTTAATAGTAAAAATGCGCTTGCGCAAGCCCGCGGCACGCATGTTGGACTTGTCGCGGTGACTGGGTATACTCTCAAAGCCGTTTGCTATTCAGAAGAGTAGCAAGACATTACACACTAAAAACACCTCAGCCCTTGAGATGAGTTCGCGGGGTTCGACAAAGCAAAAAAAAATCAGTGTCCGAATCTATTTCATGATCATTTTTAAATCTAATAGGCAAGTATGTTATCTGCCTCCAGTGCCTGACACACGCCGTCGACTTTTTTGGTCTAAATGTTAAATGTGCACATGGAAAGAAAGTCCATTGGTGTGCAGCCGGGGATCGAACCTACCACCTCAGGTATGAGAGTCGCACGCTGAAGCCACTAGGCCAACACTGCTCTGCACTGCCAAAGCATTCAACCCAAGGAAAAAGCACGTAGATTTGCCCTCGGCCTGGGACGTACTGATACATCTTTCGACCAGTTTCGCCTCTATGGTACCCCATACATACATCTTATGATACACTGTTCTTTCCGAACTAGATGCTTGCCTTAATTGTATTCACTTTGATTAGTGATTAGTGCAGGTGTATAGTGCAAGAAGTGTCCAATTCTTGTTAAGTGGCTCTGTTAAGTAAATTCAGTTGTCGATAGCTGTCGATCAGCAAGTATGGACGAACGACAAGCGCCCTTGCAATTTGAAGAAGTACTGAAAGAAGTATTAAACGCGTTGGTTTCTGAAACCGAAGTACTTTTCGAAGCTGAACTTGCAAGACCAAGAAAAGTATGGATTCTTAGAAGACCCATTCATGGCGCAAGCTACCAACTCTTTAAGGAATTGGCTGCTGAAGATACGACGGAATATTACTTTGCTCTCAGGTTGACCGAAGAGTCCTGCTGCCTGTGCGGAGGTGTTTTGGCAGACACGCTGCGCGTGAGTGGGAAGGGAGGGCGCACGTGACGTCACTACTCACAGTACACTCGGAAAAAATAGAACACGCGTCTAATCACTTTACTAGCAGCCCAACTAATCACCTGCACTAATCAGTCGCAGTCCACACTTGTTTTCTCCTAATCACTAATCAAAGTGAATACAGGCCTATAGGGGCCATCCATAAAGTACGTCACACGTTAATGGGGAGGGAGGGTATCACCGAAGTGTGACATCGTGTGACAAGGGGTATGGGGGGGTCAATACTTTTGTGACATCACATGTTAAAATTTAAAATACTAAAACCATTGATATACAAAAAACCCAAGATGCACAGTCTCGAATAAAAGTAACGCTCGAAAGTGTCCCGAAACACTATTTCTGTCCCTTTCTATAACAGTATGTCTATAACAGTATATGTTACAAGCATATATTATTGCAAAATCAACCTTACGCGAATTTTTTAAAGTTGTTATTACAACAATTATTTTTAAATACATACATAAATTTAAAAAATGTGTGACGTCACATCAAGAAGGGGGGGGGGGGGTTTATAAAAATGTGACAAGGACGGGGGAGGGGTTCAAAAGTCCTAAAATTCGTGTGACGCACTTTATGGATGGCCCCTTAGATTCGACCGTGCCATGTATGGTTTAACCACTTAGCTGTCACTGTAAAGCCTTACCTAAGGCAGAGAACAAATTTAAATAGAATTGCGCTTTGACCGGGACTCGAACCTGATAGCGTAGTCGCCTAATAAGACCGCAAGGCTAAAAGGAATGCTATATCCCTGAGTGATGTAGGTTATATAAATTATATTTTTTTTAATTAACAGCAAATATTATTATTTTTTTATTTATTTATATAAAAATCTTAATTACAGTATATGTGTTCTTATTGATCTGTTCTCTTACGTTTCCGTGTGCCGCGTTGAGACATTTCCGGTATAATCTCTTGGGTGGAGATCTCTTGTGTCATTTCCTCTGAATTTTCGTGTGAACTATCTATATTTATTTCATCCTGTACTGTGTTTGACTGACTCTGCGATAACCTGGAACTGAGACTACTTTTTAGTTAACTGTAAATATCTCAAAAACGGATAAACCTGTTTTGATGTAAGTGGAACTATTAAATTACTATAACTATTTTAATTATAATAATCGATGTGCTTTTAGTTTACGAGAAATTTTATACACTTACAAAAAAGACATATGTGCTTTGCCTAGTAGATCTATTTATCTTGGGGTCAAATTAATGAACTCCTTTTTTAACGTCAGTTAAAAAAAAAAAATATTGGTTGTTTGTAAAGTAGGTTTACGTGATAACGTCTTATTGGTGATATAAGTTTTTGGGAAGTAAGGAATTAATGAAGATAACAATTTTTTCAAATTTTAAATTACATCTATCGTTTTATTCACACTAAACACTTTAAATTTCGGGTGTAAAATGACAAGTTTACTTATTCGACTATGATATACATTTTTCTTCATACATACATTCATACATATCTCCATTCGTTTGTATGCCGCTAGAGTGAGAGAGACGGGAGATCGGTCCGTCTCTCTCTCGTTATACCTGCGATCGCGCTCGTGAGGTTTTGGTGTGACACAAGTTTCTGAACATGTCACCCGACTAAAACGATTTTAAAGACGTTATCACGTCAAAAATTATTGTGAAATAATGTGTTCATGAAGTAACCATTACCGATGAGCATATTATAAGACTACTAGCGGATCCGACAGATGTTGCCCTGGACAAAGTACACGTCATGTCAGAAGTGAAACTTCTTTGGCAAACAAAATTTTTAACTCTTGTTCATATTTATACAAATCTAAAACTTTAGATTAGAGGTAGGGAAAAAGGAAGATATGTTAGGAATTTAATATATACAAATTATATTTTTAAAATTCATTTCTTCAATAATAAAAACACGCGACATTTTAATTTACAATTCGTCATTTGAGATTTCAATAAATTATTTTGCATAAAATATAAAATACTAATATTTCATAAATTCTCGTTACGAAAGTTAACTGTCCGTAGGCTGTCCCTGATTGGTTGGCTTTATAGTAGACCGTTATATGTCCACAGAGTTAGGAATGAAACACGGGTATCAGTCAAATAAACTGAATGCACTTCAAGAATTGTGACATCAAGTATTTATTCATTACTTTGTAGGTAATTAATAATTCTGACAATGACGAAAAAAATTGTATCAAAATAAAAAAATCCGAAACGTAACAATATTTTCTCCTCAAACATAAATTAAACTTGAAAAAGTAGTTCAAAAAAAAGTTCATATAACTAATTCTAAAGCTGTGAGTTACTTTCAACACGACATCAATTTACATTCATCAAAACAATCAATTTACATTCGACAACAAACGAATTAACAAAAAAAATATGGTGGCGCGGGGCATATTCCATAGGTGAAACCCAGAATAAATTAAGATAAGAATCCGTAAAGCATTGTTTTGCAAATCAAACTACCACAAAAATCTTCATTCAAGAGATATAAATATGTACATATATATATAGTCTATGTCACTCACTGATGGTGGCTTCCTATTGGTAAAGGTTTCAAAATCAGTTCAGTTGATCCATAGATTAGTACTACCTCAGAAACGTTACCTTTTTATAATATTAGTGTGTGAAATTTGAAAATTTTTTATTCTTTTGTATTAGATATTTTGTGTTTACCTTTGTGAATATACTCTGTCCAGATGATCAGCACTGAATTCAATCTTGCAGCAAGGCCATTTCTTCACTCTCTCCGTATATTTGTTTATACAACGTGTATGGACCGCATTACCACAGCCAATGCAATTGTATCCCTGAAACGTTTGTTTGTCAAAATTTAAAAAAAAAAACATTTTTTTTTTGTTTTGTTGAATGGTATTTCAAAAAATTTAACGACAAAAAAGGGTAATTGTATTTTCAATTGAGATAAATATTCAAAAATGGACTTATACACAAACAAAATTCTTCTGCAAGATAACAGTTTTATTTATATTGTTCAAAAACTTAAATATGTTTTAGAAAATGCTGTGTAGGTCAAAACCCCAATGAATGTGTATAAAATATATTTATGGTGAAGGAAGTAGTGAGCAAAGCAGTATGACCAAGTATATTAAAAGTTGCATAAATAAAGAATTTACCCTAACAATTTTATTTTCACACAACCCTATTCTCAGAACCTAATAGTTCAAATTAAAAAAAAAAATTTTTTGTTCGATAGTTAATTTATGTTGGCCTGATAACAGCTGGCACAATGCTTGCAACCTAGAACCTGAACACAGCTATGATTCTATATTGTCTTTGTATGTATAAAAAAACTTTTGACACTGTAGATCTATTCAAAATAAAAATATTATTATTCAAGTCAATTATTGCATGCAAACCCATAGGTCGCAGTTAGTTGATCTATTAAAGTTTTAACAAAATTTTTTTTCTGGTTCTGCCAATAAAATTAAAGCTTAATGAATGCATACCCGTAACACAATTTGTTTGCACAAACAACATTCTTCAATAGAGTCAGCCATGTTTTCTCGAAGATATCCCTCAAACTCATGAATTGTTCTTACTCCT
This sequence comes from Pieris melete, assembly GCA_963693345.1. NCBI lineage: Eukaryota > Metazoa > Arthropoda > Insecta > Lepidoptera > Pieridae > Pieris > Pieris melete. The sequence continues at coordinate 1,980,529 of CAVNZK010000043.1, read as the reverse complement.
AACACATAATTTGTGTCTTCCTTGTCTAAATATTTCATTCTGCACCATGTATCCAGCATTTTCTGTAATATTTAAAAATATTTCATAGAATAAAATTTCAACTTAATCAGAGTACATATAAAAACATTTATATATATATATATATAATAATAGAGGCATGAAGGGATTATAACAGAATAAAATCGATAGAAATGTTTTACTATTACAGTCCATTAGTATAGTAGGCCAAACAAAATCAAGTAATATTGTTAATTAAAGATCTTGATACTAAATGAAGGGATATCAAATTCCCACGGAAAATTCTCCAGTAGTCATATGCAACAATCTTCCAAAATGAGTGTGTCTGTGGACATTTTGATTTTATCATTCACTTTGACTATTAAACTATAATACTTTAATAATAACAATACTATCCTGTTTTTATCAGTATGTTAATAACAAAAGCTTTAAGACTCACCTGTGCAGAAGTTTTATTATATGTAGATTTCATATTACCAACCAAATTCAAAGCATGTATTCCAGATATTTGACGGTTTTCAGTAGTCACAATCTGCTCTATTAAAATCCTAAAATACTCTAGGTCAGCAGCAGGAAACAAATTTTGTGATTTCGTAGCATCATCAAACCCAAGAGACATGAAAACAAGCACTTCTTCAGCAGACAATTCATCATTTGTTATTTTAATTTGTTGCTTTATAGGTCTTAATTCTTCGTTTATCTTTTCTACTAAATCAGGAATAGATATCTCTTGATCATCTGGAGAATATAAAGTAGAAATATTAATATGTGTAATCAAAAGAAAAACCAAACCTTAAAATATACAAGAATTTATCATGATCTACCATTAACTTAGGACACTATGCAATGGCTGTGTAATAAATAATTTTAAAACAAATTTTCAAACTAAGTATGTCTAGTAGGCAATATTTCCAATTTTATACTTCTGCAACCAACAGTAAATGGGGGGAATTTATGTACCTACTAAGTACTTACATAAACCAGAAAAAGTGTAAGATATTGTTTTATAAATTGTTGCGTATCCAGTAATTTTGACTATAAATGAATTGTATGTATTAAGTCTTAGAACTAATTATGTTCAACATTTATAAGCATTCTTACCAGCATGATTCCTAACAATCTTCTCTGCATCTTCTTTTGTTATAACACCAGCACTAGCAATAGTTCTTAATAAAAATCTATGAATATTTGTATAAATCATGTTCAACTTTTTTGTAAATTTGCTTGGTTTTTATAAATATAATGAGAAACACATTAAATTCTAGTATATACATTAAAGTATTAATAAGAATCAATTATCAAAGATACAGTTACAGTCTCGGTTAACATTTAAATTTTATTTTATCTTTGACACTTGACAGTTATCTGCAGCCTACCCGTAAAACGTTAAGTGTCAATATTAAGGCTAATACTTTCCCTCAATGCGTAATCAAAGTCAGCATAATAAATAGCATTTATATTGACAGATAAGTATTAATAGATTACTTCTTTAATATTTTTGAATATTCATTGTTTGTAGTACGAAGCACGCAAATCTATAAAATACTAGTTGAATTAATAATTAATATTAAAAGTATAAAACGGCCGTATGGTTGTATAAACTTTAGTCTGCCTTAAGAGAAAATAAACTTAAAATAATATGATAATAAGCGTAATACGCGTAACGGTAAGCTTATTTGTAATTAATTTAGGTAATACAATTAAAATAAGATTACGTATTTTATGGCACATCATTTCAAAAATTTTAAAGTATCCATCTATCTTAAAAAAACAAACTTTCAACTTCTTTTTTGTTTTAAGAACAGATTCTCAATTACTGTTCATCTCGTCATTATGCTCAGAACATTAGGCGATATTTATAAAATAGGAATGAAATATTTATAAAATCTTTTAGAAATGTCTAAACAGTTTCCAAACCACATTTTTCCGAATGTCACAGGCGATCGACTTCTGCGCTCAATTACACGGACCGTTTTAATTGCGATTGTGTTTGTGAAACCTTCTTTTTCTTTTTAAAACGTCTCTTGTTTGTTTTCAGGAAACCGTAAAATAAAGAAAAATTCGAAAAATAAATATTCGACTGATTGCACTGACGTATAGACACAAAAATATCTTCGTTGATATCTCCTTATAGTTAGGTTTGTAAAATTGGTTTAGTAAACAAAAACTCAGGTACCTACTAAGTAAAGAGGCATCGTTAGGGGTGTATGGTGCCGAGTTGAAACCTAACATACATGGAGGCATGGTTGAATTTCGAAGACAAGCGGGGATCTACAAATCTACAGATCTTGGAAAGGAGAGAGTGTGGTCGAAATCTGTTTATATCAATACGTCCTAGGCCGTGGGTAGAAGTTACATGCAGGGTGGCAATTCAACACCACATCTGGCGAATATTTGCAGCAGTTTGCGAGCTGCGCGCGTGTATTTTTGTTCGTGCGCCGTTCGCTCGCAACCTAAGCCCCGTACGCGATCAGCGCGCGGGCTTTCCTCCGCCCACGCCAGTAAACGAAACTGTAAGGCTGCTGCCTCGAATTTTGCGGGCAGCGGGGCGGCGGCGGCCGCGGCGCGGGAGCGGCAGGATATTATGCGTACAATCAAATGGACCGGTTCTCGAAAACAGCGGCGTGGCAGCGGCGCGGAGGCGGGTAACGAGCGGTGCAATCCAGTCAAGCGGTGACCGCCCGCGTTGCGCGTATGCATTGTAGTATAGTGCTGTACATATTTTTTGTGACGTATCAAAATGACCTCGGACGTGCAAGAGCAAATTATTTCAGAAATCTTTGAAAGGAGACCCATATGGAACTATATTTTTGCATATAACATATTTTTGCCCACAATAAATCGAGCGTTAGGAATAAATTTGAATCAAAAAGATGTTGTCGCCGTTTTTTAGACATTTCGTTAAAACAAATATCTCGACTACACATCCACGAACGCAACACTACACCGCTATAGTGCCGCGCGATCTGCCCGCTGGTTTGGAGAACAGGTATGCGTTGGCCGCCTCGCTCCTGCGCCGCAGCCGCTGCCGCCCCGCTGCCCGCGCAATTCGAGGCAGCAGCCTAAGCGCGTGATTTGAGTGCGCGCAGATCACGCGCCGGGCGCACGCCTTATACGAGCCTTGCATGAGTAGCTAAAGAGGCGCATATAATCATTGCCGCGTATGCACGCGCGCAGCTCGCAAACGGTTCGCGAGCCGCACATTCGCGGCGCATTCGCCAGATGAGGACGCACCCTAAAAGCAACGCGAGAGCGACCTCGGATATAAAAACTTACTTAGTAAATTCTAGAACGTATGATTGCTTAGATCATGGGAATCCAAAATAAAGTAATTATTAATCCAATGCACACCCAGAAAATCCCTTGAAATAGCATCGGTTGCCGTAATTTAACTACACGTAACACAGATCGAATGGAGACCTAATTACTTTGCCTTGGTGCCTTAATTGTCGCATCCTGTGTCCCGAGCGAGTCTCTGATCAATTATAAGACTTTCACAGTAATACGACCGCATCCTATTCCAAACTGTTAACTTCACCCATTCTGTCTAAAGAACCTTAACTTTTCCCTTTTTCCTTATATTTTGAACATTAGTATTAAAAGTAAGGTGGTATCCCATTGGGATTACAGGGGAAAATGTAAGAGCCTGTTTTGCTGAACTCTTATAAATTCCTCCTTTCAAACAAAACGGTTTTTATTGTCTTAGCTAACTTTGACAAAATTTTCAAACTTATCTACTGAATCTTATAGAATCTATCTGTTTAAACTTTAATCATTCTTTTAATATTTTAATAACTACCCCAATATGATTCTATTCATATTATAATTGTATTATTAAAATGAATACTTTGTTACTACTACTACTACTAATGTACTATTATTATAAATAATTATAGTGAATAAACTTCTACCCTTACCTAAATAACATAGAATCGTTTCAAGATTCAAGATTCAAAGCCTTTATTATAACAAGAGAACAAAATATTAAAAAAAAAAAGTTCTATGGTTTTGTTGCACAGCTGTCCTCTTGTACAGCTTGCCCTTGTGGCACAAAGGCCTCCACCAGCTGTCTCCAGAGCTTCCTATCCCTGGCTAGTCTTTGCCACAGAAGACCAGTGGCTTAAAGTCATCAGCCCACCGCGCACATAGAATCGTACTTAACCAAATACTTCATGAAGCTACCGAAACGGGAATATCTATCTACTTTTATGCCTACTAAATAATTACTAATAAATCTAATTATTTTAGCCTCCAATATACTTAACAATAAGTCAGGCATTTTTAATAATTTAAATGCATACTAGCATCTATGGTAATTTGCTGTCTAGTCTGCGAGCGGTCATTCATTAAGCCTTCAAGAACCAACGGTAAAATATGAATATGGGAATAAATTCATTAGTTTTCAGTACCTCCGTTTGCTTTAAATAGAAGCCATAACTCGTTCCGTAAATTATCTAAGCTACGGAACGCTTTCAAAACTTTTAATGGAGTCAATTTGGCCTCGCATTCAAAACACCTAACGTATGGAGGCAGGTAAGTAGAATTTATACAAACATATTTAGTGCAGAACATTTCTCTGTAAACTTTCTATAAACAATTCACGCTTCAAGCTCCCTGGCTGAGCTTTATTTTATTCCAAGTCGTTGGTACTGTACTGTCTAAACGTTTTACTCGAAGTTAGTATGGGAACGTTTTAAAGGGTTAATATTGGTACTGAATAAGTCAAGTTTACAATATGTACGTATTTTGATATGAGGCTAAAAGTGTTAGTACGTTTTTGACATACGAGAGTCGTACTAAGTCGTTTCGTAATCTTATCCGTAGACCTTTAGGCTTATACCGTTAAATATGATATTGAATTTATAACTAATTCATTCGAGTTTATAAACTCTGGAGATTCTTAGGTTCTGCGTTCTGCGTAGTACATCTAAGTAATGCTAGAACTAGCTTGAGCAAGCTAACGGTGATTATTTTTTTTTTATAGAACGAGGGGCAAACGGGCAGAAGGCTCACCTGATGTTAAGTGATACCGCCGCCCATGGACACTCAATGCTAGAGGGCTCGCGCGTGCGTTGCCGGCCTTTTAAGAATTGTTACGCTCTTTTCTTGAAGAACCCTAAGTCGAAGTTCGGAAATACTTCAATGGGCAGCTGATTCCACAAAGTGGTGGTGCACGGCAAAAACTGCCTTGAAAAACGCTCAGTTGTGGAACGGCAGACGTCGTCGTCGACAACGTCGAGGTGATACGGCTGGAATTTCGTATTCTGCCTCGACGTCCGATGATGAAACTCAGCTGCAGGTATTAATCCGAACAACTCCTCTGAACACTCTCCATGGTAAATGCGGTAGAAGATGCAGAGTGACCCCACGTCTACGCCAATCTCTCTCCAAAGGATCAAGCTAATCAAGCATCAAGGATTATACGCCAAACGCTGTACTACATTTATAATAATTCTCAAGTAATCTAGTATCTACTAGTCTCTAGTCTATCTAGTATTTGCAATTTTATTATAATACAAAAATAAACAAGAAATAATTTAGTGGCGCTACAATCCTATACGCCACAGATTGCATCCGTTTCTTTGAAAATTTTCTATATTTAAAGACGAGTAGATGGTGATCGGTCTTTTGTCAGACGTGTCGTAGATTTTTGGGGTTTTAAGACATGTTTCCTGACGATGTTTATCTTCACCATAGCTAGTGTTAATTGCGCACTTAGAAACACTTCCGTTGGTGCAGCCGTGGTTCGAACAGGGCTGAGTTATAAAATATTACATAATAATAATAATGGTCAAACACTACTCTGTTTTATATAACATAACCACAAACCCATAAATTTAAATCTACGATAGCAGACGCAAAAATAAGATGACAAAATGTACGTATATTTTATTGCCACGGGCTTTGAAAAGATAGCAATAAAACGAGAGCAGAAAGTATTTTCACATACTCTATGAAATATATTCCGTGAACACATGAATGGACCCGACGGAGCCACCGCCTGTTTTAATCGAACTACAAAAAGAAATAGCTGTGTACCGAGCACGAATGTTTGAAAGTGTGCCAAATCGTAGTAAAAGTTTACCGCTAGATGATTACACTACGCCTCGAACCTTTTGTAGAACTTCTTAATAACAAGTAGTTTGTGGTTGAAGCTTTTAAATGCGATTGTAATTGGAGTTACGATGAAATTAGGAATTGAATGTATGGAAAAGTACTTTCCACTTTCGGACTATGTGGAGGAAAGTTGAGTACTTTTAAGAACCCTTCTTACCTTTCGATCGTTACGCAACCTCTGCATATTGCAGGGCTTGTTTGTAGACCCGTGGTTTGGGGTGGAAATGTCTGCCTTTACGAGTACATATATAATGATTCTAACTTCATTCTGCACCTACCTATTATTAAATTAATTACCTTTTAGGTCAAATGTAACAACTTAATGAATAGATAGATTATATTAGTTTTTTAAAACATTTGCATGTTCTTCCCACGTACGTGTGTAAGTGCGTGCCCCTTTTTCACCATGGCTACTGCTCATAGAGGACAATTCATTGTATTTAATTTTTTTTCGTTTATGTATATAGTATAAACGAAAAAAAGGCAATTTCGTTTATTATTATTATAGTTAATTACTTAAAGGTGTCATGTGGAACATGGTGTAATGGTTGCAGCTCCTTACAAACATTTTGTAAAACAAAAAACTTGGCGTGCGTTCTTCGCCCTTCATTTGAGAACTGGCAGTTAATGAAGCATTTAATATGTATTTCTTTTTTGACGTCCATAGTGTACATTGTGTTGCGTAAATGAATAAATTATTTTGAGTTTAAATTTGATTATTAGTAAAATCGTGTTGTTTGTTAGTGATGATTTAGCTAGTATATATTGTTAGAAATCGCATTGAACCACGGAGACTTTGGAGATTTCAAAACCAGTTTATTAGTTAGTTAATATTTAAAGTTAAATACGTAGTATATTTTATTGACACATGTGTATGAATTATTATTTTCAAGTCCAAAACTATATAACTTTCGTGTAATCCTCATTAAATAGGTAGGTAGTATATTCTAAGTTCCGTTATACAAACAGTTAAAGTTAAACCAATGAATTGCATATCTGTGAATAACTTAATCTGTGAGGTAGTTATATTAACTAAACTGCTGGCAAGAATTTAATAATTACATAACAGTTGTCATATTCTTGTTATTGTATATTCAGCCGTTAACAATTAGAGTTGAAGGTAGTTCGGGAACTTTTAATGGAGCAATTTGTAGGTGTATTGAAAACAGTGCCTCGGAAGTGCAAGGAACTTTAACCCCAGCTGATTAAGAAAAGCAATTCTGATTTGCCTTGTTCAATTCGATTTTCCACGTGGAATCTCATTAGCTTGACGTAGGCAATTTATTAAAAGTCATTCAGAATCGCTCGTTATATCTCAATAATGGTGCTACGCAGCTACGAAAATTTAAATCCGAAAAATACTTTTTGTTAACTCTTAATGAGTGACTACAGTAGGGTTAAATTCTAGGGTCAATAGGGACGGAAAGGATAATGTCAAGATAGTGTACTCTTGGAATATTTGTGTGAAATAAAGGATCTTAATATAAAAATTTATTCAGCTCCTACCACCTATAAATCTAGTTAGAGTAAATTCTAGAGCAGTAATAAGATTCTAGTCATTTTATGGCGAAGGACAATTTATTACTAGGATTTCGAAGGACTAGAATTTAACTTAAAATAAGATTTAGTTCGAAGGTATAATAGCTAGATAGTTGCGCTGAAGTGGGTCGTTTAGCTTAAGGCTAACTGAATGCAGTCCATTAAAAGTTTAGGAAATTCTAACTTGTATCTTAATTTAGTTTATTGTTTAGATTAATCGGTATTTAAATTTCGTACCGCATGACAGGTTCGTTCTTATAAGGACCGTGAATTGGCCTTGAGTTTGACACCAATTGTAAATAACTTAACGAATTTTTATGACATTATGTTAATGTTCTTAAGGTCGATTTACATCAAACGAACATAGAGCTAGAGCTAGAACAAGAGCATTCTTTCGTAATCTTTTAGTGTAAACAAAAGCTAGATCAAATGTTCTTTGCTCATTCGTGTCAATTCTGTGGTTAGTATTGGTAGTGCTTCGTTATGTCTGACTCTGACTTCGTACTCATTGTTTTTTGCCTTTCCCGGCGGTAAGATGCAAGAAGCGAGTCCATCTTTTTTTTTAACTCTTCAACATTACATTCCAGTTGTTTTGCGATTTCCCGCCAAGCATTTTGTTTGTAAGTTGTATTTTCATAGTTTTCATACGTCGGATCCCACAGGCATCTGAAATTGCGGTAGGCTTCTATCATTAATAAACATTTTTCTTGAAACCAATCCATAATTTAATCGATAAGACACGTAAACAATCGCTAGAACACAAGAACGCTTTAAAAAAAGACCGCTCAGTGGCGCGAGCACGTCCGAACACGCTAGAACGCTCTAAGCAACTGTTCGCGCGCTCTTGCGCCGTTTACATCAAGCGAACGAGCATTCTTAGAATATTCTATAGAATCTTTGCGAACGCACTAAGAACAACGAAATAATGCTCTACGCCTGTTTACACTAGAAGAATTTGATGTAGTGGGGATAGAATGAGCATTCGCTCGTTTGATGTAAATCGACCTTTATACTGAAGTATTTCCGAGCCAATTCGACTCAGGGTCCTTCAAGAAAAGAGCGTACCAATTTTTAAAAGGCCGGCAGCGCGCTTGCGAGCCTTCTGGAAGTGCAAGTGTCCGTGGGCGGTGGTATCACTTAACGTCAGATGAGCCTATTGCCACCTGTTATATAAAAACAAAAACAATCAACGCCGAAATATTATGACAAAGTTAACCAGTGGTGGCTTTTGGTCAACTCGGATTTCTGTATCTGTAGCGTGATCATTCTTAATAGGCAAGTTGGTTATTATCCTTCTGTGCCAGAACCGGGTTGATTTGATTTGATTGAACCGAATTTGATTTTCGGGTCTAAGACATGACGGTTAACTCATGATGTTTTCTTTCAACTATCGAGTGTGTTATGCACATATAAAGAAAACCCAGCGCACACCCGCGAATGCGTCATGCATCATGGAGTCGTTTCATGAATTAAAAAGTGCTTAATACTCATAAAATAATATAAATGTTAATAAATAAATAAGAGTCTTTCCTCCAACTTAGATTTTGTTCCCTTTGGAGTAGAAACTCTTGGGCCGTGGGGTTCAAGTGCACAGGCGCTTACTAAAGATTTAAGTTGGCGCCTAGTAGATAGCACCGGTGACCCCAGAGCTGGCACATTCCTGGCTCAACGAATAAATAAAGCAATACAGCGAGGAAATGCTGCCAGCGTTAAAGGTACACTGCCACAGGGACCACAACTTTTTACATTTGTTTTGATTTCCTTTTTAATTATTTTTACTATTACTTTTTAGGTTAAGAAAATTTGTAAATACCGTATACTTGATTGTAAATACAATAAAATTGACTGTTAATTAATTTAAATGAAAATATAAAAAATACTCTTATCTCGTCTGTTTAAAATGATAAATATTTTCCTTAATAAAATTTCACTCTGGGCACCCTCGATCTATCACCATTATGTCTCAGTTCCTTAAAAGACACCTTTTGTTTTAACAATACCCAATTTATTACGAGCATTTTTACTTTTTCTCATCTATTTACGGTTTAAGATATTTATTTCTCATTAAGAACATTACAACATTCACTTACATGGGAAAATATACAATTCATTTCGCTTATTTATTTATTGTTTTTACAAAGTACAACAGTATGCAAGAAACAGAAGACTTATTAAATAATAATACAGCAATTTCAAAAGTACAAAATATGTTGTTGTGCCATATATAGTTTAAGTGTAAACTAGTAAGGTTTACTAATATTACAGGTATAGAATCTTTGTTTCTGTTACAAGTTTAAAGAAAACAACCCATGAACATTTATATACCTATAATTAAACTCTTTGCACCGACTATTAACATATATACAAAAAAGAAAACATGATAAAATAATACAAATAAACTACAACAATGAATAATAAATAGTCAGTCATTATTTACTATAATTACGAATAAAAATACTTCAGAGGCCAGAGCTATTAGTTACCTGCACATACTCGTAGATGACATGACACATCATTATGTAGTATAGAGTCCGGGCCACCACTGAATGCAGATAGACGCGGCGCTAGCGAGTAGCGCAGCGTAGTAATATGTTGATAGTGCTAGGTACAAGGCTACTTTACCCCAAAGTAACATAAATTAAATTATGAAATTCGCGAACTACTCTCCAAGGTTTGCTTCTAATGTTTTACCTTAAAACGAATAAAATAATATTTCACTGTAACGACAGATTTCGTTCCCAGGGTTCCCGTCGGCAATGAGTGGTGGCGCGGACTCTACTGAGTTTTTTTTTGTTTACAGATTAAAGGGAAATGGAAGATGTATAGTTTTCTACAGTTCGTCATAGAGAAAAGGGTTTTTTATGTAAGCAATTAACAAGTAAGGTTACCATGAGAAATGCGGCATGGCTTAGGGTAATATACTGTAGAACGTATATCAAATTTGTTACATTTTGGATATATGTATTATAGTCCATAGGTCGCGTTGATTCTATTTTGATTCTTACTCTAAAACCCAAATATTATACGTTTCAAGCACAGAATGCTGCGTTAGCATTTAAAAAGTTTTTAAAGAAATATTTTCAATCTGCTACCAGACGTAGGGTAGCATTAATTTAGCCATTGAATTATAATACAATGGTTAAATTCTTACTCAGATTAGGTCCAATCCAGATCCAAACAAAATATTAACCCCAAAATTTTCAATTTATATTTCCGCTTGAATTGCATGCGATTCAACCGTTTAATTATACGAATTTGCTTTCATTTTCTAGAAGTGTGTTAATTAAGTTTCGGTACATTGAGTTTTAACAGAAAAACGAAAATTTGTTTGGAAAATTGGTTCCACTCGTTTCATTGGTATCATTTGTACTAATTGTCTTTTATAGAAATGAGTTATTCAATTATTATAACTATATTGTAATAGAATTTAAAGGTTAAATATTACTTAAATAGTATGTGTTGATTGGTCATTTGATATAGTTGTCGTAGGTTTGATCCCTGGCTGTGCACCAATGGACTTTCTTCCTATGTGCGCATTTTTTTGCAAAGGTTAAATATTACTTAAATAGTATGTGTTGATTGGTCATTTGATATAGTTGTCGTAGGTTTGATCCCTGGCTGTGCACCAATGGACTTTCTTCCTATGTGCGCATTTTTTTTTTAATTTGCGTCTTGTCCCACGAGAATGTAAGCGCGTGCTTCTATTTCACCATGCCTCCTGCTGATAGAGGACAAATCTTTGTTTTTAATTTATTTTATTATGATTTATTATTTAAGATATCATGTGGAACATGGTGTAATGGTTGCAGCTTCTTAAAAACGCTGTGTAAAACAAAGAACTTGGCGATTAAAAAGAGTGGCGGAGAGTTTATTGGTAGTTCTTCTCTTCCGTTCTACGCCCTTGATTTGGCAGTAAATGTAAAATTAGAAGCATTTAATGTATATCTCTTTTTTGACGTTTATTAGTGTACATTCTGTTACCTATATGAATAAATGATTTTTCACTTGACTTTTGACTTTTATAAGTATGATTATTAAGCGCTATGTTTCGGCGGTGAAACTTTCCCTACGATAATATAATTTTGATGAGGGTAATATTGTGTCATATATTTGCTAATACATTATATAAAACACAGGAACAGATAATCTCTCCGAGGACGTTGTATATTAGATCAATCTATTATATTACGGCGTAACACTAAGCTCATAGTTTTCTATTTTATTTTCCAATACAAGTTATAAATATAGCCGCTAGATATCACATATAAAATATTATATTAGGAAAAATGTTTTTGAAAAATAATCCAATACTTTTTAAGATATTTGAAGTGGTTACCGCTCATGGTGTATAACTTGGAGGTTATGGAATCGATTCTCTCCGAAATATTATGTGTTGGTATAGTAAGTTATATGTACTAAAAAGCAGATAAATTTCATAAAAAGAGTTTTTAATAAACATTGTTTGCTTGTTTGGACCATTAATAAATTTTTGTCATACGGATTCGAAAGGCATATTATTAGAATGCATTTAATTTAAATGAATAATTAGGTATTTTAATTAACTTAGTACATTATATTCATACCCTTCAAATAGACATGAATGTCCGTACTCATAAATAAATGAGACAAAAACATGGAGTTTACATACTGTATGAATACCATAAACAATAATATTTAGTGATACCTCATATAGTCTGTGCAAAATTACCATAGAGGCAACATAAACTGTTGTATCAAATCTGCCTGTCATGTTTCAGATAGCCGAATTACAGCCAACGTACGTTTAATGATTCCGCTCACTTTGTATAGTTTAGTTGTAGGATACGTGATAGAATTTAATATTTTGACTCTTGATACCATTTCTCAGTATCATGGCAGCCAAGATCATAAGTAAATTAGATGTTTCTATGCCAATTTGTTAGAGAATTTTATTCATATCACTTAAAAATGCATGAAATAAAAATCGTATACCGTCTTTGACGTATAATATTATTATGAGCTAGTGGATCGGATAGAAAACGCCGCTTCAAGGGGTTTTATTAAAAGTGATTTAAAACCCAACAAATTATGCAGAAAAACACTCTTATAAATGCACAAAATACTGTCACTGATTTTATCGCTTGTCTTCACTTTTCGCAGTTTCATCTCTTCGATGTTAATCTCTCGGAAGCGCTCTCAAAACTGAATTAACTGGTCGCGTTTTGGTTATATATGCCTGGAAATAATCTGTGAGTTCTGAATTCCTATTAAAGTTATTGGTAAGCCGCCTTGGGTCTGTATCATTTTCCATACAAATTCAAAGGCCGGCAAAGCACTTGCGAGGCCCCTGGCAATGTGAGTGTCTGCGGATGGAGGTATCACTTATCATCAGGTGAGCCTCCTGCCTGTTTGCCCCTTATATAGAAAAAAAAAAATGCTGCGTGTACTTAAATACGCGCGTAAGAAGTTATACATACTTCTTTGGCTTTCTTTATTTTTTTTTAAATATTAAATAACTAATAATAGATATTTAGCGTTAATAATTTAACAATAATTGATATTTTGTATATTGTTCAATTATTAATTAAAATTAATAACAATTATTATTTATTATTTTATTATATTATTAATTTAATTTAATAACTAGGTATGTTTTACCTTTTAACTAAGTAACAATAGGTCTTTGTGAAAAAGCATTGCTAAATTTCTTTGAAAAAATAATTAAAACTGCTTTATTTGTTTTAAAGGTACTACAAATGTCATTACGGTCAAACGTCACGCATATTCTATTTCTTTTTTCGGCGCCCATACCGAATTTTGTGTCACGGTGCGCGCGCATCGTAAAATTTCACTCTCATAAATTTTTCATAACGCGCCTAAAGAAGTATAACTTCAAAAATGATTACATTAGCGAGTAATACTTGTGGCCCTGGAATGGCAGAGTGGAGGAGACCGGCCACAGCTGAAAGCAGCAGAGCCAGCGGAGTGAGTAAGCGAAGCTGGAGCTGACCCTGCATTGTTCCCCGAGTGAAATATTACTCGTAGAATAAAATATATTGAAAATCTCTAACCAAATCAATCACTGTCCTACTTTGTAAAGTCCCATTATTAGGATAATGCGTTTTCTTCATAATTTATTTATTGAATTTGAGTAATCATTTTGTTTGCAAACGTCTTGAAATCTAATTATGAATTCCTTAAAGTGCGATGGACCGTTTTTATTTCTAATAGATAAAAACAACTCGAATCAAAAAAGATAATACCTCAGATTTAAATACGTATTTATTAGTTTATATATTAAAGTTATAAATTGTTATTTTTAGTACAATAACCTTACGAGGAAAATTTTTAGATATCGCATAAGATCGACAGATGTATTGTGTACCAAAAAACTTTCTCGTTTGAGTATTTTAGTCGGTTAAAATGCAATACCTATCACCTCAACGTCCGTTGTTCCATAACTTATCCGCGCACCACCAATATGTGGAACCGGGTGCCCACTCAAGTATTTCCAAATCAATTCGAATTAAGGTCCTTTCAAAGAGCGTACCGATACTTAAAAGGCCGGCGACGCACTCGGTCCGCGATATCGCTTAGCATCAGGTAAGCCTTCTTGCCCGTTTACGTTTTGATACAAATTGCATACTTAAAAAAAAAAAACTGTAGAGGTGTCAAGGGACACCCGGATGGAACGAAATTCCTTTCGATTAATTTATATGTTAATTGGTATCATAACAGTATGATAGATTTTCTCGACACCAATCTTACGACGAGCCAACATCACGAGGTGTTCTCAGGCGGTCACCCATCCAAGTACTGACCTCGCCCGACGTTGCTTAACTTCGGTGATCGGACGAGAACCGGTGTATTACAATAGCAAATTTAGCAAAAAACGTTGTCGTGTGTTGTCGAGACAACTTTTCGTAAGATTTTTTTCCGTCTAGCCCCCTTTCACAACGCGCGATAAGGAACTTCGTTCCAAAATTAATATTTTGTAAATTTATCGTCTTAAAAGTTGCCACTAGTGTAATAGAAATTGATAGCCATCATGTGGGACAGTGGGCAAAACAAAAAATATGGGAACTTTTTAAATCTTTGAAAACTTCCACAAACTGCTCGACCGAAAGTAATTCAAACAAAGTAGATAAAAGTTGCGGCGCTAAAGAAGCGATTAAAAGAAAAATTAGCATTCTTTCAAATTAATTACTCTGGAATAATAAGAGTTTTACAAAGTGTATAAGGGTAATCCGAAGATTTTTGGTTATCATATTTCTTTGGTATCTTTAATTTCTTTTCTTCTTGTCTATTTATGAAGACATTATTTAATGTCAACTACGCAGCTTTTGCCTTTAATTTTATACAAAGTAACTGTGTCAGACGTAAATCTTTTTTCAGTTTAACTTGTCTAGAAATAACTTAACCTTGAGGTCAATGGAGGCAGATCTTTCCACACAGCGGCGGTGCGCGGCAAAACTACCTTAAAATCGCTCAATTGTAGAACGAAGTGATACTCATATATTACTGCGAAAAATGCATAAAATAGATATAAGATTTATTTATTTATTTATTATAGAAATACATACATTATCCTTACAGACTATGCCAATACGATAATGTCGTGAAACATTAAATATAATAAAGTAGGTACATATATAAAATACATAATTAAACACATAATATACACAAGATCGCTACTGTGAATTCTCTCTGCGAACATATAAATATGTCAATAGTGTCGGAGACAGCATTCAGTAGGCGCAACGTCTTTGATAATGGGGATCTGTGCAACAGACTGGTTCTTGCCCTTGGTATCGCAAATAACCTAGGCCTTCGCCGTCGCACATATCCCATAGGTACGAAGAGATACATCAATCGATTAAAGTAATTGTATAGTACCTTAACAAATTGAACACAATCTAAGCGTGAAGTGTAAGGCGAGGCAATACATATGCTTATACCATACCATAACGCAACATTGCATAAAGTATATTTAAGAACACACATACAGAACATTTACAATATTCCAAACATTTATAGTTTTAATAATAATAAGTAAAAATAGATAAATAGAAAACTAAGATCAATTTAAAAAGTTTGTGTCTGTGGCTTGTGTATTGCGATACTTATTCGTTAAGCGAGGAAAGCACAAACTCAGGGGTCACAGGAACTATCCATCAGACGCCTGTACGTGAACCGCACGGCCCAAGAGAACAACATAAAAGTTGGAGGAAAGACGTGAGATTTACATCCGTTAATTTGTTTACTCTATTTATAGTACAAATCAATACATACTTGTTATTTTGTACGAGTCCTGTACAAATAGTATTATTGAATGACTATTGTACAACTTGCTTATTCATGCGTTTAAGTGTGTTAAGTAAAAAGCGCTGATAGACTACTTTCTGTAATTCAATGTACAAGTATTCCATTATAAACACATTTAAATTTAAATAATTATAATTAATTACTATTATTTTTTCTCACATATAGCTGCCAAACATGGGAACTACAAAAGCACAATGTAAAAGATTAAGCGTAACCCAAAGTCATGGAAAGAAGTATTATAAAGAAAAGAAGAATTTAAAAACAGTACTGACGTTACATATACAACAAAACCACAAAAATGAAAATGGGCTTGACATACCATAAGGGTGCGTACAGACTATGTAACATATTATATAACTTGTGTTTTATAACACGTCCACAATATGTAACCTTGTTATTCAA
Source organism: Pieris melete (assembly GCA_963693345.1). Lineage (NCBI taxonomy): Eukaryota > Metazoa > Arthropoda > Insecta > Lepidoptera > Pieridae > Pieris > Pieris melete. The sequence goes on along the minus strand of CAVNZK010000043.1, from coordinate 1,964,149 downwards.
CATTATAACATAAAACTATACTGTACACATTAGAATAACAATGGAATATAACAATGTTATATAACCATTTTAAATAACAAAAGAAAAACAAAAAAACGTAGATGCTGGGTTCGTCCTAGCATACATATCAATAACATGTTTCATAACATGTTTTATAACATTCAGTGTCCACATTATCTGAAACATGTTGTATAGCAATGTTGTATAACGTTATGTTATATAGTCTGTACGCACCGTTAGAGGAGCAGATAAATGGAGCATAGAAGAAACAGATGTAGACAATTCAAAAGGTGGGCCGATAAAATCATGGAAATGGCTAGAAATACTAAGACCTGGATGAGATTGGTATACAATAAAGAAAAATGGAGGACAATTGGGGGTGCCATTGCCTGTAGGCACACATAATCGATTATCGTTGATTAAGAGAAACAATAATTATAAAGTATTTATTTTGTATTTCTGATATAAGGCTATAAATAAATAAATTATTATTATTTATTATTGTTCGATAGATCTTAACCACAATGATATTGAATATTCAAAGCGGATATATGAGTCCCAAAAGAGCGTGAGTTTTTACGTATGGTGAAAGATGTGACATTTCGAATAATAAATTTAAAGTCCAACGCTGAATTAATGAACCTTAAAAATCAACGATCCAAGCACCCGACCACTTTTGTTGTAATTTACGTAAACGATTTGTTAATTTCGCATTTCGTTTTATGTAAGTTGTGATAATGCAGTTTTACTGAGGCCTAGGCGGTTGTAAAAGTATATATACATATAATATCTATATATGCCTGAAATTCTATACGAAAAATAATGTTACACTAAAATTTTGTGTGTTTATATTTATTTATTTATTAACACTTCGTTGCAGAAACATAATACAATTGACATAATCGAATGAAAAGGAGGGCAACTGGCGGCCGTATCGCTTTTGAGCGACCTCTTCCAGGCAACCACAATAAAAAAAAATTGATAAGGGAAGCAAGAAGTGCAAAAATACATAATACATATAGTTGTTTAGACAAAACTAAAACAGAAACAAAAAACTGAACTAAAAAGAGACACATGAAAAAGATAAAGTGCACATGAATCATGATAATTTTAGATCAGCCTCACATCAGTTAGTACGAAAGTGGACAGGTAATGTTTGTGCAGTAAATATTTAAAGGAAGATTGAGAAGGAGCTAAGTGAATAGGAACGGGAAGTGAATTCTCACTGCAGAGAACTTAAAGGATTCGCCAAGAAAGGAAGAGTTATGATATGGATTTATTAACTCATTATACATTAATTTAATTTATTTTTATTTAAATTAATATAACTAACTAGCAAACTCGGCGAACTCCGTTTCGTCAAAAGATGGCTTCTTTTTATGTAACATTTCGTTTGGTGATCCCGCTTTTCTGTTAAAATTTTTCCTGAATTTTCTTTGCTATAAACCTCACGGAGCCCCAGACCTTTCCAACGAATGCAAAACCGTGGAAATCGGTTAGTGCGTTCTGGAGTTATAGCGTCAGGAAGGAAAACCCAACTTATTTTTATATAGTAGATTGTTGACATTGCTACACTGTATTGGTATACGTGTTTGTTATGACAATAAAACCTTATTACTTGTAATTTTTGTGTTCTTTCTGTCATTCAGTTTATATTTTCTCGCTCATCATAACTGCTGGAACATAGATCATGTCACACTAGAATATAACAAATTTAATACGCATGCACATTAATAATATTCAGACATATATAATTTAGAAATCATATGTGTGCGTAAACCATTATTCCGATCATATCGCGAGAAGACTATCATCGACGATTTGGTATTTTTGAGTTTTGCGGCGGGTGGCAGCCGTATACCTAAGATGCCGTCTTGTGTAAATAATGTAGGTATGCGAATACAAAAAGTTTTATTTATTTAGTACTCCTACGGGTACTATATTACATAAAACAAAAAATATTTATAGTAAAGAAAGAAAAGAGAAGAAAGAAGAAGAGAAGAAAGTAGAAATTCTATAGATGTAGGTACGCGGTCAGTGCGCTTGGTGGCTTTGTATTTAATGCACATATGTTTACTTCTTTATATATTAAGTGATTGTTACAAAACAATAAATATAATTAATCCACTTTAAAAATGGTGGTTAATTTATTTACTCCATAACCCTATAAACGAAAAAGTACTCCTTATTACGTAAAGAGCTTTATTTTCGCCTTTCAGTCTACCTGACTTTATAATTATATGAAAGCTTTCTTTCATAAAGTTAGTTTAACAGTAACTGAAGACGGTAGGATAAATTTTAATTAACAGTCCATTTTACCCATTAAATAGTTAATAGTTCGGCGCAAGAAATTTTAAACCTGACTTTTCCATACACATTTAAAAACTGGATCAGTGAAGATGATGATTTTAAATATTAGTTTTCTGCGCTATGGGCATAGAAATAATAGAATATTTTCTCTAAAAACTGAGGGTCAATAAAAATAATAAATGTTTAAATATAAATAAAACTTAATTCAATACATATGCACACACAACCATTAACATACTCATATATTCACAAATACGTAGTTCGTTTGACTAGTAGTAACACTCAAACTACTTTTTCTTAGCAAAATGTTATCCAAAACAATAAGATAGTAAAACAAAAAAAAAACCCAACCCTAAAAAATGAATTAATAAAATATGTCTCTTCTTATCTAGGTATATCTTTTTTATTGTAATGGAGCCGACAGTGTAGATATGAAAACAGTTTGAACATCCCTTTTTAATCCCAATGTTTACCGAACCTAAGGAATAGAAAACAGAAATTTGCCCTTCCACATAACCGTTTGTCAATCATCCCGACTGCGCAGTGACAAGTTATGTCACGAGGCAGCCGAAGCGTGAGGGACCATAAGTTATACTCGGTGTTTCCGAATCACCCTTTGTATTGAGCGGGTAATTTTCGAACATTTGTGTTATTACTATGCTATATTAATTATTTAGGTTATTTGTGTATGTATGGTCAATTAATATATTCTTAGTATTGTCTTTGATTAACATAACCTTTACACATTTAAAGAAAAACGCTTTTACCGGTTAAAGTTATGTTTATTATAATAAGCGTGCGTGGTGGTGACCACGCACGCTGTAAAGTACGCGAAACGTCGGATAAATTTAAAATAGTTGTAAAATAGTTGTAAATTTATAATAATAAACATAACTTTAATCCGGTAAAAGCGTTTTTTTTTTTTTTTTAATATATTCTTAACAAAAAACTGACTTTTGTGCTTTTTTTAATGCAGTTTTTGCCGCGAACAACCACTGTGCGGAGCTGCCCACTGACTTCCAAACAAATTCAATTTAGAGTCTTTCACGAAAAAAGTACCAATTCTTAAAAGGGCGGCAACGCATTTGCGAGCTGAGGGCTCGATATTGCGTTGCCGGCCGGTTGTCATTAAGAGTGTTAACCAGGTGAGCCTTCTGCTCGTTTGCCGCCGCCGTTATGTAAATAAAAAAACTGATTCTAGCTTTATTACTTTCCATGTTTATTTATTAGACAGAGAGATTATTAGATAGAGAGATTAGTTTTTTCGGTTTTTTATCGTATTAAATCAATTCGTTGGAAATCTTTACTTTCCTTTATTTTTTTGACCGCATGGCTTGTAGTAGTAGTACCTATCGTTCTTGAATAATTTCTTTCGTAACGCCTTTTTTTTTAGTTTAAGTAATATGAAATATATTAATATTACATCCGCATACCATCGAGACTACGATCCAAATCGGTAAGTACGTTTAGTCTGTGGATACAGTAAAATACGCCTTGGTCTATATACATTATATAAATGTGTAAAAGAGAAAATTTCGAACGAATTCTGAGTGAATTTCTAAATTCAATATGAAATGGTTAAAATTCAATTGCTGAGACACAATTCCAAAATTATTATATATCGAGAGTTGATGATATCGGGGCAAATATTGGCGGCTTGCCATTTAGTCGTTTAAAACTTGTGGAAACTGCCTTTTAGGTTTAATTCAACAAGCATCGTATTTGTGCCAATGCCAAAATAGATGAGATGTGAGAGCATAATTTATAACGTTTATATGTCTACTAGTTTATCATATGCGAGACTGTTCGAACACTTAGATTGGCATTGTATACTAATCGAAATTTATTTATTTATAAATTTCGGATTGGAAACTAATCAACAAAGCTTTTTATAAATTTGAGGACTACTTAAATGATCCTAATCCTTGGGATTGAATTGCTCCAGTTCAAAGAATTTGTATGACAATACCTGGCGATTAAAAAGAGTGGCGGAAAGTTTCTTGCCAGTTCTTCTTACCCGCTCTACGCCCTTGACTTGCGAACTGGTAGTAAATGTAAATTTACGATTAATTTAACTTGACGATTCAAAAGTGTACTTGGTTACCCACTTGAATAAAGATATTTTGAGTTTGAGTTTGAGTTTGAGAATCTGTGTTTGTTACAAAAACTTTAACAGGCTATATGACACTATGAAAAATGATGCGATATTGAAAGTAATCTTTAAAATGGCTTTAAAAAGGTGTCAACGTGTGACATAAAACGGTTACAGATTAGTCAATTCGACTATGACGTACCATTCCTGTTAACAATGTCTTCGCCTGTCTAATCCTAAAACTATCTTAATTATATTTAAAAACTTGACACAAAACGGGTACATCTTAGTCAACGATGACGTAACAAGCAGTTAATATTATTATGTCTTCACCTGTCTACACGTAAAAATCTTGACAATTTACATGTGTACGTCATAAGGCCTGGTGCGACGCCATCTTGCCTAAAGAAGCGTTTTGGCGGGTTCTTGGAATTCAAAATTATAAAGTCAATACCATAACAGAATTACAAATAACAATTTGTGTAGGTTCTATAGTCACTAAACACACACTCTGAAATGATTCAATATCTTCTCAAATACCCTCTTTGACTTTGCGTAGCAGCATTGTACTAGTAAATAATATAAAACTGTGCTTATTTGCATATTGCGGAGATATTAAGTAGTAATATACTCGGATAGATATAAACCTATAATAAACCCAGTTTAAAGTGCACTATGAAAACAAAACTATCGGGTCTTCGATTTATTTCAATTTTAATATTTGATTGATTTCTCTTTATACAACAGCGGGTTGTTGACCAATCATAAGCAAGCGAAAATCCAAGTTCTTTTTTTAAAAACTGCATTCAATATTCCTTGGTGTGTTCCAACAGTTAAGACGTCAATATTATTACGCCATTTCAGAACTGAGTTTTCTCATATAAATTGTATAGTTACACGAATACTATTTAAACAATGTTCATTTAGCTTTTCACCAACGCAGCTAAAGCTTTGTACCCGAAACATTATTACTTTCCTATAAAGTTAACCATTTTACGTGTAACTAAATACATTGTGCTTGTTCAGACAATCGCGTTCAACACTGAATAACCAATAAGCATACATACTCTTAAGTACTGGATTTTGATGCATGCAATTAACGAGAAATAATTATAGTAATTTATGAAACGCCGGACTTTGTTTGAACAATTTGATAGTTTATCTCCTATGCGAGATGCCTCGTTCGCGTTTACCGAGAGTTTGTCATTCGTGAAATTCTCCAAGCATCAAGCGGTGTCAATAATTTACGTTTACAGTGGAGCTTTGCACGGATAACTTACATAGTTGAAATTTCTCCCAAGATGTCTTGTGGTGAGGTGTACCCCCAGGCTATGCAGCTAAGTAGGTATTTGCTACGCGATGTTTACCATACAAGACCGAGTATTTAGTAAATGCAGTGTTTCTGTCTCAGCTGCTTTGAACATTGTGGCAATGCATTTTAATTTAAAAGATTATGGTAATACGAGGTTTTTAAGCCCACAGTCCATATGTATGGGTTTTTCAGGTACGTTTAGACATAGACATATCATTTATTACATACGAAAACACACATACAAAATAACTATACTCAAAGAAAAAATAAAAATAAGACATCAAAAACAATAAAAATAAAACATTCCCTTTTCCCATTCGGTTCGCTTCAAGTGTGCAATGTGTGTGTGCTGTGGTTGTAATTGGCCCTGGCTCAGCATTATGCTGAGGAGCAGAAAGTTCCACAGGGCTGGTCATTCTGCCAGAGACCACAGCAGCTAGTTTGCGTCTCAGTAGCAAAAAAAAAAAATATTAAAAACGTTTGGGCCCTGGCATTATTTATGCGTAAAAACCTTGATTCTATTTAGAAAATGAAGCAAACGGATTGTACACCTAACGCTAGATTATACGGCCTTTTAAGAATAATTTTAAAAATAAAGAAACATACGTATGTGTAAAGCCTTATTATACCAGAAATGTACGTTTTTCTTAAAGCCCAATACTGGATATAAGGCTAAATAGCTTGATAAATGTTCCCTGTTATATACGCCATTGGTTCTGTGAGAAAAAACGTAGAAAGGAAATCATCGTAAGTCGGCAATATTTTTGTGTCGAAATCCCCTAGTCCTGGCACGGTTCGACGGATCATTTGCTTGATTTGATTAACGATAGATGGGGTGCTTTTAAATACTCCGAATTTATCGTTACAATCTACTCGGTTTTAAAGAACGAAGGCGATAATATATAAAATACTTTGGTTTTAACAAACTTAAAAATCTTCTAAACCTATGCTGAAACCGAAAGCATTCTTCTTGTGCAACAGTAGTTTAAGTGGGAAAAAAATGTGTGCGTGTACTAGTGTAGACACGTAAGAAGTGAAACTTCTTTATGACCTTATTTTTCGAAAAATGATCTACTATATACAACTTTACAGAAATTGATTAAATAAAGTTTAACAAAAGGCTTTTATTATCATAGACATGAAGACCAATAACACAATTATTTTATTTTACCTAACCTAAGTAAGTACCATTAATTGTAATAGAATTATTACTATCATAACAATGAATAAAATATATGAAAATATGTAGAATGAACAAATGGAAGAGACTACCTGCCCACGACTCAGGGAATCGTAGCGTGGGGGCTAGTAGGTACACTTTCTCTTTTAAGTAAGACTCTTACATCCTTTTTTATTGTGTAATAAAATTTGTTCTTTCCTATTTATTTTTCATAATCTGTGGCGTTACAACCTTCTAGGGCTCAGTTTTTTTATCTGTTTAGTGAAATTTTTTTTAATAGCATACGGAGCACCTTAGGTCTGATACATGTCGCTTTTTTTTGGGCTGCGGCCTTATGTTTTCCTTACCGTACGAGTGAGTATTGAACACTCATAGACATAAAGTCCATTGGTACACAATGGGCAACGAATTTGCAACCTGAAGGATAAGAGACACTGCTTTAAATCAAAAGAGACAGCTATATATTTAACTGTCATCTCCTCTAATCATCATCATCCATTCATTTCTTTTAGGTCCATCTATGGATGTAGGCCTCCTACATTATTCTTCACCTGGCATTGCGTCATTGCAATCAAATACATTTATTATATTAACCAAATCAAATAAACATTAATTAAAACTCATGTATATCAATAATATTAAACAAATTAATTCACTAATACGTTAAGCTTCATAAACAGGGCTAAATTATTCGGTGTTTTCTACATAACATTATTTTCCAAATAAACCTAATTTTCATTAATAAAATTGGTTGTAGTGGATTATGTTAAACACAAATGATGCTACAAATTATTTAATGAAAACGATCAAGCTCCCGAGTTGTTACGGTAAAATTGAAATGGAGCTAAAATATATGTATAATAAAATAATGGCGTATGTACGCTAAACTATAATTTTATTCTGCATATCAAGTTACAGTTTCGGTTCAAGTATAGCACAAAGTTTTGAATCGAGAGGGATGTTTGAGATGAACGTTTCCTGAAAACGACATATTGCTAATAAGTATAGTTGTACAATTTTGAAGTTGTGTAACAGAAAGATGTCATAATATATGTCATCATTTCTCAACCATTTTTATGTCGCGACCTACGAAAAAGCCAAAAAGTTAAGTAAAACATTCCTGCAAGCCCGTCACTGTAAAATCATAATATTGTACATAGCGCGCTATTTTTATCAGCTATAGCTACGGTCTATTAGCCTTCATTAGTTTCCTGCGGTGTACCTGCAAGAATTTGTCAAAGAAGCCGCTTGCGCATCTACGCTAGGATACGTTCATACATGTTAATTGCCTTAGTTATAAAAACAAAAGGGGGACGTATTATTTTTCAACAGACTGCGACCCCCTTGCCAAAAAGTCTCGATACCGCTTGAGAAACCGCTTGAGAAATGATGATATAGGATATCTGAATGGTCTTTTTCACATCTTCTTTATCGTAATTTCATACAGATTAGTTTTTAAAATATTTAGCCTACGTTCATTAGGGAAAACGTAGCGTTCCAATGGTGAAGGAATATTTAAAATCACTCCTGTAGTTTTGGAGCCTATTTCTCGTTCTCTTTATTCTATTGCTGATTGATTAACTTTCAAGGCGCGTAGCATAAACATCTCTGTTATAAAAGATAACTAAATTTTTACTACGTAAAGTTTTTGTAGTCAAACACATAAAAATAGTTTTCATAAACGATAACGAATTGTTATGTTATAACTGACGTTAAGAGGATAAATTGGCGATCAGCCATCGTGCGGTTCAAAAACGGCTGTAATTGGTCCAGCCATAATTTAATTTTGCTAGCGTAGTAGTGTTTGAGCTCATGCCAGCGATTTCAATAAAAAGAGACTCTTGAACGTCATAGCCCATCAATTTGATAACGCTTTCGTGTATTCGCTTTTTACAGTGTACATTGACATGATTCAAAGCGATGTAACCTAACCTTTTTATGAACGCGTGGTTTTGCTTTGATTTCAAAGGCAAAATAACTTTATATGTTTGCAAATATTTTATCTATATATGAGTCTTTTAGTGATTTATTAATAACCACGCCAACAAGGCTACACATAACAAAAAACGGAATTATAATGTGTGGGCACGATAATAGCTGCGGACGGCGCGCGTGCACAAACATAAATAAAATAAACACGGACACTGCCACTAGGGTGCTATATTCTTCATTAGTAAGGCCAATTCTCGAAACCAGCTACGTCATATGGTCCCCTTATGAAAGGTATTATGGGGATATGATTGAACGAGTTCAAAAGAAGTTCCTGAGAAATCTGTATAAAAGAAGATACAATTTCTTTCCTTACCTCTACCCTACTAAGTTCTTGATGGGGGTGTTAGGGTATAATTCATTAGAGCTTCGTAGGGATTTTTCGGTGGTCAGGTTTGGTTTGAGTGTAATTAAGAATGAAACGGAAAGCGCATACTTGCTGGGAGAGATCATGAGGCTATACGTTCCGGACAAATATTGCCGCTGCCGGAAACATAACCTTTTCGCTGTGCGTTCGGCTCGCACTGTCCAGCGACAACAAGCGCCCATTCCCCGGTTACTCTCACTGCTTAATGGGTTTCTCGACTCTTCACCGGAGAGCGACCTGTTTGGGAAGCTTATGGGGGTGGTATACTGTGGTTTCAGAGTGTACCTGGAGGGGATAAGAGGGTAATGCTACCCTGTACTGTAAATTTTGTAAATCTTAATTGTATTTTATCGTTTTTAGTCTAAGTTTGGCCATTGAGCTGTTAATAAATAAATAAATAAATAATGTTTATAATATAATTTTTTAAATAAACTTTCTAGCTAATTTCCCGACTATGTTGTCTTCAGAGGTAATAAATACAACTTAAGAAAATGGTATTGGTAACCCAGATGATTAAGTACTACTACCTATTTCTTTTATCAACTTTTTGTATAACATGTAAGCGAATTCCAGAAAGATGCCTCTTAACCTATTGTTGAACATTATTTCTTTTAAGTTCGTCTCTGCTAGCTTCGGGCCTCTTGGAAACGACGGACTGTGTGTATCGCTGAAAAGGGCGCAACTTGCCGCAGTCTGATGGTTTACGAATTACTTAATTTCATAAAATCTGATAAAAGCCAAGAGGTTGATTGCAGATGGATAAAAAAAATCGTCTCTGTTACTTTTATTACCGCAGCTTGTTCAGTGTTTTACCCGTCGTATCCATATATTAGAAAGCTGTATTGCTACAAGAACAGGCAGCACTTCCCCCTTGACTTCGTTCTTGTCTATCCCTGCACCTGTAGAGATACGACAAGAATCCACCGTGAGCTGTCAACATCTGGGTAATCAATCAATGATTTTATTTGTTTAATTATCAAAAAGGTCGAATTAATGTTTGGAAGGAATAACTAATAATATATTACTGTTTATAATTAATAAGTTTACAAAGATAAATGTTATAAAGCATAACAAAATACCCTAAGAACATAGCCGCAAAAATATCAAGATTGTTCGGGCACTGAAACGATTGCACGTTCTGTATATTGGAGAACAAACAAATTAGAGCGCTTGGTGTAGACAAAAAATTATTGTCAATTCGATCTAAATTAGTTCTACGCCAATAGTGTTTTCGTATGGTGATAAAAACTGTCCTGTATGAACTTATAAGACAAGAAATGTTATTGTTCGCTCATGTCATATCAAAAGGGAATATTAAAAATGAATAAGGCATCCACACAATGTAATAAACTTAACAAAACTACGGGAAATTTACTCTCAAAGGCTACCCTTTCTTACAAGTTTGTACATCAAATATTGATAAAGTTACCAAGTTTTTAACTTTATGCCTTATGGGCATTAGTGGAGCTTTGTGAGCTTTAAAATGTAAATTATCTCGACAGTCATTAGAACACTGATAAGATTATGGAGAGATGTTGCGGACAGATTTACTGGATTTTTATAAAAAACTAGCTGATCTGAAAACGTTGTTTTTCCATGTATATTATTTCTAGGAAACATTTTTTAAGTTCAATAAAAATAACTATCTACTATTATAAAAAAGGGGTTGATCGTAGAGGTGTGAAAATTAAGGGTTGTATGTATTTTTGTTTGCTGTATCAGAAATAATAGTGTAATAAATAAAAAAATAAATTAAGGGGTTAACCCGTAACATTTAGGGGGATGAAAAATAGATGTTGTCCTATTCGCGGACCTAATACGGTATACAGACCGTTTATTTACAGAAAATTTCAACAAAATCTGTCCAGCCGTTTAGGAGTTTAATTACGAACACATCAAATTCAAATTCAAAAATCATTTATTCACGTAGGTAACACAATGTACACTTGTGATTCGTCATTAAAGAAATAAATATTAATGCTTCTAATTTTACATTTACTGCCAGTTCTCAAATCAAGGGCGTAGAACGGAAGAGAAGAACTGGCAATAAACTCTCCGCCACTCTTTTTAATCGCCATGTTTTTTTTTTTTACACAACGTTTGTAAGGAGCTGCAACCATTACACCCATTACACATGCACAGAATATTTGTATATACCAGCTGTTTATTTGCTGTATAGATAAATTACCTAGATACCGACTGCAGCGCCATCTGCCGGGCTGATTTGTGAATCTAAACCATCCAGGGCACCACCCAAACGCATACAAAAAAGTATTTAAATCGATCCAGCCGTTTAACAGGCGTTCAGTGACATACACGTACTGTAGAATTAAATATATAAAGATACGAGAACAGCTTATTGAAATAAATAATAAAACATATACCATTTTAAACCTGTACGTTTAAAAGCACCATTGCACTATCGCACTATGTCGATATGAAACATTTCCCTCTATTTTATAACATAAGTGTCCATACTGGCTTCAAGCGATATAACGGAAATGAGAAATGAATTGTGGTGAGATCGAGCCAAGTGACCGAAACCCCGCGGGTGCATCCCTGATACATGCGCTTTAATATATATATGCGGGTATATACAATTTATAGGCGACGATATTTTATTTATTATAATATATAGGTCGTGCTTACAAGACGAGAGCCGTGATGGCTTAGTGGTGGTGGCTTAGCATGCCACTGTACCAGGTGGTCTAAGTTCAAACCCTGTGCACAAATGAATCTAATTGTACTGTCAGTAGCCTGAGATTTCTGCTTCTATTTCATGTAATAATAAAAATGTCTAATATATAAAATTCTCATGTCGCGGTGTTTGTAGTAACACTCCTCCGAAACGGCTCGACCAATTCTCGTGAAATTTTGTGTGCATATTGGGTATGTCTGAGAATCGGACAACATCTATTTTTCACCCCCGTAATTGTTAACCCCTATATTTTTGTTTTTTATGGTACAGCATTAAAAAATACATACAATCCCTAATTTTCACCCCTCTACGATTAACCCCTATTTTTTATTATAAATGATATGACATGGTAAAACGACGTTTGCCGGATTAGCTAGTGTAATAATAAAAATATTAATAATATAGCCTTTATATTCCGAAACTCTGTGACCTGTGATCTTAATATATTTTCACTACAGTATATTAGTATATCCAAAAGGGCAAAAGGCCTAACCCTTTCCACTCTTCTCTATCCTTTGCAACTCTTCTCCAGTTGTAGCCTGCTGTTAAGTTGAGTTCATCTTCCCATCTTTTGCGTTGTCGGCCTCTTCGTTTTCCGTCTCTAGGGTACCATTCCGTTAATATTTTAATCCATTTTTCATGAGAGCTCCGAAGCATATAACCCATCCATCTCCATTTAATTTGGTATATCTAATTGTGCTGTCACACCTGTTCTAGCTCTTATGTCTGTGTTTCTTTACTTGTCTAATTTTCTTATTATCAGCATGCTTCTTTCCATTGCTCCTTGGCTAGTGGGCTAGCATTTCCCTGTGCTGGTTAGAGAGTGCCCAAGTTTCGTAAGGCAGAGTAGAATCTATTTCGTGTATGGTTGCTATATACGCAAGTAGGTGAAAAACGTAGATTTTTAAGGCCTACGAGACGGTTTCATCGCGATGTTGATTATCACCTTACGGGATAGTTAGAACGCATGAAATGAAAACTCTAATTGGAACCGCAATGCATGACCTCGATTTTGAAAATCGCACGTTTAACCAGTTTAATTATATATATATGTATATAGATAAAGTCAGGGTCGTATAATAAAAGTGCAAACTCGAAGCAGACGGCAAATAGACAGTAAAATGGTTTCAGATTCAAATTATTAAAACCGCGCGAACTGAGGTGCGAACAAAAGTAGTGATTTATTTCTTTGATTTCATTCTGTCCCTGGATTCCTTTGTCATATAATATTATTATTCAATATTTCTTGTAGGTATAACTGTGAACGTCTGATATAATTTTATAGTTTTTTTTATACTTATATGGTATAATATATACTTATATATCTTCACAATAAATTTATAAAATTTTTGGGTAAATCTGGAGAGTGGTGCTACAACATTTTTTAGGTCTGGGACTCAAATTTCTGTATTTGTTTCGGGATCATTTGTCTTGTTTTGGTTTTGGGCAAGTAAAGTGAGCAGCCTTCTATAGTATATATATACACACGCTGTTTATTTAGTTGGTCTAAGGCATGTCGGTTTCGTCCCGATGTTTAGCCGGTTATGGAAGCTTCCTCAGGGATGAGAGACGGACGCCGAAGCCACTTGGCCACACAATTATATCGTCGCTTATGTCATTTAACTGGTATGAGTACGGACTGATTTATGTTATTAATAAATAAGTCCTTTTTACCTCAAACTTAAAACTATGGACAAAACACATAAAGGCGGAAACATACTACCAAAACGCGACTCTACACCACGCCATCCGACGCATGTCGGTACTTATCAATCCTATATATTTAATATGGTCAGATGCATATAGACAACACGCCATGTGATCACACGCGGTAACATCCAATCGATTTGGATCGGCGTGTTGGGGATGTTGTGATGATGACGCCATGCGTCAGTCTTTCGAGTATTTGACACGAATGTCAATTTATATAATTAGATGTTTTTGGATTTATTTGGCGAAATGAACGGCGAATAATTAATTGAGTTGGTGAAACAATATTCTGTTTTATATGACATGAGATTACCTCAATACAAGGACCATACTCTAATATTCATAATACGCATAATATTCATCTGACTCGTTATTCATAAAATCCATAGGACAGTAGGCTAATTTGAACTTCACTATTGTCAGCTTCTGACAATAGTGAAGTTCTCTATTGTCAAGGTCAGGAAGGTCTGACTTCTGAATTTGCAAGCGTGTCGTGTTGTCGCGTGTTGGTAATGTGCACGATGGACATCGGGTGTCGACACGACACGTCGCGTCGCGTTTTAGTAGTATGTTTCCGCGTTAATAATATTTTAACGAACAGTGACCAAATGATTTTTTTTCGTTTCCTGCAATGTTTGGTTCTATCGACATATGAGGTTATCATTCTACAGCGACGATATTATATTCTAAAGTTGTGAAAGCGTTTTAATAATAAACGCCAGTCATACAACTCTCCTTTCACTATTTTTAATATAGTTTTAATACATTTCCTAGTCTCACTACAAACTTTAAATTTCCATAATAAGTGATGGTAGTATAGACAGAAAACCCTACAGTACTACTTGAATTAAAAAAAAAACACATTTAATGATTTTCCGGGTTATTGTAAACCGTTATATAAGCTCCACAATAACTACAGTAAAATATGTAAGAACGAACACTTCCTATATATCATTTCACCTATATTATTTTTTAAGAAGACAAGAGAAAAATGCACCTGTGCTTTATCTGTTCCGTTCAGCAATTTGTTAGTTCAGCTGCACCCGGGGCTCGCAATGCATAACGCGAAACGAGCTGCTGATAATAATTGAACTTTTTGTTTATGTATGAAAGCATTTGTTTATGATACATGTTAAATGCAAAAAGATATTTATTTAAAAACCGAGTATATTTTATTAAATCACTGTTGTTAGAAGAATCTACGAAGTGTAAACGCTTTAATGGATTTAGGATAGTAAGAGTTGTTAAAAGACCTAACGCACTTGACTCGAATCAATTAAAAAGAATGGCGGAGAGTTTCTTGCCAGTTCTTCTTGCCCGCTCTATGCCATTGACTTGTGAACTGATAGTAAATGTAAATTTAGAATAAATTTTACTGTTGACTTTCATAAGTGTACCTACTTGTTTACCTATATGAATAAAGTTACTTTGAGTTTGACCCCACACAGTGGGATTGCTTAGGATAGAGGGTAATGTGGGACTCGCAATGTGTGTATACCCATTGAAACCACCCACGGAACCACCAAAACTCGCTCTTGGCGCGACGCCAGCGAAGCTTTGTCCGCTCCCCGCCACGTGGTCTACTGTTCATCGTTGGTTCTCTAAATTCTGGGTAAGCATAGAAATACCTGTTTTTATGATAACTTTACTTAATGGTTTAAGTTACGAATTAATGACTCTGTATGTCTATGATACTTTCCCAACGACATGTACTCCATATTATCTAGATCGTTGTTTCTCAAGCGGGGCTTAGCGACTCTTGGGGAGGGGAGTCTTGTTTTAAAAGGGGGGTCGCTGTCTGTTATAATATAAACTACATATAGGTACAAAAGATACTTAAAAAGGCGCGTTATGTACATATTATTATCATTTTTCAGTGACGGGTTCGCAACACTGTTTTACTTAACTTTTTGAGTTTTTTGTTGGTCGTGACATAAAAATGGTTGAGAAACGATGATCTAGATTAATAAGTAAAAAAAATCAGCCAGAGCTTAGGTTTGATAAGATTAAAAATGGATACCTTCGATAAATTGATAAATGAATAAGACGTCTTTGAGACGTGCAGAAATCCTCGGAACAGTGAGGTCGCTCCGGGATGCCTGTGAAGTGCCCAGGAGACTTCTGTGCTTCTGGAAGGAGCTAGGCTGACTAACTTAGCCAGGACTTTAACGCACAGCGGACCAATCTGGAGTCTAATTGCGGAAAATGAGTCCAACAACCCTAAAGCTGGCCATAGACGTGTTTGTGTTAAATTAAACATACATTGTTACCTCTTTTATATACAATAAGAGCTTAGTAACGGTTATTTACTTTTTGATGCCGTTACACTTGCAAAAACTCTTATAGAAATCTTAAGTACGAAATATTGATTGCGTTGGTATACATTATTTCTTTATGATAAGCAAATCATCTTATTTTTCTCCTTAATTCCTCTTGAAACTCTCCTACACAGTAAAAACACTCCACTTCAAGTGTCTGCTCCCCGCCACTGCGTTACATGACTAAATTTAAAACATCGTTTATTTTAATGTCTGCAATTTGTAACTAAATTATATTTCATACTGCACCTTACTAGTTCCGGTTATAGTCAATTAGTTGGTACGGGTTTTTAATTGAGGCTGGTATCTTGTTGCAAGGTAAATCAATTAGAGTCGAGCCGCCCCACAGTAAATTGATTTAGTTTGCCCAACCTGTGTGTTTACATTGGCTATGGTATTATTTAATTTTCATGCCTATTTAATGGTCTCTGTTTTGTCTTGTTTTGTTTAGCCCTGGTTATACCAAGTCAAAAGGTCAAATTGTGAATACTAGGCGTATTAAAGAAAGTGCAATACTTTAGTATAACTTAGATATATAATCTAGACTTGTAAGTAACAAAGCATTAGTTTTTGTTCCAGCGACCACCAATATAATTTACTCCTTTTCGTTGCCGTATAAAGGGTTATTAATATTGTTAAATACAAATATGTAGGCGAAATATATCGATACTCCATCGATATGGGCATCGTCATAGTGGGTTTAGTTGGCGTCGTGTGAGTAAAGTGGGAGCACAAAAGACACGACTAATTATCGTACAGCATTTACTTTAGATTTCTTCCTTTTAACATTACAAATAACTCTTTAAAAAAAAACAGTGGCGCTACAAAATTTTAGGTATTGGCCTCAAGTCAAGATGCGCGTCGACCCCACTCGAGGCATTTGCTCAGCTCTGACTGGTCGTAACAATATTCGTACTTTTTTTCGTTAAGTGATGATTCTAAATTATGTAACAATTAAATAATAACAAAAAAATTTAATCAAAATAAATTGTGATTCTTAGAAGGAATAGAAGAAATCTCAATTATTAATCAAGGCAACAATAAAATTCAACGGTCAATAGACTCGATCAGAATATTTACTGACATTATATTATTCGTGTTTGTCGCGCAAGCAAGAGGTGAGAATATAATATTATAAAACATACCTTTTCAAGATGAAATATGGCAAGAATGCATGGTAATGTTTATTGTTAAAAATGCTACATCTTGCCTTGTGCTTCTAAAAGGTACAAGTTGATAGACACACATTTTTTAGGTCAAAATCAAATTGCTTTATTCATTTCAAAACACATACGTCGTCTAAGCTGCTTAAGCCACTAAGCTAACACTGTAATATATAATTTTAGTAGTTTTGTTAAATTTTATAGAACTGGACATTGCTATTTCTTCTTAAAGGAATTTCATTCCACAAGATTGTTGTAATTTTGCAATAATACAAGTATTTTCGCGCTTTCGCCACTGAGAAATAATCTACAATACTCGTGACATCTAAACTAGATTTTATTTGTCTTAAATTGGATAAAGTATATCCTTTGAAATAAGAAAATCGTGCTTTACTTATCTTGACCTTTTAATAAAAGTTTTGCAAAACAACAACTAAACTATCTACTATTGTTTTGCAATATATAAATTAAAAAGTTCTATAATTTATTTACTGAATACCATTAGTAGTTTGTATTTCCAAGTGAGATTCCAATTTCAAATGTTTAAATCATAATTCTATTCCAATTTATGCCACGCGTACATGCATTGTTCACCTATATTTGTAAGGTTCAGTCTCAAACTATGACATAGACTATATGATAAAAAATGATATAAATTGTATATATAACAAGGTATACTTATTACATATATCTCACGATGCAAGAGTTCCATAAACTAAATTCATAAATAGCTTAGAATTTTTAGAGTTGATAAGTAGTAAAAACAAAACATGGCGATTAAAAAGAGTGGCAGAGAGTTTATTGCCAGTTCTTCTCTTCCGTTCTACGCCATTGATTTGAGAACTGGCACTAAATGTAAAATTAGAAGCATTATATGTATTTTGTTACTGACAAGCCATAAGTGTACAATGTGTTACCTATATGATTAAATGATTTTGTGTTAATACTTTTATCTTTATCTGTCAAAACTATTTTCGTAGTAGTTAACGTGGATTGAATGAACGCAGATTAGTATTTGTAAGTTTTATCACAATATTATTTTAAATAATTCAGTGTTGGCCTAGTGGCTTCAGCAAGCGACTCTAGATTAAAGTTCTAGAATACACGCGCAAAAAATCGGCTAGATAAAAATAAATTAGCAAATAAAACAACAATACACTTATAGTCGTTAAGAAGTATTATTTATATTTTCATCGCCTAGAATCTAAAGGTATTAATGCTATTTTCGTTGTTATTAACTCGTATCGTTGTCTCGATTCTTGAGGTAATTTTGCGCACCACCACTGTGTGGAACCAGCTGCCCACTGAAGTATTTCCGTACCAATTAGATTTAGGGTCCTTCAAGAAAAGAGGACCATTCCAGACCAGGAGAGACATTTCTTAAAGGACCGGCAACGCGCTTGCGAGCCTTCTGGCAGTGTAGGTTTCCATGGGCGGCGGTGCCGGTATCACTTTAAATCAGGTGTAGCCTCCTGCCTGTTTGTCTTCTGTTGCAAAAAAATTACTTAGGTTAAAAGAACGCAGACAATTAATTAATCTTTTATCACGATATTCCAAATAATTTTAGTTAGTAACAACAATTTATTAAAATAAACAACATTGTCTTTTATTAACATAACTTTTACACATTTAAAGAAAACATGGTCACGGTGACCACGCACGCTGTAAAGCACGCGAAACGTGGGAAAAAAATTTAATTAGGTATGTAAAATAATTACAAGTTTATAATAATACCTAACTTCAATCTGGTAAAAATTGTTTTCTCTAAACAAAACTATTTTAACACCTAAAGTAAAATTAGATTAATGGTCAAGAATACTGAACACACAAACACACGCCCAACAAATCCGATAGTTAAAAATGAATCAGCAAATATTACAATAATATCGCAAAAGCGTATTATCATTCATGGAGTAGCTATCAATTTTGCAAAGCTGTGGTCCCTTATAAATTAATCAGGGTAATATGCATTA
Organism: Pieris melete; assembly: GCA_963693345.1. Classification (NCBI taxonomy): domain Eukaryota; kingdom Metazoa; phylum Arthropoda; class Insecta; order Lepidoptera; family Pieridae; genus Pieris; species Pieris melete. The sequence continues at coordinate 1,945,037 of CAVNZK010000043.1, read as the reverse complement.
ACGCACGAGTGCGATAAATTGCACAATAATGATTTTCCCGCGCACAGCTTGTGCAAAATAATTTCCTCATAGCTAATTGCTTGCTCATGAAGTGAACTTGTCAAATGCCACGAGTAATTCAATGTTAGACACGGGCTATAATTTTATATTTAAGGGAGTATCTTTATCTCTACTAAAACTGGCGTCCATGCGTCGGGTTGTCTCTCTCCCTAAAATATGGCGAGGGTGCCGATGGCTGGCCATGCGTCATACTCGTGACGGCTAGCTACTTGTGGTAACTGGTCAGTGGTCAGCTTGTGTAAAACAAAAAACTTGACGATTAAAGAGTGGTGGAGAGTTTATTGCCAGTTCTTCTCTTCCGTTCTACGCCCTTGATTCAAGAACTGGCAGTAAATGTAAAATTAGAAGCATTTAATATATAGTTATTTTTTGACGTACATAAGTGTACATTGTGTTACCTATATGAATAAATGATTTTGACTTAAATTGACTGGTACCAAGTCAATTTAAGTCAAAATCATCCGACGATACAATCCGACGCGAGGAAACAAGCTTATGAAGTTATTCCGACTGCTAAGGATAGATACAACTCCTCATATATGACCCACGGTGGTCCAGCAGAGATTTGAAAGAAAAGGTTGGAGCTTGTAGTTTATTGTTTATCAGAATGCCAAATCATAAAATGACTGCTTCACGACTGATTTGAGAGCGACCGCCGATGCGAAAACCGCTGCTTGAGTTCGAAAAGTGAGTTACAGAATCGCAGGGCTGCTGTCTAGGCACGAGTTTCCATTCAGTAAAAGCAGAGTGGGCGATTCAGCGGGTGAACTGGTTGTAGAAGAAAGAGAACCTCCCTCCGCCCATACAATTGTTAACTTAGAACTAGAAAACACAAAATTTTATGTTATTAGAACACACAAAATTTAAAACCAAATATTTTGATATATAAAGATACGAAAAGTAATGTTATTCTATGAACCTGTTTTTATTTTATTTTTATCAAATGTCTACTCATAAGTTTTAGAATTTTTGTCACTCCGTTTTTGAAATGTCCCCTGGCGCACCGACTTCAAAACTTTGGTTTTAATTTGACAAGGTTCTTTAGAAAATATGTAGAAAATTTTTAATGTAGAATGTTCACTAAGTATTATTTGAATCGAATGTTTTTAAATCAGTTGTAATTTCATGTCAATACAAACTTTGTTGTAATTGTTTTTGTATTTGTCGTAATTGTATAGCCAATGATTTTAAAATGTTTAAAAAAATTGATGATAAATTAACAATACATTCAGCCTTGAAATGCATCAATACTTTTGTCATGAAGACCTTACCTTACTTAAGGTAAATAATAGAGGAGTGATAGCATAGTGTGAGCGATTCTCATCCCTGTGGATGTAGGTTTGAACCCCACCTGTCTATTATGGAACTATTCTTCTTCTTTCTTATTCTATAGATTAGATCTCCGGCTGTGCACCAACGTACTTTTCTGTCTATGTCCATTTAACACTCGCTCGTACGGTGAACGAAAACATAGTAAGTAAACCGACATGCCTTACACCCAAATATTCGACGAAATATGTGAGGCACAGTTTCACCGTGCGTTTTAGAAGTTTGAGGCCAAAGGCATAAGATAAAAAATATATTTTTCCCGCCATCCAAGTACCTTTAGTCCTCTCTGTTCATGTTTTTTGTCCTTACGGCACACATTCTCTAAACACAACTCTGTCTCTTTTCCTCTCTAAAGCCGCTTGTGCTGCTAAGCACACGAAGCGTGATCTCGCGACAGCGGTTGTAAGTCTTCTCTGAAGCGCGGGAGAATGTAAAATATCCATTATCTTACTTGAATACAGCAAAAGAGACGGAGTGGTGTTTAGGGAATGGGTGTGGTAAGGACAGAAAATGTGAACAGACAGCACTGAAGGTACCTGGATGGCGTGAACACATATAAAGCACTCATAAAAACAAAACATAACTGTAAAAGTAAGTTCGACCCTTCAATGTTATTTTAAGCACATTAACGTGGAGATACAAAGTTTGCGAAGCGTGGATATTGCTGTCATTGTTTCGCGGTTCCAGGGGCCGTACCCTTGTAAAGTGAAACACGTATTTGCGGTTATCAAAATGTTTAGGGTAGTTGGGACGTCTTGAAACTTCTTTAAGCCCGATCGAACATCAAACACAACTTATACTGTAAGTGGATCCATTTTGTTACGAACAAGATAGATTTATAGAATTATGGCATGATTTAACTACTGTTGTACTGTTATACGATAGTATTATGTTCATATTAAGAAACTGTGGTGAGGAATCTGTCTCAATTTGTCCTGTGATCTTTTGGGCGCCGACACGTTTATTATTAAGTACTATGTGATTATTTTAGAACTTTTCTAAGTTCCTCTCCTCATAACCTTTACAGTTAATATGTTTCCAAATATTTTACAGCAAGCAACAAAGAGAGTAATAAATTTTTGTTTAATGCATGATATAAATATGAAACTAGCAGCCCCCGTGAACTTGGTATTACCTTAATATGTGTGCCTACCCTTTTAGTAGCTACATACAAACATTTTGCTTTGCCCCAAAGAGCTGTTAGCTTTACAGAGTAAAAAAGTCCTAAATAAAACTAAACTTTAATTTTTTTTATATACAGTAGAATCCGTTTATTATGACTCCGCCTATAGTGACCAACCGGTTATTATGACGTAATTACACTACGAAGTTTGGTTTTCATATAAAATTCTTAATAAAAAAGTCGGATATAATGACTTCCCTTACAGTGACATGTCGCTTATTATGACCCATTTTTAATAGATTATGTCCGGTTATAATGACCGACATGCTTCTTTACACCTCCGGTAATGTTCGTTGATTTCCGACGACGTTCGGCACGTGCTAAAGAACAACTCGAAAGTGATAGGAAAGAGGAAGTCGAGGAAGCACCATTACCTACCTACCGCAGACGAGGCATTTAAAAGCTGCAGAATTATTATCACGATTTGTTCACAGCAATATTGAAAATGATAATTTGACCATAGCCTATGTCTTCGATACACAATAGTATTAGATATACTGTTTTTACAATAAAATGAAAAAACAAAAACAGACAAAAATTACAGATTATTTACAGTAAAAAATACACTTGTATGTGTTATAATGTGCTGATTAGGTGCAATTTTGATTTTGATTTAATATGTATGTATACATATGTACATTATTACTATGTTTCTGTATTAATATACTTAAGTACATACGTACATTTTTACACAAAAAAGGTTTTTCATTTCACAAATCGCTTTGTATGACGTCCGCTTATTATGACGTGTTTGTCAATTCCCTTCGATGTCATTATAAACGGGCTCTACTGTATACAATTTTTCATCGATAAAAACAATGCTCAGAGTTCTCCTAATTGGTCCACCCGTCTTCGAGTTTTGCGATTGGCAACATATTTTGCGATAAATGTTTATAACGGGTGGCGCAAAAGTAATGACACTAAAGAAAATTTGTTTATTCATTTTATATGACGATAGTTTTCATTCTGTTGTTGAAAATTGTGTTGTTAAAATACACTGAAAATAAACATGGACCCTTTTACTTCCCAAGAACGTGGAATAGTCGTGTCAATGTTCTTACAGAATAATTCATCAGTGATAAGAACACAACGTGAATTTCGTCGATGATTTCCTGCAAGATCACCCGATCTGACGAGTCCAGACTTCTTTCTTTGGGGTTTTTTGAAATCTTGGGTGTATGTGAACAAGCCACAGACTCTCGCAGCTCTAAAAGAAAACATTCATCAAGAAATGATGAACATATCGCAGGAAGTATTACGACAAGTTATGCAAAATGTCATAAATAGGGCTCAAATGTGCATCAGCTCTGGAGTTCACCATTTAAAAGACATCATCTTTAAATCCTAATGGTACGAAATTTAATGGCACAATAACACATTTTAAAAAAACCTAAATCTAGTTTTCTAATTTAGACAAAATGTTATAGCTGAAACAAATAGGGTCTTTACTTTTGCGCCACCCAGTATATGGTCAACGTGGATCAGTTTATAAAATTACTAGCTGACCCGGCTAACTTCGTTCCGCCTTAGTCTTATAATATCATTGTTACTTTAGTTAAACTTATTTTAAGATTTCATTAAGGTAACAACATTAATACAACTTTTTTCGCAAATACAGAAATGTTTTATTGCTTGCCATTGCGAAAGAAGAATGGCAGTTTTACACACCTCCTCTCTAGCACCAATATTGCGATACTGCATGTTAAAGCACCTCAAGATCGGAATTTGACGTAAAATGATGCGTAGTTTTGCCAACGGATGGCACCACATGCTGTTTGCATTCGTAAAATTAATTAATTGTTTTTCGATAACTTATCCGATATTTTATTACTTATTCTGCCAATCGGAGCGGAGAAGAATCCACCAAAACGGAGATAAATAACATCGGTCCAGCCGATCCTGAGTTATAAGTGTTGTAACCAACACGACTTTCTTTTATATATATAAGATAGATATTTAGTAATTGTTACGGGTTGAAGTTATAAACAACAGCATCATTACCTATATTTAATTTTGGACCTAAAAAGGAACTCGCACTCCAGCGTGAACATCCACATAATCACAGCCATTAATGCCAAGATGTTTTCTTTATTATAGATATAAAAGTAGACATTACACCGAAAAGACATCGTTTAAACACAATGGAAGCTCTCCATTCTAATTTCTCAGCTCATTTTATCCAAAGTAAAAAAACATTGGCGCTAAAAACCTTGACTTTCGCATAATTTACTTGATAATCTTTATAGACATAAGATAAGAATCAAGTCATCGAATCAAAAAACGTTTTAGGTTTTGGCACACCGGAGCACAGCATTTGTTGCTATAAGTTTTGACTCTGAATCTTACCTTTATTATTCTTTATTGCTTATCGTTTTGTGTACATGGACATGGGGGGTAATAGGGGAGAACGGATTTAACATCTTTCCGGCCCCAACTGTCCACCTCACCTGCACGCGCGGACAACACATCATCCGCGGCGGTATTCCTATACCGTGGTCCCCCTACTAGATAACAGACGAGGCAATGGCGACCGAGCAGTGGCGGTATAACCACATACCTGACCAGAGGTCAGAAGAGGCTACAGCAGCCTTGGGGTTCAATTAACCCCTAAAAGAACTGGCGCAGAAGGCAACGGGAAACCACTGCAGCTAATCTCCCAAGAAAATCGTTATGGAAGTAGACAAAATCAAGTATGCCGTAGGAGACTCATTCAATCAGTGCAGCAGGATGACCTCTTATAGGCAACGATGGCGAAACGTCGTGAAGCGCATCACATCTGCCCCTTCTATTACCACTTCATAGCGATCACGACCGCTCTGACAAGAGTGCACCGGATAGGAAGTCATGGACACTTCCTGTGCATAGTTCAAACACACAACCGACTTGCGCGCTTACTGTTTCTACTGCAATATATGAGAAAAAAAATACAATCTAAAATTTCTTTCGAACATAAATACATTCAAGTTGAGTTTATGATAATATTCAACTAACCATTCACTAACACCGCGTGCTACGATCGCGAAATGAGGGATGTTGGAGACTATCAGTGGAATTTCTCTTTGTTTTAACTGTTATTATATAAGTTTTCGTTGAAACACTATACCATTCACCCGGATTTAAAATCGCATTTTCGCAATGATATGAATACCCGTAAAGAACGTTTTAGTATGTCCATACTAAGACGGTTACAGATAAAAAATCTTTTCTCAACAATTACTTACCAACGCATCCTGAGTTTTCTTGGATATGTAACATGCAGAGATCCAGGAAGCCTAGAAAAACTCATCATGACTGGCATAGTGTAGGGCACCAGATCTGAAAGCCGATCCTCTACTCGCTGGGCCGAACAAGTAAAGGCCCTTACAGGTCTGTCCATAACCCAGGCGCAGAGGCTTGCCGAAGACAGGGGAGAGTGGAGGAAGTTGTGCGGCTCCACTAACACGACCTTCAGAAATGAAGAGTGCGACTGAAGAAGAAGAAAGTATGTTTTATCTGTTTTTTTTATTTTTATTATATATAAAACAACTTCTTGATTTGCATCAGATATTTATAATATATAGCAATTCTTAGCAATTTGTCAGTCAAAAACAACATTTAAGAATTGCAACACACTCGCTTTTGCAATATATCTCCTGTTATATATTATAAAATTGTAATGATGTTCTTATTATATGACTTTATGAAAAATAATATAACATTTGCATGCCTATTATTTGATCTAAATGTAACACTTTCTTGCTCATTTATGATTTATTTATTTATATAGAAATCAATTTGAACAACCATTTTTAAATAAAATAGCATTTCTCTAAAGAAAAAACTTTTTGACCGGATTGAAGTTATGTATTATTATAAATTTACAACTATTTAACATAATTTTAAATTTATCCGACGTTTTGCGTGCTTTACAGCGTGCGTGGTCACGGTCAAAAAGTTTTTTCTTTAAATGTGTAAAGGTTATGTCAATCAAAGACAACTATGTGTAGCATTTCTCTGTTATTCACAAACAAAATAATCAAAAATTATTTAAAACAATTTTTCTGTTATCAGTTTGATGTTCTGTTTCTGTTATCAGGTAGTCTTCTGACATAGGCGTCCCCGATTTTAGTCAATTCTGTGGACTAGCCTAGTCCATCTCTTCGGCAGACCGTCTACCCATCTTCTTACTTGACGTATTCTTTTAACTTCTCATGGATACCAGACTAATACCTTTTGTGCTTCTTAAAATGTACTGTAAAGTGCACATTATTGATTTCAAAGCTCACCAAACCGAATTTCTAAAACAGGAGTTATCTCATGAAGTTTATTATCAGTTCTGTGTCCCTGAAATGCGTAAGATAATTAGAAATACACACCACAACTTATCCGATATAATATGTAAAATAATGTAACGTTAATTAATTACATTTTAATCACGGCTAACTGACAATTTTCGAACGCTTATTACAGGCAATCTACGCTTATTAAAATAACTCTCGCATTTTGTACGATGAAATAAAATTTTAATTTTACTGAATTCAATTATAAAATCTCATCAGATGAAAATAACGTGCACGAAGTGTAAATGCGAGGCATTAAATGTCATTGGCTCCGTTGTGGGTGTACTACACACATACTGCGTACATCACTATTAAATCGTTTTATTACATTTTGTGGCTTTTCGAGCCACGTCGTTGAATTTCAGACAAATTCCATGTTTGCATGACGGGTTTCTCATTTCTATTAGTTCGTATAGTTAGAAGGTATATTTATACGCAACATCTCGTAAGAGTAATTTTGAGTTTATATTTAAACACACTGGTTATTTAGCCACAACACGATCAATTAGTATTTCTGTGGGGAACACTCAGAGTTATACTCTAGTGAAGCTATGAGAACTCTTTTCTTAATAATTATCTCTTAGTGTGATTAGATATCTAGAGAAAGTCGCCGCAGCCTCGCCACATCAAACTCCAACCAAGAACTTGACCAACAAAGGCATATTTTTATTATTATTTATATTATATTTTTTATTATTTCAGGCAATTTTTTAGATTATTTTAGGCCGGCAACGCACTTGCGAGCAATTCTGTCAATGGGTCCATATCATTTAACATCAGGTGAGCTTCCGGCCCGTTTGCCCCTTTACTATAAAAACATACTATTTATATAGCGGAAACTATTAAAAGTCCGCTGTTTTCGAACCTAATCTGGTGTTTTCCTGGTATTTTTTTTAGTGCTTAACAAAAATTTCTGGTATTTTATTTTATCTTGTATATATTTAAATCGTAATTTTAATTTTTTTTGTAACATTTATGTTGACCTAAATTCTCATACATTCAAAGAGTTTGGAACATATACCGTAGATTTAGTACGTGTATGATGAGGTAAACTTAAATAAATAAATAAAAGTATATAACCTTTCGCTACGCTAATATTACATTTCTTTGGATTGAACGTGAAGCAAGAAACGAACCATATTTTAATTAATTTCACCGTCAATAATAATTACTTAGCATGGGCATAATACTGTTGTGGATGTAACAATCCATTATATAAAGTCCGAAGAGGAGGCGCAAAGTAAATAAGCGAGTGGGTGGCTGTGATAGCGATGCCTTCAACAAACAAGCATATTGCTTGCGGATAATCCTCGCTCTGAGCACACGCCCCGCGTTTTCATAGAGAACATCAAAACAGAGCGATCAAACAATTTAAATTATGTGTTATACATATAAAAATAAGTCGGGTTTTCCTTCCTGACGCTATAACTCCAGAACGCACGAACCGATTTCCACGGTTTTGCATTCGTTGGAAAAGTCTCGGGCTCCGTGAGGTTTATAGCAGAAAAATTTCAACAGAAAAGCGGGATCGCCAAACGAAATGTTACATAAAACGAAGCCATCTGGTGGCGAAACGGAGTTCGCCGGGTTTGCTAGTGAGTTATACATATTATGGCTTGAGCGTTCGACTCTCATCATTGAGGTCTCAACGTTGTCTGGCTGCAACAATGGACATTTCTTCATATGTGGGCATTTAAGGACCGATCCAGTCGCCAAACTCCAGAAAAGTACAATGTTCCTTTTCAATTTTCGTCATCGTTTCTTGAAGTAAAAAAAAATATATAAAATGGAAAAAATATATGGTGGAGTTAAGTAGTTGATGTATCCATTTTGAAAGATCGATACACGATATAAATCACTTCACTCGATAAAAAAAATACAAACATAGCCAATTTTTGACACTTTGAATTGATTTTATGACGAAAATGTATATAGAACATGATTTTGAAATTTACACGATATATTTTATAGCATGCCGAGTAATTCATTTCAGAAAATAAATTGATAAAATAACATTAATTTCATGTTTTATATAACTAATTGTTATTACAGGCCGGCGCGCCTCAGTGCTCCAGCTCTCCACTGCGCCTCGCAGTCCACCCCGAGACACAGCAATTCGTGCTGGGATAGTCATAGGGCCTTAACATCGTGAGTAAGCCGGCCCAATGTATTGACGGCGTATGTCAGGCACAGAAGACCTACGTCAGGCTCGTAGGTCTTAAGAAATAAATTATCAAGAAACAGATACAGTAATCTCAGACCAATAATTGTGTGAAAAAAGTGACAGATTAGTACTTTAGTTAAACGGTGCAATTAGTTTGAATTCTTTTTTATGACAAAATTTTATTTTTTTAAACTTTTCTAGCAAAATCTTCATTTTGCCCTTTAGATACTATAGCTACTCAATCGATATTTAATGTCAAATCGGTTTTAGTTATGGGTCGCATGCTCTATATTACACTGCTCTATGCCTTCCCGTCGCAGACAGACACTGATAGTGGATTGTTTAAGAAATATTTCACCAAAATACTTTTGTTTATTCGATTTCACCGACCACGTACGCATCATCTGTATTTAAGCAGTATTTTCTTTGCGACTCTGATAGGTTGCCAAACAAAAATACTAAATATTAAGTTGGTAGGATCAATTTTGATCTGTTTGTTCTATTTAATTGTAAATTTTGTGCATAGTTTTACGCTACATTGCGCTTTATTTTTTTATGTAAATTATTATACGTAAAATCCTTGGACCGATAATTAAAGAGCACGGAGAGTCTGAAAGAATACCAAAATAAAAGAATTGGTTGCCCAGGCCAACATTATCACCGAGGGCCCGTGGTCAAGTTGCTTGGTGCAAATTGAATAAGGGCCAAGACCGGGCATTGAAGGAAACATTGAAGCAGCTGGATAGTCTAGGTACCGCTGCTCAGCGTGAAGGAAATGCGGCAGCCGAAGGGCAGCTGGCGGGAAGTGCCACAGGACAAGGAGTGGTGGAAGTTTCTCGTTACTGAGGTCATACATGACACAGAGCCGGCGGCCTGAGTGGTGAATGAATATACAAACACACGGACATTGCTGCCCTGCGATTCTGTAACTCACTTTTCGAACTCACACAGCGGTTTTCGCATCGGCGGTCACTCTGAAATCAGTCGTGAAGCAGTCATTTTATGATTTGTCATTCTAATAAACATTAAACTACAAGGTCCCACCTTTTCAGAATGCCAAATCATAAAATGACTGCTTCACGACTGATTTGAGAGCGACCACCGATGTGAAAACCGCTATGTGAGTTCGAAAAGTGAGTTACAGAATTGCAGGGCAGTATCTCAGAATTCAAACGTGTTTGATTAGCAGAATCGAATAGTGACAATTTTTTAGTTCTAAACTTAAATGGAGTGTAAAACTAAACGTTATGTGGCATATTTTTATCAGAACTACTTTAAAATAGAAAATAGTTGTAACATATTCTCTTAGTCTCATTTTTCCCGTATCACCTCGACGTCCGTCGTTCCACAACTGAGCGTTTCTTAAGGCAGTTTTTGCCGCGCACCCTTATGTGGAACCAGCTGTACACTGCACAATTTCAGAACCAATTCGACTTACGGTCCTTCAAGAAAAGAGCAATGTGTGTCCATTGACGATGGTATCACGTAACACCTGGTAAGCCTCCTGCCAGTTTGCTCCTGTTATATATTAAATACGTTTACGTTTTAATTAAAGAAAACATTACGAGAGGTAACTAGTTATCTGTATGAAATGATCTCTTTAATTCAGCGATTTCAAAAATGCTTTCACAATTATCATTCTATAATTGACAGGACATAGTGACGCGCTTAATTGTATTCATATTTTTCATCTGAGTGCTACATTATAACTATATTATATAGATTATTTTTGCCCTAACCGTACTTAAATATACGAAAAATAATAGGTAAAATATTTCTTACATAAAACTTTTATAAGTTAAAATACAATCCCTACTAATATTATAAATGCGAAAGTAACTCTGTCTGTCTGTCTGTCTGTAACCTTTTCACGCCTAAACCGCTGAACCGATTTTGATGAATTTTGGTATAGAGATAGATGGAACCTTGGGAAAGGACATAGGGTACTTTTTATCCAGATCCCGATCCCGATCCCGGAATTATACGGGTGAAAACGCGGGGTGCAGTTATGTATCGCATAATTCAAATACTCCTAGCCAGCTTTTAGAATACTTTCTGCCTGACATGTCCATCAGGCCCATCGGCCTATACACTATGAATGTGTGAGTGTGACGATGCATGGTGTGGTGTGGCGGGGCTGGCGGGCGCGCCCCAACAATCAAGAATTTTCAACATTTCGAGAGGCATGTGAGGCAAGAGGATTATTGGAGGATGACAATCATTGGAATATAACACTGGAAGAGGCTGCACAATGTAGATCAGCGGCCAAGGTGAGAATGCTTTTTGCTATACTAATAGCGACATGTGGGCTTTCAAACCCTCAACAACTGTGGGAAAGGTACAAAATTTGTCAGATTTTGGGTTGAGCAGGCCGCAAAGAACTGGGGAAGTTTGCAGTGATATAATAAGAGAATTGAGTTACGATGCTGCTTCTTTACAACAACAAATAACTGAGTCTGTTCCGCGTCTAAACCCAGAACAAAGATTAGTTTTTGAGAATGTTGTGCAAAAAATCGAAAGTGGCGAAGGTGGTTTATTCTTTTTGGATGCGCCAGGAGGCACGGGTAAAACATTTCTTTTAAATTTACTTTTAGCCCAAATTCGTAAAGATAAAGGAGTTGCTGTTGCTGTAGCTTCTTCTGGAATAGCAGCTACGTTACTTAATGGTGGCCGAACGGCACATTCAGTACTTAAACTGCCATTGAACTTAGCTCATGAGGAAATGCCAGTTTGTAACATTACTAAAAATAGTGACCGTGGACGAATGTTACAGCAATGTAAGCTGTTGGTTTGGGATGAATGTACCATGTCCCACAAAAGAGCGATAGAAGCACTAGATCGGACCATAAAAGATATTAAGAGTAACCAAAGTATCATGGGTGGTATGGTGGTACTTTTAGCTGGCGATTTTAGACAGACTCTGCCGGTAATTACTAGAGGCACGCCGGCAGATGAAATAAATGCATGTTTAAAAGCGTCTCCATTATGGGTGCATGTAAAAAAATTTTGTCTGACTACAAATATGCGAGTACAACTGCACAGTGATACACAATTGGTGCAATATGCGGATGCTCTTCTGAAAATCGGAGAAGACCGTAAACAAATAGTGACGGAATGATTACATTGAATCGTGAATTTTGTAATGTTGTCTGTAACATGGATGACTTAAAGAACAACGTCTATCCCGATCTTGCAACCAATATGAAGAACAGACAATGGCTGTGCGAAAGGGCAATTTTAGCACCGACAAACGAAGTAGTGGGGCAGATCAACGAACAAATCATGTCAGATGTGGAAGGTGATTTTGTTGAGTATCTGTCCGTAGACAATGTCATGGACACTGAGCAAGTGACATCGTTCCCTGTAGAATTTCTTAACTCCTTAGAATTATCGGGGGTGCCTTCCCATAAGTTGAGGCTAAAAGTAGGTGTCCCGGTCCTGTTGATGCGAAATCTTGACGCACCAAGAATGTGTAATGGCACACGTCTACAAATTACACACCTGGGACGCAATATTGTGAGAGCAATAATTATGACAGGAACAGCAAAGGGAGAAGAAGTGTTAATTCCCCGTATTCCAATAATCCCTACCGATTTGCCATTCCAATTCAAAAGAGTACAATTTCCCCTGAAAGCAGCATTCGCTATGACGATAAACAAAGCTCAAGGACAGACACTCAAAGTAGCTGGTGTTCATTTAGAAAAAAACTGTTTCTCCCATGGGCAACTGTATGTGGCGTGCTCACGAGTATCGAGTCCACAAAACCTACATGTTTAGACCAAAGAAGGAAAAACAAAAAATGTCGTATACAAAAACGTATTAAACTAAGTTAAGTCAGGGATCAGGGTCAGGAAAAGTCTACCTATGTTAATCTCAATAATTCAATGTGCCGGCTTCATTAGAATCGTTTCATTATAGTTTCAGAGCCTATTCAGTCCAAACAAATTTAGACGAAGTAGTAGTTCTACGCAGACGAAGTCGCGGGTAACAGCTAGTATGAAATATACCGGACATTTTAAGCGGCTTTGCTCCAGTTGAGGTTTGTATGAAAACTCTATGTATTTACCGACAAGAGCGTATTTAAATAGTTTTCATAGTAGTCGAACTAGCAAACAAGGTATTCTATTAAATAGCTACGTAATAAATGCAGAGAAATAGTTAAACAAAATTAGATTATAGACATTTAATCATACAACTGCCTGTTAGCTTTGGGTAGTGATTTTAAGGGAGAAATCGATTTCTACGTAATTATTAATACGTGATTCAGATTAAGTCAAAATATAATAAAAACATCGGTAAGAAGTATGTCTAACAATACACTACACCCTTGTAGGTGAGTATACGAAAGGAATGCCATGCATTCAATTTTACTAATTTAGGAGTCAACCTAGACGTAACATAGAGTGTCTTTCTTGACTCATGTTCCTATACCCCCTAGGTCAGAAGGGGTCTACAATGCTTCGCCATCGCGTTCTTTCTGTAATAATAGAGATAGATATGGGGATACATAACTACAAAGTTTTTCACAGAAGATTGAGTTTACTATTAAATTTGTTACGTTACCCTGACTTGGATATATTTCATTTAAAAGGGTTTCCAAATCTTACACACTATGACGAATTGTTTATAAAAAGATTTTTAATTTGTAATTGAACCATATCTTCATTTTATACAGCATATTACAATAACAATTTAAAAACGCTTTCAAGAACCTTAAGCTTTATAAGAAGTGTTCACGAATCTCGCAAATAAAACTTGCAAAATAAATAGGAGTTATCAGTCAAATGTCAAGAGGTGTCGTGACTACAGAACATTTTACGATTGCCTGATCTTACCCTGGGCCAGACAAATAGATCTCAGTCCCTAATGCTCGAGCGCACTGGATAAAAGATTTTTTTCGGGCAAACATTACGAACGATTTACTTCAAACGTTCACTGGGAGGAATCATTCTTTATATATTCACGAGTTTATTCGTATTTTTATTTATTTAACGATTTAATTGCTTATTTGTGGTGTGTATGATTTGGCAATATGAATCGTTGAGCAATGATTATCAATTAATACAATGACGTGCTGGTACTCTGATACTTTTAATAACGGTAGATAACCATGTAATCACGGTACAAAAACTGCCCTGCGATTCTGTAACTCACTTTTCGAACTCACACAGCGGTTTTCGCATCGGCGGTCGCTCTCAAATCAGTCGTGAAGCAGTGATTTTATGATTTGGCATTCTGAAAAGGTGGGTGATTGTAGTTTATTGTTTATCAGAATGCCAAATCATAAAATGACTGCTTCACTACGGATTAGAGAGCGACCGCCGATGCGAAAACCGCTGTGTGATTTTGAAAAGTGAATTACAGAATCGCAGGGCAGAACATTGAAATCTGGATCGCAATCGCCATATCCGCTGTATATAGAGCCGTGACATATATAATAATACAAGTACTTAATATTTTAAAAGCCAAAGTTTGGCCACTCCCTATAAAACAGTATTCCTTGAACGTTCTAATTTTAAAACTCATTAAGTTAACATACTTAAGTCTACACTCACTCCATCTTCTAATAGGTTAAATTTTATTTAGCTCGGAACCAACCAACGAAGGAAACAGCAAAACATTTGCCGGCCTCAAGCTCAAGAGTGATGGACAAATTTCCTGGTAAACTGCTTTTTCCGCAGAGGGACTATTTGTCTGAATTTGAATCGCATTTGTTTTCAGAGAAATTTGTCTCCCAGCCCCCGGGTGTATTCACAACGCCTGCGGTAATTCGTCTAATTTAATTGAATAAATTTCAAAATAATTATTCTTTGACAAATGTTGCGTATTTATTTGGAAGATCTCATGTGCGTCAAAAAAGGAAGTCAGTGTTTATTTTCTAATTTTCCGCTTGTCTTCACGGGGTCTCGAAGCAAGCTTTCGGAGGATGTGACAGGGATGTTACAAAATTCAGTTGATAGATGATACAAGCAGTTTTTCATTCTCGCTCGACGAGTTTGTATACACCGGGATAATTAGATTCCAGTAACATTTATTAGCTATGTTATTTTATCTAAAGTGCTTGCTGATTCTGTAATGGCTCTTATAAATTGCGAATTATCGGTCTTTGTAGACGTTAAGGAAAGATTCGGGATCGTTGTTTCAAATGCTTGTAATTAGAGCTAATTAGTTTTGCACCTTATTGGGCTAATTGTATTGATTTATAAAATAAATTGAATTATTTTGAAACATGCTTCTGTCCTCTAGAAGCTGTTTGAAAACTTGAATTTGTTTTTATTTCTTAACTTCATTTGGTCGAGTTTTTGAATGAGATTTTGGTATGTAAAGTACACCATGTTCCTGATATGTGATCTACAGGTGCAAAGTCAAAGTCAAATCATTTATTTCAATTAGACCACCTAAAATGGCACTTTTGAACGTCAAACAAAATACAAAGAAATTCTAGTGCAACCGTGTTGTTACTCATGCGAGCTTATGTAACCTGGTTATTTATTATATTCGTTCGTCTTATATTATTATTTTAACACGTTCACTGCGGCAAGTAAAATCATAATTTTTCATCAGGTGCGGCGGCGGGCCAAAATGCGCCCTCAATGATATTTCCGCCGGTGCGTGGCAGGTCTTTCTAGACCCAACAGTACTAGGATAGATTAAATTGCTCTAACTTTGTGGAAACATAATGTATTCGTTTTTTTTTATATTGTTAGAATGACCTTGAACCCAACTTCCTTAGGTTTGATTCGCCCCGGGATCTGGCAAACAGGAAATGAGAAATAAACCAGGAAAAGCGGCAGGCCGATATCGACCTGAACTGCACTAGAATATATTTTTAGTAGTGATGGGACAGAGAAATATCGAAAATAAAACAGAATTATCGTAAAGGAACTGAAAAATGTATTTTATTACTTATGTATGCCTGTCTTGGAAACAGAAATACTTTTTATTTTTCTTAGTGGAAAATATTTCTCCACTGCTGTCACTATCACTGTCAATAACTGCAAGGCGAATTACTCTATTTTCCTAAATTTGTATTTTTCTTGTATTGCTTGCCATCGTTGATTATATCGAACGCTACGTTAGATCAGTTAGATAGCACAACACTAACTAGCCGGGCGCGCGCTCAGTGCGGTATCGGGTCGCCAGCTGCCTGTTGAGAGGGCGGGCTGAAATAGGCCCACTGCCGCACTCAGCTGATGCAAAGCAGCGTCAGTGCGTGGTAGGTCGATAAAAGCCTGCCGTTATGTTTTGATGGGGAAAACCTACAATTTTGACCACAAGATGAAATATATATTTGTCCCTGTCGAATTTTTACAAACACCTGAGATAATCGTTACGCACCAGCGAGAGGGACATAGATTTCTTCGTCCGCACCAGCGGAAATACCGCGGCAGGCTGATATCGGCCTGTTACGCAGTGAACGTGTTAATATCGTTGTGGAGGAAGGATTGTGTACCGTTTTCTACAATCTAAATGGTTCCTCGATTAGTCTAAACACTGACTGGCCGTCTTCTATGTTATATCCTTAGAACCAGGTTTCAGAGTATGACGTCATCGCAGTTATTTGTAAGTGCAGATTGTTTGTACAGTCTTTGGTTAACGTACACAATTTAAATATATAAGTGACGCGAATTTATTAAGTATTAATAAAACAACGTTTCCAGAACGTTCCAGCGGTCTTGGTCGCATGGTCTCACTTAAAACGTTTATAAATTTTGAATAAATATTACTGGTGCGTAAAAACATAGGCAATTTATTAAAACTGGAATCTTTTGCCTCAATTTTAGTGTAGATAATCTCGAGACCCTCAAAAATAGTATGAGAGTGATTTCGAGAATTATTATTCTCATTCCGCAATAGAGAACTTTTAACAAGAAAACTTTCCAATGTTCGCGCCAGCAATGTTCTCGGAAGTTATTGTAGGTAGCAGTGAATAAATTTTGATCTTTCACATCAATTGATCAGCGGTCACGAAACTTGGTTTAATTTTATTGTGTTAATTTTTAATTGAACATTGTTTAAAGATACTCTGTGGTAATTACTTTTTGTTATGCAATATGAAGTGGTATTAAAATTAATCCTGAATCCTTAATTGTGACAGAAACTGGAAAATAGACTAATTTATTTATTTAACATACAAACAATTAAACAGTATATAAAGAAACAAAAGAACACCAAAATATTAAACAGTAAAATATTAAGATATTTACAATAATACTAACTATTTCTTACAGTATAGTATTCTGATTAACAATAAACTACAAGCTCCCTCCTTATCAGAATGCCAAATCGTAAAATGACTGCTTCACGACTGATTTGAGCGCGACCGCCGCTGTGATAACCGCTGTGTGAGTTCGAAAAGTGAGTTACAGAATTGCAAGGCTGACCTGAATAGTAACAGCGGCCGATGTCGCCTCTTAACGTAACGTAACGTACCCATCAGACACCCTGAGCCCCTAGGCATTCAAACTCAAACTAAAAATATCTTTATTCATATAGGTAAACAAGAACACTTATGAATCGTCAAAAAGAAGTAAAATTAATTGTAAATTTACATTTACTACCAGTTCGCAAGTCAAGGGCGTAGATCGGGTAAGATTTTCACGTTATAACTTAATCACATACATGGTAAGAGCAAATTCTCGGCGCACTCTGAGTTCGTTGTAGCCCATAGAACGTATTAAAGTTTGATACTGTATCGTATAAAATGGGTACACATAATTTGTTTTCAAAATTATTTAATTTCCCATTTCAGAGTCATGACTTAGTATAAACTTTCTATATTTAAATCCAATCAGTTCATGGGATCATAGCTCTAAGTCACGACTTAATATTACCTATCAGCTACTAGGATAGCGAGTCGTCAAATGAGCTACGCGCGTTTTTATTATTCTATACAAACATAACATTTTAATAACTAATCATAGACAGACATATTGATGACTTATCATAGTAACGAAAATGTTTCATACCAACATAAATTTTAAAGTAGGTATAGAATATCAAAGCAAAATCGAGACTACTAAGTACATTTCTTTGGCTTATACTAAAGAATTGATTTGAGAACTGCATTTCATATTTCTTTATTGACGTTCATAAGTGTACATTGTGTTACCTAAAGGATTTTTGAATTGAATTGAATTTTGAATAGGGGGATAATACAAACGTGAAGACTGATATTGAAAATTTTTGATATTGACAATATACATCACACGATAATAGCTGTAATTTGAGCCCCTTGATGTACAAAGACAAAAGACATTGACGAAATATCTTGAACGAAAAGCGCCTATAACGCCACAAGTCGAATCGCAGCCACGAGGAAATGACTAGGAAATTGCCCCATTATGCTTGCAAATCGTGAGCTGCATTTGAATTACTTCTTTGCTTGTAATTTTGCATGCCTTCAGTGCAAGCGTCAAAGAGAATAAAGTAAAACCGTGACGCATCGTTCATGAGAGCCGTTTTGCGAGCGGTTGAAATGTTTATTATAAAACATTCAGGGATATTTGCTGTGCGCTGAGCGTAACTGTGAGTGCTTGATATAAATGCATTTATTTATATTATGCCCTGTGCCCTTTTTATTTATATGATTGTGCAGTCAACACTAGCTGGTGTGGTAAATATTGGGGCGAATTTGTTTAATTCTATTTAACTTTGGAGCGCTGTAACAGCGCTTCCAATTAACGAAATTTAAAAAAACCTTCAGAAAGGGTTCCTCTACAAAATTGTTCTGACATAATTTTTTGATAAAATCAAAAGAAAAAAGTTATTAAGCAAAAAATGCATTTTTTTCACTTTTTTACTTAAAAACGTGAAAAAAAACTTTCAACTTTTTTACTTTTGAATTTTGGCTTTAAGATAAAAAATCACATAGACATAATTGTCGGCAAAGCGATTTTCTACAAAATATATCATCACAATTTTTTTTACGATTGATAGTTTAGGAGATATAGACAAAAACGTGTTTTCACCCCTTTTTCCAAGATGGCGGCCGGGGGACAAAGGCGCCAACCCACAAACTTGGGTTTAAGCTTGTTTTGACCCCCCTACATGTTCCATAAATAAAATTGCGTCCTTTAACAAATGTTCAGCAAATGTAACGTTTCAATGGACTAATATTATATGACTTATATTATATGACATAAATGCCGTTAAATAATATAACGTTTTAAAGCAATAGATTAGTGGAATGGGGTATAAAATTAATTAAAAATCCTGCTATTATTCTTATATTTGTATGATATATGTATGATGATATCATTATTGAAAAGTCGTGAAAAATAACAACATATACAACACACGAAATCCACGCTACCGGCCGATAAAAATATTAAATTACAAATAGATCCGTACTTTTATCACATTCAGAAATTAATAGATAGTTTACATTGAATCTGCAATAGAATCTAAATAAATTGTGAATTCTCAGACTAAACCCTAACTTTACGATCAGATATTTGCGGTTTATCTGAACTGTTTCGAGACAGAATCTGAATTGCAGTATTTTTTTAGAGTTATACTAGCTGACCCGGCAAACGTTTGTTTTGCCATGTATGCATATAAAATTTGATGAAAATCGGTCAAGCCGTTTCGGAAGAGTATGGTAACTAACATTGTAATACGAAAATTGTATATATAAGATATTGAAATACTAAACTGGATTTAGTCATTATACTATGTTCAAGAAGATATTGACTATAATGCCTCTTATATTACAAATTTAAACAAAACTAAATAAATCTACGCTCAGTTTAATATTGTTTTGTTTCAAGTGAATGTTAGATTTTCAAAGACATTGCATACACTATGGTTAATATAAAAATTTGTCCACACTCAGTCTATGTCAACATATATAATTAAACATTTTGCATTATAAATTATACCTGCTTCAGTTGTATATATCATTTCGAAATATTTTTTTAATTTTGTGTATAACTATTCCCATTTGCTTAATAGACAAATAGGTAATCAATCGACAATTGCTAACTTTTGCGTAGCTGACTTTAGGGTCGGCACTTCTTCAACTTGCAATAAAATACCCATTGGTATAGCAGTGATTTGAACGCACAACCTCCAGGTTAAAGTAGGCTTAACCACTTGAATTACCTGCCTGTTGCCGACTTATAATTGTGTATAAGTTCTGAAGTTCAAAGGTTCATCTATTAGCTAATAATAAGTACTCTTAAAAGCCACGCACGAGAACAGGGGCTAAACCGACAGCACCCGTTGAAGGAGGGTTAAGAGTACTCAAACGTTAATCGCCTACAAGTGGCCCTTTAGAAGATGCCGAGGGTTCTTTCGACAGATCACTATTGCCAGAGAAACACGTTCCGATGTCAGATAGTGAATTCCCACTAATTGGATTGACATGAGTGGTGTGCGTTAGTGTACAAATTTAATTTAGACAAATATAGTAAATGGTTACATAATAAATAAGTGAAGTCATTTAAGACTAAAAGAATTAAAAACAAAGACTTATGTGACCGTGGAACATAATTAGATGAAATTTTCTATATACTGTATCGAATTATATACTCAATCAAAAGTTTAGGTGGAAAGAAAACTGAAATTTCTCATATAGGCTATCATGAAGTAGCAGTATTGTCTTTAACATAACAAAAATTAGCACTGCAGCGACCTCAAATCCCATGACGATTCTCCTACCGCATACAGTCCATACTAAAAACGTAAGAATATATTTGTTTCTACCGAGCGGTTGTATGAGCGTGTTGTATTACACCGCGCCAAGTGTATGTATTCAATAAAGGTTTACCACATTTAACAAACATATTTTTAAGTTCGTAATATTTCAAAGAATTATTATTATTGACATATCTGTGTAATATGTGTGAGTAATAAACTCGCTACAGATATTAGACTACCCGCTACCTACTCCGGCCGAGTTCCATTCCGACCAAGCCCCATTCCAGACGAGCCCCATTCTATTCAAGACCCATTCCAGCCGAGCTACGCTCACCAAAACAACCCAAGCTGAGCTGTCAAGGCCCTTCAGGCCAACACTGAGATTCCATTAAAAAAAACCACTGTCGCTATTGGAAGTTAGAGTAAGGGTTCTGTTTTCTATCGTAAATATTATTCAAATGTGTTTATTTGCATTCTTTGTCTATGAAAAAACGTAATCTTTAGGTCTTAGTACCGATCTACTAATTAGGTATAATTTATTTGAACATGATACGGTAAGGTCACGCCATTTAAGTCTCATGAATATGTACGTTTGATAAGCTAAAAAGATTGAGCGCTTTCATATTCATTTTTACAGAAATCAAAGCAGGGCTTTTATAAAGGCTCTATTGTAAGTCATTCGCGTGATAAGGATTCAAATTATAAATATTCTCATATTTGTATTTTTATTAGAAAAGCGTTTTCAGATCTGAGGTTTCCGGTTCTTAGCTTTTGATGTTTATGTTTAATGATTTTGGGGAAAACGTTTATAAGGAGTACCTTAACAACAGTCCCGTGTGTCAACGTGTCCCAATGGGGTCATGGGGCGAAAACATTGCGGGAGAGAGCGATTGAGACTGATTGGGAGAGTGTGAAGGGCGAGATATTTTTAAAATTAAAATTTCGTTAAGAGAATTTATGAAATTTTACCTTTTTATATTTTATGCAAAATAAAATAAATATGTAATATTATCATATATAATATATATAATAAATAAATATTAAATGACGAATTGCAAATTAAAATGCCACGTGTTTTTATTATCGAAGGAATAAATTAAAAAAAATATATAGTTTTTTAAATGATAATTCCTAATATATCTTCCTTTTTCCCTTCCTCTAAGTCTCGGTTTTAGATTTGTATAAATACGAACAAGACTTTGAAAATTAGGTTACATTTCACTAGCTGTTCGTAATTAAAAATTGACTTTATAGCTTATAAAAAGTAAAGCTGTAGTGCAAGTCAGTACTACAGGAGAAATTTTTAATGTTATAAAACGGGAATC
This sequence comes from Pieris melete, assembly GCA_963693345.1. Taxonomy (NCBI): domain Eukaryota; kingdom Metazoa; phylum Arthropoda; class Insecta; order Lepidoptera; family Pieridae; genus Pieris; species Pieris melete. The sequence goes on along the minus strand of CAVNZK010000043.1, from coordinate 1,923,014 downwards.
TAATGAGTAAGTCTCTTATCTCACACTTACCAAAGCACAATGTGAAAGATTAAGCGTAACCCAGAGAGCAATGAGAGAAGTATTATAAAGAAAGGAGAATTGACAAAATAAGTAACAAGAATTTAAGAGATAAAACAGGGTTTGCTGACGTTGTATATAAAAAAAGAGAACTAAAATGGACATGGACAATTGGAGCAAAATTGTAACACTATGCCAACCAAGAGGCCATAAAAGAAACAGATGTAGGCAATTTAAAAGGTGGGCGATGAAATCATGGAAATGGCTGGAAATACTAAGAACGGGATTGATATACATTAAAGAAAAAAGGAGGACAATGTGGGAGGCCTTTGCCCGTAGGTACACAGAATCGGTTATCGTAGATTAACAAAAACAATAGTTACAATGTATATTATATTTGTATTTCTGATATAAGCCTATAAATAAATAATAATTATTATGTAAAATAGAATTATTAACCTCTAGGCACGGCAGCAGGAACTGTATAATAAACTCTTGAATTATTTGTATAAATATTCATCAATAAAACTAAAACCAAGTAAAGAGTGTGTTTTGATGTAATCCCCATATCTGTACACGGCTCACGTATCTGTTATATTCATTTAATCAAATGAACACCTTGCCTCATGAGAAACCTTTGATATACAATTTGTTGATTTAGTGAATTAGGCTGGTTTGTTTAGCCTCCTTTATATTATTTTGTACAATACTTAATTATGTAATTTTTATTAACTCTACCGCCACCTGCTGGTTAAACGGGATTGGGTTTTTTTATAGAACAGGGGGTAAACGGCTCACCTGATGGTAAGTGCCCATGGACACTCAATGTCACAGGGCTCGCGAGTGCGTTGCGGCCCTTTTAAGAATTGGTACGCTCTTTTCTTGAAGGACCGTAAGTCGAATTGGTTCGGAAATACTTCAGATACGGGTGGAATTTCGTATTCTGCCTCGACGTCCGATGATGAAACTTAGCGGCAGGTATTAATCCGAACAACTCCTCTGAACACTCTCCATGGTAAATGCGGTAGAAGATACAGAGTGACCCCACATCTCTCCGCAACGCCAAAGGATCAAGCCGCTCGAAGAGGGATTGTTCGTCGACGATTCGAACCGCTCTGCGTTGAATACGGTCAAGTGGAAGAAGTTGGTACTGGGGAGCCCCCGCCCAGAGGTGAGAGCAGTACTCCATGTGGGGCCGAATTTGCGCTTTAATAATGATTAAAAAGGTAGATAATAGACCTCACTTTCACGTAATGAAAAATCTACAACTTACCAAAAGCAATTAAAAGCATTTTAATTTTTAATTAAATACAGTAATGATATATGATCCATAAATCACAACAGACATTAAAGAAACCAATTGTAACCTGAATATCGAATTCACATAAATAATGTATACAGAAAGGAAGCTCTCTTGTAACTTTAAAATTTTATTCAGCGAGCACTCAATTTGATATTCCCAGTTGAAAATTTCGTTCGAAAAAGGTTTTGTAAATCACCTGTGTTGTACACAAAGGCTGTGTGGGTTATCAGAGAGCCCTAGGGTACTTGTGTCGCTAATATACAAAATATATTTCGCTGAAACTATTTTGAATAGTCTGTATCTATAATATAACATTTATCAAATTGAATTCTAAGTTTTTGGGTATGTGGTACAGTATTTATACATAATTATTTTAATAATCATTATTATTTTACATTATCTTAATATATAATATAAATTGCGTGTCACGTTGTTTGTCCGCTATGGACTCCTAAATAAACTTCATACAGCCAGTTCTATCAACCCGACTATTTCAGAAAATTATAAAAGTAAGGGCTACATTTAAGAAAAATCCGAGACTCGAATTCAGAGACAGAAACATACTACCAGAGAGACCAGAGCCACAACTACGCTACGCTATTATTTCTAACTTTAAATTGTTGAAATTTTATTGACATGTATTGATAATATGTTATTATAAACGTAACAAAACTGACAAAAACATGAACTTTTGTTTTGTTATACAGATTTGTATTTACGCATTCAAAATTAACATTTTCTGATTGATGTAGTTTGTTTATAACATAATTATTATTTCAGATCTATTTGTAACGGAACTCGATTTTGGAGTGGTGGGTTCATGTACTTACGGCCTGACTTAAGAGAAGGTTCAGAGTCGAAACTTCATGTATTTTGAGGCTAGATTGAAGGCTTTTATGGCTTGATTGCATCAGCAGCTATTCTTGCTAGAAAAAAATATTATTTTATCACGCATCTATGGCCTAACTCGTGTCTAAGTTAGTATCCTTCCTGTCACACCAATAATCAACCAGTTAAATCTATCTATGTCCCACAAATTCAGACTCATTAATCTGTGCAAACCTTAGAAGATGTCTTCTCTTTTCGCCTTCTACAATCTAAAATAAAAGCTACAGAAATATTACTACTTGTGGTGGTTTGAGGTGAGAGAATCTACGTATTAGACGTATGAGACAACTCAAATTTATGTATTTTTTTCATTATAAATAAAATTATAATAAAATTTCATTATATCACAATTTTTTTAAATACATTTTTAAGTAGTTTTTATTTTATTTTATTGTACCTCGGTAGTCTGGTTACCCACAACACAGGAATGTCCTAGTGTGGGATCAGTGTCTGAAAAATAATGCAACAATAGATAAGCTTGGATTTATTTATAAAAAAACACAAATATGTATTCTGAGATTAACCCGTTTAATCCATACAAACTAGTAATTAGTGATTATAGTAATTAGTGAACATACAAACAATTTTCCAGTTTTAAAATCATTTATTTTACACTGAACATTGTAAATGTTGAATCGTTTATCAGATGAAGAGCGGCGAGCGCATTATCGATCATTTAAAATAAATTATAAAACGTAAACGTCATTAAAATGAAATGCCGTAAGTGAAAATAAAATCGAGCATAATTTACGAGCGTTATATTAAACGCATAATGGTATTAAATCGGTAGAACGTGAAAACTGCCGAGTCGGGAAATAGCGCTTGCAATTTTCCTGATATAATACTCTTACTGACAATAACTGTCTCATTATGCAGTCTGTTTGTTCACCTCCAATCATGTCAATATACAAAATATATTAATTTATATTATTAGACCACAGCTTTAAGACACTCCTTGCCGTACACTACTAGCCGCCATTCCAGGTATAACCGAAGCGTCATGACTTAGGAGCCTTCCAGAGAATTAATACTTACTTAAAAGCCAGCAACAAATTAGAAATCCACCGGGTGTTGCTGGTGTCCATGGATGGATAGACTTTCTTAATCTTGCCTGCTCATTTGCCCTTAATACCATAAAAAACAAGTGCGTAAGTACGATTGGCTATTGTTTTTGGTCCCGTAAGGCAGATACGCGACTGTTACAGCAGACGTGATACCGATCCGAAATACTATTGTTTCGCCTAGTAACGAATCCAGGACACGTTTATACGCGAAAAAGGACCCCCCCCCCCCCAAAACTATGACCGCCAGGCGTAGTTGAAATGTATAAGGGCGAATATTGACGGCATATTTATTATACAGCTTATGCTCTCTCAATCTTATTTTATTAATATATATTTTCAGCTACATAAATTAGTGTCGTAACCATGGCAACAAATGCGGCAACTCTAATCAACGCTTATTTCGATAAACTTATCTGCTGATTTCCTTAAAGAGTAGAAATCACAGTGCAAGCATTAAGGTCAGTGAACAGAACGATAAATTCATCATCATCAGCATCTATATTCGGTCCATCTGGACGGATCCCTCCTCCATTTTCCTCCAGTACACCCTACACTGGCCTCTCTGTATCCACTGGGAGCCAACCTCCATGACGACGTCATCAGTCCACCTAGAGTCGGTGTCCGGCTGCACGGTTATTTGTTCTGGCGAGATCTCCATTCAAAGAGCCTGTTAGTCCTCGTATAGTATCGGTTCTTGTCCTTGCACGCTATGTAGCCCACCACAATCGAAACATCTAAGTGTTGCGACAGTCCGTGTTGCTTACGCCCGCCTCATACTGCGTGCATGTACTAATAAAAAATGCAGGTCAAATTCGAATTTCAAACACGTGGCCATAAACATAGCTACTTTCTATATGTTATATCATTGAAAGAAGCACCAGTAATATAAAGACATACAGTCTTAAATAAAGCCTCATTTTGGCCTAATTTCATAGGTGTACTTAAGAGCGTCTTAACTCTGCCTATGACAGTTTAATTAAGTTACCCACTACGGCTAACATCGCTTATCTCTATTGGTACGTCACATGTGATTTACGAGACTTGGGGTATATTATAAATGCTACGCATAAAATGATGAAATGTTTCTATGTATTTTAGTAGAGCAGTACTACTCCTGAACATAGGTTTTGATAGGCGTATGAAATTTCGATCAAGTCAACCACTATGTTATAATAAATTCTATTTACATATTTTGAGTTCCTAGGGGTAGGACCGACTTGGAACTTATTTTTAAGCTTTTTGTATATACGAAATAATGCTATTATTTCTTCTCTTTTTATTGTTTAGTGCAGTGATTCACAAAGTGGTCTATATAGACCCCTAGGGGTCTATGACAACCTGCAAGGGGTCTACGTCAGCAAAAAAATTTGGGGATCCATGAAATGAAAACGATAGTGGATCTCAACACATACACTGATAGTACCTATTTACTTACATCATACTATCTTATAATATCAAAACATATACATTATAAACAAACAGATACAACATTTTATTTTGAGTAGTTTTCATTTAAATTCAATTTATAAATTAACATGTGTTTTTACTTTAAGTTTTTAACACTAAACTTCACTACAGTTAGAAATCTACAGGAAATCAATATCAAGTAAGTAGGGGGTCTACCCAACACGGGAAAACATGGCAAGGGGTCTACGACACAAAAAAGTTTATTATAAATTTACAACTATTTAACATAATTTTAAATTTATCCGACGTTTCGCGTGCTTTACAGCGTGCGTGGTCACAGTGACTGAAGACAAAAGGTGTTGGATGTCAAAAAGTATCACAGCTGTAGAGAAAGTTGCATTATCTGTATTTATTTCCCCGGAGTTGGTATCGACTAAAAGATGAAGGGGTTTTGGCAAAAATGGCTCATGGTGTTCTCTATTTTCGCGGATTGTTGGAACTTCAATCCGGTCAAAAAGTTTTTTCTTTAAATGTTTAAAGGTTATGTCAATCACTGACAATAAAAACTACAAACTTTACGATAAAACTAAATAAATTAGCTGGAAGTGTTGCAATTTAAAGCTTTGTAAACACTGTTTCAATTGTTTAATACGCTGCATAATTCACTTAAAAAAATATTCCAAACGAAATTTGATATAGATTCAAAGTAAATAAAGTTGCGGACTGCATGATTATTTACTTACGCTCTCTATTATAAATAAACAAAATATATAAACTACAATATTTATCGTCGAGCGCTATCATATAGTTTTTGAACCAAGAATTCTCTATTCATATGAGTAAAAAAGTAACATGGACTGAAAAAGAAATCGTGACAATATGTATTGTTTTAAGTTAAGTTCTACTAGATTATGTCCCCCCCCCCATAATGCTACCATCCCCTCACTTGTAAAGTAGGTACCTCCTCTTGAATCACTCTGTCTATTGCCGAAATCGCATGGAAATTCTATTGTACCAACATCTACAATCTGCGCTTACAAATCACTGTGATGACGTCATACGCTGAATCGCGCTAACAAAGTTATTCCGGCCGCTAAGAATATATATAGAACTTCTACAGTTTTCCACTGGGGCCTTCGTTGGTGAAACGACAGAAGAACAACCTACTCCTAAACAACGGGAGGTATGACGTCACTTCTTCCTTCAGCATCATTAAACAGCAGCAAGTCACCAGCCAGCCAGCTCCTTCGGCTACTGGAGTAACTTGTAGTGTCAACGACCTGTTTATTTATCTTTCCTTCAGCCGAATTTACATTACGAAACTAGTGGCTCGGAATTAGTTTTATGACATAAATTTCATCAACAATTTCACGTGTAAATTTACAGTTTCATAATGCATGCATCGGTTTCGCGACACTGGATAAATTTCGTGCCATGCGCATATTTTTTGTAAAACTAATGTCACGCAACTACTTTCACGATGAAAACGCGACACGAAACTAGTGTCGCGAAAGCATTTGCACAGGGCAGACGTGTGTGTTTGAGTGCATCGTGCAGCTAAATGACCGCCAAAATGGCAAACCAACGTTGGTCAGTTGATAAAAATATAAAATTCGAATTTTATATATTAACATCTGTACCACGACGTTCTGCATCGCAAAATGAAGCTTTGATGTTGACAGAGCCATGTCGTTGGTGATACTGTTGATTTCACGACACTATTATTTTTTGTTAAAGTAGTTTCACACGTGCTGCAACTATTTTCATGAAACTCATTCCAACATGCATAACACTAGTTTCGTAATGTAAATTCGGCTTTCAGGTTGGAGGAACAGTGCACTATCCTTTTTCCATATCTTTATTTAAAAAAAAAGTTGAATTTTAAAATCTTACCCTTCTTTTATACTATAATACTTTTTCATTGACTGAGCCACCAATAAACACAAGAACAGCCTTGCGATTCTGTAACTCACTTTTATTGTTTATCAGAATGCCAAATCGTAAAATGACTGCTTTACGACTAATTTGAGCGCGACCATTGTTGCAAAAACCGCTGTTAGAGTTCGAAAAGTAAGTTACAGAATCGCAAGGCTGTTGTATAATTTGAAATTCTAAAGACGTCATTGCAGTCGCTTGGTAAATATCTTCTTTAAAATCGTACATTTTTCATAGTCTGCAATAGATAACACGTCCCACGAGTCACGGGCCACGGCACACATCGACAAAGCAATTAAAGTTTGTTTTTAATTTAGAAATAATCGTTAGAGTTCGAATTGAGAAATTACGAGATGTTTCAGTTGAAATGGCGAGAAAATCGAGCTGGTACGTTGGCTATTTTATATTGAGAGTAGAGCAATAAGCTATAATACTGGCGTACACAATACACATTAATCATACTTAATGTGGCAATTATTTACTTCTTCTAGTTTATATGTAGTTATGAGTTCGACTCTCATCCCTGAAGTCATAGATTTGATCCCATCTGTGCACTTTTGTTTTTTTTGTTTTTGTGCGGGTTTAACACTCGCGTACAGTAAAGGAATACATCGTGCGGAACGGCATGCATTAAACCCAAAAAGTCGACGGCGTGTAAGGTAAGAAGACTAATCACTTCACATATAGACATACAGAAACCTGAGCGCCAAACCTAAAAAGGTTGTAGTGCAACTGCTTTTAATATACGTATATAGTAAAAAGTTATCCAGGATCGGAAACTTACCATTTACGTAGAAAATATAGTATACAATTATATGCGCAAACGCAAGTGCAATAGTGACTAGACTAGACTAGTGGCTTCAGAGTGCGACTCCCCAGCTGTGCACCAATGGACTTTCTTTCTATGTGCGCATTTAAAATTCGCTCGAATAATGTAGGAAAACATCGTGAAGAAACCGGCTAGCCGTAGACCCAAAAAGTTGACGGCATGTGTCAATGGCAACCTGCCTATTAGATTAACAAATGATCATGAAACATATACAGAAATCTGGGGCCCAGACCTAAAAAGATTCTAGCGCCACTGATTTATTTATTTTATTTTTATAACCGCGATGTGACGTCTAACAAGAGTTTCTAACACCAGAGAGATACCAACAGCTATACAGATCTCAATAATGAGTTTTTGTGCTGCGCGGTATCGAGAGTAGAGACACTTCTATTGGAAGTTACACATTACTCGTCGTCAGCGACTCTAGCGTTTGTACATTAAGCAAGGTTTATTTAATTGAATTCAACTAAACGACTATGCTCTAACTAAATTCATTATTACAAATGAGAATTAACGTAGAGATCTAGCTTGGACTAGACAATGTTACGGTTATATGGACATTTACTACAAGGGGCGATGGCAGCGCGTAATGACACACGTTTGTAGCGGCTTGTGGGGTGGTTAGTGGTTTGGAGACATGTCAGCTGGACATTCAAGTGCTTACACTTAAATAGATACCAAGTAGGTTTGAGTTTTCAGCTCAATTTTCCGTTAGAAGGTTAATTAAAATACCTCGGCTTACAAAGCATGTTATCAGAGTTATTATTAAAGAAATACTCTTTAATGGTGGAGCGAATTCAAAATAAATTTACTAAGTATTACATGAGGTTGTTAGGTCGTGTTAGTCTTGGGTATGGTAGGAACAATAAAGGGTTTCTCCTTGCTATCACATTATTTTTGTAAGGTTCTTAGCTTCTTAATACCGCACTCAAATTTCTATATATATGTGAAGTAGGTGATCAGCCTCCAGTGCCTGACACACGCCGTCGACTATTTGGGTGGGCAAGCCGGTTTCCTCACGATGTTTTCCTTCACGATTCGAGCGAATTTTAAATGCGTATTTAGAAAGAAAGTCCATTGGTGCACAGCCGGGGGTCGCACGCTGAAGCCACTAGGCGAACACTGCTCTCACTGTTGTTCATTTAACATTTCTAACTTGAAGGAATGATAGTGAACAGCTCTTCCAACCTAAAAAGAGGAGCCTTGACCAGTTTAAGCACCAACTGGTCAGCCCGAAGGCCCAAGTGGCTACAGTTAAGAAGATTTACATATCCTTAACGGCTGGAATAACTTTGTTACCACGTTTAAGGGTATGTCGTCATCGCAGTGGTTATAGCCGTTGAATGCAGGTTTGCTAATGACAGACTACAACCAATATAATTTAATACAGTATAAAGAAACGTCTACCATCGTTCCACAACTAAGCGTTTCTTAAGGCAATTTTAGCCGCGCACCACTATGTGGAACCAGCGTCCCACTGAAGTATTGCACAACTAATTCGTCTTAGGGTCCTTCAAGAAAAGAGCGTACCAATTCTTAAAAGGTCGGCAACGCACTGGCGAGCCCTCTGGTCATTGATAGTGTCGATGGTATAGGGCGGCGACATCACTTAGCATCAGATGAGCCTCCTGCAACATAATTTTTTTTACGTATTTCAGCGATAGCAAGAAACTATTTTTTTTATATCAAAAGTTTATTATTTTATTTATAAACTAGCTTTATTTTTATCCGTAACACTTTCTAAGAATTTTATTATTTTAATATATTGATGAATAAGACTTACAATAATATCGAAACAATTGTACTAATTCCGTTAACCTTTTAAACTTCACAGTGAGATTTAATTCTTCCCAAGAATACTTTGAAAGACAAATCCAATCTGAGCTTGCCTGACTACAACGCAGTTGCAACTGAAACAATGAATAAAGTTTAAATGGAGATTGTAGACGAGTCAAAGGTTTTCACTGTTTTCGAAAAGCTTAACATTACGTCTGAAGAAGATAGTTATATGTAACTAGTACTGGTAAACGTTAAATAATAAATTAAGTCTATTTTTGGTAATACAATTACCTAATATATCGGAACTCAAGAGTCTTTTAATTGTTAATATATGTTTATTGGTATCTCTGAGGTCGTAGATTCGATCCCTGGCTGTGCATTAATGTATTTTCTTTTCATGTGCGCATTTAACATTCGCTCGAACGATGAAGGAAAACATCGTGTGAAACCGACATGTCTTAGACACAAAAAGTCGACGGTGTGTGTCAGGCACAGCAGAAATCTGAGGCTGAGACATAAAATAGGTTGTAGTGCCACTGATTTATTTATTGGTAATGAATATTTTTTTTATTGTATTCTGGTACCTAAAAAGTATATACAAGGTAAGCGTGGAATGGTGGTACAAAGGCGGGACAAGTTAAAGTACCTACTAGAGATAAAAGGAATGACAGGACTAATGCAAGTAGAGATCGGTGGTCTCTTCCTACGCCTTCGGGAATAAGGCGTGATTATATAAATAAAAATAAAATCAATAAAACTTAATAAGTTGTCTTTTGACTTCATTAATAGGTGAAGTTATCTTGTCGGCAAAATTTAAGTAACAATAATGTACACACTTATCTTATGGATTCTGTCTTATGTAAACGCATTTTATTCTCAAGACTAACTTCTTTATTATAGTGACAAGTCAAATCAAAATTTGTTGATTCATTTTGGTTACTACACAATTATGAACGTGAAAAGAACGATCTAATTTACATTAATTACGAGTTCCAAAATCAAGGTCGTAGAGCAGCCGAGAAGAACTGGCAAAAAGCTCTTCGTCAATCTCAAATAGCCAAGTTTTGGTGTATAAGCTAATTTTAAGAAACGCCAGGCTTCATTTGACATATTGAAACCGAATGTCATAATAATAAAGCAGGTAACAAAAGCACTTACTTTATAATGAGATAAAAATAAACTCTTAAAACTAAAAAATATTTTATTATTATGATAATTAATATGACATTTGCATGCCTATATTTATATGGCTGATTGTGCGGTTTTTTATAAATAATCAATCTAAATATACCACTTTCTCGCGCAAATAAACGATTTATTATTATATTGAATAATAATGAATGTATGTTACCAAATCTTTGTCCATACTGATAAAGATTATTAACGTTCAGGCGAATGTCATTGTTGCTCACGCAACCATTTTGATAAATTTAAGAATTGGACGAAAATGAAATTACTTTTTCTTTAATTCCTACCATAAGCAAGAGTATTATGACTAACTGGTTATATATACTCTATACTTACTTCCTTTAAGAAATAGAAAATATCGGACAAGTGATAAATGTGTGAACAACGTCAAGAAATATATTTATTGTGACTGTAAAGCTGCTAACAGCGGGTTTAGAGCGCTCATCTTAAGATTTGTTAGTAGAGATTTTTAAAGCTACGAAACACTTTGCACCAGAACGAAATTGTATTCTGTAAGCTGGATGGATAATACTCCTTACAATATTCTAAATTGGAGTAATGCAATTTGCATGTCGACCGCAAACGGCTATTTGTATTGCGATTTGTATTTATTGCTTTACGATTTGCGTACCATATTTTATATGCTCAGTTATTTTCAGTGTCTTATTTCTATTTAAATATACTTCCATATTTATATTCGATTCTTAAAATACATTAAAAAATATGTTATCACGAAACTGATACAGAAATCACAGGTCCAGAGCTAAAAGGTAGTTAGTGCCGTAACAAGATAAAAATCTTTTTAAATTTTTTATCTATCGCCTTAATGTACGTTTGTAGAAAAAACGACACTAACAAAAAAACTAAAATGTTAATATATAAATAGCTAACTTCAGAGTATCGGTTTTCTGTGACGGTGTGCGCGCGCATCGTAACAATCTACTCTCATAATTTTTCTCTAACGCGCCAAAAGGAGTATAACTTCAATACTTAATTGTTGACTATAGCTAACTTCAGGGTGGCGGTTTTTTGTGACGGTGTGCGCGCGCATCGTAACAATCTACTCTCATCATTTTTCCCTAACGCGCCAAAAGTATAACTTCAATAATAGAAATATACAAATATAAACGCTGAATGCCTGTTCTGGAACAAACTGTGTCCCTACATAAATGCCGTTGTATTTTATTGAACAAGTCACAGAGCAAACTTGTACGCATACGCCAGGCGATAAATCGTTTGCTCTGCTGACTTCTACGAATGTCTTGACTTTTATCTGCTATCAAATTGTATATAATTCTTAGGGCGTTATTTGCTATATTAACTAGAACTTGTCTGAACACAGTTACTACGTGTTCACACACACACTTTGATAGGATTTAATCATCACTTACGGCGTAAAATATGATTATGGACCCTACCTGTGCTAGCTAAAATCAGTCTAGAATCGGACATTACGTTCACAACCTGATTGGTTGGATTGTAATAAACGAATTGTGACGGAATTGACAAATAGTAAAATTTACAGGACAGCCATTTCAAAATACAGTAGAACCTCGATAACGTAAACCTCGGTAACATAAAAACCTCGGTTACTTCAAAAAATACTATGTTCCCTTCCCATCAGAGCCCAAAACCTCTATAACTTAAAATACGCAACCTCTATAACGTAAATAAATAATCTCTGTATAGGCCCTCAGTAACTAAAAGAAATGTTTCCGCAACCTCTATAACATAAAATTGTTTGTGAATGAGTCATTTTGAAAGAGTGTCAAAACAAATGGTTTCGGTATTTATTGCTTGCACCTGTTTACTAATGTATTGTTAACGTAAACAATACATTAATTATTGCTTGCTTTATCTAAATTCTTCAAAGTTTTGCGGCGGTTAGCTTTGTGACAACGACTTACTTGCATCATAAGTTTTTGATCGTTGTCCTGGAAACATCGCTTTACTTACTGTGTGATAAAACTGTCTTAAAATGAGTACAAAAAGAAAACCAACAACCCTCACCTACGCTGATAAATTAGAAGCTATAGAAGCAGTGAAAAATGGATTGAAAAGGAAAGAAGTTGCGGCTCAGTTTGGAATACATGAGAGTACATTGTCTATCATCATTAAAAAAGAAGCTGAAATCTTGAAGAAACAAGAATCAGGAGAAAGTCTTCAATGTAAAAGACAAAAAATTGCCGAATTCCCTAATTTAGAACAATGTTTGTTTACGTGGTTCAAACAGTGTCGAAACAAAAACATCAGTGTTAGTGGACCCATACTGAAAGAAAAAGCTGAAGAGTTCGCTAATTCTCTAAAAATCAAAAATTTTAAAGCCAGCAATGGCTGGTTACAGAATTTTAAGAAACGGCATGATTTAGCCTTTAAAAAAATATGCGGCGAAAGTGCGAGCGTTAGCAAATCAGTCTGCCAAGAATGGAAATCTGAATTACATAATGTAGTGAATGATTATGATCCCAATGATGTTTTTAACGCTGATGAAACGGGTCTATTCTTCAAATGTCTTCCCGACAAAACATTAACATTCAAAAATGAAAAATGTCATGGGGGAAAGCACAGCAAAGAACGACTTACGATTCTGTTTTGTGCAAATTCTACAGGCACAGAAAAACTGAAACCTTTAATTATAGGCAAGTCAAAAAAACCTCGGTGCTTTGCAGGCCTAAAATCACTACCCATGGATTATGTAGCCAATAAAAAAGCATGGATGACAGCCGATCTTTTTAAAAAATGGCTGATTAACATAGATAAGCAAATGGTAACTTCAAATAGAAAAATTATCCTATTTATCGACAACTGCACAGCACATGGGGACATACCACCATTAAAGGCAGTCAAAGTCCAATTTCATCCACCAAACACAACATCACAACTTCAACCTTTGGATCAGGGAATAATTAAAAATTTTAAAACATTATACAGAAAAGAAGTTGTTAGAAAAATGATAGCTGATATGGAGCAAAATACGATTTCTTCTATCAATGTTCTTCAAGCAATGAGGATGGCGGACAAAGCTTGGCGAAACGTAACACCCCTTGCAGTAAAAAACTGCTTTAGAACCTGTGGTTTTTCTTCAGAACCTCAAGAAATCATTGAAGAGGAAGATAATAATGTGCCTGAAGAATGGAGTAAGCACATGTCTGGGTCAAACATTACTTTTGAAGACTTCGTTACTTGCGATGATGACGTAGCCACAGCAGGGACGTTGACAGAGGGAGAAATATTGGAATCAGTAAACAATTGCATTGAAAGTGATAAAGACGATGATTTTAACGACGAGCCACAAACTCCATCTACAAGTGTATCAATCAACGAAGCAAAAAGAGCTTTAACGACTGTACGATCATTTATAGAGCAGTGTAGCAACATAAAAGATAATGTATTCTCCTCTCTATTTGTAATTGAAAATCAAATCGATTTAGAAACAGTGAATTTTTTAAAACAAAAGAAAATCACTGATTTTTTTAAGTAGACAACCTTTAGTTGTTGTTTTATTTTTATGTAATGTAAGTAATGTGAATAAATATGATTACGTATTTAATTTTCAGTATTTTATTGAACCCATCCTTCTGATGCATTCGAGTAAAAATGGGAGCAAGGGTACATAGAAACATGTACATACCTCTATATTAACCTTTACCTAACATAGAACCTTGATAACTTAAAACCTCTATAACATAAAGTATTTTGTGTTTCCCTTGGACTTTACCTTATCGAGGTTCTACTGTAATATAATCATGTTAGTTTTTTTGTCATAACTTTTTAAATTTATATTTTGTAATTATGAAAATTGGCATACAAGCCAACAAAAGGGTTTGTTTTGAAACAAAATAAAAATAAAAACATTAAATTACACAGTTGTCTAGAAAAATCACATGCTTCTATGAGCGTACCTATCAAATCCGTCACTTAAAAGACTGATTAGTTTGAAATTTAAAACTCATGGACTTTTTTTAATGTAGCCGTAATATTTAGTCAATGTAGTATCCAAATATGATAAAAGTGACTATTATTCAACTCCGACATTGTTCTACGAACATGACGAAATTTTCAAAAATTTACCTAAAAAATTCGCGCATTAAACAACACGAATAATAAAAATTAACTGTGTAAGTAAGTAAAGTAAGCTCAAATATTGGGGTGAAACAAAGTTTAGCACCATGAAGTCAACTTTGAGTTGTTTAGGAGAGGTAACTTAGGGATTAAACTTAATACTGCCTCCATCAAGCTTAAAACGGCTTTGGCTAGAACCGCTTATAAGGTTTTTAACGTGATAAAGGAGATCGATATTTTGTATTGCGCGTCTTATTTATAATAAATAAATCAGTGGCGCTACAACCTCTTTAGGTCTGGGCCTCAGATTTCTGAATCGGTTTCATGATCATTTTTAAATCTAATAGGCAAGTACGTGATCAGCCTCCTGTGCCTGACACGCCATCGACTTTTTGGGTCTAAGACATGTTGGTTTCCTCACGATACTTTCCTTCACCGTTCGAGCGAATGTTAAATGCGCACATAGAAAGAAAGTTCATTGGTGCAGAGACGGGGATCGAACCTACGACCTCAGGGATGAAAGTCGCACGCTGAAACCACTAAGCTAACACTCCTCTCATTAATATCTGCACTATTTTTTTAATATAACATTAACAAAAAATAAATTTTTGCTTACATAGGACGGCAACACACCAGCTCGATCCCGGCGTTTCAGGTACCCATGTGCGGTGGTTATCACTGTATTCAAAGTGCTAGCTCGTTTGCGTTTTGTCCCATAAAAAAACCTTCCAAGGCGCATTAATCTTGGCAAAAAATTAATTCAAGCTGGTACATAGAAACCAGCGCTTTTACTCTAATAGCGATACCAGCCGCAATCTCTTTGTCCGTGGCGCGACAGACAGTCCCTTGTGCAGAGGCTGATTCAGCGCAGAGGATCAGTCACCCACGTAGTGCTGGATGCGTGGATGTGACTTCCCAATGAACAGACATCCTCACAGCAGTGGGACCACCGTGAGGCTTGCGAAGAGCCTGCAAAGTGAGATTTTACGGACAATGAATCAAAAGTGCGGAAACTGAGCCGACACTTCATACTTACATACGCTATAGGAACGTATACGTTAGAGATTAACGGCACTGAACCTAATAACAGTGAGACGCAGAAATATGTCTACAATATCTAATATTTTATAGACATTTTATAGTTGTTTTAAAACAAACTCAAACTCAGGACCTCCTGACTGCACACGTTGAATAAATTAAAGCTATGCCGGCAACTGAGCGAAAGTTCTCGTAATAAAACCGAATGTAAAATAATTTCAAAGTTGCATAAAATCACCAATTTCTGGCGCCATAATTTATTAATCCATCCATTATACCTACTTTAGATGGAGCTTTACAAAAAATAGTATCGGAAAGCAATTAATTTGCGAATTGGCCAGCTACCGTGGCAGGATGCTCGCGAAAAGCCGACAAATGGGGTACGTCATTTAATTCAGCTGACCTCATGTTTGTTCCATATTTAAATTGGACTTGAATGTGTGCAATATTTTGCTAAGTACGCTAAAAGTATTAGCGTAGATTTTGTTTCAATAGTTCACTTAAGTTTACCAATTCTTAAAAGGCCAGCAACGCACTCACGAGCACAAGGCAACACTTAAGAACAGGTTAGCCCCCTGCCCATTTGCCCCCTGTTATAAAAAAAAGTATTTTTTACGAAATAAAGACTGATGCAATAAATTCGTATTTTGGAGTAAAGACGTCATTATTTTTTAATGATAGTTTCGTAAAAATATCGATTTGTCAGTCTCATATACAACGAGACTTAGATAATTTAGGAAGGCAAATAATTATATATAAGATAACCTATATAGTTATATCAAAAAGGTTAGTCGACGTCACAGGAGACCGAAGAACTGGCAGCTACCTCGGACAAAGAATTAGTCTAGCGTTTCAAAGGGGGAACGCTGCCAGTATCTTCGGAACCTTGCATAAAAGGGACTCCTTTTATTTTAGTTTATGTTAAGGTTAGTTATTTATTTCAATGTATAATGTATAAAATTTATTAAATATAATTTTCTTTTTAATATAGTTATGTAAAATATGTTTTAAATAAATGATAAAAATTACTAGATACTAGTGTGCCTAGTGACCCGTAATCATTCACGTTGTTACGATATATTTCTACCAGAACACATCTTGTGTATCATTAATGCACAGTTTCACTAGCTAACGAGCCAACAAATAACTCTTCATAATAGAGTACATGTACCATGAAAGCCTTCTTCACTCTTACTCGCTTTTTGCTAATTATATTTCCTGCTAAATAATGGCTGGTGTAGTGTGCTATTTAATATGCTATTATGTAAAGTTGTTTGTTATGTTCTCTTAGTGTTCATAGTATTTGTGTCTTTTTACAGTCTCACGGTTCTTTATATGTTCGTTGACATTAAAATAAATGTATTAACACTTCAAAATATTCAGACGTGTTCCATTAATAGTTTTGTAATTATACAACTGTCTTTAAGCATCTATTATGAGCGGTCTTGGTTGTTTAATTTATACATTAGTATTGGATTTTTAAGTTTAGATTCAGAGTTGAGACTATGTGAAAAATTAATTGGATTTAATCCCTAAGGATGGCATCAAATAAAACAAATGAAATCAATATGTATTTATACATATTGGTAACTGTACATTCATGAACGTCGATATTTATTAGAAGACTAGCTGATCCGGCAAACGTCGTTTTGCCATGTATATCATTTATAATAAAAAATAGGGGTTGATCGTAGAGGGGTGAAAATTAGGGGTTGTATGTATTTTTTAATGCTGTATCATAAAAAAATAAAAATATATATCTAAAAATTAAAACAAAATAATTTAGGGGTGGACTACCCTTAACATTTAGGGTGATGAAAAATAGATGTTGTCCGATTCTTAGACATACCCAATATAAACTCAAAATTTCATGAGAATCGGTCAAGCCGTTTCGGAGGAGTTTAACTACAAACACCGCGACACGAGAATTTTATATATTAGATCTACGTATAAATTTCCATTAACCAGTTCCCACAGAAGAACCAACAAGAACCAGTCCGCCACTATACGCTAAGTTATGGTTTACAGGATTTACCAATTGTAATTGTAAGAAATTGCAACCATTACACCATACATCACTTGACATATTGAAACCAAATGTTTTAAAAACAAACAGCACTTATCACCACGTACACGACCAAGCACGATCAGTCACCACAAGTAGCACCCGTGCACGCACCAATAAGCCAGCCAGCATTTAGCCGGGGATAATCTTCGCCCGGGGGGTAGGAAGAGAAGAAGAAAAACAATCACCATTTTCCAAATTCAAATAAAATAGAATGAAAGCTATAAAAAGAAAGTTTTATTTATTATAAAACAATACACGACTAAACTTATGAAAGTCCATAAAATAATTAATATTCATAGTTAATACAAAGTTGCAGTGAATTGAATGAAAGCGTTGTTTAATTCGACGATAAAATGAGCCGAGTTATTGATACGCGCTCGTTTATTAAAAACTTTTTATTGAGAAACTCGCCATTGTTGGATAAACAATTTTTTTGCACATTATTTATTGTATTTTTTTTCTATGGCGACAGAGAAAATGTTTCTTAGAATTGGTTTCAGTGGTCGAAGTTTTACGAATGGTCTTTGCGAAGACCCGAAAGTTAGAAATTTTTATAACTCGCTGAAGGTTTCGTGAGTTTCCAGTCGTTTTCTTATAATGTTTAGAACATTTTATTGTTATAGTAAACTTTTGTTCCTTATGAAAAAAAATAATATAGTACTTTTTAGTCAAATAAATACATTTTCGATATTTGCCTTCTTAAAGCGTTTATGAAATTGTTTGTGTAAATTTGTTAGGTCTATTCTATTCTTATTATAATTATATATTAAGCACATCAACAATTTGTCAACACAAAACACAGCCTATGAAGACACAGCGTATAATATTCAAACCGATAAAAAAATAATAATATGCCAGCATTAAGGGTACACTGCCACATGAACCAAACTATTTAATTATCTATTTATCAATTTTATTATTATTAATATGTAGTTTAAGAATATTTTTAATATGTTATTATAATATAATATTAACAATATTATAATATTTTTATTATTGTTATATACAATTGTGGGTTGGAATTAATATTATAGTTGATAAATGTATCATAAATTTTTATAGCTTGTCAAATAATTATAAACAGTAAAATTTATACGCACATAACTTTAAAAACTATCGTTTCAATAATTCTGTATTTAAAATATATTTTGAATCATTTGCGGACAGAATCACAATCATTTTATAAAAGCCTGTTTCCTCGAAATTGGATTGGTATCTTCGTTTAATTAAAATAAATAATTTTTAAACACAAAAAAATCTAATTAGTTCAATAGGCGTGAATAAAAGAGTACCTACCGATATGTTCCCTTTACACTCATAAATAAAAACGAAATGTCACACATCCCACTTTACTATAAAATCGTTAAAAATGCGTTCAACTATCAACTTCACTTAACTAAATTACATGAACAGAGATAATTATTGGCATGAGAGGAGAGGAGAGAAAAATTCGAAAGCATTTAGTTTAGAAAATACTAGATTGACCCTTATTTTTAACTCATATCAATTTAAATATTAACACAAAGAAGATATCTTATTCAAGGATAATACTATATTATTGAGTACTCTATTATACCGATTTCGCTTCACGTTAGACTATTGTTCGTGAGTTTAGGCACTTGGAAACAAACTTCTACACTCGAATGTTTGCGCTCTCGGCTCTGGTAAATTGTTATTCATAGCTTTGTATAAACGCCTCTGAAAAGTGCTTCACCATACTTATCAACTACTTGTAAGTAATTCTTGGTCAGCTTTTGTTTAGATTTCCTAAGTTATTTTGCCGAAACATAAGCACCTTATTCTGTGATGTGAATCATTCAAGATGTTATTTGTTTTCTTTGATAATAATAATAATTTATTTATTGCAAGAATATGGTACAAAAATGTTAAGGTACAATCGTAAATCGTTCGCATATTCTTCCACACACAATGGCGCGCAAATTTGTCTTTAGGAATTTTACATTATTAGTCAAAGTCGACTAATAATGAAATAAATATTATTTTAATATAATAAATAAAAAAATAAAAACAAAATATCGTACATATCATACTTTATTAAATTTATATCAACTACAGTGTCTCGCGCAAATATGAAATAACCATTTATTGAATAGTACATTTTTTCCAAAAGTAATAACTCGACTAATAATGAAATAAATATTATTTTAATATAATAAATAAAAAAATAAAAACAAAATATCGTACATATCATACTTTATTAAATTTATATCAACTACAGTGTCTCGCGCAAATATGAAATAACCATTTATTGAATAGTACATTTTTTCCAAAAGTAATACACTAAGTCGCTTTTTAAAGACTCTAGTCGGAAGATTTTCTAATTCTTTTGGTGATTTACACAATAACCACACAAATAATAATCAAATGGCGCTACAACCCTTGTTATCACTGATTGTTTCTTTGTTCATTTTATTCTTCTTTCTGAAATCTGTCGTTGATTTTTAGATTTGAACTTTATTTTATATTCTCTAGATAATACCCCGACTATGTAGTCGTCCGAGGTACAACATCCTGGTTTCCTTAGGATGTTTTCCTACGAGTGCTAGATGCGTACGGGCAGAATGCACGGAAAGCGAATTTACGACCTACACTAGGCCACTGCTTAACTATATACATATAATTACCTATATATATATATATCTAAAATATTTTAACGTATAGCAAAAACATTGCTGATAATTATTTTGGTACAATATTATAGATTTTAAAACACATAATTTACACCAGAATAAAACACATTTTATTATTAAAATTTTTCATTAGCTTCAAATTTTATTAGCCTGTTCGAGTTTGACTTACAGCGTGGGTTGGGATTGTTTCACCTTTGGTTACAGCACAGAAGGCACTGCTTGCCTATAAATGAGCAATATTAATATTCAGATCCAGAAATTCATCTGACCCATACTTTCAGAGTTTACAAGTCTTCATCCAGCGTGAAGAATCAGTTGTTAGAGCTATAGCTAAATACATATTTTTTACTGTAATATCATTCGATAGCTTTTGTACTTCGAGTTCATTACCGTCCTTTTACTGAAGTCCTTACAGAACAATTGAAGAATTCATTTCCACAGGTCGTTAAATCTTAAGAAAGTGGAGTTTAAAATCCTTTCCGTTTTAATGATAACAACCCAAAACCCTTTTATATTGACGTTAATTATAAAACAAAAGCCTCCTTGGAATTATATAAATAAAATATTAAGTAAATAGTCACACAGAGCAGTGTTAACCTAGTGGCTTCAAGGTTCGATCCCCGGTTGTGCACCAATGGACTTTCTGTCTATGTGCGCTTGTACGGTCAAGTATGCATTTGCGACGGTATGTGTCAGGCACAGGAAGTTGATCACCAACTTGCCTATTAGAAATGATTACGGGACAGATACAAATATCTGAGGACCAGACCTAAAAAGTTGTAGAGGTATAAATAAACACTCTCATACATACACACACAAACGTAAACGCAGACTCACTGACATTTATATTATAAGGACTAAATGGTCTCTTATACATTCACACACATACGTAAACACTGACATTTATATTACAAGGATTTTTTCTCGTATACATTTTTATAATCTGTTGGCTACCTCAATAATAAAATAATTTTAAATATTTTAATATAATTTCAAATAATTTTATTTTATTTTTTTGAAACAAGGCAAAATAATTGTATTGATTCACAAATTTGTCTATCGTGGTTAACGCCCTTTGAAAGTGGAATATGTATTCTTTCATCAGTATAATTCACACCTGCTACACGCTGGGCGGGGTTCACAGGTAAACCCGACCGTGTACATCTTTGATCATAACGTAGTTAGAAGCTTCAAAACAATTCCTTTATCTTATAAAAGGGAAAATTGTTTGCAAATTGGATTTTTAACGATAGTATTCGATACAAGAAGAGCAGTATTGCTCCAGTGGCTTTCCGCGTCTCATCCCTGTAGTCGTAGATTTGTACCCCGGGTAACAAACTTTTGATTCTATGTGCGCTTCTAACACTTGCTCGAATGGTTAAGGGAAACATCGTGAGGTTGCCGGCATGCCTTAGACCCAAGGTGTGTGTCCGATATAAGGCTAAGAGTTGTACTGGTTTATTTGTCGATACAAGACAATAGTATTGTCTTTGATTAACATAACCTTTACACATTTAAAGAAAAAACTTTTTAACCGGATTAAAGTTATGTATTATTATAAATTTACAATTATTTAACATAATTGTAAATTTTTTCGACGTTTCGCGTGCTTTACAGCGTGCGTGGTCACGGTGACTGAAGACAAAAGGTGTTGGATGTCAAAAAGTATCACAGCTGTAGAGAATGTTGCATTATCTGTATTTATTTTCCCGGAGTAGAAGAGGAGTTGGTATCGACTAAAATTTATAATAATACATAACTTTAATCCGGTTAAAAAGTTTTTTCTTTAGATACAAGACAATGTTAATTTGATAGCTGAAAACAATAAAAACAATAAGTTATTCACGTGGGTATCTTGTTTTAGTTCTAGTTCTCAAATCGAAGGGGTAGAACGGCCGAGAATAGCTGTCAAGAAATTATCCATCACTTTAAAATAGTGAAAAGCCAATTATTTGTGGCGCTTCAAAACCTACATGACTCTTATTGCATCTGTTTCTTTCATTCCAATTAATAAGTGTATTTTTTTTTGTAAAATTAATGTTCACTGTAATTGTCATGTATTTAAGAATAGAAAGATTGTATGTACAGTAGAAACACACACAAATACAGCAAAATATTTGATGTAGTGTATATAAATACACAATGACATCTGGTGACGTAACATGCAAAACTCCTTTCACAGTATTTAGAAGATTTTCAAACCACAGAACAAGATGGTTTCAGACGAGTATTTTCAACAGTTGATCATTTATATCTTGTGGATCGAATTGCTAGGCTTAAGATAGAGAGAGATGGAGCCAGTTGGAGGGGGCATTTATACTTAATGAGGTCCTTGAAAAAAATAATTACTATTTTTTTGTTGATAGTATCGTTTCGAGGTTTCAAATGTCATTGCTTGTGGCGGCGTCCATGCGTCGGGTTGTCTTTCTCCCTAAAATATGGCTAGGGGGCCGATGGCTGGCCATGCGTCATACTCGTGAACGGGTGCTACTTGTGGTGACTGGTCGCACTTGAATTCGTGTATGCGGTGATGTTAATTATTTCGACTATGTGTTAGCGTGTTGTTCCGAGAATGTAAGTGCGTGCTCCTATCTCACCATGCCTCCTGCTGATAGAGGACAACTCTTGGTTTTTAATTTATGTTATTATTATTAATTACTTAAGATGTCATGTGGAACATGGTTTAATGGTTGCAGCTCCTTACAAACGTTGTGTAAAAAAAAACATGGCGGTTAAAAAGAGTGGCGGAGAGTTTATTGCCAGTTCTTCTCTTCCGTTCTACGCCCTTGATTTGTGAACTGGCACTAAATGTAAAATTAGAAGCATTAATATTATGTATTTCTTTACTGACAAGTCATAAGTGTACAATGTGTTACCCAAATGATTTTTGAATTTGAATTTGAATTTGAGGAATAATTGAGTCCTAATTATTTTTACCTTCAATATATGGACAGTAAATATAAGAGACACTATTTAATAATATAGAGAATTTAGAGTCGGTTTTCCATAATAATTAATTTGTTATTAAAAGTTTAAGTTGCTAGAAGAACAGATAAAGGCCATATTCCATTTAGTTTATGATTAATAAAATTTTAATTTTTGCACTTTACGAGCATTCTAACAATTGTAGTTTGTTATATCTTACGTTTACGATGTGGCTTGAGGTTTTAGAATGGTTTTATAAGAAATATCACTTTTAAAGAATGTTATTTCATATGATTAAGGTCTAACTATTATTATTGCTATACACGTAGAGCCTAGGAGGCAAAAGAACACAGAAAACTGTTCTTTCTTTGGCTGCTGTTTGCCAACCGTCTACTTGGAACAAGTCCCTCACCACGGCGTCTTTCGATTTGATTTTCACCGATGTCACGCGCGCAGTAATTGGCATTCCAAGATATGAAGAAATATTACTGGACTCACCGAATTTAACCATATCCTCTAATTGGCCAATCCAGGGAATCTTTCAGGGCATAACTTTCAGTTATTGTTAGATAATTAAATATTTATTTTACACAGAAGCTTTATAGGAAACGGATTTTTAATGGACCGTTTGAGTCTGAAGTCTAGCAAAACAATATACAATACAACGATAGCGCGTTTTAAACTCTTTGTGGCTCCATCTGTTGCACACTTATCTAACTAAATCTGGTTCTTAGCGATATCGATAGTATTCTTTGTAGCTGTACTTTTAACCAATTCAAACATTTTTATTACGTCGTAAAGTTTTAGTAGGCTTTGGATTGAATGCGTTGAGTGAGACATTGCTGTGTATGTATGTATTTCAGATCTCAGGAGCTCACGAACTGTCCTTCAACAGCAGTCACCAATTTCGCTTACATTTTTTTTTTTTACAATTTACCGTGTTCTTAACCAAAACTGGATATTTGTGACAGCTTTGGATCGGTTTGACTCTGACTACTATTAAAAAGTAGAAATATTTTGTAAAGTTATAGGTATGTATGTAAAGTAGTAGGTATGTAAGTTAGTAAATATATTATAATTATTGTTTCATATCTATTATGTCTTTATGCGACTGTGACATTATATGTACCTACGGGTTTCTACTGATTTAAAATAAAACGATGTTGTTATTTTCTTCGCAATTATTATGTCATAATCCTACAGCTTAAATAAATTCAATATAACAAAAACAATTATACTAAAGACATAGCCAAAGATCAAATACATAATACAAAAAGGTACAAAGAATACGAAAGGAAAAATCAATAAAAATTATTAAATTTTAACTAAGTAACATAATCTATGCACAGTATTATAAAAAGATCCTTCCTTTTTCATACATTTTCAAAGGACAAAACGAAAAACTTAAAGTCGGATACTTTCAGAATATTAAAAGCTAGCTGGCAAATAAGAAACGTACGCAACCAAAATGCCCGCCCGTTTCCTCTGTCAGCGCTCGGAGCTAGCCAGTGTATAGTGGCTTACGGAGAGCGATGCTTGTCTGCCGGGTCGTTTTTGCCGCTAAAATTTTCCGATTTCCCGCGCTAAAGTCCACGTGGTTTAGTGATGTGGAAACTGGACTATTTTTATTCGATATTTAAATTATATTGTGAACTTTGAGTACTGTAAAGTCGTGCTATAATTCATTGTGAAAGTAAGTTATTAGCCAATTATCCACATTTTGAAACTAAATCAGTTACGTACGCGTATATGAAATTTAACGATTTTTATTTATTTAATATATTTTTGAATTTCGATCGCCGTATAGAAAAAGTATTGAATACGTTTCAAAAGCAACCTGAATATTTACACAACTAAATGTATTTAATTACCCATAAAGCGATATTTACAAAGGGTTTATAGTTTAAGGGCTCGTAAATTATGGACGTAAACTTAATAGAATAGAGAGCGCACTTGCAAGTTTCTGTATACATTAACACTGTATAGAAAAAACTGATATATAAATACTGATATTTCTCTAAAATGCAATATTATCTATATTATATTCCTTCCGGCTTCAATGATATGTTCAAAATAGCTTTGTTCAATATTTGTTCCGTATTTCAATTAAAATCATCTCCCTTGTTTATATACAATTCTTATGTATAAATAGTATTGACAAAATACTGATTTGTATGTTTTAATGAATTACATACAATTTTTTTAGTATTATTTCGAAACATCTAAACCTCAACAGCTAATATATACTACAATAAATACAATAAAATATATATTACTTATCTTCCTTTTGATCATTTTTCTGCCCAGACCGATAAGAGGTGAATCGTTTTTATTTAAATTTGGAAAAGTTACAGTACTCGCAACTTTTCGTTCTCGTTCCCTTCAATATAAACCTATTTATTCTACATTCTTAATTTAACTGGAAAAGCATTATTTTTGTTCAAAAAGGTTGCAAGTGCCACTTTGCAACATTTTAAAATTCAGTACTTTCTATACAAAACCCGCGACCTTGTTAACCATAATTTACTCGAGCTAAATGATTTAAGAGAGGTATTTAGATTTTTAATCCACGGTTAAACCTTTTTACTAGATTAGACAACTGAACTTAATCTTTGTGTGACATATTTCGTCGATGTATATTACATCACTAATTTTGAATTAATTATTTCTTTTAAATATTTTAGTGAATTTAAATGGGACCCCTTGGTTCGATTTCCGACTAAAACTAAACTAGAACTTTATATCAAACATGAATGCTTTTTAAATTGAAATTTATTTTCAAAGATAACTAGCAACATTTAAATTTAATAAATGTTTTTAACCGGTTCAATTCAATAATTTACTATTATTTGAATAGTTTCTTCAGGCACCAGTTTCCCTTACTTCTTCTCTTTCTCTTCTTCTTCTTATCTTTAAATATTATCATTCATAATAACAAAATTGGTTTAATTAAACTGTACAAAATACTCTATCGCCCTCTGTCAAATCGTTATTACCAAAAAACCAGTGGTGTTACATCTGATCAGCACCGTCTGGACATCAGATTTCTGTATCTGTTTTTCTAATAGGCAAGTAGATATCCTTCTCACGTCACACGCTATTGACATTTTGTGCTTTTGTCACGATGGTTACCGTACAAGCGAGTCTTAAATGCCCACTTAGAACGTCCATTGGTGCATAGCTGGGGATCCTACTTTACGGAGAGTATCTTGGTAGCTAAATTGTATTTACGCTGAGATAAAAAGAGATAGAAGAGAACTTTAGTTCAGAGAAATTGAACTGTTTTTTATATAAATAGTATGTAGTATATACGAAGTTACCATTTGTGCCAGACTAATCACATAAAGCTACAAGATTTAGTTTAAGTAACGGGTTGGTCCACGTCCGTCAAATTTCACGTTTATTACGCATTTGAAAAATTTGGTCACATCTAATACGTTTTTCGCCAGAATTTTTATTTGTAACTGAAATTATCATCGGACATATGATTAATGTCTCCTTTTCTTTGTCTAGATATGTTTTAATTGCTTCTTTTTGTTCTGTTATTTATGTCTAAGTAATTGTATAACTCATATACTTTTGCACTTCTTGCAGTGGTTGCCTGGAAGTAATCGCTCGAAAGTGATAAGGCCGCCGGGGCCCTCATTTTTATTTAATTATTTTAATGCTGAATTTCTTGCAATGAAGTGTAAATAAACAAATAGTTGGTAGGGTGAAATCGACCATTCAGATCGTGCAGCAGATGATTACTGTCGATTTATTTCACTCTGACATCAGAGTTCAATAAGCGGCCAGCTTTTGCATTAGTAATAACGCTACATTTGTTTAGTGCTAGAGTATAGTGTAAACAGCCAGATAGACCACAATCATATGTGATCTATTACTTCTGTTTCTTCGCGATGTAGTGTCTACATCATGTTGTCATGATAACGACGAACGAGAGTAGGAAAGATTTTTCTATTTAAATTGTTTTAAATAACCAATAATAATAATAATCATTTATTGCAAGAATATGGTACAAAAATGTGTAAGGTCGTACAATCGAAAGTTCGCACATTCTGCCACACACAATGGCGCGCAAATTTGTCATTAAAGGAATTTTACATTATTAGTCATAGGAATTGGTCAGTTCTTATATTATTTGTATCGTACATATGTTATCATACGTTATTAAATTTATATGAATTACTGTAAAGTCATTAAATAAAGTGCTTGGTGATACAGTACTGCATCACACCACTAAAACATAGATGACAAGAGACTATAAAAAAAAACAAATATTCCCCCGTGAGTGTCTTATGTCTCAAGTTTTAATTGTTTTTTTGAATATATAAACTTCATACAGTGAATATTGTCTGTATAAAAAAATATAAATACATCTTAATGTATTTTATTTACATTTACACGTATTACACAACAATACACTTTCCGCTTTGTTTTACAAAAACTTGATACGTTGTAAGAATATGTAAAAGTACGGGAGGTAGCAACGTTTGAAAAGAAAGAATTTTAGGTCAGCTGATTTTGTGATATGTCTTCCTTCTTGCACTTTCGGTTAGAGTCTGGGCAATCTGGCTGGCGGTAGCGGTTGCGTTCATTAGTGCGCATCGTATCTGTCCAGGTAATAATCCTGGATTTTAAAAGCATTTAAAATATAATATAAATAATTCTCATGTCACAACCTTGGAATCGCAAACAAAAAAAACAGGATCCCTGTATCGCTGTATTAGAAGTTATAGAGCAAGGACTTAGTTTATTATTTGCCGGGCATCCAAACAAGTAGTTCCGGCATCCACCACCTCACCTACAGGTTCAGTGGCACTGTTAAATTATATTAAACTCATTCAATCATATATGTCTTTCAAGTACATATATTTTTTTTGTTTTTTATTTTGTGGTTGCTTGTTTAATTTTTTCCCTTGCTAGCTTGCTTATGTTCTAATATACATGTATGTCTTTAAAAATAGTGATGTCAAATCTTCGTGTATAATTTTATGCATACACGTTGTTTTAGAACTTAAAAATAAATAAGATGTATTCTACTTAATACTTTACTCAAATGTTATAAAAAATATTTTTCTTAACTTTCAGTTGCATTGTAGTATATTGTTTACTGAAACTAAAGAGCTCTATTCATCGTAAAAACATTTTATTTTATCATTTAAACTCGCGTGACAGTTCAGAACAAAAATGTCATTTGCATCCATTGCATTTGACTAACAGCAAGAATGCTTTTGTCAAGGAAACAAAAGCGTATACTATGTTCAAGCTTAACATGTATTAATTCAAGAGAACAACAAAATGTGGTGTTGCCCCAATTATAAGCTATAATTTATTAGGCAGCACTAATCGAAATTTCGGGCATTACAATTTGAACAACAAATGGAATTCGAAATTCAAAATATTTTACACGACTAAGTTATGGAATTTAGGGTTAAATAATTTGCTTTTGACGGCGTCAGATTATTCTTATTTACTTATTCCGCTGGCTCTGCGACCCAAAAAGTGCCATGACCTCCGAAATGAGAATTTTCCAGCGCTCCCTGCCCCGTGCTACCTCCCATCAATTGCTGGCTTTCAGCTGCAGCAGGTCCTTCTCCACTCTGTCTATCCAGCCGACTGCTGAGCCGCCTCAGCTAGCTTTGCCCATACGCTCAAGGTGCTCCATCCAAAGTAGATGGTGGGCCTTGTACTCGCCTATATTATGGGGCTGGGCAGTAGCCCAGTAGCAAAGTTAGTAAACTCTTCTATTTCGGCATAATTTTTAATTATATATATATAATTAAAATATGTAAAACCTTTTCCAAATGAAAGCAATATGGAATAATAATGTCCTGTCGTCCGCCACATACCACATGTTTGTGCATAGACTTAAAGTGTTGCCATTTCATAGCTATATTTTACCCTAATATATGCAAATATTGTTATTTCAAGTTGTATAAAGTTATCGATTGCTATGAAATTGTTTGATTACTCAATGATTGAATTGAATAAACCGGAATTTCAAAGTGAACTTGTATCCCGTGAAATATAAGTTGCGAGAGATAACAAGAAAAGTAAAGAAAAGATCTAACGATACTTTTAGAAAGAAAGCGACGCAATCAGCTGTTAGATAAAGTTCGAGTTGGCGAAGCGCAATCTAAAATTGTAGGACAGTTTAAAAATTGTAGCCACCTGTTCCATGAAAACTATATCCTAGATTTTGCATGTATCTAGTTAATTTAAAAATCCACTTGGAACTTAAAACTTGGATGTTTTCGATTTAGTGAGTTTTCTTTTTATTTTCTGGTCGTATGATCTTACGGATGGATATATAAAGTTGCTTGCTTTTATTTATTGGATTTTTTAATAAAACGAACAGTTTAATGATTTTAAATTGAAAAGACTATTACCGTGATTTAAAAAAAAACCAGAAGTCTGGAGTAGATTTTAGGAAAATTAAGAAAGTAATAAATGAATTTCTCTATCTTTTTCGTAATCATATATTTATTTAACTGATAGACTGCTGCCGTCTAAGTTTCGATAACTATATGGTTCTAAGGCATGGCGGTTTCCTTCCGATTGTCTTCGTTTGACGTACAAGAAATGCGAAAGTCGAAATGCGCAGCCAGGAATCGAACTATGACCGGCAGGGATGAGAGTTGCATGCTGAAACCACTGTTTATAAGTAAGACATTATTCATTTCGGACTAAATTTCTATTAAACTTAGGTAAATGTAATTAATGAATTTCTGAATCCGAAATGAATATTAATCCAAATATTTTACTAGATACAAAATTACAATTCCACATTTTTGCTTAACATTACTCTCTCAATCAATTTACTATGAAAATTAATTTTAAATAATGTTATTTGCGTGGAACTTTCATTACATAACTAGGTTAATTATATCAGGGTTTTTAATATTTTCATCGTGCGTTTTTTATTCTAAGAGCAGTGTTGGCCGTTTAATGTTCGACTCTCATCTCTGTAGGTTCGATTCCCGTCTGTACACCAATAGACTTTCTGTCTATGTGCGCATTTAAAAATCGCTTGTACGGTTAAAAAAGTCGACGGCATGTATCAAGCAGGATTATCACTTAAAGCCTTAAAAATTTTCACAAAACAGATACAGAAATCTGAGGCCCAGACCTAAAAGTTTGTGGTATTTTTTGCTTACATAAGTATCATAATTCTCCATAAATTTTAATATCTAAGACTAGAGTCTATCCTTTATGAACAAGATAGGTTATAAAAAGACCAATCGCTCAAAGAGGTCTCATTGAAACAAAAGCTTTTATTCAGATAAGTCTGGCTGGAAAATATTTAAATGAATTTCGAAAGTTTCGAATTCAATAGTTTCGAAAAGTGCTGAATCATAGAGTCAAATGTGGCCAATTTAATTTGCACATAGCACAAACATCATGTCCAATTTAATCTCGATGCGAATTCGGACCAGACATAGCGGTCGGGACCAACAATGCAAACTCTGAAGTTTCTAACTTTATCCCCTTCCCGCCCCCAAGGACACCTAACGTCACTATGTGGCTAGATTTCGGAGTCCAATTTAACCCTATTTATGCAACACCCAAAGCGCTCCAATTTATTGAACTTTGGATATCGTCTTGATTGATTTTGAATAACAAATACAAGTTTAATTAATGTTTATTCCTAATATTTGTCTTCTTAAAGTGCTTTTCGCTTAAATCGAATTTTTTATCGACACATTTCTAATACTGTTTTTGATCAAATTTTCTTTTATTTTATTCACTGCTCTAACGAGTCTTCTGACCATGGGCAAGCAATTAAATCTAAGTGTTTGTATCCTATCCCAAAAATAAAAATATTCGATCCTGAATTACTATTTTCCTGTTAATCGAACCCAATCTAATCTTCTTATATATAAAATTCTCGTGTCACAATGTTAGTCTGCATACTCCTCCGAAACGGCTTGACCGATTCCTCTGAAATTTGGTAAGCATATTGGGTAGGTCTGAGAATCGGCTAACATCTATTTTTCACACCCCTAAATAATAAGGGTGGTCCACCCCTCAATTTTTTTTTTATTTTTTAGACAAAATTTTTAATTTCTATTTTTTTATGATACAGCATTAAAAAATACATACAATCCCTAACTTTCATCCCTCTACGATCAACCCCTATTTTTTTATTATAAATGATATACATGGCGAAACGACGTTTGCCGGATCAGCTAGTATGTATATAAAATTCTCGTGTCACAGTTTTCGTTGCCATACTCCTCCGAAGCGGCTTGACCGATTTTGATGAAATTTTTTGTGCTTATCCGGTATCTATGAGAATCGGCCAACATCTTTTTTTCATCCCCCTAAATGTTAGGGGTAGTCCACCCCTAATTTTATTTTTGAGACAAAATTTTTAATTTATATTTTTTATGATACAGCATTAAAAAATACAAACAACCCCTAATTTTCACCCCTCTACGATCAACCCCTATTTTTTATTATAAATGATAAACATGGCAAAACGACGTTTGCCCGGTCAGCTAGTAATATATATAAATGTCTAATGAATACAAGGGAAATTACATGAAATTTCCCGTTTCATACCACGTCAGGATAAGTTGGACGCCTTGACATGTATATTGTATATTATCTCTAATTATCTCTTATATTAATATTATCTCTCTTTGTATTGAAGGACATATTAGCCATTGGTTAGGTGACATAAGCTCTTGCAGGATTAAAATGTAACATTAGCAGTTATTATAGAAGAGTGTAAATCCGTTAGTCATAATAAATAATAAAGCCTATATATTTTACAATTGAACTATCACGCAATATAATAAATTAATTAGAGTATAATTCACGTTTCATTTCATGCCGTTATGAATTACTCAAAACGTCAAAGCTAATATAAATCAAATTCAAATATTTGTGTAATACAAACATTAGTAAATTGTTGAAAGAAAATTAAAAACTGTTGATGTTGAGAGTGAATAACACCGAAAACCTAACGATGTATCGCCCCTTTTTGTTTGTAGAGTACATCAAACTAAAATGCGCATTAAAATTAACAAAACTTGAAACATTTAAATTTAGAATTGCACGGTTGCCATGACAACAATTAGTTGTCATCTGCGCGATGAAAATTCACCACTCACGTCAAGTGATGTGCAATCGCGGCGTCGGCAATAGAGGATGCATTGTTACAAGCGCATTGTGCACCTGGGGCCGTCCCATTCGCATCCCGAACTGGGACATACGGACCACGTCTTTTCACTGCAATTGTATTCTGACGCATTGTCTCGTTTCATTTATTCCACGTTGTACAATGTGTTTTCCCTTTCTTGGCTTATTTGTTGGCTTTTATGATATATGCGGACGGTGACTTTAATTCAAAAGCAACGACGATTTAAATGTTCCACATTATAATGTCAGTACAGTGCTAAATATAATAATTACATATGAAGTATAAGTTATAATTTCAGTACAGCACGTAGTCGCGGAACGCTATTATCATTAAAAATAATATAAAATGTTTGTACGTGTTAAGGAATAATGTTGCTATGAAAAAGTTTGATCATAAAAATGTTTTTTTAAGGAAAACTTAAAGCTGGCTGGCTATTTTAGACAATTCGAAAATGGAACATTCGGCCAACTAATTATGATTTAAGTGAACAAGAATGATTAATATTATATTGGCTTTTAAAATTAAATGAGACATGAGAGTTTTACCGACAGCCTTTGTTAATTTAAATATTTTAAATGTCATCATTCGAGTGCATATCACAGCACGTTTTGAATAACTGAACTCTGATATTGCTCATCTATCATCGAGATATGACATACCAGTATATTTGTCCATATATTTTTTACCAACAATACACAGAGCGTCCAAGCTACGTCACTTTTATTTTTCTATTTGCAAAACGGCTTTTTAATGCGCGCTCTGCTTTTTGATTTGAAATATTTTTGGCAGTTGTCATCGTTTTCAGTTTTAAAATAAGAATATGTAATCGATATATTTCGTCTTTACTTAAATTTAAAAAAGGACACCATCCATACCGAAGGCACACAGTTTCCTTTTCATTCGAATATATTTGGCAGTGTTTAAAATTAGAATGTGATATCGAAGTTTCGTGAGATTTTCTTGTTTAAAAAACGAACACCATCCATGCTTAATGAAACTAGATTTCTTATCGTACTCACTAAAATATTTTTGGCAGTTATCAGTTTTTAAAATTAGAATGTGAAATCGATGTTTCATGAGTTTTTCAAAAAAACGAACACCATCTATATCTACCAGATCTAGTTTTCTTTTCGTATTCAGTCAAATAATTTCCGCAGTTATCAGTTTTTAAAATGAGAATTTGTTATCGATGTCTTTCATGAAGTTTCAGTTGTGTTTAAAAAACGAACAATCCATACCTAACGGCAATTTATTTTGTTCATCACTCAAGTATTTTTGTCAATTTAGAATTACATATAATGTAAATATCTTGATAGAATTTTCACTTGTTTTAAAATAAATACAAGCGAAGGGAATCTGTATGTTTCTCTACTCGTTCAAGTTTACGGTCAGTAATGTATTGCAGTGTATCAAATATCAGCACAAAGCGGTCACGACTCACTAGGGATTCGTATTCTGTCATCAATCACTCGGATATTGCGACCAGAATCGAATTAAACGCCAGTGCTTTAGGGACTACCTTACAAAGAAAACTATTTGTAACTGTATGCAAAAGTTGCCTTGTCTTCCCTTAAAGACAGTTCAAAGTATAACATGAACCCGATCTTGCAGTATTACATAACATAGCATTATGTGTTAAAGAACAACTCTTTCGCTTTTAAGATGAATATGATCAAATACAGAAATCTGAGAGACTAAATATTGTAGCGCCACTGTTGTTTGTATGCTATCTATGAATAGAGAAACCATAGTCTAAACAAGATCCTTTTGATCACAGCTATTGGCACTCATGTTTACAATCTCTATGCTTATCTAGATTAACGCTGACCGCTGACAAAGCAGCGTGGTCAGTTACCGAAGCGTTTAACAGATGTAGGGGATTTACTTAGGTCCCACAAGAACAAGACTATAATAAGATTGTAAATTATCGTCCTCGTATTCAGGATTAAATTTATTATCTATGGTTAAGACAAAATCTCAGGTTCTGTTATGGGTGATATAAATGTTTCCAGTAAGGAATATAAATACTTTATTAAATGAAAAATAACTGTTGCACAACAAAATATTAACCCTTTTCCCCTACTACGAAAACATGATATCGCTTGCCCCGGGCAACAAAGGCGTAAAAGCAAAATCTCTTTTTTTCAAAAAAAATAAAAGAAGGTAATGCTATTATTAGTAGGATACTAAATACATTACATATTCAATATCAAATGAAAGCTTAGTTTGTTTCTTATTCGACGATATAGTTGAAAAATAACTAAGTTAGACTGAATATATAGATTTATTCGACATGGTGTTATCTAAAGTATTCTTCAAAATTAGTAAGTTATATTATTACTTTTGATTCGAAAACGTATCTATTATTGTAACCATAACTAACAAATGTACAGCCCTGCGATTCTGTAACTAACTCTTCGAACTCACACAGCGGTTTTCACATCGGCGGTCGCTCTCAAATCAGTCGTGAAGCAGATATTTTATGATTTGGCATTCTGAAAAGGTGGGAGCTTGTAGTTTATTGTTTATCAGAATGCCAAATCATTAAATGAATGCTTCACGACTGATTTGAGAGCGACCGCCGATGGGAAAGTCGCTGTGTGAGTTACAGAATCGCAAGGCAGAATTAGTTAAGTCATCCTTTATGACTATAAGATGTTTCCAACCTATAGTATTTCCTTGGTGCGGGTGACAGTTGCTTATTTTTTCTTTTTATTTGACTTATTTGTAGATTAGAACATTCTGAACATTCTTAAATTTAAGTTACTACAAATATTAATGATTTAATATATTACGAATGAGGTACAGCTGAAATACAAAAACATAATATGTTAATCACGGCTTCTTTTGAGATTGAAACAAAAATTATGCATCTGTCACCCGACCATGCTACAGCGCACATACTATAGGGACCTAGAAAATTATATGTAACCATATAATTTAGTCTCATGTATCACATGGTACACTGTCCCCGTAGATTGGTATTGTCGTCGTATAATATGGAATTCCTGTTCTGTTCTTCTCAAAACAATAACTCTTAGGTTGGCAGACTAAAAATTGCATTACCTACATCACACACATCTTACATCCAGTAATGATCACGTTAAGAAATATCAAAGTACCATCAAGCAAACATTTTAGAATTTCTTTCTATTTACAAAACTAAATCAATATTATACCTAACAATGGAAAATCAAACGAAATTGTGGGCACAAAGTAACGAAGCAAAGGCTATATTTGCCTCTTGTCATTCGGGACTTCTAGTGAAATTCAAATATAGGATAACGACCAGTAATCTAAATAAAACAGATATTATAACGATGTCGTATTATTTGTTGTAGAGAAACTAGAAACTTATTAAGAAAAACATGTTCAGAGGGCTTAAAACTAAAGACGAAAACGTGCGTTCGACGAACCTAAATGACATTACGTGTCAACTTGGAGTAGTAATTCTGTTGACCAATCCCAATGAAACGAACAGCGCCATTTGTCTTTTGTTTTACTTTGTCACGATATTGACCATATATTTGTTTTAAACGATGAAATAGTAATTAATTAAGCTTTGGAGAATTTATGAAAAGCATACATTCAATTCCGTCCTGTAGCTTTCAGCCGATTTCTATGTCTTCGATATGGACTGAAACTCTTGAATGCGTTTTAAATTAGTTTTTTTTATAGAAAATGGGGTAATCGGGCAGGAGGCTCATCTGATTTTAAGTGATAAAATAAAAATAAAATAAAAATAAAATATGTTTATTTTGGAACATAAGATACATGTATCACTTATTCCACGTCATGCTGGTCATGTAATGGAAATTACCAGATCGTTATCACAAATCCTAGTCTATTATAGATTTTGAAACGTTGGAAATCAGTATAGGTTTAATAGCGTAGACAAGCTAGTGTTGAAAGCAGGGATTAGCACTTTGTTCTAAGTGGTGTGGTTCTCACTTTTTCCATAAATAAATAACGTCTTCATTACCATAAATAGAATTTCAACAGAACACCATATTCTGCGATGTTTAAGTGGCATGCAAAATGTGATGTTATTAATAATTCAATGATATGTTAAAATAAGTTTTATTTATACGAAAATCTGAAGTACCAAGACCTATAGAATACTAGTCAAATTAAACCTGTACGAACCATAACTATTTTTGCTGAGGCCAAGTCTCGTGTAATCTCTTACGGTAAATATATAAAGCTATGTGCGTTATCGAGTAGATTGGATACAAGCAACGGAAAGCAAAATTCAAATAAACGCCAACAAGACGACGGACGCTGGAAATCGATTTGTTTTCCCGGATTTTGTTATTTATCGCTGAAATTTAATACTGATGTATTTCGTGTTGTTTTAAAAGCTGTTTTTGAGTACCAATTTCTATTTTGACAAATACAATAATATGTTGTTTTGCTTCAGGCATTGTTGTCTATTCTACATAAAACATTAAAGGGAGAATACTGTCAGATTAAAGCTTGAAAATCTATGATTGTTTATTTATTCGTAAAATCTTGCCAACGCTCGGAACACTGACATTGGTACAAGTACAATAAAATACAATTTTTAATGTTTATTTATTTATTTATTGTGAACAACACATTACATGTTTATTTATTAATTTATTGTTCACAAATTAATTATGTTTTGTTAACAATTAATTATTTATTGTTCACAATTAATTTTGCTTTTTTTTGCAAAAAAAATTATTTATTGTTCACAATCAATTATTTATTGTTACAATAAATAAACATGTAATGTAATGTGACAACCACTTTTAGGCAAACATAACATTCACGAAGGGATACCAAAAATAAATTAAACAAAACAATTGAACTATAAAAACTAAACGAAAATCGATTTTAAAGTGTGAGGGAGCAACTATGGATATCCAGACCCAGCTCGTTTATCAGAATGCTCAATATTGAAGTAAGTAAGTAGCCTTGAAGCAAGCAACCTTTTCTCTTTTACAAAACAGTGATTGTTAGTTTATTCTATATATTTTATATCTTATACACCATACAGTTCAATAATCGTAACAAAACAAAATTCGAGATTCGATAAATCGTTTCAATTAAAGTGTTTCATTTCATGTCAAGCGGAGTAGGGTGTAATAGTTATAGCTTCTTACATCTTATGAAGTGTCTTAAAATAATTGGCGGTCCCATGATCTGAGAACTATCAGAAAATATAAATTTAGAGCGAATTAATTTTATAAATTTATTTGAACCTGTCCAAAGTTTTTTTTTACTCAAAAGCCTATGTATTTAGTAATAATATCGCTCAAACATAAATATTTGTTGTTATTATTTAAGTTATACTCGAGACAATAACTTTTACACGTACAAAGGATCGGTGATTAAAGTATCATTTATTTTGATATCTGTTTGATTAAGACGTTTGATTACTGACCGTATATTAGTGTGTGTCGGCTTATTCGACGTTTTGGAACACTAAGCTTTTGATTTGTGATTTCCTACCACAAAGCTTTACATTGTCATATACGATAAACAACAAACGTTTCGAGAATATTTATCACATAACAAGTAATGATACTAATAACGTATATACGCATATTCTTTACATACTAAGATGTATATATATGAGCAGTGTTGGCCTAGTGGCTTCAGCGCATGACTCCCATCCCTGAGGTCGTAGGCTCGATCCCCGGCTGTGCACCAATGGACTTTCTATCTATGTGCGCATTTAACATTCGCTCGAACGGTGAAGGAAAACATCGTGAGGAAACCGGCTTGCCTTAGACCCTAAAGGTAGACGATGTGTGTCAGGCACAGAAAGCTGACCCAATTGCCTACTAGATTGACTAACGATCATGAAACAGATACAGAAATCTGTGACTCAGATCTAAAAAGGTTGTAATGCCACTGATAAAAAAAGAAAGAAGTATATAATAACTAGCAGACCGGCCAAGCGTTGCTGTGGCTAAGGTTTTTGTAATATTACATAGTAGTAAACTATTCAAGGGAAACGGTGCTTTTTTGGTGGTAATGCCATTAAATTGTAGCTTATGTGAAACTTTGGTACTTTCAACACAGCGCTATCTGTTAGAATTGTGACTATCAAATAATAAACACATGTTTTGCAATAAAATAATATTCCGGCTATAAATTAAGATGTAAGCTATCTTTTAAGTTGGGTCAAACTGCACTCGGTGTGCAAATTTGATTTAAATCGGTTCGGTAGTTTAGTAGTCCATAGCGGACAAACAACGTGACGCGTAATTTATATATATTAAGATATGCTTACCATTATCAAGCCAACGATTCTCATTTGGAGCCCAAGGCATGATTAACTTTCATTGGCTTATTACACTGTTCACAAACAGTTACTACTTGATCTTAACTAAGTCCGATAAAAATGTGTATGCTTAATATTGAAAATTATGACAATTACATGATAATTTCAAGTTATTAATGGCAACGAATAAACGCTGTGATATATACTGATCAAGCGAATTTAATTCTCCTGTTTCTAGAATAATCAAATATGCAATTTAGGGTTCGTAATTAGTATTTAATGTGAGGTTTAGACTGCGGATCCTACAATTAATTGTCATTTGGTTCAAACCGTTAGACACTTAATCAGTGAGCAGTGCTTAATCTCGCTTTTTATAGACATTTGACATTTTTCTATTAGATTCGATTATTTAGCGGGGATTTATTTATGAATGATTAGAGGAGTTCATATGCTTAAACTACGTTTTTTTTTAAATAAAATCTCATTGTTGACCTGAAGGGTCGTGAAAGCTGATGGGCTTACGGGCGGGCTTTCTGGAGCTTTCTGGAAAGAAGGAGACTTGAACCTTGTCTGAAGAGCAGGAAGCTCACTGGAATGTGCATTTGTACGTAGTAAGGGATCTCGTTATGCATGGTGAAGGCGGTTTTTTCCCCAATTCGAACTACGGCTGTTCACCAATCGGTTTTTATGGCCGCAAATAACAGCCAGGGCAGTAAGGGAAGACTTCATGAAAGCCATATATAGACTTGAAGGACAACCTTTTTGCGTGTAAAGGAAGACCTCATGCATACTTAGCACTGACCCGGAATCTTACAAGAGTCTTCCTTAGTCTACTTAGTCCCATAACCACCCAATTGAGCGCCACTGTCTGTTTTATTGGCTTACCAAAGGCCAGACTAAATAAACAGACGGTACAGATACCGGCAAACATCTTGAACATTAAACAAGGGAGTGGGGGAAAGTTTGCGCAGCGCGGGACACAAACGTGAACTAATTCACTAATCACGCGATCGACACGTCACTCTACCGCCGCCACAACCGCCGAGTGATACCTAAAAATCGCTTCTTCGCAGGCAAGGACATTTGTTCAAGATGTTTGCCGGTATCTGTAACGTGTTTTTAGTGCAGGCAAAATAACATGTGTCACAGGCTCCTTTTTTTAATACAGAACTTTGACGTTTGTCCACAACCCCACGTGATGTTAAGTGAGATTTGGCCTATTGGAGGCACGCCCGTCCTGATGCATTTCAGGAGCCTCACTAATTACATTTATTGTGTCTCTCTCTTCAATCGGCAGCTCATTTCTGAGCGTGGTGGTCAGCAAGAAAGCATCTGGAGAGGACTATCTGTTATCGGTTTCTGCCCAGTGCCGTTCTAATGACAGTGTATAGGACGAAAAGTCTTTCACTTGATCGGTCCATCTGGTTCGTTGGTTGGTCATTTATTGTGAATAGAGACATGTTGGGTTCCTCGGTGAACTGTGTGATGTCTTGTAAATTCATTTAGGTATTACGGGTCAGTTATATTATTATACTAGCTGACCTGGCTAACTTCGTTCCGCCTAACAGTCTAATAATATCGTGTTAACTTTAGTTGAACTGAATTTAGGATTTCATTGTTTAACATTAATACAACTTTTTTAGACAATACAGAAATGTTTTATTGCTTGCCATTGCGAAAGAAGAATTACAGTTTTGCACACTCTTCTCTCTAGCGCCAATATTGCGATACTGCATGTTAAATCACTTTCTGATACACAATGTTTTTTTGATGTGGTAACACATGTCTTCGATTAAGATCAAAGCCTGGGGGTCTAGCCATATTGGTGTCGAAAAGTATTCTACATACACTACCGCTTTTGCGTAATTGTACTGTCGAAAACGCTTCGTTCGTAGCCAAGAGGCATGTCGATACATTACCGCAAAGTCGACAGCGTAGATGCGAGCTGCTGTTCGTAGCACCTTATTCCGTCATATTATCTCTGGATTAAATGTATTCCTAATGTCACTTTTATAAACAAATTAAAGTTAAAACTACAATATTATTGTAAATTTGCAATAATTGCAAATTCCAATTATTGGAAGCTGCAAAAGGGACATTAGAATGTCAGCAAGATCGGAACAATTTTCGATTTAAGTGGAATTTACGGAAGGTGCAAAGTGAATATATGAATTTTAATTGCATGTTTAAATCAATTATGGTTTGTTTCATGTTTTCTCAGAAATTTAAGGCTACAAATAAATACAATATTTTGAAATTGCATAATCGTAATCGCATAATATATAATAATAAGAAGTAATCATACTTTGATATTTTTAGGATTTGACCTCACAACTAATCTGCAAAATGAAGAAGCAACATATTTTCTTACCGCTTAGAAGAAACAATAGAAATAGTACTGTGGATTGATAAATAAAGAGTGAAAATAAGGTTGACTAGAAGTTGATAAGGAATAGAAGGATAGTCCAAGGAATTGAAAAACAATAGAAAACAACGTAGACTAGTGTGAACACTGAAATTAGAGTTTGATTTAAGCTTTAATTAGGTTTGGTGTTTGTGCTTGAACATTTTTAATGTCAATTTGTAAGCAGATTTATATAAAAGTGTAGATTTTATCAGTGATTTGCTACTAGTTAATATGTAAATGCAAAATCTGTTTAAGTAAGAAATGAATAAACATTGTATGTTATGTATTTGTCAGTTTTATTTTTGGTAATTTACCTATGTCTTCTTTAGTAGGAAAAGCCATTAAAGTGGTTAACAATATTAGTTTATTTTACAAGAATATATGCATTATATTTAGGAATATTAAACAAATAGGTAGCAAAATAAAAATGTTTCAGTTATGGTTATTTTTTATTAAAATAAGGCACCAAATATCTTCCTTAACATAATGCAGTCTACATAGAAAAATAAGCATATGTAACAACTTATTAAACAATACAGACATTTCTACTGAACACACACAGGTGCACCAAATTCAATGCATTACTACCTAATGTAGATGTATTCAATTATTCATATTTATATATGTAGATAATTAACTAATAAATGTAAGTGTTAATTTGCAGCAAAGTCAATATCTTGTTTGTGTGCTGTTATATACAAAAAATTGTTCAATGTCATAAAATTACTATGATACCTACAGTTACTATGAACACATCCTGGGCGATTAAAAAAACAGTGATTGTTTCCTTAACATAACAATTGTAAATAATAATAGTTATTTTAAAGAAATTCTTCCCAAAATCTACTAATCTAGTTTGTTTATAATAATATATCATTAACATTCAAACTGCTGAATTTATTAAGATTAAATGTGGAAGAACATAGTTTCAGTTACTGTTTCCTGTTCATGAGGTAATGTTACTTAACCAACCATTATTTCATACTCCACTTGTCTTATTTTTTACATTATTCATAAAATGCTTCATTCCCCATTTTAAGGTACATAATATAACACTTAAATTAATTAAAAGATAAGACTTTAATAAAACTTGTCCATTTCTGTTTTTTTTTAATATTTTTAGTTGTCTTATTAGCTTCTCTTTTTCTGAAAAGAAAATATTTTAGTTAGTACTTTGATCAAATAGAAAACTGACAAACTAAACTAAGATCGGTCCAAGGTTTGTTCAATAGGTAACATTAATATTAAAACTCTTTACTTAATTCTAAACTTAAAAATATACTTAATTTGTCACTTTGCTGCTTATTGTCAATTAAAGTTTTTAATAACCAAACAATGTCAGTAACTCCCAAGGGACTTGAATTCAAACTTCTCAT
Organism: Pieris melete; assembly: GCA_963693345.1. Lineage (NCBI taxonomy): Eukaryota > Metazoa > Arthropoda > Insecta > Lepidoptera > Pieridae > Pieris > Pieris melete. The sequence goes on along the minus strand of CAVNZK010000043.1, from coordinate 1,880,669 downwards.
TCATTAACAATATTATAATAACTTATTTTAAAAATTATTTAATACTTAATTAAAGAAAATATCTGCTTACCATTACTTAGTATTGCTCACTAGATTTTATATTTCTAAAGTTCATAAAGTATAAATCCACTTTTTTTGATTAATTTAAATCAATATTATATCATAATCAGCTTCTATTATAATTACAATAAAATATATTTAGAACTTCTAATTATGTTCATAAGTGACTGCTTTCTCATCTGAAATATACAAATAAAATGTACAATCATTTTACTTTGTGATTACATAATATATGCAATATTAAATGGTATATGTATTTTTCAAATTAAAGAACAATTTAATGAATTTACATGCAATATAAATATCAATAAAAGATATCCAATATAACTAGGATTTACCTCTACTAATTTGCTGATTTTCTTGATATTTTCATATTTATCTGTGTCTATTATGTTATCCTCGCATTGATTCATAGAAAAACTAAAACTCTTTACTTAAAAATATTAACTCTAGTTTTAATTATTACAATAATTACACGAGAACGTTAAAAAAGACAGATAACAAATTAAAACCATTTCGTTAAAACGTCCAAAATATGACATGTTTTTAAAACGGTAGTCATTTTTTCATTCCGACCCATTGGTGCCGACGATATAGTGAGGATATTTAGAACCATAGCTATTAAGAACACTACCGATCTTTGGGGTATTTCTGTAAAAATAATTAGTAGCATAATTGATGTAATTGCTCCCCATCTAGCTATAATTTTCAACAATTGTATTAAAAGTGGCGAGTTTCCCGATCTAATGAAACATAGTAAAGTTATTCCATTATTTAAAGCAGGTAGTATGTCCGACCCCAGTAACTTTAGACCAATTTCCGTACTACCTACTTGTAGTAAAATATTTGAAAAAATTATATTAAATCAACTGGTAAGTCATTTTAACGTAAACAAATTATTACATAATAAGCAGTTCGGTTTTACCAAGGGTCGCTCGACAGCCGATGCCGGTGTTGAGTTATATAGATATATAGTTAAGGCTTGGGAGGAGTCGCATGACGCTTTAGGTGTTTTCTGCGACTTATCCAAAGCATTTGATTGTGTCCAACACGAGACCTTAATCGGGAAACTCCGCCACTATGGCATCAAGAATACCGCACTGAATCTTCTGACTTCCTATTTACACGGAAGAACTCAGAAGGTTGAAGTGAATGGTAAGAGGTCCTCTGGGTCGGCAGTAGATATGGGGGTACCACAGGGCTCAATTCTTGGCCCTTTCCTCTTTCTTGTTTATATAAATGATCTACCTTTCATGGTAGAGAGAAAACATCACATAGTTTTGTTTGCTGATGACACGTCCTTGATTTTTAAAATCAAACGACAAATAACAAATTTTGACGGTGTGAACAATGCTCTGTCTTCGATTGTCCATTGGTTTAGTATGAATAACCTTCTACTTAATGCAAAAAAGACAAAATGCATTAAATTTTTTGCAAAAAATGCAAGGGTTATGGATACTGGACCAATTATAAACGGGGAGGAATTGAATCTGGATGATACAACTGTATTTCTCGGAATCACCATGGATTCAAAACTTCAGTGGTCCCCTCATATTAACGGATTGGCGAAGAGACTTAGTTCTGCAGCCTACGCGGTTAAAAAAATTCGCTCACTAACTGATGTCGATACAGCTAGACTTGTTTATTTTAGTTACTTTCATAGCTTAATGACTTATGGCTTATTATTATGGGGTCATGCTGCTGATGTCGAAACTATTTTCATCCTGCAGAAGAGGGCTATTCGTGCAATCTATAATTTAAAATGTAGGGAATCTCTTAGAGATAAATTTAAGGAAATTAATATACTTACCTTTCCCTCGCAATATATTTATGAAAATATTATGTATGTATACAAAAATAGTGATAAGTTTACTAGAATAGAACATACGCACAATGTTAATACACGGAACAAACGCAGGCTGCAATTTCCCCGTACTAGACTATCTAAAGTTAGTAATTCTTTTTTGGGGAAAGGGATACTCTTCTTTAATAAAATCCCAGAGGCTCTTTTATCACTGCCTTTCAATAAATTTAAGAAATGTGTTAAAGAAAAGCTGTGTAAAAAGGCTTACTATAAAGTCAACGATTATCTAGTTGATAAAATGGCCTGGGACTAGTGCTAGACAGGCTACTTCTAATTAATTTGCGATATTTGTTTTAAATAAGTGTTGTTTGATGATTTGCTGTTTTAAAAGAGTACCGAGAGTTTTTTACGCCGGCTTTTTCTCTCGGCCTACACCCTCTGTCTTCTTTGCCGATGAGTAGGGATGCCTTCAAATTTAATGACGTGGAATAAGTGATACATGTATCTTATGTTCCAAAATAAACATATTTGATCATATTTGATTTGATCATTAAAGATGGCAATAGTTGTACTGAATTATTGCAAACAGCAGCTTTTGAGATCACGCTAAAACATGGCGGAGAAACGCCGTTTTTTCTACACTGCCGAAACATTAATTGGTCGTTGGCTACCGAATAGCGTAAGCGTTATTGTGTGTCTTTTCGTAGCACTGTCATGGCGTCGCTTATTGTATCCCGACTCACGCCTTTAGGGCCTAGGCTACCGACTGTCGACACGAGCTGTCATTTTCATACAAATTTAGTTTTCGACTTTCTACATACACTACCGTTAAGCCATCTTGGCTAGACCCCCTGGTTATGCATCTCCTCATTCACTTCAAGGTCTGAATTTCTTGAACTGACACGAATTCTATGTAAAATGGTGCGTAATTTTGCCAACACATGGCACCACATGGTGTTTGCATTCGTAAAAATAATTTATTTATTCGAAAACTTATCCGATATTTTATACTTATTCTGCTATTCGGAGCGTAGAAGAATCCACCAAAAAAGACATAACTAACATCGGTCCAGCCAATCTTGAGTTATAAGTGGTGAAACTCACACTACTTTGTTTTATATATTAAGATATAGCATCAGATCTTTACAACAATTTCTTATTTGTCTGTACACAAAAATATCTGTTTCTATCATATATCGTAAATACATATTTGTTTCTTTACACACTTACATTCAACCAGTTATTATATCTAACAAAGCTCTTTTACAAGTGTATTCAGCAATAAATCGCAAATGAACAAATCAACAAGAAAATTACAACACCTCCGTTGGGTGGATTTAATTAACCGAATAACAAACAAGATGAATGAACTGTCAGTCGCTAATGCTCCGCTTGGATAAGAAGTGACAAGCCCCTTTCAACGTGTGTGGACGCTTGTATTGGAGAGATAAGCTGTGTTTTTGCAACTGATTTTAAACGAGAAAATAACAAATTGGAGCCTTCATTTGTTTAAATTCGAAATTTAAATTGTAACTTCTAATTATAAAATCTAAAGCCGAATTTACATTACGAAACTAGTGTTATGCATGTTGGAATGAGTTTCATGAAAATAGTTGCAGCACGTGTGAAACTACTTTAACAAAAAATAATAGTGTCGTGAAATCAACAGTATCACCAACGACATGGCTCTGTCAACATCAAAGCTTCATTTTGCGATGCAGAACGTCGTGGTACAGATGTTAATATATAAAATTCGAATTATATATTTTTATCAACTGACCAACGTTGGTTTGCCATTTTGGCGGTCATTTAGCTGCACGATGCACTCAAACACACACGTCTGCCCTGTGCAAATGCTTTCGCGACACTAGTTTTGTGTCGCGTTTTCATCGTGAAAGTAGTTGCGTGACATTAGTTTTACAAAAAATATGCGCATGGCACGAAATTTATCCAGTGTCGCGAAACCGATGCATGCATTATGAAACTGTAAATTTACACGTGAAATTGTTGATGAAATTTATGTCATAAAACTAATTCCGAGCCACTAGTTTCGTAATGTAAATTCGGCTTACATGTTCTACCAATGACAAGTTGAAGCCGATGTAACGGATATCGTATAATATAACGGAAATATTAATGCATCTATTTATCTCATTATATATCTCTATATGTCAAATACGCTGCTAAGAGAATATCCAATTTGTATTTTACTCAATTAGTCTATTAAAATGTTACAATGTTAGGGCCGAACTGAACATTTGTTAGAGGACGCAATTTTATTTATGGGACATGTAGCCCCTCTTCATGTCCCATAAATATGTCCTCACAATTTTTTTGTACGATGGATAGTTCAGGAGATATAGCCAAAAACGTGATTTCACCCCTTTTTCCAAGATGGCGGCCGGGTGACAAGTGCGCCAACCCCACAAACTTGGGTTTAAGCTTGTATTGACCCCCATAAATAAAATTGCGTCCTCTAACAAATATTCAGCCCATGTAACATTTCAATGGACTAAATTGTTTTCTTATTTGTACTTTTTCTTGGAGAGATATAATGGCTATGTTCGTAATTTTGTTTATTTTAATGTATTATATTATAAAAAGGATTTGTTATACGGGTAACGATTAAACTCAATAATAAATAGACCGATATCCAGCCGTGCGAAAGGGAGAAAAAAATCAATTATTGATTGCGAGCTGAAACTGTGATCAGACGTTAATGTAAAATATGCTGTAGCAATTCAAATTGCTGTGTTGACTACTTTAACGTTAATTTCTTTAATTATTTTCTCTTATAGAAAAAAGGTATAAGGCTTTTGTAATATCAGCGCACGCTAATAACATCTACAGCTACACTCACAAATGCATGTATCACACACCCATTCATACACTCACACATTCACGCATACTTATTATCTTATAAGACTTGTGTTTGATTAGTTGTAACACTAAAACTAATTTTTCTCAAAAACCTGTTTTAAATAATATGTTCCATGTATCACGCAATAATTGTTATCTAGTTACCCACAACACAACTGTGTGTGGGGACTAGCGAATGGTGAATTTTGTCACAACCCATTTGTCATGAATAAAGTTTTTGAACTTCTTTAGGCGCATGAGGGTAAATTTTTACGGATTAAACGCAATCATAATATTAGCGAAGATGTGCAGCGTTTTTGTCGAAAAAAAGAGAGATAGCGAGTGAGACCGATTGAGAGAGAGTGAGAAGGGCAAATTACTTAATAGAAATTCTACTTTTAAAAATAAAATTTCGTAAAGAGAATTTATGAAATATTAGTATTTTATATTGTATGCAAAATAATTTATTGAAATCTCAAATTACGAATTGTAATAGTAAATAGGTTTTTTGTAATAGGTGTTGATTCACTAGGAAAGATGATAAATCATATTTCAAGTCTGCGAGCGAAAATAAAGAAAATCAATAAACGAAACTACTAAGGTACTATCTCTTCTACCTCACAATTCTAAATTTCCATTACAGAAGCGACCAGCTTAGGGGCTTATAATACATTCACAAGTTGCTGTTGAACGGAAATCGGCTTTCAATGTTACTTTATCGCTTCCAATTCTATTACACTTTATTTGCAATGGTATTGTTTTAGGAGCTTTAAGAATGGATCACAATTTAAATATTGAATGAGATATACTTTCGGTGTCATTATTTATTTATTCGTTATTTTATATTGCATCAAATCAATCAGGACGCTATCTGCAAAGATTTTTAATTTCAACATTTGCATAATATTTTCTGCTTTTTTGGGCCATTATTGTTTAATAACTTCTTCTACAATTAAAAAAAAATTGCTGTTTCTAAATTCCTAAGTAGCCTTGATAACGATGCAACCTAAAATTTGTTATTCATAGCCTTTTGAGATTCACTTTTTTTTTTTTACACACTATGACTAAACAAACTACTGCCCACAACCAGTAGTTTAGTCATATCTTTGTATATTTTCTGTCCGCGATGAAGTCTGTTACCACGAGACTTTAGTCCTATTATAGACACCAGCCTCTCACAAAGGCATTTAAAGATGTAAAATGTATTGCATTTTACTTTGTGAAGAGGGAAATACTTAGTAGTTAATTATTGTAATTATTATAAAAATGATCATTACAATAATTAACTACTTTAACATATGATGCTTGCTGCGATATCTCCGTAGTCAACGCAAGAAAGTATGGGGAGGACTTGTGGATAATTTATCTATCCACCAAGGCATGAAATGACCGAACAAATATAATAACATCTAATATATAAAATTCTCGTGTCACAGTTTTCGTTGCCATACTCCTCCGAAACGGCTTGACCGATTTTGATGAAATTTTTTGTGCTTATCCGGTATCTATGAGAATCGGCCAACATCTATTTTCATCCCCCTAAATGTAAGGGGTAGTCCACCCCTAAATTTTTATTTTTTAGACCAAATTTTTAATTTCTATTTTTTTATGATACAATATACAAAAATACATACAACCCCTAACTTTCACCCCTCTACGATCAACCCCTATTTTTTTATTACACATGATGTACATGGCAAAACGACGTTAGCCGGATCAGCTAGTAATCATATAAAGATCTTTTAAAAACGTTCTTTAAAGTTGATAACCAAAAATTGGCTGCGGTTAGTGTTATTAAGCAGTGTTGGCCTAGTGGCTTCAGCATGCGACTCATCCCTTAGGACGTAGGTTCTATCCCCGGCCATGCTCCAATGGACTTTCTGTCTAAGTGTACAATGTACATCTAACACTCGCTCATACGGTAAAGAAAATGACCAGAAATCAGTGACATGTGTCAGATAGAGGGCTGATCACCTACTTATCTATGAAATAAAAATGATAAAAGAAACGGATTATAATTATTTTAGTGGCATTAAAAAGTCCCTCGATACTAATAAAGATTATCTACTATATAAAAATAAGTCGGGTTTTCCTTCCTGACAAGAAAATTCAGGAAAAATATCAACAGAAAAGCGGGATCACCAAACGAAATGTTACATAAAATGAAGCCATCTGGTGGCGAAACGGAGTTCGCCGAGTTTGCTAGTATTATATATACCAATGGACTTTCTTTCGATTTAACATTTGGTCGAACAGTGAAGGAAAACATCCTGAGGAAACCGACATGTCTTAGACCCAAAAAGTCGACGGCGCATGTCAGGCACTGGAGGCTGATTTAAAAATGATCATGAAACAGATTGAGAAATCTGTGGCCAAGACCTAAAGAGGTTGTAGCGCTACTGATTCATATTATATTTTTATTTCGTAGCATAAAGAAAAAGGAAACTTATTCTTTATGCACGAAAAATACAATTCGCTTTAGAAGTCCATGAAGTTTCACTCAGAATAACTTTGTTAATTCAATGATTTTGAAGTAGAGAAATATTTATCAATTGTAAAGCTGTTGGTGACAGAAAATTGTGACCAATGAAATATTATGTTGCGAGACACCTTGTCATCACTGAAATAGCCGGGTTCAGCTAACGCGATTTGTCACTTCATATATTACAACGAATAATAGTCTAAGTTTAGTTTTATGTTTATTTATTAAATTTACCAACATACACATTTTCGTCACGATCGTAGAACAATGACGTACATACTCGTATTTGAAAAAATCCAAACTCCACTTTTTATGCTGCCCTGTAAAGTTTGCTATTTGTCAGATCCGTCACTATTCTACGACTATGACGAAATATACAGAATTTACAACATTTTAAACTCTATAGTAAAACTTAAAAACTGATAACTAGAAAATTGAAACAATTTCCGTTGCATAATTGCGTCGCACATTTATTAAATACAATCAATTTAACATAATTAAACTATTTACCATTTTATCTACATAATAGTGATTTTTGCCGCAGACCACTATGTGGGTCCTTCAAAAAAAATTGCGTACATTTCTGAAAAAACCGGCTACGCACTTGCGAGCCACCTGGAAATGTAAGTGTCCAAAGGCGGCGGTTTCACTTAACATCGCGTGAGCCTCCTGTCCGTTTGCTCTACAAAATTCTGAAGGTTGATTTTATTTTCCGAATATTTCCGGTATGAGTGCAGTACATCCCTACCCTAAGCCTTAAGGGGCGTTAAAATATCATACAAAACCAATGTGTCTTTGTCGAATTTATTTAGTAATTTATAGCAGCAACAGAATCTGGTTCGAAGCGGATTTATTAAGGTTTTAGCTTTGTTACAATTTATTGAGCTTTGTAGCGAAGAAGTAGAAACCTGTCTCTTGAACAAAATTTAATAACCATCGTTAGCTCTTTATCGCTTTGAAATTAATTTAGTTCGGATAGTGGATTTTCCAAATAATGATTCAAATTTATTCGAATAGCGTGTTCTTTGGTTTCAAGGTCATTTATATTTTACATTGGCCGCCATTGTCTAATTACAACCTTTATTATTATCGTTGGAAATTATCAAATGACAAATGATAATAATGTATAAACTAAAGAAATGTTAAATATATTAAATAACACTTACAATATCATTAGTCGACTATAATAATGAAAAATGGGTAAATAGAAAACTGCAATTTAAAAAGTTTGGTCCCGGTGGCAGGGTACCTTTAATGCTGGCAACATTTCCTCACGCTATTGTTACTATTCTCTTATTTGATCTTTAACTTATTTCCAACACACAAATGTGATAAATAATATTATGTTTATTATGTTTATTTGTTTCTTATGTTTTTCTATGTGGAACCAGCTGCCCACAGAAGTATTTCCGAACCAATTCGACTTAGGGTCCTTCAAGAAAAGAGCGTACCAATTCTTGAAAGGCCGGCAACGCACTTGCGAGCCTTCTGGCATTGTGAGTGTCCATGGACGGCGGTATCACTTAACATCAGGTGAGCCTGGTGCCCGTTTGCCTCCTATTACATAAAAAAAAAAACAAATATATAGTAAAAATTAAAAATTTATAAATAAAAATAAATGTAAAAAGTTTGGTCCCCGTGGCAGTGAACCTTTAATGTTGTCATTTACTCGCTGGTTGAGCGAAGAAAGCACCAGCTCTGGGGTCACCACTCACCGGCACTATTTACCAGGCGCCAACTTAGTAATAAGTTTCGACTATCGATCGGTACGCACAACAGATAAACACATTTTTTTAATATTATATCTTACTTGCATCTTCGCTTGTAGATTTATTGCGACCTCTTCAATAATAATTGTTATATTTCTGTAAAAATAACAGCAGCAGAAGCTGGTTAGTAGCAGTGATCTACGAAAGTTACACATATGATGACTATATAAAATGATTATTTACATATCAATCCATAATAAAATACCTTCCTTAAACGTCTCCAGAAATCACACATTATGTATTGACTATAATTGAAAATTTTAATAACATATAAGGATAACACAATCACAGAAAAAAAAATAAAGTTAATCAATACGAACTGAAATATGTTATTTTTTAATTATATTGTATCATAATTATCCTATTATACGCAGCTTACGATTAATTAGTGGACTGTTTATAATATAAAGATAAAATAAATAAAAAACAGTGGTTCAAATAAATAGTCCAGAATTATTCGCATCTCCGTATAAAAAAAACCTTTTTTGTCCAAAACAACCACGCATCCTTACGTCAAAATCCCATTTGACGTTTGGGTCGAACAGCGCTGAGTCTCTGAGTCTCACCCTAGGAGCGTAACCCTATAGCTGGACAAATTAATTTCACATAAATTTTGATTTAATTGAATCAATCCCATTACATAAATAGTTAATGCATAAATTAACAAACACCAGTGATATACGGTAATCGCGTTTGCGGATCAGGGATAGATAATTTACATTGATCCTACTTTGTTAGTGTGCTATCAATACGGATAGGGCTGCAATTAGTTCCCCAGGGTTGCCACAAGGTATTTATTCCTTGATGGGAACAATTTGTATTTCCACGGGGAATGTATCCTAAATGGGAATGTCTATAGTTACACATTTACAGCTAATTTTATTAAGAGTTGTCAAAGACCGAAATTAGCACGGGCAGATACCTTAATAGCTAGAAAATATTTTTATAAAATACTTTTATTAAAGTGTTTTTAGGGAACGAGAATCAGACAGGTTACCACGAAATTTAAAAAAAATAATTGTTATCTTAATGATAAGCTGTCGTACATTGTATCTCATGTATATTAAAATAACTGCAAAAATGATATGGAGTGCCAATTATTAATCATTAATTATTATAAAACTTTTAAATTGTGTAAGTGTAACTGAATTTCTTTAAAAATATTCTAACTAAAGGTACAAAGTTCCCTCGTTGTTCCCTCAAATAAGACACCAGAAATTTTGAAAATTGTGTTATTGAGAGTAATCTGTAAAATTCTTTTATAGACCCCTGTTCTATAAAAAAAAATTAACAAACAAACGGGCAGGAGGCTCATCTGATGTTAAGTGATACCGCCGCCTATGGACACTCTCAATGCCAGAGGGCTCGTGAGTGCGTTGCCGACCTTTTCTGTATTGGTACGCTCTTTTCTTGAAAGACCCTTAATCGAATTGGTGCGGAAACAATTCAGTGGGCAGCTGGTTCCACATAGTGGTGCGCGGCAATAACTGCCTTGAAAAACGCTCAGTTGTGGAACTGCGGACGTCGAGGTGATACGGATGGAATTTCGTACTCTGCCTCGACGTCCGATGATGAAACTCAGCTGCGGGTATTAATCCGAACACTCTCCATGAAAAATGATTTCAAAAATCTTTATGTAAAATAACTTGTAAATAATCATTAACCGTGATTAAGGACTGGTTGACGCCATCTTGCATAGATAAGCGTTTTGGCGGGTTATTAAAATAATGAATATTTAATTCGAATTTTCAAAGCGATTATATGAATAATTTGAAATGGTTTTAAAAACCCTGTCAAATTAAAAAACATTTCATGTCAAATTTAACTATTTCACTATCTTGTTTAATTTCGTCTAAGTAAAGTTTGAATATTATATTAGACATTAGTAAATAGTATGTTGTTTTCAGATTTTTTCATAGACTATTTAAGGTTCAGGCTATACTTAAAATAGACTATTGTCTAAAATATAAAATCTAGTGAAAATAACATACATACTATTTACTAATACATATAATATTCAAACTTTACTTAGACGAAATTAAACAAGAAAGTAAAATTAATATATTATATAAGTATGTTATTTTCACTCGATTTTATATTTCCAATGATCATGAAGCATACATCAACTTGATTTGATAAATATATATTAGCTTCTGATATAATTACAATAATATATTTAACTTCTAGTTTAAGTTTCTTTAGTGACTGCTTTCACTTCTATGAAAAACAGCTTAAAATGAATTCATCAGTCAGCGCTTTAACAATAACAAATACCAAAACCAACGAAAGAGCACAAAGCCCCTAAATTGATTCTATCCCAATTTAAATTTACAACTTATTTGAAGAAACTTGAATCTGCGCTTTCGAGGTTGATGATTATTGCAGAATAATTAAGACGGGTTGCCGGCCGAGTCGGAATAACTGTCTGCCTTTGTCCATAATTGCTTCATAATAGCTTAGATTTACGTACTCTTAATTTATTTAGAAGTAACAAATATTTTGGATATAATTCAAAACAACATTTTTTCGCTATCAGATACTTAGGAAATTTCGAATATTTTTATTAGTATTTACAATATTCTTAACTATCTATATCTAAAAAAATGATTATTATAATTATAGCCTCTTTTCGGACATTACAGTATTTTTTTTATTTTTCGTAGATTGTTCTTTTGTTCAACTTTTGCGTGTCCGTTTGCCAGGTAAAGGCCTCCTCCAATCTAATCCAGTCTGGCCTTTCTATGGCCACTCTACCCAATGTGTTCTTCATTATGTTGTTGTTTATTTATTATTGGTGGGTTTTGCTCTAATTTTCCACGGGGACTAGCCGGGTTGGGGAATAAAAAATGATAAATAGACAAAACAAATTTAAAAAGTTTGGTCCCTGTGGCATTTTGCCTTAAATGTTGGCAGCATTTCCTCGCTGTATTGCGATACTTATTCGTTGAGCGAGGAAAGCACCAGCTCTGGGGTCACCGGTACTATCTACCAGGCGCCAACTTAAATCTTTAATTAGCGCCTGTGCACTTGAACCCCACGGCTCAAGGGAGTCTTTCTATTTACTCCAAAGGGAGTAACCATTCTCTGACAACTCTGCACCTGTCATCACAGACTACCATATCCACAAATATTAAACAACCTTAGTTAATATATAACTACTATTATTATCATTTAATCGGTGACCTGCACTCCAACTTTTTTAACACTAGACATATTGTTCCCATCGCAATCGCTTAAAAAAATATATCCTTAGAACAATATCAGTATCAGACATTTAATGTCACTGGAATCACGAATTTTAAAATACTTCCGTTACACACACCATATACATATTCCCTCTGTAATATTACTCTTTAGTATGTAGACGTTTTAATTGGCGTTTTGATTAAAAAAAAGTAAGTAAATAAATGATAAATAAGTTAGGGACATGATAGTTTGCACCAGATGTTATTTCAGGCGATTTATTATTCAGCTCAACGCTCATTATTATTTGCCAATGATATTCTTAAGAAATACAGTCGATTATACCTTTACAATTTCGTTTCAATCAACTCAGTTCGATATTCGTTATTTATTTAAATTGCTTATTATTTTTAATTTTGGTAATAAAGTTATTTGAGTTGAATTCAAAAACAAAATTCCTTTAAAGATAACTTAGTAAATTTATTTTGACTCGGGATCAAATTAATTTACTTTCTTACGACTAAAAAACAAATTTAAATTCCTTTATATCATTATAAAACGAGGATTAAGAGTACAATGTTAGTTGCCATGGTTTCCAATATTGGCGTTTATGGGTTTCTGTTCTGGTAGGTAGGTAGGTGGTAGGTCTTCTTCTAGCCTAGAATTTGGAATCGAGAATACTACAGACTTTTCCAGACCGTCCATGTTTCTACACTCGACTATGGTTACCATTAAGTTTATTTATTTCTTTAAGCCCTAAAACAATACATAATAAAACTACGACATATTAATTACACACATACAAATTATGTTAGAAGACCGAAATAATTTACAATTTTAATGTATAACCTAAATAAAAACTTAAAAACAATATTGAAGCAGAAATATTGATCTGAAACATCAATATAGTCATTAATATTCGTGATATAAGTGTAAAAGCGAGATAGCCTATTTTGTAGCCGTGGTAACATCTCTAACATTAAATGCATGTTTAATAAGACCATTTAGAAAAAAAATGTTGTTGAGGGAGCAGTGTTGGGGTAATGGTTTCAGCGTGCGACACTCATTCATGAGGTCGGTGGTTCGAACCAACAGTTCATTAATGGACTTTCCTTCTATATGCGCAGTTAACACTCGTAAGGGGAAGGAAAACATCGTGAGGAAACCGGCATGCATTAGTCCTAATCGGCGTGAAGCACCTAGGATTCTTTAATAATAATAAATACCAGTACACACAATAAATAAAAAATAAAAAAGTTTTGAAGATAATGCATTTAATTGTTGCAGGTTGATGCTTGAAGACCACATGTACTCATCTTCGAAGAAAGCGGCCTGCTGGCTGGCCACATTCCTCAGCGTTTTTGTTACTGGTAACATAAAATATGTATTTCACATTGTCACAATAATAAGTTTCAAGACACTAGTTTAATACTTCGTTAATATTGGCTTAATTATTCAGTATGTATAAAGCTTCTATCTAGCGAAACTGTATCATCGAAACCAACCTTCTCTCTATATCATTTTTGTCGCCATCACTATACAGTATTTAAACAAAAAGAATGCGTTAATCTCATTCAACCTTTGGTGGTTCTCTCTGTCAAAATCGAACTGACAATTGTCATTATTTTTAGATGTCACCGATATAGCGCAAACCCATCATTAATGGATGACATAGATTCTTTTCCTTAGAGCAAGTCTTAATTACATTAAGAAAAAGGCCACTGGTACACAGCCTTGTAATTCATAAAGAACAGAGCGGACTAATTCTTAAAAGGCCAGCAACGCACTTGCGAGGTGGCAGCGTGAACTCCCATGGGAGGCTATGTCACTTAACAACAGATGAGCCTCCAGTCAGTTGGCCGTCTGTTCTATAAAATAAAGTTGCGGGAAAAGACTAGTGGAACTCGTGAAATCTGTGCATTTTATATAATATTATATTTTAAAATAAATTGAACAATGGGTACAAAATACATAACAAAATGTTCTCCTGTATCACAGGGTGAAATTCTTTAAAGCAAGCAACGAGACTCTTCTAACACTTGAAGCAAATATTCCGCTAATCATTTTACAATTCACGACATCGACAAGTTAAGACTCTTTTCTCAACGAAATTGAATATTAATTTGTTGGAAAATCTTTTTCAACTGGATATTTCGGTTCAGCGCGTTTAATAATTCAACGTCGCGTAGAAAATCTATGCTTACCATTTGAATTCCAATATTTAATGCAATAGCTGTACGATTTTTAATATCCGACATTCACAAATTCAATTAAAATATAGTTTTTAGTACGACATCAGATTGTAATAATCATCTTGGTATCGTATTTTGAATCACATTGATCTTTTAACCGTGGTGACATAAGGGTGTAAGAATATTTAAGTATTTATAAAATGTATGTAACACCATGTTTATATTTAACATGATTTTTTATAGAAATTTAAATTTGTTTAGGTCTATGTAGAATTTATTGTTTCAATTATTCATAGCGCCATCTAGTAGCAAGTTGCGTTTGGTATTGATTCTGCAAATTGCTAAACATGTTTTAATGCCATCTACTGATATCTATCAAACATCGCGTAATTTGGAGTATTTTCGTGTTTAACAAATTAGTTATATTTATATTTCAAGATGATATATTTTTACACATTAGTCTTATATTTCGTAAAAAAAAGAGGACTGATTTTCATAATACGAAAATAATTGGTTAACGATTTGGCCAACATAAAAAACATCACAACAACTATTCAGTATTCGACTGTCGGTAAATACTAAATATTATGTTTGTCAATCATCCAACGTATTAATTAATGTCTAACGAAATACCAATCAAAATATGTTTATCTTATTTTTAGTGCCAACAAAAGTTGCTAAAACTTAAACCTAGGCTATTAATAATAGCTAGCCTATATTAATAATAATAAATTAACGGAAGTTAAAAGAGCAATCGGATCAAAAGTGTAATAGAATTAGCAAACAGTTAGAGACTGATCACATGTTATAACTTATTAGTGTAGTGAGCTTGATTTGCAATTAAATTTACTTTTGTGTTATGTGGTTTAGTGAATACTTGAAAATGACTTTTTAAGTGTAGTTATAACTATATTTAAATGAAAAAACAGTACATTTTAAATTAAGCAAAGTTAACAACAATAACCTTTTCCATCACGGTCCGTCCAGCCATGTCAATTTATTTAATTTTAGGTGAAATGCCAATTCAAGCTGAGGTTGAACCGGAATTTCTACAGGCATTGGAAAATCACACAGTCACACAGGGTCGGGATGTGCACTTCACGTGTGTTGTCAATCACCTATCACATTACCGGGTAAGTGTATTTTTATTTATTTAACGTTACTTTCTTGGAGTGTTGTTTATACTGAAAAGAAAATATAGTTGGTAAATATTCCGTATAGCGGCACAGCGATTTTGAGGCTGATTTTTTTTACAGTCGTGTTATGATCTGTAAACATCATAACTAGTATTGTTATGATGACGCATGAAAAAAAAAATCAATTTATTTTAAAAAAATATTAATATACTAACCTAACCGAACAATATTAATAATAGGTTTTTTGGACAGCTTCGGCGCTGCGGGAAATGCAGCCCCTCCGCCCTTGCGTACCAAAGCACAGGCGTTTTATTCAAGCCTCCGCAACATCGGCTTTTTGGTCGCCCCCGGCGACCAGCCTTAGCCGCTACGGCATGCATAATCCCTGTGCTTTGTTACAGCGGGTGGGGGCTGCTCTTCCTCTGCGCCTCCGATTTTTACATACACTTTAGGGGTAAGGCAGACAAGACCACGTGGATAGTGGGGAGCTCTGATTCGGTTTAGGGTACTTTTTGAATTTTGTTTTTGTCAAAAAAGGTCATGCGCTATCATAATAACACTAGTTATGATGTTGAGAACTCATGACGAAGTCATCAAAAAATATCAGCCTCAAAATCGCTGGTGCCGCGATACGGAATATTTACCATATAGTCTTATCAGCTTACATTATTTGTTGAGTTTAAAAAGAATATCCTATTGTGGTCTTATATTCTAATTTCGAAGTTAATAAAGGAGTAAACTATGCAATGAGTGTTAACATCAATAACGATTTGGTACTTAACTACCTACTATTATCGGAAAATCTAACTGTATCTAACTGTGTCTTTATATAAATCTTCACAATGCAATTTTTGGCCAAACATACCTACAATCTACATAGACTTATTTGAAAGCATAGATATGTAGATGCCAAAACATAAGCCTTAATCTTAGTTTGAGTATGTCAAAATTGTCAATCTTAATAAATATAGATACGTTTTAAGATTTATTATTTATTTTATCTATGAAAAGAACTAAAGTTATTATATGACT
Source organism: Pieris melete (assembly GCA_963693345.1). Taxonomy (NCBI): domain Eukaryota; kingdom Metazoa; phylum Arthropoda; class Insecta; order Lepidoptera; family Pieridae; genus Pieris; species Pieris melete. Next base: position 1,864,152 of record CAVNZK010000043.1, on the reverse strand, counting down.
ATAAATCTATAATATTCTGTTGTTCTATTTATTATTTATATGTTCTCGCCAAATAAGTCATGACTTAAAGGTCTTTGTTACCAGGTCATAAAATTAAAAAAATAGATTCACTTCCATAATTTAAACAATTCACATTTACGAATACACAACAGTGTATTTACTACACAACAGTCAAGCAATCAGCTGTCACCATCCTTGGATACGCGTGGGACGCTGTACATAAACACACACGGTCATTCGCGCAAGCGCCCTGTGCCGCCTAAACAGAGCAGCACACTCAGGCACGGTAGAAAGAGTGGGAGATACTAGTTCCTCTCCCTTCCCCTCGATCTTACGCTTTTTCGATCAGCATCACGTGACCCTGACGCGAGTTTGAAAGTTTTTACCCATACAAACAAGTGCTCAGCGCCGCTAAAGAAGTTTTCACTTCAAAAATATTTTTTTATATGTTCTGTGTATTTTCTATACACTATGTAGTCTGTGCATCTCCTTGTTTGTGCTGTGACGGTGGTATTATATCGGTTACCGATTTTAAGTTGTTAAAAAGCAATGTTTTTGAAGTTATACTTCTTTAGGCGCGTTATGAAAAATTTATGAGAGTGAAATTTTACGATGCGCGCGCACCGTGACGCGCAAAATTTTCAGTATGGGCGCCGAGCGTGCGCGAGCGAGATGGGAATAAGACAATCTACAAGTAAAAAGAAATAGAATATGCGTGACGTTAGCAGCTATGTCAAGAATTTTGAATGACCATAATGACATTTGTAGTAGGTACCTTTTAAACAAATAAAGGAGTTAATTATTTTTTCAAAGAAATTTAGCAATACTTTTTCACAAAGACCTATTGTTACTTAGTTAAAAGGTTATGAAACATACCTAGTTATTAAATTGAATTAATAATATAATAAAATAATAGATAATAATTATTATTAATATTAATTAATAATTGAATAATATACAAATAAAATAAAGTTAAATTATTAACGCTAAATATTTATTATTAATTATTTAATATTAAAAAAAATAAAGAAAGCCAAAGAAGTATAACTTCTTACGCGCGTAGATAAGTACACGCACCATTTTTTTAAATATAAAGATACACTAATAATATTATTTGCTAATGGTAGACTTAAAAGCTAAAAAGTACCAAAAACCCAATTACGGACTGATACCAGATTTCAACTACGCAATTAGGATAAAACGTTGCGTTGGTATGTTGTTTGATATCTTTGTTATCATTTATAACGAAATTTTGGAAAGCGTACAAATTGGATCCTGAATTAAATTAAAGAAACATTGGAGATTGTACTTACTATTTATTAAATCACTGATTTAGCAGCTATATTTCGGACGACTGTTTACAGAATGTATATTATTTTATTTTTGAAGTGAAACTTCTTTATAGAAATTTTGTAGCAAATCGTCACGTTTTTCGGTTACGCGCCATGTTGCTTTTTGAAGTCAAGTTTCTTTATCGGCGTTGGAAAAAAAATTACTGTCACATTTTTCGGTTACGCGCCACCTTTTTCTTGTCCCTTCCACGGTTGATCCGAAGAGATTCGAAGCTATTAATGACAAAAATATATAATAACGATAGCAATGATAGTAATAATTATATTACAATTAATGAAATTCTGTAATAATCTTAGTAGTAATAAGGTAAAATTAAATAATTGTATTTGTATTCATGTCTATGATAATAAAAGCCTTTTGTTAAACTTTATCTAATTTAACTTTATTTAACCAATTTCTGTAAAGTTGCATATAGTAGATCATAGAAAAATAAGGTCATAAAGAAGTTATACCTCTTACGTGTGTACATATAGTACACGCACAATTTTTTTTTATTTAAACAAAATCGAAACTCACGTTCGTAACTTGTAAAAAGTAACAATGAGGTTATTAATATATTAAAAACTAGCTGACCCAGCAAACGTCGTTTTGACATGTATATAATTTATAATAAAAAATAGGGGTTGATCGTAGAGGGGTGAAAATTAGCTGTTGTATGTATTTTTTAATGCTGTATCATAAAAAAATAAAAAAAATTTTTTACTAAAAATAAGAAAAAAATGGGTTGGACTGCCCTTAGCATTTAAGGTGATGAAAAATAGATGTTGTCCGATTCTCAGACATACCCAATATGCACACAAAATTTCATGAGAATCGGTCAAGCCGTTTCGGAGGAGTTTAACTACAAACCGCGACACGAGAATTTTATATATTAGATAATTAAGACGTGAACATTACAAACATTGTTTTGTTTAAAATATTAATTATAACTTCTTCCATAAAACACAATAAGCTGAAGTTTAAACAACATTACGCAAATATTTGTACCTAATGGACGAGAAGAATTTGAAATTATAATTTCGCTTATAAAAGGTAAAAGGCTAAACTTTATTTCGTGTCACGTTAATTACGAGCTTTTTCACTGAGACAAGAGTCATAAACTTATTAATGTAGAGTAATTTATCTCCGGCCATAATGAAACGGTCGTATTGTTAAAAACTGAAAAATATTTGCTTATTATGTTACAAAGAGCAAGGATCTCAAGAATGATAACCCAATTTTTAATTCTCAAATAAGGTTAATTAGAGTCATAATTTTGTTTTGTTATCATACAATGACAGCAGTTCTCGGAGTCGTTCATTATAGAAACACAAGCCACGCATAAATAAGTTCACCATAGGGTTTCATTCATCATCAGTCGTTAACTACACGCGCATTAATGCTTGGCATTTCTTTTAGTCAACAGGGATAATGTAAATAATAATACATAGTCCTTGCTTACACTGTATTTCAAAACATACTATACATTTTAGCTGTTAAATGTTTTGTCCATATTGTATTGTTGTCTAGTATTGTGTAGCGAATTTGCCGAAACTTCTTTATCGGGGTGGAAAAAAATTTAGTGTAACATTTTTTCGGTTACGCGTCACATTTATTCGTTACGCTCATCTGTTTCTTGTCCCTACCACGGTTGATTCGAAGAGATTCGAAGCCATTTAAAATAACGATAACAATGATAGTAAAAATTCTATTACAATTAATGAAATTCTGTAATAATCTTAGTAGTAATAATGTAAAATGAAATAATTGTATTTGTATTCATGTCTATGATAATAAAAGTCTTTATCAAATTTAACTTTATTTTTGTAAAGTAGCATATAGATCATTTTTCGACAAATAAGGTCATAAAGAAGTTTCACTTCTAACGTGTGTACACTAGTACACGCACATATTTTTTTTTAAGAACTGGGGGTAAACAGGCAGAGGCTCTCAATGCCAGAGGGCTCGCGATTGCTTTGCCGGCCTTTGTCCATGCGATGACTGCCTATTCTAGGCGTCCCGTAGGCTTGTTTCCGGAGGGGATAATAAAAAAATAGTATTCATACTAAAATAAGAAATGAACTCGCACCCATTTTCCAAAAACCGCATTTGCGCTGCTTTTAACTGAAACATGATAATCGTAAAAGCTGAATATTAAATAGTGCCTAGAAATTAAAGTTGATCTCATGTACAAATTGGATAATGGAAGATAAGTGAGCAGTAATTACGCTTCTGCCAACGTCGTTGGTCATTACGCTCCGTATTAAATGAAACCAGATAAAAACTTTTTCAAATAAAAATTATTTTCTCGCAAACTTTTACGACAGTCGTTCGAGACGCCTGTTGCTTTTAAAAGGTGCTGCGGAATGTTTATGATCCGCATATCAAGGCTATACGTAAAATCAGCGTGTTTGGGTACGAAAGCACGGCTGTCTTTCGAACAGTTGCAGGATTTAATCTTACAAAGGAAAATAATTATTTCGCTAGACACGTATTCAATAATTTTAATAAATCTAGCCCAGATTTAAGCAAAGGATTACTTTCTTAAAATTCTATATTTCTGCGACTATATAACTTGGCGAATCCTTGAAGTGAGGCTATGGAATGGAATTCACTTCCCGTCCCTGTTCGCTTAGCTCCTTCTCAATCTTCTTTTAAATCTCTACTGTACAAACATTACCTGTCCACATCGTATCCCTTACTTTCGTACCAACCGATGTGAGACCAATCTAAAATTATGATTCATGTGTGTTCTTTTTAATATTGTGTCCTTTTTAGTTTAGTCTTTGTTTTTTTGTTACTGTAACTTTATGTATTATGTATTCCTGCTCTTCTTGCTTGCCTTATCTAATTTTATTTTCTTCTCTTTTTTTCACTGTGGTTGCCTGGAAGAGATCGCTCGAAAGCGATCAGGCTGCCAGTTTCCCTCCTTTTCATTTAATTATGTCAAATGTATTATCTCTGCATCGAAGAATAAATAAATGTATCTGATACCAGCGAAAAAAAATTGGGGGGTCCATGAAATGAAAATGGGGGTCCACAATAGTGGATCTCAACACATACACTGATAGTACCTATTTACTTACATCATACTATCTTATAATATCAAAACATATACATTACAAACAAATAGATGCAAAATTTTATTTTGAGAAGTTTTAATTTAAATTCAATTACTAAATGTATAAATTAACATGTGTTTTTACTTTAAGTTTTTAACACTAAACTTCACTACAGTTAGAAATTTACAGGAAATCAATATCAGGTAAGTAGGGGGTCTACCCAACGCGGAAAAACATGGCAAGGGGTCTTAGACACCAAAAAGTTTGGGAAACTCTGGTCTAAATGCTACAACCGTAGGCTAATAAATGACTTTAAAATTAGTACAGAGCTGTAAGGTAAATGAAATAAAAACTCCGAGTACAATATTACAGAAGAAAACAAAAGAAATAGGAGAAATTGTACAAAAGACAGTGTCGTAACGGCACACGTCGTTCCAGAACAATACGTTAATAACGTTGGTGCACGGAAGCGGGACTGGCTTCAGTCGGAAATAATTTTCACAAACAATGAAATTGTTACTAATTTATTTTCCAACCACAACAAAGCGAGATGTCATATGAAAAATGTGCGGAAGCAGTGCGGAGACGTACATTCCTTGAGCGTTTACTTACAGCAACCTCCATGTTTCACCTTTACAGTGCCATTAAGTTTTGCTACAAACAATGTGAACTATTTAAAACTTCGAAGCAAGTATTGTAGGCACAATTTATTAAATTAATCCTACATCGTTTCAAGCGTTTTGTATTTCAAATTATAGTTTAATTGTGATTATAATGAATATAACTTTGAAATTTAACGCGTATATTACATCGACTATTAGCTGGTGATTACGCAAGATATGAGCTAATGAATAGCTTTTTTATTTGCACATTTGGTTTATGGATCACATCACAGAGATGCATCACTAGCATAAATATAGATTGTTAAGGATGAAACGTGCGGCCTTATCGCTAACAAGCGATCTTTGTCAAAGTCAAAGCATTTATTTCAATTAGACCATCTAAAATGGCACTTTTGAACGTCAAAAAAAAAATTTATATATATATATATAGAAGATTCTAGTTGCCCCTTCCAAAAGGTAGTTTCGTGTGGAGAAGAATGGGCAAGAAACTCCACACTTACTCTTTTAAAATAGGTTTACAATATTTGTTACATTTGTTAAATAATTATATGTGAAGACAATGTACTCTTAGAATAAACTACTATACTAAAAAAAGTTAGTATACCTACATGTTCCTCACATATTTACAAATATCGAAACCGTAGAATATTAACATTAAAGTGTAATAAAAATATTAAAAAACACAACAAAACAGTGTGTGAGATACAAAAAAATAATAATAATAATTACATTTGTAGCATTTATAAATTTAAAAAAAAATATATAATAATAATAACAAAAATATGTTACAGCAAAAAGTCAGCAACCAATTTGATTTTGTCCAGGCTCTATGATTGTCCTATGGAGCGGGACCAGCATGTTTCCAAGCATTCTTATCTTGACTTTGACTTTGACTTTGGCGGCAAATATTTATGTTATATGTAATGATTTATTCTGTCTGTCAATAATTAATTTACAATTATTCCGTAACATATACTGGCTACTTTATACGTGTATACGCTAAATAACCCGTCTTACGTAAATATTATATGCAAACGATATCGCGGCCACGTTATTATTTCAATATATATAGGAAATTTCAAAAGGTAGGGCAGTCAAATTTTCCCATTTGCGTTAAGTTGACTCGTTGATGAAGTGGCAAACTTGAACAAAACAAAAACTTAATTTCGGAATTGTAATCGGAATCGCTTTTGATAACGTCAAGCTCAACGTAGCCTGCTGTGTTAATGGACTGTACTTTCACTTAACATCATGCATCGTAGCTCTGTACTATGAAGTAGCTTCTAAAACATATATTTTCTCAATGACTTGGTTATAATGTATACAAATCAAAATATCATAATCATTTGTTCATTTAGGTAACATGTACTCGTATGAACGTCAAAAAGAAAAACATTTTAAATGCTTCTAATTTTACATTTACTGCCAGTTCCCAAATCAAGGGCGTAGAACGAAAGAGAAGAACTGGCAATAAACTCTCCGCCACTCTTTTTGATCGCCATGTTTTTGGTTTTACACAATATTTGTAAGGAGCTGCAACCATTACACCATGTTCCACATGACATATTAAGTAATTACTAATAATAAAATAAATTAAAAACAAAGATTTGTCTTCTAGCAGCAGGAGGCATGGTAAAATAGGATCACGCACTTACATTCTCGTGGGAACAACACGCAAATAAATGGCCAGCCATCGGCCCCCTAGCCATATTCGTAGCACACAATTTAAATCATATTATGTTGCGTGAACAACATATTATCATTGGTAAATAAGTTGTAAATTTGTACGACTGTCTTGGACGGAAAAACTATCTTTTACTTTGTGTTTTCACCATACTTTTTTTAATATCCGAGGTCAAGGAAGGATAAAGAAGGTAGCAGGGGTATGTGGGACCCACGTTAAAATCTCAGCTATTCAGAGACTGGGTGAGCAATACCCATTAAAACCACCTCGGGTATTTCCTACAAGGCTGCGTTAGAGGCTCCGGGGTCGCTCTCGCATTCTACCGGGGCTAAAAGGATGGTGAATTGCCGCACCGTTTGTTTCAACCCTCAGTCTAGGATGTTGATACATACATGTGTCTACCACAGTCTCATTTTTATAGTATCCCGCACTGCCTTAGAAATTGGACCGTGCCTTCCAAGTATGGTTTAAGTACTCAGCAACATACACCCCTACCTAAAGCAGAGAACACATTGAAAATGAAATAAACGTGTGCTCCGACCGGGTCTAGAATCCGATCGCCTCATAAGACCGCAATTTACAAGGCCTTTGGCAACATACTACTTTAAACTATGTATATCTTAATATATATAAATTACGTGTTACGTTGTTCATCCGCTTTGGACTCCTAAACTACCGAAGCTATATCGATTAAATTTGCACACCGTGTGGACTTTGATCTAACTTAAAAGATAGGATAGCTTACATCTCAATTTATAGCCGGAATATTATTTTATTGCAAAATATTTGTTTTTTATTTGATAGTCACAAATCTAACAGATGGCGCTATGTTGAAAGTACTAACGTTTCACATAATCTACAATTTAATGGCATAACCACCAATAAAGCATGGTGGTACCTATGACTGGTGTTCTCCTACCGTTTCCCTTGAATAGTTTACTACTATGTAATATAACAAAAACATAAGCCACAGCACCGCTTGGCTGGTCTGCTAGTAATAGTATATAATGATAAATAATTGATCTAATATTTTCCTTTCTCACAGGTGGCGTGGTTGAAATCTGATTCGAAAGCAATCCTCGCTATTCATACAAAAATGGTGGCTTTAAACCCACGGCTGTCAGTCACATATAACAATCACAACACGTGGAAATTGCACGTCAGCAATGTGCAGGCGAACGATTCAGGCACTTATATGTGCCAGGTCAACACAGACCCAATGAAAAGCCAGGTAAAATTAGTTCTAGTTAGTGTGGAAAGTGATTTGTAGATCGCTTCTTGGCACATATTAGAAGCGAATTTCAAAACGTTGAACTCAATTGTTCTCTATTTACGCTAGGTTAAGAAACACTTTTACTGAATATAGTTTTATAAATAGCGAGAAATGCTGCCAGCTTAAGGCCATGTTCAGATAGCAAAATTTTGACACAAGACATCGTGGTATTTACAACCTATCACATGAGCGTGTGTTAACGCGTCTGCGAGCGAGCGCGCGAACGTGCGCTTTGATAGGTAGGTATGTAACGTCCGTTGAGCGCGCTTCCATCGCGATTGCAAGTTTTTTTATGACTTGCTATCGTAATCAGTTCAGTGAATCTGTAAATATATAATATAACCACAAAATAATAGCTTTCTAAACTCTATCGAAACAGACTGACGATCTCTCGCAACACGCGTTAGCCCTTGTCATTTGAACTCTTTATAAATGTGATCGTGCGTTGACCTGCGTTAACGCTTGTTACATGTGAATAAGGCCTAATGCTACACTATCGGGACCAAACTTATAAATTTGTTTTAGTTTTCTATTTATTTATTTGAATTATTATTATAACTATGTATTTTAAGAAAAGTATACAATACAATAACTCTTCAATTTTTAACCAGCGCCACTGAAATTAGTCTCATAACCGCCATTAGTGGTGGTGGTGGTTGTATGACAAATATTTGAAGCAGACGTATTCGATCGCATGAAATGCCCTGTAAAACCTGTACTAAAGATTGTATCAAGTTTGTAGTACTATGTTTTCATGTCATGGTAACATATAGTTTTATAATAAATTTCCGAAATTCAAACAAGTTCTATCACCAATTTGTTACTATTGACCTCTGCATTATTGGAGTTTGCGCATCATTTGTTAGAATCAAATCAAACAGAAAATTAATTTTATCATTACAACACGGTTTCATTTCGACGAATTGAACTTATGCCAATAGATGCGTACCTAATTCAATAAAGTTTCTATTGCATTTTGAGTCGAAAGAGTAATTATTTAGATTGAGAAACTAATTAGTGAGAGTATGGAAAGAGAACCTAGGCATTTAAGGTTTCTAGCATTGCTAAATTACATATTTTCTTTGAGAACACTGATAATCTTAATTATCTCTATATAATTATAAAATAAGTATAGCAAATATTCTTATTAGTTCTTAGTTCGCATAACCGCGACGCCGCGCCGGTTTCCTTTCCGCACATATATCATCGTATTAAATAAGAAATAAATATTTATTGAAACATAAACACAGTGCAATAAAAGTTTCTTGCCAGTTATTACCTGTTTGATTTGAGAACTGCCATTGATATTACAGACATTTGATTTTATCTGAATAAATAACAAAAATATAGAGTATTTATAATATTCTTAACCTACATAGTAATAATAATAATTAAAAATCGATAAATAGAAAACTAAAATACATTTTAAGAGTCCCTGTGGCAGACCGTTAATGCTGGCAGCAGTTCCTCGCTGATACATATTCGTTGAGCGTGGAAAGCACCAGCTCTAGGGTACACCGGTCTTCCTGCCGCCAACTAATATCTTTAATTATATTCTGTTCACCTGAACCCCACGGCACAAGTCTCTAATAAATTATATCTGATTTTGAATTAATTACTCAGCCGCCCTATTATAAAATATCGTATCAACCGGTACAATCATTTTATTGTATAGTAATTGCCGTTTTAGTTATATTTTTTAACGGAATTTTGAACAAGCTATCGGCCAATTATCGCCGATAACTTTTTTTCTGACATCAGATTTCAATAGAACTCCTAAATGTTGGTATTGTAAATTAATAAACGAAAAGGCTTTGTTATTGTATGATAAATAAAACTTTGATTGTAAGCTTTTCTTAGTGTTTATACAACAGATACTTCTGATTAATTATTTTATCAACAATAAGTAAGCGTCTCGCTTGCCTATCGTTACTTTTGTTCAAGAACGGCATGTTAAATATATATAATTTGTTCATGATATCATATATATGTCACAGCCAACAAGCTTAATTAGCCGTTCAATTAACAGCCTAGCCGTTTAACTAGCGGCTTGAAAGATGTTCAGCCAGTTGATTAAACAGCTAGGCAATTGACTGTTTATTTAAATTTAATTTCACTTTCTGCCACTCTCAATCTCGAAACGAAACTCTTCAAACTGCCAATATGGCGTCGCCAAACCACAGCTTTGATGGTGTTTTCCAAAGTTTCATGTAAAACAACGTACAATGGAAGAGTGTAGTGACAATAATAATGTGAATTTGACTCTAGCAATTACATTTTAAAAGAAATATTTTTTATTTCATATGTTTCATCTATTTATTTCTCCCAAATAATGTCTCTATCGTACGATTCATGGCCTAAGCATTAGCCAGCCCGTTTATTAAATGTTGTAACAAACGCTACGGCTGAATATCTTTCAGGCCGCTAGTTAAACAGCGCCGTTTAGTTAAAAGGCTAGGCTGTTAATTGAACGGCTAATTAAGCTAGTTGGCTGCGACATATATTTTTATTTTAAAAAATTATGCGTCTATCAACTATACTTTGGTTCGGTATGATAAATAAACTAACAAAACAGAGCAAGTTCTTGTAAAAGGTTACTTTTAAATTACGGGTGGATATAGGTGCTACCTTGTTTGTGGGTTTTAAACTAAGTTTAAAGACTATGCGCTGACTTAAATTGTATACTTGACAGATGGGTTATCTAGCAGTGCTGATCCCACCAGATATAGTAGACAGTGCGGCTGAAGGCAGCTCAGCAAGAGAAGGTGGAAATATTCGTCTAACCTGCACGGCTACCGGTGTTCCCGCGCCCACTGTCATGTGGAGGAGGGAACATAACCAACCCATCGTCTTTAGACACGACGGAGGAAGGGAGAAAAAAGGTAAGTATCTTATTATATTCTATTTGACATGTTAAAAGTAAAAAAGTAGAAATAAGATGGAATCGATAGTCACAAACATAACAAATGTTCATAATCCATCAGTGAATCTATCGTAGATTGTACTGCCATGGTATTCGGAATTCGGTTTTATTTGTAAAAGTAGTTTCTGCATAGTCCCTAATGGGCCGTAGCGTGTCATCATCGCAATCTAGGTATCTCATACCTCCTCTATTAAATTTCGAAATGTAGTTTCAAAGAGAGAGAGAGTAACCTTGGACAGAGAGTAGAACAAAGCAGGAGTAACTTTGGTCTACCTTTTGTTTCCAGTTTGTGAGTTCAATAAGGACCTTGTCGAGTCATTTGGTATATTACTACACATGTACATAAAAAAACAACAGTATTTTTTACGTTGATCACTACCTGCTACTAATCTGTATCGATCCCTGATTCTCCTAGTTATACCCCACGTTATTTAACTAAGCTACGGAGGCGGGAAGATGCTAACAATTAAGAAATGCTTTATTAATTGTTGAAAATTATTTCTAGTTATAAATTTTTCATGTATATAAATAAAAATGAAACGCAGAATGTGTTGCTAAGCTCAAAACTCGAAGACGACTGGACCAGTTGTGTTATTCTTCTTAAAGTTATTCCTTGAAAATTGCGGAAGGATTTAATGGAGAGAAATTAGAAAAATTAAAAGAATTAGCTTCATTTATATATATGATAGGCTATTAGGCTATATAGGCTATATTCTTCGCTATTATATATATGATAGCGAAGAACAGTCTATTGCATACAGGTTACACATGGTACACACAGGTACATATTACATACAATAACAGGTTAAGTTAGCAAAATGTTTCGTATGTAGCTACTACTATTACGTATTAAAAAGGCTGAAGTGTGAGTGAAAATATCATGTTAAGGCGAAACGAAGTTCGTGGGGGCAGCTAGTCCAATATACTTATCTAGAAGTGAATTGAAAGGTAACCTATATATAAAGCAATAATTTTATGATTTTGTACTATCCATCCCGAAATAATATTGTAATCAAGAAAAGCGTCATGCTTTGTATAAACTCATCGCCTAACTAGAGGCAATAAAAACTATTAGAACAAAATATTTTAAAATCCTTTAAAGGTACTTAATACTGAATAATAAATTGTTTCATTTAATAAAGGCTTCACTACAACAAGAATGTTTCCGGTAATTGTTTTTATTGCGGCGCTCACCGTTTGAAATTCGTAGAATCATAAAAGGCCAACAATCTACCTGAATAAAAGTAGCAAACAATTTGCACTGCACAATGGCGTCTAGCGGCGAACGTAATAGCTTGGAAAATATCCTGGATCCTAAGGCTCCCTTGTTTTCGAGTTGCCTCAATTGGACGTTGATTTCATACTATTCTACATTTACACAGATACTAGGAAAATGTGGGATTGTACGAAAAGTAACGATGGACAACTTATATGAAGAATTGTTTATACATTTTGTTCTTATCTTATTATTACTTAATGTTGTGGGATGTGAACTAGAACCCGTCATTCCACAACTGAGCGTTTCTAAAGTCAGATTTTGCCGCACACCACCACAGCCTACTGCAATACTTCCAAACCTATTCGGCTTAGAGTCCTTTAAGAAAAGAGATAAAACATACATTACTAACATACATCAGATGAGGCTGCTGCCCATTTGCCTTGTGAGAATGATTAATCATGCGTAGTATACTTTGTATTTGTGTCTTTAGTAATAACCTAATAAATAAGTTGAGAGAACATCTCTTCGTCACAATTGTATTACCGTGACAATTACGTGGAACCTTACCGACGTGAAGTTTTACGACTTCCTTCACGAAAAGAATGGACCAATTCTTAAAAAGTCGGCGATTCTGGCAGTATCGGTGTCTACCGTTTTAACGTTGCGTAAACCACCGTACAATTTACAATTCAAGTAATTATACAATCTAATTAGTTGCACTTATTACAGCCTAAGCAGAAGCAAGTATGTTGTCTGGATTTTCAAACCCGAATCTATTACAATAAAAGCCAATGCGTACCATTTAAATAAATCTGCGCGAAAAACTATTACAATTAATAAAATATGTTAAAATTCACTCAATTTTTATGTATGTATGTATGTACATATTAATTATACAATAACTATTTAAGTCGTCCATACCGTCGTTTTTTAAGGCAGTTTTTGCCGCACACCACTACTATGTGGAACCAGCTGCCCACTGAAGTATTTCTGAACCAATTCGACTGTCCTTCAAGAAAAGAGCGTCCCAATTCTTAAAAGGCCGGCAACGCACTCGCGAGCCCTCTGGCATTGAGAGTGTCCATGGGCGGCTGTATCACTTTACATCAGGTGAGCCCGTTTGCCTCGTTCTGTAAAAATAATAATAATCTGTGGATGTAGTAATAACAGATGATAGAGGCACTGCTTAATTTTTCATTCGTAATCTTACAAGACGTAACGTAAGCCGTAGAATTGACGAACATACAGTTGTTCCACACTTGTGGTATTTTCTTACAACACTCGCTTTGAATGCATAGAGTTCTCCCGTTTTATCTTTCCTTTCACTATTTTCTAACGAGAATGTGAATAGACTTTTAATAGATAAGCGTATCTCAGACCATTTTTATTTGCTCAGCTTAAGGGTAAGAGTTCACTTATAAACGGTAAATCTAGCTTACCATAAAGCAGGATTTTAAAAAATAGAGAGAATAATGTCCTTAAAATGGTACTTTAGGAGATATATTCAATAGTTTGAAGTCTTATTGGGAAGCCGCATTTCTTTGCATTTCGCATTTTATTGGAAATCAATTGAAGTAAATCACGATTTGATATTTTTGTTAACTTATACAGTTAGTGAAGCATTTAAGTGTCTTAAGTACTTTCCCAAGAAGTGTGTGTACGTGCCGCGCTGTTTTTGATAACACTCTGAAAATGCTTGTCAGTTTATATTTGAAGTTATACTTCTTTAGGCGCGTTATGAAAAATTGATGAGAGTGAAATTGTACGATGCGCGCGCACCGTGACACAAAATTAACAAAATTAAGTTGCCCACGGAAGATGCTACGGCATTGGACATAATTTAAAAACAACATTCGAATAATAATAGAATTTATGTTACACTTAATGTAAGAGAATAATAATAAATATTTATTTATTTAATTTTTCAAATGTAAACTGAACTTTTTGGACTATAATGACTCCTTTTTCAGTCTTTGATTATTTAATTGTAATTAATTATTTGCATGCAATCAAAAACTATTTTTAATAATGCCAAAGAAGTATAACTTCTTACGCGCGAACATAAGTACACGCACCCTTTTTTATTTAGTGAGGTTACTTTGAGGTTTCAGGTGCCAAACAATTTTTCTCACGCTCTGTACGGTGTAAAATTTTTACTACGCTTTTCGATTCCAAGCAAACATAGAGAGATTTCTATAGCTGGTATTTATTAAATTGTACTAATTTTGTCAACTATATACCCAAAACTGGAAATAAAAATATTTTTCCGGATTTATTTTATAAGCATTTTGCACGTTCAAAAATTTCTTTAAAATTTGATATTTCACCTCGATTCTGTTCAAAAAACCGCAAAAGACCGAGTTTATTTTCGTTCATTTTGTTTTTATTCCTTAATTGCCCTGCGATTTAGAGCATGTTAATATAAACTGAAATTTTGTCCGAATTCGTACTACCTTAATACTTAACTGTTTTATTTAATGTGATACAAAAATCGTTTAAAAAAATATATGCACAATTTTCGTATTATTCAGACTAGCGTTACTTACAACCCTTGATCGAGTTCAATCTCACTTCTATATCTAATATATAAAAATCTCGTGTCGCGGTGTTTGTAGTTAAACTCCTCCGAAACGGCTTGACCGATTCTCATGAAATTTCGTGTGCATATTGGGTATGTCTGAGAATCGGACAAGATCTATTTTTCATCCCCCTAAATGTTAAGGGTAGTCCATCCCTATTTTTTTTTTAATTTGTAGATAATCTTTTTTTTATAATACAGCATTAAAAAATACATACAACCCCTAATTTTGACCCCTTTACGGTCAACCCTTATTTTTTATTATAAATGATATATATGGCAAAAGACGTTGGGCGGATCAGCTAGTGTCTTTATAATTTCGTAAATATTCAAGCGTCTTGCTCTGCTCAAAAGTCACATACTAAACTTTCAAAATTTTACCCCAAAGAATAATATTACAAATTTACAAATGTACGGAAAATTTTATTAAGAAATATTCATGAGTCCCGGAAACGTTGAATTAATTGTGAGAGCTTTCCCAGTCAGGATCTCAGCTCGTTAGATCCAGGATTCGCATAAAGCAAATACTTTTTAAACACCCTAGAACAGATATTGTTCCGTCGTACTTTCCTTTGTACTAAAGAATTTTTCATTTCACCTTTCTATTGCAGAATATTTTCGAAACGACCTCGCTAGTTTAACAGCAAATTAATGTGTAAAATGTTAGTAATTTTTGAGTGTGGAATATACGTAAAAATAAATGTACGGTAATCTTTTTCACGACGTATTTTATATCTGCGCTTTATAGAATTACATACGTAATTAATTCAAACGAATTCAGAGAACGCTTTCGGAGCTAAAAGTATTTCAGTTGAATTATTTCCAATGATCCCGTATATAGATTTTATTACATTTTGCTAATAAACTCTCTAAAGAGGACTCAGACCACAAGGCAGACATATTTCTACTTCTGTTGTTAATTTAGTCCTAGTGCTAGACAGTATACGCCATCAATGCTTAGGTCGGGTAATTCAGATTCCTCAACCGTTAATGGGATTTGACAGTATAAATTAAGTGTAATCGAGAGTAATTAATATAAAACATGGTTTTGAAAAGCGTTATAGTTATAGTTAGCCACGATATCTTTGCCCGTCTAATCCTAGGTTTGATTTATTGATTTGAGACTATTTTAATCGAAAAATAAATGTGTATTTGTGTTACTTAAGAATGGTAATTAATACTTTTATTTAGATAAACGTTTTGGTGGGTTACTAAAGTTATGAATATGTAATCTGAATCTTTGCTCTTTTTTATTTACAGCTTAACATAATCTAAAAAAAACATTCTTGTATAGGTTCCATAGTAAAACAACAATCTAAAATGGTTTTTCAAAATAGACAAGATTTTATATGTGAACATAGTTTTAGTTTGTGCATAGCTGGCGTTCACGTTTTCAGGTTACAAAACTGTAACCAATTTAACTTGAAATATGCATATTACTGAAGTAGACGTCGTTATTATTATCTTATATATAAAATTCTCGTGTCACAATGTTAGTTACCATACTCCTCCGAAACGGCTTGACCGATTTTTATCAAATTTTATATGCACATTCAGTAGGTCTGAGAATCAGCTACTATATATTTTACATACCCCTAAGTGATAAGGGTTGTCCACCCCTAACATTTTATTTAAATTTTTTTGCCATTTTTTTGTTTTTATTTTCCCCCCCTCTACGCTCAACCCCTATTTTTTTTTGTTAATTAAAATCTTATGATCTGAACTCTGAGGTTTTTATAGAGAAAAATACACAGAAATAAAAAGTTGTCATTCCAGAAAATTTAACTGACTATGGGGTAGTATAACAAAATGTTCCAAGTTGGTATGTACTCAACGAAGTTCGCGGGGGCAGCTAGTATAGTTATAAACTAATTTTAAATAGATATAGATAGAAGGGTTGAAAGCGTGGGCGTAAGCTAAGCGCATCTTCACGGAAATTTATAATAATATTAATATCTAGTCGTTACATATTTTATACAAGTATTAACATTGAAAAAACCATAATTCAGAGTCCGATATCAGTCACAATTCAGTGTGAGAGTGGTCGCGATGTCACGTACGCAGTCTTAAAAAAAAAATTTTATAACAATTTTTTGAGCTTCGAAAGTAAATGTGACATTAGTTTGCGTTTATTTATTTTTTAAGCTAAAAAAGAGTAAAAAGGGTTTTTACTTTTTTTAAAGTATTTTCCCCATGATAGGGTTACGGTTTTGATTAGTCAAAAATGCACTACAAACTGTATTTAGTAACATTCAGACGACTCAGTATGACTCTGAATGTCAAAAAGTGTTATACATATATATAAGCTTAACATAAGGGGTCATACATAGAAATAACCCTTCGACATTGATTGATTAAAATTGTTCGTAAAATTATATTTTAGCATTCAATCGTAACAGCCTTTATTACCTTTTCCGAGAAGGTTTTTACAACTGAAATTATTTGTGTTACAATTAAATATTAATCGACGTCTATGGCTTTAAACTAGCTGTAGCCTACGGTTTTGCACAGCTTCGTTTAAATACTTAATTTAATTCTTTAAGACACGAAATAAAAAAAGAGCATTGAAATTTGTACAATAAATTTATTGTCAAAATTTCAAATTTCGAACACTTATATAGCCCCTATCAAACTTAGACTTTTACTTTTACACACATATAGTCATTTCGTATACGGTTCCCTGGGGTTTAGATGTACAATTTTGAACAAGTGTTATTTAATAATTTCAAATTTGGAACCTGTTTAAAAAGATGACGTTGCAAATAATACGCTAGTTGAAAATAAGCAACGTAAACATGCTACGAATGTACAGTGCAAAATTGAGTCGTACTTACGTAAAACGAAACAAAGTCGTGACAAAATTAGAGTGCAATTTCACATTTAGGAAGCATCATGGACATTGTTCTTATTTTTAACCCTTTTGCTTCCCCCGGGTACTGAAAGCTTATTGAGAGACTTCCAATTCAATCTACTTTGCATTGTCCCTCGAATGAAACACCTACTGTCAACTCCCTGCACTTAAGGTTTTATACGAGGCAGCTTTATTACGAATCTACTTCTACTGTTTATTGTATATACCTAAAATCGCATACAGTTATCATGGCAGGATATATTTATTACATTCAATTTTTTTTTAAAGACAATTCACACCAATTGACTTAGTCCCATGCAAAGCTAGTATAGCTTGTGTTATGGGTACTAGGCAACGGATATACATACATATTATAGATAGATAGACATATAAAAACATATTTTTAAACGCCCAAGACCTAAGCACAACACCAAATGCTCATCACATCGATATTCGTCTCAGCCGGGGATCGAACCGGGGACCCAAGGATTCGCAGTCAGGGGTACTAACCACTAGACCAATGAGTCGTCAAATTGCCTATTGCCTTTTTTAAAAAGAATTTAGAGCAAATATAAAAATTGTTAGACACCTACCTATTAACGTTAATATCAGACAAAAATATTTTTTAAATTTGCATTGTAATCGCATTTATTACTTCCGCTATTCCTCTAGGGAACGAAGTACTCACATTTCTCCTGCTTCTTTATAACATTTACTCACGTCAAAGGACCTCATATGCTATTGGGTTTAACACTAATTTAAAGAGGCGGTTTCTGTGTACACCTATTGACCCATATTCCATCATGTAAAGTACATTATAAAGCAGTGTTAGCCTAGTGGCTTCAGCGTGCGACTCTCATCTCTGAGGTCGTAGGTTCGAGCCCCGGCTGTGCACCAATGGAATTTGTTTCTATGTGCGCATTTAACAATCGCTCCAGCCTCCAACGGTGAAGGAAAAAAATCGTGAGGAAACCGACGGCGTGTGTCAGGCACTGGAGGCTGATTACATACTTGCTTATTAGATTGAAAAATGATTATGACACAGATTCTGAAATCTGAGGCCCAGACCTAAAGAGGTGGTAGCGCCATTGATTCAAAGTACAGCAGTACTCCATATATATCGGAGTATATATGTATACTCCAATTTTAATATACTATTTAATTATTAATTTATGGATGCTCTTTATGTGAGCGCTCGTTACATTCGCTACGCGTAGCTACAAAGGCTAGTTGTAACTTTAGTTCTGAATTTTAATTGTATTTTACTTATAAACAACTACATATCACCGTTTGATTCAAACTGAAAGCCAACTATTTTGTTCCTGTTAATTACATTACTAAAAACACGAGCATTAGTTTTAATATACCTATCTTATAGATGATCCATTATACTGATTCATGTTGGTTGAAATTATATGCATGTATAGATTACTGAATGAGTAAGTGAATTTGTGGAGCTCTGGGCTATAACGGGTAAGTCACCCGTAATGGACGCACAGTACGCGAAAAAATACACCGACCGCAAACAAGGGACGGGGAGTTCCCTGTTCCGTTGGATAGACGCGCATCGGGTTGATTGATCTCAGGGATTCCAAGATTATTGTTTTTTTTTAGATATGTTTTTAATTTAAAATATCACCTATTGTTTTCAGTGGGTACTGGGCTGCAGCCCTAAAATCCCTTAAGTAGATCCGCCCCTGCCCAAGAGAAAGGTTTAATACATATATTGGCGAAGCTTGAAGACAATAAGACAAGACAGTGAGATATAAAAGCTTTGAGATACTTTCCGTTCCTTTTAGTGAAATTCCTTTGAAATGAATCGAATAATTTGCGGACTTTATGTTTATCGTCGGATTTTTATTCGTAAAGTGTTTTAATGGGTGAACATTATAAAAAGATTTTGTGATAAATTTTCTTTCGCGCAATAATGTTTAATAATAAGGACACAAAATTTTATATTATAAGATAATTGTAGATTTTTTTACTGCTACGCTAATTGACACCGCGTTCCTGTGATTTAGTAACACATGTTTTGCACTGCCTTCGTTATAACGAACCTTGGTAGTGTTCACAATTTTAATTTTGTGAACAACATAATATTTTCTTTAACAAATAGTTCGTTTTGTTCGACGTGCTGGTATACAGAAACTATAGGTTTTGTTTCCAGCACACTACTATAAACTCTCTTTTTATAAACTACGTTTATAATCATAATAAAAAATAAATAGAGGAGGCGTTAGGTTCCATTGTTAACAGCAATCGTTTACGATTAGGACGGCGATATAATCCACGAAATCGATGCAGAAAAGTGATTGTCCTATGGTTTCAAAAACCTTTCACATATTTAGGATTTTAGTCCCATACATGTGTCCAAAAATCATAGCTTCATATATTCATATTGTTTACATTAACTTTTCAAAAAACTTTCGTATCTTAAGATATATATGTCGGCGCCTGTACCGCCGTACGCGCCTATAGCAAACAACACCTGCATCGAGCACGTCACAGCCGGTTCTTCAAGTCTCCCCACTCCCCCCACTACTGAGTCTGTCGTTATAAATGGCGGAGCGGGCCTTACGCACCAACCAGCCCGAGCTGAGCTGTAAAGGCCCCAAAGGCCAACAGCGAGATCCCTTTCAAAAAAAAAAAAAAAAATTACGCACGGCCTTACATATACAACTTGGAGTTATTTGACATTATTCGATTTATTTTTTATCTCCATTAACGGCTGGAACGGCTGAAGTTTGACAAATTAATATAAAACCAAAAGTGTGTGTGTGTCAGCTACGACACACGATTGGAGTTTACTCCTTACGAACGATAAAATGGCGATAATGTTTTGTGGCTGTCGACCATATTTTCATACTAAAGGTGGTAAGAATATATGTTTTTATAATATAAATGTTTGTAGTAGTAATAAAACGTACCTACATCATCTATGCTCAAATAGCATTTTCTTTCTGTGACCAAGTTACCTTTATAGTAAGAGAAGAATAAGAATGAACAATCTTTTTAGTTTTAATTTCACTGACCATTACTATTGACAAAACTCTATGGCACGCTAGACAATCTACTTTTATTTTTTACACCTGTCAATACTGACAATGTTGTAACGTGGCTGTCAAAACGTGAATTCAAAATAGAAAAGTCTGTGTAATGTATTCCATCTCATTCTTTTACACGTTCAATCCTACAGATATATATGTTTGTCTCTTTCTACATAACGCCTCAACTTTTCGTGTTACACTTGATTTTACTCCTCATAAAATTTCCGTACCGGGCGTTATAACTCAAATCGTTTCTTAAGGAGTAAACTCCAAAAACACTTACAATTATTGCAATGGTTTTGAGGATGTTGAACATATTTAAAAATAGAACACTTTTAAAGTTCAAAATAGTTTACATTAAACTCACTATGAACTTCTGTGAAAGCTCGAACTTTTTAAACATCATTTACAAAACGTAATATAGGCACTCTCGCCTATGTAACTTTAATCGACTTCTTCGAAGTTTCTGTCGGACTTCTACATCGAGCCGTAGTAGACGAAAAAGGACAACTCTGGGAGGAATTTTATGAATTTTTGTTTGCCTCTTTTATGTAAGCGAAGTTACAGCACCGCAGGCATCTGGAGTTATAGCGTATAATATAAAAGTCGCTAATGATATTTCTTTATTTTAAAAGACATTTCGTTTCAGGGGCTTTAAATTCGTTGCTTATTCTGAGAATTGAGTTGAAGAAACTTTCCGAAGATTTTTATATTAAAGTTTATATTTTGAGTTATGTTTTAACAATAGGGTTCAACCAGATGTGTAATTTTGTATAGAGTCAAAGACTAATTTCACATAGAATAAATAGCAACTATAAAATATTATTAAACTAGTGACCCACCCGGTACTGGTGCAATTCTGATACTAAATATACGTTTTCAATGTGTACAATACTTAGTACATTATTTTGCAATGTAAGCGGAAAAATGTAATTATGTACGACATCACATTAGAAACCTCAAAATAACAGTATTTCTCCACTATTTAATGGATGTTGTTATACATATAAACCTTCCTTTTCAATCACCCTATCTATTAAAGAAAACCGTATCAAAATTCGTTGCGTAGTTTTAAAGATTAAAGCATACATAGGGATATAGGGACAGAGAAAGCGACTTTGTTTTATACTATGTAGTGATGATAAAACGAAATAAGCAATACATGAAACATCATTCCAAATTTAAACTTATATTATTTAAAAAATCATGAACTTATAATTTTCACATATTTTATTAGGAAATTTATAAGTTTATTTTAACATATTTTAAGACATTTATATATAAACTTGTATTAATATTTCACCGTAACAAGTCTATTGTTTCCGCAGTTACGCGTTATAACGTCGACATTAAAACGTAGCCAATATATTTTTATTAGCTAACACATTGAGCCGACCTATCTGTAATAGACATAATTCCGGCCTAATAGTGTTCCGTCCATTGTTGTTGGAACATTTATTTGTCACCAGGCCGTGGCGTGACTACCCAATATGAAACTTATCTTGTCACTGCACAATAAACATTCTTTAAACAATAGCGTAAACCAAACAATCGACTAATAATTTCTCTTAGCGAAATGGAAACCAAAATGGAAATTTCTAAACCAGTTGCCATTGGCTTAATGTGTGGCGTTTGCCAACGTGTGTGTAATTCCAAATTGCTTGTTTGTTTTCGTTTGAACATCGGCATTTATTTGTACGTGGATTAAATTTGTACCTTTAATTAAACACGAACGATTCAAATTCTAGCTTTTTTATTAGCGAGATTCGATCGGGCGTCTTAAAATTGGAAACGTTAATTGCGAATTGTATCATGCTGCAGAAACTTAATTAAAAGGATAAATGATGACACTTAGCTATCTTAACACTTAAGAGATAATGGGATGGGGGAAAAAGAAGTTGAAGTCTTGAAGTCCAGACTATTCAGTATATGGTATAGGGTTGAAGATTCTTTAGCTATATCTAATATATAAAATTCTCGTGCTGTGGCACGTTCGTTCGTTCTCATATTCCTCCGAAACGACTCGACCGATTCTTATTAAATTTTTGTATGCATATTCAGAAAGTCTGAGAATCGGCTACTATCTATATTTCAAACCCCTAAATTATAAGGAATGTCCATCCCAAATTTTTTTTGTAGTTTTTTGATCATACAGCATACAAAAATACATACAACCCCTAATTTTCTCGCCTCTACGATCGACCCCTATTTTTTATTATTGAAGATAGTTATTTCATGGAACTAAAAAATGTTTCCTAGTAATAATATTCATGGCCAAAAAACGTTTACCGGTAGTAGCTATATCTATCTTCAGTGCCTCTCTGATGCGGTCGTATTGGAACCCACGCTGGTGGCACCTGGACAATTTCGTCATAACTCATACATTTTTATCCTTTGGTGCGTGGGTTTTTTTTGTAACAGGAGGAAAATGGGTAGGAGGCGGAAGTTAAGTGATACGTAATTCATTCCCACAAAAAGGCATCTTATGAGTTGTGGTTTTTTCGTGAAGAACGCCACAATTATATATTTAAGAAAATAATGGGTCTTAAAACGTTAGAATCACCAATTTTATAAGTTTCGTATCCGTGCGAACGTCACCGCAGTAACCATAACGTTTTAGTACTCGTTTACCCGTCGTTGGAACACTTCGTATTTTTAATAAAATCGCAATATAGTTTTCCGCGCTAGGAATAAAGAGAAAAGCACGGAGTCTTGGAATTTTCAATTTTAAAAAATTAAATCGCTTCAGACAATTGTCAACAATGATGCGCTCAGCGAATGTTAGATGCTTTATTAGAAATAGCAAGTAAGTTACTGCATTGCTTGAAGATGCCGAGATTAAAACTTCTTTATTTCTAAAATACAGATTGAAGAAAATTTAAATGAACATCTTCAAGCGAGCTTTATAGGAAAGAAATCAATTAATATTACTAAGAATTATATGCTTTATAAAATATAAGTGTACAGCTTGCTAGTTAGTGGACTGTGAAAAGTGTGTTTAAAATTTATATGTATTCAATGACAGGAGTATCTGAATAGTATATGTAATGTATGTATGAGCAAGCTGCACTAGATGACTAAATATATGAGAGGGTGAGACGTAAGAACCTAACTACGGATCCCTAAGCCCTACAGACGTACCCTAACACATAAGTAGTGAATATATAAATATATAAATAAGTACGGGATGTCTGCACCAAGAGACCTAAGGTAACAGACGGAGCCCTACGGGTAGGATCAAAGGTTCGAGGTGGTGGGATTATCTCAAAGCTACCGGGCAGGCTCACCACGATAATTAAGGGCTTGAAGTAGTCTTCGCCACTTTGAGAGGAAGCGAGAAAAAAAACAAGACAGAGCAATATTCAAATCTGATTTATTGTTATAAAACAACACCTTAAATACTAATTACACCTATTCACACATACATGATATTTTTCTAGTGAGCTGTTGGTGTATCGCGCAACCTCAGCTGTTAAGA
Organism: Pieris melete; assembly: GCA_963693345.1. Classification (NCBI taxonomy): domain Eukaryota; kingdom Metazoa; phylum Arthropoda; class Insecta; order Lepidoptera; family Pieridae; genus Pieris; species Pieris melete. The sequence continues at coordinate 1,840,082 of CAVNZK010000043.1, read as the reverse complement.
TTTGGAACACATATGAGCCGTGTCAGCAGATGATCAATATTTAAATAAAATATAATTAAAATTGCTCTTCAGCTGCTAATATTTAGCACACACCGGATCCATGTTAGCAGTTTGTTGATGTTCAAATGATGAAATATATATGTTTTGAAAATAGCATATTTCATTTATTTTAGTATATTATAATATAGTTAATCCGTACAACAATCCAAACTTTATCTAAGTATTTAAACTAGGTATAACGCTTTAACAAACATGAGAGCCGAGTAAAACATTAGTTTATATTAAAACACGTTAATTAACGTTATGATTTCTAGCGCATATAATATTAAAGATGTAAGCTGCAAGGGGCGTAAAATGGAGCATAAACTGCTACGTATAACAATAAAAATAAATTAAATAAAAGCTCGCAATGAAACTTCACCCATTACTCTGGCAGCGAAACACAATTTCATGAGTGTGTCGGATTTAATTATAGCAAATACTAAAATCTCATTAACTTTTGAGAACTAAACTGTTACTCTGAAGTACCAGGGTTTACGCTAATACTTATCCTATTAGTTATTTTAATTTTAAACCAGCCTCATATACCGAGCGAGTAAGCTCAATTGTAGAGGGCGGATCAAGATACAGCTTTTTAAAGCTGCATCTTAAATTCAGTTTTATCCGAGATCTGAGTGACTTTTAAGCTTGCAGTTTTAACATTGATTCTCTTATAAGGAATTCTAATGTAAGATATGTAAGTCTGAAGATAATTTGTACATGAATTTTATAACTAGTAATCAGTTTATATAGATACTGTATTATAGTTTGTAATTAATATAAATTAAACTTAATTATTTTCATTTTATTCTTACATTGTTTGCCAACATTTTTTTTGTAACATGCCCCGCTACCTCGCCATACTAAAATTCTTAAATGCTGCCAGCATTCGGTCCGGTACATGGACCAAACCTTTTAAATTGATTTGAATGTTTTATTTAGCAATTTTTAATTATTACTAGCAAACTCGGCGAACTCCGTTTCGCCACCAGATGCCTTCGTTTTATGTAACATTTCGTTTGGTGATCCCGATTGCTATAAACTTCACGGAACCCGAGACCTTTCCAACGAATGCAAAACCGTGGAAATCGGTTCGTTCGTTCTGGAGTTATAGCGTCAGGAAGGAAAACCCGACTTATTTTTATATAGTTATTATTATAAATATTTGAAATACTGTATATTTGTGTTTTGGAAATAAAATTTTGATGACATAAGATGTATTATATGGTTAAGTAAACCATTTGCAGTTGCTGGAAGGCGAGTCGAGCTCCGAAATTACCGCAATAATTGCAATTTCCCGCTGAAAGTACTCGTTGTCTTCATTCGCTAATTCTGATTTAGTGTTTCTTATCGTACTGTAAACCTCTCGGATTCCACACACGTCTTGTTACATAAAAGCCTTTTCATAAAGGTGCGCCGTAATTTTTGTTTTAATTTATTCATGACATAAATTCATCTATCCTCCCACTGAGGAATCATTGTGTGGTGGGTAACTAGATAACAATTATTCCGTTGTGCATGTATAAAACTTTTTTTTTTAACAATAAGTATGCGTGAATGTTTGAGTATGTGAATGGGTGTGTATGCATTTGGTATTTGAGACTTGCTATATGCGTACGCTGTTATTACTTTTTGGAACCTCAGTCATACGTAAGTACGCCTTGTATATTCGAAATTCAATTCGGCTAGCTTAATTTTTATGTGTTTTGTGATTTTGTATCTGGATAGTGTAGAAGGCACACCCGTTTAAACAAAAAGGTGTGTTTTGTACTAATAATTAAAGATATTTCGTGTTTTGCATGTGTGGGTCTTAGTTTTTAATTTATAGAGAAGCAGGTGTTTAGGTTCAGCCCTGCGATTCTGTAACTCACTTTTCGAACTCACACAGCGGTTTTCGCTTCGGCGGTCGCTCTCAAATCAGTCGTAAAGCAGTCGTCAAAGTGAGTTACAGAATCGCAAGGCAGTTCTAAGATATCGTAGCTAATTCGCTTCTTTCACCGTTAAAGCATATTTGCTAGATAACGCATATCAACAATATTTTCTTACTATCAACCAAAATATAGCCACTTGAAGCAGACATTAGGCTGATAAAAGCGGCAATAATTTTTAAAAGATATTTTATGTCAAATTTATTAATATTTCCACGAAAGCCTATTGCTTTGAACTTTACTTGAAGTTAAATGTAATGCCGCTGTTTCACTATTCTCAGAAATTGACTTCTATAAAATTACCTCCAAAATATCTACTAACACATTCCTATCTTAATATATATATTTGTGTGTGTATGTGACTGAACTCCTCCTAAACGACTGGACCGATTTTGATGAAATTTTTTGTGTGTGTTCAAGGGGATCTGGGAATGGTTTAGATTCACAAATCAGCCCGGCAGATGGCACTGCAGTCGGTACTTTCATACTTTGCTTAATATCCTAATCGCTTTAAATATCATGCAGGACAACGTCTGTGGGGTCCACTAGTATCCAGTATATTAGTCGTAGTGGGTTCTAGGAATAGTCCATAGAAATTCAAAGATATATATATGTATAATATCCTCTATATCCATATAGAAACCTGTTTACGGGATTTAGTGTTCAAGTCATAGTTCAAGAAAAGAGCGTACTAAATATTAAAAGGCCGGCAACGCACTCGCTAGGCCTCTGCCTATGAGACTTTCCATAGGCCATATAACTTAACATCAGATGAGCCTCCTGTCCGTTTACCCTAGTTTCTATAAAAATAAAAATTTAAAGGCCGGCAACGCTCTCGCGAGTCATCTGGCGTTTAGAGTGGACATGGGCGGGGCGATATCACTTAACATCAGGTAAGCCTCCGGTCCGTTTACCCTTTTGTATAAAAATAAAAATTAAAAGGCTGGCAACGCACTCGCGCGTCCTCTGGCGTTTAGAGTGGCCGTGGGAGGGGCGATATCACTTAACATCATGAGCCGTTTACCATGTTGTATAAAAAATAGGTATATACTGTTAAGAGTAGATGTCCTTACCGTTCGCGTGTATTTATTTCAAATTGTTGAAATAATCTTCATAAAGTCGGTATTAAAGTTACTTAAGCTTTTCTCATTAATGTGTTAAATCTTCGCGAGAATAGTATTAAGATTTAAGTAATATATTCGCATCACTTATTCATTTTTAACACGCTTAGCCAACTTCGCGGAAGGCTGTATATAATGAAATTTGTATCAGATTAATTTTGATAAGCTTATAAACTTTCAGTTATATTTAAGCTTATTTTAAATGTAATTTGTATTGTTTATGTGTAGTACATTTAAATACAATTCTTTATCAGAAGGAAAAGCGAATTTATTACATTATTTACATAAGTAGACGTTACGAGTATTTTCAGAGGCTTTAGTGAAGATTCAAACGGGACTTGACGCTAAATCGCGTACGTCAAAAATGTATTGGATTTAGTTCTATGACCTTTGTATTAATAGTAGTATAGAAAAATAATGTATTTAGAGGGGAATTTGGTCAAGTATTCCAAAATTCAGCAGGGTTGGCCTAATCGCTACGTAGGTTCGATCCCCGGTTGTCGACCAATGGACTTTCTTTCTATGTGCGTATTTAACATTCTCTCGAACGGTAAGGAATACATCGTCAGGAAACCGGCTTTCCTTAGACCCAAAAGGTAGACGGTGTTGTGTCAGGCACAGGAGACTGATCACCTAATTGCCTATTAGATTGACAAATAATCATAAAGCAGATACAGAAAAACCTGAGGCCCAGTCCTAAAAAGGTTGTTTTTTATTCTAAAATTCAAATTTAAGCGTTCAAGTATTATTTTCTAAAAGTAGCTATCGTTATAGTACAAATATTAAGAAAAATTTCGTACTTACGTACAGTATTACGTATTGCTAATACTAAAGTACCACCCTAGTAGAGTCAGTCACGGACAGTCTAGCTGAGTTGAGAAATTTTATTAAAAAATTTAAGCGCTGCTTCTAAAGCGCCCGTAATGCAGTCTGCATAAAAATAAATAATCCGAAATATTATTAATTAATTCTATGAGAACTTTTCTATTGAACATGGACTGAATCCGAAAACTAGGTGAAACTGAGAAATTATTTGTAAAAGAGCTGCATTGCACTAAACAGCCGGTATTACCCCTATAAATGTCCTTACTTTGAGCTCTCTATTTACTTTAAGTTTTAATTGTATGTTCTGTACTAAATAAAATTACTTAGTAAATAATATATTAATGAATAGACCGTCCCGGCTTCGCACGAGTGGAATTTTTATTTTTTTGTAGCTATTGATAATAATTATGTTCTTTAATATTGTGGAACATTTTTTTGTTGTATCATCAAGAGTTTTCGCAGCGCATGCGATGAAAGATATTCTATAGGCATTTTTTTACACCTTGGGTAACATTATTATAGTTTTAGTCGGTCTTTATTATGTTGTTATGGTATGTTTATGTTATGAACATACATACAAATTTTTACTCTTAATAATATTAATATAGATATCTTCGTGAGTGTTATATGAAAACGTTAATCATAACCACTAATTTCATTAATAACTTGGGTGAAACATTGTGGCTCTCATTAAGTACCTTTTTAACTTTACTCTTCGCTTAGCACCCGCTCCTAATATCTATGGAAGTCATCATAGAATATAGAATTATACCGCATCCAAGCAAAAGTTGATATATACCTTACTTAAACGGAAAAAAGCTCCATTCAGGCTTTAGTCTTACCAACCAAGCCTTACATATGATAACAATTTGTATAGATCGCTTTCAGATTACATATTATTAATATTGTCAACAGTAATTGTGACGCGATCCCTATGATTAAACAGTAAAATCCATGTCAAATCTAAATTGTATACAATATTCGGCTATACGTTTGATAAGCTCACATACATTCACAACGTGACAGGAATGTAATAATGTGTAATGTGTACGTCACCTAACGTTACATTTAATATCAGATGAGAAAATGTCTATCATGCGTTCAAAGGAATAAACAGAATAATATTAGAAAACATGTGATACGCATATTAATGTGACGCAATCAATTGGTAATTCATAAGAGATCGTTACAACAATGAAAGCCTTTAACAAGAAAAAATTCTACATAATTAAAGAAATGGACATCTTTTATTTTGAAATTTTGACAATGCTTCACACATTTTTATGGAACAGGCTAAACGTTCTGGACCAGTCATCTTATGTTAAGTGATACCAGCGGTCATGAACACATGTCAGAGGGCCCGCGAGTGCGTAGCCGGCCTGTTAGGAATTTGTACGCTCTTTTCTTGAAGGACCCTAAGGTGAATTGGTACGGAAATACTTCAGTGGGTAGCTGGGTCCACATATGGAACGACGGACGCCCAGGTGAAACTGGTGGAATTACCCATATTAAACAAACAAACCATAACTCGATGTACATTTTAGGAGATTATTAAAATACATTTAACGTAACAATTTTCGCTGCGAACGGCAAGTAATAATGCGACGCGTTTAATTTGCTAATTTATAATAATTAGCATAAAATTTAATTGAATTAACAACCGTGATATCGAAACGTAATTTCATTGGAATTATATATTATAAAGCTTCATTCGGTTATTTCGTTTCCATTACATTTGTATCAATCAATTTATAATATCTAATGATTAAACCACTCAAAAGAAATCGCAACAAGAAAAAATAATCAATTTGGGCTTCTTTATTTTGTGTTATTATAATGATGCGGTGAAGAACAAAGGCTCCACCATCACGTGGATGTCGAGGCTATTCAACTTCTTGACACCACGGGCCTAGTGAGATTAAAAAGGAGAAACCATTAGAATTAATGAATTAGTGCGAGTGCACGTCAGAATTAAGTGGAAAAAATAGTACCTAGACAAAATCAGAGTGGGAATCACCCCTTAATATAGAATGTAAGTAAGTATACTTGGACACTTTCCTATGTTTAATATACTTTTAGTAAACTAGGTTAGACTTAAACTACGCATTAGTCTTAAGTTAGGGTAGATCATAATGTTAAAAAAATGTATGCGTGTACTAGTGGACACACGTAAGAAGTGAAACTTCTTTATGACCTTATTTTACGAAAAATTATCTTCTATTTATATGCAACTTAACAGAAATTGGTTAAATAAAGTTAACTTAGATAAATTTTAAAAAAAGGCTTTTATTATCATAGACATAGATAGAATAGAATAAATAAATAGAATACAAATAATACAATTATTTCATTCTACCTTATTCCTACTAAGATTATTACAGAATTTCATTAATTTTAATATAATTATTACTATCATAGTTATCGTTATTATATGTTTTTGTTTTTAATATAAATTTTAAACATTTTATGAACGCACTACACGGTTTTTGACATAAATAATATGATTTAAAAGCATAATTTATATTTATAACTAAACATAATACTGCAATATTAATTAAATATAACGTGACAAAAATTATCCAATATAAATAACAGTACGTTGCGGTTAAAGCCTGAAGTTAGTTTTCAGAGGTAGGCAAACTTCACAAACAACAAATCTTGCAACTAATCAATAAACTGGATCCGAAATCGCAGGACAAGAAAAAGATGGCGCGTAACGGAAAAATGTGACGACGTCACGTGACGTAAATTTTTTCCAACGCCGATAAAGAAGTTTCACTTCAATGATGTCTTCGTGCAGTATAAAAAAAATGTAGCATCATATATGCGTTCTGACACCTAAAAACTTCTACTAGCGGATATGGAAAAATAGCGAAAGTTCAAAACCTGTTCAGTATTTCCAGAATAATATATCTGATAAAATTTTTGGGAGATATATATGATGGAGGTTAAAAAAATACTCAAATTTCGTAATTCCTTACCACGATTATTATGAGCGCTATCTTAGAGATTTTTCGTTGTTCATGGCTACACACTGAAACGCACTCTAATGGATTTGGCATGTAAATTGCATTTGTTACTTCTCGTAGCAGGAAAATGAGGTCTGTTAGCGATTCTTAGGAAAATGAATTTACAATTTCGTAGGTAGCTGTGCCAAATCTGCATATTATCTAGTTCATTAGCCGCTTTTGAACATTAATTGTTAAAGACGCGGCACGTAATACGACGACCGTTTTAGTCTATGACAAATGTTGTCATTTGTCACTCTCTTACCTATATTAATAATTCTAGATGTTTATTTGTTGAAAAAGCTTGCCAAGGTTATAATATGGAGGGCCTAAAGTGCCAGGCAATAAGCAATAACATTTATAAAATAAAACAAACAAAAAAATACGCAATTTACAAGTTCAGGGATTATACAGTGTGAAGAGTTTATAGTCTAGCATCGAAAGCTGAATAGTTAGGATTTAAAGGAAGAACGCCACATTTACATTAACTAGCTGTACCCCGCGGTATAGTCGAGTTAATTCTGCCGTGTTATATGGCTTACTCGTTAATTGGAGTATCCAATACAGCTAAGTTCAATTAGATCCAGTGATTCTGCGCTTAGAAAATTTAACCAAATACATAAACATGTTTCTTTCATTATTTCTAATAATATGGTACATACATTTAAAACCATTTATTTGCAATTGAGCCTTGACCTGATAAAATTAGTTTCTTAATTATTTAGGACAAATAACGATATGGACGAACTATCATATAAAGATATTTTTGTGACTAATAAAAAAAGCGCTTTTAATATTTTTATATGCAAACTAAACAATTATTATAAGACAAGAACGTACCGCTTTAAAGCACGGCAGCGCACTGGCAAACCTGGTGTTGCAGGTGTCAAATTTAACTTTAAGTGACCTTACTAATTTAACTCCTGACCCATAAAAAAACAGATGAATGCGCTTTAAAATTCCTTATCATAATTTATTCGCAACTGACAGTTCTTATATTTGTGTAGAGAAATTTCTGGAATTGTGTACACAAGTCACGTACTTTTGGGCAACTTTATACGCCCAACGTATACCTCTAGATAAGATTTTGGAAACTGATTGACCCATTTTTTGCTTAATTGTGTCCTCTTTATAAGCGATGTAAAGTGTAAAACGTTTGACTACTTATTTGTTAAAATTTGTCAACGTATTGAAATTTCTTGATTTACTAATATATTATTACTATGTAAAATTATTTTCATTCGGTCAGGAAATTTAAAAAACCCTTTTACGGTTGATGTCCCTGTTATCGCCCGTAGCATACATATTTAAATCATATAAATAAAAAAATTGAATAAAAAAAACAACTAATAGCTGTTTTTTTAAGTCGGTTACTCAATACATATTTGAAATAAATTATATACTGACTATAATAATATTTAAGATAAAAATACTTCGAAATCACGATATGAGAAGAAAACTACTTAGTAATTTGTAAAACTTTCTTTTTATGTTTATAATTTATTCTTATAAAATGACTTACACAGTGACGTACATTTTCCAAAAAGCTGTTTACCATTGTGTACCTGTATACCTCAAACAACATCAATTGCGCCAAATAAAATATGTATGAGACAATTTAACTAAGAACTTACATTTCACTACAAAACAAAACACAGCAAGTTCCCGCGCAAATGCGGGCGCTGCCAGATCAAAAAATGGAATATTCAATATGGCCCATAGATGGCGCGATTCGTATTTGTATTCCGATAAATCGTTGTAGATACTTCTTGGCGTTGACCTCGCCCTGTATCATAATACAAAATAAAATCTCTGTTAGAAAAATATTGCAAAGTAATATATATTCTGGTTTCGTTTAAAAGTTTAATAAAAATATATTTTGGACAACTTTAACAAAGCATAAAGCTTTTATTTCAGCTGTCATGAATGTAAATAATTTCTTATTTAAAATAGCAAGAGTAAATAATACTTTTAAGTCTTTCACATAAAAGAAGTAGATTAAATATAAATTATTAAGTACTTATCCCATTATCTGAACATTTCATTAAAAATATTATATTTCTTATAACCAAAACATTTTTTACTTAATTTGTTCCAACTTAGTATTCGTTATGTTAAACATGCGCACGGCTATTTATATTTTTTAAATTATTATATGCATTAATTAATATATACAAAAGATTGTGTGTGATATATACACATTATACAGTACTATTAATCACTAAATAGACGCTGCTGTTTTAATCATATAACACAATCTTAATCAAATGTTTATGTATAAACTAATAACTTATTTCCTATCTTGTATTTGTAGATTTTAATATTATATTCGTAACAATCGAGTCAAGATACTATTGGTAGTTAGTTCACAATTTCACACATAGATGGCGCCACGCGTATTACAGTAATTTCACAAACGCGGTAGCAAAGTGTGGGCTACGTAGTATAAGGAGTCAGGGTTTTCATGTTATTGTTATCGCTCTGCGATTTAAAAGGCACAGAAAAAGGCTGATCACCTTACTTGTAAATATTTTTGCATGAGATTATAGCACGATTGTGCAAATCTCTTATTTATTAATAATTACTAAAATATTGAATTATGTCTTTGTAAGCATTTAGACGTAAGTCTAGTCTAAGACTACGTCTAAATGTTTCGGGCTACTGCTATGCTATGCTACCGCTACTGTTGTCTGTTACTGCTTCCGTTATGTACCTACTACCTACTGGCTACTAGGTAGTAACCAGTAGCCCAGTAGGTTCATTATAAGATGAATTAACTATAACGTATTCTGAAATAATGTATGGACGGAAATGCGCTATCCATATTCCACATTGTAAACATAATATGTGATGATGTTGAGATATTTTAAGGGAACTGTTTTAAGTAGGCGCTTGCATTAGTATTTACTATACTGCTAAAATTATAGTAAATATAAATAAGTTCTTTAGCATTATTCCTGGCCCATAATAATTACGTTGAAACTAATCCACATCATAATAAAGAAAAGTCATTCAAGATAAACAGCTTAGGATATACCATACTCGCTTTTATTGCTCTGGTTTTAAGGTCTAAAATAGATTTTACATCTAAATATTTCAATTTTGGCCTCGAGAGGTTCGGCCAATATATAGTTTCGCAGCGTATATCGGATACACAAATTCGAATAGTACTCTCTAAAACTATTATATATATATATTTGTATCGCTTACTGATGTATTAGTAGTAAGCCGCACTCGTTATCTGTCTAACAATGAAGTTATTTTCATGTTTTATTCGTTAATTATTATTCATTACACATATTTATAGAACAAGGGGCAAACGCAGACACCACCTGCCAGAAGACTCGGAAGTGCGTTGGCGGCCTTTTAGGTAATGTTACGTTCTTATGAAGGAATTGAAGTTCTTAAGTTGAATTGGTTCGGAAATACTTCACTAGGCAACTGGTTCCACATGATGGTGGTGTGCGCAAAAAAGTGCCTTAAAACGGTTAGTTGTAGAACTACGGACGTGGAGGTAACGATGATGATGCAGCTGCAGGTATTAATCCGAATAACTCCTCAGTATAATACTGTCCATGGTAGAAAATCTGATTTGACATGACGAAATGACCAGTACACCTTAACAAGCATACAAACAAAAACAAAATATTTTAATCCTAACATCTCTTTTGAGACTAATTATAATTCTGTTTTTTTTATAAATGTAAGAACATTTTTAATAATAGCCTATCATTTATTTATTTATTTCCATATAATTATTCTACCTTTACAGTGATAACTAATTCGATAGAACAAAAGAATATTTTACCCACACCAATTAACCTAAATACAAAACATTAACAGAAATATATTTATGTGTCTAAATCTTATAACTAATAATATAGGAAGCAACTATTGTGAACTCAGCCAGTGTACAAACAAATAAGTCTACCTTAATAGAAATCTTATTTATTATGTGTATTGCTCGCGTGAGTGGTGCTTCGCTAACCAAGTTGGAATGTGCGCGCGGTACATCCAAAAGTTGAGACTTCCGCCTCAGGTTTCTACTTGGTACCCGTAGACTCAGTCTCTCCATTATGTCCGGATTATGAATCCGACCCGTAAGTATCTTAAATATATACACCGACAAGGCTAGCTCTCTTCTGAGGCGTAGCTGGTCATATCCCACCATACATTATAAAGTCCGGAAAACCTCCTTATAATATCTATTATAAATATTACAGAACAGTTAATTATATACGTCTTAAATACAATTATTAAAAAAACTATACACTGACACTCCCTCGCGAGGGGGTTTTTTGCCCCCTTCGGGCTTTTTTGGTATGCTAATACAGTGGTACGGGGGGCGGGCTATGTAGCCCTTTATGGGGGCTGCAGCGCGCGAGGAGACGAAGGGATCGACTCATTGACTCGTATGGACCGTGGAGGGACGCTCGATTCGGTCCTGAGTTCGCGTCCGAGGGTGTCAAGAAGTTATTCAAAATCGGTCCAGTCGTTTAGGAGTTTAATTACAATCACACATTCACTTGCACGGAACGCAAAAAAATCTATAAATAATAACGCGTTTTAATTCTATAAAGTGTAGTTTCCTGACTTCCTTTAGTTAAATATTTTTGAATTTCAAATCCAATTTAATTCCATTTTGACTGTAATGGCATATAAAACGACTATAAAAACAAATTGAACTGAAACAATTAAATGTATTAGGAATATTTTACGATTGTCTGTCCACAATAAAAATGAACTAAATCAAAAAGTAAATTCAATTTTATTAGCCTATAATAACATAGTATTAATGAAAGTTCCCTCGATGGGGCATGGGGAGTCATGTTTGTGTCACATAGTTAATGTCGCTGTACACAAGTAGGTGATCCTAGAACTGAAATGTATGCTTTTTTTATATATATGCTCACCAGCGAGTGTTTTTTTTGTACAAAAGGGGGAAAACGAGCTTACGGGACGCCTAAAGAGGGCATTTATCGCAGCCCATGGCCACCAATTTTTAGTGGGTACGTTGCCGGCCTTTGAGGTATGAGAACTCTCTTACTTTGAACAGTTGGAGATGGTACCTCTCAGGGAAGATCCACACCGGGAGTCGATTCCACAGCTCGCTAGTTCGCAAAAGAAAGTGTCTTGCGAAGCGGACTGTGGAACTCACAGTGGAAGATGCGCAACTCCATTGGGTTTTTTTTTGTATAGAACAGGGGGCAAACGGGCAGGAGGCTCATCTGATGTTAAGTGATCCCGCCACCCCTCAATGCCTCGGATTGCGAGTGCGTTGTCGGCCTTTTAAGAATTGGTACGCTCTTTTCTTGAAGGACCCTAAGTCGAATTGGTCCAAAAATATTGAGTGGGCCGCTGGTTCCACATAGTTTTTCAGTTTTGGGGTTATATAGGTATATTTTCATCATACCTATATATGGTATAAATTCAATTTAACATTTCCGTTGAATTTACAGTTAATTACTTGGGACTGGCCGATCGCATTGGCATTAAAGTCCCTTAATTACGACATCACATACAAAATAAACCATTCACTCGCATCTAACGTAAATCATAGATATATGTCATAGTAATTACACGCCTTTGAATGCGATTTTCAAATTAAGTGCCTGCGTTATGCAAATATTAATTTGCAGAATAACTACTAGCCTTGTCATACAGTAGATAAATGTTTCTTTGTAGACCTCACTAGCTACGGATCTTGACTATTTTCCAGTTTACACTAATATTATAAAGAGGAAAGATTTTTATGTAAGTATGTTTGTAACGAATTGGTTCAAAAAGTACTGGACCGATTTTAAAAATTCTTTCACCACTTGAATGCTACAGTTGCATGAAAAATAAGGGTCCCTACTAAAATTACAATAATATTATCCTAGGTGTAAAAAAATCAATATAAAATAGCTTTCATGGCATGCGCTGCGGAAACGATTGATGATAGAACAAAAAAATGTTCTACAATATTAAAGAACTTGTCAATATATACAAAAATGTATGAAAAATAAATATCCACCCGTGCCATCCGTAATATCCTTGTTTATTTATTTGGTAATCCTACAGCTAACATAAATTATATATAATAACAAACAGTTACACTGAAAATATAGCCAGATATGGAATACATAATACATTTAACTACAAAAAGGTTCGAAAATTTACAAAACGAAGGAAATAAAAATTATTCAAAACGTTTAACTAAGTGGTACCTAATTTGGCTGTGTAGTATGAGGGTGTAAAAGAGAGGGTATGTACGTGACGGTGTATTGCCGCTATGTAAATGTTACTTATTAAAATAGCTTTTATTTGTATGTATAAATCGCATGTATTAATAAAAACAATTCTGTGTAAAGTCGTAAAAAGCTTTAATTAATATTTCCTGTTTATGAGAAATTCTCCGTGATAGTGAGTAATTTATCTTAAGGTGCGCTTACACGGGCAACTAAAATTGCTCAATTCCAGTTAATACTCGTCAACTATGACGTCACGACTACATCAAGAAATTATTATTATTTAGACCTCTCGCTGTCCCCGCGAAAGCAAGACGGCAAGCCGCAAAACAAACAAGTGCGAATGAGACATATACAAAAATTTCTAGGAATTTCCAAGTCCATTGGATATTCGTCAATTCGTATCTGCGACATTGAGCGATATGAAATATCTGGAGCAATTAGAAGCAATATCGCCGAAATAATTTATTGAAATTTATTGAATTTATTGAAATTGCTCCAGATCGGTCTATTCGTGTTGCCGAGCAATTATTGCCCTCGTGTAAGCGCACCTTTAGAGCTTTTATTTTATTTATTTCATATCTTTTTCTAGTAAATTGTATTTGTAATTTAATGCGACGTAGAAAATACTACTTATAAAAGATACACATACCTAATTTTATACAAATGCAGTTGTTTTCAAGGACTTAAAGAGTAAAGGCTCCTCAATCTCTCTCCATCTTCCCCACCAACTTAAATCTCGTCGGCCCGCCGTGCAAGAGAACTAGTTCGGAATGGGCTTTTCCCGCGACTAATGCAAGGTTCTTAGAAAGATTTATAAACTAATTTACTAAACTAACTAATTTATAAAGAAGATGTCTTCGTCAAGCTAGCTTGCCAGTTCCATAATATATGCGTATAACAATTAACTTCTTGATATGTATCAATATCGGTTATACTCAAGTTTTTTCCAGAAGGCCAGCAACGCACTCGCGAACTAGCTATTGTGAGTGTCCATGCGGTATCACTTAAGATCAGATAATCCTGCCGATTCGTCGCAATTTTGATTTAATTACGGTAAAAGTATCCGATATTACTTCAAATATAAAATATACAACCTCCCAATATAACGAAAGGGGTGATTTGAAACCAATTAATTGAAAATGCCCATCCGTCCAGAAGAAGGAGCTATTATTAAAGAAAATTCCAATACAAAACCACTCTCAGCATCCGATAATTTTTCTTTCATCATTTCATAACCAGCCTCCACTCGTTCATTTTTTAAAATACGTTGTTCGACAAATTCACTTAATGCCGCGCCAAATGAACCGTGTTCGCATAATAAAAGATTTTGTACTCAAAAGCGATTTCAGAATGGACGATATTCGCGTGAAATGGTAAAATTTTGCACTCCGCGCTCGTCTCTACACTTGTTATATTGTATTATTTTTTTCGCGCTCCGCTAGTTTCGCACGGAGGAAAGCAATAACGGGAATAAAGTAAGAAATAATACGTTAATATGCCGAGGAATTCAATAAAGGAAAATCTATATGGAATATCTAAACTGTTGATTTACGAGATAGTTGTGTACACTGATGTTTCATTGAAAATTTAATTTGTTCAAAACTCTCGAAAGAGCAATGGATTGTTAAAGAATGATTCACTTACTTCCTACAGATAAGGCGGAGCTATAAAATTACATTTTTCCGGTAAAAGAACATGCCCATATGCATATAAAATGACTGCATACATTACAGACAGATCGTAGTTCCGGTGTTATATTTTAATTACCATATTTTTTTAGAATTCATAACAATATTTAATCATTAATATTACATTGTACACAGCTATACTGCTTAATGATACGATCTGTTAGGGTCATTGTTAACTACCATGGCGTTAGTTCCTGGGTTATTTAATAATAATTATTATAGCTGGCATAGAAACTTGATTGCCTATTAACATTAAAACATATGTGTCTGACAAATGTGTTGGCCTATTGTGGTTGATAAGACTTCGAACAAGTTAATGGCGATAATAGTTTGTTTTACTATTTCTATTTAATTCCTATTATTATAATAAATATACACGTTCACTGTAAAATTTATCTTTACTTCCCTAAACCAATTTATAAATTTCTCTTGCAGTCGTAGAGATCCACAAAGGCGAAAGTCTTGAGCTGGCTCACGTGCAGCGCACTGACATGGGTGCATATTACTGCATTGCCAGCAACGGGGTACCGCCCACCGTCAGCCGCCGGTATCACGTGCAAGTACATTGTAAGTCATCCACCTGTCATTTCTATAACGATTTTTAAATTTAGAACGTTCAACTTATATTCCTTTTAAAATAATGTTAGTGGTATAAAACGTTCTAAATTTGAAATCGACATATTAAATACTAATCCTATATTGTTTTACTATTTTATAACAGTTATACCACAAGTCAAAGCTGCGCTACAATTAGTGGGAGCACCGCTTCGCAGTGACGTAGAACTGCAGTGTTATATTGAAGCCTCTCCGAAAGCTATGAACTCCTGGTATCGGGAAGACGGTAAATTACTTACAACTATTAATTTCATTAGCATATTTTTTTTTGTTTAATAAACCACTAAGGGGTTAACTTAAGTGCCTGCAGGGCTACACAACAGCGCAAATTTAAATTCTTTATAAACTAAAGAGTTCAATAAAATACACAAAAAACTAATTAAAACATTACAACAAATAGAAAAAACCTTATTCTTGATATTTTTTATTCCACAATAATTTCTGATACAAAAAAACACATAGTTTTGTTCATCTCCTCCCGATGTCGATTTCAAGCCATCAGAAATACTAGTCCAAGTTAGCTTAGCTTAGTAAAGCACGCTAAAAGTGATACTTAACCGAACCAAAAGCCTAAACATAGTATTACACCAAAAATACCTTGCGCCTGTGATCTATTACCAAGCAATCAAGTCCTGTCCCAAACTTAAATGACTAGGTAATAGCCGCCCTTGATTACAGTTGCACATGGTAAAAGAAATTTCCGTCTACCACGCGTAAGGTCAATTAACATTAGGTTATCTAGGAGTTGGAATACCGCCAGACAATTGAGAGACAAATTACCGGAGACTAATGCCTGTTCTATCGAGAACTTTGACATCTCTATCGCATTAACGCAGCATTCGTGAATCGAACTTCATAGAAGACAGATTATATCTAATCTTTGGAATATTACTCGATAGACTAGAACGTTCTATTTTTATCGCATTCTTCTTTTGAATTTTAAATATTTCCTATTCTGTGCGATTTAATAACGGTACACTACTAAAGTATAATAAGTCTGGACTTATTGAATTTATTGCTTGGGTTTTTCATACAAAACTATTGTGGAAACAAGGTTTTACGTAACGTGGTTTGGATGAATTAAATGATAGAACTGCCACTTGTAATTGACATAGAGGTTGTGGATTCGATTCTAAGCAAAGAAGGGCTCATTTTCTTGCTTATAAATAACTAGCGACCCGCCCCAGCTTTGCACGGATGCAATGCTGATACTAAATTCAAAGTGCTATAAAGTATAGGGAGAACCGCGGCCTCCGACGCGCTGCGTCCCGCAATTTTTAAATTTGTAATATCTTCGAAATATTCATTTAAATCATATGCTGTAGGGCCATATAGATCTATATTAAATGAACAATGTATTCAAGGTATTTAATTGGTTAAGGATTAATGCTGTATTGGTTAAAATCGCTTCGAAAATTAGCCATTATTTGTCGTAAAAAATAAATGAAAAAAAAAGTTATTGTTGGTTATCCATAAGAGATAGAGATATACCATCAAGAACTTTTCTGTAGACCTTTTCAATGTGTACAATACTTAGTTCATTATTTTGATAAAACTCGTAGGATTCAGCCTGCGTTTGCAATGTAAGCGGAAAAAATGTAATTATTTACGACATCACATTAGAAACCTAAAAAATAACAGTACTTCTCCACTATTTAATGGATGTTATTATACATATAAACCTTCCTCTTGAATCACTCTATCTATTAAAAAAACCGCATCAAAATCCGTTGTGTAGTTTCAAAGATTTAAGCATACAAAGGGACATAGGGACAGAGAAAGCGACTTTGTTTTATACTATGTAGTGATTACTAATATTATTAAAAACAACGTTTACATTTCATAAGGTGGTTCCTGGTAACTTCACAATGCGAGGTTCCAAACTGTATTTATTTATTTTTTCATATATTATTTATTTATATATATATACACAATATAATAATACGTTATTATTAACGAGTTAGTGGTCTTTGGGTAATTCTTCTAAATAAAAAGACAAACTCAAATAGGCGGATACCCGAGGTCCTCGCTTCAGTTCGCGGTGAAGCAATAATTGTTTCGGCTTTGTATGCAATGATCACCTGATAAGGCTTTTCGATCTAGTAAATATGTCTGTCATTCTTCATAGTAATGTTAAACTTGAAAAAATGTCTTGAGGTAAATCGAAACACCTAGTACCAAAAGACCAACGGATGTGTTATAACATGTAACATATTTGTATATCGAAACAAAAAAAAGGTTTCATAACTTTTAAACTCACATGAACCACTTTTGGCACAACCTGTAAACAAAGAGAATTTATACATAATGCGTTTCAGCGTTGGTGAGCGATAAACTGCTCGAGAATCCAAAGTTCCGTATAGTGGAGCGCTCGGTGAACGAGTATTCTTTATGGATGAACCTGACTATAAAATCGCTGGCTTTCGGCGATTTTGGCACTTACGTGTGCGCCTCAGTCAACGCGCTCGGAAAGATGGAGAGCCAAGTTAGCTTACACAGTGAGTTATTCTTCGTTTGTGTTTGAAAATCGAACGTCCTTGTTATTTTATAGATATCAGTTATGGCGTTTTAATAAAACTTACGGCCGCTTTCTATACTCAATCCTAATCCAATTTTTACTACTAGAGATTGATATTTCAATCTCATAAAATACTTTTTAATAACCGATCGATGCATCGTTTTTGTATAATATCTTTGAATTCGAAAGATCGAATTCTGACATTTATCAATCTTAATTTCTGGATTGGAAATAATTTTAGATCGAGTATAGAAAGCGGCCTATATGTATTACGTAACAATTTATCAGTATTGTCCTTCAGATATTATAATTAAAATGGTATTACATAGGCTTTAATAAAATATATATTTAATGAAGTCTGTGTCTAATAAAGTATTACAAAAATATTACTTATTTGTATGCAATTATTTTTCTTAAACAAATAGTAATGTCAATCACTTATGTCTTCATATATACTATATACTTCTACGAAAGAGCTTGACCGATTTGTATGAAATTAGTTGATATTCGTTAAGTCTAAGATAGGTCGTAAAATAATTTTATACGCCTCAATGATTTATTGTCAATTTTTACCCTTATAGCAACAATAATTTATCAATAGCGATATTAGTACTGTAATATCATTGACTGTTGAACGTTTGGTCGTCAGTATATATAATAAAACCTATTTCAATAATTTTCACAGAAATCGACGTGAATCTTAACGGCCAAGGGGATGTACCTTTGGTATCTGGGGCAGCGTGGCAGCGCGCGAGAAATTTACCAGCCCGAGCACGCGCGTCCCCATCACATTACATCACACAGCACCTTGCTCAAATACACGCCATATTACTGACAACTTTAAGATATATGTATAATGACTTTACTTAGATGTCAAACGCGTAATTCTAAAATCGAACAGAACTACTTTGAATTGGGTGAAATCCTCTATTGTTATTGGAATCAACTCATAGTTTCTACAGAATAGCAAAACTAAATATAGCACAGATTAACTAAAGTCATCTCTCTTATCATTACAGCGTAAACAGAATTGGGCAGAAAGAGATGAAAGATTACTTTAGTTAGTGAAATTTAGTTTTTATCTCAAGATAGTCTCGTCTTGACAGCTGTCAAATATGTCAAACTTCATACAGAAATGATGATTGACAGTTACTGAAAGATTTTAATTTGGAATGGAAAACAAATTAAAAATAGAATATAAAATCATTCCAAAATTGAATTCTTAAAGTTTAATATTGTTGAAGAATTAATTTATCTCGTGTGTATAATAATGTGATATACGTTAGTATCATTTAATCTCGTAAATAGATAAAAAATAGATATTTATTTTATAGATGTTACTATACTATCCTATTTTTTAACATACACGATCTGGATACAAGTCCTTTCGCCGAAATGATTTTTTAAGTTGCCAGACTATATTTGTAAATAGTTCAATAGTCTACGGTTGTCGTATATACTGTGGCGCAAATTTTGTATGAGACGTTCGGCCTCTAAAAGTAACTGAGTTTATCTGAAACTGTTACTTATGTGTGAATATTCGTGAATTGGGAATATATCGGAAAACTTCTTACAATCCATAAAATTGTGTTATCCGTTTGGCTTTGATTGTTTATCTACAAACAAGGTGAATGCCGGTTATACTCTGATAATATTAAAAATCTTTTACTGAGAACACATTTAATGGGAAATTTTAAACTGGAAAACTCCTCAATATAATACAAATTCCCAGATCTTTCTCCCGTGTAGTGCCTGTCTGGATTAGGCTTCTGCGAAGTGTAATTAGTTCGCAAACGTTGATCTCCTTAAAACAAACTAGATATTTAAAAGCCGTATTAAGACCTCGTTCGAACATCGCATGCAAAAAAACAAAATAATAGAAACCCATAGACAAGAAATATATGTTCTGTGATTTTGTAAAGTGTCATGTAGTTTTCGACATTTCCAAAGCATCGTCATTTATTTTGTAAAGTTACAAATTCTATGCATGTCCGTGCTTCCGTTAGCGAAAATCTGTTATTACTAATTTAGACTTTGTTTGTAAGTAGGACTCTTGTATGTCAAATGAATATTTTATAAAATTATTTACATTAATTAACACGTCAAATACGCGTCACACTGTTATAAAACCAATTTAAATTGTTAATGTCTAATAATATCTGTTGTGTTCAATTTGTCACATTAAAAAGGTGATAGTTAATAAATGTAACATAATGTAAACTATTTTAAAATAAATCTAAGCATTATGTATCACATAAAATATTAAATATTAGAACTATCTTAGGGATATAAGTTCTGACTTAACATATTCATATGTATATTACGTTGACTTTGACAATAAAATATGTGTAACTAAATAAATGTCTAATAAAACCATTTCTAGTTTAATTTAAATATGCTTAAGTAATATACAAGTTTTCACTTAAATATGCTTTAAGAACCCGTTTTGAGTGCTTTGATAAAAATAACATTTTCTTAAAATCCTTATTAATTTCTCCTACATCTCGTAGCTGAATTTTTTAGAAGCTAAAATTACTTATGGACTTCCGGCTATTTAAAGAAACTCCTGAAGAAACTCTCCCATCTGTCCAGAGCATATGACACCCTTTCCTTCTAAATTGTAGTTACTTTGTGTTCTAAAACAAAGTAACTGCAATTAAAAACTGTTGTCTTATTAGAATAAAACAACAGTTTTTTATTTAAAACAAGAGGACTGGTGTGGTTTATTTTAATTATGGTAAGTTGACACGTACACTCTAACGAAAGAATAACTTCAGTTTATAATAAAATTCACGCCGAATGTCAAACACATTGCCTCAAATATAGTAAATGAAACAACACAGAAGTATGTCCATCTCGCTTGTTGCGCGGTAAAAAGCTTTAAACAACACTTTACTAGGATACCTCCCTCACACAGATATCTTTTACTGATCAGGATACCTAAATCAAAAAAAATGCCTGTAGGTCCTACTAATAAGATTCAAAATTCCAAAATCATTTATTCCTACAGGTAACAAAATGTACACTTATGAACGTCAAAAAATAAATACCTATATGAAATGCTTCTAATTGTACATTTATTGCCAGTTCTCAAATCAAGGGAGTTGAACGGAAGAGAAGAACTGGCAAATAATCTCTCCGTCACTCTATTTAATCGCCTTGTTTTTTTGTTTTACACAATGTTTGTAAGGAGCTGCAACCGTTACACCATAAAAATTATGTTCCACATGACTAAACCAAAGAATAAATAAATAAATCCAAAGAATAAACACATGTTTTTATTTATCTTACGACCGCAATTTATTACGCCTTACTATTTATCACTGTGCACTCAATAAAACTTGTTATATTTTATGCTCAGCAATTATTGTGCAGTTTCGTTAAACGGCGCGTTAAGAAACGTAGGACAATGATGAATGGGACACCATTAGCGTGCTAATGCATTTTTCGTGTTGCACTTGAATTAATGCGTCAATCTCATACTGTAAATACAGAAAATTGCTCTTAAAAATCCTTATTTTTCTGCTTAGACATTGAGGAATGTTAGTTATATATTTTGAGCTGTGTACAGTGCGCTAAGCGATGGTACGCTGCGACACAATTCAAGGTAATATTTGACCCACAGATTCGTCTTCTTATAGTGCCATCTCCTTGCGAAGGTAGGCAATCATCATAGCTAGTTTAATTTTGGATGCCGCGCTTCTAAACAATGACTTGGTGCTTCGACCAAACTATTGTCTAAGGTCTTTCTAGCAACACGTGCGTCTGCGGCTAGGGCTCCTTCTACCTGCCACTTTGCCTTGTATGATTAGTTGAAGGAGCCCGTATTTTTTGGTGTTACGTTTTAACGTGTCCGAAATACACAAGTTTCCATTTCTTAACCGTCATAAGCACTTCTTTGTTCTTCTGCATTCTGTCCGGCACGGTTGCGATATACCCAGATCTCAAACGCTTCCAGTTTTTTGGACATAGTCTACAGAGACTGACAGCAGCGTCCAAGATTCTACGCCTTAGAGCAGTACAGAGAAGACGTAACATCGCGCAATGCGATTTCTAAGCAGTAAATTTAGGCGCTTGTCAATTCTGCAGCGGATTTCGATGCTATGGTCACCCTTTTCATCAATCACTCTGCCTAAATATCGTATTTTCAAGACACGTCCTAAGGTCTGATTGTTGAGATGTATATGCTGCGTAAAAGGCTCTGGTGTTCGGCTTATTGTCATGTTTAGATTTTTTGACTTTGAACATCAGATGTCTGCCATTAATGATTAAACTTATATGGTAAGACCCAACCGACATAGACATAATACGACGAATGTTGGAAAATATAAGACACATAAATCCAAGTATCAAAACTGCTATTTTTCTATTAAAGAATCCACGTATTTCTGAAAATCTTAGTATTCTACGAAGATCTCTATATCAAGTCAAGCTTAATGGAAGGTTTAATGAGAATACTTATATTCACGGATATCGCATTGATATTCTTTACGCGGCTGCCCCGTGTTTGGTTGAAGATGCCAATTTACTTTCCGGCTGAGTTTCTACAAATTACTGATAAACTTGTTTATAGAAATTATACAAGAAAACTTGTGAAAATTCTACTAAAGCGCTCAGGTAATGAGATGTTTATGAGGGCTTCATGTACTTCAATGATTAATAAGAGGCCCAAAAATTAACTTTGTACGATACTGTATCTAATATCTATGTAAGTATATACATTTACACATATTAAACTTTCTGTTCAATCCATTTATCAAAATGAGATTTATATCTCATAAATAATTATTACTGATTGGTTTACTATTTCTAAATCGGATCGTAATCGTAAGTACATTCGTAAAATATTGGCATAACTGAGCTTTATAAACATTACAAACATACTTTTATCGCATAAAACGCGTTCAATACTGTCACATTACACAGATAATTTGAAACATTCACAAAATTTTAATAAACAAAATAACGTGAGTTATGTAACCTAACATTAGTTAAGTTACATATATATAATATAAGTAATTAAATGTGTAAAGTAATGTTAGCAATCATCGCACACTTGACGCCAAAATGAGCTGTTTAGTTTTTCCCACACTCATAAACTCGTATAACATTCTTGTTTCCAATAATGTCCAAAAAGGGCGACTACACTTATATTAAAGTGACACTTAGATTTAAGAACCCTTAAATAAGCCAAGTTAGTTTTTTGTTAGCGTCGCATCCCACGAACCCTTATTTTATGTTAGTTATAAGCTCACGTTTTAAACTATTAAACCTAGTTGCCACCCAGCTTCAAACAAAGTTTTCATTTAACATATCTACAAGAACCGCCACCGAACTTATTTCGTGGTATGCTTTTAATTTTGTAAAAGTTGCGTAATTGAACGACATTGCTATCGATGAAGTTACGATTTTTGTCTTTAAGAATGTTTTGTTAGGATTCTTTAGGCAGTGATCTTGCTAACAACCTCTGAAATATATAAAATAATAAAATAAAATGTGTTTATTAATTATAAGTATGCATTACAATGTGTAAGATGTGGGAACACTATTAAGTAAAAAAAATATCTGTGTCAGGGTTCCCAGCTCTTCCATAACAAACTTAATTATACATTTCTTAAAATATATGTAACTTAATCACATCTTTTATTGTATTCATTTTTGTCTTTTATTTTTTAACTGTTTTCAACACGCGTGAGTGCATGAGTGAGTGAGTAAGTGAGTAAATGAGTGAGTGAATGAATGAAATGTGTAACTACATATTAGGTCTCTGAAGCATATCCAACACTGCGTAATTTATAAGCCAGCCTTTTAATCGTATTTTTAGGTTGTAGACGAAATCTGTTAAATAAATTCTTACAAATAATACGACAATGACATCAAGAATCTCGCAAACTGTATCACGTATGTTGCGCCGTAGTCGTGAAATTGTGTAACACAGCCGGCAGCTACGACATTTTCCAAATGATTTTAAAATGTTCGAACGATGCGTTATTTTTTTTATTTTAGTACAGTTATGCCTTATGCTAGGATTACGAGATACGATATTATTGTATCTTATAAAGTTTTTTTATGGTAATTCCACAGTATAAAGTGGTTGGCTGTTAGCCTATAAATATATATTAACAAGAAAAAAAATAACAATGAAATATTGCTTTTGTCTATCAGGTGTATTTCTCCGTTGATACATAAAACGTGTACCAAAATTATAACAGCCGTCAATTTAATATAAAAATTAATGTTTCGTAATTACTCAAAAAATTGTGACATAACAACTCTTGGTGATGGCGATATTTTACGATCATTTATTGACATCTGTTTTGCGATATTTTTTTTTAATAAGCTATTAGGTCCTCCTCCGATGCGTGACACACGCTGACGATTTATGGTTTTAGTTTAAAAATATAATGTGGTTTTGATGAATAAAATGATTATTTAGATGAATAAAGTATTTGGCCGCTTCTCGAGACATGCCGCACTTAACGATATCATACGCCGTTCCCTTGTCACCGTCAACGTGCCAAGTCTACTTGAGCCGAGTGGTATTGTAAGAGACGATGGCAAGAGACCGAACGGTATGAGTTTGATTCCATGGAAGATGGGCCGGGTACTGGTTTGGGATGCAACCTGTACAGACACGCTGGCCCCTTCCCATCTACATGGAACCAACTACAGAGCTGGTGCGGCTTGTGAAGCGGCTAAAAAAAATAAAGCATGCAAGTACAGTGGTCTAGGCTCAGAATATGATTTTGTCCCATTCGGTGTCGAGACCCTTGGTCCGTGGGGTCCTAACGCTTTAAGGCTGTTTAAAGAAATTTCAAAAAGGTTAGTCGACATCACAGGAGACCGAAGATCTGGCAGCTACCTCGGACAAAGAATTAGTCTAGCAATTCAAAGGGGGAACGCTGCCAGTATCTTCGGAACCTTGCCTAAAGGGACTCCTTTTAATGATATATTTTAGTTTATGTTAAGTTTAGTTATTTATTTCAATATACAGGGTGGCCAAAAAGTCGTGGATCAAACGCAAATAGCGGATAGATGAGGTCATCAGCGGCAAAAAATTGTTCTACGGTAGGTCTCTAAGGTCAACCCCTGCAGAGTTATGATTTATTTTGCGTTTTATAAGAAAATTGACTTTTTTTTACTAATTCTTATTAAAATTCGATAAAATCTACATCCTGTATCTTTTTCATAATATCCACTAGATTGGTACTGATGAGTTCTTGCTTACCACATACTATTTATAGTTGTTTATTGAGTGTGTTGAAGATAATATTAAGTTATACGATATAATTGTTTCACAAATCAAAACTTTTTGTTTACTTCGGACCCCACTGTGAAAAAAAATTACTCTACCGAAAAGTGACCCTGTATTACAAGTTTTGGCGCATTTAATATGGATTCTGAAAAGGTATTACACATGGCCATGAGTTGCTCTAATATCTTTTTAGGACGAAAAAACAACAACGATTCGGACTTATGATAGATTATTTACCTACCTGTGACCAGTACAGTGTGAATCGGACTAGATTCAAAAAATTGGACAGATGGCTGGAGGGTTACGTAGGAATTTGATTAGACGGTGCAAATTAAGTATTATGGTCAGAGTCAGGAATTTTGAGCATATTTTATTGTAAAATATTTTGTTACCTACAAACAACCATTGAGAAATAATTGTTTTAATACAATTATTTTTTCACAATCGTTGTTTGTAATTCTTCCTAGAAAGATATTAGAGCAACTCATGGCAATTTGTAATACCTTTTCAGAATCCCTATTAAATGCGCCAAAACTTGTAGTACAGGGACACTTTTCTGTAGAGTAATTTTTTTTCACAGTGGGGTCCGAAGTAAACAAAAAGTTTTGATTTGAAAAAAAATTATATTGTATAACTTAATATTATCTTCAACACACTCAATAAACAACTATAAATAGTATGTGGTAAGCAAGAACTCATCAGTACCAATCTAGTGGATATTATGAAAAAGATACAGGATGTAGATTTTATCGAATTTTAGTAAGAATTAGTGAAAAAAAGTCAATTTTCTTATAAAATGCAAAATAAATCATAACTCTGCAGGGGTTGACCTTAGAGACCTACCGTAGAACAATTTTTTGCCGCTGATGACCTCATCTATCCCCTATTTGCGTTTGATCCACGACTTTTTGGCCACCCTGTATATTATAGTATATTAATAACGTATTATTTTTTATCCCTCTGATAATATGAAGGCGAAGAAGCTTGTGTGTGTAGTACCTCGCCAATGTAGAAGCCTTTTGTATTTGTTTTCAAATCAAAATTAGAGGACTAGACGCCATAAAACGCGGATAACCTCTAAGCGATTTGTCTGTTGGAAAACAATACACAGTTAACATGTTATCCGAAATCAACAGCATATTTCCACGTAAACTCATACATGACTATAGAGACTGAGTTTTTGTTCTAAGGTCACGAAAAGACGAACTCATAAATTATAAGGGTGCTGATACAGTCTATCTTGTTAGAAATTCAAGCTGATATTACGTGATATCGTTCGAATAACTTTGTTAACTTACGCCTATTATGAGCGTGTTTATTAGTATTATTTTAAAGTAATTTACAATCGTCGTAATGTAGAAACCTACTTCAAATATCTGTCAACATTATTATGGCTATCTGGTCTCTGGCAGAATGATCAGCGCTGTGGAACATTCTGCTCCTCAGCATAATGCTGAGCCAAGGCCAATTACAACCACAGCACACACACATTGCACACTTGAAGCGAACCGAATGGCAAAAGGGATTTTTTTATTTTTATTGTTTTTGATATGTCTTATTTTTCTTTGAGTATTGTTATTTTGTGTGTTTATGTGTGTGTGTTTTCGTATGTAATAAATGTTATCCTTGAATCCTTGTTTCTGTTACTTTAAAAAAAAACATGTGTGTGTACCTACCTATGAAAACGCGTTAAAAGTTATAATTCTTTGGCGTAACATGATTATTTTTTTATTTTTCGCCACATTCTACGTTTGTAGAAAAAACTACCTAACTATAGAAAAAAGGTATTTAATTTAATACATTGAAAGTTTCACTATAACGCATTATCTAGTTAAATAAAGTTTATTTAAATATCACAAAAAAATCTACATAATTAAAGAAATGTACATTTTTTATTTTAAAATGTTGACTGCTAACTTCAGGGTGTCGGTTTTTTTGTGACGGTGTGCATCGTAAAATTTTACTCTCATCATTTTCCCTAACGCGCCAAAAGAAGTATAACTTCAAAATTTTACACAGAAACATTTATATACCTATAATTAATCCCTCTGCCTATTAACGGATAAACAACACAAAAAAGAATACAAAGGAATAACAACAATTATTTACCTAAGAAGTCTATATTAAACATGTCGTAAAAACTTGGAATATTCCCAAGATACATGATTTAAATCAAAATCGTCATGATGACATTTTGTTGAGAAATTTGTAGACAAACATACATAAACTAACAAAATTAAGCACGTGTGCTTGGAAACCAAAGAGCATTGTTGGCTTAGTGGTATCACCATGTGACTGTAATCCCTGAGGTCGCAGGATTGAACAGGCAGTGTACCAATAGACTTTAAGTCTGTGTGGGTAACACACTCACTCGTACGGTAAAGGATAACATTGTGAGGAAACCCGGATGCCTTACACCCAAAAATCTGAATGCGGATTTCGGTCACAGAAGACTGATCACCTATTAAATCACGAAACAGACAAAAGTCTGTTTTTTTTATAGAACATCCCTGTTGGCAGGAGGCTCACCTGATGTTAAGTGGTACCGCTGCCCATGGACACTCTCAATGCCAGAGGGCTCGCGAGTACGTTGCCGGCCTTAGGAAAATATATGATAACACACATATAGTGACACAAATATGTGATAATTTAAATTTATTGATAGTAATTCTTTATAACGAAATTAATAACAAGCCAAATAATTAATATAATTATTTCCGGTAATTGGGAGTTAACAATAATTGTCCATTTCAAGGGGCGATTTGACTAATTACTAATGTTCTATTCAGGATTAGGTATTCCCAATTAGTGTGTCACTATTAATATGACATTTGCTAAGCTCGCGTAAAGCTCATGGTTAAAACTAAATGTTAAACTAATTTTAAAATCCTTTAAGTTTCAGATTACTGTATTTTTTTTATATAGATCAAACGGGCAGTCGGCTCATCTGATTGAACACACACGAACACGTATGTGTACGATACAATGTAAGCAGGATCGCGAGTGCGTTGCTGGTCTTTGAGTTTGAGTTTGACACACTGTCTTTGTTTGGGTCTGGTGGTAAATAAGACATCCTCCTTTTTTTCCTTTCGCATATGTATTATTTGCTGTATTCATTGCTGTATATTGGGTATGTAAGTGACTATAATTTCAATGGATTATATGATAAAATTATTTTATTAATGCATATTTTTATGTACCTGTGTGAGCATTCTGGTATAAAGGAGATCTTACTGAAAAGGGAATGCTTATGTGATGATGGATGGTGTTTTTTTTATTGTTTTTTTTAGACAATTCACACCAATTGACCTATTCAAGCTTGTGTTATGGGTACTAGGCAACGGATATACATACATATTATAGATAGATAGGCATATAAATACATATTTAAACACCCAAGACCTAAGCACAACACCAAATGCTCATCACATCGATGTTGTCTCAACCGGGGATCGCACCCGGGACCCATGGATTCGCAGTCAGGGGTACTAACCACTAGACCAATAAGTCGGTGTGTTTTCTTATTCGAAATATGTATGATATTTCCATATAAAAATTTCATTGTTAATACTTATTAAAAACTACATATACGTATCTATAATACATATTTGTAAAAGTCAGTGGTTTGACAGAGCCGTATTTGGAGGCATCAATAGAAAGTTCACGTGCTACCGATAAGGCTCAAGAGTCGAGTTGAGAGTTCCATCAACATAATTTATGCGGAGCGGCAACTAAAGTGCCCCGTACGGACGATACGGTTATTTTTTCCTAACTCGCTGAATTCTGTCCCGCGCATTTTTCACGAAAACTTTGATTGCGGAACGCAGTCACGTAGTTTTTTAGCATCACTTGAGTGGAGATGCGCTTGAGTTTGATAATGTCGTGTGTGATACTGAATATCTTATTATGAAATTGGCATTTTTGACGTGTCTTTAATGAAAATTTACTGAATTACTACACAGTTTTATAATTATGAGGGATGTATGAATAACAGTACTTAAATAAAAATATGCATAATTTGAGGTCACACAATTGAACCAGTATTGCGTTTGAATTACAAAAGTTTTTATTGTGTATATTATATACATATTATTTCTATACAACTGATCAAGTGTATAATATGTTGTGAAAAATCATTCAATCTTTGGCACATTGTTTGCTTGAAGACCTAAATTAGCAGGTGATGTATTGTATTACCAAGTTTATGATATTATTAAAGATCATCCTAAAAGAAAACTGTAGTTTTAGTCTAGTAACGCATGGAACTCGTAAATAATTAATAGAGAAATTGCTGCAATCATTTCCCAAGCGCAATGCGTGATAAAACAATCATAGATTTAAAGAATAAAATGGTTGGACTCGAAGCGGTGAAATTGAAACCTTTCATATTCACTCGGATGTGCTTCCGACTTTTATCTATCTTATAATTCAATGGTTGTAATCTCGCTTATGATATTAAGGTTTTGGTTCAAAATTTGGTTCACGATATCACTTTTCCACATCGTGAAATGCGTTACTCTGTGGGAGGGTTATATGGGACTCGCTGGCTTGGCTTTGCAAGGGTCATTCAATCCCCAACCGCCTTGGTTTGACCTTGGTTACAGAGCTTGCAGAGATTCATCAGAAGCGCCAAAGATATCGGAACAACTAACCAAATAAGCCCAAATCAGTGTCTATGCCAGCCAATAAACTGACTTAATATTGATCACGTTATTTGTTTAGTTGGGGCTGGACATAACAAAAGAAGGGCCTCATAGGCTAGCGGTCTTAATGTCTGCTAGTTATCGGGTTCGATTTCCGGTCGGAGCGCAAGTTTATTTCTATTAATTTAAATTTGTTTTCTGTCTTTGTGCAGTGCCGGGCGAGCGCTTAAGCCGTACATGGCAGGGTCAAATTTCTAAGGCAAGCAGTGAGTATGCTACCTAAGAAAGTACACTGCGATGTATGTAATAGGCCGTGGAGGGCAATTTAGCATTCCTCTTTTGGACATAACAAAACGAACACTTCCGAAATCTATAAAACGATAAATAATAAAATCTATGACAATGCACAACTGCACACAGTCACGAACACTCACGATTCCCAGCCAATAAATCTCTCACAAAGCCGAAAAAACAAACAGAACCATTGTGATTTGCGGTACACGTTACAATTGTATGCACCATACATACCACGAATGTGCTACTGCGCTTTCATGCGATTGTAATTCTTTGAAAACGTTCATGACAGCTTTTTCACGAGAGCGGATTTAGCACATCACTTGCGCTAAGCTGTCGAAGTTTTAAGTGCTAAAAAGATAATTTTGTCTTTGCCTTTCCTATTTTTGTTTTATTTGTTATTTAGATTAAAGTCTATATCAGACAGTGTGACAGGTTAGGTCGCTAAAGAGAAAGAAAACTCACAACAATTGTTTTTACGATTTATTTGTAATTAACTTAACTGAGGATAAATAATTTATTTATTATTATTGATTAAAGTCTAGTTTTGCTAAATATAAAACTAATTCTGTCTTTTAACGCTAGATGTTTTTTTTGATCATCGATCGACGATCCGTAACTTATAATTTTTTTATGTAATGGGAGGCAAACCTGATGTTAAGTGATACACTCACATTAGCAGACGACTCGCAAGTCCGTTGCCGGCCTTTTAAGAATTGTTACGCTCTTTTCTTGAAGGACCGTAGGTTCGGTTCGGAAATACTTCAGTGGGCAGCTGGTTCCACATAGAGGTGATACGCGGCAATAACTGCCTTAAAAAATGCTCAGTTGTGGAACGACGGACGTCGAGGTGATACGGATGGTAATCTGCATTGACGGGCGATGATGAAACTCAGCTGCAGGCATTAGCCCGAACAACTCTGAACACTCTACATAGTAAATGCGGTAGAAGATCCAGAGAGACCCCACATCACTACACAACGCCGAGGGAAATTACGTAGATCAGATGTGTCTGCGTCGCGAGCATCGTATTACATTAATAATTATTTTACATAGAAGTAATAATAGTACAGCTAATAGTACAACTATTGATTATATAGAAAATATAATATAAATTTAATATTAAGCAGTGTTGGCCTAGTGCC
The DNA here is from genome assembly GCA_963693345.1 of Pieris melete. NCBI lineage: Eukaryota > Metazoa > Arthropoda > Insecta > Lepidoptera > Pieridae > Pieris > Pieris melete. The sequence goes on along the minus strand of CAVNZK010000043.1, from coordinate 1,808,770 downwards.
TTCAGCGTGCGACTCTCATTCCTGAGTTTGTAGGTTCGATCCCCGGCTGTGCACCAATGGACTTTCTTTCTATGTGCGCATTTAACATTTGCTCGAACGGTGAAGGAAAACATCGTGAGGAAACCGACATGTCTTAGACCCAAAAAGCCGCCGGCGTGTGTCAGGCACTGGAGGATGATCACCTACTTGCCTATTAGATTTAAAAACGATCATGAAACAGATTCAGAAATCTGAGGCCAATACCTAAAGAGATGATTATTTATAATTTATTTGTTTTTTATTGATTATAAAACAATTACAGATTTAAAATGTTCATTGTTTAATAACATTGAATCTAGAAACTCATGTCTACAACTAACAGTTTTTTATTTGTCTCAATAAAAGGATATTTATATTGACGTAGTTCTGATCTAAAATTGGTTACACGTAGGATATGGGACGCGAGGGCGGGACTAGGGACCTCAATTCGAGAGGTAATCAATCTACAACTCGCTACGGGACGACGTATGGACAGCCAAAATATCGATGGCCTGCTGAACGCATAATAAGATTTTAGATAACCATTTATTGCACGAGGAAATAGTCTTTTACTGATTCTATTGATAATTTAACCTATACAGATAAAACACTATTTTGACCGGATTGAAGTTATGTATTATTATAAATTTACAACTATTTAACATAATTTTAAATTTATCCGACGTTTCGCGTGCTTTACGTGACTGTAGACAAAAGGTGTTGAATGTCAAAAAGTATCACAGCTGCAGAGAAAGTTGCATTATCTGTATTTATTTCCCCGGAGTTGGTATCGACTAAAAGATGGAGGGTTTTGGCAAAAATGGCTCACGGTGTCCTCTATTTTCGCGGATTGTGTTTCTTTTTGAGATTTTAATTTGGATATTATTGGATCCCAGGTGTTTGACAATTTTAGGCCGTCTTCTCTATTGAAATTGGGGTGTTTTTTTATTTCAATGGCTTCGCGTACCAATCTTGGGAAGAATCTTTTCTTTTTCGCAAGTACTTTCGGTTGGTCAAAGCGTATGTAGTGATTAGGCCTATCTAGTATGTGTTCACAGACTGCTGATTTTGTGTGTCGTCTATGTCTTATGTCTGCAATGTGTTCTTATGTCAATCAAAGACAATACTATAACCTATACAGATGATACGCGTCCCTTTTAAAGAACCTAGAGTTTAAGTTATTTATCGTACAGTTTTTTAGCCATTTTCCTATTCAATTTTGGGTTTATTTAAATGCCTAAGTCTTAGTGTAAAGCGTGACACTCGTAATCCTAAGTTCGTCCCACTCACCTATGAATGAACAGGAAAAGATTTTTTTTATTAGGAATATTATTTGAGAAGTGGCTACGGTCCTACACTACAAACGTCGGGGAGATTAGGACATTTAAATTAAAAATTAAACCCTAAGGTGTACTTACTCCCTGGCTGTGCACTAATGGGTTTTCCTTTCAGCATGCTCGTACGATGGAAGAAAACGTCAAAAATATGTCAAACATTAAACATTTATTTTAATCTACGACGTATTGATTAGATAGATAGAAAGCAGTGTTGGCCTTCAGCGTGCGACTCTCATCCCTGAGGTCGTAGGTTCGATCCCCGGCTGTGCACGAATGGACTTTCTTTCTATGTGCGCATTTAAGATTCGCTTTCTTCGAAAACATCGTGAGGAAACCGACATGTCTCAGACCCAAACAGTCGACGGCGTGTCAGGCACTGGAGGCTGATCACCTACTTGCCTATTAGATTTAAAAATGATCATGAAACAAATTCAGAAATCTGAAGCCCAAACCTAAAGAGGTTATAGCGCCACTGATTTTTTTTTTTTAGATGTGTGTGTAGATGATGATGTAGATGTGTTTCATTGTACCTAGGTAAAATTTTTTGTTTTACTTACACCTTGTAGAGAACCTTACCCGTAGCTTTTAAAGAACATTTAAATTTAAAAACAGTGTAATGACTTTGTATTTCGGTTCTAAGCGCACAGCTCCAACGACTCAATAAATGGCGGCATGTACCGTTACTAAACAAAACTGCCAGTCATTAGCGTGAACGGAGAAAATATTCCCTCCAATTATCTCCGCGCGGTCAGGAAAAACGGTACGAGCGTACCTAATGACGATGTCAACCAGCCCATCAATCTATTAGGGCCTTAAGACCTAAATATCGTTTCGAAAAATCCGATCTTGAAACAAATTTAACCTGTCTGAGAAAATTATTTACGAGCCGCTCGCTTTTAGAATTAGCACGTCATATTTTATTTAGTACCCACTTTAACAAAATGGAAACGGGAAATTATTGAGAACAATGAAGTTTTTTAAGTGTTACACGGTTAGTGAATATGTTATTTGTTTTTTTAAAGCCGTTTTAGCTTATAGTTAAGTATTGGTTTAATAAATTCAAATTAAACATTCATAACCTCAAAACGCTTCTTTCCAAGATGGCGTCGCATCAGTCCTTATGACCCATCATGCTTCTAAACACATAAACAAACTTCATGTGTTTTTTGTGTTAATTCATTCTTATATTTGTAATTACAAAAATATAATATTTCGATCAAAATTCTAAAATTCTAAATTCAAAATCATTTATTCATTTAGGTAACACAATGTACACTTATGAACGTCAATAAAGAAATACATATTAAATGCTAAATATTTCTAATCTTACATTTACTGCCAGTTCTCAAATCAAGGGCGTAGAACGGACGAGAAGAACTGGCAATAAACTGTCCGCCGCTCTTTTTAATCGCCAAGTTTTTTGATTTACTAAATGCTTGTAAGGAGGTAGGTGTACGCACTTACATTCTCGTAGGATCTTCTCTATAAGTAGTGTTATTGACCACTTTCTTATGTTAAATATCCTTTTAGTAAATAAGGTAACTTATCAGTCTTTGTTGGGCTAGATCGCAATGATAAATGATGTCTTTGTGCAGACAATTTATTAAATAAAAATATATACAAATAGCTCTCAATAATAATTTTGCCTATCATTAAATTATGCAGTGTTATAGTTTATTGGAAAGGTGTAATGGACATAATTTCTGTAAGCTAGTGGCCGAGACTCAAGACGCCAGCTGCAAGTTCAAACGAGAAAATTATTTTTCATTAACGCTTCGGTGCGTCCCAACGTACTCCGAGTAGAATTAAAATCAATTACTTCCAACTGAACAAACTAGAAATTTCTCCCGATACTAATGTTCCTTTACTATCGATTTATTTGGATTGCTTAGCGGAATACAGTTGTTGGTTTTGTAATTAGTGGTAAATAGAATCGTGTAGGTTCTTTCGGATGATGTAGGTAGTAAACAGAATTTTAGGATGGGACTGACTGACTTTTATATTAATTTATCTTCTAAGAGAGATCTAAGGTAATTTACGTTATAAGGTCGATATCAATAAAATAATTATATTGTCCGATGTAGTCTGTATAGTTATAATTGTGTAAATTAATACGCGTGAAGTGAATTCTAGCAATGTTTTTAATAATGTTTAATGGGTCTTAAAACACATGGCCAAACAATAAGAAGTGGTGCAATAATTCGTAAATATTGAATTGGTAAAATAAGATTTTTTTACTAGTTTTATTAGTTTACCTATGTCACGGCAAACTTGTAAAGTAAGTAATGCAATCCGTGATTTTATATTATTTATATTGCATAGTCTATATATCGATTAAAAAGAGTGGCGGAGAGTTTCTTGCTCGCTCTACGCCCTTGACTTGCGAACTGGTAGTAAATGTAAATTTAGAATTAATTTAACATCTTTTCTGTTGACGTTCATAAGTGTACTTGGTTACGAACTAAGTTTATAAACATAGTTCGTTAAATTGTGTTAATACTTACTATTTCTGAAAATTTGATTAATATCTGCAGCTGAGTTTCATCATCGGACTTCGAGAATACCAGATTCCATCCATATCACAATGACGCCCTTCATTCCACAACTGCCCTGCGATTCTGTAACTCACTTTTCGTTCACATTCTGATAAACAATAAACTACAAGCTGCTGCTTCACGACTGATTTGAGAGCGACCGTCGATGCGAAAACCACTGTGTGAGTTCGAAAAGTGAGTTACAGAATCGCAGGGCTGAGCGTTAATGCACTTTTTTCACCTTTTGTTGTCTTGCTTTCCAGTACTACCTAGGCCCTTTTATAAAAAATTAAATTGCTGTGGCATCAATGTCTCAGCACTACAACCTATATTATATCTATATTAAAGTGAATCAACAAACCCATCGAAAATGCTAAATATATTAAACATTCTTCTATTTTCCTAAGATCCTAAAGTTTTTGTCAAACGTTTTCCAAGTTATAAATAGTTAATGTTTCTGATACTGGAGTTATAATAACGAAGGAGCTCGCCCCAAGTTTCTAAATAATAGAAACAATTATGACGATGTCTACAATTTGTACTCTCAAAGTAAACGTTAACTTAAGTAAATTAATACCGTAAGGCTTAAAGCGGGGAGTTTGTTCCCAAAACAAAGCAAAATACAGTGAGTACTGAATTCCCTTTTTCCAAATCGTCTTTTTAGCTTTTTTAGTTCGAGTTCCAGGAAAAATAATAAAGAGTAAGTACACTTTTTCCTAATTGTTTTTTAGTTTTTTTAATTCCAGTTTCAGGAACGGTAAAATTAGTCTGATTAACAATAATTATTAAAAGGGATTTGAACAATGGTCTACTCGTGTAATGTACGTAAACTTTTATGTAACTATAATGATACGACTGCTTCTTTATACATTAAAATGATTTTGAAAATAGAACACAGAAATAGAAAATAGAACATAATATACTACTTATAATCCATTGAAATGTTACAATTTGAGGGCCAAACTGAACATTTGTTATAGAACGCAATTTTATTTATGGAACATGTACGGGGGGTCAATACAAGCTTAAACCCAAGTTTGTAACGTTGGCGCCGTAGTCCCCTAGCCGCCATCTTGGAAAAAGCATTTTTTGTCTTTATCTCCTAAAGTATCCATTGTCCAAAAAATTTGTAAAGACATATTTTGTAGCAAATCGCTTTACCTTCCTACTTACCTACTGTTTGTGTCACATTTTATCATAAAGCCAAAATTCAAAAGTAATAAGTAAAATATTATTATTTTTTACTATTTTTTAAAACATCATGCTACGACTGAATGTGTGTGGGTGAAACCGCAGGTATTCTACAATTCAGGTTGCTACAAACAACTTGGTCCGACTACAACAGATTTGTCTCCAGAACTACTGACAATTCTATAATTTAAAAATACGACGTCAATTTATTACTAAACAGCAGTTTAGTTTATCTTAAAATAACCAAATACTTACTACAGATTAATTAATTACTACAGATCTATTAAATATATGAAACTAATTTGACAAGAAATAAATACACTTTCACAAAGAAGGGTTTGACCAAAACACTTTTTATAGACCTATGACCTTGATACAAGTCGATATTTGTAGTGTATTGCAGCCGATATTTTGAATTTTAAAGTGGCAAAGTACTAAATATTTTAAATATGTTATACGTCTAACATTATATTTTATTAATAACTCAAAAATTGGTTTTATTAAATATTCTGTCAAATAATAATTCCTGTATGTAAACGTCGAAATCATAACGTCAATCATAAAAATTTAGATCAAAAGCGATCAAAGGCACAGCGGGAACCCTTTTCGGTGTAAAATTCAATAAGTCGGTCCTACTCTGCCCTCAGCAGCCTGGTTATGATATTGTTAAAGAGCCACTGACACTAAAAAGTACGTGACTCGTTTATGCGATCTCTTTGGGTCAAATGTCAATAAAGATTGACGTCTACTGAACTATAGACTAAATTAAAGTTGTATGTTAGTTTAAGAACTCTAATGTTTTTGGTTTACGAATATTATTGTAATTATTTTAATAAAAATCGATTGAAAAATATAATAAACATACATTGGAAACATTCACACTTTTTGCACATAGACAAGACGCGGTACAAAAAACTATTGTGAAGAAGTTCAAGAACGTGAAACTTAATAATATAAAAAAAAGGAATATCAATTACATATTATTAAAAGACGATCTTTCTTAGCGATCGCTAATCAGCAACATTGGGGGCACTGCCGAGACCCCGATTATCAGATCAAGCGACTCAAGTAGAAATGGGTAAGCACTCCGAACAGATTCCAATTATATCCCTAAGCAGGCGCCTGATTGGAACCCCCAAGGAAAGTGGTATCGTGGCCGTCCCAAGATGCAGATGAGAAAAAGAGAGCCGGAAAGACTTGGAGCGAGGTAAAATACGACGATCAAGACCGAACGCGATGTAGACGTTAAACGCTTTCTGCCCCATCTAGGGGTTATACACATTCAGTCAAAAAAGTTCTTGGAGCATCACATTTTTAGTCGCGTTCTATGGCAGCCATATTGGTTGGCTTATTATATTTTTAAAGTGAATTAATCTGTAGGATTTTTTGAGGTGAGTATCTATGTTAAAACTACTTGAAAACATCTATGGAAACTAGCTCGTATAAGACCAAAAAATCGACACGTTTGTTAGGTACATTTGCCATAAAAGAAATAATAATCTATCAACACATCGAAAACCAAAACGAATAGTTTATTTAACACTAGCTGACCCGACAAACGTCGTTTTGCCATGTATATCGTGTATAATAAAAAAATAGGGGTTGATCGTAGAGGGGTGAAAGTTAGGAGTTGTATGTATTTTTTAATGCTGTATCATAAAAAAATATTCGGAGGAGATAATCGTTTCGGAGGAGTATGGCAACGAAAACTGTGACACGAGAATTTTATATATTAGATAGTATTCCTTTACCCATTTACTTTGTAAACATAATTTTGAGATAATATCAATGGATATCGACGAATCAACCCCTTTAAGGCTCCAGTATGCGGCGGGGTTTAAATACGGCTCAAATTTATAGGATTATCTTTATTTTTCAATCAATTCTTCTTTTTTAAAGAGCAATAACTGTCTTTCTCGTAAACACACAAGGATTTTATATTTACATGCATTATTTCCCTTCGTATTCAAGAAGTGTTATTTTTTACGCTTGTTACCATAACGATAAAGGACGGCAACATAGCCTCTTATGTTGCCTCGGTTGCAGTTGCTGACAGTTGACACTGCGGTATATACTTAAATATGTACTAAATATCCTAGCAAATTTTTTATTAAAATTCTTCTTAGAGTAATGAAACCAATGAAAACTTACTCGATGGCAACAACATGCAGGTTTTCCAAAAACCCCGATTAAATATATTAATACTGATGCCACTTAAGTTGAATTAGATTAGTAATTAACTAATCCTGGATTTCAGTTCAAATCCTGTGTAATGTATTTCCATGTTATGATGCATACCTATATCTAATTCAATACTACCAATCAAAGATTAGTGGATATTGCAACTAACAATTAAATCGGATAGGTCGTAGAATTATAACCCTCCATGGTTTTATTTAGCTTTAACTATTTGGGTCTTTTAATTGACCGTGTTTACGGATTGATCTGAAATTTGGAGACACCTTTAGTTCTAATGACAACATAACTCATTTAATGTCATTGTAAATCAAGATGGCCGCCGCTACAAAATGGCGGATTACATATTTTAATTTTCAGGAAAAAAGCTTCAATACTGAATGATTTAAAAAAACGAGAAAACCTATACAGCAAAATTAAAAACTAAATTTTATAATATTGATCACAATTAAAAACATGGCTGAAACATTTTTATTTTGACAAGGGCTACGTTAGCGATGGTATCATTATAGAACGAAAGACACATTAGCATGACCATGGTGGTATTTACATTTTTGATTTACCACTAATTAATTTAGATTATGTGAATAATCTAAATATATCTAAAAGTTCACCTTGGCCCATGCCAACAGTTGTTTTAATACAACCAACATTTAAACGTTTGTAATATTGATACAGGTCCAAAACCTACACAAAGATAGAAAATGTATTTAACCGATTTTTCGTTTAAAAGGACTAAATAAGGGTTCGTTCCTGTCACTTGTACAGCGTGTTATTAAATTTTTTCCTCACTTATAGCAATCGTTTCATTCAATTACATGCCAAAGTAGCATAGAATCGTCTGACAATGTGTTCAGGGCGGAAAAATTTATCCATTGAAAGTGTTGAGTTTATTTAATTTTGTCACAACAAGCGTACTTGAGGGTGTGATTTATTGTAAATATAACGAAGAATGTCTTTTATTTTCGATTATAAGAGTGTCAATATAAAATAGAAATTTGTGTCTCTTGAATCCTTAAGAAGTTATAAAGAATGAATTTAAAATAAAATATCCCAAAGACTTATTTGTGATATAATTTGACTTCGACTGATTTGTACATAATTTCTACATTTGTAGCTTTTAAATATAAAAAAAAAGAAATGTTGAAGCTTTATGCTATTTTGTACATTGTATAAAGTTTCTACTAACGTTAGAAACATATGAATGAACACATTGCAATCAAAGGAATGTCTTTATTGAATTCAACTGAAACGAAAATATTCAAATTTAATTCTCAAACAAAAGAATACCGTTTAGTACTCGAATATATGCAGCATTTTTACACTGAAACTCTTGAAATGGAAAAGTTTTTTAATTACCCAGCTACCGTAAACGTTAGGGTAACTTAAACTGAGCTATTAAATACAGAAAGAACGCCAGTTAAAATTTTATTTGTTTGCGGCAAGGACATAAGTCTTATTCCAAAGCTGTATTTGACATATCTCGCAGTTTTGATCAGCGAAGCGAATCTGCAGGTAACCTTTTTCCGAACATTTCCTATTTGCTCTCCACAAACGTACTTCGTGGCTGAGCGATATTTTGAGTACTATACGATTATAAGTTTTTAAGCGACTTCAAGATACGCTTTGGCTTTACCTCAAAGTACGAAGATTTCGAAATATAAATTTCTGTTTACGTAAATCATATCATACTAGGAAACATTCATCGTTTTCATTAAAATATAGCTGGGTTTTTGCAGTAAAATAACTGTTTTTTCGTGGTAAAGAAAATCTTTGAAGCTTAAAGAAATAGTATGGCTTAATAAATAAATTCTCCTCTAAACGATGTGAGAGCTATATACTGTTATAGAATGTAACACACAAAAATGTATTTATAAAGTTTATTAAAGCTGCTAAGTTATTGTTGTGAATGGGGTACTTATTATACTTGTTGATACTGTTGTAATTTGTTGTGGGCTTTTCTTTCCAATCAAATACATTCAACTCATTTTAAAATTAGGAAAAAATTAGGAAATAAAATATGAATTTTGTTACTGATAATTTTCTTAAACTAGAAGCTAAGAATCTGCATTAAATTTCAGAGGTAAACAACTGTCATTTGTTTTTTTATGTTTTATGTTAGTAGTCCTATGTAACATGCCTTCAATTATTGAGTCTGGTGCCGTACTAACAAGTGTCATATAGACTGTCCACAACCGTGATTCAAACACCCAACGGGGACGGACGTATGCGCCCAGCACACGCGTTTAAAAATATATTTTACTACCCCAAAAATAGAACTCAAGACTTCGGACTACATTGCACGACTAAACCAATAAACCAATAGATATATAATAAACATAACGATATGATAATTCTCCGTCTATTATATGGGTCGGTTACGGTCGTGATCCCAAAGGGAATATAAATTTTCAAAGGTAAACGCAAAAGGTATTCCTGTGAATCTTTTTATGACACGATTGTATGGAAAAGCTATATAAAAGTGGCAGTCTCGGTGCTTGAGCGAAAGGGGTTCAGAGCCAATTACCATAATAGTATTCGAAAGTGAATTTTATATGTTATATAAGACATATTAAGTCGCTTTAACTTATAAAACGGCAACGCTACAAGATTATATATGAACGTGCATTACATAGAAACTTATATGTCAATCTTTCTTAATAAAGATTTAAGAGAACTGTGACAATTTATATAATAAAATAACCGAACAATAGTAAAATTCTCTCTTATTGAGGCATTTCCTTACGCACGTTTAGCTATAATTTCTTTTTATAAAAATTGAAAAACTGTCCCATTGGATTGTACAGTAATGTAATGAAAAACCACGAAAGTGTTTTGGTTTACTACATGAAAATTATTAGTCCTTATTACTTATTAACTATTTTCATTAGTATTTCGAGGTAGTGTTAATATTATAATTAAAAGAAACTGTGAAGTATGTATATACTGGCATACAAGTCAAGACAAATCATTTATTTCAATTAGACTACCTAAAACGTCAACTAAAATATGAAGATGATTCTAGTCGACCCTTCCAAAAGGTAGTTTCGTGTGGAGAAGAATGGGCAAGAAACTCCAGACATACTCTTTTTAAATAGGTTTTACAATATTTTATGTGAAGACAATGTACTCCTAGAATAAAACTACTATGCTAAAATAGGCACAAAATATTACTTACAAATTAAGCAATGCAGCGGTTAGGTCAATTATTGTATAGTTTGTATAAGTGTGCCTCACATATTTACAAATATCGAAACCGTAGAATATTGCAAGAAGTTGCCTTGGTAACAAACTTGTTATAATAATATAGTTGATATAAAAAACAATCTTATAGAAAAGTATTGTAGGTATGGTATATCTATAATATAAATAAAACCTTAAATTCTGATCTATCTCTCTTATCGACTTATTAAAATTTTACAGAATTTACAGTTATTAACTACGTTCAAATAAGCCTACTCAAAAAGTCAACGATTACGTAGTAAATAAAGTGTAGAAGAAAGTTGCGTTTACATTAAGAAGACGAAATTAGGACCGAGATAATACGAAAACAATTACGAATTCCTTTGTCATTGAGGGATACTTACGCAAGAATATAAAAGAAAGCTTCATTAAGCTTTAAGGCATTAAGATGTTACATCGAGCAAATAAAGCTAAGATTACAAGTTAACCTCATGTAGATAAAGCCCCCAATGATAAAGCATCTCAGGAAGATCAAGCCGAGGGTTTCTCTAATCCCTCTTTAGCAAAAACGTTTCCAAAAACTGGAGAGTTCCCAGCTAGGTCGTCATTACCCGATGTTAGCTGTTGAGCTTAGGATAAGTTGCAGATTTAAATTAAAAACCTCTCCGTTGACCGATAAAATGGTCTTCTTTTATCAATGTAAGTAACATTAATGAGGTATACGAATCATAGTAAAATTTTAATATAAAATAATTTTAAATCTAGTTTTAAGAAAAGTGTTATTAAATGTATTAATTTGTCGCTTTAAAGTCTTGCCGTGATTTCGTGTACGTAAATTTTGTATTTGGTACTTTAGTGAGATGGACGGATGATATGATATCTCTCTCTTAGAACGATCGAACCTTAGTTTATATGGAAAAAGGATTTCAAAGACCTGTTGTACCGTCAACTATTGTACCGATATATCTTTGTATAGAATTCTAATTGAAATAAATATATATTATAAATAATATTGATATGAAACATCGTAAAACCGATTTCTGGCGTGGCGACGCGCCGCCACGCTATATGATGGTATATATACAGTCTATATGCAGTAGTGTGTACGGTGTGTGTATTTCGAAATCACTGATTAAACGAATTAAGTAGTCACGATTTGAAATAAATGCGTAAATTTTTGTATTTAATGAAAATAATTTTTTATTCAATAAATAGTCATCGTTATCTGGAAAAAAAATCGTTATATTTTATTTTATCATTGACATATTTAGTTCCTATCACAATCTGTTCTTTTCTGCATATTACTTTTACAAAATAATGTCGATGTTTCACATCTACCAGGCGTTCCGTGATGGCTCACTTTTTTTTTGTAATATTTCTTAATATTGTCTATCGTATTAGTATTAAGTTACTGTGAAAATAGGAAATAAGGAAAATAAATATTTATATATATATAAAATTCTCACAAACTTAGTATTAATATCGAAGCTAAGGGTTATACAACTATTTACATTGAATTTGAAAACTAAAAAACTGTCCCATTGCGTTGACATTTACTTTTGCGATACAAATTGCATTTGATGAATATAGCGTAACGGATTAGAAACCAATTACATCTCTATAGTTTATTTTGAAATAGGGTTTTACAGATTTAGGCTTTTGTTTCAGCAACTATGTTACTATGTTTTTAAATTACGTCATTGATGTAGAAAATTATCATTTATACATAATAACCGAACAATTGTAAATAAAAATCTTATTGTAAATATGTATAAAGTTGCATTACAATTAGGCAATTCATTACGGATGTTTAACAGAATTAATTTTCTTTAGAAATTAATTTTGTATTGTATTGAATTACAGTCGTGGTTTTATTAGATTTTTTGTTTGTATGTTCAAGGTTAGGATTTAAAAAAAAATCTTCAACGTATTAAAACTACCTTTGGGATTCAGGTATCTGAAGCCAATTTGCTAGCATTTGTCTGGTCGCCTTCATTTTCTGGCTGAGCGGACGCGCGTGGACTATAAATAAGCTTATATTTTTTCAACGGACGTTGTACGTTTTCGATTCTGATGTACTAAAAAAGGTCTTAATTCCGTTATACCTTAGGAAATTATTATATTAAAATACTTGATAATATTTAGTTCAGTATTTCTCGTCAGTTCTATGCTTGATTTGAGAATTGGCAGTAAATGTACCTATTAGAAGCAATTATTCCATAACTCCCAAATGGGTATGTGCATGCTTCGTTTCTGGGCCCATTTTATTTATAGGCCTTAGAAAGTCTTAAAAATGAAATCAAAATTTGGTATATTACAAATATTATACTAACTATTTACGTTTCTTTGAATAAAGAAAGTAAATAAAGAAAACGTGCGGTTCACTTACTATATTACTAAACTTTCAAGTTTAGTAATTCTTATATGAAGTAGATATTGATTTATTCTACAAATCGAGCACTCATAAAATCAAAAGATTATAAAATCGAACGCATTCAATGAGAAAATATTCGATCATAACCGCCTCACTGGTCAATATAATCAAGCTAATCATGTTAATTCAGATATCTGATTGTCAGTCGGTATTGTATGAGAACAAGGGATAGCCGAGGATATTAATTCTACTCAAACCTCCTCGAATACTGCAACTGTTGTTTTAGTACAATTACAGTGTTATACATTGTACACTGTAGGGCAGTGCACTGTGTTTTACGGTCCATTTATACTAATTCTATAAGAACAATAACTAAGGTTGTGTCTCCGCCTGACATAACTGGAATTAGTATTGTCTTTTATTGACATAACCTTTACACATTTAAAGAAAACACTTTTTAGCCGGATTGAAGTTACTCGTATGTATATTATATAAATTACTGTGAAAAAGTGATACTTTTTGACATTCAACACCATTTGTCTTCAGTCACCGTGACCACGCACGCTGTAAAGCACGCGAAACGTCGGTTAAATGTAAAATTAAGTAGAATAATTGTAGATTTTTAATAATACATAACTTCAATCCGGTTAAAAAGTGTTTTCTTTATTACTGGAATTTGGAAGTAATTGAGGATAAAAGTTTAGAAAGAGAAGGTACATACATACCAATGGCACTACGTGTCTGTGGAATTATCAGATAACTTACCAGCACAGCACAAAAAAATAGCGTTCTCATACCACACACAAATCACAATAGTTCTATAATTCCTGATGTTTATAGAAAGACTTATGGACATTCAAGTAGAGAAAATTATTTTCTTTAAAAGAGTAAAATGCTCTGCCAGCTTCCCTTATCACAGGAGAGCTTTTTTATGGATTACTAAAAATAAGGTCTCATTTAAACCACTCATAGAATTGTAATATTTCTTGATTATTTTTATGAAAAATAAAAAGGTTTAACAATAAAAAAATTAAGATCAATGAGAAATAAAAAAAAATATATATTCATCAAACATGTATGCTCTGCTGAGAGAAAGCGAAGAGTTCCAGCCTAGGCTTAAACGGTTTTGCCTTGATATGTAATAGAAACTGCCGAGTTCCCGTGGTAGACCCAAAAGTTTTTTTTTCTAAACTAAGTGAAAAAATTGCCATTTTTACATTATTATAGAATATCTATATTATATATAAATCTAGACGAGTATCATCGAGAATTTATTTAAACGATATAATGGCAGACATTTTTTTGGTAATTGACAGTTTAATGTCCTTCCTTTCATTAATGTTACAAGGAATGAAATTAATTTAATTACTTTGTGAACGAAAAAATATCTACGAAACAAAAAAATTAATAAATGGTCTCTATGGATATAAATAACGTTGCATCAATTCGATGTAATACACCTTGGAAGCTAAATAAGACGGTAATACAAAATTCACATCACGTATCTGTCGAGTCTATCGTAGTTTTCAATCCGAACTTGGAAACTAGAAGATTTGTCACGTACTTCGCAACTTTTACAAAGGACCTTATCATCTCATCTTATGGTTTTATCTGACTACAATTGATCAAATCCACTTGATATAAGCTATTGATCAGTCATGATCGTAGAACAATTTGAAAAAAAAACAAAATTCCACTTTTTATTATATTTGGATTACTACACTGACTAAATAATACGGTTACATTAAAAAAATCCATGTGTTTTAAATTTCAAATTAATCAGTCGGTAAAGTGACGGATTTGATAGAAACATGTGGTTTTTCTAGAAAACTGTGAAATTTATTGTTATTATTTTTCTTTTGTTTCAAAACAAACCCTTTTGTTTGCTTGTATGCCAATTTTCATAATAACAGAATATGAATTAAAATAGTTATGACAAAAACTAACATGATTATTATATTGAAATGGCTGCCGTGAAAGTTTACTATTTGTCAGATCCGTCACTATTCTACGACTATGACGAATTGTTTTGTATAATATCTGACAGGCAGGGAGATCAGTGTTATATCAGGCCTATGCACTTAAGCGTACGATTCTAAACCCTGAGTTCGTGTATTCGAGTCACGGCTGTGCAATGGATGTATCTGTCTATGTGGACAATTTACACTTGCTTGCAGAGAAGGTATTACTAAGCACTGAATAGTTTTAAACCAAAAAATAGACGACATTACTCAGGCACAGTAGGATGATCACCGACTTATTTAAATTAAATCAAAATTGAAGAACGATACGAACCAAGACATAGTTGATAGGCCATTGTATTATTATTATTCTGACTGTGTCCGGAACTCTGTGCTTCTCGAAGTACAAGGAGTTATAAAAATAGATTTAGGAATTTATTATTATTTTGGCTTGACCTTTCAGAACAAAACATTGAATTTATATTAAAGTTGCTACTTTGTTTTTAGTTAACTGTAAAGAAGTACATGTAGCAAATGGAAAATCTTGTAGATTATGCTCTTACATAAATTATTAACACTTTTTCATATAATTTAGGGGTGGAATTTAAGAGTGTGTTATTAAAGAAATTTAAATAAATAATACTTAAAAATTGCAACAAAAGACTCATTTGGCTATTATCAGGTGCAAAACAAAATCTATTTTATTTCATATTTATTAATGTTATATTATTCTTCGTGTGCAACAGTAGTTTATTTATAAAATTTAAAGTGATTTGTAGATTTTTATGTAGATTTATCAATTCACATTAATATGTCTAAAAGAGACTAGCTACCCACGACACAGGGAATCCTAGTGTGGGGGCTAATGCACTTTCTATTTTAACTATAACTATACATCCTTTTTTGTTATGTGGAATTTTTTTTTAAATATTTCTTTATTTTTTTATCGCTATTATGACAGAAGACGTAGCTCCCTCTTATATTTATTTAAATGACATGTAACTTGCGCACTCAGTCTATGCGAATATGTTAGTAACAAAAACGGCGTAAGGAATATTATTTGTACGACTTTAAAGCAACGATCGATTCTAAATGCCCAAGAGCGTATGATCAAAAGGTTCTCGATCATGATCCATCACGCTGAACCAAAAGCTGCACTAGGCTAGTTTCAGGGATATGAAATACCAAGACGTGACATGATCGTTTTTATATTAAATGTACTTATTGAAATACACAACATTCTTACATAATTTTCTACAGTATACTTGCAATCTATCTATTCTAAAATACATGACATATACAGTAAATATAAATTTTACGATAAATTTATTAGTTTTTACTAATATTTGCCTATTCACCTTATACTCATTAAATTAACAATGCGAAAAATATACCCGATAGGCGCTTAACAACGCTTAAATACATATATATCTAACATTTATATTAATTGTAGATATGTTTATATATTTTTTTTATGTGTATTACCTTTGTATAATCTGCTCTGCGCTCAATTAACTTTACATAAAGAAAACTTAAATCAGAAATACTTAACTTCTGTAAGTTAGTTGCCGCCAGCAATAAAGGTATTTTGTCTTTGTTTTTCAAATATTTAACTGACTTCAAATGACGTTTGACACCGTTTGACCTGTTTATTATAAATATATATATAATAGGATTGAATATTATTTTAGTATTACGATCTATTTAGGCATCTATGGCCGAAGTTTTCATGTAAATGTTTGTCGGCAAATAATTATTATTTGTATATAACACATTTCTGGGACATATGTACGTATATAATGTATAAATTGACAGATATTTTCGAAGTGAAACTTCTTTAGAATCGTTTGATTTCAAACCGGATGCAACGGAAAAAGCGACAGTAAAAAGAGACAGACGCATAAATTCGTAGGATTTAGCGTGGGAGAGAATGAGATGGGAAGAATTGTGCAGTGTATAAACTTTAAATTGTATTTGATCATTTTCTGACTTAAAAAACTTAGATGTGCAAAAAATTAAATAAGTAATAATCATCGAATTTCAAACTTCCATTATTTTAGTTTTTATCAAATTAAAGATTGATATTGATATTAAACTTATAAATGAAAATTTAACATAGTCCTACATTTAGTTAGTGAAAAAAGTATAATTTACATATTATTCATTATAAAAACTTTGTTTTTGATGGTTTCACTTCTACCACATGTGAATTGCACACATGAGTTTTTTTTAATAGAGATATAAATGGTACTACAATAACAATTTAAGGGGTACACAGTTTTTCATAAAAGCGAATTGCAGGAAAACCTGGAGGGAAAAGGGCTTCCCCTCCAGACAAAAGCTCTTCTGTGTAAGCCTCTCAAGGTGACACTTTACCCGGATTAAAGTTATCGTTGACTGTCATACTGAATACAAAATGCAGAATCCCTCAAACTGCGGACACGACTTTTGACGACCTTAATATTTCTTCTCGGTCTCAAAGGAAAGCTTTTTAAACTTGTTCGAATAAAACTTTTTATATGAAATTGTATATGTCTATTTTATTTTAGAATTAGTAGCTTTTTGTGGTAATTCTACTGTTCTACCAATAAATAAAAACGTACGTCACTTGCCCAAGGACGCGTCTGAATAAAATTGAGACCAGACATTTCCGTTGCGGAAATCGCTTTTTGATGAAAACCTCAATATACTGCGTCCCTCACTAGTTAAGTGTACACAAACAATTTCACTGAAATTACTTTCATACTCACTAAAGTAATTGCACTTTACCATTAAGTATTCTTTAAAATTATTATCCGAATAGTCAACTGTCAAAATCGACAGCCTCATTTAGGCCAAGCCAAACACATATATGACACAAAATGTAACTAAAAATGTACTTTATATAATGTATGTTTCTCATATTTAAATAATTAAGAATACAGGAAGGAACACGTTCGTCTATGTGCTTTTTTCTTTGTAATATCGAGGTTTCCTTAGTATTAAATGATAATATGTTATATTTTGTACAGTAAAGCTTAGCTTAATTCAAAAATTCAATAAAAGTTTATCATATCTTGAAAATTTTATCTATATTTATTAGTAGTTAATAGTGATTAACATGATATTCAGTGGTCGGTCCAGGGTAAAAATCGATTTGAAGTTTCAAGTTTCGATGTGTTTATAGGGACAGGAAACATACATTATATAAAGTACATTTTTAGTTTCATTTTGTGTGATTTATGGGTTTGGCTTGGCCTAAAAGAGGCTGTCAATTTTGACAGTTGACTATTCGGATAATAAAGAATACTTAATGGTAAAGTGCAATTCTGAAACTGAATGAAGACTAAACAGAAGCGAATTAACTTTCAAACTTAACTGCATCAAATCTCATTTAAAATATGCTAAAAGTTAATTATCAAAAGAGGAACTCTCAAAATCCTTTTCTATAATAAAATGGAAGTCACAAAAACGAATACGAATGCTTCCAAGCCGTCCCGGAGGAACGGACTTTTATAAATTCGCATATTCACGTTCAGGGTTAGATGACTTTGGTTTTTCTAAGAAATTCAATGTAATATTTTATACCTTCATATACAGCTAAAGTGAAGTTACATGTTAGAAAATATTTAAGTTTTTGCCACGCACCACAACTATCCGATCACATATCGATCCGACTTAGGGTCCTTCAAAAAAGAGTGTTACAGTTCCTAAAAGGCTGGCAACGCCCTCTAGTATCACGTAACACCTGATGAGTCTCCTGCCCGTTTGCCCCCTGCTCTATAAAAAAAACCTACAGATTTTAGGGTTTACGTATAACTACTAAGCCGCCGCCGTTGTGGAATAGATTTAGTTCCCGGCAAAGCCACAGATATTAAAAAAAACATCAGAACCTATCCCAATTAGAACATCGAAACTTGAAACTTCAAATCGATTTTTACCCGGGAATCGACCCGTGAACTTCATGTTAATTACTAATCTACTCGTCCTACGGTAAAATTTTCAAGATATGATAAACGTTTATTAAAATTTTGAATTAAGGTAAGCTTTACTGTACAAAATATAACATATTATCATTTAATACTAAGGAAACCTTCAGACCTCGATATTACAAAGAAAAAAACCACATAGACGAACGTGTTCCTTCCTGTATTCAAAATGATTTATTCGATATATCACTGTCATATTTGTTGCTGAGGACAATTAATGTTTATCGCCGAATTACTCAAGTGAGAAACGGTAAGGGAAAAGAATGGACAGTAGGGACAAAAGGTTTCAAGAGTCGTGTTGCCGCTTACATTAAGGTTATCGTTTTGAACCGACACAAAGCTTGACTCACTCATTCATACTACCTGTTTATTATTAAATTCAAATATGGATTCACAACAACGGAAATAAATGTTTAACTAAACGTACATTTTCTGGGTAGCTAAGGATAATAATACTTGGTATTTAGAAAATCATTGTGAATATTTTAATAAATCGTCAATCAGTGGCAGTAAATGTAAAATTAGAAGCATTTCATATGTATTTCTTTTTGACGTTCATAAGTGTAAGTTGTGGTACCTGAATTAATAAATTATCATCACTGAATTTCGAAAAAGGAAAGGATACCCAAAACTCCACATCGACTTCCAATTTCAAATTAGATTCTTTACGTGTTTCAATATGTGTAGAATTTAATTTCAAATTTATCTTTAACTAGCTGGCCTGGCGAACATCGTACCGCCTAACAGTCGATTCTTTATTTGTGTTTAATACTTATTCTGCTATTCGGAACACCGGTCTAGCTAGTAAGATAAAAAAAAGAAAGTTGATAATACAACAAATACATTATGTCAAAAAATAAAAATTTACCTTCCCGGAACCCCTCCACTAACACTTGAATTTTATAATATGGTATTAAAGTTCAAATTGCCGTTAAATATTATTACGAATATTTTGTATGAGCTTTTCACACAATTTTTTTAATTTTTCTCTCCGTAAGAACCATCCTCGTACTTCAAGGAATATTATAAAAAAAAAATCAGACAAATCGGTCGAGCCGTTTTTATGTTATGTCGTGACAACGGAAAACGGGTTTCATTTTTATATATATAGATGCGTGATTTTCACCATAGACAATGTGAAGCTACATGAATGTTTCTGTATATTTCTGTAGAGTATCAAAAAAATGAAAATCACTTTTACTTTTACTTGGCTGCTAATTTTGAACCACTAAAAAGTTTTTATTTAAATCACGAAAGCCACAACTGGCTGGTTATAAAAAGCTGAGTATATTCAGTACAAATCCGGACTCGTAAGCATCTTATCTCCGCCATATTGCGTCCGGCGTTATCTAGTACCTCCTAAACGAGTTACGATTTTGCACCTTTCTCCTGACCGCAGATTTTGGCAAATCTTCCTATATTTTAGGGACAAAGTCAATTTTCAGAATTCTTCATATTACATTTAGGATATCATAAAGTTCAGTAAGCTTTTGTATCGTTCACTATTAAATCACAGTTAAACTTATGAAAATGTAAAGGAAATCGTTTGAGAACTCTAATAATGAGCGTAAAACAAATATACACAAATGCACTATGTATTTCATATGAAAGCGTTTCTGAGAAATTACAACGCTTGTAGCAAATAAGAGAAAATAACTGTTATAAGTTAATACTGTACTCATTTTTCTACATTAAACGAGCATACGTAGCATTACAGTATTGCAATAAATTTTCATATTGCAAGAGCAACTTAATGTTCATCGTAAAGTGTGCAATAGTTCATGTGGCCGTCATGTCTACATAAAAGACTATTAGCGTGAGCTTTATATGAACGATTTAAATAAGATTTTTATAAACATATCTTGTTTATCACTCCATCGATATGGACTAACACCCGAACCCAATAATTAATCCACATTCTCGGATAGAAGATAATCTGAGATCAGGCCGTGACAGTCGATCGATCTGCTATCTGCATCCCAATAACCAAACCCTACGAAGACAATCCATTTTTGGCGACGGATAAAATGATCTTTGTCGTTCCATTTCACCAATTTTTCACTCATATTTGATAATCAAGGTAAAGTAAATAAAACCGTACAAATAACATTAAAATATACATGTCTATGTTTAAAACATAATAAACAGCTTTTTAATTATTTAAAATGTTTAACTGCTGGAATCGAGCTTTCGTCAACTGTCATTTTCATACAAAGGTCTATCCACAGACACCGATCCGACCTCCCATGAACAGCTTGTATCGACATATGGCTATTACAATCCATCGATTAGTTATTGGTACACTTGTTATAACATTTTGATTAAGATTACTATCTCAGATAGTCAAAGATAGGTTATCGGGTTCGGGCGTTAGTCATAAGCGGGCTTAGTGGGCGTCATGTGGGTAAAGTACGAGTACAAAAGACACGAATGATTGTCGTATAGTATTAAATTTAGATTCCTTTTAACATTACAAATAACACTTTAAACTTAAATTATAACGAAAAGCGGGTTCAAGGCATCGATCTCGCTTCTAATCACAATACTAGACCCAACTTGGTCCAATCTCTCATCACCACAATGCTCCAATGAATACTCAATCACAATCACATTTACTCTGATTGGTCATAACAATATTCGTTCAGTAACATTTCCAAACCATGAAACAATTACATAAAAACAAACAAAATATGATTCTTAAAAGTAACCTTAACCACAAATGAAATAGACCCAACTCGGTCCAACGTCTCATCACCACATTGCTCCACTGAATACTTAATCAGAACTAAACTGTGTTCCCTAATCCCTGAACGCACTGTCCAAAGTCAAGATGGCGCCTCGACCCCACTCGAGGTATCTGCTCAGCTCTTATTGGTCGTAACAATATTCGTACTTTAATTCATTACGCTTCTAAATTATGAAACAATTAAATAATAACAAAATTAATCATGATTCTTAAAAGTAATAGAAGGAATCTGAATTATTAACCAAAGTAACAATAATAATCAACGGTCAATTGACTCGATCAGAACATTTCCTAATAATTCCAGCATTCCCCGACATATACGAGTTCCTCTGATCCGCGTTTTTGTCTAGCCGTTGGCCTTCAGTAAGAGCTCTCTGAATTCAATTTTGACAAGCTAATCGCACAAGTTATATCCATTTAGGCTTTTTTGATAGTGTATTATGTGAATCCTCATTGTATGTTTTGGGAGTGTAAGGCGTCGTCCTAATAGGGAGCGATCGCACGATGACACGATGCGTTCTCGTCGTGCGATGAGTTCAAACATACAGATTTCATCAGAGTGTCCTATTTGCCTCGCAAGTAATCGTGCGAGCACATGAAATGCTTTAATAACGATCGTACGATGCGTTTGATCGTGCGATCATGTAATCAAAGCAACAGATCTCTTTTGAGTGTCCTAATCGGTTACTACGCGATGCGTCGACGATCGTTAAAGTGGCGAGCGCCAGCCATCGATGGTATCACACGATGGACATCGCGCGATATATTAGGACACCTGTTAGGTCATCGCACGACCACTTTGATCGTGAGATGAAAAACGCATCGTGTCATCGTGCGATCGCTCCCAGTTAGGACGACGCCTAACACAATGGAGGTATGATGCCGAATGAGCAATCGTGAGAACGCTTTATTATTTTAGAAACTTTATTTATTCTAGCGCAATGAATCCAACGGTGAAAGCAAATGGGGAACGTAGACTCAGAAATCGACCACGTCTGCAAGTCATGAAAAGGCTACATACTTATCCACTGAAGTATCCCATATAATAAATCAATACAGCTTTATTTGAAAATACCTTCTCGTTTTTTTTTAAATTTAGTTGTAATCTGTAATCATATTCCGGTGTACAAAGTACATTACGACAACCAAGTTTGATTGTAAATTTATCTCTCTAACCTCAACCTCATCTAGGTGGTATACGGTATTGTCTTTTGTATTATTTTAATACACTTGTAAGTTCTATTATACACCGGAAATTTAATTGGTTGCCGTGCAGTGTACGACTTAGCAACTCAGTTATTTTTATTAAATTATTACGCCACATAATATGAGGTATTTTAATGCAAGTTTATAATCATATCTTTGTATAGATATAAACATCCTAACTACATAATTTAGAATCATAATAATAGTAATTTGAAATAATTATTATAGTAAAAACCTACTTAAAGAAATAAGTTTCATAATTTATTGTGACATAAACATCGATTGATAAATTATAAATATTAAATAATTGATTTCAAAGTGTGAGGGGAGCCAATATGTACAGACCTAGCCCGTTATCAGAATACTCTATCTGTATATTGGTGAGTTTTGGCCAACGCGCGTTCTTCTCAAAGGAGCGACAGATGTGATGATAGGGTGCCTAGGGTATAGAAGGTACACTAAATTTAAAATTAAATTCAGTTAAAAGGTTGGGGCTTTTAAATTCATAAACCCATACGATATATTAATTTTCTACTGTTTTCCAATGACAACATCTTAGTGTGTGCCTAGTATTATATGTTGGCAACTCTTTTTTTGATATTCAAATTTATTGCATATTAGTTAACTTCCTGCTATAACGTCTCCGTGCAATGGTCCACTCGTGCGGTCCTGAATTTTCTTTGGCATTAACATTGTACTTGACTTCTTTCAGAAAAACATCCCATACCGGATTAAATTGCAGATATAAATTAAGTCCGCTACGAGTATTAGTAATCCGCTGCACTCTCATCGATATTATATACAGAACTTAGTTTGTAAAGTTTGTTGGAGTTCCTTCCGTTAATTCTCCAACTATTCAGTATCTATAGAATGGAGTAATGTTGTACTATACTCGAGATTGCAGGAACTTAGAGGAAATTGATTTCTAACCACGTATTAAGAAGATTATTAAAACGAACTACATCAATCGGAACGTCATTGGAATAATTAAAATTAAACAAGCGTATTAAGTTTGGTGGCGGAGATGTACAAATAAAACAATTTGTTTGAAGCTGGGTAACAAGTGAGTGGATTTGATCGGAAATGTGTATGTTAAAATACAATTTATGAGTGTGGTAAAAACTAAAGTGCTCAATATTGGCTTCAAGTGTGCGATGATTGTTTAAATTTTGTTTACGCTTCTAATTATTAACTAAAATATTTATATGTAACTTAACTAAAGTAAGGTTTCATATCTCGCGCCTTATTTTTTTTCTTTCCTATACATATATTCATAATAGCAGCCCTAAAAAGTAAGCCGTAATTACGTAATTAAATTATAAATAATTCTATACAACAAGATTTCTTAAGAATATTCCTCCGAAACGTTATTACTTGTATATTAATCAATATTTTAATCAAAGAACTCGTGAAATGATATAATAATTAATAAGCTTATAAAATTTCTTAATGGAATACCGTAAATATCTTTTAGTCTAATATTTATTAGTTGTTAAAGTATGTTTAGAATATATAAACAATAAATATAACACACAGCACTATCGTAACATTACCTGAACATCTATTGTTATACTTAAAATTCAGTATAGACATGTAACACAAGCCTTCATAATACGATGGCAAGGCATAAACTGAGAAATATCTCAGTGATATGAAGCAAGAGTGGCATATTTGAGAGTTCTTCGAACGACTTCCCGAATATTGATCAGCTGAATCTCATACCGCAACGCCAGATGCTAGCTGAAAATTACTTTCAAATAAATCTGCTGAACTTACACATATGATACACTCACGTACGAACCCGACTCGTGACAATGGAAGTGATAATTTATGTATAACTGTTTGCGATCGAGTTTCACTGTGCAAGCACCTTTTTCTAAGCTTATTTGAATTTGGAACCAAGGAACATCTGTTTATTTTACGATTTTAATACTTAATGAAAGAATATCATCTATATTAATATTATAAACCGACTAGATTTGTGCTTAAATGACCAATTGTTCCACGTAATGAATGAATTATCTAGGACTAATTTCACAGTTTTTTCGTCTCTCATTGTCCAATTATTTTAACGCTTTGAAAGAGAGATTACTACTTTAGTTAAAACTTTAATAAAACTATATTAGTTTTCATTCCACTTCTAAAACATATATTTTTTATAGGTGGCTATAATAGCTCAATTAATACTTAGTTAAGATATTTTTTATACAGAACTGCCTTGCGGTTCTGTAACTCTTTTTTCGAACTCACACAGCGGTTTTCACAGCGGCGGTCGCGCTCAAATCAGACGTAATGCAGTCATTTAACGATTTGGC
Organism: Pieris melete; assembly: GCA_963693345.1. NCBI lineage: Eukaryota > Metazoa > Arthropoda > Insecta > Lepidoptera > Pieridae > Pieris > Pieris melete. The sequence continues at coordinate 1,783,741 of CAVNZK010000043.1, read as the reverse complement.
TTTCGGATAAACAATAAACTACAAGGAGGGACCTTATCAGAATGCCAAATCATAATAAGACTGCTTCACGACTGATTTGAGCGCTAGCGCCGCTGTGTGAGTTCGAAAAGTGAGTTACAGAATCGCAAGGCTGGACTGATATTTGACTACAATCCCACCTGATGTTAAGAGAGAGTGGTCTATTGGTCTATTGGTGGTGGTCTATTGGACGCCTGTTCAGAAGATGCCTAATAAACCGCAGCTTAAATTAACCCATATTAAACTGTCTAGGACGGATAGAAGGGTTATGATATGGTTGATGGACTCAGTTTCCGCGCTTAGATTCAAACTAGGTCCGTTGTGCGTCTGATGGAAGTATGTACCTCTACTCCTACTGTTTACTGTTTTTACAAGAAACAACGATCCTTCTGCTGATAGAGATAGAATTATAACATAAATTAAAAACAAACATTTGTTTTATTTATTAACTATTAATTACTTAAGATGTCATGTGGAACATGGTGTAATGGTTGCAGCAGCTCCTTACAAACATTGTGTAAATTAAAAACTTGGCGACTAAAAAGAGTGACGGAGAGTTTATTGCCAGTTCTTCTCTTCCGTTCTACGCCCTTGGTTTGAAATTGGCAGCAAATGTAAAATTACAAGCATCTAATGTGTATTTCTTTTTTGACGTTCATAAGTGTACATTGTGTGGCTAATATGAATAAATGATTTTTGAACGATTGATTGATTGATCCAAATTGTGCAGTGCGGCATCTGTGGATGTCAACAATGAAGGGGTCAAGATATGATATAGTCTATGAATATTTCAAAAATGCCCGTGGCCAAAGATCTGAGTTCCATAAATAAAATGTCAATGTTAACACTTCGAAACCCGCTCTTTTGAAAAGGTTTACTAAACAAACAATTTGTTCATAATAAGAATATTTATTCATACTTTTGACTAATAAATTGAATAACTTATTATTATTAAATATGTTTTCTAACAAATTAGATACAATAATATAGTATTCATTGATTATGTAAATATTGCTTATTGCAATGGCCGAACCATTGGTTCAAAAGGGGCCTTGAAATAAATACGCTAGAAAGCTTTTGTACAAAACAAAATTGTATATTATATCAGCCACAACTGGCACTACAGAGTGATCAGCAAGAACTACGGACTACAGTGATGGAGTCCAATTATTTAAAAAAAACGTAAACAATGTATACAACTAAGACAAAAAAGTCGTTACTAATGGACTCCTATGGTTAACCAAATATAGGAACATAGCATAAAAAGATGGGAGGATGATATAAGTAGAGCAGCTGGCATATGCTACGTAAAGCTAGACACCGATTAGAGTGGAAGCTCTTAGAGGAAGCCTATGCCCAAGGACAAGCTGTAAAACACAATAACCGGCTTGCCAATTTATTAATAGTATGTACAGTAACTTCACATTTGTCTGTACTGGGAGAAGCAATAAAGACTATTATTATTATTATTATTATTATTATTAGCTGACCTGGCAAACGTCGTTTTGCCATGTATATCATTTATAATAAAAAATAGGGGTTGATGTATTTTTTAATGCTGTATCATAAAAAAATAAAATTTATCTAAAAATTTAAAAAAAAATTTAGAGATGGACTAGCCTTAACATTTATGGGGATGAAAAATAGATGTTGTCCGATTCTCAGACGTACCCAATATGCACACAAAATTTCATGAGGATCGGTCAAGCCGTTTCGGAGGAGTTTAACCACAAACACCGCGACACGAGAATTTTATATATTAGATAGGAATATTACAGAAAAATCCTGACGGCATGCTTATGGTGAATTTTACTAACATAGTTATATGTATTACTCTACTAACAAGATATGGACTTATAATGCTCTGAATTAAATGATAATATTTTTATTTTATGGATGAATTTTAAACGAGCTTTGCAATGACTAAACAATGCGAAAAATATGTACTGTAGTCAAAAAAAATCAGTCTTAAGTAGCTATTAAAAGTTCTTTCCGTATTACTAGTAAGACACTAAGCAAATACAGGTGTCTATTGTTTAACTATTGAAGGTTTATACATAATAAATTTAAGAATAAGTTGGATATTTACCATAGAAAAATTTATAAAATTACCTGTTGAAAGGTCAAGTTCAATGTCTTGTTGCTAAAATATAGCAACTATTAATAATAATACCAAATGGAGCACAGATAGATGTGGGGTTATTAACTCATTCCGTGTCTAGACATACATCACATATATCAAGTAGGTTCAAAAATTAAAAAGTAAGGCTAATAATATTCATTGTTAGAATCTGGCTAACGAAAGTAGATACTGGATTTTTTTGCAAACTTATTATATGACAACACTAAAGTTAGTACGGTCAAAATGTCTTGATATTTTTTTATTTTAAATAGGTACACATTAGTTGTAGTTACTTCAGATAATGTTATTGTTCTTTTACAGATAGTCTTAAGATTATTAGCCAACGGTTATGAATTTAAGAAAAAAATGTACGTTCATTATTAATTGAACGATATGATATAGCTGCATGGAGACATCGCTTTACCGTACCATTGCATCGAAACGTGCAGAAGGCATGCCAATAATTCTACTTAGATGAAACTTATGTCCACAAAACCTATCAGCCTAAAAATTGCAAGCATCCACTAGTACAATAAAAATGAATGTCAAAGTATCAAAGTGAGTTGTTCCAACTTTCCTTTTTACTTTAGGGCTGCCATGCTGATATTTTTTAAATTTGCCGCGCTTTTTCAGTATCAACTTTCATTAGCCAGACTCTAAAACGTTATGAAAATATTAGCCTATTAGAAAAGTAAATTAGTTATATGTTAGTGGCATGTTAGTATACCGGACTCTGAAGCCGACTTATTTGCACAATTATATCTAAGTAACGCTGTACGTAGATATCAATGACGTGAATTAAAACGATATTATTGTTGGATCGATGGGTTTGACTACTGAAAAAATATGGAAGATGTCCATATTTTTTCAGTAGTGGAACTATAGATAAATGGGAAAAACAAACTCGATAAGAAATAAAAACTTATAGTAAAATAACAACACAGTTTCAGTATATATTTTATTTTAAAATAATGTTAAAATGATATCAACATCTTACTTTTAACATTGATAAAATACGGTTATGCTAATAAATAAGCTTATATTGTCAATACATTATTTACAATGTTATTTATTTTATTATCGGATATTATTGTCACTTAACAACGTTACTATGACTACCATTATAGTTAAAATACAATAGAGTATTGTTTTAAACAAACAACTAAATATAAGGAAACATTTTTCCAAATCGACAATGTAAACCAGAGTTATATAATCTTGATAATCAAAATTGATATGTACAAGTAATGAATGGAAATTGTTTTTGTATTACATTAAATATTTGAAATAAATTTACGTAAATGATTGTGATTGTATGAATGATCCCAACACGTATGTCAAGACGTAATCTGGTCACTGTCAGAAAGATAAATATTTGACAGTTCAAAATCTTTACGTTATATTATTGTATCAGTGACATACGATATATTTTTGGCTGACACATATGCTTCGTACATGAAAGTGTAAAAAAAGTTTATTTTATGATTTTAGATCTGTTACCTGTTTCTAAATACATAATTTAAATAATTGAATATTCATTTCAGAAAATATACATAAAATAATTTCACACAATAGTAGACCCTTATCCCAACAAATATAAAGTCTATTGAGATACAATATTTGTTAAACAATGTTAGTTCTACGGCTCTGGACGACATCCTCGTACAACTGCATATCGATGATAATCTTAGGTTATCAAACACACGATTCTTATGTTGTTACACATGCTTTTTATTCGCTTAAATAATCCAAAGGTGATCCGATACACAGTGATTCGTCACTTAATAGACGTCTCTTTGTACGTAATAGATCGGAAACTTCATAGAAAATTCGTCATATTTTAAGTGAAATGTCTGAATATTCGTTGAGTCCATAAAGGGTCGGACCTACACCTAAAATAAATTCTTCAAAGACTTAACATTATCCTATATCTAATAAGAGTAAAATAAACTTTATTAAAAATTATCAAAAATGTAAAAGCCGAATTAAATTACCTCTACGCGGAAGACAAATTTATTATTTTATAATCAAATATGATAGTATTCTAATTATAATTAAGAATAAATTTTCATATAAAAATGTACATGCATAATTTTCATTAATTTAAACGAAAACGTCAAATCAATTTTGTCTAAAACAAACATTTTATATTAGACGTTTTATATTTATTTGTTAATAACTGTTGATTATAGACACTAAAATCACTTAAAATGCGATAAATATTGTCCTTAGGTATTAAGAGATAACATCCTAAAAATGTAGACAATTAATTAAGAACGCTTACTTATATAGACCTCTTATAGGCCCAAAGTTTAATCTAAATTACAAGTTATACAAATATATCATTCCATATTTATTGTTGGTCACTATTATTGTCTTTGCGTAACATATAATATACAAAATATATTACATTCTAACACTACATTCTTTATTTATCAGAATCAATTCACGGACTCCAAACATGTGTTGTGTTATAGAACTTAATATTATAAGATTTACTGTCTTAAAAATGGATATTTTATAATCCTTAGAAACTCGACTTCAAAGCGCTAATAAGATCATGTTTACAGTTTATTTACTTACAACAGATTGTAAATTAAATGGGGTTATTTCGGATCTGAGCCAAATTATTTGACTCTTCAATTATATCCGCAGACTTGAAACATTATTTGCATATTCAAAGGTACACACACAGAGACACACATTTTATTGTCTTTATAGAAAGTAAAATCTTATTTTGAGCTCTAAGATATATAAATAATTAAAAGATTTATTACGAAATTAAGATAAACATGGCTAATAGTCACTCAGAGTCAAAACTCAGCGCTAGGTATGATTTCCGTGTCAAAAACTTATTGGATTTGACATATAGGAGTGGTACTTAGGGCTAAGTCTCGACTCTGAGTCTAGCCTTAATGACCAGTTTTAAATCTGTACCTAAACGTTTTTAAAAATTTACGAACAATTTCAATTATATTGCATATTTTAGCATAATGATATGCCAATAATGATATATTTATGCATATTTAAAGTACAAGTATTACAATTTTTTTTAATTATATGCCTTAATTTTGCAATCTTTCCTTAAGATGCAAACAAAACATTTTATTTCCATTAAATTTTCTGGTCAAATGTATACAAAACTTTATATGTTTTAAAAACCAGCTACAATAAATTATTGTTACACCACATCTAATTTCAATAATCTAAAGAATTCGTTACATTGTAACAATAACATTGAATTACAACAATGCTCAAAATTTTAACAGCCATCGTTTTACTAAACTAATAATGTATAATTATACAATCAATAATAAATTGATGAATATAAATATATATTTGTATACAAGACGTATACCATTGTTATACACTACGTAATGCCTTGGTGGGCCTGACGGTCGAACTTTTTGTCTTTCAACTCTTTGGCTGTATTCATTATGATGAGATTGGCTACTGTTCGGTGTTCCGTACATGTTAATGTTGTAAAAGTTTAATGCGTTTACGCCTACGTGGTTATTTTCCATATCCAACGCGTTTTGATTTTGTTGTTTTTTGAGGTGTCGTTTCGGCGGGCGGGTCGTTGTTCGTATTGTTGTTGTTGGTCGCTGTGTTGTTGTAGTTGTTGTAGTCGTCGTCGTAGTTGTCGTGGTTTTCTGTGGCGTTTCTGAAATGTATATTTAATGATTAATACAAATGTTACATAACCGGCGTTATAAAAATGACACATTTTGATAAATTAATTAGAAAAGTACAATTAAATAAATGAAAAAATCAGTCAATAAATCAGAAAATGAATCAGTGGCGCTATAATCTTTTTAATCCTCACATTTCTGTATCTGTTTTATGAATATTTATCAATCTAAGGCAAGTAGGTGATCAACCTGACGTCACACCGTCGATTGTTTTGGGGCTAAGGTAAGGCAGTCTCTTTACGATCCTTCTTCACCGTTCAATGTTAAATGCGCAAATAGAGAGAAAGTTCTTTAGTGCACAGGTGGGATCGAACTAACTACCTCAGGGATGAGAGTAGGCCAACACTGTTCAAAAGCAGTACATAATTTATTTCAAAATGAGGAAATTTATAATTCATTCATTATTTTTCAACTTCTATTATTTTTTTTATGTAAACGAAGTTTTATTGTATTTATTAATTCACTTGAACCAAAGACGAAATTAATGTGCATAAATTTCTTTTAAAACATTTTGAAAGCAACACGTACCTTTCAAGGTGATCGTAGCATTAGCTCTTCCATAAGCATTCACAGCGGAGCAAGTGTAGTCACCAAAATCGTTCCTTTTCAAGCGATTTATTGTCAAGTTCATCCGAACTGCGAACTTATTCTGATTGTTATATTTATTGTCTTCAGATATAATATATTTCGAGCTGTTCAGTAGCTTCGCACCTGTGGAATAAAAATTAATATACATGTATTATTAATTTCCTAAAGAGCGCATATAATTAGATATACAATCCACTCTGTTATTGATTCGCGTTTGAACGGACTTTTTGTATTTACTCCTACCACCTCCTACCACTCCAAATACTAAATAAATTCAGACCAATACACATTTATGTATTTGTCCTTTTATTTAGAGTCATTAACCTTCCAATTTGATTTTTTTTGCCTGGAATTAAACACAGGACCTCCATCATAATGGAATTTGACTGCCGCACCACGTTGGACCGTAAAAATAAATCGATTAATCTACAGTCAATTAGACGCAAAAATCTGTATCCACAAACCATAATATGCAAATCTTCCGGGCAAAATTTAATCTAGACTGCAAAAACAATAATTTGTATGACAAAAGGAATCACTGAGGCGCGTGATAACAACTATACAAACAATTAAATATTGTCAACAATCGCTTAAATATTCATGCGGTTAATTTAAAATTCATGAGTACCTGTATGTGATTTCCCACGTTGCCATGTTGCCAGGGATTTAGGCGATGCCTCGACGTAGCATTGTAATGTTACTTGCATGTCCACCATTCGCCACACGACCACAGTTGCCGGTCGAACCAGCGGCGGAACTGTAGACACGCCAAGAATTAATCGTTACCTAATTTGGTTCTGTTTGGTTAATTTACTAACTCGAGAATAGACAGGAGAGGACAGTGGAATCTCTATAACTCGAAAAAAAAATCGAGTTAACGAGTTTTCGACTTAACAAGAACTTCGAGATTCATTTAACTGCTGAAATTTCGACTTACAGAGGCGCGAATTCTAAGTGTATTGTTCGATTGTATGCAATAACTGTGTCCATTATATGCACGAGTACAATACTAAATCAATAGATTAGAAGCCCGACCCGAACATTCGTTTTGAATTTTATTGCTATTATTTCGGGGAATGTCAAGACGTCAAAATTTTACTTACAAAGTCTCCTTTTTGAAATTCGAGTTATATACGTAGAGTATAAATATGTATTATCAATACTTCGTAAGGATATAACTTTTTGTTCGAGTTACTAAGTCTAAATAATTCGAGATACCGCGTATTTAGGGGTTCAGCGGAAGGGAATGGCAATTTTTTTTGACTTACTGAGGATTTCGACTTAACGAGGTTCGAGTTATAGAGATTCCACTGTATTACGAAGGAGGTTAAGGAAAATATGTAAGGCGACCTTTTATTGGTAAACCAATTTATCTCTTCATAATTAAAAGAATTAAGACACACAGGCGCTTATTAAAGATTTAACTTGGCGCCTGGTAGATAGAACCGGTGACCCCAGAGCTGGTGCTTTCCTGGCTTAACGCAAATATCGCAATACAGCGAGGAAATGCTGCCAGCGTTAAAGATACAAAGCCACAGGGACCAAACTTTTTAAATTTGTTTTAATTTTATTTTTAATTATTTTAGGATAAGAAAATTGTAAATACTAATTATACGTATATAGATTAATAAAGAATTCATAAGACTTTAAATGTATGTTTAAAAAAGTGGTAAAGTTAATTAAACATGTTTTGTTTTGGTAATATTTATTTTTTATCTATTTATTTTACACTATGGACTCCACTCCTGTCAGTAATAACACGCTTTAATATCGGAAACGACGGCTTCATTTAACAATTAGAAACCTAACACTACGACCACTTTCCCCACAAAATAAAAGAGCAATATCCCGTTTAATAGCCTATAATTTCTAGGCAATTAGAAGCCTCGTAACTTTTTATGTTAATTGTCATCATAAGTTTCTCTTTGTACAATTGTGATTTTACATTTTTAGATATCAAATTAAAAATTTCTTCTATTGATATTAAAATGTTAGTCTGGGATTGATTTTAATTAAAAAACATTCTTTGGTCTGAATTATATGTAAATTTCGGTAATATATTTTATTCAAGGGAAACGGTAGGAGAACACCAGTCATGGGGACCACCTTGCTTTTTTGGTGGAAATGCATTAAATTATAGCTTATGTGAAACGTTGGTACTTTCAACAGCGCCATCTGTTAGAATTGTGTCAAATAATAAACAAATAATTTGCAATAAAATAATATTGCGGCTATAAATAATGATGTAAGCTATGCTATCTTCTAAGTTGGATCAAACTGCACACGGTGTGCTATTTAATTTAAAATCGGTTAAGTAGTTTAGGAGTCCATCGCGGACAAACAACGTGACACATGATTTATACATATTAAGATAATTATTGGCAAAAGTTCGTTATATGGTTAAATTACTCTTTCATGTAAATATACGATGGAATGGAGACCTTTTGCTTTTTTAAATTAATACAAATTAAATTTAAATTAATAATTGTATTGGTTTTAAATATAAAATCTAAGGACTCTTATTAACCTATTCTCCATATATATTATATCACAGAATTTTATATAGAATACAATTCAAACCAACACCGGATACTCACAAAGTACAATGACCTCATATTTCCTGCTTTTCCTGGGCGGCACCCCATTCGACGCTATACACCAATAAGTGCCCATGTCCGCTCGTCTAAGCCCCTTCAGTAACAGGCTTGGACCCACGTAACTTTCCACCACTGTAAATATCACTCAAATGTTATGTCCCTTCAAAATATGTTACAATAATACCTACTCATAATACATTTATGTTCTATTAAAATCTGAATTAGGTAAAACGTCATAAAATAGGCATATTCCAAGTGTAGCCCAAACTCCATTATTTTTGACGTGACAACGTCTTATAATTCAATGGAGCCGGCTGCACGCACGAAAAAACATGACTCATGCGGCGTTACCTCGCTCTGAGGCGTTCCATCAATTGACATAATTGTATTTATGCGTACAAATAAATGTAACTTGATCAATTCAATTGTGATTTCCAATTACCTCCTTCTCTATATCCATACAAGATACCTATCAAACAAATAAAATTTAATTTTTTTTTGAAAAATGCAACCATCCCATCAATTATGACGTTGTCACGTTCAACTATCGTCAGTAAACCGACATTACAGACAACCGATTTTTTGACTAATATTGAATGGGTGATATCAAACTAACATAAAATAAAATAAAATAAAATAAAATATGTTTATTTTGGAACATAAGATACATGTATCACTTATTCCACGTCATTAAATTTGAAGGCATCCCTACTCATCGGCAAAGAAGACAGAGGGTGTAGGCCGAGAGAAAAAGCCGGCGTAAAAAACTCTCGGTACTCTTTTAAAACAGCAAATCATCAAACAACACTTATTTAAAACAAATATAGCAAATTAATTAGAAGTAGCCTGTCTAGCACTAGTCCCAGGCCATTTTATCAACTAGATAATCGTTGACTTTATAGTAAGCCTTTTTACACAGCCTTTCTTTAACACATTTCTTAAATTTATTGAAAGGCAGTGATAAAAGAGCCTCTGGGATTTTATTAAAGAAGGGATACTTCCTTTCCCCATAAAAGAATTACTAACTTTAGATAGTCTAGTACGGGGAAATTGCAGCCTGCGTTTGTTCCGTGTATTAATATTGTGCGTATGTTCTATTCTAGTAAACTTATCACTATTTTTGTATACATACATAATATTTTCATAAATATATTGCGAGGGAAAGGTAAGTATATTAATTTCCTTGAATTTATCTCTAAGAGATTCCCTACATTTTAAATTATAGATTGCACGAATAGCCCTCTTCTGCAGGATGAAAATAGTTTCGACATCAGCAGCATGACCCCATAATAATAAGCCATAAGTCATTAAGCTATGAAAGTAACTAAAATAAACAAGTCTAGCTGTATCGACATCAGTTAGTGAGCGAATTTTTTTAACCGCGTAGGCTGCAGAACTAAGTCTCTTCGCCAATCCGTTAATATGAGGGGACCACTGAAGTTTTGAATCCATGGTGATTCCGAGAAATACAGTTGTATCATCCAGATTCAATTCCTCCCCGTTTATAATTGGTCTAGTATCCATAACCCTTGCATTTTTTGCACAAAATTTAATGCATTTTGTCTTTTTTGCATTAAGTAGAAGGTTATTCATACTAAACCAATGGACAATCGAAGACAGAGCATTGTTCACATCGTCAAAATTTGTTATTTGTCGTTTGATTTTAAAAATCAAGGACGTGTCATCAGCAAACAAAACTATCTGATGTTTTCTCTCTACCATGAAAGGTAGATCATTTATATAAACAAGAAGGAGGAAAGGGCCAAGAATTGAGCCCATATCTACTGCCGACCCAGAAGACCTCTTACCATTCACTTCAACCTTCTGAATTCTTCCGTGTAAATAGGAAGTCAGAAGATTCAGTGCGGTATTCTTGATGCCATAGTGGCGGAGTTTCCCGATTAAGGTCTCGTGCTGTGTGTCCAGCATCAAATGCTTTGGATAAGTCGCAGAAAACACCTAAAGCGTCATGCGACTCCTCCCAAGCCTTAACTATATATCTATATAACTCAACACCGGCATCGGCTGTCGAGCGACCCTTGGTAAAACCGAACTGCTTATTATGTAATAATTTGTTTACGTTAAAATGACTTACCAGTTGATTTAATATAATTTTTTCAAATATTTTACTACAAGTAGGTAGTACGGAAATTGGTCTAAAGTTACTGGGGTCGGACATACTACCTGCTTTAAATAATGGAATAACTTTCATTAGATCGGGAAACTCGCCACTTTTAATACAATTGTTGAAAATTATAGCTAGATGGGGAGCAATTACATCAATTATGCTACTAATTATTTTTACAGAAATACCCCAAAGATCGGTAGTGTTCTTAATAGCTATGGTTCTAAATATCCTCACTATATCGTCGGCACCAATGGGTCGAAATGAAAAACTGACCTTGCACTCGTTTACATTATCTTTGAGCAGCGATTCAGCGAGGGCGGGAGATGATTGAAGAGACTTAGTAGTCGAAATTGGAATGTCAGAAAAGTACTTATCAAAATCAATCGCTATCTCTTCGTTAGATTTGATTATAGTGTTATCGACACTTAGTTCGATGTCTAGATTGCGATTTCCGACTCTTCCAGTTTCACTATCAATTATCTTCCAAGTCATTTTAGTTTTATTGGTACTATTTTTAATCTTGTTTTTGATATTTAAGGACTTGGCCGCGTAACAAACTTTCTTAAATAATTTCGAATAATTTCGAACATAAAGAATAAATTCTTCATTATGATTGTATGACTTTTCAGCGTAAAGGTCATACAACCGTTGTCTACTTTTATAAATTCCCGCTGTCGCCCAATCACTAAACGATTTACACTGCGAATGAGAGACTTTCTTTGGGGTAAAGATGGTGTTGAACTCTTTATTAATACAATCACTTAGATTGTTGTATTGTGTATCAACAGTAGTACCTACCGGTAATAAAGGTAGGCGTTTACCTATATTATGTCTAAATCTCACCATTCGCTTTTTATTTACTGGAACAAACACACTGCTCTTATTTACTTGTTTCACCACTTTACATTTGAGCCCCACTAACTGTCCACAATGATCTGAGCTAAGATCAGTTGTAATTGAGGTTTGCATTGCCTCAGCATCTGTAAATACATTATCTATACATGTAGCAGTGGAGCTTGTAATTCTAGTGGGCTCAAGAAACAAGTTAACAAGATTGTAAGATTTTAATAACAAATTGAATTTTTTACTAATGGAGGTATTTTCTAATAGATTTATATTGAAGTCACCACATACAATAATATACTTATTGTTCTTAAAACTAACTTTACACAAGATTTCCTCCAACTTTTCTTCAAAAACATCGTAAGATGCACTTGGTGGTCTGTAAACACTTAAAATAATGCAATTCTCAATCTCTATACAGGCTACTTCCAAAGAGTGTTCTACAGACAGACACACGATGTCATTACGCTCTTTATACTTTAAATTTTTATTAACAATAATCAAAGAGCCCCCATGAATCGCCGACAATCTGCAAAACGAACTTGCAACTTGGTGCTGATCAAAGTTAAAGATGATTTGGCATTCTCTAAGCCAATGTTCGGTAATGCATAGGACATCAATTTTACTTGATTTTAAAAACAACTCCAATTCTAATTCTTTGCCCAACATACCTTGCATGTTTTGATGCATCAAGTTTAAACAGTTGTTGTTAGTAATATTACATGTTGAGCTGAGTTGTACTAAATTATTGCTAGAGTTTGCCTCTATTGTCACACTATCTAATTTAAATTATTAATACTTAATGAAGTGCTACTGCAAGTATCACTACATTCTTTTAAGCTAAGCTGCTCAATAGAAGCAGTTGTCTGAAAAGCTATCTGCTCAATAGAAGCAGTTGTCTGAAGCTATCTGCTCAATAGAAGCAGTTGTCTGAAAAGCTAAATGTTTAGCTTTAGTTGTAAATAAAAAGTAAGATAGCATAGTAGCTATCTGTTGTAAATAATAATTAGGTAGGCAGAACCTATCCTTTGTCAATACATACTTATTTTAAAATATACAATTTATGAATATAATATACATAACATACGCATACATACGCCATAGATTACAGACTGTTACTAAATGTGAAACCTCCTAGGAAAGAAAAATAATAGTAACTCTTTGCTGAGCTTCGTAACAACCTTTGATTGTATTTTATAATAATGTTCGAAATTCAAAAAACGATTCGAGATTAGATAAAAGTATTTTCATACATAATATAAATATTGAACGCCTCTACATAATGATAATGTGACTCTGTGACACATAACGGCCTTTAGTGGCGCTTAAACGGCTTCGTATTTTCAAGTCGTTTTATTTCACAGGCACTTAAATTGTAAGTTTATAAATAAAAGTTTGATAAATGTGTGAACGGAGCATCGCGTAGTATTTATTGCCATGCCATAAATGAAAAACCGCGTTGGCAAAATCGCCAACAAAGGTACGTTGCGTTGCCAAACCAATGTCCACCATGTGTAGGCTATCAGTGTCCGGGTGATTCTGTTATAAGAGCCATATCATAACTTGGAACGACACTACATTGTGACAAATGCGTTGCTCATTAGCCCTATTAAGAATTCGTTATTGTTCGAATTTTAAACTTGTATTTTTTTGTCAGATTACAGTAACTATATTTTTTATTGCAGCGTTAGGCACGAGGCTTTTGTGTGTATTTAAGTATTGTAAAACTAAATCGCGATAAAATCGACATGTCTAAGACCCAAACCGATTAAACCCATATTTAAAAAAAATGGTGCGTGTACTTATGTACGCGCGTAAGAAGTTATACTTCTTTGGCTTTCTTTATTTTTTTTTAAATATTAAATAATTAAGAATAAATATTAAGCGTTAATAATTTAACAATAATTAATATTTAGTATATTATGCAATTATTAATTAATATTAATAATAATTATTATTTATTATTTTATTATATTATTAATTCAATTTAATAACTAGGTATATTTCATAACCTTTTAACTAAGTAGCAATAGGTCTTTGTGAAAAAGCATTGCTAAATTTCTTTGAAAAAATAATTAAAACTCCTTTATTTGTTTTAAAGGTACTACAAATGTCATTATGGTCATTCAAAATTCTTGGCATAGCTGCTAACGTCACGCATATTCTATTTCTTTTTACTTGTAGCTTGTCTTATTCACATCTCGCTCGCGCACGCTCGGCGCCCATACTGATAGTTTTGTGTCACGGTGCGCGCGCATCGTAAAATTTCACTCTCATAAATTTAAAGAAGTATTACTTCAAAAATATTAAAGCAACATATAATTGTTCCATTTTAAGTAATTGTATATTTTAGTGGCTTTGCACTTCTTACTCATCTTACTTAGTTAAAAATCATCTTACAGTGGTTGGATGGAAGAGATCGCTAGAAAGCAATAAAGCCACCCTCCTATTAAATCATGCTGTATTTCTTGAAACGAAGCGTAAATAAATTTGAGACTAAAGCATAAGTAGCTTAAAGCGTTGGAAAACTGTTATTTTACGTTTTTACTAAAAATATGTATGAAGAAATGTTTAATGTATTCAGATATTAAGTGAAAAGAATTTCGACGACATTTACATGGAATTTATTTCACAAAGGCAACTCTATTTGGGGAGAAGTTCATTAGGTCATTGCCGTTTCTTTTGACTTCAAATTAAGTGCTTGGTATCATAGGCTTATTTTCGTTTGAAGTGAAAAATTCGCAACATATTCATTATATCCAGTAAGAATAGTTGAAGTGGGATGTTTTACTGTGCAGTATTATTGTCGATTGGAGGCATTAAGGAGGGAAAATGAGATCATAAGCAATAAAGAAATAATTTATAACATCGCAAACAATATTTTGTACAAGAAATTTCTTCAAGAGTTTTCGCAAGAGTATCTGCATCGACATATAAATAACAACCGTTACTAAGGTCATATTATATACGAAAGACGTTACAACGTAGTTTCACTTTAACAATAATTTATAGATTTTAATTGTATATTTTTGATATGGAGACTTAGCGCAATACGTATATGTCCTATATGTAAAAAAACCTATTTATATATTTTATTTTTATTTATTCAGACTTTGTTGCTATATAACATAAAAATTTAACATTATTACTGCCACACATTACTACATTTTGAGCTGCCATGTTTTGTTTTGCTAACTATCATATTTTGCTATGCTATCATATTTTTTATCAGTAAAACTTTTTGTGGATACATCCAATGTGTTTATTTTATGTTTTATTTTTAACTGTTTTTATTGCATAGAGGTGTATCTGTTTGGTTCCCAAATAAATAAATACAAAAAGTCGTTAACAGAAATAAGTACATAGTGGTGAACTAGTTACAAATGCTGTTACTTAATACCTCTGAAAAATATTTAAATATTTAAAAAAAGTATTTAATTTTGACCAACAAGAGTAATTGTATGAGTAAGTTCCTAGGAAATGTTCCTGAATTTCAACCTTAAAGTCTATAAACTTCACACAGCGGTTATATAATGTAACTCAGAACATCGGACCTAAACTATTAGAAATAAATCGTTTTAACCACGATATAATTTCTAAACTGTCTGAAACTAAACACCGCAAACGCAATAAACCATACGTGTTAAATTTAAACTTATAACGCATTGAAATTGTCCATGCTAATCCCCGTCAAAACTAAACTTAACTCCTTAATTAACTCTGGATCGCTAATCTTGGCACGCTTTAATCAAAACATTGCGCCAATCCGTCGTTTAACGTTAGCTGTCAAATTAAATTTAAATGGAAACAATTTATAACTTTATTATGGTATACGACCTCCGATCCTTAAACTCAAGGGCAAACTTAAATACTGTATAAAGGAGAGATTTCACTCACCTATTGTTATTAATAATAATTTATTTGCAAGAATATAGTATTAAAATATTATGGTGATTCAATCTATACTTCGCACATTCTGCCACACATAATGGCGTGCAAATTTATCTTACATAATTAAAAGGTAGAATTTTATAGTAGTTACATAACAAATTATTTGTTAATAAATTAACAAATTAATTATAATTAAAGTTAATCAAAGATATCAGTAGTAGAAAGTATTTTCTATATATCTCTGATATCGTTATAAAACAATGTATATGCCTAAAAAATACGAGAAAATATGACATAACAAATTTAACACGCATACACACATTAGAACAAAAGCAATCTATCAAAGGAAAAAACTAAACGAACAACCAAAAAATAATAAAAAATAAAAACTATGATTATGTATGAATGAATGAAGCTATAACCGACTTTTATTAACCATATCGCTTGATATAAAATGATATATAAAATAAAAGCTACCTTATTATTGTTATTAAATGAACTCGGTAAAGTGTATTGTCTATTCAGTTTTTACATAAAATTATAAATCTAACAAATATCCCGGAATTACATGTTTAGAGGCATTAGGGGCCATCCAGGGGAGGGTATCACCGATGTGTGACATCGTGGGACAAGGGGCATGGGAGGGTCAATACTTCTGTGACGTCACATGTTAAAAATTTACGAACTTGATCTATATTTAATTAATTAAATGAAAATAGCTGTTTTCTCTCGATTATTTTTAAATACATACATAAATTTAAAAAATGTGTGACGTCACATCAGGGGGGGGGGTTTTATAAAAATGTGACAAGGACGGGGGGAGGGGTTCAAAAGTCCTAAAATTCGTGTGACGTACTTTATGGATGGCCCCCAACTAGTCTAGCAAGCACAAGTCTAACCAGCTAATGTGAAACAACTTGCAGTCACAAATAACTCCCATATAAAAGATTTAGGAAAACAATACGAATATGTGCAGATGAAAATCAACAATCGTACAATTAAGAAATACAATTTCAAACGATATCGTAACTAGCTGGAAAGCTATAAAACACAAGTAGTTTTCAAGTGGTCTAAAGCGTTCCTTATAAACAATAATTATTCGGCCATAAAACATGTACACTCGCCCTAGCTCGAACAATATCCGGGCCTGTATGAAATTGTGTTTTATTAACGGCATATAAAGTTGGGCTGTGTCGTTGGCAACTTGTTACTCACTCCCTCAATTTCATGTTATTATTGCCCAAGCTAATTGTTTCCCGATTCAATTATGAAACTCCGCTTTTCTTTGAAATACTTTGTCAACGATTAAATATACGAATGGAATTTCGATATCCCAGTTCTGAGGAATTTTATTTTATTTTTTATATGCAATCTGTTTAATTAACAATTTGGTGTTGGTTTTTGGAAATATTCTTTGGAAGATTTCTTTAAAATTGTGAATGTCAAAGAGATAGGTTTAAAAACAACATAGAAATATAAAATCCATTGATTATTTTACCCATAGATAAGGACCATATGATATGAACGGTGAAGGAAAACATCGTGAGGAAACCGACATGTCTTAGACCCAAAAAGTCGACGGCGTGTGTCAGGCACTGGAGGCTGATCACCTACTCGCCTATTAGATTTAAAAATGATCATGAAATAGATTCAGAAATCTGAGGCCCATACCTAGAGGTTGTAGCGCCGCTGATTTATTTTTTAACCATATTACTTCAAGTAGAACTTTTAGTGAAATGTAGCATCGGAACTCTTTATAATATCAAATAGCTGACATCACAATAATTGTATATTATGTACATATACGTATAACAAATAAATTATATATTTAAAATAAAATATTGTTTCTTATCATGCATTAAAGTGCTACTTAAACTATTTTTTCCTTTTATCCATTAAAATATATACGCATATGAAATATATTACAAAACTAAAACAGACATTACAAATCTGTTAATTTTCCATGTAACAAAATGTCAACAAGGGAAGAAACTCCCTCGTTCATACAAATTCAGTATGAATAAAGTTTAAAGCAACTTAGTGATCTTAAGCGATGTTTTGTAATGACTTAATTAACTCTGGTACAGCCTTCGCCCGTCACGAGATAACTAATTAACTAATCACACACTCGCCTGCTTGATTATATTACGAATTTGTGACATTGCCTTGTTATTTTGTAGGAAGATCGTATTTGAATATTTCCTTTATTTACTTATTGACGGTAAACTTTAAACGACTATAGACGAACAATATTTAGTTATGAATAATTCAAAAAAACAATTTCTTAACTAAAATACTCTATCGTATATAAAAATAAAATTTAACAGCGTACATATCGTCACTAGCGCATTTGACTAATAATTAATCTTTGCTGATAAGTTCTAACGTATTCAATCGCCCAACTAATATGAAAACCGAGGCAAGCTTATATACCGGGTGTAGGGATATTTTATAGAAAAATACACCAATACCGAAAGTAAAAACGAAAACCATATGTTTAAATCGAAATTATAATTTCTAAGATGGAATAGTCAGTGGTGTAAAAACACTTGTATACAATATATTAATAGGAATATAGTCAACCTCAAACATACGCAGTGCAAGGATAATTAGGTTCTGATTAATCTAAATTACTATGTGTTATTGCGACCCAAAATATAACTGCTAATAGCATCATCGGTTGTAGACATTAAACAAAAGGCAGGGCTCAACCACTATACGACCTTCTTTTGTTTACGCTTAATGGCTTAAACAAAACGGGTCAAATTCGTATAGTAAAACCTTTAATACCCACTAAGGGCTAGTCCCTTAAACCAACATTAAGCTTAGATACGGAATTACAAACGATTATGCATATGTTAAAACCTACCCATTGCCTTTTATAAGTTCGTGCTTTTCATTTATTTAATTTCCTGACCGAATCTCGGATTGCCACGTCATATTGTTTAAAGAGTAATCGAGTTCTTTCAAAACGGGCTGAAAGGAAATGAATCAGTTTACGACCACTTTTGTAAATTAAAAATTTTGATATAAAAGTTTCTTTTGTTTTGAAATATTTCAGTTTGAGATTTAGCCTTATTAAAAATAATAGTTTTGAAATTCGAATGTACTTATATATTATTTAGGTGGCATTTATCTAGACTTAGTTCCGTTTTGTGGGGAAACATTTTATTTAATATGTTTAATATAAGAGAACTTAAAATTGATTACTGAAATATGCTTCTATTGAGACTAGGCAACGAGGCACTGCGAGGTTTTAGACAACTTTAATAAAGGGAGTTTTAACATTTTTCGAAACAATTTGTTTTCTATTTTGTACGATTACTCGAAAACATCAGAACGGATTTGAAAATTGTTTCGTTGAGTTGAAAGGAACTTTTCAGGTTGTCCTATGTTGACCCTAGGTGCTGATAATAAAAATTTGGAGAAATATAATCCTAATTTGGTAAGCGAACTGGTATTGATTATAATAAAAATGTTTTTATCTACACTAATATTATAAAGAGGAAAACTTTGTTTGTTTGTTTGTTTGATTGTAATGAATAGGCTCATAAACTACTGGACCGATTTTAAATATTCTTGCACCATTCGAAAGCTACATTATCCACGAGTAATATAGGCTATATTTAATTTTGAACCAAAATAGGGTTCCGTAAAATATTAGGGTTTTTCGGACACAAGGTGTAAAAAATCAACAAAAAAAGTTACTTATTTTGCGTACCCTGCCTAAACTATTAAAGATAGAACCATAAAATGTTCTAAGTAATTGTAGATCTTATAAATATCTACGAAAAAGTCCGATACACTATACCTATCTATGTCGAGTGAGGCACAATAACCATAAATGATATAATGACATGGCAAAACGACGTTTGCCGGATCAGCTAGTTCATTATAAGTAAGTCTTTGCAATGTGTAAGATTTGGGAACCCTTTTAAGTAAAAAAATACCTGTATCAGATAAACGAGCTCGGTCTGGATATCCATAGTTGCTCCCCTCACACTATAAAATCGATTTTTGTTTAGTTTTTTTTGTAATTTCAATATTTTTAATTAGTAATTGTTTTTTTGTAATTTGTTTTGTTTAATAATTGTTTTTATTGTTATTTGTATGATCTCTACATGTATGTCATGTTTGCCTTTCAAATGTTTGTCACATTAATAATTGTGTTTGTTTTTACCAATGTATCAGTGTGCCGAGCGTTGGCAAGCTTTTTATCAATAAAAAAAACCAGGGTTGCCAGCTCTTCCATAACAAATTATTCATAAAACGTATTTCTAGATGAATGTGCAGTTTGGTTAAAATATTCAGACTTCCTAGAATGTTATAAAAGAGGTAGATGTTCACTGCTACATTTATTTTGTATTTCAGATATTCGTTCCAATATCTTAAGCGATATCTTAATAAATCCCATAAAACTCCAATGTTTTAACCGAGCCGCCACCTGCGCCCGCTCCAAGCGGGCTTTGAATGTAAAATTAGTCTTGTTTCTTTTTTACCACTTAGTAGGATCCTCAATGTGAATAGAATTCAAAGGAAAATCGACGTTTTATGTCCTGCTTTTAATATGAACGACTATTATTATCGTTCGCAATGAAATTGAATAAGAATTTCGTAAGAGAAGCAAAGACAGGAATGATTTATTGAATGGAACGTGTATGCCATACTTTGGTCGCATTTTCTCTATAAAAATAGGTAATACGTTGATTTAATACTACTCACAGTTGCCCAGCGAAACATATTTCGTGTGAGAAATGTTTCGATAGCTTTAAAATACGTAACACGACATAGCTTTCTTTTTCAATTAATAATAATCCTGTTGCGCTCGTACACTTTATAGACTTTGTTTTTAGATTTCTGAATCAGTGTTAATGAGCAATGCTATTTTTAGAAATGTTAATTGCCTGACAATGCGTTTTGAGAAGGGTTGAGAAACGCATTTTGAATTCTATACACATATAAATAAATACAACCTTTTTAGGTCTGGGCCTAAGATTTCTGTATCTGTTTCATGATAATTTAATCTAATTATTAATAGTTGTAGAATTTATTTACGTTTTGAATTTCGTACCCGCATTAAAGGAGTTACGAACTTGCAACTGTACTGGTCCAATTGGGCTTATGTTTATAACGCCACTTTCCAAAGCCTCTTATGTGTTTCGTTGTAATTAACTAGTAATATCCCGCGTGACTTCGTGGAAACAGAAGGTATAATTTACTAGGTCTACCGCGGAATGCGACTGTTTAAAGTTATGTATTTTATATAAGAACTTTTAAACTTTGACTAGTAAACAATGGTATAAGCTATATACTATACTATAGACGTTTTATTCTTCCGAGGCCTATATGATAGCCATCGATATGATTAGTTGTTTTTAATATGTACGATGGTCTTTTGTTATTATGGGCATTATTTACGCGATGCGCAATAGCATATTTTGTAAAAAAATATCAATTAGACCTAAAAAGTCGACAACGTGTATCCGGCACAGGCACGGGCTGATAACATACTTGCCTATTAGAAAAAACATATAATCACGAAATATATATCTAAGGCCCAGACCTAAAAGGTGGTAGTGCTACTGTGTTTTTTCAATATTATAACAAACATTACTTCTGGAGCTGTGTGATATTCCTTTATTTGATACCAATTAATGAGTCGAGATACAACGTCGAATTAATAATAATTACGTAATATTTTACTTTAACACCTAACACCAACAAACTAGCTTCAAAAAGAAGTCCTAGTATTGTATCAACCTAAATGAAATACCTTAAATACTCCATACCTTTCTCTTCATTCCCATTCTCATCTCGGAAGATGATATTTCGCCCGCCCTCTCGCTTCCACGCTGTAGAAGGTTCAGGTACACCATTAGCTTGACACTTTAGTTCCACTGATCCTCCCTCGACAGCACTGGCCTCTGAACCCTCGCTGTCTGCTATGTCGGGAGGTATTACCACCGATAGAAGACCTATCTATGGAGTAACAAAAATTATGTTTATTTAATAAATAGTTGTAACTTGTTTTATGTTTATTAAGATTAAGAGACAAGTCAAAGTTGCAAAAACCGTTAACTGTCAAAAGACTAGCTGTCTAATGTGATGACATTTTACATACGGACAATCTGGCACTTGGTTCATTATTCAAAGACAAGTGCAAACTCAGGGGCCTCATAGCCTAGCGGTCTTATTTAATGGCAGCCAGGTAAGGGGTATTGGGTTCGATTCCCGGTTTGAGGGCAAGTTTTAATTTAATTTAAATATTTTGTTCTCGGCCTTTGGGAGGGTTGTGCGGTACCGGGCCAGTGCTTAAACCGTTCATGGAGGACACGGTCGAATTTCTAAAGGCAAGCACGAATTATAAAAAATCTTATACTTGACGCTGGCTAATGCACAAATCGTGCCAGAGCCATTTTAAAAAAAAAGTGCAATCTCCTAATTTTTTCGCCTAATTATTTTGATAGGGAACTTTGAATGTTAAATATTGGCAAAAACTATAACTATAATAGTCTACAAAATATTGAAATTTTTATCTGTTATTTAATAAATATATGATAATAATATAAGGAATATTTTTTATGAGTGAATAAATTATTAGCATTTGTATAATAAGCTATTCATTCATGAAAATATATCTTTATTTATATAGAATAGGGGGGCCTACGGGACGCACAAAAAGGACATAGTTATTATTTTCCCCGGACATAAAGAAAATAATGGTAAGTGAGGCTATAAAACGAAAAACAAACGATGGCGAGTTTTTTGCACAGCACAAAATTTTTATCGCATAAACCACAGATTACAGTTAAACTATGACCAAACCATAAAGCATGCAAAATGACGTCATTTTAAATTAAACTTACACAGTTGTGAATTGTGATAATAAATGGCATCAAACAATATTAATGTATTTAAAATTTTAATAATAGTATAAATAAAATATCTACCATGTTTTTATGGATTTTTTCGCCGTGCACCACTGAATTTCCGACCCAATTTGACTCAGAAACTTAAGAAAAAAATTACCAACGTTCAACATGCCTTCTGGCAGTGTGGAGTGTACATAGGCGACGTCGACGGTAGCACTTAACACTTAAGTGTTGTATAAAAGAAAATAAAGATAAATTTACGAATGCTAAAACATTATCTTAGAAAATATTTTATTCCTTCCCTTTGATTTCACAATACTTAGAAAATCTATACGTATGTTTTTCTAAGAAACTAAAATCTAGAATGCGTTATAACACTAAGGATAATTCCCGGTAAACCACTCTCCGCATAAATGTATTTAAGCTTAGGTAGGAGAATTAAGTGCTAAGCCAGAAAATGGGAACTAATTTTACTTTTCTCCATAATTATTTTACGCTTGCTTTAACTCGGATGGAGCATGTAGCGTTTTCCAGCTAAAAATGTTGTTAGCTTTGCTTTTTTAATGATTACCCGAGCGTGTATTTTAGTTATACTAAACAGATAAACTATTTCAAGGTAAAAAAATACCTAACGACAAAACAACGTGATAAATCAAAGATATTTAAATATATATTTGAATTGTCTTTCTGTTATTTTTGTTTGTTTTATCCGATGCCACAGTGGCATATGTACCAATGAATTATTGCAGCTAATAAAACAAAATCGGGTGTGGTTTTTACATATAAAAATTATCTGACAAAACGCAGAATGCAGATACGTAGGTCCAAATATCGATTCAAACCATTCTCTTAATTAAATGTATCAGAAACTAGAGCAACTTCTTGTCAAGAAAAATATAACCAAAGGTGTATTATTTGGACCTTTACAAATATTTCTATTATTGTTCCACTAAGCGTAATGAATCCGAGTATATCTTTCATGTCATCTATAATATGTGGCGGTAAACGCTATTATTCGGCAGTCGACAGTGACTAAGATTGATATAGCTATTCCATTTTGCTTTGTACTTGATTGAAGGGAAGATATACGTTTCGTAAGTACCTATATAAAATGGAGTTTATTGCCTAAGCTTGCAATTCGGAATAAAAAAATGACAATTAGAGACATTTAAATATTGATCCTTGAAGTAAAAAACGGAAATGGACAAAATATTAGAATGGTATCAAAGACAAAGCAAAAGAAAGCGGGTGCCTCTTTCTTTTGCTTTGTCTTCAACACTTCAACAACAAGTGAAAAAATGGACTGCCGAAAAATGCTCGGCTTGTGTCAGAAGACAACATGACCATAAGACTATAGTAGGAGAGCTGGCACGAATTTTTGGGTAGGTCACCCCGATTAAATTGTCTGGCTTATTTTTTTTCGTATTTATTAAGTATAACACTGCAACATATATAAATTGCGTATTGCCTCAAATATATTTTTGGGGAAAAAAAATAATATTTTTAAAAATGTAGGGGTTGATTTAGCCCCGCTACTCACCAGCCAGGTCTGCAATTCCGTGTTGGAATATAAAAGCAGAGGTATGTGACAAGTTTTCAGCTTGCCTCAAATACCTACCCAAAAATTGGTGCCAGCTCTCGGACTACTAGTTAGTAAAAAATATATTGTTTTTTATTTTATTAACCTTTTGTACTTTACGATCAGAGAGTTAAGGCTTTATTTATTGTAATTGTACCACAAAGAACGGTTCGGTGGCCGTCGATACACAATTTTTATCTAAAATAATAAGTCCTGAGTACATATCTCGATTCGATATATCTTTAACAAGAAGAAAGGCACACAATTGTCGGTCGTAAGGATATGGAGAAATTATATAAGTTTGGCAACAATAAGATAGGTTAGACTGATAACCTACTTGCCTTATAATAGTCACAAAACGCACTAAAAACTCACTACAAAATTATACAATTAATTTAAACCCGTCTAACACAATCCGAATGAAACCAAACAGTGCTAAGTTAATAAAAAAATGTAACGATCGGACGAGTTAAAAAACTTAAGATCATCAAAATTTATGAAACCAAAATTATTTCGAATAAATATAGATATTTAGTACGCGATAAAGAAAAAATTGGCGCGTTTGAATGGATTTTGGACTTTGTTCTTTCTCAATAATGATAATCGTATGGAGTTTTTATTATTGTATTGTATCATTTAGTGTCATATTAACACTTGTATACCGTTACGGATATGACATTATATGTGTGTGTTATTACCATTATATTTTTTCACACACACACTTTGTTACATATTTGTATTATTCCAACGAGCAGTTATGCGCATTATAAGTGCAATATATTGCAGTAAACAAAGCCGAGTTATCGTATTTCTCTATAGTCCACGAAGTTTTGAAATTAATAGACTTTAGTTGAAAACAATGGGAAATCGGTAATTATCGTACGCTCCCGGGGATGAGAACTCACATTTAAGACTAAGTTTGTACTTGTTTACTTATGTGTTTCCATTATATCTATTTATTTAACGTTGTTTAACCAATACAAACATTATGTATTAACTTTGTATTTTTAATAAGTTATTTTTAATATTGTTTTATTTTTATAATTCTTGTTTGCTCGAAGAAAGTAAGTCACGTAAGACATAGTCTAGCGAATTTCAATTTTTAATACATATTTTTGTTTATGGTTGTGATGTAAAAAAGTATTTATTATTTTTAAAGTTTGACCTGTTTACATGGGAATGTAACACTAAATACTGGCTAATTTAAATATACCTAATAAAGTTATTAATACGATATCGTTTCGATTATAATTATTTCTCTTCTGTAGCGTTGGTTTTAGTTTTCTGAAAATTAAGGTCCTATAAAATTAATTTAAATATTTGTTACAGATAGATATATAATCTTTTATATAATATATAATCCACATTAGATTGAACATTAATTATAATATAATTCAAGCTTTTACATAACTTTTTTCGGCGTTTTCAATCCCTTTAGAAATTTTTATTTGATAATGTAGCGTGTTGCAAAAAGCTAAAGCATCTTGCAAATTGTTTATTATATGCAAATGGTTTACACATATACCCTTTCTTGCTTCTTGCATTGCTGGCAGAACTAGAAATGTTTTAGTTTACGTACCAAACGAAAAATAAGCATTAAATCGAGTCTGCAGAACTTTAAATACAATTTTTATTAAAACAAGGACTCACTGACACAAAATAAATAGATAAAAGGTCAGTCGAGTCCAAAAGGCTCACTTGAAATCAGAGCCTTTAGCTCAGCAAATTAAGTTTTCAAAGTTCAAACGCTAAAGAAAATAAATGTAAGCAAGTCGCTTCAGTAAATAGGGAAGAGCAAACACGATCAAAGATCAGTGGGTTACATTAGCGTGCGTCGTTCGTGCGTGAAATGATATGGATCACGTTAAAGTCGTATATAAGTAAATCTGTGAGAATTTGGATTCAAAAACAAATGCGCGTATTTAAGGTTCAATTACAAACGTACTAGCCAGTAGGCTTTTAAGTACATTTATAATTTAATAACAAAACATTAAGATTACTTTAAGAATGTTTTGTCACGTTGCTGTGAAGTAACATTTTAATTGATTCAAATGTAAGTGTTAAACTGTCCGACGATGCATTTTCCCAAATGGCGTATTGTATAGTTATAATAATTATGAAATTAAGAAAATTACGTAACATTACTGACGTAATAAAAAAACTATTTTTAACATTTCAATGTGTACGTTCTTGTTAGTATTCTTAATTTGAAAGTATATACAATCGTACATAAAGACGTATTATAATGATCCAATTAAATCAAAGCTCGTTCCTTTTGACCGCATCCAACGCAGAGCGTTAACATTTGAGTTTAAGTGACCTCTCCTTTAATTATTTGTTTATTAGATCTTAAGAAGGAAGTCCACTATCGTTCTCCACTGTGATATGACCTAACGCTTTAAATGCTCTACTTTTTTTTATCTCGTACTCTATTTACATATAATTTGCCTTTCTTTAGCTTTGGTGTATTATAAACTATACATAACAGCCCAGTAGCGTAGTAAATGATATATGACGTGGCCTCAGATTGCATGTTTATATGATCATTAGTATTTTCCTTATAATAGTTTAGAGTCGCAACTTAGGTAAGTTAAAGTACGACTCCAGCCTTGCAATTCTGTAACTCACTTTTCGAACTCTCATTTCATTCTGATAAGGAGGGAGCTTGTACTTTATTATTTATCAGAATGCCAAATCGTAAAATGACTGCTTTACGACTGATGTGAGCGAGACCGCCGCTGCGAAAACCGCTGTGAGAGTTCGAAAAGTGAGTTACAGAATTGCAAGGCTGTATATCAAATCCAATACGTATACGAGTTTTGTCAGACTTACGAGTCTTGGTTTAGAAAATAAGTAAAAACATTGTATACTACCGCTTAGAATACGGCCATATATTCACTATTCTCTAGTCTTAAACAATTTTGGCTTGAGCTATAAGTTGATAAATAAGTTGCATACTTCATGCATTCAAGTCTTTGAGATATGACTCGGATGTGAAGGCACGCGCGAGGAAGACACAAAATTCCAGTTCGATCCAGTTTGAACCTTCCTGGTATTTTGGTACATTTTACGCTTTATTTATCTAATATATAATATGCATTTTTTATGGTAATATATTACTAGATAGTTACCTTACAAGTTTTAAAACGAATATAGTTTTAAAATCGCGTATACAATAAAATTGTATTGTGTTTTAATAATTTCATACGGAACTTTGTAACGAAATTTTTCGAACTAGGTTCTATGAAATATTTTAGTGCTTCCGTTTGAATTCAATAAAAATTGTTATACAATTTGTTTCTCTTATAACGTTAACAATTCGATTCGATCAACGATATATATGTATAACGAATGACGTTATACCTTTCGTTTGATTGTGATTGGTCAGGGTCTTCTGTCCAATCACACACGCACGACAGACTTTACATTAGACCGATCAATCTACTACAGTTCTGCCAGGAACAAGATTTTGTTGTTGCGAATTCATATTACCACCACGAAGACTCTATACTTGGCAATCGCCAGCATACGAAATACAACTGTGCTGGACAGAATGCAGAAGAACAAAAAAGTGCTTATGACGGTTAAGATAAGGAAACTTTAGTATTTCGCACCCGTCTTTACAGCAAAACATACGAGCTCCTTCAACTCATCATACAAGGCAAAATGGCAGGTAGAAGGAGACCTGGCCGCAGACCAACGCCTTGGTTGAAAAACCTTAGACAATGGTTTGGTCGAAACACCAAGTCATTGTTTAGAAGCGTAGTATTCCAAATTAAGCTAGCTATGACGATCGCCAACCTTCGCAAGGAGATGGCACTATTAGAAGAAGAGCTTTACAATCTTACTTTTTTAAATGTTAATTACTTAATTTAACATAGAAACATACCTTGTCTTTCAAAGACAATCAAGATTTAATTTAGACAGTAATATTAATAAAATTGAAGGGTTGCTTTAATTCTATTTAAATTAACACTTTCGACGAAATTACAACTCAGACTTGGAGTTAAGAGATTTCATGAGAATTTAAACTATTAAGGTTATTTAAATTGCCGTTTTGTTCCATACCTTTACAATTGTAATGAAAAGTGAGTTTGAAGAAATTTGTGTGAGGATTAAATTTAATAATTACGTTTTAATTTTTTAGTTTAAGTGTAAAATTCCAAAATCGCTGATGTAGCTTGTGCAAATACTTTTACGCCGGAAATCGAACCCAAATTCGACATAGTTACGTTACGTTACTACTTCGAAATTATTAGTAGGTATAATATATTTTTATTGGTCTTGTAAAATAAAAATATATTGCGTCATAATAATCAAGTTAGTATTCAGAAATCACGTCAGAAATTGATAACCAAATAATACTTCTTCGTTTAAAAAGGCCACTAATAAAACTTTAAGATATTAGATAAAATTATAAACAACCTGAAAAACTGATATTTCAAAGAGAATTCCAGAAGCAAACAATTTCTAATAGTATTTTTCGGAATGCTGAATGTATACGTAGTTGGTGCTTTGACAAAATTCCTTTCGGGAGTGGCGCCTGGAGCTCGCTACCATTGAATGGGTCACATTTTCTCTCCAAATAATATGCAGTTATAATTTTAGCGACATTTCAAAACTCCAACTTGTGCCATACTCGCATTTATACGAAATTTTAATTACGATCTACGTTTTACAAAATTCTTTTAGCATTAAACGTAAAATCAGGAAAATTACACCTTTTGCATTTTTACTGTCTTTTTGCTGTCAATAATTGTTTTACGTAATTTCAAACGAAGTCTTTTTTTACACATTGTTTGCTGTTATCTTGTAAGTTATTTAGTTAAAATTTTGATAATAACATTTATTTATTTACACTACGTTACATTATACAGAAAACAACGGACGGCCTTATCACTAACAAGCTATCTTCCAGGTAACCCTAGTAAGGAAAAAAACTAATAAACGAAATATGATTGGACGGCTCATTGGTCTAGTGGTTAGTACCCCTGACTGCGAATCCATGGGTCCCGGGTTCGATCCCCGGCTGAGACAAACATCGATGTGATGAGCATTTGGTTTTGTGCTTAGGTCTTGGGTGTTTAAATATGTATTTATATGTCTATCTATCTATAATATGTATGTATATCCGTTGCCTAGTAGCCATAACACAAACTTCACCAGATTAGCATGGGACTAGGTCAATTGGTGTGAATTGTCCAATCATATAAAAAAATATATATAGGTAAAGTGCAAGAAGCGCATAACCAAATCTTATAAAAACCAACCTTAATCTATAATAATACAAAAATAAAAAAATATTGGTTGTTTGTAAAGTAGGTTTATGATCGAGATGTTTACGTGATAACGTCTTATTGGTGATATAAGTTTTTGGGAAGTAAGGAATTAATGAAGATAACAATTTTTTCAAATTTTAAATTACATCTATCGTTTTATTCACACTTTTGATGATAAATTTCGGGTGTAAAATGACAAGTTTACTTATTCGACTATGATATACATTTTTCTTCATACATTCACGGAATGACTGGCAGCGCTCGAGATGAGACGGGAGATCGGTCCGTCTCTCTCTCGTTATACCTGCGATCGCGCTCGTGAGGTTTTGGTGTGACACAAGTTTCTGAACATGTCACCCGACTAAAACGATTTTGAAGACGTTATCACGTCAAAAAATAATAATATTAACTAAAAAGCCAATAAATTATAAGGAATTACAAAATTCATTAATGCCAAAGTAAGTTTTCAATATTTGTTATATCAGCTAATTTATAAGTAAACATGGAGTGTCCTCGTTTGCGCTTTATTATTCTCAGAATTACTATGCGACATCTGCCTATGTCATTTAAAGAGTTTCATTGTTGACAGAACGAGACATCGCGTATTAACGACCACAACTCATTCTTATGGATTGGATGGCCATCGACGTTATGTCATGTTCGATTGAATTGTTTTGTAAATTAAAACCCTTCTGATCGTAAAACTATCTACAAATGTCTCAAATATACATTGCGTGCTGACTCATTCCTTGTGAGCTTGGCGCTTGGATGATCGCATCTATACGTATGATTGTAGCGAATCGTAGATACGCACTAAAAATGTACATACTATATTGTGTAGTATTTTCTATAAGATTTTGATGTATGTGGCAACATAAAGATAGGACACTAAGAAAAGAAGAAAACAGACGTCACTCAGAACAGCCTTGCGAGTCTGTAACTCACTTTTCGAACTCACACAGCGGTTTTCGCATCGGCGGTCGCTCTCAAATCAGTCGTGAAGCAGTCATTTTATGATTTGGCCTTCTGATAAACAATAAAATACAAGCTCCTACCTTTTAAACTTTAGAATCAATTTAACATCTTTCTGTTGAAGTTCATAAGTGTACTTGGTTACATATATAAATATAGTTATTAAAAAAATACCCTTCTGATCGTAAATATGTATTAAAAAATAAAACCTACAGATACCTATTACTTTTTCATTTCTATGGTAAGAACTAGTGATATATTTTAGTCTTCTCAATCATAATGAACTTCTATGTATAACAAAACATAGCCAAGCAGAACTTTAACCATTTATATTTCATTATTCGTCGTGTTTCGCTCTAAAATTGTCGTTTATACAGTATAGGGTTCTCAAACGAAAACCACCATTTTACTCCACCCTATGACACTGATACCATTCACTTTGATTAAATTTAATATCTTTATGCCGTGGTTATCTAGATTTCGATCAGTAACAAAACGGGATGTTCTGTGCTAATAAACATTACTTATTCTCTTATTTATTTACTAGCTGACCGGGCAAACGTCGTTTTGCCATGTATATCATTTATAATAAAAAAATAGAGGTTGATCATAGAGGGGTGAAAGTTAGGGGTTGTATGTATTTTTTAATGCTGTATCATAAAAAAATAGAAATTATGAGTTTTGTCTAAAAAATAAAAAATTAATTGAGGGGTGGACTACCCCTAACATTTAGGGGGATGAAAAATAGATGTTGGCTGATTCTCATAGATACCGGATAAGCACAAAAAATTTCATCAAAATCGGTCAAGCCGTTTCGGAGGAGTATGGCAACGAAAACTGTGACACGAGAATTTTATATATTAGATTCACACTTCGTTGTGTATTACAGAACAATTAAAATAATTAAATAAAAGGGCAACTGGCCTAAACGATATATC
Source organism: Pieris melete (assembly GCA_963693345.1). Classification (NCBI taxonomy): domain Eukaryota; kingdom Metazoa; phylum Arthropoda; class Insecta; order Lepidoptera; family Pieridae; genus Pieris; species Pieris melete. Next base: position 1,752,222 of record CAVNZK010000043.1, on the reverse strand, counting down.
CAGCAATATTTTCCAGGTTACCACTGCGAGAAAAAAAATTTAGATTAGGTGAGCGCAAGAAGTGCAAACCCACATAAAATTAATTAAATTTTAATTTTAATTAATAAAATTAACAAAACTTATGCAACATTTTATCTAATGTCAACATTTTATTTAAAGTCAATGTCTGGGACTAATACCCACGTAAATGTACTTGATCTATTTTACTGCTTTGTTCCTTCTATAAGCGTTGGACGTCCTCCCACTAGGTGGATAGATGACCTGGTGAAAGTAAAGGGATGGCGTTGGACGCAAAGCGGTGGAAACCGGTCCTACTGGAAATTTATTGGAGAGGGCTTTGTTCAGCTATGGACGTCAACGGGCTGAAACCACAACGGTGAGTTTCATCTATAAGTTTGTATAATGAAACGTGTACTAATTTCTTTTCGTTTACATTACATGCAAGTAGAGTAAAATGAAGTTCTCTCTTTTGACATTTGAGAGTCATACTTAGCGCTTCCCGATTCTGAATAAGATACGCCGAAGATCGGTGCAGCTACGTAAACTATTGTTCTATTATTAAACACATTTCTAGCTTCTAACTTGGAGGTTAAATTTTATATCTTGAATCACCTTATTTTCTATTTAGGATATTAGTAAATAGTGTTTACATTTGGGCATTTAATATGTGCTTAGAACATAGTGAAAACACTGCAAAAAATGTACAAAACCGAACATCTAAGTTAGTGCTAGCCCTTGGATAGTATTTATTTGTTGAGAGGTTGCATGTCGCGTCATGAATTATGGAAATCTCAAGTGCAGACAGCAAAGTGAGAGAATCGTGATCTGACACTGTAAACATACGAAAATGTTCTACTAACTTAATATAACCAGCAAACATGTATTATGTACTCTGTCGTCCATTAATAATTATATAGGTAAAGAAAAGACCTCCGCTATTTAGAAGGTCTAATTTAAGGATATGCCCGACCTTTGTAAGCTTTAACTCGAATTTTGAATTTATTTAAATCCGTTAACTTCTAATGAACCGATTCGCTATTGTTTTATGAAACTTCGATTTACGAATAGGAATTAGTAACATGTCATCGGGTTTGTGATGTGTATGGCGTAATTAATTAATGGTTATTTCGTAAATATTACTCTCAATTTCAAAATGAAATAACGTATAATATATACAAATCAACAAATACGTAGGTTTGATTAAGATTAAACAATGTTGGTTTTTTAACATAACATATCGTATGTCAAGGCAAAATATCCCATATAACATGTAAGAACCTGCTATTTATTAACTAAAAAGCTTTAAGATATACTTAAATCTCATACTACGATACACACTTCTATTGCATTGAATCTTTTTTGTCTCACTTTTACGAAGTAACAAAGTATCGACGCCTGCATTATTTCAAATTTTTTTCAAAACATTTTGAGAAAAATTAGATTATGAAAAATCCATCAAATTGAGGTGCTATACTTGTTAGAAGTGTGTTTAGGATTCAGCAGTTTACCGATAATGCAACACTTTGATATGACTGAATGCATTTTAAAATGAAAAGTGTCTTTTGAGTTCAAAGAAGGTATAACGCTCGCATGAGATTGATAGCGGGTGAGCCTAAGCCGCTCGAAAAGGCATCAACAGGTAAGTGAGTCATTTGTCTCGTAGGCGAAACATTTCTCCCAGTCAGGCCGTAAGCTACAGTGCAAACTATAACATATAACGCGCCTATATACGTATATTTACGAGGTTTTTAATCATTATAACTATTCAGTATCAGTTAAATTCCAGGTTTTTATAAAATAAAACTAGTTCTGTTCCTGTTGTTACCCAGAAGTGTTTAAAGAGAATGGGATTTGATTTTTAAAGTCAAAGTGCCTTTTGGTATGGAAGAGTTTTTGTATCATAAGTTTTGTCAAAAATTGATAAATTAATAATAATATCATAAGTGTTCGTATTATTATGACTTTATGATGATTAATATGACATTTGCATGCCTATTTTTATATGGCTAATTGTGAGTTTTTTGTATAATTAATCAATCTGAATGCACCACATACTTTGCAAATAAACAATTTATTTATTTATTTTCATAGTCGAAATCTTTTATTCATTTCGGTAACACTATGTACACATATGAACGTCAATAAATAAATACATATTAAATGCTTCTAATTTAACATAATGTTTGCCAGGAGCCATTACATCATCATTATCATACATTAATTATTTAAGATATGTTTCACATGATATCTTAAATAATTAATAGTTAATAAAAAATAAAAAAAATAACAACAAAGATTAGTCCCCTATCAGCAGTAGGCATGGTGAAATAGGAGCACGCACTTTCATTCTCGTGGGAACAACATGCTTCAATTATTCGCTTAAATTATTATACTATTTATTTAGTTACGTGTGAAAACTGAATACAATTATAAGTTCATGTCGTTATAATAAGCTTCCGTTGCTTTAAAGTCATCATATATAAAGCTTTTATATCAACGCCACATATGGTCATAACCATATCTGGTGGTTTAGAGTGCTTTTCAGCAATTGTGGTCAATGAGACCACAGAAAACTACTATTAACAAATTGAAAACACTGAATCAATTAGTAATGTGCGTTCTAATTATATCGGCTAGTTTTAATAATATAACTAAGTTTATATTGGTACATTTATTGTGATGCGGTAATGTATATATACTAAATAAAATTCCATCTGTTATAATTATTGTAATAAAACTAGATATTAAGTCAATGGCATTAATAAAATAATAAAAACTATCAAGGAGTATTTTAAAATTGTAAAATCCAGTCTAACTAAAAGTCTATTATTATCGAATGAAAAAAGGCATTTGGTCACGTATCATATTTTAGTAATACAATAAAAATGGATAAAACGTGCACAAACATTTTTTTATGGCTCTGGCACGGTTTGTACATTAGCCAGCGTCAAGTATAAGAATTTTTATAATTCGTGCTTGCCTTTAGAAATTCGACCGTGTCCTCCATGTTCGGTTTAAGCACTCGCCCGGTACCGCACAACCCTCCCAAAGGCCGAGAACAAATTTAAATTAAATTAAAACTTGCCCTCGAACCGGGAATCGAACCCGGTACCCCTCACCTAGCTGCCACTTAATAAGACCGCTAGGCTATGAGGCCCCTGTGCACAAACATATCTACAATTATACCAAAAAGAAGATGGCGTCTCTAAGTCCATGTGTCATTAAAATGACAGCTACAACAGCCGGGAAACGTCATATTTGAATTAACATAGTGTTCTATTAAATGATATTCGTCTTAACAAAAGAAAATAAATATTTAAATTGTTTTTTAAGAGTAATGCATTGCTGGTTAACTAACCATTTATTACTTATTTTAGTTAAAAACTTTTTTAGTAAAACAAATGACTGTTAACTCTATTCTCTACATCCCAAATGCATTGAGACCGTTTTACACATCAGTCAAGCTTAACTTGACTAACAGTACATACTTTACACATTTTTCACTGTTAGACGGTACACAAACCATTTCACATTGTTTGTGTAACACTTTGTTGAGTTTTCATATTTAAGAGTGGCGAGACTTTGTTAGTGAATAAATTAACTGCAAGCTATTTTTAAATTATTATGACTGTAATTGGAATTGTTTTGGTTGCGCGTGTTTCAAGAACCATAGGTTCGAAATAAAGGATGTTTTTATTGTTTGAAGCAGCCTTTTTGCTTAGCACGCCTGCCCATTTTTTTTAATATTTCAAAATGAATATAGTCTATGTTAGCATTTTTGTTGATAGTATTTTTGACATTTGGGATTTTTGGAATTACGTTACAAACATACTAACATACGATAAAAATACTGTAATTTTACAACTAAAATAAATCAGTGGCGCTACAACCTCTTTATGTCTGGGGCTCAGATTTCTGAACCTCTTTCATGATCATTTTTCAATCTAATAGGCAAGTGAGTGATCAGCCTCAGCCACACACACCGTCGACTTTATGGGTCTAAGACATGTCGGTTTCCTCACGTTGTCCTTCACCGTTCGAGTGAATGTTAAATGCGCACTTAGAAAGAAAGTCCATTGGTGCACAGCCGAGGATCGAACCTACGACCTCAGGGATGAGAGTCGTACGCTGAAGCCACTAGGCCAACACTGCAATTTTACAACTACACACCGGAATATCACAGTATACTAATTGTTTTTAAATTAAATGTTAAATTCGTTTTGTAGAATTGTTGTTTCTTACAATCAAATAAAGTAACTCTTATTTTCTACTGAAGTGTCAATAAATATTTTATATTATATTTCAATAAACGTTATAAATCTTGACCTGATTTCCGAGACTCGAAACATTAAAACGGAACATAAAAGTGTTAGGCACACAATAAAAGGCGACATCTTGTGTCAGGTGTGAGGAAAGGATCCTTATAAAATGGCAAATACTCGGCTTAAAACGCACCTGTAGCTTAAGAGCTGTTGACTGGAATTTTGTATAACAAATGCCTTCTAAGATTGTAAGATTTTAATATCATTTATAACTATGTTTACAATAAAATAAATACTTGTATTTATTAACAAATAATTTGCTTATAAGTTTTGTTTAAATACTTGTTATTTCATTTCTCATATTATAGTGAATTATTGAATGAATATGTAGTTTACACACACACTAATACTTGACACAATATATTGTCTTTTAAAAACAATACTTTTGTATGTAAACTTATGATTTATTTACTAATAATTAGTTTACTTGTAAGTTTTATTTAAATTCTGGTCATTTCATTTTTCATAGTATAGTTAACTATGGTTAAATGAAAACTCGAGCGACTTTAAACAATTGTAAGGTATCAGGGATTAATATAATATTTTTTTCTTTAATTAAAACAGATAATTATATTTAACGAATATATACCATGAAAGGAATAACATTTACATTTTTTGCTTTTGTCAGATCCTTTAATTTTATTTTTTTATAATTAAATATGACGTTAAAAATTTTACACAATCATAAGAACACAAGCAAACAGTATAATGTATTTGCTTAGACTTAGCTTAGGCTTAGAAGATTTGGACAATAATATTCACTGTTATTCGTAAATTGCAAAGGGATTCGCAACCGAACGTCGTTGTTATAATGTATATCCACGGCGAGAGATTTAGAATTGTTAGAATTCCCTTAACTCCTTTGTCGGGTTGTATTAATGTTAAATATATCATAAACTAGAATTATTTAAGGCACATTCCTTTCACTATTCCAAATTCCCAAGTTACTTAGCCAGTATAACATATACCCAACAATGTGTTCGAGAATGCGTTTTACTATGAGGCACTTTCCGGATTTTCTCAGGTCGTTAAGCTATCGGTTTAAGGTGAGTTTCAAAATGTATGTCAACGTTAAATACTAAATACCGTTTATAATAACCAAAACTATAATATACCCCGTTGATATTTATTATGCAGCAATATTGAATTTTTTATTGTGACGCAAGAACGAGTATAATGAATAAGAGGAGGAACTTTGGAGTAGAGACTCTTGGGTCGTGGGGTTCAAGTGCACAGGCACTAATTAAAGATTTAAGTTGGCGTAACTTTTAATATGGTGGAAATGGTGGGAGAACCCCACTAGGATATGTATAGTTCACCTATAACAACCTTGGACTAGCTAAATTTCTAACCAAAGACAATTTTATTGTACTATTTCTAGAGTAATTATTTCCAGTTATGGTATATCTAGTTTCCTGTTTTACTACTGTAATTGCTGTATTTTTTTCTAATAAAACTTTAGTTTCTTGCCTGCTGTTGTACTTTTTTTACTAGTGTAATTTACAATTAATTAATAAGCGTATTATTAAATTTTCTCATGTAAGTGAATGTTGTAATGTTATTAATGAGAAATAAATATCTTAAACCGTAACTGTAAGGTGTGTTGATAGAAAGACATTCAGAAGCGAGATATTGTGAACCACGTCAAACATTAGATAACATACCGTATATTAGTAGATAAAATATAGGAAAGGCGATTCATCGCTTATAGACAAGTTTATTTAAAAATTCCTATGTGTTTGGTATTCTATCTTCATCGCTCATTTCCTTTAGAAAATAAAACTTCAATATTTTATTACATCAAAGATAATATTGTTGGACTAAAGTGGAGTAATTATATGCTACATGTTATGGTGATATTAAGATACTTTAAAAATGTAAATAACAAATGGGTATTGGTAAAATTTCTTGTATAAAATTATATTCTCAATTTTAGAAAATCCTTGTTTTAGTAATGAACAGGAACATGAAGATAACTAAACCTTTTGAGTTAATAAGTGTAGTAAATATAAGTGCAACTGCGGTATCTCGGACACAGGTACATAGTGTCAAAACATTACACTTCAAGACTGTTAATGAAACTTACCTTAGTTTAATCTATTCACTAGTATTGTAGAAAATTAAGTTAACATTATATTACTTATTGGCTATAATTATTGTATTAGCTGGATTGTTGTTTATGTAACGTCGCAGTCTCTTTTGTGAACTTCATTTTTTTATTTACTTCTTTTGTTTATTCTAGAAAAAAAAACAAAAGAAAGTAATTAGGTCATGACTAAATTTAGAGGTTTGATAATAGAATGCATCTTTGACACGGTCTAAGATCTCAAAAGTCCAATATCACTAAGGCTGCTGCCTCGAATTTTGCGGGCAGCGGGGCGGCGGCGGCCGCGGCGCGGGAGCGGCAGGATATTATGCGTACAATCAAATGGACCGGTTCTCGAAAACAGCGGCGTGGCAGCGGCGCGGCGCGGCGGCGGGTAACGAGCGTCGCAATCCAGTCAAGCGGTGACCGCCCGCGTTGCGCGTATGCATTGTAGTATAGTGCTGTACATATTTTTTGTGACGTATCAAAATGACCTCGAACGTGCAAGAGCAAATTATTTTAGAAATCTTTGAAAGGAGACTCATATGGAACTATATTTTTGCATATAACATATTTTTGCCCACAATAAATCGAGCGTTAGGAATAAATTTGAATCAAAAAGATGTTGTCGCCGTTTTTTAGACATTTCGTTCGCGAATAAAAACAAATATCTCGACTACACAACCACGAACACAACACTACACCGCTATAGTGCCGCGCGATCTGCCCGCTGGTTTGGAGAACAGGTATGCGTTGGCCGCCTTGCTCCCGCGCCGCAGCCACTGCCGCCCCGCTGCCCGCGAAATTCGAGGCCGCAGCCTTAAGCAGTGTTAGTACTCTGAGTAGGCAACAGCCAACAACCTGAAGGCTGACGGTAAATTTCTAGATCTTCTGAGGCGCTAAAGACGCATTTACGTATAAATCTCAAACCTGATTATTCAATGCATGAACCATAAGAAGCTAGACCAATATTAATGGACATTCTTTAGACTCAATTATAGTGTCGTATGGTTATAATGTTTTTATGTGAACCATTGCTCATGTACATCGGCATCCCTTTGAGGGAATTCAATACACATACATTTTCAGTTCTAAAGATAATTTTGTTTCGAATTCAGAAACTATAACCTACAAATTTATAAGTAGTATAAAAACGATCCAATAAATTTTGTTTCATTAAAAACTCTTACCCATGGGAAATAAATCTTTGCAATATTAAATCGAGCATCTATAGTACAGATGGGCTCCGATTTCGGCCGTAAACATTCGCAGAGGGCCTTAATCCCGGTCATAAAAGTAATCCGCACATAAAGTTACGCGACGATGGACAACATAAGGGTAGAGATTTTCTCGCACAAAGATTTCGAAGTAATTAAGATAAAACGCCATGAAACGTAACCGAAGCCAGCCGTTTTTCAACGCTCATACCCACTTAATCCTCCAGTATGCAATAAAGCTCCTAAAGTATTTGTGTTTCAGGCGAAATTACCCATATTGAAAATACCCTTCAGCGCTAACCGACTGAAGGCTTATTTTAAATATTCCCTTCTGTAAGTAACTACTTACATTAAATTCGGAAGCCCATTTCCTAATATACCCGCAAAATCAATACGGTCCGATACATTCAAAGTTTGGTTCGCAATTATTTTGAGATAGCTTTGTTTGACTCATCAAATGTTTGCGATTAGAATCGTTTGTTAATCAACCTGTGTATTCAGATAATTGGATTTCGAAAAATTGTCAGCTGTTACGTATAACCGAGATAATATCTAATGTAGTTGACCATTTTTAATATTCATTTATTTCCTTATCTTCCATTTTTACAGTTATTTACAATGTATAATTATACATATGTCCTTTATTTAGTCATACTCACAAACGTGGTTTATAACTTAACAATGAAATAAACATCAAAATTGACGGGTCATGTCTCATGCCTAAGGGCGTGTTTTCGAACCTGTACACCATTTCCATTGGAGCAATTAACATGTATGGTAAAGGATATTGTGAAAAACCGGTGTGATCCAAACATCGGCAACATATATCAGCTGATCACCCACGGGTACAATAAAATCCAATAGATCCAAAAATGTGTTTTCCCCATGCCATTGGAGGACTTTAGAAAATCTCGATACTAAAATAGATTTGTAACTTCATCTATAATCCTTAACAAAGGCGACTTTTAATATACGAAAAGGCATAGCTATCCTAGCTGTTTATGTATCCTGTTGACTAACAAAAGACACCGCAATATCAAAATCTCGTTAGGGTATCATATTTAAATCTGACCGAGGGTTCGGTTAAAAAGTTTGATGTATTGGCATATTTACAATGCGTAGTCATGGGCGGTCCAAACGAGAAAAAGGGTTGGAAAAAGATCGTCTATCACAGCCTCTGTCAACAGTATGGTGTCAACGCGAAAAACAATTAGTAGGTTAATATTTATTTGATTACTGCCGATTGGATAGTGATATCAATGAATATTTAATTATCACGTCACTTTTATAATTAGGTTTATTGTTTACTTTACAATATATTATTAAGCTTGAAAGTGTGATAAACTTTTCATGCTTTGACAATATTTTTTAGTAGCATATTTACGCTTACGTAAAATAATTTTCTTACGGGCAAGACACATCCAAGGGTCAAGGCATATTATTGTAAGATACAGTAACAGTATATGGGGTTTTGACGTGACAACGTCTTATAACGGCTCCGCACGCACGAAATGCGGCGTTACCTCGCGGCGAGGCGTTACCTCTGAAGCGTTCCATTTAAGGCTTGAAGTTCAAGCGAGAGCGCGGAACGAGCGACAAAGAGGCACAAAAGAATGACATAATTGAATTTATGCGTACAAATTAATGTAACTTGATCAATTCAATAGTGATTTCCATTTACCCCCTTCTCAATCAAACAAATAAAATTAAAATTTTCTTTTGAAAAAAATGCAACGATTCCATCAGTATTTTCTTATGACGTTGTCACGTTCAACTATCTTTAGTAAACCGACTTTACAGACAACCGATTTTTTAAATTTAATATCAATACATACGTCAAAACAAAAGACAATTTGTATACCGATATCTTTTGAACTCCGCATTGGTTTTAATCTACGTGATAAAGAAAGAAGGCAGGGCAGAGAAGACATATCAGCCTGCTGTCGGTAATAGTGGGAAGCTGGATTGCATGGAGCATTTAAATGGACTGCATGGTAAAAAAGAAAGAATCCTACTGTGTGTATGTGGATTTGTTGCGGACATGTGTGTGAGAGTATATTTATAAAAAAAAAATATGATTAAATACAGCTACTAATATAATATTAAGGACAATATTGTCACTAACACAATATCGGCAATATTGTCTCCTTCCTTATTAGGAAGGAACGTGAATAGACAAGTTTCAAATTATTAATAGAATATTTAAAATAATTTATCAATGACTTATTAATTTGATAGATTTAAACTAACCACGACGAAAAAGAATGTGTATAATAAATATTTTTTAACAATATTCTTTATTTAATTCTAAATTGTTTATCGTCAGTCTAATAATCTTTAGTGAAACTTTTATGTAAATAAACGAATTGAAACATCGTTCACGGCCTTTGTTGGCAAATAAAAAGTTTTCAAACAATTTTCGCTCACAGAAAGAATGTTAATTGTGTTCTTTCCCTTTGCAAAAACCTGCGCGTTTCAAGCATATTTAAAAAAAGGAAATATATACATTCAAGTTTCCGCTTTTTCCATCTCTTACTGAATACTTGTGTAATTGTGCGGGCACTCTCAAATTTGCTTTTACACTTAACAAATGTTGGGAGCCCGAGCAAATAAAAAGCCTTTTTTCGACGCTTCGTTTTTACTCAACCTGAGCAAATATGGTGCGGGTATAAGACGAGCAGTCCCTTTTATACAAATATAAATACCGACGTTGAAAATAGTAATTGTATAAAGAAACAAATCTGCTAAGAATTACTTTTAATGTCAGAACATAATCTAACTTTTTATTATTTTATAAAGATACTAGCTGCCCCCGCGAACTTCGTTTCTCCTTAATGTGATTTTACCTAGCCTACCTTTTTAGTATATACCAACAACATTTTGCTATGCTAACACTGAGACTGTTCGGTTTTCCGGAATGAAAACTTTTTAGGTTTTTCTGTGATATTTTTCTATATAAACCTCAGAGTTCAAGTCATAAGATTATTATTAACAAATAAAAAATAGGGGTTGATCGTAGAGGGTAGATGAAAATTAAGATATGTATTTTTGTATGCTGTGTCGTAAAAAAATATAAATAAAAAATTTTGTCTAAAAAATAAAAAATAAATAGGGTTGTACACCCCTTATCACTCAGGGGTTTGAAAGATAGCAGCCGATTCTCAGACTTACTGAATATGCATCAAAAATTTCATAAGAATTGATCGAGCCGCTTCGGCGGAGTATGGGAACGAACATTGTGACACGAGAATTTTACATATTAGCTATTGAGTATCAACCCTACTCAAGTAACCTAATAAAACTAAATTGTAGCCAAAACTAAAATCTAGCTTTTATATTTAATATATTTATATGAAACTACACTTTTTTATTGGAACGCAAACGGGCAGGAGGCTCACGTGATGTCAACCAGCACAGTCATGCCACAGGGCTCGCAAGTGCGTTGCCGGCATTAAGAATTAGTACGCTCTTAAACTACTTGCTGTGAAATTAAAATACAGCCCGAGTCACGTGCTTCACTTTGCACGGTCACTGGCGTTAAATTTATAATATGACTACGCCAACATACGTAGGACATAGCTAGTGTAAAATATAAATTATATTCTAAACATTTGAAACCTACTAATGATACCAATTATTATTCCAGTACACCCACTTAAGCAAGATAAATATAATTACAAAACTTAGCGGCGCGGCAAACGTGCCAATACAATACTTCCCGCATTAAAACGAACGGCAAAACATGTATGTTAATCGCGCCATTCTCCACAAACGAGGGAGCGTTAGCTTGAAACTTGTTTCGCATGAAGACGTCGCGGTCACATTCCACCCCTTTGCAAATGCTTGCATTCCTTCACAAAATTCCGAGCGACCCGTACCTATCGTCACAATGTTACACCGCTAAGGTAAATAACTTAATAAATGTCAAGCCGTCTCACGCGGGTCACTTCAGAGGTCACTACAGTACGCCTTTGTAATTGAAGAATTCACGATAATCAGTGGAGATTTCGGTCGCTCATCGGTAAACAAAATTATACCTTTGTCTTTAAGTAATCATTAATAAATGTTGTCAAAGGTGCGTAAAAATCCAATTCATCCCGAATGACTAACCAATGTCATATATCAAATGCTTGTAAGCTTAAGTTTTGGTATATTGTACTGCATAAAGTTTTTTAATTATCTTAATATATATAAATTACGTGTCACGTTGTTTGTCCGCTATGGACTTCTAAACTACCGAACCGATGTCAATCAGTTTGATCTAACTTAAAATATACGATAGCTTACATCTCTTTTTATACCTGCAATATAATTTTATTGCAAATATTTGTTTATTATTTGATACAATTCTAAAATTGTGTTAAAAGTACAAACGTTACCAATCTACCTTTCACATAAGTTCTCCTACCGTTTCCCTTAAATAGTTTACTACTATGTAATATAAAAAAAACCTTAGCCACAGCAACGTCTGGCCGGTCTGCTAGTAGCATATAAAAATGAGCGTACAATTCAGTCAAAAACATTTTATTAGAACGCCACTTTAGAAAAACTTTTGTTGTTAAGTTTACCTTTCGATGTAAATTCGGTTAATATCTACTTCAATTCTCAATCAAGTTAAGATTATTGCGCAAAACATTGAGAACAACTTCCAAAGTTTGTAGTTTAAAAAGTTCAAATCCATTGAAGTATTTGCTGCATTTATCTATACCACCTCTTTTGTTATTATTCTTTAAGAAATGTTTTAATTGCATAATTATAAATATTACTAATGTATTATAATAGTCAATTTCATTTTAAATAGATTGCTTTAACTCAATATTATACATTTTTAGGAATAATACAAATTCTATGAAACTCCGTTTAGTTACTACGAAATACACACTATTTAAACTTTATTTTTTTGATTTCTGACAATAAAACTGTCTCAACGTTTCATGTGGTTTATTTTGGTTAATAATCGACCAAAAAGAAAGAAGAGAAGAGCACCCGCTTGATTGGAACATGCAAAGAAAGTGGAAGCGTGTCCCAAGCAAACCTGGCCTCGTACAGTTGCAGATGAGGCAAAGAGGGCCGGAAAGGCTTGGAGCGAAGTGAAATACGAGGCTCAGGACCTAACGCCATGTTGGCTTACTCTGGACCATCCCCATCACCCTCTGCCCCATCTAGGGGTTATAGGACATGACCCCTAGATGGGGCAGAGGGCGTAGGTCAAGTAAGTCAACCAAAAAGAACACAAGGAAAACGTGTTGTTGGACACTTTCTTATTTAACATAATATCTTTATTACTTAATTTAGATAATACTTAAATTACTTATTCGTCTAGATTACAATTTAAGATTATTGGACATTACATAGTCCACTGATGTCTCAGTGAAAAAGCAAATTAAAAAATAGTTTCATTATTAATTTAGTTTAAGGCTGATGCCCGAATGATAATTCTTTATAAAAAATAAATTTCACGCATAAACTGATATCGCAAAAAGGCGGTAAAATGCAAAAATATTTTTTTCAAGGCTCACAATTCATTTTGCCCTACATTCGGAATTTCTAAATAACAAGTCGCACAAAATGCATGTTTCTTTGTACTTCCACACGTAAAGTGATATCAAAGTAGTATTTTGCATAAAACTTTTTGATGCTTGAAATTTAGCGTGAGATTTGTGTAAAATGTTTTCTCTTAATGGCTGTTACAGAATATGGGAAAGTTAACATGACATTGTCAAAGTCATGTACATTTCTTTTCGCGCGAATATCTTTATTTAGGCCTATCTAAAATCGAAATCTAAAATAACAGGTTATGATGCTAGATTTGTTTGATTGACGTTTTAATACGGCTTGACACAGACTATATTATTACACCACGTTATACAAAAAATACACTGTTTTCTTTTGTTATTATTCGTTAAAAGAAAAAAGACTAAAAGTCGTTCTTCAACCTTATTATTTATGTAGAAAACCCTTAACTATAATACACAATAATTTGTAAATCGAAATGCCAATTAAAATGTTTGTAGACTAAACAATTATATATACAGAGAGAATGCGTGATGTAACTGAAGCCTGTGTGAAGGGGGCCTCATAGCCTAGCGGTCTTATTAAGTGGCAGCTAGGTGAGGGATACCGGGTTCGATTCCCGGTTCGAGGGCAAGTTTTAATTTTATTTAAATTTGTTCTCGGCTTTTGGGAGGGTTGTGCGGTACCGGGCGAGTGCTTAAACCATACGGTCGAATTTCTAAGGCAAGCACGAATTATAAAAATCTTATACTTGACGCTGGCTAATGCACAAACCGTGCCAGAGCCATAAAGGAAAAAAAAGCCTGTGTGAAAACATTTAGTGACCTTATATTCTTTAAATGTCGGTGCTTTAATGATATCTTTGAAAGAGATGCGAGGGGAATTGAATATGTCTAGTGTTGAAAAAAAGTCGTTGTATAGTGCAGGTAGCCGAATAAATAATGAATGTTATAACTTAAAGTTAGTACAGTGTTTTTTTTTTAATAGAACGGGGGTCAAATGGGCAGGGGGCTCATCTGATGTTAAGTGATACCGCCGCCCATGGACAGTCTCAATGCTAGAGGGCTCGCGAGTGCGTTGCCGGCCTTTTAAGAATTGGTCTAGTGGCTTCAGCGTGAGACTTTCATCACTGAGGTTGTAGGTTCGATCCCCGGCTGTGCACCAATGGACGTTTTTTTCTATGTGTGCATTTAAGATTCCCTCGTACGGTGAAGGAAAACATATTGCCTGACTTGCCTTACACCCAAAAAGTGTGTCAGGCACAGGAGGCTGATCACCTACTTTCCTATTAGATTGACGCCACTGATTTTTTAATGGATTTTTATAACGTAAAATGAGAATATTTTTCTATAACCTAACATATTAAATGCATAATATTTGGGAAAATTTCATAATCTTCCATCTACCAGTGTTTAGTGAATACAATTACAGTCACGTTTTTGTAAAATTTTAGTATGAAAATCTACGTTTCTTTATATTGAGCGTCTTGTATCCAGCGAATGAATCGATAATATAAAACTGAATATTAAAATCTTAGGCAGCGTTGAGTCGTCTATATTGCATAAATTTTAATATAATTAGCTTTCTAGTGATGCCGAGAAACTGGAAGTAGCTAATAACCTTTACTCGCTTTAAGAATTTCCCTTTGCTAATCTTCGTAAATATAGAAAAAAACCTAATAAATATAATATTTTATAGAGACTGATAATGAAGCTCGTTATATATCCAGTTATTCCTGTGAATCAGACACAAATAGAATAACAGTGAGACCAAGATATGCTATGATTTTCTTACTTTTTTTAATAATTGTCATTGTCATGACTTAGATATGAATTTTACTAAACATTTTATATATTTTTATTATCCTACTTTTTATAGAACAGTGGCCTAACGGGCAGGAGGCTCACCTGTAACTGATGCCGTCCATGTCCGTGAAGGCTCACAAGTGCGTTTCCTTTTAAGAATTAGTACGAAATGTCTATATCAACTTTTATTAATAGTACCTTTTAAACAGAACTCCCATGCAGTGGCGTAACTATCAGTAAAAATCGAACTTCGAGATTTTCAGAGTACTCAATTACACGTTGTATATGTCCCACCAATGGCCATAGGCCTCCTCTCTTAGCGAGAGGGAATGGTCTGTAGTCCCCACGCTAGCCCAATGCGTATTAGAGACTTCACATTCATCCATAGAACATAATATCTCTTGCCAGCCCTGCCACCCTATTGTTACGCCACTGCTCCCATGGTATAAATTTTAAATAATTCTCGCATATAAGCTGTGCAAAATTAGAGATGCATCATTTTAAATTGCTAACAGTATCGACAATCATCAGAAGTGCCTCGACAATTCTCCGCCAGCTCGATATCGAACAATTGCATTAGCATAGAGAAATGAAATACAAAAAGCCTACTCCAAGACTTTTACTAGTCTTACCTTGTATTAAAAAGCTTTTAACATTTCAGATTGAATATAAAAAATATCTACGTTTATCGACTTTTTCATACAATTATAGACTTTCATTCAAACCCTGAATGGGTCTTGCTACATATTTAAAATGTCCGCCGCATCTGTGTATTCACGATAAACATAAACACTACTGCACGGATTTTCATGCGATTTTCACCAGTAGAACATTCTTTTGGGTAAATTGGTTGGAATATAACGATAATTGTAAGTAAGACAAACAAATGGGTGCGTTAGTTGTGTGGGAAAATTAAAATCTTGGGACAGAAGGCAAATTATTTTCATCGTGCAGAATAGGGCTATTCGTGCAATCTATAATTTAAAATGTAGGGAATCTCTGAGAGATAAATTCAAGGAAATTAATATTCTTACCTTTCCCTCGCAATATATTTATGAAAATATTATGTATGTATATAAAAATAGTGATAAGTTTACTAGAAACGTAGGCTGCAATTTACCCGTACTAGACCATCTAAAGTTAGTAACTCTTTTTTGGGAAAAGGGATACTCTTCTTTAATAAAATCTCAGAGGCTCTTTTATCTCTGCCTTTTAATAAATTTAAGAAATGTATTAAAGAAAAGCTGTATAAAAAGGCTTACTATAAAGTTAACGATTATCTAGTCGATAAAGGGGCCTGGGACTAGTGCTAGACAGGCTACTTCTAATTAATTTGCGTTATTTGTTTTAAAATGTGTTGTTTAATGATTTGCTATTTTAAAAGTGTGCCGAGAGTTTTTTACGCCGGCTTTTTCTCTCGGCCTACACCCTCTGTCATCTTTGCCGATGAGTAGGGATGCCTGCAATTTCAAATTTAATGACGTGCAATAAGTGATACCTGTATCTTATGTTCCATAATAAACATATTTCATTTTATTTATTTTAAACGAACAGCCGGGTAAGTAGTTAATTTCACATACCTGACTCTTCATTGGAATTGTGTTGATTTGACACATATAAGTCCCCGAGTCCTTAGGCTCGACGCTACTTATATACAGCTTCCAAGTGTTGTGTCCGTTGTGTGTGACTGACAGGCGAGAATCGATGTTCACCATATGAGTATTCATCGCTAGAATGGCCTTTGTGTCTGATTTTAACCAGGCCACCTACAAAATAATCGATCACTTACTACTCATTGTAAATATAAGTAAAACGTGCGTATTAAGTTATTATTATATAGTTTTTAAATAGAATATAGGCTATATAACTTATGTAGATTAATACAATAAGCCATACTTTACTTAGTCTAGAGAAGTTTTTACTTTATACATTATTTACTATTAACTAGTCTCTCACAAAGCACAAGCCCTCCTCCAAATGACGCCATCTTGATCTGTCCTTTGCTATACTATACCATTGTACTATGGCTAACCTTAGATACTGTTCAATTAAATCGGTAGAAATTAAGCATTACGGCGCTTAATTTTTGTATAGATTTTGTAAATAATCAATACTAAAATTGGCTGTAAGTTTTAGCCAGAAAAAAGGAGTGGAGTTTAAGAGACGAAGTTTTTATCGACTAGTGTGACAGAGCTAGTTTCCAACTAAGAGAAGTCAATGGCTTTGTACGCGACTACATATTGTATTGTGTCACAATAGCGCAAAGTTTTACGTAAACATTACCCTTAAATATTATATTAAAGCTAAATTACAATGTGTACTTATTGTACTGCGTGATTTAGGCTTCCAACCTTATTTAACACAACAACCTTTAACCATCTATTTTTTTATAGAACAGTGGACAAACGGGCAGGAGGCTTAACTGATGTTAAGTGATACTACCGCCCATGGACACTCTTAATGCCAGAGGGCTCGCGAGTGCGTTGCCCGCCTTTAAGAAGGTATATAGAATATAGAAGTGCGGCTTATATTGTAAAGTAATATACTGTTTCAATAACTTGTAATAACTTTTTAAGATTATATATGTTTATGTATTGAATTTTATATAAAAGGCACAATAATTTGAAATATTGTAAACTTATTCAAGTCAAGCATAGGTTCGCTAGTGTGCTAGGTACAATCATTTTATTTATACATAAACATATATATTAAAACAATCATTCATAGTTTCAAGACAAAAACAAATAAATAAAGAATATATTAAAGTTGCGGTTAATATAGCTTCTTCATTAAGCTATTAGCCAACTCAAACAAAATCAATTCGTTCAAGCAAACACTTTATATAATATTAACTAGCCGTTTGCCGCCCGCTTCGCTGTGCGAATTAAAATAGGAAATAAATAAAAAAATATTATTATTTTTTCATATTTTTATTATTCTTCTTTTTAACTTCCCGCTATAAAATTGAAAATTTTCGAAAATCGAGTTTTTAACAGATGTTGACGTTTTGAGGTTCTAGGAAGCCTCTTTTGTTTTGTTTAGCAGGAAAAATTTTCATAAAAGTAAAACAGCAAAAAAAGCGTGATTGAGCCTCAAACGAACACCATTTTCATTACATATATAGATAAATTACCTTGTAAGTGCCCAAATGATTGACAGTACAGGTGAAGCGCACGTCCCGTCCCATAGCGACAGTAATATTATCCAGCGGGGCGAGAAACTCCGGCTCAGGTTCGCTATATCCCGGGCCTTGAAGCTGACCTGCAATACACCCTAAGTTATCACTTTAATATCAGCACTGCGCTTTGCAATAAACCTACTATTAATGTGTTCAATTGCAACTGTTTTGTGAACGTGTACAGCTGCTTTTGTATAACTTTGCAAGAATTATGTTCTTTAATTAATGCTTCGTTATTTAAATTGTTTTTTCGTTCGATAAATTAATAAATCTCGTAATGTTTAATGAAAAGTATCATGCTTAATTGAGCAGCGCTGGCCTAGTGGCTTCAGCATGCGACTCTCATCCCTGAGTTCGTAGGTTCGATCCCCCGCTGTGAACCAATGTACTTTATATTCAGGGTGGCCAAAAAGTCGTGGATCAAACACAAATAGGGGATAGATGAGGTCATCAGCGGCAGAAAATTGTTCTACGGAAGGTCTCTAAGGTCAACCATCAATCAAGGTTTATATGAAAATTGACTTTTTTTACTAATTCTTATTAAAATTCGAAAAAATCTAAATCCTGTATCTTTTTCATAATATCCACTAGATTGGTACTGATGAGTTCTTGCGTTAGACATACTATTTATAGTTGTTTATTGAGTGTATTCAAAATAATATTAAGTGATACGATATAACATTTTTTTAAATCATAAATTTTTCTTTACTTTGGACCCCACGGTGAAAAAAAATTACTCCACGGAAGGTGTCCCTGTACTAAAAGTTTTTGCCGCTGATGACCTCATCTATCCCCTATTTGCATTTGATCCACGACTTTTTGGCCACCCTGTATATAGCTTTTAACGTTCGCTCGAACGTTGAAGGAAAACATCGTGAGAAAACCGGCTTGCCTTATACCCAAAAAGTCGACGGCGTGCGTCAGGCACCAAAGGCTGATCACCTACTGGCCTATTAGCTTAACAAATTAATCTAATGGAATAACAGAATTGTGAGGCCCAGATCTAAAAAGGCTCTAGTACAATTGATTTATTTATGTCATCACGCTTAATAGTTATCGGATTATACATCTTATAATTAGTCCCATAACCGGAGACGCATTTTGAGTCTGTTTAATTGATCATTATAATTCATTGGTAAGATACTAAGATTACTATTTGGGTCTAAGATACGTTAGTCACAATATCTTCACCTACATGCAAATGTTATAGCATATAAAAAATCCATCAGGGCACTACTAAGATTCTAACCTCTCGAAAATATCACACCTACATTACCTACACCTGGCCTTATTCAATGGGTGTAGAAATTAAATTAATTTTCGTGTTCAAAATAAACATGGCGGTAATTGTATACGGTACGCAAATGTACATGTGTTGTCAGCAATTATTATAACAGTCCTATTGATGACTTTAGCTGGAAGCATTGGAAAATTCCATGAAAACACACGTGATCACGCCTCTTTGAATTTTCCATCCACTTCCCACAATCCCATTGCAAAGGTTTCTATTTTAATCAACTTTTACATTATTGCAGAATCTAGATGGAAATTCAGAAATTATTATTTTATTTTTTGTGTTAACTTCAACGTTTTATCACTCACACAGCCTTAAAGTAGTTTAATAAACTATTTCTATTAGTACATTAATAATATTTCTTAGTAAAATGTCGCATGAAATTGACTACCCAATTAGTTAAAGATGATAAAGAGGCGGAACATGAAACTTATTTAAAGGCCGATTTACATTATCTCAGTGTTTAGGAGAGTATTTTAGTACAAGTTGAAAGGTAAGTTCTTTAGTGCTTTAGTGCGTTGCGAGTGAACGTTTACATTTCTTCTAGTAGAGTATTATTACAGCGCCACAATGAACGCGCAACGACGTCGGCAAATACGCTCTATTCTACGCAAAATACTAACTGTAGTTATGGAACAAATAGAAGACGAGATTTTATTCGAAATAAATAAACTAAATATAAATAATAAACAAAACAGCCTTTTTTAAGGCAGTGTATGCCGAATGCCTACCCTGTTTGTTTTTGTTTAAATTGTTTTTAACGTTCCACAAACATTCGTGAACAACATATTCAGACACAAATTTGATAGTTGTACCTTCCGACCATTTTAAAAATCAAAAATCACGCACGCGTTTCACGGCACTTATGCACTCTCCTAAAGATTTTACTAAATTACGTGTTTACACACGAGGGAAGATCTCGGGGGGTGCGCGGGCGCGGGAGGGGTATCACTTGAAACAAAAATAAAAAGCGATTCTATTTTGATTTAACTTGAAAGTCAAGTAGACCGTACTAAAGCAAGTAGCGTTTACATGTTTCAACTAAAGTACTATCCTAAAGCACTCTCCTAAACACTAAGATAATGTAAATCGGCCTTAAGGCTTTACTGAATAGGTTAAGTAAACGGCTACTCTAAATAACTGACTCTGAGTCATACAACAGTGACATTTAAAATGCTTTTAACAGAATAATGCGTTTGATTGTCACAAACCTACAATTATTTTGTATTAATATTTTGTTAATTAAACTCTGGTAAAAATTATTATTTTGCAGTTATAATTATAATTAGTAAAAACTTGATTAAATTAAAACTATATTTTCAAATTTGTGACACAGAATAATTTTAAGAGAACATTTTTTTTTATAACATACATATAGAATGTACAGTACCTATGTCAAAATTAAAACGAAATGTTGGCCGTGCGTGCGTTGAGCGTGTGCCTCGGCCCGGAGTTCGTGCGTGGACCATGGACTCTTCTAACTAACACTTGCCGTGAGAAGTGAAGGAAACCATCATGAACCGGCATGCCTTACTATAAAAAGTCGGCTGCATGTGTCGGGCACAGAAGACGGATCACCTACTTGTCTGATAATTAAAGATGTTGATGATGCTGATGTTGGATTTATTTATTTCTTTTTGTAATTATTGTATGTAGTTTAAATACAAATTTAGCAAGTTAAATAACTGAATAGTTATGTCAATATACTCTAACCGCCGCATATTAAATAGGCATCAAGATCAACACGCCGCGGTTCGCAAACAATAATTATTGGTCCGTACACAGCATCACATAATTATCTCGCTCTAATTTACATTTTGGTCCGCGTGTGATCAGCATTTTCATTGATACGTGATCTAAAGATATAATGGACTGACTGCAAAATGTCGTTTAAATTAAATATATAATTGAGGTTTGGAATTATGTATGCACTCTTGTATGTGGCTCACAAATTTTTAAATGTAATAAAAAGCGCATCGACTACGTTGACGTCTCAACTTGAGCGCAAGGCATAACAAGGCATATAAATTTTTTTTTTTGACGTTCAAAAGTGCCATTTTAGATGGTCTAATTGAAATAAATGCTTTGTCTTTGACTTTGACTTTGGCATAATCGGGCGGTGAAGGAACCGCTGGACCGACAGAGTGGAGGGCCTGCTGCAGCTGAAAGCCAGCATTTGGCGGGTGGCACAGCGCTGGAAGTTTCCTATTTCGGAGGGTAAGATACTTTTTGGTTCGCTGAACCAACGGAGCGACAGTGACGTAGTTAAAATAATTGGAAATAAATATAGACTATGTTACTTAGGGAAAATAAGCATTGTAATGGGTAAAGAGTTCTTTGATTCGGCCCAGTTTTGTGATTTTATGTCACAAAAATACAAATGTTTTTATTTTATTATATTACTAGCTGCCACCGCGAACTTCATTTGGCCTTAATATATTTTGATGTGAAACTTCTTTAGCCGCATGAGGGTAAATGTTTTACGGATGAAACGCAATAATAATAATATTAGCGCTACGAAGATGTGCAGCGTTCCTGTCGAAGAAAAGGGAGAGAGCGATTGAGACCGATTGAGAGAGAGTGAGAAAGGGCTAACGTCGCATCGCGCACAGTGCCATGGAGTAAGTGGTGGGAGAGAGCTATTGTGAGAAAGATTCAGAGAGAGAGTAAGGGAGATCAAGAAAAAATACACGCTATTGGTTGATGTATTCGTTTAGTAGTTACATATTAGAACTTTAGGTGGCAATTCTGTCGCATAACGTCTTGTGCAGTGAACGCAGATTTTTTATTTATTTATATTATCATTAGCACGTATAGAACGTGTAAACAGTGTGAATATAGATAGACAAATACATGGAGTGATCATATATTGGTACTTGATCATCTATTGGGGTTTTTGTCTCAGTAATAATTAATTTACAAAGAAGTTTCATTTTTGACATGTTTACTTTGAACGCACGCACTTTTTTTTTACTTACCTACCCTTTACGTAGCTACATACCAACATCTGATACTAGTAATATTTTTGTATATTCTTAATAGCTTTGAAAGGTAAATATTAAAATTTCTAGAACTACAGTTATGTTGTTTAAGTATTGTTTTGGTCAGAACGGGTACCTATTAAAATTTGAATTATCAACTCGAAAGACCTTAAAAAATGGCTTATGAAGTTAGGATATACGTTTGGATTTTTTATTTTATTTGTACGGTGATTAGGAGTGAATGGAAAAGGTTGCGCTTAAAAAGGGTCACACTAAATGTCCCATACTGTGACATCGGAACGATTAATGGCCTTGTGGCCGAAATTCGGACAGCTGAATGTTTTCGGCAAATTGGCCTAATGCAAGAACCTAATGTATGGATTTATGATCGTTTTCAACTTTTTAGCAAATATTAGCTATCACGAATGATATCACATATTATTAGCACGTAAGTACTGCTGTTAATTAGGTTACTTTCAGATTCATCAATTAATTATCCATAATCAAGTGACAATTTAAATAAAGAAAAATGTGAGGAAAAATCGATGAATGGACATCACAGTTAATTTCATCTTATTAAGACGTAATGGCTTTTTATGACTGTAAAAAATGATGTGCGTTGCCGGTCTTTTAAGATTTTTATTTCTGAAAAGGTGGGAGCTTGTAGTTTATTGTTTATCAGAATGCCAAATCATAAAATGACTGCTTCACGACTGATTTGAGAGCGACCGCCGATGCGAAAACCGCTGTGTGAGTTCGTGAAGTGAGTTACAGAATCGCAGGGCTGGTTCGAAAATTCAACGATGAGCTTTTAAATAAAAATGGAGCGCGGAAAATTGTCTTAAAAGCGTCATATTCTGTCTTGACTTTCAAAGATGATGCTCAACTACAAATAACTTCTCCGAAATGTTAGTTGATTTAAAAATAAAATCGATTTGTAGAATTTAGATTGGATTTCGAGCTTAACATTAATTGGAGTTGATATATTTAATATGTGCGAAATTACTTTTATGAAAAGGTTAATATATTCTATACGTAGCAAATTATGAAATAATAATCCTTTACATAAAGCTAAACTATACAATTCATCCATTGATTTTAAATGAATAATAATTTTCTATTTTTTTCTATTTCAGGACATTTTATTGATTTACAAGATAAAATAAAGGAAGAACAGACTAGAAAAAAATAAACAAAGAAAGATAGTCGAAACCACCAACTAACAAAACAGCTACATATTGTTTACTATGTAATAAATATACATAACAAATAATAAATGTATATAATTTATATTACAGCATAATTAATGAAAACAGCTGAAATCGACGTTCATTTAATAATGCTTTATCTGGTCCGTCAAATTAGCCGGATACGAAATCGTGGTACGGACATCACGTCATTATTCAACCCGCATCAATTAATCCCTATGCAACTACGCGTTGATTTCCGCCATTCTATGTATCATTTACAACGGTAAATCATTCGAAAATTGAATTGAATATGTTTTTCCGATTATAGCGCTTAATTTGAAAGCCGGTATCTCCGTTATCTGTGGAGCTTTGAGTGCGCTTCCGCTATCTGTGGTATAAGTCTGTGAATATATTATAGTGGTTATTTAAGCGTGCTTTATAAGTTATGAACACTATCTAGTATGGTGAAGGAAAACATTGTATTGTAAAAATTAGGTGTGTAGGCTGATTAATTAAAAATATCAATTAAATTAATGCAGAGATGGCCAAGTAATAATAAATAACTATAGTGCGTAGTAAATGTTTATTAAAATGTATAAACTTGTTTGTATAGTAGCCAAAATCGAAGATTTTTTATCGACACTGATTAAGTTGGACAATATAGTTGAGTTGACGGTAGGTAGATACACAAAAACTATTAATTATTACTTGCATGTAGTTGTAGATAAATCACATACCAAATACCAAATTGCAAACCTTAATCCCCAGTATCCTATCAATCTCCACTAGGATATACATTGCTCCTACTATTCTGTTGTTGTTGATT
Organism: Pieris melete; assembly: GCA_963693345.1. Classification (NCBI taxonomy): domain Eukaryota; kingdom Metazoa; phylum Arthropoda; class Insecta; order Lepidoptera; family Pieridae; genus Pieris; species Pieris melete. Next base: position 1,727,809 of record CAVNZK010000043.1, on the reverse strand, counting down.
TGAATAGGAAATGAATACTAATAAATCATATTGAGCGTAAAACAAATTTGCATTGTGTCTTAAAGGAAACCAATAAAAGGTTTTATTTTTATTTATTTATTTATAGAAACGCTCCCTCACACACCCTAACGGGCGACCCTAAATTGACAAGAGTGCACAATAAGTGAATATAACATACGAAACAACAGAAAACAAACCTTAGAAATTAATTAGGAAAAACAATTAATAAAAAATACAAGAAATTAACTAACTACTATAGGCAATATCAAATAATAGAACTTTTGACAGTTCACTCAACGGACAATAAAAAAGGTCCGTTAACCCATGTAATTTGTTATTGAAGTTACCTATCAATCTGCACTAGGATATAGATTGCTATTATTACTATACTGGTATTCGATTTGAAAGGAAATTAATACAAAAAAATCATATTGAGCGGAAAACAAACTTGCATTGTGTCTTGGAGGCCAATAAAAGGTTATTGAAGCGAATCCGAGCCTGTTATTCTGAGACAATTAAAAGTGCTCGCTGTAACTGTCTCGTTTGCAAGTTATAGAACTTTAGATCCCAGCCAATGTACTATCTGCCAGTTATCCTACAATGTGCTACTTTGACACAAATTCCACGGACCGACTGTCCTCCCCCGATAGTTAAGCTGAGAACTTAGTACTGTTATTGAAGCATTATTTTGTCTATTAAGTCTACCTCTGTAATTCTCTTGGTATGTATCATGAAAAAACTTTTACAAGTCGTAAAGTAGAGGCTTTTTTAAGGAATAATCGATATATTACGTTACGAAATACACAATTATAAATACTTATAATTTTTTTTTAATAAACGATAAGAAACAATACAATTACATTACTAAAAGCAAAAATTTTGCGTGCGTACGAAGTACACATGTCAAAGGTGAAACTTCTTTGGCAAACCAATTTTTATGTCTTGTTATTGACTGAGATTTGAGGGAGGGAAAAAGGAAGATATTATGTTAGGAATTTAATTAATTTAATTGTCATTAAAATATTAAGTGTCGAAAATTAATACAAATTATTAATTAAATTTTTTTACATTTATTTCTTCGATAATAAAACACGTGGCATTTTAATTTACAATTCCTCATTTGAGATTTCAATAAATTATTTTGCATAAAATATAAAGTACTAATTTTTCATAAATTTTCTTTACGAAATTTTAATTTAAAAAATAGAATTTCTATAAGGTAATTCGCCTTTCTCACTCTCTCTCTCTCAATTGGTCTCAACCGTTCTCTCCCTTTTCTTCGACATAACCGCTGCACATCGTCGTGACGCTAATAGTATTACGTTTAATCCGTTAAAAAAATTCCAATTCTCATGCGCCCAAAGAAGTTTCACATTAAAAATTAAAGCTAATTTTAAGGTTCATTAACTAATGCTAGGCAATGTATTTTGACGTTGCGTAATGTTTGACAACATTTTTTATAAGAATAGTTTTCCAAAAACCCCTTGTACTTTCACCGCAATGTTTGAACAGTTTATTGTTCCAATTTTGTTACGTTTCATACAGACTTTGACCCGTATATCACAGCCCCGATGCATTTTACTAAATCCATTCAACATCTAACAACATTGAGTTATACTAACCCAAAAATAGAACAAAGAGTGTCAAGGGAAGTTGGATAGAGTGACCTATGAACACCCAAAATTTGGTGAGTGCGTTGCAGTTTTTTTTTTTTTAAAAAACACACCTAACTTAATCTTATCGATTTGAGTAATGCATCATAATAACTTTAGTTCCCACTATCCGATATACATAGCCTGGGACCTGATCTACAAAATTATCCATGTATTTCTACTGTGATAATAATACTTTTTTAAATATTCCACAGAATACAATGCAGAGCAGTGTCCTTACTATGCACTTAATAGCAATGCCGATCCCGATGTCTTTGTATGCAAGTTCGATATATATAAATACATAGATCTCTCTCCGTAGCACTGATGTTACATTGGGTCGGTACAAAAACTCATTAATGTGATGGGGATCGATGTCGGTATATAGCAAAGACCTTTCTACGGCAGAGAACATGCAGGCACCTGGGAGTACTGGGGACCATTTGTGGCGTTAAGATTTTTTATAAAAGTGGCCTGAAGCCTGCTTGTTTGTCCAAAATTAAATAAAGTATTAATAATCATTTAAAAATGGGCCAAAACGAAAGTTTTATCAATATAGTCGACTCGATCGAGACTCGAATATAGTCTAAATTATAATTCTCCAAACTAAATATACTGTCTTTTATATTAAAAATAAAATTCGTTTGTGGATGTGATATTAATTTTTCAATTAAGCAACGATTCATAAAATTAAAATTACCCTGACATACGACAACTTGATAAGTTTCCGGTCCATTGGAGTTTTAATTATATTTCTGGATTTTTACTTTCCTTTACACTGTTTATATTATCGATCTTCATTGCTTTTATAGCTTATAATAAAAACTATAACAGTAATGGTGACACTGTTCTAACGCGATATGTGCGTTTCTTTCTAACACTGCATGTGCATTGTGTGTGCAATAATGGCAAAAGTGTAACGCAAAGTGTAACGCATACACACACATAGCTATTAACTTAGGTAAGGCAATAACGTTTTTCTTTTTCATTTAATTAAGACTCGGCCTAATAAAAAAAACTGTTTTTGAATGTAAGTTTTAAATAAAATCCGTATTTTTAAACGGCGAATAGGTAGACCGAAAAAGTCTGAGGATACCATAGCTGTAGCGAGCAATGAATGGAAATATCAAAAAACAAAAGAATGGCACAATCTGAAGAAGGCCTATACCCAAGATGGGGTTCCATCCCAACAATAAAGAACCAACCAAAAACTAAACTTTATTTAATATATAAATTTAAAATATTTTATTTTTATAAGATTGGAAATAAATAAAGACTTAATAATAATAAAATAGAATTTTACGATTATTTAATTCCTATATTCCTAACGTATTGTTTCCAAAACGTATCGTTTTTTTATTATAATAGAATTAAAGATTAAAATTACTCGTAAAATAAAAAAGTAGCTTTCCGAAAACCAATACTTTAAGAACTAACCAAAGATAAAAAAGCTTTTAGAGAAATCTCGTTACAGCTTTATTTGACAAAAGCAAAACATTCAGCGATTCTTGCCCAAACAAAAGCTGTATAAATCTATCTAGTGTCAAAAATGTAACGTCAAAACTTTTTCATGTTTCAGCAGAATGAAAATTAATAACTGCGAGCCTCATTCAATGTTCACTTTAACGACAGTTTGTCTTATTCACTCACGGATAGTTGAACAGGTCGTTTATAACGCTTTTTAAAAACATAATATTTTATAGCACTGATACCTTCTTCAGCCATGCTCTTTGTTTCTAGTTATGTTAGTGTTTTCCACAATTCCCTACACTCTCCCCTGTCTTCGGCAAGCCTAAGCGCCTGGCTGATGGTAAGAGCTAAAAGGGCCTTTAGTTGATCGATCCAGCAATTGCCACTGGCCACTATTTAAAAACGATCAAGTTTCAATATTGTGTTACATTTATAATATGAACATATACAGTGGAATCTCGATAACTCGAATGTGAAAACGGCAAATTCGAGTTAACGAGTTTTCGACCTAACAACTTCGAGATACATATGATTTAACTGAAATTTCGGCTTACAAAGGTGCGAATTCTAAGTGTATTTTTCAATTTGTAGAGTCGAATTAAAAAAAAATCAACTTAAGTTTTGTAGTATATATTTTTTTATGAATATATTTATTAATTGTACAATATATTAGAAGCCCCGAACCCGAGCATTCATTTTTATTGCTATTATTGCGGGTAATTCCAAGTAAGACGTCATTATATTTTACTAACTACAGTCTTTTTTTTGAAACTCGGGTTATAAAGTATAAATATGTATTATTAATACTTCGTAGGGAAATAGCATTTAGTTCGAGTTACAAAGGCCAAATAATTCGAGATACCGCGTATTTAGGGGTTCAGCGGAAATCAACGGCAATTTTTTCGACTTACTGAGGATTTCGACTTAACAAGTTTCGAGTTATCGTGATTCCACTGTATTACGATACCTTATTAGACAGGTCTTATAGAAGCAAATCACTATCTAATTACGGGAATAATCACTGGCAAAATACCCGCGAGTTTTAATCAAAACACATTATCACCTATAAGCATTTCCGCTAATTGAAGTTCCGATTCCGTATTTCAATTATCAGTATTTTGTGCATGTCTGTAATTACATTCTGATAGAATTGCATTAAATTCACCACACGCTGGTAATATCCATACAGATAATGCAATGATTAGTGCATCATGTTACTTGATTTATTTTTGGAATAAATATTAATTTATTTTACATTTTCTGGGTCTTGGTACAGCTGCGTGTGTTTCATTGCATAGGAAAATAGTTTTTTTTTATTTTTTATAAAAAATATAAAACCTATTTTGTCTTTCTTTCCGTGTCTGGTTGGTTGTAAAAAACAAAATTTTTTGGTTGTTGCCTTTCTCAATTATTTCCTAACTGCGAATCTGTAATATTATAAAGAGTAAAATATTGTTGTACGTATAAAATCAAAATCGTCTGATTTCAAAATTCTTTCACCATTCCCTGTCATAGACCCTATATATTTGCAAATTTAAAAATATCCCTGCCCTGTGAAACCGGGACCAAAAGTTGTTTATAACCATTAGCGTTATTATAATCAAGTAGATGCAATCTTAAATTAAAACCAATTTGCATTTAAGAAACAATTGACAACATTGTACCAATAACATTTTATATTTTTTATGTTACAGGAGGCAAACGGGCTGGAGGCTCATCTGATGTTAAGTGATGGACCCATAGACACTGGCTCTGCCAGAGGGCTCGCAAGCGCGCTGCCGGCCTTTTAAGAAATGTTACGCTCTTTTTTTGAAGGACCCTAAGACGAATTGGTTCGGAGATACTTCAGTGTTTTATTTAGTAGTTTAGTGTAGTTTTAAGTTCGGTATTATATTTTAAAATTTATATATTATTTGTTTGGCTTTTAGAAGTTATCCCAACATTCTTTGTCTTTATTTATTCACTTTTCTCCTGTATTATTATGATGTAAATAAAATATTACTATTATTAGATGATCAGAAATTTGTGACATCTTCGATTATTATTGTAATCGTACCCTAAATTGCGCATAAAAATGCACCAAACAACCTCTGGGCTGACAATCGCAATAGCCTAACCTCCTTTAAATTATTTACATGAAATAACGCGAATTCCCCTGTGGGGTCGCCTAATGCAATTAAAAGAAGGTTGTTTAAAGTGTTTTCAATTAAACGTGGAATCTGCTAAGGCAACGTCTGTACGGGTGGGTTACGTCGGGCGTTCCGACAACGTGGGAGAATCTGGGTCGGCATTGCTTCTAAACTGCATTCAGCGTAGACAGTCACTAAAGTGCAACAATTTGTTCGATCATGTATGTAGCGGTCCATTTTATTGTTCCATGCGAACAGTGCAGTAATACCTCTTTTGTTAGGAAGAGCGAAGTCTTAACACAGGAATAACGCTTAAAAAGTAACAAGAACATAGCAGCCTTGCGATTCTGTAACTCACTTTTCGAACTCACACAGCAAACTGATAAACAATAAACTACAAGAAATGAAATGAAATGAAATGAAATGAAATGAAATAGTTTATTCTTGCAAGTAGGACTATATAAATCACTTTTACAATGTCTTCCTAAACTAGATGAAGTCGACATTTCCTAACTGACTGCCCTGAGAAGAAATGTCGAAACAAACTCGGGGGTCTTAGTCTCTTTTATAGTCCAGGGATCCAGGTCCAGGGAGTCCAAGGAGGGATCTTATCAGAATGCCAAACCGTAAAATGACTGCTGTACGACTGATTTGAGCGCAACCGCTGCTGCGAAAACCGCTGTGTGAGTTCGAAAAGTGAGTTACAGAATCGCAAGGCTGTACGTGTTGTGAAAGTTAAATTATTTTTATTCGTTTTGCACTTGTTTGGACACCTTACGATGCTCTGTGTTATCATCCCCATTCGTAGTGAAATTAGCATTCTACACAAATAATTAATACTTCTTATACAACAAACAAACTATTCAGTATAATAATTCGTATTGTCGAAAGCGTAGAAAAACGACGGAAACAAAGTATCTATACTACGTAAAGATTATGTCACTTAAAGAATGCGATTTTAATTCAAAACCTTAATTTAAAATCCCGAACCTAAAATATCTGTAATATTTCATTTCGCCCGCGAATAGCTGAAATTATTTTAACGTGCCCTACATTCAACATTTAATTACTCTAATTAAAATATAACAGTGACAAAAGTATCGTTTAAAAGATTGAGAATAAAGCTGGCATCGTCGTTTTTAATTTAAAGCACAGTTTGTAAGAGACGCGGCGAAAATGAACATTGGCCGGTGACTTTCGAGGGAAGATTTAGTGACACTCACATTAATTTATTCGGTGGCAGGAAGAGAAAATTAATGTTTTCAAAGGCGTAAAGAGGTGCTGGACAGGATATTAAGCCTTTCATCGTGGTTTAGTAAGCCTAAAAGCTCACTTGTTCTGTGGCATGTTCATTAAGAAAGTAGCTTATCAATTTTATATAACACCTGTAAGGTATAAATATTATATTTGTTTTTGTATTGATTGCTTATTTTTTAGTAGGAAAGGAATTTGTACTGTGGTGTGGTTCAGGTACCAGGATTACCGTTAGTGATTTTTTTGTACTAAGTTTATTTATAATGTTTTAGCAATGAAAAAAAATCTATATTAATTAAATAGAATAATACCGATTTATTACATGAATTCATTACAGCAGTTGTTATTTTTTTATGCATATTCAGTAAGTCTGAGAATCAGCTACTATCAGTTCTATCTTTCAAATCCCTAAGTGATAAGGAGTGTCAAACTGTCCACCCCACAAAAAAAAAATTTGTTTTTATTTTTTTATTATACAACATACAAAATTACATACAACCGTTAATTCTCACCCCTCTACAATCAACCCCAATTTTTTTTTGTAGTAAATAGTTATTTTTATTGAACTAAAAAAATGTTTTCTAGAAATAATATACATTGCAAAACAACGTTTGCCGGGTCAGCTAGTATAATAATATATTCTAAGGGCACATTATGTCTCTCATACTATAGTTTCAAAAAACTCCGATGTCTACGTGCAATTTGTAAAATAATTATGTTATAGTAAGATAATAAAATTCTTCAAACTTAAATATCTTTTACTTGACTGAAAAAAAATATATTAAATTACATATTATGTAAAAATAACATTATGTTTTCATAGCGTACATTATTTATCATCATGCATCAATGCATACTATCCAATTTGAAATATTTCTAATGGTCTCTGTAAAAGTTCACATTGCAACCCATACTATTAAATTTGCTGAATAAATTCCTAATGAAATTGTTCTTACCAGCCACGATAGTGAGAAGTGCAAACGTAGCCAATGGGAGCCCTCCGGTTTCCATGGAAACGGTTCGAGTTCGCCTCAGTGCTTCCGTAGCCATAATGTCAACAGACATCTGATTTCAGCCAGATCTATCTCACATTTCGTTCGTTATTCTCTTCGTGGAATTAAAATCGTATTGTCTTCTCTGTGCACAAAGCATTTATTCTATCTCTACAGAATTGTATACGTTACATAGTTATGTTTTATTGTCATATATTATTGATGCGCCCTCGTTACATCTGAAACAAATACAATAATAATTATATAACTAATAAATATAAAGAAAATGTGTGCATGAAATACAAATAATCTTTTTTGAAGTAATACTTCTTTAGGCGCGTTATGAAAAATTGATGAGAGTGAAATTTTACAATGCGCGCGCACCGTGACACAAAATTAACAGAATGAAGTTGCCCACGGACGATGCTACGGCATTGGACATAATTTAAAAACAACATTCGAATAATTATAGAATTTATGTTACACTTAATGTAAGAAAATAATAAGAAATATTTATTTATTTAATTTTCAAATGTAAACTGAACTTTATTGACTATAATGACTCCTTTTCCAGTCTTTGATTATTTAATTGTAATAAATTATTTGTATGCAATCAAAAACTATTTTTAAAAATGCCAAATAAGTATAACTTCTTACGCGCGTACATAAGTACATGCACCCTTTTTTTAGTATTAGCTAACGCCTATGCTACGTGCTAACGCTACGTGCTACGCCGTAGACGTGCTTTTTACGCATGAAAATTACATATCAAACGTAGACTTAAAATGTACAATTCCTTGATGTTAGGAAAAATAATTTAAAATATCGTATTCACCTGTAATACAAAGCCATAATACAAAATTACTAAGTTAAAGTAAGAAGACAAAACCGTCTTTGTAAATGTTATTTTAAATGCACACGAGACAATACGTGAAGCAAGCCAAGCGTATTTCATACTTGGATAAAATAACAGGTATACGAGTACGACACAAGCGTATAATATAACCACATTGTGTACACTCAGCGTACGTAGTTTTTTATTACAACAGTTTCCGCGCGCGGCGTGAACAAACTCTGATAAAACAGGAATGATTGCCGTTTTGTTGGTGTATTGTTTCAAGTGTTTTGTTCTCTATGGCTCATCACATCCTTTTATAAACAAATAAAGAATGTATTCACTATATTGTGATTAAAATTATTGAAACAATCTTTATAGACAATGCCTCATACCGAGATTGAAAATGAGTTCACACGTGTCTATCATATTAAAGCGATGCCATTTGGCAAAATCGATTGAAACGCGTTCACTCTCGAAACATGCGGCTATGCTGTCTTTGCCGGAGCAACGGGCGTCGCGACAATAAACAATACAAACAGCCCTGCCCTGCGTTTGACACCAGCCCGTTCAGAGTGGATTAGAGCGCTCTACAGGGAGTTCGGCAGCATTTAGGGAACGTAATAGCCTTCCACCGTGACCTGTTTTAGTTGCGACAAATAGAGATTTACGGGATTGCCTCCGGCCTTTTCCGAAGCCGTCTATTCTACCTAATAAAATTCAATGCTCTTTACTTTGTGGTAAATTTATCCGGTCGCATTTAACACGCTTTACATTCAATATGCCGTCTGCAAACTCTAACATGAACTGTCACTCGATTATTCTCATTCGACGAACTGTCCAACAAACTTTCGAACAATTTAATTCCCTTTGAAATATGCACGAAAAATTTTCCAACGTAAAATAGGGAACGCTTAAATGCGGCCATTAATAAAAAATGAACGCGTGTTATATAAATGTTGGAGTGAAAAGAAGAGACGTCAATGGCTCGAACTCGAACTAAAATCAATCGTTTTTATTGACAAGGGGAATGCGAGTTTAATATGAATTAATAGAAGGAAATGTTCGGCATGTAATTTCGTAATGAATTCTCAATATTGCGGCAGAAAGCCCGCCCTAAGGAATTCCAAAGCTTAATAATTTTACATCTGTATACAAAGACAGCGTTCGGTTATCTCGCGAGTGGCACGCCACTGATACGAGTTGAACCAGCCCACTTCGCGTCCTATTGTCGTATTTACATTGTTTATGCTCATTCTAAATTACTGATTAATAACGCCGTAATGGTATCAAAACTGAATTAACTATCGCCAAGCTGCTCCGAGTTTCCTCTAATACATTGTTTCTATCTGTGCCACCGCCATGTTATAATGATCGCATTAACTTTATCAATTGCACTCTGTTATCCTTACTATGATTTGTAACGGTATGTTTGCTCAATATGTTCATAGAATGTACTACATATACTAAATATAATTATTAATTTATGATATCACGACTATTTCGTCTTATAATCTCCCAAAAATGGGTTCAATATAATAAATAGTATTTGCAATTTTCCACTTCAACTGACAGGTTCTTATTATGAGATACTCGGCAAGTCTAAGACACTTGAGCCGAATAAAACTTCAAGGGATCTTTTTACAAGTTAGGCTTCTTATTTATTATTCTCCTGCACGAGCTCGGTCAAATGCGAAGGCTGACAATGACAGCGATATCGCATATCACAAAAATTAAATATCGGCTAAAATTTAGAGTGGCCCTAAAGCCTACTCTGGCTGGTTGCCAAGGTAACGTTAATACTACAACTTCAGCGTGAAATAACTTTTGAATACACCGGGACAACGATATACAAAGTTTATATTCTTCTTACTACCTTTCTAACTTCTTACCTTATTCATAAAAAGTAGATGATAGTGTGTTTTTAAACTCGTGTTTTTTCTTTTTAAATCTAAAAAAAATCCTAGATTTTAAACCTATACATTAAGTATTTAAGTAATTTTTGTTATTAAATAATAATATGAATAAAATAAGAACCTTTGTTCATATATCATTTATTTTAGATTATATTTTATTTAATATATGGAACAGAATATTTAAATTATATTCCTACCTCTGAAATTTCAGTTTCAATCAAATTCAATCTTGAGAGGAGAGAATTGGCTGATAATAATATTAAAATTTCTTCTAAATTGCATTTATAATTTATGTAGAAATAGTAGGCTATACTGTGAAACAACGGGTCAGTTAAATAATTACGCCTGACTTAATTTACGCGCAATGATACAACATGAATTTCAGAAAAAGTAATTCTAATTTTAAATGTTTCATAGTACTTAGTCATCAGTTTTATCTAAAAATTTTATTCATCTACAATTTCTAGTTTAATTTAATTCATAAATAAAACTTATCTCTTTAATTACTGCCATTGTGGTGTCCATTGTTCAGATGCGAAATTTTACGTAAAAATCTCGGCGCTGTTAAATCATTATGACTACTTTGCTCAATCTATGTGCCTGAAGGACAGAACAAACCAATTTACTATAAATATATCTTGAAAAAAATTTAAGAATTTCATTAATGTCAGGGATCGGTCTTCGATTCTCCCTAAATACGGGTAACATTGTATTTTCTTTATCGATCTTATAATCTGATTGTTTAGACAAGATTGATTCATTTCTTAGATCAAACACATGTCGCGAGGAACAAGTTAGTATTAGATTTGTAATGATTGAAGAAGCAATGTTAAAAAATATGGAGTCGATAATATGGTATACTAATTTAATGAAATACGCACTAATTTTTCATTCAATCGTTTTGAAATTTCTAAAAATATCATTACAAGTCAGAAATCTGGGGGCACGGCAGTGCGCCCACCAAGTCGATTATAAAAACGGCACGGCCGTGCTGTCCTTTTGTCAAAGCAGTTCGGGCTATTTTCGTTGTAGATATAATAAGAACCCTGAATGTTCAGTTACCAAGCTGTGTTGTATAAACATATCAATTCATTCTATTTGAACCAGTAGTTTAAGAATTATAAATAGTCGAATTTCTTTATTTTGTCACTGTTTCACTGACTGACCGATCATCAAAACTCTAAGACACTTCTAGAAGACATAGAACAAATAATAAACAATTTAATCTAATATAACATGTATTGCTCCTACTAATAAAATCTATCAAGAAACCAAAATTATGACGATCAAACAACTATATGTTTATAGCACCTGTACTCGTCAAGCGAGTTTGCTTATCTTGCCGAAGCCGCGCACAAATTATTTAAAGAAATCCATTGAGGGTATGCAATTTTTTAGTCACTTACCCTCTAAAATTCGTAATATTAGCGTGTTTAGTCAATTCAATAGGGCATTAGACATATTAGAATGAGCCTAATAGATTAAAATTGGGATAGCTGATGGCGACGCGTATCTCGCTCGTATATTTATATTATATTAAGTTTCTCATGTAAATAAAAATACATTTTTTGTAATGAGAAATCAAGCTCTTTAAACATCAAACATTATTGCTTGTGAGATAGAATGTGTTTCCATGCGATTGCCAAGTCATTGTAATTATTTAAAACATATTAGATTTATATGGTCACTATTAGATGTTGTTAGGTTAGCTAATGACGTGATAAGACAGAAGGTCTCATAAGTAGGGACAGAATTAATTAACCGATGGTATTACATGGATCTCACAACTTTTTACGGTAGAAGAACTACGTTGCGAGACTTGTGTTTTTACAAGTTATGATTTTAATGGCATATCTATTGACAGGACGGTACATCAAACAAAAGAATTTTGTGAGGGTGTTCCATAAACTAGTAGTTCTAAAACTTTACATATTTTAATAAGAAGACTTTCTTCTTTATTACCAATTTTAGTCAATTACGTTCTTGGCGTACTCAAACTCAACAAACTCAGACTGTAATCAACGTGCCGTGAAAGCGGGATATTATGAATTCCACGAATGCACTCAATTTATATTTTTATTTCAAATTAATTACATTTTTTGTTAGGAAAATATACATAACGAAAATAATATTCAGTTTAAAAATATACGTTATTGCTTTTTATGAGTTGTCATTATTTTATATACTTTGTCTATATATCATTTATTTCTAAAAATTGTGACGAGATGTTGACTATAGAATTTAAAAAAAAAGGAAATACGCTTTTTATACCTTTAAGTCCAATAACAAATTCAATTAAATTAGATAAATATATATATTATATAACTATTTTACTTCTGTTTTATAAATATAGTTTCAGTTTGAGCATAAGAAGGGTTTCGATGTTGCCTGAGATTTTGATTTCATGTTAGTATGAAGTTTTGAATCGAACGTGAAAATGTTGTTTCAGAAACAAACAAATTTAATGTGTTATTTAAAAAGTGTCACTATTAGTTTTCCTTACCAATAAAATTCATCTTAAAGTACACGAGACTGAGACACAATAACTATTTAAGTATTTATATTACGTTTGGGTTAGATTTTCGGAATGTTACGAACCTTTTCGATTTCCAAAAAGTTTGCTCCGAAGGTATTTGGTATTCTAAGTCACAAACTGTGACAAAGTTAAAAAAGTTCTCAATTAATTACAACCATTGCGGTGAAAAGTTCGCTCGTTAACCGACAGTTTCCCTTAAATTCTCATTCAATTAAGTGAATCCCTTTAGAAAAGTTTTTGATAAAGAACTAGTGGTCTGTCACCTTTCCGTGACAATTTAAGATTGAACATATCTTCTGACAATGATAACGTTTCTTCTGACAACCGTATCGGCTTGTAAAATACTATTATACGAGTGTTATCAAAATACAGTATAAACTCTTTATAACGACATACGTTATACGAAATACTCTCTACAACCAAAAATTTGTTACATTTGTTTGGTTTAATACACAACATAACCCATAAATTCATTCACTCTTTAAAACGCAACAGATATTCTCTATAACGAAGAAATAGTTTAGTCATCAACCACATACTTAAGTGTAATTGTTTTTATAAACAGCTAACAAAACTAACCTTTTGAGGTGCCGAAATTTCTAAAAAAGACATCTGAGGTCATAAACAGCCGTCTCGCCTTTGTTATTGTTAATTGCATTAACACGTGTGCCATTATTTTTAGATTACATTGCCTGTAGGAATTTTGGTCTTAGTTACTAAACGCACCATCGTCACCTATCGTGTATTACGTCAGGCAACGTTAACAGAATATATGAAAAACATGTACCTAGTGATAGTAATAAAATTATTAGAATGTATTGTTAAATTTGGTTGTTTTTTCTCTTCTCTCCCTCTAACGATAACTCTCTATAACGAAGAAAAATTTTCGGTCCCTTGAAATTCGTTATAAAGAATTACACTGTAGATGTGTAAAAGTAAAATAGGAGAACCTAAATTAACCTTTTTTATTATTAAACGTTCATCATTACACCTCCCGCCATCACCATTACTGAATAATTATTTTATTTAATTTGATATTTAGTTAAACGTGCTAATCAGGATTTCTACTAGTTTGATTAAATTTTTTTTGTATATTCTATTGTAGATGAAAATAGACTATTTCTAAAAGTACAATATGAGAACCTAAACTTGACTCCTTCTGTTACCGAATATTATTACCTCTTATTTATTACTCTTTATTTAATCTGATGTAAAAACTGTTCGTATAGTCTATTCATCCAACAAAAGATTCATCATACTACGGTAGCCGAAGCGAATGTGAAACCGCAATTTAAAAAACGCAATGTATTATAAAAGATAATTAAATTTAAATCTCACCTTAATATGTATTTAAGTTTAAGACTAATATATTAAAACCGTTTATTAAATTCGAGTGTGAAGTAAAATTTCATTTATCGCAAAGTCAAGGCAATCGTTCACTGGTGGCTAAGTGCTGCCCAAATATTGAACCGCTGCTTGATCCGAAGTGATCCATATGTGTAATAAAACAATTGTCGCTCTTCATACTAAAAGTTTTCAATGATAAATTGGTTTCCCATTTACAGTTGTAGATTAATAATAACTAATAAGTAAAGCCCTATACCTGACCGTTATTTTCGGAGTAAATTACGTTACGTTAAAAAAAGCAATTAACTTTAATATTTTGGCCCGATTTTATTGTTCGGTTGTCTTTTGACAGTGTCTGTTTTTGCTCATTCTATTCTATCCCGGGGTAGCCTGATGCAGTTTTTCGGCAGACTATCTATTTACTTAAAACTTGCTATAGTTTTAACAAAAACCATCAGTAAACTACAAAATTAGTTAACAGCCTTGCGATTCTGTAACTCACTTTTCGAACTCACACAGCGGTTTTCACAGCGGCGCTCGCGCTCATATCTCGAAACGTGACTCGAAAAGTGAGTTACAGAATCGCAAGGCTGTCCTATATTTTTTTTAAGGACATTACTGACAGTGAATGACTCTCTAATATGAAAAAGTGTTTGGAAAACTACGCAACTATAGTTTACAGTTACTAAAATTGTTTCACTTTGACACGGCCATTTGCATCAAAAATTCCCGAATATGCTTCGAGTTGAAAAATTCAACTTCACCAGCCCTGTTTCCGAGAAATCTTAATAACGTAGTAAATTTCCTTTACGTATGAACACAACGTTGCCATCTAATTATTTATTAATTAACTTTTCTAAAGTTACACGAGGAACAATGTTACTTATTTAAGGTCGTGTTTCATTTTAATTAACATATTCAATACAGGTTGACGTGTATTGAAAACTTTGTAAAGTATCAAAATTGTATTATGCCTTTATTAGCTGTCTGATTTCCTATATAAAACATGCTCGTGGTGATAAAAAGGATTATAAAGTAGGTATATAAAAATATTTTCTAATACCCTTAAAAATACACCTTAAAATTAATACATGCTACATAATAATAATAATTCAGTGGCACTACAACCGTTTATTTGATAATTTTTCATAGACAAGTAGGGGATCACCAGTCGTCACAAGTCGTCGATTTTTGTATTAGAGACATTTCGCTGTCCTCGCGTAGATCCTTCTCATACACAAAACACAGGGACTCGATTTTACGACCTCAGGGATGAGAGACGCTAGCTGAAGCTACTAGGCCCTAGGACCTAGGACTAACACTGCTACTTAATCATCTCATTATATATAACTAATGAACTTAAACAGTTTAAACAAGTTGATATTTTGATATTAATTCAGTCATTTTAAATTTAAAAATTTCGACAGTACTTCCCGGGTGAAAAAATTAGTTTCAATAGGAAAAATATGTTATGCATGAAGTATTTAAAAATGAACAAATTTGATATAAGGGAAGTGTTTGGAAAAATTGGCTAAATGTAGGATTTCATCCTTAAACATTAAAACAAATGTATTAAACATCTAATAAAACAATTCACTATGAGAATTGGTTTATATGAAAAAGCGGGTTGGTCTGAGAAGCTTGATTCGAAATTGAGATTGCTAAAATTATTCGGCACAGTATCTACTGTACTATACTGTACATATATATATATATATATGCTATGTTTAATTTTGTCCAGAACCATTTGTGCACACCAATATAATTCAATTGAAATACAGAACTATAGGAATTAAGTTCCTAATTAATTTTCGATGCACGCTATTTATCATTACGAATTCCATTGGCATTAATACACTCTGTTCCATTATACGCTTCGACATGGGAAATTTATCGTTTGCATCGAAAGCAATGATGTTTTTTCCACAGTTTTTCCGTCGGAGTTTTCCTAAAATCACATTCTAATCGCTTCCCTTGGAGCAATTTCGAACATTCCTCTTTCACGTATATTGACGAAAATGAAGCGGTATCGAATGTTATATTTTTGGAATTGAATATATTAGATATTTCTACTATTATTGTTTACTTGAAGAACGTGTATGTTTTCATTTGATTTATATCTTTAACGATTATTTATTTACTTATATTTGTAGTTAAGCTATTTATCTAAACATATACACTAATATGTCTAATTTCATGTATCTTATATGTCATTTTAAGAAAATTATACCGTGGTGAATCTAGTTAATTATTCTTAAGATGCTATAACTTAATACAATTTCATGTGCGATTGGACATTGACAAATGGTTATGTAAATTAAAAAATTTATTATCAAAAAAATAAATATATATTTGATTTTTCGAAACTGCTGCTTTCTAAATAAGTACAATATCTACAGTTACATCATTTCAACATAATAATGAAGGCTAAGGATAAACTGAAAAGTGATAAAAATGTACGCTTTTACATAATAACAAGCTATCGATGATAATGTAATAAACTGTGCATCATATTTTCCTGAACTCAGTCAAGAACGTATTTGATGGAATAATCCGTGATGGCCGCCTGGGGCCGCTCTTCGGATCGCGTGCTATGAAATGTATATATTTTATTTATAGTTACATATAAATATTACTTTGATAAAAGAATACCTACATTAATGACGTTGTAAACGTTACATTATATTATATTAGTATAAGAAGTAGGTATTTAGTTGCGTTTTCGTATATGTAATAACATATGTTTACACATACGAAATTTAAGTTTTTATCATAGTAATTTTTTACTATCATAAATCAATTTGACGAAAAAACAAATAAACGATTTTTTTTTTAAATTCCAGGTAGAAAGAAATAATGACATGCATTTTTAAAACCAATACCTATGCATGTTCCATTTTCAAAATCGCAATAAGATAAGACCGCAAAAACGTTATGTGTAAACAAATTTATTACGTCTTATTAAAATAAGGAATTTAGGGATGATGGAAATTTCATTACGTAATCTAATAAGTATATTAAACATTCGATACGCCATCCTAAATTCTTATGGAAAACAATAATAAGGACTTTGTCGATTATTGACAAAGTTCGTCCTGTATTTAATCTATCTTCTTATCAGTTTCTACAGATGCTTCTTAAATATGATGCAATAGTAATTCAAAACGGTAATAAAATTTAACAAAAAGTAAGCAACTTGACAATAAAATATAACATATTTTAAAAAGGAAATGTGTTAACTGAGAAATGGCAATCTTCAAATCAAAACTATTGTGTATTTAATAAAAAAGCAATATATTTTTTCAATTCTTATAAATTTTAATTTAATTTAAAAATAAAGTAAAAAAAATTAAATTAAATTTTATTATAAATTTTAATTTAATAAAAAAAAAGTTTACTTTTTATTTTTCCCATTAATCTAATATTGATGTTAAATAAATGTCAAAATCAAAATCGTAACCTAGTAAGATAGTATTTCGATGAAAATAGATAGTTTATTCGTTAAACTGTGAAAATCAAGGTTTGATGACGTGAAATCTATTGAATGGCAGTACTTTATCATTGTAATCATCGCTCGGCCGCGACCGGAAATTGTGCACCGTTTTATCAATACTGATTCTGCTAAAACATGATACCGCAAATTCTAATAAACTTCGCAACATTGACTCTGTTTAGGGAAACATCTACGTTTTACGTCTAATCAGATCTTTTTTAACAGTAAAAACACTACTAAGTTATATATACAATTATTTTGAATTTACCTTAAAACTGTCCCATACATTTACTTTGACTTTTCATTTGAGTAAGCTTCAGAATCGATGCTTATTGCTAAGTATGACTCCCGATAAAAATGGGTTGAATACTTGGTTCTTATTTTTTTAATGATAGGCGCCATTTTGATTCTGTCATACATATTCTATGAGCTATGACTGATAATTACAGACTATTTAAACAGGTGGTACGCTTGCGGAGCCTAGTTGTTTGCACCCCTTGCTTCTACCGTTACATATACCTTATGTGGTTGACACTGCAATTAAACATTTAAGCGTTATTACGTGATTATTGAGATGATACACGTGATTATTGAAAGTATCGTGACTTTAGAGGGAATATACTTAAAATTTTATCTTAAATAAAACCACAATATTCACAGCAAAAAATCTGGAAATACAGAATTCGGGCACAAACAATAAAATTCAAGAAAAATGTAAAAACATTGAGGTCGCCTTGATACAAAACATTAATCGTGCTACATCCAAGTAACTGTTGACAGAGTTTCTTCGAAGATTAAAGATCCACCAGCGGCTTTATATTTAATCCACGTCTAGATAGGAAAACTTATTATACAATATGAAGAATTTAGAATTGTTTAATAGAAGCGGTCAATCTATATTCAACTCGCCTTAGGCATTATTACTACTTCTTCTTTGAAAACCCTATATACGAAAACTATGATTTAATGCCTAATCACGTGTCATTACTTTTGCAGCATGGTTGAGGTACAACTTCTGTTGTTTAGTCGTTTCTAAGAACGCGAACCTCAGATAACCAACATTATTGAGAAAATTTGTTTGATTGAACCGTAAAGCAACTGCAGAGTTGGAATTTATTTTTGAATTAGAAATTCTAGAGGAAACAAACAGGTTAATTAACATTACTATTTTATATTTTTGCTGATTTTTTATTTGATTTTATTCTATCAGCAATTTAATGAAATTTTTAAGACTTTCATTTTGTTATAGTGTTCAAACAGTTATCGTAATCGTGCTTTGTTTCATGTTACTCACATCAACACTAACTATGCAAAAAAATCAGTTTTGTATCGCGCAGCCTGGACATACAACGACCAATATAAGCCTTGACTTGTTTAAGCTCTCGCAGAATATGGTTAAAAGAAGTATTAAGAATATTCATAGCGCAAAATCACCTGCAACATGAGCATACCCCACATACACACCTTCACGTACATACCCTCACTTTCACACCATCACACAACACAGCCAAATTACATCAAATTACATATTACTTAGTTGAATGTATTGAATAATTCTTAGTTTGTTTCCTTTTGTAAATTTTTGAACCTTTTTGTAGTTAAATGTATTATTTCATTCTGGCTATATTTTCAGTGTACCTGTTCGTTATTATACATAATTTATGTTAGCTGTAGGATTACGAAATAAATAAATAAATAAAGCCATGATGTACTCATATAGTACAATTCAGATTTTAATATTTCATTAGTTCAATACTTCACTCAATGCAATTAATAACGCGATAATAATTAAGTAAGTTTATCGCGCTTCAGAGTTTATTAATTTCAAAAACTCTAACATCGCATTTTTTTAAAAAAGAAGAGTTAATGGTGGTTCAAATTGTACGTTTAATTAGGCTATATATATATATAATGAACAAAAAACGCTGAATAATGAAAATACTTGAAGATCATGCATGCTATAGACAACTACGACTATTGTTAGAAGGAAACAGAATAGTTTTCTGGCAATTTATGTATTAAGGATATATATATATATATACCGTTTACAGTTTTCTTCTAACAATAGTAACGTCTATAGCGTGATCTTCAAGTATTTTCATTATTCAGCGTTTTTTGTTCGCATTACTAAGTGCTGCATACATTTCACATTGTTCAAGATTTTTTGTTGGCTCTAAACGGGTTAACAGGCCAGCTGCTACTTCGCTAAACTTCAATGGCGAGGACGAAATAAAAACTTAATCTTTTTATAAAAATCCTACAAATTTGCGACGATACTTTTAAATGGGTTTAGTGTTAAAAGGAAATTATATGCGGCGGTTTATCTATACTAATATGGAATGGCGGATTTTGTTAGTTTGTCTCTATTTGTTTGGTTGAGCTTATCTCAAGATTGAAGGATCAAATTGAAAGAATATTATCTATGTGTGAATAGTCCAAATACAGGACGACTGTATAATATCTATATTCTATGTATCATTTTCATAGATTCTGAAGATTCAGTAACTATTAAATTGTATACAAAATTGTGTTAAATCACGTATCGACCGAACAAGCGGAACTGTCAAATATGAATTTTTAATCGTTTATTATATTTTAAAGGATAAGGGAGAGCGCTGGTCAGTTGATTAAGATGATAACCGCTGCCCGTGAAAGCTCATCATGCAAAGGGTGCATTTCCGGCCTTTTATGAAAAATTCTTGAATTTGGATAGTACCGCATTTTGTTTCAGGGTACATATCCTTGAACCCTAAATACTATTGTAAATATAATATATAACCTACATCAATATTTGTATAACAATATTATGACTTTTTATATATATTAAACAAATCAAGTTAGAACTACTGCACTGGTTTCAAAATTTCTTTCATTAATAGTATTATACCTATATAATATAGAGGTACACACCTGACTAAATTTTTAATAACCTTCAAATTAAAAAAAAACATCCGTACGAAACAGGCCTCTGGTATTAAAATACCTATTCGTTCTTAAATAAACAACTTTTAATATAAATAACCAATTAATAAAAATATATCTTTTGGCCCCATAAAATATTTCAAAAAGCTTTGTTTGTTTTGTTCTACATATTAACGACCGGGGAAATAACACTCGAGGAAGGGTATTGCTACTATAATTCATTGCAATCAGTTCGGCGGTATGAGCTAACGCAATTTTATAATGAAAATAAGAATCACAATTACCTTGATTAAAACAAAAGAAACAACAAAAAATAAAACATTCAACTTTTTTTATTTATGTTTTTAATTTTTTACCTACGTTTAACTTAATCATTATGCAATTTCATTGTTAGCATATAAAATTATAAATATTTTAAATTTCGAACTAATTAGTAACATTATTTTACTCAACAATAATTAATTATGACTGACGGGGTATTGTTGTTTTTATAGTGTTGACGCTATAAATAGGTCAGAGAAATGAGAAAAGTTATTATTGGCCACAATAGGCGGTGAAGGAGACCTACATCAAAACGTTGTCACTGGAAGTATTCTCAGTTATTTTTTCGTATAACGTCGACCAGAGTTTTTATTCATCGACACTTCATTCATAACTTTGACAGGCCCTTTGTATCGGCGAACAATACAAACGGCACGTAAATCCTAATGAAAAACTGGGAAATTAAATTGTCTATAAACCCTATTATTAATAAACAAAAGATTAATCATTATTGTCACGGTATTAAAAAGTTGTACGAAGTTTCATGATTTATTACGAAAACAAAGAAAGTTCGAACTCACCTCAGTTTGACAGTATTTGCGACACCGGCTCCTCGTGAGAGGGCGCGAGGGAGCGGAACTTTTAGCCACGCGTCGGACGCAGCTCGAAGCACGGCCACCGACGATTCATTAACAAGGAGCGTGGAGGCTGTATGCCGCCCGCCCGCCGCGGCCGCCCGCCTACGCATGCGCATGAACCTCCAATCGCGCTCCTGTTGCATCTCTGGACGTCAACGTAAACGCGATGAATACGCTTAATCGTCGAACTGACGACAATCGTGTTCGAGAAAACCTTGAAGTGTCAAACTCTGATTTTCGATTTACGGACGATTTGTTGTTCACATCTCATAAATTTAAGGCTCTTATTAAAATTTATAATTTTAATATTTTATTTCAACTCTTCTAACATGTTCTACTCTAACAGTGTGATATATTATAATATAGATACCTATATAATAAACACTATAAAATAAAGAAAACACTTTTTTATCGGATTGAAGTTATATGCTATTATAAATTTAAAATAATTGTAAATGTATAATTCAATTCGGTAAAAAAGTGTTTCCTTCTTTAAATGTGTAAAAGTTATGTCTATAAAAGACAATACTATAAAATAATTTACTTTATTCTGGCCACTAACAAGATATTCTTCGAAACTCCATATAGTAGTTTTATTCTTAAAGTAAATACAATTCAATGCTCATTAACGATAAGCTATCAAGGATAAAAAAGGCCAAAGCTCGGAAGATTTATTAAGCTAAGATTAGCTAATTAAATAATAATATAAAATCTCTATACGGACCTTCATCAGCCGAACAAGCAAAATCGTAATCCTTCGAAACACGATGGTCGTTATTTATACAGGGCTAATAGCCTAAACCCCGGCCGGGCTTCTCTGAACATGAAGCACTTCAATCCTAATCGATATATAGTATACAAATTTTATTAAATTTACACCTCGAAATTTTACTCGGAAAGGGATACACATACTTTTTTTAAAAACACATTCCAATTTCAAATACCCAACGCTACACGATTTTGTTTTAAATATGAAAAAGTTTTTAAGGCCGGCTAGAGTTCAGATTTAAATTTTATTTTAAAAACAGTGTTATTCAAATTTAGAAATGAATATTAAAATTATTAATTTAAGACAATGGTGAAAAATCTTTTGGTATTCTTTTAGATACGGAATGATAAGCCCCGAACCCCATATAAAAGAAATAATCAGATAAATAATGCCCTTGAGCGTTCCAGGCTCGCCCTTTGAGAGAAGATTTTAGAGATAAAGAAATGTAGACAGAAGAGGCGTGTAACAGAGTGATTTTGCCAAAATCCACTTAAGGAATTCTTTTGAAATTTTTTTCAAAGTTTGAGATTTCTCGTTCTTTCATAAATAATAATAAATTCGTGAGATTTTTATTTAGATTTAATAATTATATGAAAAGGTACAAACAACAAAAAATATTTTCACTAAGTTTATAAATAGGAATAAGAAGTCTTTTAAAACATTCTGGTTTTTTAACGTATTATGTATACATGAAATAAACATTTCATTCATTTCTTTATGAAAATATATACATATTTACATTTATTTCCTACGCAGAACCTACGCAAGGAATATAAATTTAATCTTGTAATAATAGCTTCGAATCTTATAAATCTTTTATAATAATATTATCTGATCCGGTAAAAGATGTTTTGCGATATAAAAATAATTACAGTACATTGGTACTACATTGATATTGGTGGTTGGGTTGGTGTTGGTGAAAATTAAAGTTTATATATCAATGTTTTATCATAAAAAAATAAGTTTTTTTATTGTGGTATTCCATTATTATAAGCTAGTTATTAGAACGATTTTATGTTATCTTTACAACCTTGCACATGAAATAATCCGTTACAATCGATCGAGCCGTTTCGAAGTTTAGTTACAATCACATGAGAATTTCATTTATTTAGTATAATAACAACTTTGTATGTATATAATATCGTCTTGCAATTTCGCGAGTGCAGTTTCGCGATATACAAATTACAACAAAACTCGTTTTCCGCGTATATACGCGTAGAACAGAACGTAAATTTTATTAAAGATAAAAGTACCAACATCAAACACTTATATAGACCATGGATAAAATTGACTTAAAGCAGGGGAGTCCGTTGCGTTCACAAAGGAAATTCCTTAGAAACGATCACAAGTAGAAAAATAACAACGGACCCTGGATTTGAAAACCTCACTTTATTATCCGTGTTTCCTTTAAATAGCTTAAGATGGTGGATACGAGTTTGTTACCCTCAATCGGTTTTGGTATGGATTAGGTAATTTTAACCGCGCTTAATTTATTTTAAAGATACACTTTTTGATGTATGGTATATTCCAAATGCAAATACATTCTACTCTCTTTTCTCAAAAAAGCTTAGTTTAAAGTAACAAAAATCCTAATAAATACTACATTTTTAACACCTCTTACAATAATGTTCTAAAATGTCTGTGTATAAGATCCCGATACACAACGACCTTCACCGAGATGCTTATTTAATGAAACGTATATAATATGTATTTAATTTAGTATGTCAATAATTATAATCCATATGGGTTGCCCAGCAAATTTCAGTGCAGAGTATGTTTAACTAATATTTAAAAAAAAAATTTATAAATATAATATATAAATTTATAAATTGCATGTAGTACATTTTTTTCATTTTTTTCAATCAATAGTTTTAATCAGGGTAGATGTATAATATATACTTTAGTGTCAAATAAATAATGTATTAATTAAATCAACGTAACGTTTGCATATTCTATGGGTTTCATACTTTCGCTTGGTATAGAATTTATCTAATAATCATACCGGTGAAATGTTTAAAAATTTGACTGAAATTTGTTGGCAACCCATATGGATTATATTTATTGACATATTAAATTAAATATAAAATACGTTTCATTAAATAAGCATCTCGGTGAAGGTCGTTGTATATCGGGATCTTAGATCATAATATCTAAACCTTATGCCAAAAATCGTACATGAACTGTTCTTTACTAAATTCCCTTAAAAATTTATTGCAAACGTCTAATCTTTAGAACGCCTTTACGTGTATTGCGAACGCAGATCTACACATTTAAGTAACATTAACTACTCATTGTTTTTAAATTTAAAAGTAAAGCGAATCTGGTCATAGATATATTTGTGTTAACCTCGCCACGTCTTCGTCTCATTTAGACGAGATGCGACGCGAGTGATGCGAATAAAGTATGCGGAATAGGGACCAATAAAATATGCAGATTTGACTGTGGCCGTATTTTTCTCAGTGTAATCTGCATTATTCAGGCTTTGTCACGAACTTCGACAGTTTAACAGCGTTTATCTCTCGCCTTGCAAATTGAGCTACGACTTTAAGACAAACGGGAGTCACTTTCATTATCATAATGGACCTCGGCCGATTCTTCACGACGACCGGCGAGTCATGGATGGATCGAGGATAGCATTTAAATGCTGAGCATTTTTGTTTAGATGGTTTTATCCGATTTAACATTTGTTATATCGCAACAGGTTTAATTTATATCGGTTGCTATCTTCTACTTTGATACCATGTTGGTTTCATGTTTTAACAAAAAACTTAACATTTCATTATATTTATTAATTAATTACAGCTACAGCTATAGATATTATTAAAAAAGAAAACATTTAGACAAAATACAAAGCCAAAACAGATTGCATTGTTAAACAAAATATACGAACCAGAAAACATAAGATTATTAATTACATAAGTAGATAAGAAAAAAAAACTGAAATTAAGCATTAAACAAACTACAACTTAATACTTTAAAACTAAAACTAAATAATTCAATAATATTTACAGAAATCAACTTCTAGAAAATAAAATAAACGATAAACTTTTTTTTAATTTTAACATTCCACCACAATTTTATAATTACTTTAGTGTTAGTTTTATACAAATGTTAACAACTAAAACTAGTAGGGTATGGTATGGTACACGATACACGACATTTATTTATATATTACACGATATATTATATTTTATATATTATATTTTATTTATTACACGACTCTGCGATTCTGTAACTCACTTTTCGAACTCACACAGCGGTTTTCGCATCGGCGGTCGCTCTCAAATCAGTCGTGAAGCAGTCATATTATGATTTGGCATTCTGATAAACAATAAACTACAGCGCTCCCACCTTTTCAGAATGCCAAATCATAAAATGACTTCGAAAAGTGAGTTACAGAATCGCAGGGCAGATCCTCATTTTCATAAAAACCAAATCGGAATTGCATTTAAACTAAAGTATCCACCTGCCTCTTTTCAACACAGCGTAAATATATTTACCGTTCTTTCATTTCAGAATAGACAAATTGTAACTATTTTCAGTTTAAAAAAAAACATATTTATTTGTGTCCTAAACAAACATCTGGCATCAGTATTGCTTATGATATTAATACTCCAATTATTTTAATGTTTTCTACCCACCACTTTCTTTAAATACTACAAAAATTCTTACAAAATACATCACGTGATAATAGTGCACTTGCACATAAAACACTAGTGAAAGGCAAGAATGGGTGGTCGCTAGACCAAAGCTAATCGCTGATAGAATGGCCAGCCACTTGCCACAGATTGAACTATTGATTCGTGGCGGACTTTTATGTTGAAATATGTAGCAATAATATGAACTCTGACCATTTATTAACTGCTTAACGTTTTATATACTGAATGAATATTTTAGTAATTGAATCGATTTTAGGACAAATACTTTTTAAGACTAAGATTTTGTCGAAACTATTTTCATCCTGCAGAAGAGGGCTATTCATGCAATTTATAATTTAAAATGTAGGGAATCTGTGAGAGATAAATTCAAGGAAATTAATATACTAACCCTTCCCTTGCAATATATTTATGAAAATATTATGTATGTATGTATACAAAAATAGTGATAAGTTTACTAGAATAGAACATACGCACAATGTTAATACTCTGAACAAACGCAGGCTGCAATTTCCCCGTACTAGACAATATAAAGTTAGTAATTCTTTTTTGGGAAAAGGGATACTCTTCTTTAATAAAATCCCAGAGGCTCTTTTATCTCTACCTTTTAATAAATTTAAGAAAAGGGAAAAGCTGTGTAAAAAGGCTAACTGTAAAGTTAACGATTATCTAGTTGATAAAAGGGCCTGGGACTAGTGCTAGACAGGCTACTTCTAATTTATTTGCAATATTTGTTTTAAAATAAGTGTTGTTTGATGATTTGCTATTTTAAAAGGCTTTTTCTCTCGGCCTACACCCTCTGTCTTCTTTGCCAATGAGTAGGGACGCCTACAGATTAAAATTTAATGACATGGAATAAGTGATACCTGTATCTTATATTCCATAATAAACATATTTTTTTATAGAAACATGTTTTGAATACTTTTACATATTCAACGATTTCAGGTCCATATTTTCTAAACGCGAGATAGCATTTGATTAAACAAAGGTATGAAAAATCTGCAAACGTAATCATCACAAAAACAAAATGACCAAAATAAAATTATTTAGCGGAAATTATTAATGTTAAACCCTTTTAATATTGAACGCGGAGTGTCCGAACTCGTTACTAGTCTCAATAAAAAGCGAGAAATGTCTGTAAAGGCTAAAAACATTGGAACTCCGATTTGTCGCAAAAAATGTGACAAGTCATCAAATCTACATATTTTATTAGACTCTCCCTTGCCAATTTCGTCCCACTGTTGTCATTCCCGATCTTCGCAGGGATGTGGTCGGCAAACGGACTATCGACCATCAGTTTACATACCGCGTTTATGAAATTATAATAAAGTATGAGATAATTCATTCAGAGACGACTCATTGGTCTAGTGGTTAGTACCCCTGACTGCGAATCCAGGGGTCCCGGGTTCGATCCCCGGCTGAGACAAACATCGATGTGATGAGCATTTGGTGTTGTCCTTAGGTCTTGGGTGTTTAAATATGTATGTATATCCGTTGCCTAGTAACCATAACACAAGCTTCACCAGCTTAGCATGGCACTAGGTCAATTGGTGTGAATTGCCCAATAAATAAAAAAATAATTTTAAAAATTTTAATATATTCTCTAAAACAATCTTTAAAATAAAGCAAATACAATCATAATCGTAAATTGTTTCCGACATCAAATATCTCGCGGAAACTTTCCTAAGACATTTCAATTAACGTTTCTCAAACTTTGACTTCTCAAAACAACCAAATAGCTAAACAAAAACCTTATTGTATTATATTGTATGTAACCTTATACAAGCAACTATTAATGAATATATAAACATCCAGTGGCACTACACCTATTAGGTCTGGACTAATTTCTGTATCTGTTTCGTGCGCATTTGTTTTTTCTAATAGCCAAGTCGGTGATCAGTTTTCTGTGCCTGACACACGCCGTTGACTTGGGCCTAAGGCATGCTGGTTTCGTCACGATATTTTCTATCACAGTATGAGTGAGTGTTGAATGCGCATAAAGAAAAAGTCCATTGGTGCACAGTCGGGGTTCGAACCTGTTGTAGGTTCAACTAGGGATAACCGTCGCACGCTGAAGCCACTAACCCTCTCAGGAATATGTATTTGTCAGAATCCTGAATTTCCAATATTTAAGTTATCGTTTCATTTAGACATAAATAATACATCACTAGTAGAAAATCGTGTGTAACATCACTATCTAATATTACAAGATTTCAAATAGGTACTAACGGCCGGCCTCTGACACTTCATAATACTTTTTATACTTAAGTCTTTTATTTATGCCACCCTTATATTACTTTCGTCGTTTTATTGTCTGGCGTCATTGATTTGAGTCTACTTGAAATTATTGGATAATATAGGAATTTTTTACAATGATAATGCTATAACATAAGAAACGCGAAACATAGATATTTTTTTTAAGTACTAGCTTTAAATTTACCTTTATATGACCCACTTGGAGGGTGGAGTCAAGGTATTGCTTTGACGAAACCCATCGCTCAAATAGGTTACAACTAAAGAAAAATTGTTATTTAATATATTATATTTTAAAACAATAATAACGTGTTATAAACCTTTTGAACAGATTTTTTTTTATTACTTTTTTACGAGAGATCGAAATTCACAAACAATTTTATAAAACCTTAATAAAGCAAACTATACATAGAACTGTTTAAAAGAAAATAGTCAACCTCGACGCTCCATTGACCGAAGTCAGAGTAGTATTTTTAATTACATTTGAACTTCGCTGTTTATTTAGTTTACTAAAATAACTTTGGTATATAAGAGATAACATCGAAGAGTTGTTTTCACATATGATGGCGGGGCAAAAGTGTATGTTATGTGTAGAGGAAGGATATTATGCGCTTCCTCCAACCTTAAGGGATCCTTGACTAGTCTAACCCCTTACTGTCACGAAGGGGCCGATGGCTTAGAGGACAAATCTTTGTTTTTAATTTATTTTATTATTATTTGTTACTTAAGATGTCATGTGGAACATGGAATGGTTACAGCTCCTTACAAACTTTGTGTAAAAAAGGAAACTTAAAAAAAGTGGCGGAGAGTTTATTGCCAGTTCTTCTCTTCCGTTCTACGCCCTTGATTTGAGAACTGGCATTAAATGTGAAGTTAGAAGCATTTAATGTATATTACTTTTTTGACATTCATAAGTGTTACCTACATGAATAAACGATTTTTGACTTGGCTTGACTTGAAGGCCCCAGTGGGTAAGAACGAGTAGTTGTATATAATATCCCTGGCGGACTAGCACGTCATATATATATATATCAGGGTGGACGTCAACGCAGTGATTTGTAAGCGCAGTACAAATTGTAGATGACGGTATACAGCTTTGTCGAAACAAGCCGACCCCAAATGCTTTACATTATCATTAAAGAGACGTTCAGAAATTGAATGAAACAAATACAGCACACAACTAAAATATATTAATTTTATACTAAATCTAAATGTTTCTCAAACTTACATCAGAATACGTTTGATAGTTTAACAAGTAATAAAAAAAAAGTCTCTCTACATTTATAGAAATATCTTAATCTATCATCGCGAAAGTGTATATAGTTTATAGTGATATTTTCCAGGTTTTGCCTCTTATTGTTACCTGAAAAATATAAAAACTCATAAAACCAAAAAGTTTAAAGAATAATATGGCAATGGATATGTTCCTAACATACTCATCTTAGCAACCGTGTCAAATACTTCACAATATTACTATTTCTTTCATATATATATTACTTTATATACTTTACAAATACTAGACAATTATCACACGTGTATATATATAGGCGTGTGTATATACACATGAAATTCTTTCAATTGGAAATTAATAATAATAAATAATAGTTAAAAAAAACTTAAAAAACACGCTTTTAAAGCACATCAAACTAAAAAGTGAAAAATAATTCCTAATTTAGGCTGAAAATGGTAATGAACAAAAAATACTGGTATTATTGTGAAAAAGCGTGGGTTGCTCGATAGACGAAAAATATGGCACAGAGCACGCAAATTTTTAGTTATTTTTTTTCCCCGGATTATTGCATTGTCATTTATCTTTGACAGGTGCGCAAAGTTTGAATTAAATCTGTCCGTTAAAAGTGGGTCAAAATCGAGTCCGAAGGAGTCGGTTACATACATACATACAGGTGAAGCTAATATAAAGCGTTTAAAAAAGGCGCCATATTCAAAAGCCAATTTGGAGGTGACTTCCAATTTGTTAACTTACCTCAAACTGTTTGTTAATTTTTTTTAAATAACTGAATATCGTAATGTAACGCCTGCCTTACCACTGAGGTAGGACCAGGACTACTTGTATACTTACAGGTTCATCAAAGTCCTAACTAAGTACTACGTGTCTAACTAGGCACTACGTGATCGTTTCTCGCCGAGGAGCAACGACAGCGGTGCGGTGCCAGTGAAGTGATCGTCCAGCCGTGAGGTGACCCACGGTGGCGGTCGCACATCGGGTCGCGGGCCTGCTGCCGGCGGCATTCCTCAATGCCTGGGAGCAAAAAAATGTTTAAAAAATTGCTCTTAGGTTAAAGGTGGGTGAATCTTGTGACACGTGATCCCGTTAACCTCGCTAATTATGCATGGTAGTACAAAAAGATTCAAGTAAGAATAGAAGAATTTAGTTCTTCTATTCTTGTAAGTGAAAGAAATATAATCGGTAGGTACGTGATATGAGCCAAAAAAAACTAAAACGCACTAAAACGCCACAAATGAAATTAAAAAAAATATTTAAATGCTTTAATATGTAAATTTTAAGTTTAAAACCACAAGACTTAATACTAACTACAATGGTGGTAGTTAAAACACAATTACTTCGAACACTTGAAAGTTACATTCAAAATTAAAATAATAAATTTAACTCACCAGGCGGTCGCAGGCCACGAGTCAACAGGCGCCCTGGCTCACTACAAAACAAAAGACAATATAAATCTTAATTCACTTAAATCTCAATGTAAAATAATTTAACACAGGAACATTAATAAAATTAAAACAAACTCAACGACCATAGCACACTCAATAGAAACAGATCAAAATGTGTTACTTACGCCCTGGGACAAACGACACCAAATGCAAAGAGGTTACATGCGCGTGCGCTTTTATAACTTGGACATCGCTCATCGTGTATAAAATATATATGATTTTTTGATTACATATTAGTTAAATAAATTTACTATCACGTAATAGATTATTATCATTTACGTTACAACGGGTGTTACTAAATTAATTTGAGCATCCAGCAAGCGAAATTGCCTTATTATGTTTTCTAGAGAAATAAAATAAGGGTGTTACCCTTATTGGAGTTGAAATCACAGTAATCTAAAATGTTTTCGTTACTGGTATCTATAGACTACTCAAAAAGTGGCAGAAATAAAACAGACTAAACTATTTTTTAGGGGGGCAAACAGGACAGCCCATGGACACACATTTAAGAGGGTGCGTTGCCGGTCTTTGAGGTTTTCTAGGTCGTATTTATTTAATATCGTATGAAACCTGCTTTTCATGTATCACGTAAACCGAAATGAATAAAAACAGGCACATTCATTTATATGAATGCATAATTAATAAATTCTCGTAGTTATTAAATTTGTCATCAAAAATTCAGTTGCGTAAATTTATAAGCCATTCGATTGTTTTGACTTTCACCAAAGCGACAGCGGTCATAGATTTTTTAAACTACCCGCATTTTTTTTAAATCAACAAAAAATAATTGTTATCCAAATCATTTATACCACAAATAAAATTTCTCATTCCTATATCATAGTAAGTGCATATTATTGATTTTAGTCAAGATAAAAACCTTTACAAATAATTGTTTATCCATTTTCGGATTTTATCATTTCCAAATAATCATATTAAACATTACTTATCAAGTACAGAAATCGTCGTCTTATAATGTATATTATATAGTAGTATGTTACCCTCAATCTTTTTACAGAGATGAAATGCTGCCAGCATTGATTTTATGATGGTTCAAGTAATCTTAAAATAATTTTAAATAAGTCTTCAATTACAATTAAGTATTATGATTTATCCTCTTACTGATATTGACAATCTAACTCAGTTGCATCGCATATTCACACCATGAAGTCGAATAAGCCAGTTTAGGTTTCAACGTGACCTTAGCGCTAATAATATTTTGTTCGTTTAATTTATATGAAAATTTGTACCATGACCTCGTGACTGAACCTAAATTGAACCGTTTTGGAGTCAAACTATGTCAAAATAAGCGATTGTGCAAAAGTAACTTTTTTACATTGAAGTGTTTAACATAAAATATAGGAAGTAAAGAGCGTATAATTTTTAGAATCTATGTAATTTTTTTTTTTGAGTTTAGTAAGTGTTAAATGATAGAAAGAGATATAATTATTAACGACTCTGGTTAGGCTGTAAATGTTACAAAACATTTACTAAATAAATGCTTTGATTAGATTTTTTGGTATACATATCACAAACGATTCCATTAAAACACACCCTACCTTTCTCAATAAGAGTCGAGAATTAAAGAGTTGCTATATATTATTCAAATCCATTCTGGCGGTTCTTTTTACTGTGGAGTGGCGGTTGCGCGCTACATCGCTCCGCACTTCGGCACGTGACCGAGCGGGCTGCCCGCGAAATCACAGCGGATAAAAATCTTTATACTGGAACGAGCATAAATTCATAATAAAAATTTGGCCCTACGCGGGTTTTGATAGTATCCTTGATCAATAAAGGCAACCAGGTGATCATTCTTCGCCTTTCAAGCGCCATAGGTCTTAGGGCATTCAAAGAGTAGACTAGATGTCTCGTATATCAAATACATATTAGGTTTTGACATTCGGAAATCATAGTACACTTAGAGGTGCTAGTATCGCGTTATATTTTACTTCAATATCAGTATTATTTGCTCACATAGATAAAAATCCATTGGTGTACTATGGTCGTCCTTTTGGGTGAATTGTGCATCAAGGGCAGTGTTAATAGAAAATAAAAATTCCTCTTTTAAATGTTACACTCGTGATTTTAACTATGTTCTCCGTATTTTTCTCCATTTAGTTGTAAAGGTTTAAGATAAAAGTGAAATAAGATGTTTCTTGCTCTGTCAAATATTAAGTATTATAAAAATTAACTACGAGTATAGCATATCATCATCAAAAAGTTCGGTTTATTTATTGAACGTATTTATCACAAAATATTAATAGAAACAGAACCTAATCAAGATAGTGTAGTCCGGTTAGCAATAAATATCCCTAAAATAATGAAAGCCTTATCTAATGTAATAAAAATCAGTTATTGATATTTCATAAGTATTGA
Organism: Pieris melete; assembly: GCA_963693345.1. Classification (NCBI taxonomy): domain Eukaryota; kingdom Metazoa; phylum Arthropoda; class Insecta; order Lepidoptera; family Pieridae; genus Pieris; species Pieris melete. The sequence continues at coordinate 1,694,622 of CAVNZK010000043.1, read as the reverse complement.
ATAAGCACGGAATAACCCGGAAGCACTTAATCAATCAGGATCTATACACTTTTATTAATATTGTTGGGAATTAAAGGAAAATGCTCACGAGGATGTAATTTATTGATTATTAAAAGCTATTGTACAATTATTTTTATTCTAGGAAATTCAATTATAGGAAATTTTTATTTCTATTAATTGACGCCTTCTTATAGACAAGTAATCGTTAAGTTTATGGCATTTGCATTACTGTCTCTGCATCGACGAACCGTATAAGAACTTATTACATATTTTTACGAAATGTATAAATATTATTTTTACGAAATATATTACAAATGTTATTGTGTCGGTTTCTTAAGAATGGTAAATTTTATAAAGAAATACATTCCATTAGCTTTATATCAATGTTCAAATGTTTTATTCGAGCTACTGAAATGCCACGAATGGGTCGGGACCGAATTACTTGCTCGCAAAAATTTTAAGGTTAGCTTGTTCGAAATAATGGACATCCGATACAAGGAAAACAGAAACGAACGTAGTTCTATTAATGTCAGATTCTGTAAGAAATTCCATTATTGAGGTCCATAATTTAAAAAACAATGGCACAGAACAGCGTGTACAATAAATTTAAAAAGTATTTATGTTAACTTAAGGCTAAATAAGTCAAGTTGCAAATACATAAGTGAGGTCGTTTAAACCCCCTTAAAATACTGGCTTATAATGTAAAGGAAAATATAGTTAGAAGGACGTCTAAAGCCGTAACTTCGACAGCGCGAGGCACGAGTCTAATCACTGACTTGCTTGATAATAGTAATCCATTGGAGCGACGACCCCATATGGCCTCAGACAGCATGCGTTTCTTTGATTATTATTTTCATAGACAAGTAGGTCAGCCTTCTATCTGAAGTTTGTCATGGATTTTTTGATTTGAGGCATGCCAGTTCTCACGCTGTTCTCTTTCATCGAACGAACAAGTGTACAATGTACATAGATAGAAAATCCATTGATGCACAGCCGGTCGTTGAAACACAGGGATGAAAGTCGCACGCTGTAACCTCTCAGCCAACACAGCTTCTACCGACTTGCCTATTAAAATATAATAGAAAGTTCTAATGCCACTGCTTTAGTGATTGTAATATTAAGAGTCCTTGAATGTAATGTTTGTTACAAACGGCGTTCAACGGCTATTCCTTATACCAACTGCATATGGGACGAAAATCCCAAAAGTTGAAAAAAATGTTTTTAAATTTGAGGCTCTATTATACGTTTCTTTCATTAAATTGAACATTCAGAATATGAAACAATATAACGCTTATAAAATTAATCACAACAAACACAAACAAGTTATATTAAATCGCAGGTTTTGTAGCATAAAAGCATAATTTCATATTATCTGTATGGACAGTACAACATCAAATATTCGCGAGTATGCGACGCTGTCGTATAAAAGACACCTGCGTAGTACAACGAATGGATATCGTTCAACTGAATATATATTATTCGTTAATTTTACCCATTTTTCATATTAATTGCATATTTATACTTTAATACTGGCTTTTCCGTGGTTTCACGCACTCCGCTGACTCTGCGACCTAATATGTGTGTTGCGGCCTCCGTAACGAGAAAGATCCCAGCGCTCTCTTGTGCCATTCCATACCAACTGCTGTCTTTCAGCTGCAACAGGTCCTCCTGCACTCTTTCAACCCTTACTTACCTGGGCGGCTTACTGGTTTCCGACCACTTAGGTATCAAAGTCAAAGTCAAAATCATTTATTCTTATCGGTATGCACGGCCATAAGAAATATCTATTGCTTCTAATTTTACATTTACTGCCAGTTCTCAATTCAAGGGCGTAGAATGGAAGAGAAGAACTGGCAATTAACTCTCCGCTATCTTTTAAATAGCCAAGTTTTTTATTTTACCCAAAGTTTGTAAGTAGCTGCAACTATTACACCATGTTTTACATGACTTCTTTTACTGTCCGATTTTAGCCTAGGCGCTCAAGTTGTCCCTGCCAATGTAGTCCATTATGTTTTTTACATTTCAAACAATTTTTTCTATTCGATCGAGGTGTGATGTTCAATCAAATTCAGCTTCAAAATGTAAAAAATATATTTGCAGTTAGACAATTAAGACTTGGTAAATGTCTTGGAAGTGGATGAAACGAGAGAGGAATGTATGGGCCGTATTAAGTGGAAATCCGTGGTACCTGCTAATTTCGAGGAATAGGCGTGAATGTATAGATACATAGTTAGTTAGGCAAACAAGGACTTAATTTAAATGGTACAAATAAATCTGAAAACTTAATGCACATAACCGCAACGTTGTAATGTAGCGTAACCGAGATCGAAAACATAAATGTCACTTACAAATAATTTAACATTTTGTTAATATTTATATAATACTAGCAGACCGGCCAAGCGTTGCTGTGGCTAAGGTTTTTGTTATATTACATAGTAGTAAACTTTTCAAGGGAAACGGTAGGAGAACACCAGTCATGGGGACCACCATGCTTTATTGGTGGTTATGCCATTAAATTTTAGCTTATGTGAAACGTTGGTATTTTCAACACAACGCCATCTGTTCTGATCTGTATCTGTTAGAATTGTGACTATTAAATAAGAAACAAATATTTTGCAATAAAATAATATTGCGGGTATAAATTGAGATGTAAGCTATCCTGTCTTTTAAGTTAGATCAAACTGCTCACGGTGTGCAAATTTGATTGATATCGGTTCGGTAATTTAAGAGTCCATAGCGGACAAACAACGTGACACGTAATTTATATATAAAGATAATAGAATTGATATATTCTAATCAAGAATAATAGCTACGTATCTAGAGGCCGAGAAAATCCGGGAAACAAATATACCAATTCCCTCATTATATTTACTTATACAGCCATTGAGAAGTATTACTATTAAGTATTATAAAAATATTTCTGTCTCGCTGTTACTTTAAATTCTTTGTTTTATTCAAATAGTAGGTACTATAGAAGGTAGCTAGCTCTGGTGCATTCACATGCACCACCCGGAGGCTTTTTTTTATATTAATTCGACAATTTAATACACACCTATACCATTTTAACTTTGCTATATTGTTTTCATTCATGAATACTTATAACAATCCAACAACCTTCTAAGCCTGGGCATTAGATTTCTATATTCATTACGAAATTTGGTTTTTCTAATAGACAAGAAGCTGATACACGCTTTTAACTTTTGAATCTGAGGCATGCGGGTTTCGTCACGATTTCACCCTACGAGCGAGTGATGAATGCGCACATAGAAAGACAATTGGTGAACAGCTGGGGATCGAAATTACGACTCTAGGGTATAAGAGTCACACGCTGAAGCTACTTGGACATCACTGCTCTAATACACATGAGACTTACATGTTTAAGACAACGTAATAGCAGTAAGGCGAATGAAATATATAATTTCATTCTACCATAAAATCATAGTACAATATGCTTTAAACAGATGATTAATACACTTTAAGACAAACATATGGTCTAAGCACGCAAGGTCATGTCAAATTATATTCAAGCAAACATGCGATTGGGAAGTTCATGAGTTGACAAGTTCCAAGCATCCAGCAAAGTAAGATGACAAGCCGGGGGGGATACAACTTCAATATTGAGACTAGATTCGTTGTTTGAAATGCGGCTATACTCTGAGTTATGAAGAAACTATGTTACGACGTTTTGGATGTAACGGGTTTATACTCTCATCAAAGTTTCAGTTACGGGAATTCTCGACTCGTATAGTAGTGCACTTTTCTAAGATAAATTCAATGATAGATTACATAGTTATCAATTTCTATTGACGCGATTTATTTATTATAACATAGCAAGACAATCTTATTAACAACATCAGGTAGATCAAAGGCAATACGTATAAAATATATTTAAAAAAGTGTGCTAGAAATAAAGAACGGTTTTTTAATGTGTCATTTGATTCAAATCTTTTGTCAGCAATGTTCATAGCTTAAAGTTTTTAAATATAGGTACATTATTTCACTTCAAGAGTGTTATTTTTATTTTGTTAACTGAAGAATGGATAGTTCTTATGTGTAAACTTATGTATATATTTGAAATTCTTTAAAAATAGGTACGCATCAAACTCAAATGTTTAAACTATGGCGTTTAAAGAGGAACCTGTTTGACCTGTATATATGTGATATTTTTGGAATTAAATCATTTTAAGTATCTATTAAGCCTTTCTAACACATGTGTTTAATTAAACCGAAAGACGTATGAGACATTAATTCGTCTCATACACGATTGATATATTGATTGATTGGATTTAGGTTTGGGTTCAAAGACTTTATTTCTCAAAAATACAAAAAATGCCCTTACATGAGAATAATACTCTAGATTAACATAACATTGTAGTCGTTCTTAACATAATCACAATAAAATATAGCCGTAGATGCAAAAAATTAAAAATAAAAGTAACCAAAGAAATATGAATTAAAAGTAATTATAAGAAATGAATTTAAAAGTAATTTTGTCTAACATATTCACTTAGCTTCGATTTGAATGAATTGATAGAAGTTATATTTTTTATATTGGATTTGACATTCCAATTTAAATTTCATATCTTCAACTGCCACTAGGACTATACTTGTTGTTGGTATTAACGTTCTTGTCATAACTAATGAATGATTAATATATATATTAAAGAAAGACGTTTCTCTTTTAAACTAGCCGTTGCGAAAACAATCCTTTGAAAGTAAACCCTTTAAAATATCAAGTAATTTACATTATATTATCATAAAATGAAATGTCTATTTTATGCTGTAAATATTAATTAAATCTTTATTGGAAGAAACACTTCTTAAGTAAGAACTCAAACAATCTAATTCAAAATAAAATTCTCTGTTAGAGAGTGAAACTGAATTGTTTTGTTTCTCGGAAAAGTTTTCTTTTAAACGTGTTTGAGAAAGTTCTGGTATTTCGTAACATGATTTTGGTAAATTAATATTTTTCTTTGTTCTAAATTATTATTTCAAATATTTATAATTTCATTTTCAGTTTCATACGAGTATTTTACGTTACCGCTTCCGTGAGGTTTCAGTTGGATATTTGGATGAACTTTAGTTGATAGCAGTGGTTTTTGGTTCAAAGCGGGACAATAATCAACGACTTATTTCTACATATTATACATATACCTTACCCTTTTATGCTTACATACCTAATTTGTAATTAAGCGGACCGATATTTATATAAAATTCAGAAATTGATTTGATGTATTGTCGTAATTTGTTTTATTCATTTTGCAATAGGTATCTGAATACAATGATTTTTCTTTTAAAGCAATGATAGGATAGATATTTGACATTAAATCTAATATGTATATAACATTCTCGTGTCTCGGTGTTTGTGGTTAATCTCCTCCGAAACGGCTTGACCGAATCTCATGAAATTTTGTGTGCATATTGGGTATAACTGAGAATCGGACAACATCTATTTTTCATTCCCCTAAATGTTAAGGGTAGTCCACCACTATTATTTGTTAATTTTTAGATAAACAATTTTTATTTTATTTTTTATGATACAATATTAAAAAATACATAGAACCCCTCTACGATCAACCCCTATTTTTTATTATAAATTATATACATGGCAAAACGACGATTGCCGGATCAGCTAGTAAATGTATAACATTTCTGTGCCAGCGTAGTTTTAATGATGGCATCCTCCTGATAGGGCGAAGACCTGTAGCCCTTTAATAATAATAGTATTTATCTACTTTATCACAATACTACAATACTTACTTAATTTAATTTATATTTAGTCGTGATTTTAATCGACATTGTCTTTAAGTTAAATAATTAAGTATTAACAAGTGCAGTGTCTGCTATGTAAGTAAGTTCACTATCGGACGTTAAGGGAGAATACAAAATACCATCTGTATCACTACGCCGCCCGTCGTTCCACAACTGAGCGTTTTCTAAGGCAGTTTTTGTCGCGCACCAACGTGGAACTAGCTGCCCACTGAAGTATTTCCGAACCAATTCAACTAAGGTTCCTTCAAGAAAACAGCGTACCAATCCTTGAAAGGCCGGCAACGCATTTGTGAGCCCCCTGCCCGTTTGCCTCCTATTACATTTTTAAAAATAGTTTATACAAACTCATGTAGGTGATGTATTGTATGAAATATCTTAAAACCTAGAACTTTCCTGTATTGCCATGGCGACTTCCATAACGAAAATGAACGCCATAAAGTTGTAAAGTGATGTTGCGCTTGAAATCTGTGTCAGTTTGTAAAATCCTTTCGGAACTCGGCGACACTCATCTGACAGGTAGGGAAGAACCATTAACGCGTTTTCCGCATCGCTGGAGGTATATTGCTACTCACTCTGCCTCTAATTTTTTTCTTAATTACCCGCATTTTAAAGATATACCGTCAAATTTTTGTTCTGAAAATGGTACATTTTTGTCAAGATAAACATGATAAAGTAGCATTATAATGATAAAAGCAATTGGTCAAGTACTTTTTTAATTTATTCCATTAAGAAATCTGTTTTCTTTATAATTAAATTATGTTTAAAAATAATAAAAAATTGAGTGGTGCTACAACCTATTATATCTGGACCTCAGATATCCGTTTCGTGATCATTTGTTTTTTCAAATAGGCTTGTAGGTGATCAGTCTTCTGTACCTGACACACGCTGTCGACTTTTGGGCATTCCGGTTCCCTTACCATGCGAGCAAGTGTTAAATACGCACAGAATATAGGTAGACAGAATGTCTACTACTGTCTACTGGCGTGCAGTCGAGGATTGAACCTACGACCTCAAGAATGAGAGTCTCTGAAGCCAACACTGCTCGGAACATTGCATTGGGCAGAAACTATTTTGCCTTATTTACTATAAATTCATATTTTATTTACATTATTAGAAAATAAGCTAGATTCTAGTTTACTAAACAAATAAATACCACCTAGTATAATGAAAATAGTTTTATATGAACAAGTTGAAACGGTTGGACGTTATGTTATGATACTAAACATTTCTGTATGAATGTAACGTTTTATTTGTTTAGTGAATTTATTTAAAAAGTCATTAGACTTTTTCTCTTATTTGCTTATAAAATAATGAAACCAGTGGCCAATTCTTAGTCTGCCGTTCTGATGTTCTTAGATACCTGCCTTGCGATTCTGTTACTCACTTTTCGAACTCGCACAGCGGTTTTCGCAGCGGCGGTCGCGCTCAAATCCTGAGTAAGTGAGAAGGCCAATAATTTCGAGAAGAATGATCAGGGAAACAAATGCACACTGTGTCTATACCATGTCCTATACTTATACTCCTATAACCTCATTATATTTTCCAATACAGCGACGGATAAGTGACGATTAATGTAAAAAACTTTCTGTCTCGCTCTGGTTGTTAAAATTTAGAATTCTTTGTTCCATTTAAATAGTAGGTAGGTAGATGGTAGATACCTTTTCTCTGGCACATTCGTGTATTCATGAAATTTCTAGGCTTTTTCATATTTATTGCAGAATTAAATACCACCTACAACTATTTCCTTTTGTTATCAATCATAAATACATAAAAATCCAATGGCGCTACATCCTTCTAAGACTGACTCTCAAAGTTCAGCCCTGCTAAAAACCGCTGTGTGACTTCGGAAAGTGAGTTACAGAATCGCAGGGCTGTAGCGGTTTGGTGATCAGCCTTCTGCGCCTGACACACGCCGTTAACTTTTTCGAGTTTAAGGAATGATAGTTTCCAATTTTATCCTTCACTGTAAGAGCGCGTAATCAATGCCCAAATAGACAGAAAAATCCATCAAAGCACTGCCGGGGTTGAACCTACATTAGGGACGCGAGTAGTACGCTATTCGAGAGAGTTAATTTTGACGTGATAACGTCTTTAAAATCGTTTTAGTCGGGTGACATGTTCAGAAACTTGTGTCACACCAAAACCTCACAAGCGCGATCGCAGGTATAACGAGAGAGAGACGGACCGATCTCCCGTCTCTCTCACTCTAGCGGCATACAAACGAATGGAGATTTGTATGAATGTATGTATGAAGAAAAATGTATATCATAGTCGAATAAGTAAACTTGTCATTTTACACCCGAAATTTATCATCAAAAGTGTGAATAAAACGATAGATGTAATTTAAAATTTGAAAAAATTGTTATCTTCATTAATTCCTTACTTCCCAAAAACTTATATCACCAATAAGACGTTATCACGTAAACATCTCGATCGTAAACCTACTTTACAAACAACCAATAATTTTTTTTTTTAATTAAATATCAGTCTGTAGATTTTTATTTAAAAACAAATTATTGATTTCGTAGTTCTCATATCTATTGTATAACATATGAAGCACAATGATTTTTATATAACATATCTTATTACAAGCGTTAGTTCTGTCATGATATATTTAAATATAATTATTATATAGTAACGATCTAATACCGGAAGCTTAGATCGCGTATCGCGTAAATAAAATTCTTATGTAATCTGTTAAACAGTCTCGGTAAATAAAGGTATTCTAGATGGAACACATTGACGTGAGCTGCCAGTACGATCCAATTTGTAGCTCACTACGCTCAGCGCGCACAACTTTCCAATGTTATTTCAAATATCACTACAAAATTGTTCTAGGATTAAATAACGTCACAAGTGTTTTGTTCTATTTTCAAATCAAGTTTATGAAGCTTCGGGCAGGTTGTTTTTAATTCGTTAATTTTATTGAAACCATTCCTGTGAAATACTTATTTGATTCATTAACACTGAGCAATCGGTGTTTGAATCATCGGTACATTTCCAAGCGAAATTCCAACGTTTTTATTGTTGTCTAAGCCACGGCCATAGACAACAATAAAAACGTTGGTAGGAATCACTAATTTTATATAAAAACTTTCTTGTACAAACCTCCTTTTTTGTGGGCACGAATTAAGAAAAACTGGGTTAACCAATTGAAAAAACATTATATTTGGATTTAAACGATTAATGTTTTTTCGAGCCTACAAAGGATAAGTTAATGCTCAATTTGGCAGAACGGGATTTCAGTATTTACCCGAGACAAATGAACAACGGAATTTCGGGAAATTGGGTTTGTTACGAAATAATACTAGAGCTGTAAACAATTTTCAAAACAATATATATTTTATATAAAGCGATAACGTTCTTTGTTATAAAAAAATATTATTGAGTTGGGTGGTCTATCTATCGTAAGCTTTACGCTGGGCACACCTAGTGTTCAATAGGTAACAGATTATTTATTAGTGACTATTTACCACACAAATTTATTATTTTAATTACTGTTAAGTATGGGATTTTAAATTCAAATTAAACATTTATAATTTCATGAACCCGCCAAAACGCTTCTCTAGTCAAGATGGCGTCGCACCAGTCGCCATGACGTACCATGCCATTAAACACGTTAACAAACGTCAAAATTATACGTGTTAACTGTCATTCTTAAATAGCACATTATTTTTCGATCAAAAGAGTCTTCGTCGAAATTAAACTAGTAGATTATATAAGGATTAGAAAGGCGAAGACATAATATTGTTTACTCGCATGGTACGCCATCGTCAAATAGATTTATCTATGACCGTTTTGTACCACGTGACTGACGTATAAAAATCAATATTGATTCTTTTATATTTTATTAAGAAGTCATTAGTGCATAACGCTTTTTATATCCTTGTTCATACAGATTAATATCAATAGCACTATATTTTTCATATTCTCAAATATGCTATAATAAATTAGATTTTCAACTATTTTACAATTTTTTATTTTTATTCAAGATTTTTGTTCAATATTGTCTCTTACTTATGTGAGTATCATACATAAATACCACACGTTATTGTCAATTAAAAATTATAAAACTATTTTAACAAAAAGTACATATTTAACTCGCCTAAAACACAATATTGTGTTGAATTTAAATCGGGAATCGGGGTATCCCTAGATGTAATTTAAACGTAATATAATCAAGCACACATTTGGATAACTTTAAACTTGTGGATCCATCTATGTTAATAGAAATCAGGATTCCCAAATAGAAACGCGTGCAGTCGGCCGACAGAGGAAATTGAAACAAACATTGCAATCTCCCAGCCGAACAGATACGTATTAAAAGGAATTCGGCCTGTCCGAGCCGTGGATCATGCCTCTTTTGAGTGTACAAAACCGAACTTTTTCATTGATATTTTTCATTCGTTTATCGCTATTATTTCATAATACCAGTAAAACCTACTATTCGAAATTCAAATTGTTGTCAGTGTGTAGGCTTATTTAGTTTCATTTGCGTTTTCTGCAGACTTCTAAGGCTAGGGTGAAAGAACTACGCTGAAATAAAGATTTTTGAAGTGAAACTTCTTTATCGGGGTTGGAAAAAAATTTAGTGTAACATTTTTGCGTTACGCGTCACATTTTTCCGTTATGCGCCATGTTGCTTTTTGAAGTCAAACTTCTTCATCGGCATTAAAATATGACATATAGTATGTTTTTGACTTTGAAGTTTGACAACGGATTACATTTTCGAAGTCAAACTTCTTTATCGGCGTTAAAATATGACATTATAGTATGTTTTTGACTTTGAAGTTTGACAACGGATTAAATAAAAACATTTTCGACTTGAAATTTGCTAATCGCAATTTGCAGCAATTAATATGTAAATTGTATGCTAGGCAATGTATCAAAATTTACTGTGTTTAAAGAAATAGTTTCGGACCTCTAAACTTAAAACAAACCAATTATGGCTCTGCGTACAACAAAGGTTTTATATAATTTTCACTTCTTACGTGTGTACACCTAGTACACGCACACATTTTTTTTATAGAACGGGGATCAAAGGGGCAAGATGTTAAGGGATAACGCATGGACAGTCGCGTCAGTGCGATGCCAGCCTTTAAAGAATTAGTACGCTTTTATCATTATCAATACCATACCAATTCCAACCACTTCCGGTACTCTCTAACAATCCATAACTATTGCAATCCCGACTTCATTGTTGTTAAGCCAGACCTGTTTAGTGAGATAAAAATCTGCTTATAAAAACGTAGGGACCGGTATCAATATTAATATTGGAAGTTACAGAGTAAGAAAGAAATAAATCAGTCGCACTAAACTTAGCACGATACTTCACACTTCTTGTCAAGTATATGTCGTACTTATATTGCTTCTTCAATACCAAATTCTTATACGGAGAACATATTTTCCATATAAGATGTTACATAACATATATAATTAGATTATTCTATAAAAATAAAATATATACAGGGGGCATTCTGGCAAGAGGCTTATCTTATGTTAGGTGACACACCCATGGACACATTCAAAGCTAAAGGGCTCGCGAGTGCATTGCCGGCCTTTTATGAATTGGTACGCTCTTTTCTTGAAGTTGAATTGGTTCGGAAATACTTCATTGGGTAGCTGGATCCACATAGTGGTGGTCCGCGGAAAAAACTGCCTTATATAGGTTGTCTGTATATATAGCCGGTTGGTCTTTCGAGCTATGGTCAGTGAGACTGATACAGTTTATAACCGTTAAAGAAAGAAATATAATTTAACAACAATTGGCCATAGCGTTACCAATTGTATAAAGTGTGCTATACGTACGTAAATGTAAAACGATTTTAAACCATTGGCTCGGTACACTCAACTTTAACAAAACAGAAGCATTACTTAATCCTCTATCATAATTTTTTTCCTTAATCCAACTTTTTCATAAACACATTCACTTTGGTTTTATTCGTCATTGTCACACACACAATCACACAGTCATCATCATACATTTTTGAAGTGAAACTTCTTTATCGGGGTTGGAAAAAAATTTAGTGTAACATTTTTACGTTACGCGCCATGTTGCTTTTTGAAGTCAAACTTCTTTATCGGCGTTGGAATGAGAGTTCTTACGCGCCATCTTTTTCTTGTCCCTACCACGGTTGATTCGTAGAGATTCGAAGCCATTAATAACAAAAATATATAATAACGATCACAATGATAGTAATAATTCTATTACAATTAATGAAATTCTGTAGTAATAAGGTAAAATGAAATAATTGTATTTGTATTCATGTTTATGATAATAAAAGCGTTTTGTTAAACTTTATTTAACCAATTTCGTTAAGTTGCATATAGTAGATCATTTTCCGAAAAATAAGGTCATAAAGAAGTTTCACTTCTTACGTGTGTACACCTAGTACACGCACACATTTTTTTTTCTGTTACTACCATTGTTGCGATAGTTATTTTGTTAAAAGATTGTTTATAAGAGCGAAGCTGTCACAGGTCTTTGACATACTGGGAAAGCCTCAAGTAACAAATAAATAATTTTGACAGACATTGTATTCATACTCTGTATGTAAATGCAGATAATATCCAAATATAACAGTGTTAGCGAACAATCACAGAATACTTCGTTACATTGCTTATGCGTCACACGTTCCTGCACCGCACAACTTTCGAGATATATCGGCGACACTCTCAAACAAAGCGCACTGCCACAATACCACTTGTAAACCATACCTACATTCGTTATCACCTGGACTTGGATTCTCCACCTTAATACCCATATCTTAAGACCCACAGTTCATTACGCGTGTGCAAACGTAACTTTGGAAAATAGTTCAGACCTCTCACCACACGCGAATCTAGAGATAAGAACACGCTACAAAAGGAGAAACTTCGTCTTAATTTCTTAATTTTAATGAGAATCCAACTAATGTTTAATTAGAAGCAAAATCGGGTTTCTCTCAAATTCAACAATACAATCTAATATATAAAATTCTCGTGTCGCGGTGTTTGTAGTTATACTCCTCCGAAACGGCTTGACCGATTCTCATGAAATTTTGTGTGCATATTGGGTGTAACTGAGAATCGGGCAAAATCTATTTTTCATCCCCCTAAATGTTAAGGGTAGTCCACCCCTATTTTTTTTTTTAATTTTTAGATAGATTTTTTTATTTTTATTTATTTATGATACAGCATTAAAAAATACATACAACCCCTAATTTTCACCCCTCTACGATCAACTCCTATTTTTTATTATAAATGACAAACATGGCAAAACGACGTTTGCCGGATCAGCTAGTATACACATATGCCCAATAAGAAAAAAGGTCAAGTTACGCCAATTAAAGAACTAATTTTAAATAGTTATATTTGTATTAGTTTAAATGAACAAATGACCATAGCGTTACCAATACATTATGTATCTTTCACCCTAAATCAAAATCATTAATTCGTGTAGTTAAATTAATGTACACTTTTGAATGTCAGAAACAAATTTAAGACTTTCTTCTTAATTTTGCAATCCATCTTCAAAATTGTACGATGAAACAAAACTTCTTACCGTTAGACACTTAATGGCAATAAGGCGCTTTTTTTTTAAATATACACCGACCACACCACATCATACAAAAAGGAAACCTACATATAAGTCACTCAAAAAATTCAATTTTCGTCCAACGCTTTTTCTTTTTGGTCTTTGGCCACTTTCACAAAAACAAAATTTTCACTCTTGAATCAAAAAGTAACAAACTAGCTGCCTAGGGCACAGGGTAGTGGTAGGTAGGGGCTAGTGCAGTTTATCCTTTTACTGTAGAATCTTTTTTTTATAAACTGTAATCGCACAAAATGTTTGTAAGCACCTCACCACAAGCCTCATCAATCATCATCCTCCTTATCACATGTTAAATCAGTTAATTATTGTAATGAAATAAAAAAATCTGGTCTATCTTAAACATGTTTCATCAATAAACACTGTATTTTTTACTTAATTCATTTGTAGTCGTAGGCTAGTCTATACATATACTAATGTCTATCACATTTATTTATTTATCAAAAAAATATGGGAAGAAAAAAATGCTCTTTACGTACACGTTAATCTGTGAAAGTGACTTCTTACAGTTCCACCTCTTGGCAGCATTGATTCATTAATTCTACAGAACAGTCTATATCAGAGAGAAAATAAATGGTTAATACTTACGGACTGTGTAAGTGGCTGTTAAAAATTAGAAATGTCTCTATAGCTAACATCCTATAACTGTTATACCGCATCACTATAAAAAAGTTCTATATACTATTTGAAAATTACAGATTTTTTTATCTAAAGCAAGTAGCATACTTTCTCTTCCTGTACCATAATTAAATGGAATACCAAATTAATACTATCATAATAAATAACTAAAGCCCCTAACGCAAAGAGAAACTACAAAATTGTGTTTTAATAACGAAATTTCAAACTACTGCATAGTCACTTGATAAATTAAATTATAAAGTTTGTCTTAATTCAGTCATAGCTCAAGAGAAACAGTTGCAGTATAATGAACATCGAAAATTTATATTTACCTTCCCCGAACAAGAAGGCTAATTCTTTAAATTGTAATTAAATTGAATAAAAATTACTTCTATCAATTTTGATTATGATTTTTAAATACCTTAAAAAAACCTGAAAGGAAAACTTTAATTTATAAGTGCCTACTGCCAAAATAGTGTTGTTAATATTAATAAGTTTAATAAAAAAATGAATTGATATTTTCATTTTATATAAATGTATTTTCATAATCGATACAAAGCTCAATAAATTCTGCCAGGTTTTCAGATTTTGCTTATTACTAGATAAAGTCAGAATCAAATTATATATATATATATATATATATATATATATATATATATATATCAATTTAATAACGTCAAATAACTATAAATTTACTGCCAGTTCTTAAATCAAGGGCGAAGATTGGACCAGAAGAACTGGCAACTCTTTCAACCCATAATTTATTTTCCTTCCTTATAATTCTTTTTTATTTATTCTTATATCCAGCAAGTATAAATACTGAATTCACAGTGTTAGGCTATAAAATAAAGGATGCATAGTGTGTCAACACTAAAAGTAAAGTTAGTATGATTTTATTATACCTCTAGTTCCCATTAAGCTTCATGCGATAATGAAGCTTAACTCACGCTCTCCATATATCGTGTAGAAAAGTTTCAAAATGCACAGAGATTAGCGTTTTACATATTATACATCCTTTATACGTCGAACTATTTTGAAATTAACCAGAAAATCACTCCAGTGTTTATATTTCTAATTAGTCTAAGTTTTCGTGTATGTTTTTTTTATGTCCCGACATTGCCAATAGGACATATTTACCTATCTATAGCGTGAGATTGCAGATGTTACATATTTAATAAATTTAGCTACAGGTAAAGTTGACTGTCCTGAGATACTAAGTAAGTTGTGTCTCCGTGTGTATAATAGGACGCTAAAAAATATGCACCTTGTGACGTTTAAAAATTGTGATATTGACCGTTTCGCCTCAAATGTGGTGTCGGCAAGGAGAGCTATGACATCTGAGCTCCTCAGTGGAATGAATGATGAACCATAAGTTTTTATGGTTCATCATTCATTCCACTGAGGTGTTTAGTGTTACTTAACCAATTTTTACTTAGTTTATTAATTTCTTTGATACATATTTATATAGTTGAATAAAATCATTTTATGGTTACCAATCCAGTTAATATTATTAGTACTTAATATATTACTATTACTGTATACTATTTGTAAAGATTTATTTAATGGCGTAAAAGAACATTGTATTTAGTAAGTAAGTTAGTAATAAGCTGTAAATCTTTCTCATTAAATTAAAAAAAAAACTATTTATTAAAGTTGAATAGGCTCCGAACATTACAACACATAATAAGTATTATTTGGAGTAACCGATCCTACGTTATTCTATATGTGTTAACCATATCGCAATGAAGGTGTTCTTCATAAGTATATAAACGATAAATTCTAAACAATAAGAATCGCTGACAATATCACCTACGTAGCTAATTCTACGCTGGCTCGTAGCTCTAACGCATTTAGCGTAGCACTATCAACAGTGAGCGTACTGCGTTCGAGTTCCTTTATTTAAAATTCGAACTAAGTGGACGGCAGTTCATGCCATACTTTTAGTAAAAGAAAAATATTGAAGTAACTTCGTATTTGTCAATTACGATTACAGTAGGTGACATGAGAAATGTTCGCGGAACGCAGCAGTGGTTGATTTAGTGGTTCAGTGTGCTGCGATAACTATACCTTGTTTACAGTACATTAAACTTGTGCCAAGTGCCGCCGCTATTCGAGAAGCGGATTAATGGATTATTTCTTATATTATTTTAACGTTTAAAACTAATTTAATATTTGTCAACGTTTACAAATTACTGATGCTTATATTTTAATATACGCGTTTGTTTAAAACTGCCAAGGAAACTTTCTTTGTCTGTTTCATTAATCATTTTTATATGAATTTTATACGTTGGAAAGAATTCATAACTCTTTCCTCTAGGAAAATCTATAATCTATTATAGATTAACCATACAAGAAATTCAGCGACTATATTGACAATAGTGGTCTCTAGAATAATTTCGTACTGCAACTAATATTATTGCGTAATGCGTTATTTCAAATATCGATCAAACAAAAAACAAATGAAAATCCTAAAATCACGAACGAGTGTCCGCGTAATTTTTGAGCATTTATTTGATTGGCGCACCTTGCCGCTTACAAAGCTTTGACCGAATAGACAAACAAGCGGTGGACGCAATAAGCTCGCAATTTCGGACCACCGCTCAACAAATTTACCGACCGAAATGAAGTCTCAACTGAACGAATGCTGTCAACAGGCCACCACTTTTATTACTCGCGCGACTATTGAATTCCGATGTTCCACTTCCGTCTCCGACATGGCTCTGCCCTTGCCAGATATAATTTAAATATCGAACGTTAGATCATCTTAGTAGCCTGGAGGTTTTTCAAATATCGAACGCAACGATAGGTCACCTTAGGCAGAAAAAAATATAATACATAAGTATAAAGTATGGTCCCGAGAATTCAGTCAGTTAAAATTAAAGTTGTAGGTAGGGGAGGGCGGGGCTGGTTTTAACGGAGGTAAGAATTAACAAGCTTATACCCGCCAAACGTGAAGTTATAAAAAAATGAGGCTTGGTTTAGAATAACTAGAATACACAGCCGAACAAGTCCTAACTTATCAGTTATCGATCGGCCGACGCTAGTTATAGTTGTGCGTAATAACTTCGAATTGACAGGTAAACAAACTTTTTGTACTTCGTAATAAATTGATTTAAGATTTATTTTTACACTAAATTTAATTAAAGTAAATCCTAAATGGAATTGTATTTTATTGATTTTAAAACTATTATACTTGTTTCTAAATATTTTGATTAGTTTATTTTCTATAATTGATAAAATATAAAAAGTGACCTTGGGGCTAAAATTAACAAATTGGGTGGGGTCAGTATTAACATATGATATTAAACGACTGTTCTTTACAAAAAGTACGTTTTATTATAGAATGAGAAATTACAAAAGGAAGAGTTCAAGGGGGTCTACATCTCAAGAAGTATTTGAGCTGGCAGCTGAAGAAGTTCTGGTAAAAAACAGGAAATATAGAGATGTTGCTACTGAATACGATATTTGTCACGTAACACTATTTAAATACGTAAAGAAAAAAAGGAGGGAACTTCTGTTGCTGTGGGTTATAAAAAAACCGTCTAGTTTTCAATTCTGAGCAAGAAACAATGATAGCTAATTATTTAGTCAAATGTTCTAATATCTTTTTTGGATTGCTACCAGACGTCAAAAAATTAGCTTACGAGCTTGCCATTCGATACAAGATAGATAATATTCCAGAATCTTGGAAAAGAGACGGAAAGGCTGGCAAGTTTAAGTACAAATTAGATTAAGACTGATTAACTAATTACCTTATTAATATACCTCGTACTAAAAAGTATTAACACTGTGACATTTGTTGATGAATATCAAGTAGATTTAAAATACTGTATTGCTTAAGGTAACTCATAGAGGTTTTTTAAGACTGATACTAAAAAGTTTATGTGACTTTTATTTAATTATTATGTTTAAACTATTTAAAAAAATGTTCGTAACAGATTTATAAGATAATACTATTTTTTCTACTCCATTAAGAAACTTAAAGACTGTTGAACCTAAAGAGTTTAAGTTTTAACTATATGTTTAATTTTTTTTAGGCTTAAATTTATTCAAACTGTAGCAATGATTATTATTAAGTGTAGATTTAAAAGAATTTGTTATATTCTTTCAGTTCCTATCATAAAAAGTACTAATTTGTTTAACATTGAAGGCAATAAAACATTTTCATTAATTTCAGTGACATTTTATTTGAGTATTTGAGATAATTCAAGTATCTGTTATTAATTGCCCCTTACGTTAATACTTACCCCAGCTCCGTTAATATTCGCCCCACATGCGGGGTATATATTAACAAATGACTTTTTTGGTTTTCATGGCTCTCTTTCTGGAAGCACTTACATACCTGATGATTTTTGTTATTAATATCATAGCTGAATAACCAAAGCATGTTTTCAATAAAAAATAAAACGAAAAAGTCTATTATCAACGAAAATATAAATCATAATACAGAATTTGTTAGTACCAGCCCCGCCCTCCCCTACTGGAAAATACTATTAAAGGCAAAACAGTAAATAAGGAATTATATTCGTACCGATATACTTATAAAGGATGTCTCAGCGCCGATTTTAATTAAATTTAAAATTTAAATATTTATTTAAAAAAAACAAATTGTATTTGTAATATTATAATTGCAGTAAATTATAATGTATTAGTGCGGATTTTATGTACGCAATATCACACCGTCAAGATGCCTTCCACGGTCGTCGACTGATATGGCTCTCACTTCTGTCGTTATTTTACTCTTCAACTGTTCAAAACTCAGAGATATAACCCCATAAAAAAGTCAGCTGGGGTTAAGTCGAGAGATCTGGGTGGCGACAATATATCTCCAAAGCCTCTTCATTTTTGTGTGGTATGTATAAATGTTAATTTTTTAGTAATCTTTTAGTCCATTGAAATGTTACAATTTGAGGGCCAAACTAAACATTTGTTAGAGTACGCAATTTTATTTATGGAACATGTAGGGGGGGTCAATACAAGCTTAACCTCAAGTTTGTGGGATTGGCGTGCTTGTCCCCCGGCCGCCATCTTTGATAAAGGGGTGCAACAAAACACGTTTTTGGCTATATCTCCTAAACTATCAATCGTACATAAAATCACTTAATAAATCACTTTTTTACTTATAACTTATTGAATGATGGATTTATGATAAAAAGTTACAAAGACAAGTGTATGCACAGTGATTTGCTACAAAATGTGTCTTATTTTTCTCGTGTTCCGAATTTTTTTACTTTACCCCTTTATCCAAGATGGCGGCCGGGGGACAAGCATGCCAACCCCACAAACTTGAATGTTCCATAAATAAAATTGCGTCCTCTAACAAACGTTCAGCAAATGTAATATTTCAATGGACTATTTGTACAGACGAAATATTAACCATCCAAATGTTTGTTGTAGACAGCAACACCATCAGCCTAAAACTAATCGCTGGCACAATTTACCTACGATGATTTTTCTTTATCAAATTTTATCATAGTAAATATTTAATATTTGCGGCGATTATACAAGGGTGCATCTATGCGAATATCCGGTTCCACTCGTTTGGCGGCACATTAATTACCCGGCCACTTAAACCGTATGGTGCCACAAGCCGACTGCTTATAATGGACGAGAAAGCTATTATCAATTTCCTATTTTCATATTTCAATGTACTTATAAAAGGGATAAAAACTGAATATATAATTTATTATTTCTCTAAGGGTAAGTATCAGAATAGAGACTTAGTGCTAAGTATGACTCTCATATGACTTCCTAAGAGCAGTGTTAGGCTCAAGCTTAAAGTTGTGTGTTTGAATCATGGCTGAGGTTTGATCAATGGTTTTATTTCTTTTTGCGCAATAAACACTTGCTAGAATCCGAAGGAAACACCCTATTACCTATTTATTTAAATTTCATTTTTTTTGGTTTAAAATTTAATAATCTAATACTCGTTTAATAATAATAATTTATTTTCTCCCGTATAACATTTACAACAAACAATAAGATTACAGCTGAGAAGGTATTGGGAGACTGGTTTCCAAACTACGTAAGAACCTGTGATATGGATACTGGATAACCAGGCTTCCATTCCACAGCAAAGTCCCATTGAGTGGTAACAAAAAGTATATACATATGTGGGTAGGCAAACAAATTTAACATTTTAAATAAGGAAAGAAAAACAAAACAAAACGGTGAAATAGTAGAAATAAAGTTGTATGGGTGTATTTGAGGGTGTGTCTATGTCTGTGATAGTGGGAGAAGGTATGTACATTAACAATTATTTAACTTTACACTTAGTATGCAGTGTGCTATCTTCAAGTAAATTATGTAGATTTAATTCATACAATTAATGTACTTTTCTTAAAAATATAATTACTCTCTTGTGAGATCTAGTTCAAATATTGTTTTGAATCCATGTTTTATACATGATAAACGCTGACAAATGATTTGAAGTCGATAAAAAAACCCACGTCTTATAGGACGCGTTTATTAAGCAAACAATATAACGAGTTAATAAATTTCACTTAACGATGTTATATCATCTAATACGGTAAGACGTGCGTCATTTCGCATAGAACAAATCGTTTATAATCAAGGTTCTGATTCGTGACGTCATCAACAACTGTCTGTGGCCCGACACGTAATTTCCCGGGCGTCAATTGTCAAGACGAGCCGCGGTCGAGGGGCCTACTGTCAAGACCTTGATAGCGCTCTGCTATTAACATAAATACTATCAGAGAACTAAGCAATGAGACCTCTAAATATCATTCCAGCCATTTTATTATTCATTTTTTTTATATAAGTCTTTATCTTGCAATCAGTCAGCTAGACTATGAGCAGATGTGTTGAGAGCTGTTAGGCGTTCAGAGCAAAATCTCCATCGAGACTGCTCCTCTCTTTCAACCGTGTCTATCAAGACGTAGGATTTGTCGCCTTTTAAGCTTATTTATTAGGTCCGGTATGGTTAGTTGCGTGGCAAGCTTATTAGGATGCATTTCTAGCCTTATTCTGTATTTCATTCTCCAGGTCTTGATCTCCTCTTTTATCTATTTGACAGTCCTGATTTTGAGGTGCTCATGAATCTCCGATGTTTTTATAAACCACGGACAGTTGGATATTTGTTTCAAGATGTAACTTTGAACCCTCTGTATGATATATATGTTAGAGTCACACGCCGAACCCCATAGTTGAATCCCGTATGTCCAAATTTAATTATTCATATGGTAATTTTTCTGCAAAGTTTAAGCTGCTACAAGATCCCAAGTTCATCTACACTCATACATTCACAATACAGCGTATAATCGTAACGTTATGTATGTGTGAGTAGCTTATTCAGACCAGTGATAGGTACACCAAAGGATGTGAATTGCCACACCGCTTGCAATTTCCACCCTCGGCCTACGACTTATTGATTCATACAACTTCGACCCCACAGTCTCCTTTTTCACCTTATAAACTCCATTTATTGTTAAATCGGCACGTACTAATCAATCAATCAAAATCATTTAATCATATAGATAACACAATGTACACTTATGAACGCCATAAAATAAATAAATTAAATGCTTATGCTTCTAATTTTACATTTACTGCCAGTTCTCAAATCAAGGGCGTAGAACGAAAGAGAAGAATTTACGTACCAGAAATGTATATTGTTAGGAGAACTATTCAGTGTATATCCTGTACGAAACACTAAGTCATTTTCCTTAATAGCATAACGTCGTTTGAGTAAGATGAAAGGCCGCGCAGCATAACTAAGGTGGTAGCTTTAACCGGGTAACTGGCGGATAATCAATTATCTGTTGACCGGCTGCATCCGGCTGGGATGAAACTATGATGGAACAGATAACTCGGAAATCTCATATAGCTTGTTCTATTGTGTATTCATTTCATTTATGATTAAATCTATATAAGTTGATACAGCAATAATTAGCTAGTGTTTATTACGTATTATTAACGTAACGTTTATTATTATACGAATACCTCCGTGGCTTAGTGGTTAATTTAGTTGACGTATAACTGGATATCCAGGGTACGATTCATAGCGATCAAAATTCAGATATAGAAAGCCTATATATATAAACTTTCTCAGAAATGCCACCTACATAAATCATCATTATTATTATTGCAGATTAATTAAATTCGAGGTCTGTATGAAGGAAAACCTGTTCCTTTTCCCTAAATAGTACATTAAATAGATATTGCGAGACAACAGCCTAACGCAACTAATAATAATACCTAAATCATAATATCCTCAAATGCATATCTTCGAAGGAAATAAGCAAAACGAAAAAACGTACACACACACTTGCACACTTTTACATTGCATACTCCCACATACACCTCTATCAGCAAATTTGCAGCAACATTGTCTTTGTCAGAACTTACTTTGTCGTGTAAGGTGTAACCCGTCTTTAATTTAAACATTGTAAATATAATAATATAATTGATTGGATATACATACATATTATAGATAGATAGACATATAAATACATATTTAAACACCCAAGACCTAAGCACAACACCAAATGCTCATCACATCGATGTTTGTCTCAGCCGGGGATCGAAACCGGGACCCATGGATTCGCAGTCAGGGGTACTAACCACTAGACCAATGAGTCGTTAAATATATGTTTCTATAAAAAATTTATTGTTTATAAATAAACAATTACATAACAAAACGACCCAAACTATTTTTAAAGACCAAATCCTATACATCAAGTTCAAATAGTTGGCCAATCCCGAGACACTAATATATTGGCAAACTTAGGGCTTCGAGGCGGGCAATCACGATAAAACAACCACAGAAACTGACACCAACAAATCTCTAGCCCCTTATCTTTCAATCCGAGCCCGTAGGAATTTAACCCGAATGATTTCCGTGTCATTAACCCTCGCCCTCACTAAGCAAGACAGACAACATCAGATTTAGATCGCTATCGAGAAATTCTTGCAACTCAAAGATCAACCGAACACTGAATACGAGTTATCAACCACGGACGCGAAGAAATCGTGCTATCTCTCAGTAATGCAGGCTTAAAGGCTCCAATCAAACTAAATAAAGCCTTTTAATCGCGTTTCCATTGTGTATCTACATCTGTGGAGTTTCGTGAGTGGGATTAGTCTTCAGACTATTTACTGTCTCGTTACCTCAAATGACTCCAAATGTGAGATTGCTTAAGCTGCACTATCGTTACAATCTATTTAGCTTTTCTTGGTCGTTTATTTAATGTGTTTGAGGTAGTATTTTGAAAACTGTAGTTTTGGGTGGCATTAAGCCAAACAATAAAAAAGAAAAACATATGAATAATGTTTTAATATTCGGTTAAAATATTTTTTTTATTATAATTAAGATCAAGCATTTTAAATGAACTAAAGTGTGAGTTTTGAAGTGAAACTTCTTTAGGTGCATGACGGTAAATTTTTACGAAAACGTCACGAAGATGTGCAGCGTTTTTGTCGAAGAAAAGGGAGAGAGCGATTGAGACCGATTGAGAGAGAGTGAGAAGGGATAGATTATAGAAATTATATTTGTAAAATTAAAATTTCGTAAGAGAATTTATGAAATATTAGTACTTATTTTATAGTTTATGCAAAATAATTTGTTGAATTCTCAAATGACGAATTGTAAATTAAAATGCCACGTGTTTTTATTATTGAAGAAATAAATTATACAAATTAAATTTATAATTTGTATTAATTTTCGACACTTTAAATATTTTAATGACAATTAAATTCATTAAATTCCTAACATATCTTCCTTTTTCCCTGCCCCTAAGTCTCGGAATTTATACAATTCTTAATCTGATCTACAATCAACAAACAATCGTTCAGATAAATATGAACAAGACTTAAAAATTAGTTTGCCAAAGAAGTTTCACTTCTGACATATGCACGTACTTTGTAGGCACGCACATTTTTTTATAATTTATTTTGATTTATTTGAATTTCTTGACATTAGTTCACAATAGGCATAAGTTGACCGGTTGATTTTATTAAATAACTAATTCTATATTGCGATAACGAACTCGCGTTGACTCAATCAAATAACTATCATGTTATTTACTAAAATGTTCCATTTTCAAATGCCATAATAGTGTAGCTAATGTATAAGTTCGTTCATTTATTACTGTGCAATAGTCCGTTTCACAAAAAAATAACACCATATTATCTGATTGCGACAGTTTTCTTACAAGGCGTATCTAAAGAACTCATCTTTATGGATCAAGCTCCGAAGAACTAGACAGAAAACGTAAAAATAAGTAACATCTCGACGCTTACTTAACAGATTGAGACAAAACAAAGTAAGATTTTTATTCTTGAAATTTGTATAATAACACTGCCAAGCTTTTTGCATGAAACTTTTGTATAAAACTATTACAACTTTATCTCTTATTTACATAGATTTCTTTTATCGCATTCATTGTTATATATAAGTATACTAGCTGACCCGCCAAACGTTGTTTTGCCATGTACTCGTACATTATTTCTAGGAAACATTTTTTTAGTTCAATAAAAATAACTATCTGTAATAATAAAAAATGGGGTTGATCATAGAGGGGTGACCATAGGGGTTGTATGTACTTCTGTATGCTGTATCATAAAAAACCTGTCTAAAAAATAAAAATATTATTTTTGGGGTGGACACTCCTTATCACTAAGGGGTTTGAAATATAGATAGTTGCCGATTGTCAGACTTACTGCATATCTATAAAAAAAATATACGAATCGGTCGAGCCGTTTCGGAGGAGTATGGGAACGAACATTGTGACACGAGAATTTTATATATTAGATTAGATATATTTACTAACAAATATTTTTA
The DNA here is from genome assembly GCA_963693345.1 of Pieris melete. Lineage (NCBI taxonomy): Eukaryota > Metazoa > Arthropoda > Insecta > Lepidoptera > Pieridae > Pieris > Pieris melete. The sequence goes on along the minus strand of CAVNZK010000043.1, from coordinate 1,669,840 downwards.
TTAATTTAATAATTAAATCTTATAGTAGAGAAATACACTAATTGCATCTGGACTTAATACTCCAAACAATTAATTATTGTTACTGCCAACGTTCCTATTTATCTTAAGTTTCCCCGCTTCATTTACACATCTATTCATAAATACACTTCAAGTATTTATTAAGCTTTGTAATATGAATTTATTAATATAAAAGTGCATATCCATTATAATACTTTCAATTAGAATCACTGTATAATATTAATTATAACTTTGTTTAATTACTCGCAGTTTGAAAGAGGTTCTACACATTAATTATCTGTGGCCGTCTTAAAACTGACACGAGCTTAACAAATATCGAAGCGGTCTCTGTAAGGATTCTCTGCCGGGGTTAGTGCTTAGTCATTGCAGAAAACAAAAGACAACTTCGAACACCAAAACAATTAAGGCAACTTATGAGAAATTTAGTTAGAAAGCTTAGAAGCCGTATGCCTGATATTTCACGTCGGCAATCCTTTAAGCAAAACGATATGACATATTTTTACTCCATGAATAAAATGTTATATTTTGGGTAGCCGTTTGTTAAAACATTGTATGTACATAAATAATAGCTTATTAAATCATTGCATGGTTAAGCGTGTATGGAGAACTGAAAAACTTTAAATTGTTTTTTTCTGGTTTTACAATTAAATGCATAATTAACTACCAAGGATTCTTTTTTACTGTAATAGGAGGCAAACGGTATCACCTTAAGTGATACCGCCGCCCATGGACACTCACACTGCCAGAAGGCTCGCAGTTGCTGGCCTTTCAAGGATTGGTACGCTCTTTTCTTGAAGGACCCTAAGTCGAATTGGTTCGAAAATACTTCAGTGGACAGCTGGTTCACATAGTGGTGGAGCGCGGCAAAAACTGCCTTAGAAAACGCTCAGTTGTGGATCGAGCGACGTCGAGGTGATACGGATGGTATTTTGACTTGACGTCCGATAGTGAAACTCAGCTGCCGAAAAAATTAGACCGAACAACTCCTCTGAATATCTTACATGATTTCCTTTGGCTAATATTTCATATTTTATATAATTAATATTGTAATAAGTATGTATTGAAGTGTAAAAGCAATGAACCTATTTGGAGATAGCTTTTACTGTTTTAATCCTTAAATAACCTTTATCTAAACTATATAATAGCCTTGTAATATTATTCTCATCCATCATTAAACTAACACGTATATTAAAAAAGTCGGTGAAAATCGCTCTTTGGAAAGTTAAACCGCGGATCAAAGTTTTCTCGTGGGACATGAAACTTGACTCGAATGATAAGATTAAAATATTACATCGGCTACAGAAACTTCCTCTGGTATCGTTTGACACAGTTACACTGCAGAGGCTAATATTAAACTATAATATCAAATAAATAATTTATGAGGCTATTATAGCATCATTTTATCATTGTCAAATTATTAAAAAACCAAGATGACGTCTGACACAGAATTTCATAGATCTATGGAATAAATTTATCAGTTATTATGTTAAAACATAAAGATTTTTTAACTTTAAACTCTCGTAATACATTAAGCGTTATATCAGATAAACAGTTACCAAATAAAAAAACTACTTGTATGATATGAAGATCGACAATTAATAGTCACTTCTTAAACATCACTGTACGATCAGTGCACCATCTTACCTCACTATTACTATTGTAATGTTTGTTTGTTTTTATAATTGTTAAAACACAAGTAGCAAAAACCGACACAGAACTGTCACATTGGTAATAACTGTTAAGATTATATTATAAAATGAAATTTTTACACAGCTTTTCTTTAATACATTTCTTAAATTTATTAAACGGCAGAGATAAAAGAGCCTCTGGGATTTTATTAAAGAAAAGTATTCCTTTTCCCAAAAAAGAATTACTAACTTTAGATAGTCTACTACGGGGAAATTGCAGCCTGCGTTTCTTCCGAGTATTAACATTGTGCGTATGTTCTATTCTAGTAAACTTATCATAATTTTTGTATACATACATAATATTTTCATAAATAATTGCGAGGGAAAGGTAAGTATATTAATTTCCTTGAATATATCTCTCAGAGATTCCCTACATTCTAAATTATAGATTGCACGAATAGCCCATCTATATAGATGGTAATAAATAAATAAAATCTTTTTGTAAAATAGTTTTGACGCGTACACTTAAAAACCCTGTAAAATTGGAGGTTAACATAGTATATTAGAGGAATAATAGAACTAATTTGGCCGAGTGGAAGAGATGAGCATAGAAAGCTGAGCAGAGGCCCCCAGGCGTCATCTAATGAGCATCCTGAACCTCACAATGTACCGAGATGATATTTCTCGGTACCCGCCGTCTATTATAATATTCCAAGCGAACGCCTCTGGCGCACTTGCAAGCCTTTTCTACTATGTTTCGCAATATTCGTGGGTAAAAGTTAACTTCTAATTCCTAAGCAAGCCCTCTTAAATCATTCGGGATTCAGCGAAATAACGCGCGATATATTACATAATGGCTTTATTCAGTGTTTAGTTTGGAGCACCTTGTTTGGAATACCTAACATTCTAACACGGATACATGTTATTTCCAAAGTTTAGTTGCCGTTATACGAATATTGCTTGTGCATTATATCTAAATCTGGTATCTTCAGTACAGCGTACTTAATTTGACAGCAATGGACAATTAAAAATGATTTTATACAATAATCTTAATATGTACAATTTTTTTATCACAAGAAGTATATATTATGGAGCTGTGTTGGCCTAGTAGCTTCAGCATTCGACTCTCATCCCTGAGGTCGTAGGTTCGATCCCCGGCTGTGCACCAAAGGAATCTCTTTGTGCTCATTTAACATTCGCTCTAACGGTGAAGGAAAACATCGTGAGGAAACCAACATTTCTTAGACCCAAAAAGTCCACGGCGTGTGTCAGGCACTGGAGGCTGATCACCTACTTGCCTATTAGATTTAAAAATTATCATGAGATCAGAATTCTGAGGCCCAGACCTAAAAGAGGTTTATTATTTGATTATACTAATAAATAGTACTTGTTTTTAATTTTGTTTCTAAATTGGTTGTTACATATCCATTGCACTCCTTTTGCCCGGCATACCCAATAACAGTACCCCTCTTACGCAACTACGTTATATAAGAAAACGGGCAACAGAGACCAGAAGCTTTTGATCGGATACCTCATATCGGACCGGTCAATTCTCATCTAGTTAAGTTTATAACACATATTATTCGTCGTGCACCTAATATCGGGCCGATTAAATAGTTGTATTTAGTCATTATTGTGAAAGTAATAATTAATTAAAGTAATTTCAACACATTTTGTTTTTTTTAGGGATTCACCGCTGCCCCTCACTTAATTTGGTCGTTAATCTTATGAGGGCATTGTCGTTATATATAAAAACCCAAATAAATAAAAGATTCAATTGGTATTGGAAATGCTTTATTGCGTCTTTCAATTTCAATTTATCACTTAACATCAGGTGAGCCTCCTGCCCGTTTGCCCCCTATTCTATAAAAAAAAAAAAAACAAACACTATTCTATACATATAATCTTAACAAAATCCTTACCACCATTAAGTATATATTTTGAGAAATGGAAGCTATGTCCTTGCATCTCCATACATTCAGTGAATGCCAGTGCTTCACCTAAATCCGACCTAATCTCGGCTTACGAGAGATCTCAGGAATCGTTACCTCTACCGTGATAACGTTTTCCATTTACTGTATTTTATACGTATTATTATAAAAGGTATTTATAAAATACATTTGCCAATGTTTTTAATGCTTATAAAAGTGTAATAGTTTCTTTAATTCAAAAATAACCAGTAGTACAACCTTCGTCTTGATCATATATCTGTTTTGTAGTGATTAATTGTTCTTAATAGGCATGTAGGTGATGACCGTTCTGTGCCTGAATTGATTTATTTGGCCGGTTTGACCACGATGTTTTCCTTCACTGTCGAGTGAGTGTTAAATCAGCCTAGAAAAAACGTCTATGCACCATCGAACCTACGGATTCAGAATCACACGCTCAAGCTATTAGGTAATTTACTAATTACTCACTTTAATAATTACTTATAGATACATATCTCTGAACTCCTTATAAATAGATTGAATAGTTTCTCCAAATCTCAAAATACACGCGCATCAGCTTAAGCTGCTAGTGTGTTTATATACATAATAATAATAATACATATACTATTGTGGGACTGTCCAGCACTGTGTCTAAATGGTCAATGCACCTGGCAGATAGCCTGGTGGATGCGATTCCCGATAGACCTTTTATGTGTGCAAGTATTTGTTGTGGAATTCGACAGGACATCGCAGCAGTGCCGTAATTATGTCATTAAAGTTTGACAGTCCCATGATACTTGATAAATTAAAATTGTATAATTTATGTGAATCAATCAAATAACGCTCAGCAAGTTCGCATAACCCCTATCGCCACAGATTTATTATATTTTATTGCAATAACAATTTTTAAAGAAAAATCCTTAATTTTCTGTAAAAAAATATTAATGTTTAATGTGTATATGTATAATGTATATATGTATAATGTATATATAATATGTCTTATGTAGTTGCGTCCATCAAAACAAAGAATAAACACGTTACGAAAGAAAATTGTCAATTTGAAATGTGAATGTAAAAAGTAATTGTATCGGAGTATTGGAAATCCAGGATTCGACACGGCTCCACATTTTCCATCTTGCAACTTGATGGAGAAATAAGCTCTTGAAAGACAAATAACTTCACAATATTGTTAGAAAAATCCAGACATAATTCAATTAAAAATGTTGTGTTAAGTATGGTTTTAAATTTATATTAAAAGCTTTTTTGTTTGGAATTGAAGTTTCATAAAATCGCGATTTGATTCCCAAATAGCATTATCTCACTATACTATACACAATGCCTCCTTAGCTCAGGTGGTGACTCAGTGCTTTATTCAAGAAGTTTTAAGTTTGAATCCCGAGGAAACAAAAATTAAAATATGTATCTGTCTGAGTTCGGCTCCCGACGTCACAATTATTGTTTCTGTTTAAAAGAATACAAAGAAAAATTATCAATGACTTAGGCCATCTTTTTCAGTCGTTAGTTTGAAACAATATATTTTGCTTCATTCGAAGCTTTCATAAAAGTTCTGAAGACAACTTTCAAGGATTATTACTTTAAATCAATAATTCAACGTTGGATTCCATTCTCTATAAAATTGTGCGGGAAGCCAATAAGACTATCGAAAACAAAAAGTTTTCTAACTTTGTTCCGAGTGTCAACTAAACTTCCACAAACGAGAAAAGGGAACATGAAAAATATTTTTAGTCCTGTGATTACACCAGACATATACGAGTGATTCAATTGAAATATATTGAACGGGCTCTCAAGCATTATTTTGACATTTAAACGTTCCTTGTATCATTACTTTGTTGAAAGCAACACGGAAAACTTTTGAAGAGAAATAAAAAATGTCTACTAATATAACTAATTGTTATTTCGTACCGTTAGATAGCTTACGTGTTAAATCGGATAAAAAGCATGTAATCCCAGACGAAAATAATAATGTTTACATAGCATTAGCGCGTCTGTACGTTAGGGTGAGATTCAAAGTCGAGACATAGCGCTTAGCAAAAAGTATTTATGTCAAAAACGTATTGACTTTGACATATATATTACAACACTTTTGCAGTTATGTTGTAGCTGAGAGATAAACGTTTAATGACAAAAACAAATCTTGTATATTCATATGATAGTCCTAATTTGATGTGTTTAAATAAATTATACATTTAAATTATTTTGTATGACCGCCAACCTCGAGAGGCACATCAAGAAGAAGAAGAAATAAATGATACAATGTGACTCTTCTTGAGAATTTCTCAGGCTAGTAAGTAGCTACCTATATATATGAATAACGCTACATTCAACGTCTGTACGCTTATGGTCAGATTCAAAGTCGAGACTTAGCGCTAAGCAAAAAGTATTTATGTCAAAAACGTCGTTGACTTTGTCATAAATATTACAACAATACTTTGTCAGTTATGTTGTAGCTGAGAGATAAACGTTTAATGACATAAACAAACTTCAAAACCTTTGTAATTCGTAATCTAAGTCTGAAACCTGGGAACGCTTGATTGTATTGTACAGGCTGTGAGTCGCTTTCACGCCGGGTCTAAGCGGGACCATTTCATGAACTAATCCGCTCCAGAGAGGCATTAGCGAAGCCGAGCCAATGCATTGTCATGCTCTTATTCTGACGCTTTTAGACTTTACACTTTAAGATACTTTACGATGCCGATAATATAAGAAAAGAGTTTAGAAAAGTTTGATTAGCAATGAAATTTAGCTTACGAAACACCGATCCTTTTGTAAAATTTTAAAACTATAATGCACAAGAAATTATTTGAATTTTAGAATTTATGGTAATTAAATATTTATTTTTGTCATAACTTTTAAAAAAATTAAACAGAACATGTTTAGTATATTAAGTTTTGAATGTCGATGTAAAAAATAATATAATTTGTATTTATTGGATTTCAAAGTTCTTCTTATTTTAAAGTTTTGAACTTCTAGTTCATCTTGGGGACAGAGTCGAGATTTAATAAAAAGCTTACTTCCGTATGTCTGAATGAGTTTTTGAGTGAAAGGAGTCATACTTAGTGCTAGATTTTGAGGTTGATCGTAGAGGGGTGAAAGTTAGGGGTTGTATGTATTTTTTATTGCTGTATCATAAAAAAATAGAAATTAAAAATTTTGTCTAAAAAATAAACAATAAAATTTAGGGGTGGACTACCCCTAACATTAAGGGGGATGAAAAATAGATGTTGGCCGATTCTCAGACATACCCAATAAGCACACAAAATTTCATGAGAATCGGTCAAGCCGTTTCGGAGGAGTATGGCAACGAAAACTGTGACACGAGAATTTTATATATTAGATGAAGATACAGTCTTTTATAACTATTTATAGAACTATATCTTGCATCTGAGTCGACAGAATGACAAGGTAGGTAATAAAAATGTTTGCTGGATATACTTTATCATTTTAGTTAATTTATAGGAGTTTTTTTTTTTGTATGACCCATAGATATACATATATGACAGTATCTTTGCATAGCTCAATATAGCCCATAGACAAGGGGTAGCAAGAGGCATAATCCCGCCTCTTGGCTCTGAAGTACATACAGCGTTAGACAGTACAAAACTTTTACTCGGAAACACTTAGCTTAGTGAGGCTTATACAACTTGTTTAATACTTTAGAACGCTCAAATTGGACCAAAAGAGATTCATAGTAAACGTGTGAAGTCCTACTAAATGTAAAATAAAACACTATTTATTTTGTTGATTCACAAGCTATCAGCTTATTTAACACGATTCAATTATTGTTATACAAAATACCATCCGTATCACCTCGACGTCCGTCGTTCCACAACAGAGCGTTTTCTAAGGCAGTTTTTGCCGCGCACCACCACTATGTGGAACCAGCTGCCCACAGAAGTATTTCCGAACCAATTCGACTTAGGGTCCCTCAAGAAAAGAGCGTACCAATTCTGAAAGGCCGGCAACGCACTTGCGAGCCTTCTGGCATTGTGAGTGTCCATGGGCGGCGGTATCACTTAACATCAGGTGAGCCTCCTTGCCTCCTGTTACATAAAAAAAAATACAAGAAAGCTAAGTTTTCTCTTGTTATGTGATGTAGCGACTAATAATTAGTACAAGAATTAGTCACTAATTCATGTGGGCGGTATTAAAATTAAGTTTTGTAAATTTATATGATATTCCTAATGAATTATTTAATGTGTTTAATTAAAATATACAATGTGAATCTTCTTGAGAATTTCTCTGGTTAGTAATTAGCTACTTATATATATAAATAACGCTACATTTATCCTAACATTAACATTTACTTTACTTTTTCTTTTAGTGTAGTATTGTATAATTCTAGTGTTACATGTAATGTAACTTTTTTGTTAATTTAGTTATGCAATTCTTGTACTTAACCTTTAGCAGGTATTACATTTTATTTCTCCACACAAGGGTTGCCCGGCAAAAATCGCTTTTTATCGGTAAGGGCGCCCGTTGCATAAGTTTTGCAAACGAGCAGGGGCCATCGCAAGACATGTCCGGCGTCTTTGAGGGAGAAGTATGCTCTTTTCTAAATAATTTAATTTAAGTAACCTTTTTACCTAACAATCGTTAATAAATAAATTTAAAATTAATATGAATTAGATTTTCAAGATAGTTATAGGAATTTAAAATATCCACTGCACTCCGGGAATTATAATGAGCCGCACACGATATCCATATTTATTTATATGCACAGTATTAATTGTTTGCGAGGTTTGAAACTTGTATACAGACGCAATCATTATGAGCCATGTGCAATCCCTTAAAAGCCTCCATTGTCTAGGATAGATTGATACCCACTGCCCATTGCCCACATATTGAAAGTATGTTCATGTTTAATATGGAAAATAGCATGCTTTTTGCATATTAAAACAAAACATACATTTTTATTCGCGTCTCCTTTTTCCCATTGTGATCCATATATGCCTTGAGATGAAAAAGTAAATACATTCCTACAGGATACAATTTTGTTTTTATTTTACTCTATTATCAAAAGTGATTAAGCTTTATAGCACAGAGATTTATGCCCGTGCCCTTTAATTGGAACCCATTCAAAGCAGATATTGGTATAAATTGGAGTGGGTCATTTCAATTTTAGTGAAATATTGGGAAATACGAGATTAATTTGAAAACCAGAATTTGATTCCACTGGCTGACCTTGTCAGGACCAACAAACTTGAAATAGGACTCGTTATATGTGTATGGTGTTTTATGTAATACGTGATATTTTTAAGATGCTTCATTTATTAATGAATTACTTGATTTAGTTTATTTATTAAAATTAAAAAAACAGTGGCGGAACAAGTAGGTGACCAGCCTCCTGCCGTGCGATTCTGTAACTCACTTTTCGAACTCACACATCGATTTACACAGCGGCGGTCGCGCTCAAATCAGTCGTAAAGCAGTCATTTTGCTATTTGGCATTCTGATAAACAATAAACTACAAGCTCCCTGCCATCAACTTTTTGAGTCTAACGCAAGCCGGATTCCTCACGATCTTTTTCTTCACCTTTCGAGCTAATGTTAAACGCTCACATAGAAAGACCCCATTGGTGCACAGCCGGACGACCTACGACCTCTGGGATGAGAGTCGCATGCTGCAGCCACTTTGCCAACACTGCGCTTTTTTTTAATACATATTTATGTAATAAGAGTCTATAGAAGTATAAGTATTTCTGTCCACCAGGACCTTGAACACAACAACTATTTGACAACGATAATATGTATATTCTTCAGGCAGCACAAAATTGTAGGCACTACAAAGGTACACCAATCCATTGAGAATTACTACTACTAAACTACTTAGCTGATGCTAAAACGTGATGAAAGCGATTATTTTTCTATAGTTGCATATACAACTTAAACCTTCAGTCAATTAATGTAGGTTGGATGTTCCTGGTTACCTTGTATTTGTGTAATAAAAAAATATAGGTAATTACTTTTTTATTGCGCATGCCGAGCACGTCCGACGCTACCCATTGTACGCTGGTTATAAATACACTTTTGAGTATACCTACAAACGATCATAATTCACACTTTCGAATAGTTATACCTTTATTTAAAATTTTGCTTGATTGTTTGAATATATAATATATCGATACACGTTAGATAAGATATTATCCCAACTATTAACAAACTGTAATTTGAGTGAGACTTTAAAAACGTAGATTATGCCTCCATTAACAATTGAATATTTCGTTCTTATGTATTTGACGCAAAATATTTTAGATAAAAACATCTAGTTACATCTTAGCGTATAAGAAACTTGTGTATTAATTTGTTAATATCTTAATGATTATTAGAATGAACGCATTATTCCTAGCTCCTCACTAGAGTACTCCTTATTTAGTACGAAAGCGTTGGTATTTTTAGTTTGCACGAACATTACGAGCGTTATCAATAACGTTTATGATAAGATTCCCTATTTCATAAGACCCACAATTCCCCAGTTCAGTCTGGAATGAAAGGCTTGTGATAGTGGTCTGAAGATGTAGCAATGTAGTATTGAGTTCACAATGGGGCCAATCACGCCACCAACTTCCAACGCCCCTGGAGGCACGTCCTCACTTCCGAGTTGAACCATAGTTGCGTTCCTAAGGTTGTTACAAACTTTGTCATTTTAGAAATGGGTAAATTATTTGATATACTTTCGCTATCCTGATTGCTTTCAATTTTGTTTAACATACATTATATATTATTAAAATTATATATACGTATTACCTTCTGGTCTTAAGTGTACTTAAAACCTTTACTTATATGTACGTCAATCAAATTTTGTGAATATGCTACTTTTAATTTTTGAGTGCGAAAATGTACCTCAATTACTAAGGATTGCAGCTTCGCTCAAGCGTAAGTACAAGATAAATAATTCAGACAATACACAAGTAAATCTTAAGTGATATGTTTAAATATACGAAAATGGATTCAACATAATGTCAAAACATTATAACATTACCATAGTTTAAGCTATTCTTTAATATAGTGGAAAATTAAACCTTAATTATTGTATAGGTTAGATTGTAATTTATGTAAAGTCGCACTCTATTTTGTGAACCTTAAAAAAAAAACATTGAAAATTATTGTTTTTTACCCTATTTCACACGGGGGTTTACTCCTTCTATTGGGGTGATATTATCAAAAACCCTTTCCTATAGCCCATATATATAATATATATAATAGCCCTAAATACAATAAAATGTATTTCTTAAATTATAATATAAAAGGAAACTTTCTATTAACGGAACTTGCAAAACAGATGAAACGCAATTTATTTTTATAGTTTTTGTTTTATATTCAATAAAGAAGCTTAATTTTAATTTGGTTTTTTGTCAATATTTTATTAATTTACCATTTGCAATTCTGTGTGAAACATTACGTCTTTTCATCAATACATTATAAATATATACAGGCTTATAGACAGCTTAGAGACCTCCCGTAGAACATTTTTTTGCAGCTGATGTCCTCATCTATCCCCAATTATCGTTTGATCCACGACATTTTGACCACCCTGTATATTTACATTATAACCACATTACATAGCTAGGTAAGCAAGGCACCTCGTTAGTACGTACATTGTCAAAGTATCGGCTAAATCTATAAGATAGTGCTAGCACAAAGTTAGCGCACGGGGTACAATCCAATGCTCTGTTGTAAATAGGTCGGCTACGTGCCTTCAATTTAACTTTATATTATATTGACATTGCAACCGTTTGAAATTTCGATAGAATGGATTAATCACCAAATTCTCTATTCTATCCGTTCAGTTACAAGTGTTTTTGATATGAATAAAACAGTCCTATATTAGCAATATAGACGTAATTATACATTTACGAATATTTCGATTTTACGAATCGAAAATTGAACTACGAGTCCCGTATGGCAAAAACGTATTGGTTTTTTATATGCAGCGGTTCGCGATAGGTGTTGACTTTAAATTTTAACGTTACAGTATAGGTATTGGTTAAAAGTATAAGGGCCTCCCAATTTATATACAGAACTAGCAAACTCGGCGAACTCCGTTTCGCCACCAGATGGCTTCGTTTTATGTAACATTTCGTTTGGTGATCCCGCTTTTCTGTTGAAACTTTTCCTGCATTTTCTTTGCTATAAACCTCACGGAGCCCGAGACCTTTCCAACGAATGCAAAACTGTGGAAATCGGTTCGTGCGTTCTGTTATAGCGTCAGGAAGGAAAACCCGACTTATTTTTATATAGTAGATTTATAACAGGATATACTGCTACAGCTCGATTGAAAGACACTAGATGCAGAGTCCGGCAAACCGATTCTCTCGGAAGTTTAGAAGAGAACATTTACACCTTATCTTTAATGCTAGACGAAGGTGTGAGAGAAAATATTTACACACAAATTGGGCCAGGGGTTCGACTATAATTATTAATACGTCTATACAAATAATATTGCAATATTATCAAATGAGTGCGTTCTCTATCGTTTTTTTTTATATTACAGTAATGCAAATCTGAGAAATTCCGATATCAATTACAGCTTTTGTATCTAACATAAACACAAATCTAAAAAGTCCCATTTATTCCGATCTTAATCACATACAGAGCACAAATCTCTTCCGTTTTTCCTAACGATAAGAACGTAGCCACTTTACGGTCCGATTCACAATCGCATCGATTTTGGGCTGTCGTTGATTATATCGAGTAGATACACATGTCGGTAAACCGATATCCATAGCCAAATAAACTAGCAAACTATTGATTACCTGTCACCAGCAGAATGAGCGCGGTATCCACTAAGACTGGACAACGCAGGGCAACATTTGTTTTATCGTATTTGTGTGATCCAAATTGAAATAAGGTTACATTAAAGTTTTGTATAATAGGGGAGGCCTTTGCGCGTAGGCACACAGAATCGGTATCGTAGATTCAGAAAAAAAATATTATAGTTATTTTTTATATACATAATACATATTTTGTATTTCTGATATATATAAATAAGAAAAAACTTTTGTATTACTTAAGATTAATAACTAGTGGTGCTGGTCTCTTGGCGTCAGATCTCAGTCATTGGTTTCATTATGATGTATCATTTCACCATACAAGTGGCCAACCAAGTGATAATTAAAAAAACAACCGTTGGTGCAAAGCTGGAGTTCGACAAACGAACACAGGGCTAAGGGAGAGAATGAGAATCGAGTCTTAGCGCGAAGTTTGACTGGGGTGTCAGACTCCCTGTATGTCATAATCCAATAACATTTTCAAGTACGGGTCAAGTACAAGGTCAGACTTAGTGCTAAACCTTGTTTCTGATTCTTATTCCAAGACTCGCACGTTGGACCGCTGAATATTTATAAAAAGCTGCACCTTCCACCAGCTATGTGTTATTATAAAAAAAAATTATGCGCCTATATATAAGTTGTGTTTTATATATAGATATATAAAAATACTTTACATAAAAATACTTTCAGTTAAAGACTCGTTTGTATACAGGCTGTAATATGAAACTTATACGAAAATGAACCAGTTAAGCTATTGGTTTAAATAGTTGTTTTTTTTTATTGTAATTTCTAACTCAAATCCTAAAGGATATATGTATTATATATATAGAATATATTAAGCTAACGTTACGTTTACAGTTCTACTCAAAAACATTTATAATTTGCAACATTTATAAGTACCAAGTTCAAGTTTTAATCTGTGGTAATTGAAATAAAATTAAAAATGCGTTAAGCGTAGATAATTACAGAACACAAAAGATATTTGAGATGAAAGTTTTCCACAGTTTTTAATAAGAAGGCTATTCACTGCATACTTTCGCTCGGACTGGGGAGGGGTGAAAAGGACGCCTTATCGCAATAACTCGTGACACCAGAAAATTAAAAGTGCCCTGTCATGATTCGGCTATCTAAGGAAACAGGGTGACTGAGCTCTTATAAAGCTTAATTAATTGGCGTTTTGGCGCAGATGGACATCTTACACTAACTTTGCGGGCAAAGAAATGCATGTCGCTGTCATACAGGCCGAAATTGAATGCATGTTTAACCACTCAAAACAATAATTATTTTACCAACACGTCTTGTTTTCAATAGAACCTGTGACCAGGTTTAGCAAGAGCCAGGAAGACATTGGTGAGTTGAGGGCTCTACGCTGCTGAGGTCATACATACTGATGTTTTGTCTTTATTTAGCTCAAGATAGTTCTTAGTATAATGCAGTAGAAATAAAGGCGTTTCGTTTAAGTATTTTTTATATATGTATTAATACGATAGGTTCAGCGAATTTTATAACTAAATAGGTACTATCAGTTACTTTAGTTAGTTAGTAGAAAGAACATATGTTTATTTGTAAGTATTTTTCTGTAACCGCGTGAAAATGATCTTTTTCTCGCAGCTTAATTCCCTGGCGATGCGTAATTTTATGGACTCTCAGTAACTTTGAATCCCAATAACTTTGTCTATTTTATATAGTTCATACAGGTTGATCTTCTAACCCGTTTTGCATAGAATTTGAATATTACTTATACATAAAAACATTGTAGTACTATTAGAATGCTGGCTAAAAGATCGAAATAATACCGTCATACTTTCTGGTGTCACAATTTAATTTAAACATTATTATACGAGTATTACAAAAATATTAAACACCTTTAAGTGGAATCCGAATGCTTTAGAAACAGAGCCGCGTATTTGCTTCTACGCGTCCTGGTATCATTAGGTACTTCATTCTATTATTATTATTACTATCTCTGGAACCATTTTCATAAATAAAACCATTAAATTGTAACGTACATAACTGGCGAGTCCCTTGTCCATTGAAAAGCGTACTTCTGTCACGGGATTTCGTACTAAAAAAAGATAATTTCTAAAAAGTCTGTTATTGCGTCTTATAGCGGAGGTTGAAATGTACCACGAAAGCCTTTTGAAGGACTGGGCACTCTCTTCTGACCCGTGAATTGAAAACCGATATACATAATAAGTATTTTTTTTTTTTTTTAATTTATTTATTAGCCGGATACAAAGTCCATTGGCAGTTTTAAAAAAGAATTATAACAAAATATCTTACACAAATAACTATACTAACTTAACATAAAATACAATCAATTTATATAATACAATGGTGAGCTTTAAATTTTCGCAACCGTGTTTTTTATATAATAGTAAATAGCTTTGAATAGGACTGGACATTTCAGTAAATCTTGGACACGGCGGGGAATTTCTATTTGTGATGGTTGACATTGATGACTACCATTTGCAGTGACTGATGAGTCTAAAGCTGATCTTGTCGGGTTATTTGCTAAAGAATTTCCATGTTTAGTCTGATTATTCTCATCAAAATCCATCAACTTTATAATATCCGTTACTAGTATTAATCGTTGAAAATTAAAGCATAATAATTATTGTTAAATAAGATTATCATATTCCTTCTGTGTAATATAATATGCTAAAAATATACTTCACTGCGCCTATTACCAATTTGAACCATACAATATTTAGAGAATATTTTGATGTATGCAACACCAACTGTTTGAAATTCTAAATAATAATACTGTCATGGTCAAGCATGACATAGACGCTGCCATCCGTCGAAATCTAGACTGGCAGTTGTCAGATTGGCGTACCCATGTTTTTTTTATTATTAATTGGAATTGGATTTTGTAAAAGGGTCATTAAAATTATAATAAATAAAACAAAACGCAAATTCCTTCAAATTAGCTAGTATACAGGTTATATAGATATGCTTAATTTACCTTTAAAATCGAAAGTTTATCATGTAATGTGCTGTTAAGATATTAGTAAACAAAATGGAGCAACAATTCTCATTGTCTTGGAATAATTTTCACGGAAACTTGAGCAAGGGTTTCGCAGGACTGTTGGGTAATGGTGAATTCGTTGATGTGACGATTGCTGTTGACGGTCACTTGCTGCAAGCTCACAAAGTTATCCTGTCAATATGTTCACCTTACTTCAAGAAAATGTTTCAATTAAATCCATGTCAACATCCAATTGGTAAAGAGTTTTATTTATGTATTTTGGTTCGTAGGTACATTTTTTTTATTGCATTAGTTTTTGCAGTTTTTAAATTTTAATAATTGTTGTCAATTAATGTCCAGTATTGTTATTTAAATGTATTTATTACACAGTCAAGAATTCTTTTGAAATTAAGTTTAGCAGTTTCTATTAATAGATAGGCAGTAAGTATTACATTTAAAATACTAACAAAAAAAATAATTTTCAGTTGTTTTGAGGGATGTCACACACAAAGCTATGAGAGATTTGTTACAATTTATGTATCATGGTGAAGTTAGCGTTAAGAGAGAAGATCTCACTAGTTTTATTGGGACAGCTGAAATTTTGCAAATCAAAGGATTAACCAATAAAGAGGTTAGTAGAATTGAAGTTTGACCCATAATTTTTTGTTTAATAAAATTTCCGAGTTTAATAAACATTTGTTATTTGATTTTAGACTGAAGATGTTTTAGAGACTGATAAGGAACCTAAAACAAATTTAGATACTCATAATGATAATCCTAACTCCGAATCATGTGCCTCAGATATGTATGATTCATCTCCAAATGATACCCCAGAAACTTATGATATAGATATATTTAAACAAAGAAATTTACTTGGTAAACTGCAGCAAATCAGTGAATTAAAAAGAAAATCAGAAGAGCTTCTAAGAACAAACTATTATGGTGATATACTTAATGCAGAAAAGAGACAAAAGTTGAATGAAATCTCTACACGAAGTATAGCTTTTGAAAAGAATTTGAAAAAAATTTATGATGAGAATCCTGTTGACATAACCACTTCAATAAATCCAAATATACAAAGCCCAAATAAAAATATGATTGAACGAAATAATACTCAAAATGTTCCAGATGATTCTGTTGAGCTTAAGACTGAATGTGATGACAGTGATATTATAGTATCAGATCCAGCTGTTTGCACATCCCATGATAAATCGGAAACTAAGAAAAACTTGATGATGCCATTAGACTTGCAGACACCACAAGACAGTAAGTATTTTTAAATCTGGTTAAAATGGCACATTTCAGGCCGATTTCATAATACATACATATCATTTCATGGGTTTCTGGAACTTTTAATTCTAATAATTATATTTTACCAAAACATAATAATTTTCTCTCTCAGCCCTTAACCCATTAGATGATATTAACATATACATTTACTTTTCATCTTTATTGCTTCTGTAAATAGATTGTGTTGAAAATGCAATTAATTTTTTTCATTAAATGTGTTGCATTATTTTCTTTTTTGCAAATCTTTCATTGAAAACACGATGGCATTTTCAACATCATCACATATTATTAATATAAAGTCATTTGAAAATGCCCATCGTGATTTCAGATTGTGCCGGTCTCAGTGCATTTTTTATGGATCTTAGACATTTAGTGAATGGGAAAGTGTCAAAATCAATGGTAAAACCTGTTTATGAAGAGTATGCCAGGCCAGGGCTAGACCACCATCTTGTAACAATACCCCAAAAAGAAGATGGGAAGAAGAAATATCCACAGCGGTCTTGTCGTCTTTGTTGGCGTATAGGAAAACGTCGAGACACAAGATTCATGTGTAGTGCTTGTGAACTACCATTTTGTAAATCACCATGCTTTGAAATTCATATGAATGATGTTTATAAAGTATCAAAATTTCCAGGAGATTATTATGCTAATTGATGCAATTACTCATTAAATTTACTATTATAGAGAAGCTTATTAACAAGTGATACAAAAGCACATATAAAGAATCAAAGATTCAATATATTTGGGACCAAATTAAATCATAAATATATATTTTCATACAACCATTTAAAAATTCATTTACAAAGTACATTATATACACATAAGATTAAGTACATATACATTAAATGTAAACCTATAAGCTATTTAAATAAGCTGTGATATAAGACGGCTTTTGTGTGCCAATATACATACATACCTTTTTAGTTGGTGCCATTCCTTTGCCATATTTTCATGAGACTTTCTTTTTGCTCATATTCTAGTCTTAATTTTTGTATCATATTTTTCTTGTATTATTCGACTATGTGTGAGTTGTGTGAGCTTATTTTACATTTTTAGATCTCCAATTCGGATTATTTGGCAATTTGTGATTGCGTTTTAAAAAATAACATTCCATGAAATTAGTATTATACAAATTTATGTGAGCATAGGGCTAAGCTATTTGTGTGATTTTTATACATTTTGATGTGTTTTATATCCATATTTTGATAAATAAAAAATTAAAGATATTTGAGTAATTTTTTTTAATCCTCAATTTATTCACGGTTCATATTTTTTTAAATCTGCTGCATGTTTATCTTACAGATGCATTATCTCTAGTAGTCAATGGATCTGACAGTCAACTACCAGTGCGATATAAATACATTTACAGTAGAAAAGGACACAAACAATTAGTGCATATGAACTTTGTGTATACAAAACATTCAACGACTCATGGAAAAACTTCATGGAGATGTGTGCAATACTTTTCACTAAATAGATGTCCAGCTACAGTTGAAACTATAGATGCCATGATTTATGCAGTGAATCATCAACATAACCATGAAGATTGTTACGAAAAACTCGTAAGAAATAATGTCTATGAAATGGACACTGCGAAATAGTAGTTTTGATACTTTTGTAGTTATTTTTTTATTGTGTTCGTACCATATATAAAACATTGGTATTAAGAAAATATAACCTTTTTGTTTACATATAAAGCGAAACAAATAGAATAGGATTTTGAATTAATTTTTTATTAAAAACATTTACAGACTAAACATTAAAACTTCAATCTATTGTTTAATACAATTTCAAATGTGTAAAGTTCCTACTTTGATTCTAAGCTGTATATACTTACTATAAGAATAATGTATAACTTCAGGATCATATTATTTTTAACAAAACTTGGAGCTAATTAGTGAAAACTAATTATGCTTGTTAATTTTTATTAAAAAAAACCTATCTCCAAAGTATTATTTGTAATTCCAACATACTGTATAACAAGTTAAGAATATTGTATTACATTGTAAGTTAATTCTCTATACAGGTGTATTTAGTACTAGTCCATGCTGCATATCGAATTTGATGCGTAGAATTACCTTGTTTGGCCAGTCCATAATATTTTTATTAAAATAGGTTATAATTCTAATCTACCAAATCCTCTATTACCGTCATCGTTATCAAATTAAAATACGGTTTATCAATCGTGACAAAGTCAAATATTCTTATTATTTTTGCTTGGATATTTCCTGGGACTACACCTGTATACCATTTCTAGTCTCAAACCTATTTGTTATATTATTTTCCCACTAATTAAGACTTATGTAAAATGAAACAATTTATATATAAACATGGTTTTATTTACACTAACAATATACAGTTCACTTTTTTAGTTTCTCTGGAACAATGGTAGTTGCCGCCTTTCTTTTCCTTGGTCTATGCTTTTTACTAAAACCAACACCTGGAAAAGTAAATGGTATAAGTTAAAAATGTAAATAAAAATTTAGACTACAAATTGTTTGCAAGCAGTTTCTGCCCACTTCACTTACGACCAAGAAATTAATACAAGTAGCAAAAACAAATACGGAATAAGTTAATCTTCCCCGGTTTAAGCGGCACTTCTCGATGGCGACCGTAAGTTAACTATTTACACTAAAGAACCCAATAAAGCTTTTATTCATACAGGTAAACAAGTACACTTATGAACGTCAACAGAAAATATGTTAAATTGACATTTACTAGAAGTTCGCAAGTCAAGGGCGTAGAGCGGGCAAGAAGAAACTCTCCGCCACTCTTTTTAAGCGCTAAGTTTTGAGTCATACAAATTGTTCGAACTGGAGCAAATCAATCCCAAGGATTAGGATCATTTAAATATTAATCAAATTCGAACGTTTGATTTCGTTTAACGAAAGCTTTGAATTTATTTAGTGATAATTCTCTAATTTCGCTTGGGAGAAAAATGAATACAATTTCCATATAAGGAGTAGTTTATCTTCTGGAGCCGGGGTCTTTATTTATGAATTAAAATAAATAAAATCACTTTATTTGACGAAAAAAACAATAACATTTTGTACTTACGTTCTAAAGGTTATAAACATACAATATACAACGAATCTTTGTGTTCTCACTATTAATTTTGGTTAATCTCGTACATAAAATAATTATATGTGCACTAGCGTTTAAACTAGGCCTAGCCTGTATCTTAAACGCTAGTTCCTTGCAGAACAAAGAAGAATGAATGACGCCTTTATTTCAAACAACCAAGTTCTTACACCTAATAACTAAATCTTAAGGTGGCGACTGACATTGAATTTTCGCTTGCTGTGAGCACGTTACAAGTCGAATATTCGGGATGTCATTACACTCGGCTGTTGGTTATTTGGCGAATCTCTTTTAATTGATTCATTAAAATCGGTCGGCCAGTCGCTGCCTTAAAGGTCCAACGAACGACTAGTCAATCTAGATTAGTCGGCAAATATAGTCAAAGCCATTCTCAAAGTTTTTATATTGACCGATGATTTCTTGTTTTTTATTTATAATACATAAGTTCAATCTACCACTTTCATGTCTCATTCTGAATAAATGTATTGTCTATACACGCTTTTTTTTTTTTTTATCAATCGTTCTTTTTGCCTTAGAAATTCGATCATATCCTCCATGTACGGTTTAGGCACTCGCCCACCGCACAACCCTCCCAAAGGCCGAGAACAAATTTAAATTAAATTAAAACTTGCCCTCGAACCGGGAATCGAACCCGGTACCCCTCACCTAGCTGCTACTTAATAAGACCGCTAGGCTATGAGGCCCCCCTATACACGCATACGTCTTGGGCAGTTCTTCTCCATAGTGGGCCTGCTACTTTTTTAAGATCGTCTTCCCATCGGATCAATGGTCTTCCTCGGTTTCTTTTGCCTTGTCTTGGATACCATTCTATAATATCTTTGGTCCATTTACCTGTATTATCTCTTAGCGTATGGCCTGCCCATCGCCATTTTAATTGTTTCACACTGTATTCTATATTTTCTAGTGTCGGCCTATTTCTTATTTTCACAAGACTTACTCTTTCCCGTCTTTTGATTTTTAACATGCTTCGTTCAATCCCTTGCTGGCACACTCTCAATTTTTGTATATTTTTTTGTGCTATTGACCATGTTTGGCATCCGTAAGTCAAACAAGGTTTAATGCATATATCAAAAACTTTGATTTTAAGTCTCTGAGGTATTTCGTCATTTTTGATAATACCTTTCAGGGACCAGTATCTTTTCCATGTACTTGCTACTCTTTGTTCTACTTCTTTATCCGTCATTTTCTTGGGGGATATAATTTGTCCTAGATATGTATATTCAGTTACGTATTCGATTACTTTTTGATCTACTTCTATCTTTTCATGCGCTCTGTTACTTATTATTTTAGTTTCGTTTGTGTTTATTTTTAAGCCCACCACTGCACTTTCTTGGGCTAAATCTTGAAACATTTTTTGTAATGTTATCGGATCTTCAGCTGTTATGATTAGGTTAGCCGAAAATCTTAGGTGATGTAGACGTCGCCCATTGATGTTAATACCTTGCGTGTCCCAATCTAATTTACGGAAGATTTGTTCCAACACTGCGGAAAATAGTTTCGGTGATAGTGGATCTCCTTGTCTCACGCCTTTATTTACTTGGAATTCTTCTCCCACTCTTTCCAGTTTTACTTTTGCAGTAATATTTTTGTAGATTTTTTTAATAATATTTATATATTTGTTATTGATTCCCTGTTCTTTTAGTGCAATCCAGAGATATTCATGTTTGATCGAGTCCAATGCTTTCATGTAGTTTACGAAACCTATATAATATGGTTGATTGTATTCGTTACATTTTTCAACAAGTTGTTTTATTACATGTATGTGGTCTAATGATGAGAAGTTTTTTCGAAATCCAGCTTGTTCTCTTGGTTGTGATTCATTTAATTTATGTGTGATTCTACTCAGAATAATTTTTGAAAATATTTTATATAGGTTTGGCATTTGATTGATTGGCCTGTAGTTTTCGATTAATTCTGTATCTCCTTTTTTATGTCTCAGCGTAATAGTACTCTTCGTCCATTGTTGTGGTATTTGTTCTGTCTCTATAATTTCGTTATATATTTTTGTTATTATTGGTAATATTTTTGGCATAGTTCCCTTAATTACTTTGTTATCTATGTTACCTTCCTCTGGTGCATTAGAGTCTTTTTGTGTTTTAATAGCTTTCTCCACTTCACTTGGTAGTATTAGGGGTATTTGTTGTTCTTCCCGTTTCGTTTCATTTTGGTAGTCTATTGTTTCTGTTTCTTGATATTCATACAAGTTTTTGAAAAAATCCGTTGCGGTCTCTATTACGTCCCTTCTTACCGTATTGTACTTTCCAGTCTTTATGTTTTTTAATTTAGGGATCCATTTTTTTTCAAGTTTCAAAGTTTTCTGTGCGTTTTTCACACTTCCTGTTCTTTCTATGTGTTCTATTATAATAACTGAACTAATCTTTTTTTTATGTTTTCTTATGCTTTCACTTATTTTTTTACTTATGTCTTGTATTTCTTTATTGTAATTTTTGCGATCTAACAATAGCCCTTTCCTTATATTCAATAGCTTTATCGTTTCGTTACCAAGATTTCTTCTTTGTTTATGGTATTTTAAGTTATCCTGTAATTCTACTAGGTGTTTTTCTAATATATTGTATTTACTTTGTATATCTTCATTTTCATTGTTTTCTATTTCCGTTTTTAATTTCTCCCCAAAATCTTCTAATTCATTTTCAGGAATGGAGAATGGTATTTCCCAGTTTCTTAATTTTATGAAATGTCTTTTTTCCGTTGATTTTATAATCCCTCTTAGAATTCGATGATCTGAATTAAAATTAAAGGTATTTATTACATGTACATTTTTAAATACACGTGGTTTGTTTGTAAGAATAAAATCTATTTCGTTATAGGTTTTAGCATCAGGAGATACCCAAGTCCATTTTCTGTTTTTGTTTTTTTTAAATAAAGTGTTTGTAATAGTCAGATTAAATTCAAATGCAAAGTTTATTAATCTATTTCCATTCTCATTCCTTTTACCAAAGCTGTGTGGGCCCATGATTCCTTTTTCTTTTTCAGTGTATTTTCCGAGTTGACTATTAAAATCTCCCATTATTATTAGATTACTATATTTAATATTTACTAATGTAGAGGTAAGTGTTTCGTAGAACAAATTTTTATCCTGTTCGTTTGTTAGTTCATGTGGTGCGTATATTTGGACTATTGTCCAGTCCTTTTTGTATCCTGGTAATTTTACAACTAATATAGCTATTCTATCGGAAACGCCTATAAATTGCTTAACTTTGTTTTTTAGTCCCATTTTTACTATAAACCCAACTCCATTCCTTCCTTTCCCCAAGCCCATGTTAAAGTGTATATATCTATTATCAATTTCCTTTATGTATTCTTCTTCCCTTCTAGTTTCGCAAATTCCAATTATATCCCAGTTTATTTTTTCTACTGCTTGTTCTAGCTCTATTAGTCGCTCTGTTGATTTTAGGCTTCTGACATTAAGTGTGGCAATAAAGAGTTTTGAATTTTGTTTTCTTCTTTTATTGTTTTTTCGTTTTTCTGTGGTTTTTTGTTTTTCCTTGACAACTTGATTTTTCTTGGTTTTTTGTTCTGGAGGATCAAACAAGAATAAAATTAAATATAAAAAAAACATATTGTATTGAGCATTGCTAATTTGACTTTTGTTCAGCAAATTAAACTAAGTAAAAGTACACTTCTAGTACGCTACGTATTTTCTGAAAATAATGGCTTTAATAAGTAATAGTAAAAATAAAGCAGGCCATGACTAGGAACGTACAAACCATAAAGAAATATATATGTACATATATTATATATATATAAAATAGATATATATATAAAATGAATTGCTTTTCGTTTGTTACGCTAACACTCGAGAATAGCTGGACCGATTTAGCTTATTACGATCTAGAAATATTTGTGGAAGTTCAGGAAATGTTTTTTTTAACGGTGGGTAACATAACTGAATAACAAAACTGAACGACAGTTGAATTTTCCAATAACAACTGTTACCGCGAAATATTTGATGTCTTTTGTCTTTTTAGAAATCAAAAATTGTGATTTGTTTGTCATATAAATTCCTTCAGAAATTTGTGTATCGCTGTAATTAGTATGAGGTCCGGTATTTTGTATTAAGTTAACCGGGTCATCTAGTTATAATATAAAGCCAAGACAGCCATGATGCGATACAGTGCAACAAAACGTGATCTCTCCCTTCCATCAGCAGCCGAAGTATGTATATAGCGATTAAAAAGAGTGTCGGAGAGTTTATTGCCAGTTTTTCTCTTCCGTTCTACGCTCTTGATTTGAGAACTGGCGGTAAATGTAAAATTAGAAGCATTTAATGTATATTTCTATTTTGACATTCATAAGTGTACATTTTTTTTATTACCTATATGATTTTTGTCTTTGACTTTATATATTTTTTGTAACTTTCTTTAATATTTTATCTCCAATTAAGTGTTTTCAATGTATTATTTTAACACATCTAGAACCCACACACTAACACAATACCGATTCGAAATTTCTCTTACTCTCCATTTCAAAAAGAGATTCAATAACAGAATTAACAATCTGATCTTACCCACTTTTGAAGACTATTTTAAAGTAAAATATAATAATTTCTTTACATTTGTATAAATTGTATATAATACATACGGATATCAACGTCTGGTTTCTCCTTAAGACCGAAAGATCTGGCGACTGCGTCCATGTCCATACTAAGTAAGTTAAAAACATGTTTTAATTTTTTCACTTCGAATGCCCTTATGTACCCCTGAAATGCTTCCACCGCCATTTTGTGAAAATCTGGATCTTCTAATGCTTCGTTCAACTGAAATAATTACAAATTAATTAATATATTTACAGTTTTCCTAGTAAGAATGAAAGACTACAAATCATGACGTGCGCTTAAAAATCTTCTAAGCATAAAAATTCCTAAACACCAGCGACAAGAACCAAGAAAATGGTATTTTATGTGTCCAGTTTACAATACACAATTATTTTGTATTAGGGAGCGTTCAAGTATTACGTAACGAATTTTAGGGGGGAGGTGGTCCTTTTGTAAAACGTTACGATGCGGGGCGGGGATTGAATTACGCGTTAAAGGCAAACAAACGCAGAAAAACGTTACGGCGCGTTACATGGGGGGGGATGTCAATAATCTTCAAAAATTGCGTGACGTAATACTTGAACGATATCAAACTGGGATTCCAACATCGCCTGAACTAAGAAACTGCTCAATTTATATTTTGTTACTCTAACTAAAAAAAGGGGACAAAAATACAAACCTTTGGTTGTAAATTACTAAATTTGTCCCATTTTTCGTATTTGTCTAAAAAGACTTTCGCTTCTTTGAGATATTCTATGAATTCTTTTTCCTCTGGTCTCAATAATAACACGGCTCGGCCTTCAGCGCCTAAACCTCTAGCTGTCCTTCCCACTCGATGAATGTATTCCTAAAATATATACAATTGTCGTGGTCGTTGTTTCGATTCCCGGCTGGTAATTGTTTCGACAAAGTCACAGTTACTTTTCACTCTACTGGCTCAAAAGGAAAATATACAGACATTTTTTCACTTGCACTTTTCTAGGAATAAAACCCAGAAGCTTATACAAGTTGCAGGAAACATTTTTTTTTATTTATTGTTTAAACTAAATTAATTAAGGCATCAAAAACCACTCAGTGGTTGAACGTTGGTGCCTGAAGAGCCACACCACACTACACATTCAATTACAAAAAATTACAGACTTAAGAAAATAATAATATAATAAAATATACAAAAATAAATATACAGATTCTACGGAAAAAAAACTAAGCGTAATAATTACATAAGGATCAAAAAAAAACATTACTCCGAATCTTTAAAATTATAAATGTTACGCAACATTTGAATTAAAAATATTTATGGATATGTACATTGTTAAAAACTAAATTATAATCACTAGGTTAGTCAGGCCACAGATTAAAAATGTAAAAGGCCGGCAACGCACTCGCGAGCCCTCTGGCATTGAGTTTCTATGGGCGGCGGTATCACTTAACAAAAAAAAAAATTTTCAAATACTTTAATACTCACATTAGTATCAGCCGGAGGATCAAACTGGACTATCCAGTCAACAGCTGGTATATCTAGACCTCTGGCGGCCAAATCTGTGCAGAATAATGCCATCTTATCAGCACAGTAGAACTCCGAGATCACACTTGTCCTATCTGCTTGGTTCATTTTACCCTATAAATATTATAAATATACGAAAGTTTAATGTTCCACTCAAAGTTCATATGTGAATCTGTTTGGAATATCGTAATCATAAATTCACAAGCTCTTCATCAAAGTATTTTTTGATCATGGTTATTCATTACTAATAGTTTTTTTTTTAAATATTATGGCAATAGTTTTGACTTTATGCCAGTTTCAAGTAAAATAATACAGTTTAACTACGTATAAATGGCACCAAATCGCGAAACGTTTTAACTGATTATCGCGCATGTAACACAGATAATTTCAAATTGGCGAATGCCATACATACTATGTATAAGCAAAATGTATTTATTTATTTATTAACAGTTAGTTGCATTACAATATATATTTTTAACATAATTCAATTAAATGGAGGGCAATTGACGGCCTTATCGCTTTCAAGCGATCTCTTCCAGGCAGCCACTGTAAGAAAAAAAAAAACATACAAAAGAAATGGAACATACAAAATTTTATTCTTGAGATGACAACATCTCAAGAATAAAATTTTGTGTCGATTCGTTTTAAAATTATATTTTATAATACATATATAAGTTTAAATACTATAACCTTAATAATAATTAAAAAATAATTAATTAAATAAAATATATAAATCAGTGGCGCTACAACCTCTTTTGGCTTCAGATTCCTGAATCTGTTTCATTATCAGCCTCCAGTGCCTGACACACGCCATCGACTTTTCGGGTCTAAGACATGTCGGTTTCCTCACGATGTTTTCCTTCACCGTTCGAGCGAATGTTAAATGCGCACATAGAAACAAAGTCCATTGGTGCACAGCCCGGGATCGAACCTACGACCTCAGGGATGAGAGTCGCACGCTGAAGCCACAAGGCCAACACTGCCCTGCATTATTTTATTATTTTTTTTAGATTGTTTTATAGAATAGGAGGAAAACGGGCAGGACGCTCACCTGATTTTAAGTGTTACCTCCGCCGTGACCGGAGGCAAACGGCATTCTGACGACTTTGAATAAAGTGATAACCGCCGCAAATGGACACCTGAAACATCGGGGGCTAGCGGGTGTGTTACCGACCTTTCAGGAAATGGGACGCTCTTTCCTTAAAATCCCCTAAGTTGTATCGGTTCAAAAATACCTCTACTGACTGCTAGATTCAGCTGGTTATAAGAGGTGGAGATTGATTGATTTGAAATGAATGATTGAATGATTAATTGTGTATAAATTAATATGATTAAAATGGAATTAAACACAAAATTAACTTACATGTATACAAAGAACTGACATGCTGCAATATTTTGACAAAAACTCATGATGAAACACAACCGATTTGCAGCTTGAAAAGAACACCATAATTTTCTTATTTAGCGTCTTCTTCAACAATTTATGTAACCAATGAAGTCTATACTCTGTTTCACATATTGCATACCTGAAATTAAACCAGTTTTCTTTACTAATCTAAATTTTAGTATTTATTTAATTTTTTTTTTATGGCTCTGGCACGGTTTGTGCATTAGCCAGCGTCAAGTATGAGATTTTATCATTCGTGCTTTTTGCCTTAGAAATTCGATCATGTCCTCCATGTACGGTTTAGGCACTCGCCCGAACCACACAACCCTCCAAAAGGCCGAGAACAAATTAAAATTAAACTTGCCCTCGAACCGGGAATCGAACCCGATACCCCTCACCTAGCTGCCACTTAATAAGACCGCTAGGCTATGAGGCCCCTTTTAGTATTTTTATACACTTTCTACACAAACCCCTAACTTGCCTGCCAATCTATATTTGAGAGAAAAGTAATTATACCAAATTCATGCAGTAGGTTTAGACAGATTTCTGAAGATTGGCTATTTTTTTTTAAATTATGCCTAATTGGGTGGGTAGTTTTGATTGATAGGTTAGGTGGCCAAAATCTATATGTAAAATTGTAAATACCGTTAGGTTGTAATCTATCTCGCGAGATATTAAACTGTCAAAACGGCATATGCCCCGCGCCACCATATTTGTTTGTTGTCGAATGTATGCCGTTCAACCAATCAGCGTGCGAGGTGCGTTCCGTTTCACAATTTGACGGTTTCACTTCGATAGATTACAATTAACCAAATAAATACGTTAAATTGTAATTGTAACCAACCTAGTATACAATTTTACGGAGACATATTATACAACCGTCTATAATAATATAACATCAGTCTTGCCAAGAGCAATACAAATGAGTAGAAAAATATTTTTGTATTATATATCTACAATTAACTGAAACAGATGCAGAAATTTACAACCCGTTATTATATATTAACATACCCTTGTTTAAGTCCTTCTACTGTAGCCCTATCATTGTCTTCATCTGTGTTAATAGAGTAATAATCTTCTTTCATAGCAGATTTAATTAAGGCCTCAGTTGTATCGGACAGAGTAGCACTGAATAGCATAGTTTGTCTATTCTCTGAAATCAAAGTTTGAAATTGTAATATATGTTAATACTACAATGATTTTGAAAACCAAACATGTATGTTAGCCTGTTGAGACAGATACATTAAATTATTTTTTCTTTTTCAATCTAAAATATTACTGTTTTATAACACGAATTATAAAAATGTCACACTAGTGATAAACTAGTAATTTTCCTCCATATACATTAATTAGTATGTCAAAACATTTTAACATATTAATAAATAATACATGATGGGATTAGATTTTTTGTACCAAAAGTTAATTTCAATACAACATATAAATAAAACATCGCCTGCATATCCAAGTAAATTCTTATGTAATATGTTTTTATGAAAATGTAATAATAATAATTTAATCTTACTCGGGAGTCTATTAATAATTTGTTTTAAATCCTCTTCAAAGCCATATTGAAATATCTTATCTGCCTCATCTAATATAAGACAGGAGACATTTTTATAATCAAATTCTTTTGTTCTCATGTGATCAAAGAGTCTACCTGGTGTAGCTATTACTATATTTACATCTGAAACACATCATTTTTAAATCTTAAACCAAAAGTATTTACACAAAACCTAAAATAAGGATTTGGGAATCATTAAAATTAAGAAAAGTGTTTTTGCTGCCTAAGTTATAGTCTTGTTTATACTATTTAACTTAACATTATTTTGTTTTTCTGAGTATGTACTTTAAATATAACTACTTACTGTCAGCTAAAAGTATGCTCTGTGCTTTTCTATTTTCTCCACCAATTATTAAGGCAGAAGTAATTCCTTCATGAAAAGAGACGAGATCTTGTAAAACATTATATGTTTGTGTTGCCAATTCTCTAGTAGGTGATACAATAATACAATAGGTTGATGGTGCTGAAAATTAAAAAAAACAGATCTTATATAGTTTTGTAAGTTGAGGAGTTTTAAAGTTATAAATTATGCTAATCCTTGAAAGTACTGGTTTTAATATAACGTTTTGTTTTCTTTCATCGTTGTTAGAGCGAATGTTTAATGTGCACATAATAAAGTCCAATGCACAGCCAGGGATCAAACCTACAACCTCACGGATGAGAAATGATGAAGCCATTAGACCAACTGTTGTTGGATGACTTTTGATCCACAAAATGGCATGTGTCAGGGACAGGAGGCTGAGCACCTACTTGCCTATAAGAAAGATCATGAAACAGACTTATAAATCTGAGGCCCAGACCAAAAAAGGTTGTAGCGCCACTGATGTATTTATATATATATTTAACTTTTGTACACACATTACCTTCATTTAAAAGCTTGGCTACTAATTCCACAGCAGGAATTAGGAACGATAGAGTTTTTCCAGAACCAGTTTTTGCAGTTGCTACAATATCAGTTCCATCCAATGCTTTGGGTAAAACTTCAGCTTGAATTTCTGTCATAAATTTAAAACCTAAATTTTTAATAGCTTTATATGTTTCTTTGGTTACATTTAATTCTTTAAACTTTGAATTTTTGTTTGGTTTACTCATTATTAGGTTATGTTTACCAAGGATTAAGGAATTCAATATTTATTACATAAAGTTGCCTGTATAAGCAATGCTAAATAATAATTTAAACATTAAAAATCTACAATTTGATCACTTTTTTGAATTTCAAAAGTAAAATAATTAATAAACAAATACACTGTTTGTATAAGTATAAAGAAAAACCACAGACCAGTGTTGTCAGATGGTTTTGGTGACGTAAACGTACCCCTAGACTAATTAGATTTCCCCCCAGAAATCGCCTAGGATGCCTTCAAATACAAAAATAATAATTATTGTGTAGTGTTAGTACTGAATTTTCATGTAATTTTAGAATTTGTATTTAATTAAAATCACATCGTTCTTTGACATCTCAAACGAATATACAATTAGTAAGGTTAACCACACGGATCCTATTCTTACGATGTGTTCCTACTTCAATTTTTTTCCAAAATCAGGAACGTGATATGCAATATTTTTTGAAATTTCCCCTAAAAAAACCCCCAAATATTATTTCCCCCTATTCTGCCCCATCTCCGCTTAAATCTAGGGTGAAATCCTCTGATCTGGCAACACTGCCAAAGAATATGATAAACCATAGGCTAAACCAAAATAAAACCTTGTAACAAAATATAGAACCCTACATAAGAAGCTTAAGTCTAGACGTATAGAGATGTGTAGACGTGGCTTTTTATTGCTAATAAGATATATTATGCATAGATATAGTAGGGGATGATCTTATTTAATTTTCTTTACATAGTTTAAAGTAATTGTCTATTGTCATTAACTTCAAACCTATGCTGGCTTAAAAGTCTCGCTACCAGACATAAAATTTAAAAAAATACTATGCTTCAAAGTTCAAACTTCAGTCTTCAAAGTCATTAATAAAGTTAAACCCACGTGTGACGTGAATATATCAACACGGTTATTGCTAACAATTTACAATACTTTTTTAATATTTAGCACATGGTTATCTCTAATCCGTCTATTAATTTCTATAAGTGTCAATCAATACAGTTTTAAGATGCCCATGCCAGATAAAATCTTAATGAGGAAAATTAAAAAAAGGGAAAAGAAGAAGGTGAAACTTACTGCAAAAAAATCAAATAACGACATCACAAAAGGTAACCTAAGCAATAAGTATTATGTTTCGTCTTAAAGATATGTTGTAACAATAAAGTAGACCTATATTAATAAAGAAATATTGTATGTAAATTATACCGGCTATCTTGTAATTGTTAATATCAGATACGGTACGGGTTAGTGATCACACTTCTCAAGTTTTAAATTACTGTTTTTAGAAGTAATACCATCAGATGAATCACCTATTGAAGCCGTCAAAAGATCCTTGGAAACACCATCAAACAATTCTGAATCAAAACCAAAAAGTAAGTGTTTAAAATTACACAGGTTAAACTTGTCATAAATATTAATATATTATATTTGTATAAATTCTCTAAAATTAATAACCATAAAATTTTAAGGGTTATGTAAAACTCATTAAAACATGTATTCCTTGGAATTCTTTCCATAATTTTTAATATATAAATATAAATCAGTGGCGCTACAACCTCTAGGTCTAGGCCTCAGATTTCTGAATCTGTTTCATGTTCATTGTTTTGTAACATAATTATATTAAAAAAACCTATATTAGCAATATTATATAACCCTCTTTTATATTATTTGTTATAGAAAAAAAGAAAAATAAGCAAAAGGATGAAATAAAAACAGAAACAAATGAAGTAGAAATAAAAGAAGAACAGTCAGATATTGATTCAGACAATGAAGTTAATAATAGTGTAGGAAATGATGACAAGAAAAATGAGGAGAGTCAGTGTAAGTTTTACAACTTGTTTGTTGACTGAAAAGACTATTGTAAACACCATAGACAATATTGTAAAATAAAAATATTATTGATTGAACTAAACAACCTTTACAGATTGTTATTTTAATTCAATAACCTAACCATAATTTCAAGAAGCAAAACTAGTGGTGCAATGCCATCTTGCCTAGACTTTTTTAGGATCTGTCTATTTGTCTTGACTGTCTTTAGATGACATCCCACCAGTCTGTACAACATACCATCCTTGTCAACGTGTTTTCTATATGTTTATTATAAATCTTAAATGACAAAAATACACCTGTAATATTTTGGTTAATTACCTAATAAAAAATGGTTAGTACAAAGTTTCATACCATTCCTGGAATACATTGTTAGAAATGTAAAAAAAACTATAACTAAAAGAATTAAAATAATGCAATTTGTATTATTTAAACGAATTAGTCCACTAATCAATCTCTCAATAATTTCAGTACCAGGCTCCAGCTTATGTTTGGGGATATTATCAGATCAAAAGTTCACATCCTTAGAGGATAAAGTTTGTGAACCAACACTTATGGGGATCAAAGATATGGGATTTACAACTATGACAGAAATTCAGGCTAAAGCAATTCCTCCATTATTGGAAGGAAGAGATTTAGTAGGAGCGGCTAGAACAGGATCAGGAAAAACACTGGCATTCTTGATACCAGTTATTGAATTAATATACAAATTGAAGTTTAAACCCAGGAATGGTAAGACAGAAAGACAATTCAGTTCTATTATAAACAAGCTCATACCTATGATGTTTAATGCTAACATAAAAGTTGCCCATTATTAGAAGACTTGGAATCAAAGATCAACCAGCAGATTCAGTTATGATAATACTTCTTAAAATGAAGTTTTTAAATACTTATGATGATAAAAAGGCGAATGTGAAAATTTTACTCCATGCTCCTTCTATTGAAACAATAAT
Source organism: Pieris melete (assembly GCA_963693345.1). Taxonomy (NCBI): domain Eukaryota; kingdom Metazoa; phylum Arthropoda; class Insecta; order Lepidoptera; family Pieridae; genus Pieris; species Pieris melete. The sequence continues at coordinate 1,637,226 of CAVNZK010000043.1, read as the reverse complement.
ATTTGCGCTTCCAGTCTACTGTTGAGGCACTTTTAGTATTGTTTTAATAGAACAGAGTTTGTCAGAGTCATTTTATGAACACAGAATGGATATCTGATTTTTAATTTTAAAAATTCTGACAGTTATTTTAGTTACACTTTCTCAATGTAGTAATTTTTAAGGTACTGGAGTAATTATTTTATCACCAACAAGAGAGTTATCAATGCAAACTTTTGGTGTCTTAATGGAATTAATGAAATACCATCATCATACTTATGGTTTGGTTATGGGCGGAGCCAATAGAAGTACGGAAGCACAAAAACTTTCAAAGGGTAAAAATCTTACAATAAATGAACATTTTCACTAATATCAATATTTTCCGGAGAATTTCACAATTCATTATTAAAACAATTCATTTTATAATTATTGTATACTATATGTACTAGTGTATGTTTCAAGAATATTATTTGTAACGAAATACTTTGTTACACTTCACTGTTTTACTTGGTGTTATTAAAGAAGTTGGCCATTTTGCCTTAGGTAGATCCTCCAATTATAATAATATTGTCTTGGCATACACAAATACACATTTAAAAGAAAATGTTAACAGATATAAATAAAATATATTTATTACACTATGTTATAATGTTCTGAGTGCTTTTCACCAATTGACTCACTTGCTGTCCATTTCTCCGTAATGTTATTAAGTGGCTTACAGTTAAGCATATTCTAAAATGTTTATTTAACATAAATGCTAGTATTTAATTTTAAACTAGTTTCAAGGAACGTCAAACCATTTGGTTCTATTAAAGTTTGGGAATTGGATAAGATGTGAGTAATCATATACATTTTTTCAGGAATAAACATTTTGGTAGCAACACCTGGTAGATTATTGGATCATTTACAAAACACTCCTGACTTCTTGTACAAAAATTTGCAATGTCTCGTTATCGATGAAGCTGATAGAATACTTGAGATTGGATTTGAAGAGGAAGTCAAACAAATTATTAGACTTTTACCGAGTAAGTCATTTTTATATTGTTTTATACTATAAATACAGATCATTATGAAAAATTGTTTTTCAAAAAGTTTTTCCCTGTACAAAAAGTTATTTAATCAGGGTACATGTTAATATTTTAGAAGAGAAATGAGAAGAAAATATTGTAATATACAATTTAGGTTTTCGAACATATAATATTTAAACAGTAACCAATTAATTATTATAGTTTTGTCACTAAATATTAAACAATTTAGAAGATTTTCACATATAATATGATAATTGCATTCTCATATACCGCAAGAACATTAATTCAATCTAAGCAATTATAGTTGTGACTTCTTAACATAATAACTTGTCTTATGGCTATCTTTCCCTCTTATATTATTAAAAAATTACTGTATAACCGTACATAAATATTACCCAATAACAAATAGTTATTAGTTAAATAATAAGCTATTGGATTAACTAATATTTTTTGTTAGAGCGCCGTCAAACAATGCTGTTTAGTGCAACACAAACAAAGAAAACGGAAGCTCTGACAGCACTTGCTGTCAAACATGAGCCGGTGTACGTAGGAGTGGATGATCATAGGGAACAGGCCACTGTTGATTCATTAGAACAGGGGTAAGTCAAATAATCTATGAGATGAATTAATAGTATTTTTAGATCTGTACAAATAATTAAGAATTTTTTGTGTATTGTAATTCTGTTAAGGCTTAAAAAATACATATTTTCAAAACCCGCTATAACTTAATTTAAAATTGTATATATTAATAGTTAGTTACGTAACAATAGCTTTTAAAAACCAGAATACTCTCAGTAGCACTTAATTTTTTATATTTTCTAATAACCAATTATATCTTTACTTGTAATTTTTTATTTATTATTTTGCTTATCCAATACAAAAACATATATTTCCCTTTAAGGCAAATTAAAATACTACATAGTTACCAACTTTAATTAGAACATTTTAAAATGTTGTTGCGTGTTTGTTTTTTTTTTTTAATATAATTTTTTGGATACAATGAAGAATTTATGTTTGTATTTAATAGTATTCTTACGGTGGCCTTTGTTTTGGCCTACAGTTTGCCTCCCTATATTATATTAATAAAAAATGTCCATGTACAAAGTTAGTCTCAGTTAAGATTATATGATATAGCCAATTCGGCCTAAACATTAAAAAAAACATACTAAAACAATGATTCAACAATATTTCAGTTACATAGTGTGTCCATCGGAGAGGCGTATGATGGTGCTGTTTACATTCTTAAAGAAGAATAGAAAGAAGAAGGTGATGGTATTCTTCTCCACCTGTATGTCTGTCAAGTACCATCACGAGCTGTTCAATTATATAGATTTACCTGTTCTGTCTATACATGTGAGTATTTTATAGAACGATACTTCATTACTAAGTATTGATCAACATATGTGTTGAAGTTTATAAGGTTAATTCATTTTCCAGCTTAATGCTGGTTCCACTGATGGTTAAAATTATTTTTTTTTGCATAATTTAAATAAAATATATTGTTTAAGGCAAGTTCTTCATTCGCTGCGTAGTTAATACCTTTTGATTGGCTTTTTTATGTATGTGTTATTAATAATTGTGTACTTTGTAGGTAAATATAAATGAAAAAATAATAGAATATATAGATGATAAATGTATACCAATAGTATCTGCTCGACTCGGTTGATATGTTAATTGTCACTGTTATATTTGGTTGTATTTTATGTCATGTTCAAAGATAAAACCAGATTCAATTTAAAAAAACGTGTGGCACTCGGGGACTGCCGCGGTAAAGCTATTGCATAGCATTTTTCATGATAATACGCAATTATAATTATTTATTTATGCAGTATTTTTTTCTTTGATACTAATTAAATCTCTACCGATCTAGTCAGAGACATATGTATACGCAGTATGCGTTCTGTCCCACTCTAACGGACCTGTGCTACGTCACCGTTCACGCCAGACCGATGTGAGACGCTGTATGCGTTCTGTCCCGCTCTAATGCGTATTACCCTATATTACGACATCGTGTGTAGGTTTTTATTTCCGTTACAGAATTGCTTGATTCGTTCGCCGCGTTTAAAGCTCGCGATAAAAGCTATACAATAGCTTAAATTTCGAGAGAGTCTACGTAGTATACGGCATGTCCGTTAAATTTTTATTATAAACAATAGTTCCAATGTCCTACTACTATGCATCTGTATGTTTTCCTCTGTTTCCCTCATATTGCGATATTAAACAACCATCGTGCTTACTTATCACGATTTAATTACGGCGTTTTCATATGTTATTTATAATTTAAAACTAAATATTGCAGGGTAAACAACAGCAATCGAAGCGTACAACGACATTCTTCCAGTTTTGTAACGCGGAGACCGGTATTCTGCTCTGTACCGACGTCGCTGCTAGAGGACTGGATATTCCAGCCGTTGATTGGATCGTACAATACGACCCACCGGATGATCCTAAGGTATGGGAGGGGTTTAAAAAAAAAATTAGCAGCCGCCGTATAAAAACTAGTACAATGGTACCATATTTTAGTTAATAAAACTTTAGCTCAAAGGTGCGGTTCAAGTATTAAGTAAGTTACTATAGGGAGCTCTTTAATGACATGGGTGGAGAAATCTAGTTAATTATTAAGAGCTTTGCTTACTTTTTTGACAAAAAAGGGGGGGGGGGGGATTTGTAGCAAAACTTGAACGGCCCATAAGGCATGTCTCACAATTTTGTTTATTGTGCACATAGAAAAATTCATTAGTGTACAATGAGAGGCGCACTCAAGTCACGAGGGGATCACTGATATCTTTAATTATTTATAATTTGCGTTCCGACTGGGAACGGAACCCGATCCCAGGAGGTTTTAAATAAATCAGTGGCGCTACAACCACTTTAGGTCTTGGCCTCACATTTCTTAATCTGTCACCTGATCATTTTTTAAATCTATTATAATAAGCAGGTAGATGATCAGCCTCCTGTGCCTGACACACGCCGTCGACTTTTTGGGTCTAAGACATGTCGGTTTCCTCACGATGTTTTCCTTCACCATTCGAGCAAATGTTAAATGCGCAAATACAAAGAAAATCCATTGGTGCACAGCCGGGGATCGAACCTATGACCTCAGGTATGAGAGTCAAAACAATTTGTGTATTAGTAATTTTCATTTTATGATATTTTTAAGGAATACATCCATCGCGTCGGACGTACGGCCCGTGGTCTCGGTACGAGTGGACACGCCCTCTTATTCCTTAGACCTGAAGAGTTGGGTTTCCTGCGTTTCTTGAAGCAAGCTAAGGTCACACTCAACGAGTTTGAGTTCTCCTGGAATAAAGTCGCTGATATACAGCTACAGGTAATATATTTATATTTTTTTAGTAAAACAACTACCCTCACTACTTACGAACAGTTTTTTTTAAATCGTACCCGGGACTGAGTAAAACAGAATCAAATAACTCAGAGACAGATTATAAAACAATTACCAATTTTGAAAGTATACATATACTAGCTGACCTGGCTAACTTCGTTCCGCCCTACAACCTTATAACATCGTTGTTACTTTAACTTAACTTATTTTAGGATTTCATTAATGTTAAGTATTACATTAATACAACTCTTTTGCAAATACAGAAATGTTTTATTGCTTGCCATTGCGAAAGAAGAATGGCAGTTTTACACATTAGGCATCTTCTCTCTAGCGTCAATATGGCGATACTGCATGTTAAGCACTTTCTGATATCCAACATCTTTTGATCAGGATCAAAGCATGGTTATGCATCTCCTCATTCACCTCAAGTTCGGAATTTCTTGAACTGACACGAATTCGACGTAAAATGATGCGTAGTTTTGTCAACAGATGGCACCATACGATTTTTGCATTCGTAAAATTAATTAATTAATTTATTGTTTTTCGATAACTTATCCGATATTTTATTGCTTATTCTGCTATTCGGGACGGAAACAAATCCAACAAATCAAAAACCATGACAATCGGTCCAGCCGTTCTTGAGTTATAAGTGTTGTAACAAACACGACTTTCTTTTATATATATAGATTATTATTTTTTTTAATTTTCAGCTTGAAAAATTGATATCCAGAAATTACTTCCTGAACCAATCAGCGAAAGAAGCCTTCAAAAGCTACCTCCGGGCTTACGACTCGCATCACCTGAAAACAATTTTCGATATTGATACTATTGACTTGGCTAAAGTATCAAAATCGTTTGGTTTCACTGTTCCTCCCGCCGTTGAATTGAAAGTTGCGCCTAAGAGCGGACCGACCCATAAAAGGAAGGGTGGAGGCGGGTTTGGGTACTTTAAGAGTTTGAACGCTCCTGCCCATAAAAAGGATGAGAAAACTAAAATCTATAGGCAAAAGGGTAATAATAAACGACCCATACGTTGATTTTAAGTCAAATGTTCAGATGTTTTGTAATTGCTGTATGAAATACAATGTTCTTATGTGTAACTAATTTAAATATATAATTTACAAACAGCTCGACTTTTATTTACTTATATTTTATTAGAAGTTAAAAATAATTTAATATTTTTTTAAATATAACTAACTTTCCTCGTTTCGCAGAGAACTAGCTTAAACTTAGCGGGAAATATTTCATTTGCCTGTCAAAATCTAAGCTAAGTGTGACTTCCGAATGTCATAAACGTATAAGATTTGACATAAGGGATTAATTTAGCATGCATTCATGTTTTAAAGTTAAATAATTGACGTAATTATATTTTTCCTAAGCTGCCAAACACATTTCCTGTGATTATTTCCAATTAAACTAATATTGAGCCTTAACAAATTACATTCATTTGTTTTAAGCAACTAATTTTCTGTGGCAAAAAAAGAAAAGAAAGAAGAAAATTATGAACGAAGTATAGAAATAAAAATATCCATACATAGATGAAATAAAAAATATTATTTTAATCGAGTTAAGTTCGGTGGCGGTTGTGGTAGTTATGATCAAACATATGTTTAACAAAACACTTTGTTTGAAGCTGGGTGTCAACTGCCTTGATTCGATTAAAATATAATCGTATATAATATATAAAATTGTCGTATCACAATGTTCGTTCCCATACTCCTCCGAAACGACTCGACCGATTCTTATGAATTCTTTATGCATATTCAGTAAGGCTAAAAATCGGCTGTCTTTCAAACCCCTAAGTAAAAAAAAGTACAAACTACTAATTTTTTTTTGTATTGTGTTTGATTTATTGTTTTTTGCAACGAAGTGATAATAAATAAATAAGTGATAAGGGGTCCACCCCAAAAGAAAAACCTAAAAAGTTTTCAGGGGTAGCATAGCAAAATGTTTCATGTTGGTATGTACAATGTACATACTAAAATGTAGTAAAATTATTGTGGTTGCGACGCTAACAATAAAAAAACTTAGCTAATTTAAGTGACAATACATATTGGTGTCGACTACACGTCTTGTGATGCGATGATTGCTAAACATTTGGTTTACCTTTTAAATTGTTATCTTAAATATATTAGTAACGATATTTTTTATCGTTATTACATTCATGACGGCACTGTACATCGAGAGCAAACGTCTATGGCGAGAAAACGTTTAGATATTTGATACCGTGGCTAATAAATGGACTATCCAGTCAGTTATTAGATAGACTAACGGCTAACATAGAAAGTAAGTTGATAAACTACTTTTATATGCGTTGGTCGCGTTCCTACACAAGCTTGCTATGGTTAAATTTATGCAAACCACGGCGGTTTTCTAATGTAACATTATAATCTTATTAAATAATCTGTACAATAAATAGGTAAAAAATGCAATCATACTATTCCATTGTTTTATGAATAGGAAAATAAAACAACAATTTAATTACGATATTTATAATAAGTGTTTTCTTATAACTTAAAATTAGAATAATTCTGTTATTTTCCTTTCTTATTCTTCTTATTATTTACTGATATCTGATGCTAAGAAAACATATTTTCAACAGATTATATAACGCAATACTTCATTTCATTTAAATCCTTTAAATAACTTATTTACTGTTGGTTAGATTTTAATGACCCTATTATAAAACGTGACGTTTTACGGTATTTGTTACCATGGTTACCATTCTTAATCACAAGCCTGAGAATATTGTTAAAATGTCAAACTGTGACTACCGGAGTCAGAAACGCTTCTTTTCAAACTTTGTGAAGTTTCTGGTTTCTGTAGTTTTTGGTATTTGTCATCATTAATTATTATCTGTATTTTAATTTATATTCGTGTTTGCCGGTTTTAAAATTCAATCCATGTCGATTTCCATAACTAGATCGGCCCAAGTTTGACTTGGAGCGTTTCTGAATTGACATAATTTAGAAAGGAGACTACTATATCTACATATTATATGGAAATAACACCGTAATAACATAGTACTAAATTTATTATATGGCTGTAACAATCCATTTATTATTTAAATGTATAAAAAAGGATACGAAAGTCTACGTGAGGTTGTTCCAGAAATCCAAAAGCTCGGGCTGCCAATTTCAAGTCCAATTTCTTAATATTAAAAACTGTATTTAGTGAATGTTTATTGTAACATCTGAGGGACGATAAGTACGCCTTTCGAGCCAAGGTTTTCATAACTCCATTCTTTTGTATGAGGTCTTCCAACTAAAAAAATGTGTTTTTTGTTTTATGTTATCAGTAGTATAATTATGTTTAAAATGTGACGCATATTAACTTATACGTAAGTTCAGTAATATATTATATACGAGGTGTCGAAATAAACGGTATATTATTACATTAAAAGATCTCGGCGACACATTATAACAGCGCTAAGCATAACTAAATGTTTTATAATGACCACAAACACAAAGAACTCACCATTTTTTGAACCCCATCTTGAGGTGAATCAAATGTGTATTTATCCAAATAAATCTTTTCCTTTTCTAAATATTGAGTAAAAACTTCCTCTTCCGGTCGGAGTAGGATAACAGCATTTCCAGTGTTATTTAGACCTCTCGCTGTACGGCCTACTCTATGTATGTATTCCTAGAGACAACAAATAATTGTAGTTTGTAGCGAAGATTTTAGGATTTTATTGGGTTCTAATTGTTATTGAAAATCCACCAAAATGTATTAAATACTTAAAGACTGTATAGATACCGGCAAACATCTTGAAAGTTAAAGGACAGTTTGCGCAGCGCGGGACACAAACGTTAACTGAATTACCAATCACGCGATCGACACGTAACTCTCGCGCCGCCGCCCCCCACCCCTGATACCTAAACATCGCTTCTGCGCAGGCTAGAACATTTGTTCAAGATGTTTGCCGGTAACTGTAATTAGTTGTAACCGCCATACATTATACATCGCTAAGTCTAACTCTCGTACTTCAAAAAATATTGGATTTTGACATATGGGAGTCCGTTTGTCCGTTTCTGAATAACATAAGGCTTAATTATTTTTGGTTTATTATTTAAAAAAATATATATGTGATGATGGAACACAAATTGTTCACAATTTCTTCGCCCACCGAAGCGTCGACATTCATTACAATTATATTTTAATAATTGGTTTGCATTATTAAGGTATAGGTACGATTCAAAATCAAAATTCGTTTATTCAATTTAGATGCTTCTTAGAGCATGCTTATGAATGTCAACAACGTTTACAAAATTCACGAAAGAGCAAGACTACGCCATCCGTTCGCAAAACTACCAGGAGGCCTCGTTCTGAGAAGAACGGGTTAGTTCAATAATACTTTTAATAGATATTGTATCATACATTTTTGTGTAACATAGATTGAAGGAAGATATAGATATATAGTATTTATTGTTAATTAGGAAACTTATATAAATAATTTGTTTGCTGTAAATAAATGCAAACGATCCCGAGCTTGAGTCGGGACTGCATGATGCATAAATGATTTTTATAATTTTTTCAGTCAGTCTCATTTAATATTTACAGCCAGGTCGTTCGTTTGGATCCCAGCTGTGCCCACGAATGGTTATTCTATATATGTGCACGTCTAACATCTAAAATCTAAGCCTGTTATTTTGGCTCTATATATTTTTGTCAAAAATGCATTTTTTTTAAAATTCTAGACCATTAACTAAGCAAGCCGTATAATCTGTATTATCTTTATGTATATAATTATATTGTACGAATGTATGTCACTGAACTCCTCTTATACGGCTAAACCGACTTGAATGGAATTATTTGTATGCATTTGGATGGCGCCCTGGATGGTTTAGATTCACAAATCAGCTTGATAGATGGCGCTGCAGTCGGTACATTCATACTTTGTTCAATATTCTTATCGCTTGAAATATCATGCAGGGTCCGTTAGTAGGGTAGAGCGGGGCTAGTTGAGCATAGGGGCAAGTTGGGCAATCGAAATATCTCGGAAACTATTCACCTTACGCGGGAGTATCAAATAGCGAAAAGAAGGAGTCGTAGGAGGGGTAATCATCGCACGATGAAGTGTCACGGCGTTTTATTTATTTTGTGACCAAAAAGTAGAAACATTGTTTATCGCAAGTTTTCGTCTGTCTTTGTCTAATGTTCACTGTTTTCAATCAGGACAGTGTTAATGTTTCAGAAGATTATTGTATTTTTGATTTGTAAATAGGATTTGGGTCTAATTCTAGGCGTTTTTTTACAATCCCACTTTTCTTTTAAAATTCCGGGTTGGGGTAAGTTGAGCAACTATAGCTCAACTAACTCCACGACTTAAACAACTGATGAGTAATGAATCTTTTATTTTTGTTTGGATGCTTACAAGAGGAGGAGATGTTCTTACACTACTGAATACTTAAATAATGTTGCAAAGGCAGTCCACGATGAGGTGAATACCGCCGCTAAAGAATTCGGTATGGGTTGACTTTTAAATAAATTAGGTAATGGTTCATTTATGGGCTATACAACACCGAGGGAAGTATATCCTCCCTCACAGGAGGACTCTTTGAAAAAATACTTGCTACAAATGGAATTTTTCTCCAAAAGACGACCATCGCCTTGCCTAAGAGTGTGCTGCTAAATTTGGCATTGAAATTCCACCCAGCTGAATTGCAAATAAGATGGCCGGAAAATAATGGTTGATGATGTTTTTAAAACAAAAAAATCGTAGCTATCCATACAAAAACCCGAACCCACCAGCCTTGGTAATCTTTTTATAAATTATCGGAAGTAATGGATAGAAATGGGTGCTCATGTTTTGTTGATTCTAGTTTCGGGTAATTATACAAAGAAAATTTCTTTAAGTTTTGTTGTTCTGTCAATAAAAAGCTGACTGTCGAACACATATTTTACTTCATCTCAAGTTAACATAGAACCCATGGTTTGGCCTAGACATTCTTAGTGCTCAACTTGCCCCACCTATGGGGTACATTGAGCATACTTGACTTTCTGCATTTAAACATCTGTAGCTATTATATTGAACTTGTTACAAAAAAATACCATGGACACTTTTGTTAAGGGATAAATTACTAATCCATCAGGACACATAACAACTCATTGAGACTTATCATTAAGGAGCTATATCCAAGCAAGTGAAAAATTGCTCAACTAGCCCCGCCCTACCTTATGTATTACCTTAACATCTGTGGGTGGGTCAAACTGAACAACCCAGTCAACGGCTGGAATGTCCAATCCCCTTGCAGCTACATCAGTACATAATAAAACACCATTTTTCGCTTCGACGAAACTTTGAAATGCCTCCTTTCGTTGGCATTGACTTAATTTACCCTAGAAATGCGAAACTAATGTTATTTTATCTATATATCGAATAGGCTCCAAATTTACAGGTTTTGAAAATTAGTTTTTTTAAATCAGAATTTAATTTTTTTTCCTCCAACAGCTTAATATTTACCGAAGTAACTTAGATCAAATAATAATATTTTTTTTTAATTATTGTCTTCTATTTTAAAATTTATAAGAAATCTGGACTTATAATAAATAGGTTATACAGAAATGAAGTCGTTTAACCAAAGTAAACATTTTAACTGAAGTAGACAATCACTTCTTTAGATTATGAATTCCAATTCGAAACAATTTTGTTTATCGAGAATCAAACCCAGTTCCACGCATTAAACCCGAATACAACAAGGCATAACTCTTACTTACATGTATCCTTATAACGGGAGCTTTACAATACATAAAGAACTCATAATGAAAATCAACAGAATTACACGATGAAAAGAATACTAGTACTTTTAATTTCTTTGCTTTTTTCAACATTTTGTAAAGCCATGGTATTCTCTCTTCTACTGGACAAATGAAGTAACTAGAAATTAAATAATAAAATTTTAAAAAATCAGTGGTGCTACAACCTTTTTAGGTCTGGGCCTCAGATTTTTGTATCTTTCATGATCATGTCTTATGGCGGTTTCCTCACGATGTTTTTTTCCACCATTCGAATGAATGTTAAATGCGCACATAAAAAGTCCATTGGTGCACAGCCGGGGATTGAACCTTCGACCTCAGGGATGAGAGTCGCAAGCTGAAGCCGCTAGGCCAACACTGCCCTATATGGAAATTAAATAGTATATAATAATTCAATATTTTCTATAATTTTATTTGTCTCAAATAAGCGAAACTATATTTTCAAGGCACTTAACTTCTATACTCACATGGATTAATTAAATTATAAATGAAATAGTACCCTTGTTTGAGACCAACAACTGTAGATTGCTTTTCATCTGTGAGTGCAACTAACACTGGCTTTTCCTTTAAGGCAAGACGAGCCAAATTTTTTACTTTATCATCTATGGTAGCACTAAATAAACCAGTTTGTCTCTTTTCTGAAAATTTTAAATAATTTTATATTATTACAAATATTATAACAAATGTTTCATTGATTTTAAGCAAGTATTCTTAGAAGTACCAACTTATAATAGATATCATATATTAAGATTTGGTATTCCACAGGGTATCTCTAACTAGTCCTATTATAGGCACCAACATATCAAAAATATATATCTGTACACTTGTAGAGTAAGTAATATAAAGAGGTAAAAAATACATGTTTTATTATATATTTCATTGATATAAACAGCAATTAAGATATTACTCTATAAAATAGTTTGTAAGTTTTATAACTCATATGGTTAGCAAGAGACTGCCACTGTAAAAAATATTTTGTATTGATTTATAATAAAATTGAATTTAAATCTTTAGTACTCAAGTAACCTGAAATGATCATAGCTATACTTACGAGGTAATTCTTTGATTATGCCTGCAATGTGTTTTCGAAATCCTGCTTCAAGTAACTTGTCAGCTTCATCTAATACTAGGCATTTCAAGTTATGACAATTGAATTCCTTGGTATTCTTTAAATGATCTAATAATCTTCCGGGTGTACCAACAACTATATTGACACCTGATTAACAAATATGACAAGCATATATCATGATACTTATATGTTAATAAGCATATATGTAACATGAGTGTATTGGTGCACAGTTGGTGCTCAAACATACAACTGCAGGATTGAGAACTGCAAACCACATCACTATACTCACAGCTCTTAAATACTATGATTTAAATATTAAGTTATTATAAAAATGATTTTCATTTATAAAGACAAAAAATAGATACTAACCATACCTTTTTGAAGTGCTAATAGTTCTTTTGATTTCTTAACACCTCCTACAATTAAGGCATGTGACAGATTTATGTTGTTAAGTAATCTACCAAGTATTTCAAAAGTTTGTAATGCAAGTTCCCTTGTTGGGGAAATTATGATACAGCCAGTACCTAAAACATTTTATATAGGCACTATAATATCTGTAACTCAACAGAATAAAATATTAATTTAGACTAGAACATACATAGAACATAATAATGCCACATCTTTTATTAACATTTTCACTCATATATTTTTTATAAGGGATGTACACACTTTATGGAACTGGTTAAGGCTACTTTAGATTCTTACCAAGAGATTTAGTAAATTTATGCTTCAATAAACATTCAATAGCTGGAATTAGAAATGCAAGTGTTTTTCCACTACCAGTTTTGGCAGCTGCAATAACATCTTCACCAAGTAACATGTGAGGCAAAACCTTTACTTGAATTTCTGTAGGTTTTTCAAATCCTAATACGTTTATGGATTTAAGAATTCGATTGTCAAGTTTTCCTTCCAACATAGAAAATGTAGAAGAGCTTAAAACACTGTCCATTTTAAAATATTTATTTAATTGGTATTTTCAGTAGTTTTAAGGTTAATATTTAAAAAAAATATATATATAGAGCTATGAAACATTTTATAGTCTTCTACAATAATTAAATTTCGTTATACATATCGTCTCCAATCATGCAGTCTCGTATAATCAGAATAATTATTGTTTTCATAACTAAACAACGTTTAATTTGTAAATATTATAAATAATTAAATTTGGTGACAAATGACAATTGACAAATTCAAAATTATGTGGGACCGGCCGACTGGGATCAATCATGATGGTGATGATGATATTAAATTATCCCTAATGGGATCAGTCTTGTTCTTGGGAAGTTGGGATCAATCATCATTGGATGACAGATGTGAGCTGATAGGCGATAGCATAGAGCTAAGAGCACATAGCTGAAGCTGATAGCTATATGAGATCAAAGAGCAGAAATTAAAGTGGTTTGAGATTGAGACGCAATGTTGAAGTTAAGAGTTACGTACGCCAGTATATACTAAGTCTATGGTTACGAATTACGATAGACTAGATTTAGGAACTTGTACTCAATATTAAGCTGTAAAAGTTCCTGAAATATAGTTTAAACATTTTTTTATAATATTCTGTAGCAATCAATTATTATTACAAAGTATATTTTTGAATACAGTACCTACCTAAAACACAATACCTAAAACTTTAGGAGTATTGAGTTTTCATGATAATATCGTTTGGTATGGGTAAATCTTATAATAGTATATTGTTACATAACTTAAACTGACTTAAAAATTATAATTTTAAATTAGCAACTACAGAATACCTTCACAACTCATCATTTCATGAATTTTAATATTCTCAATTCTCATGACTGTTTTGAAAGTGCGCTAACTTCTATCTCTCAGTGTCTACGGTCTACGGTCTCTTATTATATTCTTTCAATAACGACGCAGCTAACACGTTACCTTACCAATAATGTTTTCATTAAAACTTGCTTTTTAAAGAAAATATTAGAATTTAAATCCTATACGTGGGGTTTGGAAGTAGATTACTGCAGTTCAGTGGCAAGTAATGTTATTGAAACATTTGTCAAAACGTCATTCGCCAAGAGTCAGCCGCTGTTCGTCGGCACTTAACTGTCATTTAACATTTTTATGAGAATCTACCGTTCTCATTTCGTTCTACAAAACATAGTTATTTAGCTGTAATATTAAGTGGCCGATATCGGTGAATATTTAAAAATTAATCATGATTTATTCTAATTGGCTAAGTAAGCTGCAGTCATTTGTTTTAGTTACCTCTTCACTTGTAATTTTCGTTCTTTCGGACGTGCCGCGGCCTCGCGGCGTTTCTTTATCGAAAGCATCACTTTATTCACCCTCAAAGGATTTTACATGTTTTGATGGTACAAATACGATTCCATTTAGCTACGTTAATGATGATTATTGCGATTGCTTCGATGGAAGTGATGAACCCGGTACATCGGCGTGTCTTAATAGTGTTTTTCACTGCACAAACGCAGGACATCGACCGCAAAATATTCCAAGTTCACGAGTAAATGATGGAATTTGTGACTGTTGTGATGGAACTGATGAGTATGCTGCACCCAACACGTGTTCTAACACTTGCGACGAGCTCGGGCGCGAAGCCAGGGCTCAAGCTCAACAATTGGCTGAACTGCATAAAGCGGGTAACTCTCTTAGATTAGAACTAATCGAAAAAGGTAATATAAAACGCAGTGAAATGGGAGAACAGTTATCTCAATTAGAAAAAGATAAAATAGAAGCTTTGAAAATTAAGGAAGAGAAAGAAGCCTTAAAAAGTGATATAGAGGCAAAAGAAAATGAAGCACTTAAAGTATACAGAGAAGCTGAGGAAAAAGAAAAAGAAAGAAAAGCTGAGTTAGAAAAAGAAGAGCTTCTTAAAGAAGCAACAGAGCAATTCAATAAGTATGATTCTGATAAAGATGGCCTTCTCAGTGTTAATGAAATAAGAGTTGTTAATGTATTTGATAAAAATAAGGATGGAGAAGTGGATCAAGAAGAGATTCAGTACTTCTTTGGAGACAATGAAAATGTTGATAAAGATACATTTGTGTCATCTGTATGGTCTTTATTGAAACCATTGTTAATGATGGAAGATGGTATGTTCCGTCCAGAGCAAGATGATCAAGAGGAGCATGATGAGGAGCTTCCTCATGAAGAAGAACAACACGAACAAGATCAAGAAGGTGAAGAAGAGACTGAAGACAATGAACAGCATGACCTTAACATTGATGATCAAATTAATGATCAAGCAAAGACTTATGATGATGAAACGAAGAGATTAATGGATGAAGCATCAGAAGCTCGTAGACTATACAATGATGCTGAGCGTGCTGTTAGAGAGATTGAATCCAATATAAGAACAATCCAACAAAACTTAGAGAAGGATTATGGTTTAAACCAGGAATATGCAACAATGGATGGAGAATGTCTAGAACACGAAGACAAAGAGTATGTATACAGGCTTTGTTTGTTTGATAGAGTTACACAAAAGTCAAGAAATGGTGGTGGGGAAGTTGGATTAGGGAACTGGGGAGAATGGGGAGGAGATGGTGACAACAAATATTCCATTATGAAATATACCAATGGAGTAACATGCTGGAATGGACCAGCCCGAACGACCACTGTCCATATCACCTGTGGCTTAGAAACAAAATTAACATCTGTAACTGAGCCTTATCGCTGTGAATATAAAATAGACTTGACATCCCCAGCTGCATGTGATGATTCACACTTCATACAGCAACAACAAAAGAAGGAATCGCATGACGAGTTGTAAAATTCTTTCCTAGTTGATATATTTCAGGGTGATATCATGTTAATTTAAGATCAATCGTTCTTGTTTTCTTGTTTCCAATAAGGCAAAGTGATACATGCAGCCCAGTTGCATTTTGTTTATATATTCCAGTTATTTATTGCTACAGATAATGTTTTTATGAGATTTCTGAGACCTATTTGATTTATAGGCTATCTCTTGTTTTTCATAGTTTACAAACAGCTTATTTTTAACATTTCATGATAAAATAAAATTTCACTATTTTAAGTTATGCATTTCATTTTCAAGTATACTTTTTTTTATTATTATAATATATCAAGACTGAGTTACTAACATTTTTGGTGATAAAATATGAAGAAGGCAGGCAAAAAAATATGTATCTATAGTATTATATTATATTATATTGCTTAAACTTTACATATAAGTTTGAAGTCAGAAATATATTGTAACAACAATGTCTAATGCTGCCAATATTCTATTTTTCACATTCCTTGATATAAGGCTGTATTAGGCAATTTAGTTGTAGAAAATTTAATAAAGTGAACAAAAGCTGTAAATTTAGTGATCAATAAAATAATTTTCAATTATATTTTTATCATTTCGTACTTATTATCGTAGCGCGGGTAGTTGTCGTTCAAGTTACACGTATTTAAATTGCTCTCTATTTATTTTTGAAATTTAAGTGTATATGTGAAGTTTCTGATGTGTGTTTGAGTACCTGATATCCTCTGGCTCTTTTTCTCCTTTAAAGTGCAAGTTTTCACTTTTTTTTTGACACCATGGAAGCAGTTCAGAAGACCATTGAAGATCTTGCGGTCGTCCTTAAAAACGGCATGGCGGAATTCCGTAAGGATCTGCAGGATGCTACTGCTCTTTCCACCACTGCCAACCCAACTTCTCGACTAGTTGTGGAGTTTGAAAGTTTTCGTAGCTTTATGTTGTCGTCCCTTCAGAATCTACAGTCTCAGGTCGAGCTATTGTCTAAGTGTCATGACCAAGAAGAGATGCGCAGCCGCAGGAAGATGTTGTTGGTTCACGGGGTTGCTGAGGACAACAAGGAAGATACCTCTGCTGTATTCGCAAAAGTGATCACCGAACATCTTAGTGTCACTGTTGAGGATCTTCAAATAAGTCGTTGCCATCGTTTGGGTCAGGCTAAGAAAGATACTCCTAGGCCTATATTGGTGAAACTCCGGGATGTTCACTTGAGAGATAGCATATGGTACAGTAAAACTCAACTGAAGGGTACAGGTATAACTATATCTGAATTCCTTAATAAAGTCAGGCATGACACCTTTATGGAGGCAAGAAAGTTATTTGGTGTCTCTAAGTGCTGGACAAGGAATGGCACCATTCACATTATTGCTCCTGATGGCACCCGGTACCAAGTGAATTCTTTGGCTGAGTTGAAAGCTATCCCTCTTCACTCTTCTGCAGCAACTGTTAAACAACCCAGTAATATGACTGTCTCTAGGGACAACAAACGTCCCAAAAGGTTAATCAAAAGGCCAATAGTTTAAGTTGTCATTTCAAATCCCTCTTATATAATTTATGTTTTTCAGATGCTTGTTTGATCCTAATTTTGAACTTTATATTAACTTTTTTATCACTATATTGTCTTGATTTGATTAATTGCTGTATTGTTGTAATTGTAATAGTTAACTTGGAAATTTCTCTTGTATGGAATATGCTGGGTGTCCAATGTTTAAAACATCTAGCTGTTTGCACCTTCAATTGGCCATATTTTGTCATAACTTATAACAGTTTCCTTTTTTTTTATCTTTCACACTCTTTAATATTTGGGTATATAGCATATTTAACTTAAGTTGGGTCATATGAAGTTAACTTTGGCTAATTGCTAATTGGTTGCTTATGCTTAATGTTTTGTGTACTGTTGATTGTTATTGTTTGTGAACTCATAGTTTTAGAATGTTTAAGTTTTTGCTATTGTAGCGCGTATGGCTGTCGTATGTCAAAATCCCAAATTGACATTTGATTTTTGACGCTTGACGGTCGCACGTGTTTGGTTAAGTAGTTTCATGGACATTGATAACTTTTTTTATAAAAGTTATTAACATCATCATTTCTTATAATAATAGTTAACCGTTGTATTGTTGCATGGGTTTCTCTGCTTGCTGTAATTATATGTTTTTTTTTTTTTTTTTAAAGAAGATGCCAGTTGGTACTGTGTATTTAATCTGTGAAGAAACTTTTATTCGCAGTTGTTAGCGTAGTAACTTATCTTTATCTGTGTTATTTTCATATCTTTAATTTTATTTCCTTTACTCGTTTTTTATTTATTGTTATTATTATTATTTTTTTTGAAACTTTAAGATTAGCTTTATCGTCATTGTCATTAAGTGTTTACACTCATAATGGCTGTCAGTGAAGATAGCTTTCAGTCGCCTTCAGCGTCAGCTATATTAGGTAGTTCTAGTTATGAGGCTAGCTTTCTTGATACCTCCTTTTCCCCTTTGAATGTGCATCTGTCTAATTCCTTTGCAGGCCTAACTAAAAACTTCAATGTCGTCCACATCAATGCTCAAAGCGTTCCGGCGCATTTTTCCGATCTGTTTTCATCTTTTCAATACTCTAATATTCACGCCATTCTTATTTCTGAGACTTGGCTTAAACCTAGTCTTCCTTCTACTTACTTTCCCATTCCTGGCTTTCATCTCCTACGGAACGACCGTCTGGGCAGAGTTGGGGGTGGTGTTGCTATTTATTTACGTGCCCATATTTCTTATACTATTCTTAGCAGCTCACCGCAACCCCCTCCAAATGATGCAGTTGAGCATTTGTTACTGGAAATCTCCTTTTCGCATTCTAAATTACTCCTTGGTGTGTTTTATAGTCCCTCTTCGAATGTAGACTATTTTTCCGCCCTTGGTCTGCTTTTAGATAATTTTGTTAATAACTATGATCATACCATTTTAATGGGTGATCTAAATACTTGCTTGTTGAAAAATGACCATCGCTCGCGCAAATTAACATCTACCATCGAATCTTATAATTTAAATATATTACCTTTGAAAGCCACTCATCACTTTCCAGATTCCTCTCCCTCGCTGCTGGATCTCATTTTCGTTTCTAACCCTATCCTGGTGCATAAGCATGGCCAAATCCCTGCTGATGCCTTTTCTTACCACGATCTTATCTTCCTTTCCTATAAGTTGCGTCCACCTAAAGTAAAACCTCAAATTCTTATGCTACGTAATTTTAGAGGGATTGATGTAGAGAGTTTATCTGCCGATGCTGCTGAGTTGGACTGGAACTCGGTGTATAGTGAGAGTGATGTTCATAGAAAAGTTGAGCTTTTTAATTCATTGCTAACGCAACTGTATGATGTTCATGCCCCAACAAGGCCAGTAAAAGTGAAACATTTACCTTCTCCATGGTTAACTGATGACATCAAATTAATCATAGAAACTAAAAATCGTGCTAAAGCTAAGCTGAGATTGTGTGATTCTCCTTTGGCGCGTGAGAAATACAAGAAAGTTCGAAATCGATGTAATACTTTGTGCCGTGACGCTCAGCGGCGTCATATTCATAAGTCAGTTGAAGGTGGCGACCCTTTCAAAGTATGGAAATTCCTTAAATCACTTGGAATCGGGAAACAACAGAAACAGCCACTTTCTGCTGATTTGAATATTGACCTGCTTAATCAACATTTTTCCTGTCACCCTACTTTTGATCAAAGTATTAAATCTGAAACCATTGCATCTCTTGAATTTTGTCCTACTACGAATATTCCTTCTTTTTCGTTTCAGTCGATTGCGGAAGACGAAGTAGGGAGGAGCATCATGTCTGTCTCGTCCAAAGCCATTGGTTATGATTGCATCGGTCGGGATATGATCCTTCCTATTGTTGACATATTAATTCCGGTACTAGCACACATTTTCAATACTTCCGTTTCTTCTGGTGTTTTCCCTAATATCTGGAAATATGCCCATGTTATTCCTACTCCTAAAATCGCTAACCCAGTTGCCTATTCTGATTTCCGTCCAATTTCCATCCTTCCTTTCCTTTCCAAGGTTCTTGAACGTATTCTTCATCAGCAATTAGCTATCTATCTCAACGAACATTCCCTTCTTAATTCAGTTCAATCCGGTTTTCGTCCTGGGCACAGTACGGCTACTGCACTCACTAAGATTACAGATGACATTAGGCGTGGCATGGATAATAAAAAACTGACAATACTAACTTTGCTTGACTTTAGTAATGCCTTTAATTCGGTAGACATTGATGTTCTTCTTGCTTTGCTCCGTTCTATTAATATGTCCCCTTCTGTGATTAATTGGTTTAAAAGCTATCTAACCGAACGTCAGCAACGAATTAAATTAAGTGATAGCTTTTCCTCTTGGTCTCATGTTTCTGCAGGCGTACCGCAGGGTGGTATCCTTTCTCCTCTTCTCTTTTCGCTATTTATAAATTCTATTACTAATCAACTTTCTTCTAACTCTCATCTTTATGCTGATGATCTTCAAATTTACAACCAGTCTACTTTCAATGAATTGCCGACTGCTATTCAGACGGCAAACTTAGACTTAGACAAGGTAGTTCAATGGAGTAAGTCGTATGGTCTTAAGATAAACCCTTATAAGAGCCAGTCTATTATCATCGGGAGTGCATCATATATAATGAGAATAAATTGGTCAACTTTACCCCATATTACTATAGATGGTACTGTTGTTCCGTTTTGCTCCACTGTTAGGAACCTGGGCATTACTTTGGATACAACCCTGTCTTGGCAGCCTCAAATTAATGAACTAAGCAGGAGGGTTTTTTCTTCTTCTCACGCACTTAATAGGTTACGCAATTTTTTGCCTTTCTCAACTAAAATTTCTCTTGCTCATTCTCTTTTACTTTCTATTCTTGATTACGCTGATGTGTGTTATCCTGATTTAACTGAGATGCAGCTTGATAAGTTAGAGCGCTTACAAAATGTTTGCATCAGGTTCATATTTGGGCTTCGTAAATTTGACCATATTTCGGAGTTCCGAAGAAAGCTTAATTGGCTACCCATTCGATTGCGGCGTAAGATGCACACTTTACAACTTCTCTTTAATGTTCTGTTTAATCCTAAAACTCCTAGTTACTTAAAGCAAAATTTTATGTTTCTCTCTGGCGGTAGTTTTGACTTGCGTTCTCTTGACAACCTAATTCTTGAAACTCCTATCCATAAAACTGAATTCTATCACTCCTCCTTTACTGTGCAAAGTATTCTACTATGGAATTCTCTTCCAATTGACATTAGACGAGCTCAGTCCTTAAATTTATTCAAAAAGCTTCTTTTTGATCATTTTCTTTCTGCCTCGTAATTAGCTGCCTCGGCTTATATATATTAATTATTGTGACACTGTTAACCTTTTGTATTATATTGTATTTTAAATGTTTGTCTATACATAGTTCTATTTATTATTATTGTTATTTTTCCTTTAGACTATACTTTATTTTAGTTATAGTAACGGGTTATTTTGAGTTTAATTTTTTTTTGTTAATAATTTTTGCACTTCTTGTACTCTACCCTCTGTTGGTGTTTCTTTTTTATTGTTTCACATTAGGGTTGCCTGGAAGAAATCGCTTGTTAGCGATAAGGCCGCCCGTTGCCTTATAACTTTTGTAACATGTTTTTTTTGTATTTTTGTTATGTGTATGTTTGTAAGGTAATAAAGAATAAATAAATAAATAAATAAATAAATAAATTATCCAACTATGCACCGAAAGCACTTGTAATAATCTACTTATATATCTGAATAATACAAGTGAAATACTAGTTATTAAAGGACAAATATGAAATTAAGAAACAAAATTCAGATGTTTATTAACATAATATCTTAAAGGAGTCCTTGACGTTTCAAATCCTCATAGGTTTTGCGATTAACGACATTTCCTTGAGAATCCTCAAATTCTTCGTCGTTTTCAGCAACAAACCTCTCACCTTCCTTTTGATTTTTAATTTTCTCCCACACTAAAACAAATTATACTATAGTTATAGCAAATAATAAACAAATTATACTATTATTATAATATAGTTTGTGTTTCACGATGCAATAAAAGAGGCAGTAACATAATTTAAATCAACCAATCGTAGCCGCTCGTCAAATCTGAAACTATTTCACTCCTTTTGCCATAGTTATGAATGTAAACCACAGATTCAGAAACAACGCTAAGGGTGACTTCTGTACGACAAGAATGTATTAGATTTTGAAATAAGTTTTTATTAAGTATACATACAAGCAAGGGCATCTTCAATCTGGGTGACATTAGCAAAATGAGCTGTATTGGGTATTCCAAGGCATCTCATTCCGTGAGCGTGTCTCCATTCCGCGAAATGGCGTTGGAATGCCTTCGGCCCTTTGTACGTATAGTTTCCACATATCTCGCACGAGTAGCTGATGTTCAATCCATGTAGTTTGTATAACCAGTATGGGATAGGCTGAAAAAAAGATACGGTAAAATAAAATCGAAACTACAAATATGCAAGATTATAAGAATCTGTAAGTACTATATAAATACAGGCAATTTAATATCCTAGGGCCAATTCGGTTAGAATGCGGATTTTTTGTAGTGCAGACAATTCTCGATTGCATAACTTTAAGATGTCAACAGACGGCTTAACGCGCTCATCCGATGAAAAAAAATTGTTTAAAATATGACAATCTTAATATATATAAATAACGTGTCACGTTGTTTGTCCGCTATGGACTCCTAAACCACTTAACCGATTTCAATCAAATTTGCATACCGTGTGCAGTTTGAACTTAAAAGATAGGATAGCTTACATCTTAATTTTATATTATTTTATTGCAAATTATTTGTTTATTATTTGACAGTCACAATTCTAACAGATGGCGCTGTGTTGAAAGTATCAACGTTTCACATAAGCTACAATTTAGCTTACCAGCTAGTATACATATATAGATTAAAATTTATTTTTAAATATTATCGTTAGTACTTGATTTATCAATATACAATAATTGCTTCATTCATGAAGCTTGTAAGTTGTCTTGGCGATTACAAAGTATAAATAGTACTAGAATGTAATTAATTTTACGATATAATAGGCCTCGTTGACCTTATGGTCTTATAGGTCCATGACTAGTTCAACTGATTGGTTCATTCAAATTTGTCCGAGATCATACTCATATTCTACTTAGTCTGGCCATAAATACTGTCACAATTAAAAAAAAACAAAATATTACATTTGAATTTGGAATCTGTCATTTTTATATGAATTTGAATTGGGTTTTCTCATTTTGGCGCCAATGCATTGTACAATATTTTGCGATATTAAAATTGAGTGGGGTGATAAAAATAACTGAATCCCTGTGATTGCATTACACTAACTAGATATGGAGCCAAATGCAATTGTTAAAACTCTCCATACGCTTGGTATTAGTAAAATATTTGTGTATTGATAGATACAATAAGACCCCCTCTGTTTGTGACCGAACAAGATCTGCCCGTCCACGTAGTGTTCGTACGGAAAAGGTCAAAGCAGTAAGGGAAAGAATTCGAAGAAATTCTGTCCGAAATCAATTTTTTTTATCTCTAATTTTTTTTCTTTGTTTCAGTATTTATGGCAAAACTAGGTAGATATGAATATCATTTTCATTAACAATTTTACAAAGCGCGTTCCAGGAATAGGTTGTTTTAAGTGCTAAATCTCGACTCTGATTCTACCCTAAGTCAGTCAAGACGTATTATCTAATTAGACGCTATAAAATCAAATATGGTCGGGTGAGGGAATTCACTTGGAACAATAACAACTCATTATATCAGTTAAAATGCATAAAAGATAATTATAATAATTACGATCCATTAATGAGATTCTATGGGTTATCAAGACGTAAATTCTTCAACTACGCATGAGGTAAAAGTTAAAATAAATGCGCATTTCGACCACGATGAATAAAATAGACACAGAAATCAATTTTTATCGCATAGCCAATGGTATAATAGACACGTTTCTGTGTTTATTTTATTAAGGAACCTATATCCTTTGTTAATTAACCAACCGCTAGGACCAACGGGACGATTTAATGGTTCCATTCAATACGGACAAACGTAGTTTAAAAATTTGTAACCGTTCAGAGGGCGAGAACATACTTTTGTAGTGAAACTTCTTTATCGACGTATGGGAGAAATTTGTAGCAAATTGTCACGTTTTTCGGTTACGCGCCATGTTGCTTTTTGAAGTAAAAATTCTTTATCGGCGTTGGAAAAAAAATTAACGTCACATTTTTCGGTTACGCGCCATCTTTTTCTTGTCCCTTCCACGGATGATCCGAAGATATTCGAAGCCGTTAACAACAAAAATAATATATAATAACGATAACAATGATAGTAATATTACAATTAATGAAATTCTGTAATTATCTTAGTAGTAATAAGGTAAAACGGAATAATTATATTTGTATTCATGTCTATGATAATAAAAGCCTTTTGTTAAACTTTATTTAAACAATTTCGTTAAGTTGCATATAGTAGATCATTTTTCGAAAAATAAGGTCGTAAAGAAGTTTCACTTCTAACGTGTGTACACCTAGTACACGCACACATTTTTTTATATAGAAGATAGTCATATAGAGATAATGCAATTATATCTTAGTCAAAATTATTTAGTAATATAAATCTTGAAATAATATTAAGATGGATAAATAGTTGTATTTTAAATAGCTGAGAATGTGTAGCCATTCATTTATAATATGAAATATCATTTTAGGCAGGGCATCACATTCAATAATTAAAGCTTAGTATTGGACATAGAACATTTAAAAAAATATTTCTACATGAAGCCATCACTAGCCCATATTTTGTTGTATATATAGATTCATGCTCAATGTAACGAAAATCGTGGTATTACTTAATCTTTTACATGTAACGTATGTGAAACAGCATTAACGTAGCCATGACAACCGCTAATAGTGATGAATCTTGAAATTATTACTATAGTAATTGTGCATAGATGTAAGTGAAAAGAGGTGAACCGATTTAAATGTTATAAAAACATATATAGCCTTTTCGAGGTACTTCTACGCGCAAAAAATAATATATAAGGTATTGTTTTGATTTTAATAGTTTATGGAAGTTCCGGTATCTATACGCGCAGCCCAGGCCTCGTATTGAGTCAAATAGACGTAACTATCGTTACTATAGTCGAATTTTTAATTAGACGATATCAACTGACGTTTACGGTGTTGTCAGTTTTTAATGAAATAAAAATAGTGTTGTGACAAAGTAAAAACCCCTGAATTAATTATCGGTGATGGCACTAGTCGCCGCGCCGCGCTTTGTAATAAGACGTCAAAGAACTGATTGTAGTTACATAGTACTAATAACTAACTTATATCAGAGCACTTTTATACAATTTTGAAATAGAAATAATATTCTTTTATTGTTTGAAATGATTGACTATTCACACTCATTGTTCATTCATCTGATTGAACAAGATCTGAACGCATCACTATTACTTTAAATATGGCAACATTATTATACAAAGTGACATTAGCTACTGTCAGTTGGCTTCGTCTAATTAAAAATACGACTATAGAGTTTTGTTTTCAATTTGTTTTAAACATTCCAGAAATATTTATTATACGAAGGTTTTTGAAGTTATACTTCTGCGCGTTACGAAAAATTGATGAGAGTGTAATTTTACGATGCGCGCGCACCGTGACATAAAATAGTGGCGCATTTTGACACGCACGCCGCCTCTGTTCACTGTGTATTTATATTTATAATATTTATCCACATGCTTTGAGTTTTTACATTTAAAACACGTGTTTTCATTATACAAGTGCGAATTTTATATGTGTGTCTGAATTATAATCAGAAGTGATTTAAATTGAATCAATACTAATTAATATTAGAAAATATTTGTGAAAAAACTGTGCTCATCAACCTTCCTAAGTGCTTCAATACAATTGAGGTTAACTATCCGTATGTATTATTAATAATGCCAAAGAAGTATAACTTCTTACGCGCGTACATAAGTACACGCACCCTTTTTTTGTGAGCAAAAACAATTGATTCAAATCAGAACAAACGTCAATAAAGTAAATCTGTCAAATATTTAAGTTACCACAAGGAATTTCGCCGAGTGTACTGCATTTTGCTCATATTTAACTAAACACATTTTTAAAATTACATACCTTGCCATCCCATCCTAACGGCAGATTCTTGGGGTTGTATGGAACCTCATCATCATCAGAGTCGATGTCAGCGACGACAGATGTGTCACTGTCATCGTCACTTTCATCCCGCCTTTCGCCGGCAGCGCGCGCTGCTCTACGCGTCACATTCTCTATGGTCGCGGCGCGCGTACTGCTAACTATAGTAGCGAACCTGGAATATGTATTAGGGACATTTGTATTATTTAAATGAATAATTATTACGTTGTTAATCCGCTAACTGTACACTGCTACTGTGGTAAATATTTTGTATTTAAACCTCACTGTAAATAAGTAATAAACGGTGTATCGTGATTATTTTATTATGGGACGCTTAAATCAATAAACGTATAAAATCTGGTGGAGGGGTATAGTCAGTAATCACATGTGTATGCGAAGAAATTAACAACACTCGGCGTCAAAGAAAATACACATTGTTTCACATTTTCCCAGAATTTTCTTTTTTTATGGGGGTGGTAGCCAATTTCCTACCGTTTTCAAATAGGGGATTTCATTAGCTTTCATATGATACTAATAATGATAGGGTACAGGAACAATCTTAGGAGTTATATTCGCTTGACACAAAATTTAGGAAAGGTGCGATTTTTTTTACGCCGAGTGTATTTTTACAATTTGTCAAACACAAATAACGTTTAAGTGTTGGTTTCAGAAAAAATTCTGCGCAAAAGATATAACAGCCGAATATTATTTAATCACTGAATACAATTATATTTGCTTGTTGGTCAGACACGTGAAAATATATCCAAACTAGTTTCCTTAAGAATGAAATTGTTCTGAATTAGACAGTAACAGCAAAACAATTTTAAACTACCCTCATTTTTGAATTTGCAAAGAAAATACCTGTACGCTTGAGCTTCAATAGCCGCAATATCCTTGTGTCTTTGGTGAGCTGATGCTTTTGCCTTGTTACCTCCCTTTTTGGCGACTAGGGATTTATCCAAGGCCGTCTGACCCTTCGTACTAAATAACCTAAAACGTTTAGATGTTTATTAACTGGTGTTACTTTTAACGAGTATTTTAATTTTAAAAAATATGATTTATAAAAACCAAATTATTTATGATTGTATGACTGTGATTCCATTCCATGTCCAATCAAAATTATGCGATGCAATTTGATGTTAAAAGTGAGTAAGATTATTACTATAGAAACTACTTTTGATAACTCTCTTTGGTTATCGTTACAAACATGTAGTTATTTTTAGTCCGTAATAAAATAAAACTTAAAATAAATTAAGAATATTAATTCGTTTCTATTCTGGTTCAATTTTGCATATTTACGTATTTAAGATAATTTCTTTCTCTGATCAAAAGTTTTGCCGTAATTTTGAGGTTGTAATAATGATGAAATTAACACAGTTTTGAGCTTATTAATAAAAAACCTTTCTCATTATTTTATTTTTTTGGCAAATTTTTATTTAAGAATAAATTTCATACCTCTGTGCTCTCTCTTCCAATGTACCACCACACTTAAGCCCCAAAGCCATGAGAGCTGATTTCAATCTATCCAAGCCCAAAGACGCCAATTCCTCCCACGAGGAGAATGCGGACAAGTCCAAGTGAGCACCTACATTGGTTAACGCACCGCCCGTTTCTTTCTGATGAAAAATAATGTTTTAAATTCTTTTTATTTATAAATTTACGTCAAATAGTAAACCTACTTTCGAGTTTTTTGAAGTTTAACAGACAAACAGTAATCATAAGGGCCTCATAGCCTAGCGGTCTTATTAAGTGGCAGCTAGGTGAGGGGTACCGGGTTCGATTCCCGGTTCGAGGGCAAGTTTAATTTTAATTTGTTCTCGGCCTTTGGGAGGGTTGTGCGGTACCGGGCGAGTGCCTAAACCGTACATGGAGGACATGGTCGAATTTCTAAGGCAAAAAGCACGAATTATAAAAATCTTATACTTGACGCTGGCTAATGCACAAACCGTGCCAGAGCCATAAAGAAAAAAAAAACAGTAATCATTCTAAATTTGAAAAAATACAAATTAATTCAAATGTTAAAAGGAGTCACTTTAATACCGAATAACGCAAACATGTATTTCTATGAAAACTTTTGTTTAGTTATTAACATTTTCTTGCTTCTCTCTTCTCTTTTATTTAGAAGACTTACTGGCCATCCAGGAAATGTTCCAGCCTCCCATTGCTTCACGAATTCCTGGTGAGCCAACGCCATTTCTTGTGCTTGATCCAATAATGGTTTCACACGGCTGACAAAATCCTTCAAATATGTCAAAAGTGCACGAATATAGTTTCTATAATCGCTATTCTTACGCTCCCTTGGTATGTCAAACAGATGATCGAAAATACTTAAGTATGTTATGTAGTCCACTTTCTGAAAAGTATAATTAAATATCATTTACAACATTTTAAAAATTAATTCAATAATCTCCAAAAATTGCGTGACGTAATACTTGAACGCTCCCTTAGGGCAAAAAGAAAGAAACTAAGGTGATGAGTATATATGAAGTACTAAATATGAGCTCTGTGCTCATTGTAGTGCCAATTTTACACATTATAAAATACAATGTAATAAAAAGACTAAACTTGAAAAGTCAATTCTAGAGGCTTGAGACTGTAAAAAGTGGTTAACTTCTTTTATTAACTTTTTATTAAAACATACAACTGTAAATGATTAAACATACCTCAATTCCTTTCAGATTGATATATTTATCATAACATTCATGTAGATCCAAATATTTTCCATAACCTTCTTCATCAGTGAATTCCACAGGTGCTATAAAAATAAATACAGAACATGAATTTATCTATCTAAAAAAATAATTATCTATAAAAAATCTGCCACACTTCTTGTTCATATTCTAAGTTTTAATATGAGATATGAGTCAAGATTATTCTAAGATGCAATTTGATTATAATGTAAGTTAAAATATATTTAATATTTTTTTAACAAAATGTCCAGATGTTATCACGATGTATCAGGATACATCTTAATAATAGTATTGAATGGTAAAGTATATATATATTTAATTTGTTTTTGCCACACAGCATGTAATGCAGTCAATTTATTCTTTAAATATAAAACAAAGTCATGTTAGTGGAAGATCAAATCTCAATTTAAACTAGTTTTAGCAGATGAACACACTATATATTTATGAATAAACTAGCTACTTGAGTAGAAATCTGATATCAAATGACAGCAATTTTTTTTAATAATTCTTATAGTACTTTTCTGTTAGCTTGGATTATTAAATTAAATGAGATCCCTATCTCTCTATTTTCTTTATTGTATACCATATTATAATTATTTGTACTGGCTCATGGGCTCCTTATAATGTCTCAAGAATATACAACACCCTAACTTATTGAGGCTCATATTACAAAAAGTATAAGCCAAATCATTTCATACTTGTAAAATCCTCAGCAGGGTTCTCTCTCAACTTGCCAAGCTCTTCAAACTCAACTGACATTGGTACACAAATCTGAAATTTTAGAATAAGAATTTAATTCAATTAAATATTATTTTTACTTTAAAACAGATGTAAAGGTAATATCTGTCTTCTTACAAATGTGACCCAATGAAGCAATGTCATTTTACCTACATTAGCTTTAACTACTATGAAAATAAAGTAAACAATTTAATTTGTTGTACATCATTGCAAACCCTTGGTATCACTTAAAATCAAAAACTATTACTTGAGTTACTTAATAATTTATAGGTTGATATTGGATATTGTTCTAGTATATATTTCACTTAAGTACAATTGATAGAATAAAAGTGATGTTTACCTCATTAGGATGTTTTCTATGAAATTCTTTAATTTGTTTAAGTCTTGAATAAAATTCTGAGAACTCATTTGGACCAGACAAAGCAGCAATTTCTTCTTTTCTTAACCCATCTTTGTCCTCATATAGATCTTTAAGCCTTATAGTTGACTCAATATATCTCTGTAATTGTATGTAAAATTATGGATAAAAACACACCAATATTGTGAAATTTGGTTTGGAAAAGTGTGCACTTAAATTCTTAATGTAGTAAATAGTGCTTGATAAAGTAATAAAGTCTAAGCATATTACTGAATTTTTATATTTGAAAATCAGCTTAGGTTTAAGGCATATAAGCATTATAAAAAAAAGGAAGGTTTAAATACATAGGATTGAATTATTAGTTTAAACAGAAAAACACAAACTATGGAAAAATACTTGCATCATGTAAATTCTTCAGTCGATGATCTGCATTGATAGTTTCTCGATGCTAAAAATATAAAGTTTATATTTTTATCTTAAATTTTAGTTCATATTTTTTATTAAATAAAAGGACATAAACAAAACACCAAATATAACTTACTCCTGTCTTTTTCTGCAAAATCTCTTTAACCATAGCATCCATAGTCCGTTCTCTTTCCTCATGATAGCTTCTTTGTTGTTCTAAAATAGTTTCCATAATAGAAAATCTATTTATTTATATCATAAAATGCAATAAACTGTTAAAATGCGGATTATATTTAGATAGATATAGAAATAACCTAATGTGTAACTAAACTGCCTCCTCACAGAACATAATAAACAGTCGCTTAGGGCACAGACTATTCGAAGAACAAGGACAATAATTAAACAAAATTTCATAAACAGTTGTCAAACTGACATGTATATATTGGGTCTGTCAAAATGACAGTGACATACCATTTGAAAATATTGCCCATGCCACTTGCTACTGCTAGTTTCACATTTCCATGTTTTCATATTTTGCCTTGGGTCATGTGTTTATTATTTTTATAACAAATTTTTTTAACGTTCAAAGAAACCTGTGATTGCGTGCCAGTGTACTATGCTTATTTAGAAATTTTACAAAAATGACGGAAGATAAATCCACCAGTCAAATATTTACCGGCGCACGGGTACTAGGTTATGTTAGTACACATGTACCTTTTGTTGCTAGATTTATAAAAAGACGAGGTGAAACTTTGCTTTGTACCAGCGTTGGAAAATGGTTTCATACATATGGTTGCGATAAATTTCGCCTGTTAAGCGTAAGTGGCGAACATCCAGGACCTATAACTTGCATGGCTGGAGATGGTTTTCATATTTACACAGCCAGTGAAAATAATATTTACGCGTGGCGACGTGGATGTGAACTAAAACATGTTTACAGAGGCCACGAAGCTGCTGTTCATAAGTTGCTACCTTTTGGAATTCATTTAATATCCATAGATAAAAATAATGTTCTAAAAATATTTGATATTAAGGAAGAGGCAGAGTTTTTGGAATTGAAATTTGAAAAATCATTTAAAATATCAACAATATGTCACCCTCCCACTTACCTAAATAAAATATTACTTGGAAGTAAAAAAGGCACACTTCAGTTATGGAACATTCGAACATCAAAACTTGTTTATACTTTTAACCGGTGGAATTCTGCTGTAACGGTTACTGAGCCTGCTCCAGCAGTTGATGTTGTAGCCATCGCTCTAGAAAATGGGAAGATATATTTACACAATATAAAGTATGATGAAGTAGTAATGGAATTTGTTAATGATTGGGGTAGAGTAAGCGCTCTTTCATTTAGAATGGATGGAGTACCTGTAATGGTAACTGGTAGTGATAATGGACACATTGTAACATGGGATTTAGAAGAAAAAGTTGTTATATCACAAATACAACAAGCACACTCTGCAAAAATTGCTGGCTTACAGTGCTTAATGTCTGAACCACTCATGATTACTAATTCTAGGGACAATTCACTGAAAATGTGGATATTTGATATGCCCGATGGAGGAGCCAGACTTTTAAAGAAAAGGTATGCTTATATTTTCAGTGTAATTATATAATGTGAATGCTAACAAAATACTTACGTCTTCAAAAAAATTAGAAGTAACACTTCTAATTTTTACAATACAAGTACAATTTATATTAATAAAGCTTAAAAAAATGTGTTTGTATTCTTGTATCTTACAGAGAAGGACATGCAAAACCACCTCATTTAGTAAGATATTGTGAACCCACTGGGGAAAATATTTTGGCTGCTGGAGGAGACAGTTCATTACACATAATGAACACAGTTACTGAAACATTTAACAAAAGTTTGGGAAAGGCCTCCATCAATAGAAACAATTCAAAGAAAAAAAGTAAGTGATGGCCAGCTAGATATATTTGGAGTTAATATTTTTTAAATATAAACCATATTCTTAGTCATCTAACAAAATAATTAATGTTTGAATATTTCTACCATCCATACCAGTTTTATCAGTATTGCGACTAATCAATGAAGGTGGTTTGTAGAGTATTATTGATGACTGCTTGACAATTGATTTTAAAATCCACTATAGATTATCTATTGGACATACACAAACTGTTATTTCAAAATTTCAAGAACTTGCCAAAATTTGTCTCTAGGCAAAATGCTGTTATTACAAGAGGCATGGTACCATTTCGTCAATTTGATGTATCCGTAAACATTGTGTCATATTCAAATGTTATAGATTTTTTTATAATTAAATGATTATTGTACTCTATATTTTATATAGATTACTCTCAATTACACTTTATTTTTCATACTGTTGAATTGCACAACATAATAATCATTATGGCCAATGTTTTTCAACAAATCCATTTCCATCCATTTCAACATATGGCAAAAGCAATAAGTATAGTGAAACTGATCTTGATTGAAAAAAACAATAATTTAATGTTTTGTTACCTACAGAAAGACTCCAAAAAGATACAAATATAATGGAGCCAATATCACATTTGAGTTCCTGTATGCAGAGAGATAAACAGTGGGACAGTATTGCTTCCTTGCATCAACATATGAAAACGGCAACAACATGGTCATACAACAAACTCTGTATGGGCAAACATAAGCTAAAACCTCCAGTCTTTGAGAAAAAGGTTAAAGCTACATGTATTACAGTCACACATTGCGGAAACTTTGCTTTAATAGGTAAGTTCTATCATGTCCGTTGTCTAACTAAGCCAGCCTAACTCCTTCCAGAAGCACAGAAGTCTCCTGGGCATTTCTTATATGATAAACATTCACAATTTCAGGTTACAGCAATGGTCAAGTACACAAATTTAATATGCAATCAGGATTGTACAGAGGCCACTATGGAAATGATAAGTTACAGGCACACAAGGGTGCCGTGAGAGGTGTGGAGACGGATCTCTGCAATCAGAGAACAATGACAGTTGGAGCTGATGAGAAATTGAAGTTTTGGCGTTTTAAGTCTGGTTTGTATTTTCTATTTGTATACAAATTTAAAGTCAAATCATTTATTTCAATTATACCACCTAAAATGGCACCTTTGAACGTCAAATAAAATATAAAGAAATTTCTAGTTGCCCCTTCCAAAAGGTAATCGTGTGGAGAAGAATGGGCAAGAAACTCCACACTTACTCTTTTAAAATAGGCTTACAATATTTTGTTTACATTAGTTAAATAATTATATGTGAAGACAATGTACTCTTACAATAAAACTACTATACTAAAAAAGTTAGTATACATGTTCCTCACATATTTACAAATATCGAAACCGTAGAGTATTGTACATTAAAGAGTAATCAAAAAAACCCAATAAAACAGTGTGTGAGATAAAATAAAATAATTACATTTTGTAGTATTATAAATTAAATACATCCTTCCATCTTTTTACTTGTATTTTTTGAAGTATGAAATATAACACAAATCAGTAGTCAATCATATTGGCAGCCACAACATTTATTTACAACAACATAGAAAGTTGATAACACAACAAATACATTATGTCAAAAAATAAAAATGTACCTTCCCGGAACCCCTCCACTAACACTTGAACTTTATGATATGGTATTAAAGTTCAAATTCACTTTTAAGTATTATTACGAATATTATGTATGGGATATAGAAAAGTGTTGTTTTTAGACTTTTTCACTCAATTATTTTAATTTTTCTCTCCGTAAGAACCATCCTCGTGCTTCAAAGAATATTATAAAAAAAGAATTGGCCAAATCGGTCAAGCCGTTTTCATGTTATGTCGTGACAACGGAAAACGGGTTTCATTTTTATATATATAGATTTATTTTATAACATTTTATATTCTTTAGAGACAAATCCATACCATGTCATGAGATTGGATAGTGCTGTAGCGATGACAAAATGCCACAGAGAAAGTGGTTTACTGGCGTTAGCACATGAAGACTTTACAATAACTCTTGTAGATATTGATACTATGAATATTGTCAGGACATTTGAGGGTCATACCGGAAAAATAAATGATATTGATTTTGATTCTCAGAGCAGGTAATTTGTTTTAATATTGTACATATACTTGATAGATATACTCTCTTGTTTTCATTTTAAAATTTAGTTTTAATTAATATTTATTTACATTTAACAAATTTTAAATTTAAACTTTAAATGCTACTTATAAAATATTAGCAGTTTGGTTATGTATTCCCTAAAAATATGTTAAAAGTTCTATGATTTTAATTTGCATGTTTGTTTATGTATGAACATTTTGATTCTGTGAAAAAATAATTTATACTTAAAAAGATCAAATACACAAATGTGTATGATGGCATCTGATTCTTATCATTTATATATTTTCCAGATGGCTTATAAGTACATCAATGGACTGTACAATTTGCACTTGGGATATTCCCAGTGCGCAGTTAGTGGATATATTTTCAGTGAGTATATCATGTAAAATTATTATTGCTTTTTGCAATGACAATTTGACTTCAAAAAAAAAACATGCTGATTGGGTTTTAGAGTTGGGGAAAAAAGGGCATTTTTTTGTATTTTTTCCAATAGTTTCTCTGAAGATACCTTTAGTTAAATTTACGCATTTTTACCTTCATTATTTACTGAGAAAAAATAGTTTAAAAATAGGTAAAGTCGCAGCTCTGAATTGCAAGCTGTTTTTTATTTATAAATTATATGTTATGTTGTCTAATAGCAGAACTATATCGGTGTTCAAGGTTAAATTTCAAATCCGGGCTTGGTGTCAGCCCTATTTTGCCATAATATTTAAAATTTGCCACATCAGACATACTGAAATGCAAGACAAAATACAGTGTATTCGACTTTTGTTTATCATATATTTAATATTAATTGTTATTTATAGAATTTACTCTTATTTTTTAGAAAGTCTTATCTATGATTAAAGTTATAAAAGCCTTTATAGAATAATTTCTTACAATTGTAATGTGATCTTGTTAGAATTTTAAAGATGAAAAAAATTCTATAATTGCAGTATCAGTTTTCATTGTTATCTTTTCTGTAAATATTTTGGGTCTAGATTATGTTTTGCCACGAGCTACGCCGTGAACATTATTTTTTTCTGATCTGTGGTCTACAATTATTATTAACGCTATCTTTTGCACCACTCGTCAATCACCTTTTATTTTTACCGTTCAATTTATGAGATCAGACAAAATATAAAACTGTTTTTGGAACATATTTAACTACTATTATATATATATACTAGCCGTTTCCCGCCAGCTTCGCTGGGCGAATTAAAATAGGAAATAAATAAAATTTTGTTTCATTATTATTATTTTTTTTATGGCTCTGGCACGACATGTGCATTAACCAGCGTCAAGTATAGGATTTTTATAATTCGTGCTTGTCTTTTAGAAATTCGACAGTGTCCTCTATGTATGGTTCAAGCACTCGCCCGGTACCGCACAACCCTCCCAAAGGCCGAGAACAAATTTAAATTAAATTAAAACTTGCCCTTGAACCGGGAATCGAACCCGGTACCCCTCTCCTAGCTGCCACTTAATAAGACCGCTAGGCTATGAGGCCCCTATTCATATTTTTATTATTCTTCTTTTTAACTTCCCGCTAAGAAAATGGAAAATTTTCGAAAATCGAGTTTTTAACAGATGTTGACGTTTTGAGGTTCTAGGAAGCCTCTTTTGTTTTTATTAGCGGGATAAATTTTCATAAAAGTAAAACAGCAATAAAAAAATGAAGGAACCTTAGAATTCGAATTGGAAAAATTTCGCATCGAATAGTGGTAGTTTCATGTCGATACGATCAGTGGTTTAAGCGTGATTGAGCTTCAAACGAACACCATTTTCATTATATATACAGGGTGTCCCAGAAAGAATGGATAATCCTTGAACCCCGCACGGAACAGCTCTCCAGCGCTCAGAAAAAAATATCAAAAAAAAAAAAATTCCAAGTGATACCCAAAATATGTTTTTTTTTAGAAAAACATACGTTATTTTTACTTTACTTCACATTCATGTGCACAACGGCCACAAAGTTATGAAATTTGTGGCGTTTTTGGTGTCATCTTATTCCTGATAGACTATGCTACTAGAAATACATTAAATAATATAAGTATCTGTGATACTTTTTTCAAAAACAAAATAAGAACTTGAGTTTTCTGCATG
The DNA here is from genome assembly GCA_963693345.1 of Pieris melete. Classification (NCBI taxonomy): domain Eukaryota; kingdom Metazoa; phylum Arthropoda; class Insecta; order Lepidoptera; family Pieridae; genus Pieris; species Pieris melete. The sequence goes on along the minus strand of CAVNZK010000043.1, from coordinate 1,600,769 downwards.
AAATTTGATAACAAAATAATTTTGGCATAGTTTGAGAGTGTTTCATGTAAAAAAAAAGTATGAAAACGTAAGTGGCCAGCTATTTAAAAAAAATGCGCAGTTCATACAGTTTACAAAATGGTATAATACATCATTGTATCTAATACCACTACGAAGTTATTGCTATTGAGATGCAAAAAGAGTAAATACGACTTAAGACAGAAAATTATTGTAAAATGATATTTTATCTTGACTTAAACGGTAACATTGACAATAGCGTTCCAAAAAAGGGTCCCTTTTTATTGTACCTGGGGTGGTTACTGTGGCCCAAGCCCATATGTTGTTTACACGAGACAAGAATAGGTTTGTAGAGTATGAACAAGTGAGAGAAAAGATCTTTTTTCGCTCGGTACACTGCACCGGTTTGATCATTATCAGATCGGTTTCAGATACATAGCAAAGAAATTTACTTAGTTTACTTAGTATCTAGTGCGTCTCTCGACTTGTTCGGTGTCGCATGTGTGCGTACCTTTCGCATTTCTCTGTGAGTTTGAATCAGTGTTATAACGACGATTTCAGGCTATTGATTGGACTACTCATTTTGCTTACTGATTTGGACTTTGGTTGGTGATTTTAACGACCACTTGCCTTGTATTTGGACTGATTCAGTTAATCAAAATACCGCGGATTCATTCACTTCATCTATGGTGAGTGCAGTAGCAACGCAAGTGCTGCTGCAGCCCTTTATAGAGAAGAATATCCTAATGCGCGACATCCAGATTACTGTGTATTTGTGAGAGTCCAAAGATGTTATTCGGAAGGCAGAATACCTGGCAGTGGCATTGGTGGTACGAGCTCCGGAAGACTAGCGAATATTAATACTCAAGACATTGTGCTTGAAGAAATTGAGCAAGACCCGTCGACCTCTGTAAGAACAATATCACGGCGTACTGGAATCCCGAAAACGACCGTGCACCGTATACTGAATATAAATAAATATCATCCTTACCATATTAGACGCGTCCAAGCTCTGCAACCGAGAGATTACAATGCAAGATTGTTTTTTTGTCGACAAATGCTTGCAAAAATAGAAGAAGATCCACAATTCATTGGAAAAATTCTATGGAGCGACGCATCAACTTTAAAAAAAGACGGATACTTTAATATGCATAATCTGCACAGCTGGCAACTCTCGAATCCAAATTTAATGCGAGAAGAGAGGTCGCAATACCAGTTCAAAGTAAATTATTGGACTGGTATATTAAACGGGATAATTATTGGTCCTTTCGAACTGCCGTGAAATTTATCTTCTCATAGTTACTTAAATTTTTTGTAAAATGATCTCCCGAATTTAATGGAAGAAGTGCCTGAGGAGGTAAGGGAATCCCATTGGCTACAGAATGATGGCTGCCCTGCACATTATGGCACAAACGTCCGTGCTTATTTAAATGCCACGTATCCAAATAAATGGATTGGTCGTTTGGGTCCCATTTTGTGGCCTCCTCGATCCCCGGATTTAAACCCACAGGACTTTTTTTACTGGGGATGTCTAAAGGAACAAGTGTACTCAAAAAAAAATTTGCAGGAATTACGCAGCCGTGTTCAAGAGAGCGTTTCAAAAATAAATGAACGACGCTACGCACGTTATCTTAGAAGAGCCTTTTTTAGTCGTATTTACTCTTTTTGCATCTCAATAGCAATAACTTCGTAGTGGTATTAGATAAAATGATGTATTATACCATTTTGTAAACGGTATGAACTGCGCATTTTTTTTAAATAGCTGGCCACTTACGTTTTCATACTTTTTTTTTACATGAAACACTCTCAAACTATGCCAAAATTATTTTGTTATCAAATTTCATGTCAAAAACTCAAGTTCTTATTTTGTTTTTGAAAAAAGTATCATAGATACTTATGTTATTTAATGTATTTCTAGTAGCATAGTCTTTCAGGAATAAGATGACACCAAAAACGCCACAAATTTCATTACTTTGTGGCCGTTGTGCACATGAATGTGAAGTAAAGTAAAAATAACGTATGTTTTTCTAAAAAAAAACATATTTTGGGTATCACTTGGAATTTTTTTTTTTTAATATTTTTTTCTGAGCGCTGGAAGGCTGTTCCGTGCGGGGTTCACGGATTATCCATTCTTTCTGGGACACCCTGTATATATAAAGATAGATTTATAAAGTAACTAATTATTTATAGGTAGAAGAGCCGTGTACATCTTTAAGCATGTCCCCGACGAATGATTACTTGGCGACCAGTCACGTGGGAGAATTGGGCGTTTTTCTTTGGGCCAATAAACTATTATACGAGAGGATTTTCCTTAAACCGGTTGACAGGAAGGCTGCTATTGTACCTAAACTGAGTAAGTTTCTTTTTAAGTTTCAGTCCAGATTTACATAGTATTAATTAAATTACCGTACAGGTAGACCTGGTGCTCCTAGGATCGCTTTCCAACGAAACAATATTTTATCGGGATTGTACGCACAAACTGTTGATCACCTTAAACATACCAATGATAGAGGTGAAATGAAATGCAAGGCTAAACATAAATGGGGTACTTCAAACACTTACCAAGTTTTATCAAAAGCAAAATTTCTATAGTATTTCTTCTCATAAATTTATCAACTTAAAACCCAATACCGATTTATAGAAATAATTTATCAAATAAATTTTTAATTACATAATTAAATTAAAAAATTCATTAGTTTAGTACGACTTTTAAGATGTTTCCTGGTTATATTTTTTGGTAGCCACAAACAACCATGTGCAATAATTAGTACATAAGATAAAAACCTTTTGTATTGCTCCGACAGTAGGTTTATAATGAAATATTCATTTTTAGAATTACCAACGACGGTATCTGAAAAGCCAGACCTAGAAGATTTAGGAACAATAGACTTAGGCGAGCCCGAATATAAGTCGCCGGAACAAATCAGCGAAGAACTCTTAACCCTTTCGGGTCAATCAACATCGCGCTGGCTTAATTTACTCAACTTAGATATTGTTAAGAAGAGAAATAGAGCGAAAGTGGTACAAGTGCCAAAATCAGCACCGTTCTTTCTTCCAACTATACCTAGTTTAGAAATGGCATTTGATATCGGAAAAGACGAGAATACCAAGCTCCTTATACCGGATTCGTTATCAACATTAACGCCGTTTGCAAAGAAATTAGATGCCTGCGAAATTGAAGATGATTTTGAAGTTTGTATCATGAAGTTAAAAGAGATGTCGCCAGCTGCTATCGAAGCGGAAGTGTCAAATATGGCGCCGGATGTGGGAGGGTCGTTTGATGTTATGAAACAGTTTGTTCTGTTACTCAATAGTATGATTAAGAGTAATAAAGATTTTGAATTGGCGCAGGCCTATTTGGGTCTGTTTTTGAAAATGCACACGAAAATTATATCGCAGAATGCGGAGTTAAAAAGTGCATTGCAGGCTGTGGAGGAGGCGAACGCGGCGTCATGGTCGCGTTTGCAAAACAGTATGTTGTATAGTATATGTATTGTTAAAGCATTAAAGGATATGTGATTTTTGATCTGTGTTTTATTGAAGTAAAACAAATTTGGCAAAGTGTAACATTTTTTCGTTACGCGTCACATTTTTCGGTTACGCGCCATGTTGCTTTTTGAAGTCAAACTTCTTTATCGACGTATGGGAGAAATTTTGTAGCAAATCGTCACGTTTTTCGGTTACGCGCCATCTTTTTCTTGTCCCTACCACGGTTGATCCGAAGAGATTCGAAGCCATTAATAACAAAAATATATAATAACGATAACAATGATAGTAATAATTCTATTACAATTAATGAAATTCTGTAATAATCTTAGTAGTAATAAGGTAAAATGAAATAATTGTATTTGTATTCATGTCTATTATCATAGAAAGCCATCGAATAGACAATAGAATAGAAAAGCCTTTTGTTAAACTTTATTTAACCAATTTCGTTAAGTTGCATATAATAGATTTCACTTCTTACGTGTGTACACCTAGTACACGCACACATTTTTATTTTTACTTATTTGTTTATTGAATGCCCGTAGACAAATATATTGGCGTGACCCATTAACGCTTCTTTATCGCGGGGTGGTCACGTGACCAAGCAAGAGCTAATGTCATTTTCATATTGTTCTATACTACGTAAGCGGGTACTGCCTAGCGTAAAGAATTTGTGTCAGTGTTTTGCTTGGCTTAAAACTTTTCTACAAACTGGGTTGGAAAGCAGTATAGTTGAAGCATTTTAAATTGCTTTTGATAAAAGTATAATATTTTTTCCGGACGATAAATTAAAGGATCATAATAATTTTACAAATTAGTTCCATTTCAAAATATTGGGGCAACAAAGTACTTATATAAATAATATAATAACACAGAGTAACTGAGTACATTATTCTCATTTTGAGGTATAACAATAAATAAGCCTTTATAATCCCCCACGATCAGTAAACTTAAACTTTTTTTAACTTTTGAACAACAAAAACTTGACAGAGAAAGACCGCGCTGTCAATAAGTAGCTAGATCAAGCCGCGCGATTGGTCGTCGACGATTCGAACCGATCTTCTTGAATAGGCTCAAGTGGGGCGCCCGCCCAGAGGTGGGAACAGTAATCGCTGTGGGGCCAAATTTGCGCTGTATACAGTTGCAAGTGAAGTACCGTCTTGCATTGCTGAGTACACCAAGCTTCTTGGCGGCTAAATTGAGGGTGTTTTTTTTTAGCAAAAAGCGCGCACTCTGTTAACTTTTCAGTACTGTAGGTGATTGATTAACATGTCGTATTGAAACAGTGATGTGTTCAGACAAGAACATATCAGAATAGTTACGGTCGTGAGTTCTGAAAAGAACAGTTTCATCGTGTCGTAAGACACGGTAATAGTTGTTAAACGTTTTCGTCGTGAAACAAGAATAATATGTCCTGAAAAGGACAGTTGTTAGACGTTTAATCGTGATACGATAATTTGTCCTGAAAAGGACAGTTATTAGCGTTATCGCAAGGCTACGATATCGAAGTGTTCTGAGAAGAACACGTTCGTACGCTTAGGCGGCTGCGTGCAGAAAAAGGCCAACTTTTTGCCGCGCCGCATTTTTATCGCCTACTCTGGTACCTGCGCAACCAATCAACGCTCCGCATCTTGGCACCACATGTCAATATTAGTTGTAAGTGTAGGATAAGTTTTAAGTATAATTGTACACAGTTTTGTAAATAAATATCATTCACTATTCCATCTTCACCGCTTCTCTACAAGTAATTAGGGAGTTTTATTTTAACATCGACCAAGTAATTCTGAACGAGTCAACCCTCAAGCAACATCCCTAAAGTGGTGACCCCGTGAAGAACAACCCCGTGAAGAACAACCCCGTGAAGAACAACCCCGTGAAGAACAACCCCGTGAAGAACAACCCCGAGAAGAACACCAAGAACATTGAAGATGTCGACAACAGAAAATTCCGGTGCAGAGCGTCTAACTTCATCAACACCGTCGAGCCAAGAAGTCTCCGGCATTTCACTATCGCTCCGCGTGCCACCATTCTGGCGTGACCAGCCGCTCCTCTGGTTCTGCAGTTTCGAAGCAGCAACCGCCGATCTAAAACGAAGCCAGGCCCAGCTCGCCCAGATGGTCATCGCACAGCTTGAAAAGCAAGATATACAAAACATCGCTGATCTCATTTGTTCGCCGCCGGAAGCAGATTACTACAACGCAATTAAAGACCGTTTAATATCGTTATACGAAGAGTCAAACAGCGCACAAACGAAGAAGCTACTGTCACAAGTTGAGCTCGGAGACCAAAAACCCAGCCAGCTGATGAGGCAAATGAAGCAGCTTAACAAGGATAAATTTCCCGAGAGCACCATCAAAATGATGTGGCTCGAGCATCTGCCGCCACACATTCGTTCCGTGCTAGCTGTCAGCGAAGCGTTTAAAATCAAAACGACGCTCGACGACCTTACCTTGCTCGCGGACAAAATGATGGAAGTCCACACGCCGTCGCAACACATCGCTGCCGTCGCAACGCCTTTTGCATCTGTACCATCGCCAACACCACCTTATCCGCAACAGCAAACTATCGACACACTCATCGGTGAAATAAGAAGATTGTCTTTGGAAGTTGCTGAGCTACGAGCACAACCTCGCGACAACTACCGCAACAGTCGCTCTCGCCACCGTTTCCAGTCACGCTCGCGGAACGCATCTCCACATCACAACGAAAACCAACGAGAGTCGCAGATGGAAGACCGAAGCCGGAAAAAAATCTCCAATGCCGTACTGCTACTACCATCATCGCTACGGTATGGACGCGAAGAAATGCGCACCACCGTGCAGTTTCAAGCCCATTAACCAGTCGGAAAACTAAAAGTAACGCTGGCCGCGGCGGGAACTGGCGTTACCGAATCATCACACCGCCTCTTCGTTACCGACAGGGTAACGAAACTTACCTTTTTGGTCGACACAGGAGCCAATATCTCCGTGCTACCAAAGAAAAAAGGCTCACGCGAAAAACCACTGCCATTTCAACTCTACGCCGCAAACAACACTGTAATTCCTACATACGGAGAGAAGTCACCCACACTCGATCTTAACCTCCGAAGACCATACACATGGAAATTCGTCGTAGCAGATGTGTCCAAGCCAATCCTGGGAGCAGATTTCTTACAGTACCACCACCTCATTGTCGACGGAAAACACCGACGATTGATCGACGGGAAAACACAGCTGGTAACTAACGCTCAACTCAGTACTGCGGGCATACCTACAGTTCGCAGTATAGACATTGGGCAAAATTACCACAGCATACTAGCAGATTTCCCAGGCACAACTAGACTCACTTCAATGAAGCTAAGTCCTAAACATTCCGTCGAACACTTCATTGAAACAAATGGACCGCCTCTTCACTGCAGGCCACGCCCCATTGCGCCGCATCGTTACGAAATGGTCAGAAAAGAATTTCAGAGCATGATTGATCAAGGGTTATGCAGACCAAGCAAAAGCCCTTGGGCATCACCTCTTCACGTCGTGCCTAAGAAGAGTGGAGAGTTACGCGTGTGTGGCGATTACCGAAAGCTCAACGCCATAACCAAGCCCGATCGGTATCCCATACCACGCATACGTGATTTCACATATCAACTCGCAGGGAAGAAAATTTTCTCCACACTCGACCTCAACCGCGCCTACCAACAACTGCCAGTCAGCGAACAAGATGTGGAGAAAACAGCTATCATCACACCATTTGGCCTTTTCGAGTTCCCGCGCATGTGCCCTGGTCTAAAGAACGCCGGACAGACATTCCAACGCTTTATTCACGAAGTACTGCGCGAACTCGAATTCGTATTCCCTTGCGTTGATGATCTACTGATAGCGTCAATCGACGAGGAAGAGCACCGAAAACACCTTCGCACCGTATTACAGCGACTAGAAGAATACGGCATTACCATCAACCCATCAAAATGTGTTTTCGGCCAGCCAACAGTCAAATTCCTCGGTCATCAAGTCACGGCGGAAGGAATACAGCCACCCCAAGAGAAGGTACAGGCTATCACAGATTTTCCAAAGCCACAAACCGTAGAGGAACTGCGACGTTTTCTCGGTATGATAAATTTTTACCGCGAAAATATCAAAGACGCAGCCACCATACAAGCGCCGCTAAATACTTACCTGCACAACATCAAGAAGCGTGACAAAACTAAGATCGACTGGACCGCTGAATCGTCGCAAGCGTATGAAGCATGTAAAGAGAGCATAAAAAACGCCGCTTTACTCGCTCATCCGTCTCACCATGCGACGCTAGCGATATTCAGCGACGCGAGCGACAAAACAGCAGGTGCCGCACTCAACCAATTTGTAAACAACACATGGCAACCACTCGGCTATTTCTCTAAGAAATTCAGCGACGCACAGACCCGCTATAGTACCTACGATCGAGAGCTACTCGCCATCTACATGGCTGTCAAACATTTCCGCAAAATGTTCGAGGGACGAGAAATCATAATATTTACGGACCACAAGCCGCTAACATTCGCTTACACAAAATCAAATTCAAACAGCGAATCACCGAGACGCACCCGACAACTACTTTATATCAGCGAATTTACCACTGATATACGACACGTCAGTGGGTCTCAAAATGCAGCCGCAGACGCATTATCACGCATCGACGCAATCACATGTCCATCGCCGATCGACTACAATCAACTTGCAATAGCTCAAGAGCGCGATAGCGATACAATTCAAGCACTCGGTTTACAGAGCAACTTATCTTTCAAGGAAGTAAACCTGCCCGCGTCAAACATCAAATTACTCTGCGAAACTTCAACCTCATACATACGTCCGTACCTACCTGAAGAATACCGACGTACCGCATTCGACGCAGTACATAACGTTAGCCACCCTGGAATAAAGACCACGCGGAAATTAATAACGCAACGCTACTTTTGGCCCTCAATGAACGCAGATGTCGGCAAGTGGGCAAAAGTATGCCTACAGTGTCAGCGCGCCAAAATACAACGCCACACAACAAGTCCATTGTCAATTTTTTCACCAACCGAAAGATTCGAACACGTGCACATCGATATCGTTGGTCCGCTACCTACCGCGGCCACCGGTCATCGATACCTCGTGACAATGATCGACAGAGCGACGAGATGGCCCGAAGCATACCCATTATGCGAAATAACAGCTGAAGACGTCGCCAAAGCAGTGTACGAAGGTTGGATTTCCCGTTTCGGTTGCCCTGCTACAATAACAACGGACCAAGGACGCCAATTCGAAAGCAGAGTATTTGCATCCCTTTCTCGCTTACTCGGAATTGACAAAACACGTACAACATCATACCATGCACAGTGCAACGGTATCATCGAAAGATGGCACCGTGTCCTTAAGGCCGCATTAAAGGCAAGACTACAGACCGCAAGAAGCTGGATCAACGAGTTACCAACCGTCCTACTCGGATTACGCGCCGCTATGCGAAGTGACACCGGCGTAAGCGCCGCCCAACTTACCTACGGATGCAACATACGCTTACCCGGTGATTTCTTATCAACGACCCGCGATAACGTCATTATGGACTCTGCCTACATCGATCAGCTTCGTGACGCAATACGTAACTTGCAACCAACGCCTAACCAACCACACAGCAACACAAAACCTATATTCATACACCGCGACCTGCAGACATGTGAATACGTATTCGTACGCATAGACGCCGTAAAGAAGCCATTACAAGCACCCTACGACGGACCCTATCGCGTGCTGAAACGAGACAGCAAGATATTCACGCTGCAGTTACCTAACCGTGAAACAAACATCTCTATTGACAGACTCAAACCCGCCTACACAATTGCCGAGCCAGATGTGCCCACTGATACAATACCGAGTACCTGCAACAAGCAAATCACATCAAGTGCGAGCGAACTACATAAACCATCAAATAGCATCAAACATCAAAACGATAACAGCCTGAAACATCAAAATGACAACGACCTGAAACAACAAGACATTGGGAACAACTCAATACCTACAAGGACAACTCGCCGAGGCCGGGTTATACGCCTGCCGGTACGCTTCGCTAGAGGGGGAATCCTGTAGGTGATTGATTAACATGTCGTATTGAAACAGTGATGTGTTCAGACAAGAACATATCAGAATAGTTACGGTCGTGAGTTCTGAAAAGAACAGTTTCATCGTGTCGTAAGACACGGTAATAGTTGTTAACGTTTTCGTCGTGAAACAAGAATAATATGTCCTGAAAAGGACAGTTGTTAGACGTTTAATCGTGATACGATAATTTGTCCTGAAAAGGACAGTTATTAGCGTTATCGCAAGGCTACGATATCGAAGTGTTCTGAGAAGAACACGTTCGTACGCTTAGGCGGCTGCGTGCAGAAAAAGGCCAACTTTTTGCCGCGCCGCATTTTTATCGCCTACTCTGGTACCTGCGCAACCAATCAACGCTCCGCATCTTGGCACCACATGTCAATATTAGTTGTAAGTGTAGGATAAGTTTTAAGTATAATTGTACACAGTTTTGTAAATAAATATCATTCACTATTCCATCTTCACCGCTTCTCTACAAGTAATTAGGGAGTTTTATTTTAACATCGACCAAGTAATTCTGAACGAGTCAACCCTCAAGCAACATCCCTAAAGTACCTTACGTAACAAAATTACAAATGCATTTTAGAAAGTCGGAGTTGCATTTAGATTACAGCTACAGATAACGTGGCTTTTATATGCCAATAACAATAAAATGAAATCACCTTACTCTGATCGCATTTGGAATTTCTTATTAAGCTTTTTACCTCATTAACTTTTTGCTTGCGCTGATCAGGTCCGTTGAGATTTACATTTTTAATCTGAACGCTTTTTAATATTGCCATACAACGATTGCGAAATTACAGTCAATGTAATGTTTTGGATTACCAATTAATGACGATGTTAATGTATAACCACAGAATTGTGTGTCATAATATTTTCAATATATAGATAATTTGTTATACCACGACAGATCTGATTAAACAAACAGCTATAGACTTATTTAAATGATTATATAGGATATAAAGCTACAGCGATTTGGCCAAACGCAGATTGAAACATTAAACGTTGATTCAATTATATGGCAATTTTTAGCGGGCCACGTCATAAAGTGATCAATCCTACGCTCGGAGCACGCTTTTCGTTACCGAGTGGTTTAGTTATCAAAACTATAAATAATTGAAAATCGAAATACCAGCGCCGGTTCTCCGTAACTGCTAATTACGATAGCTTTTAAGGATATTGCGAGAACTATGTTGCAAAAACGTCGGGATCGCAATAAATTTTTTTTTATGGCTGTGGCACGGTTTGTGCATTAGCCAGCGTCAAGTATGAGATTTTATCATTCGTGCTTTTTGCCTTAGAAATTCGATCATGTCCTACATGTACGGTTTAGGTACTCGCCCGGTACCGCACAACCCTCCCAAAGGCCGAGAACAAATTTAAATTAAATTAAATCTTGCCCTCTAACCGGGAATCGAATCCGGTACCCCTCATCTAGCTGCCACTTAATAAGACCGCTAGGCTATGAGGCCCCCCTTCGCAATAATTATTATCACTATTAGAAGTTGCAGAGTACTCGTGCAAGGCTCGTACAAAATTGTATATCACAAATTGTATTAGAAGGTGCACAATTTCCAAATGATTATTCTAAACTATTGTGTAACTAAGTTGCTTTGATGTTATCTATCCTATAATGAAATTCACGATCGGCAAATTCTACTGTACCAGGGGTCTCCTTTATTAATTAGAGGTAGCGAACGTGATATCTTCGTAAAAGTCAGGTTTCGGAGGCATTTGTATGCCGCGTACATCTATGTGCTATCAAGTTATCTACCTTATCAGACATGAATATTGGTTATACGTGTAATAGAGAGGTGTGTTATATAGCATTGCTTTAGTCTAAATATTATGAGCCTATTTATTCAGAACTACTTGTCGTACTTAACATCTTTATAGAATTTCTGGCACATTTTATCAACACGCTTTGTGAGGAATGATCTTATGTATATAATTAAAGATCTGCAAAGCCTGTCTATTGCTTGACTGAAAGCCGTTTATTATTATTATCATAGACTATGAAAATAAACAATCGAAGAATTAATTGTTTTTCGTATTTAGTTATTGTTTTCTATTTAAATAAGTACATTCGTCATCTAAAATATTATATGTTTTTGATACTGGTCGCGCTAAATCGGTGTCAGTTAAAGAATGATGACAATTATCAATTTTGATTTGACACACGAACCGAAAATGGTAGATGGTGTTCCTGCATAATGGCGCAAGGATAAGTTAGAAAATTAATCGATGTCGGGTGCGAACGTATAGTATTTTACCGAGGGAAAGGAGCATCCTGGTAGACTAACAGAAAAATTCTGCCGGCCTCATCCGCCTAATAGAAAAATGTAAGGAACGAGATTAGTCATTAGCTTGCGCTTATCACTTTGCTAACGACGTTATAGCTCTCTTGTTGTTTTTAGTTACATTTCGAATAAAATTTCTATCGTACAGAGCTACTTAGATTATTTAAAAACGTGAATTGGGCTTAAATCTGCAAGTACTTTAAAGACTCTTTACAGAGTTTCAAGTAGAAAGTATTAGTTGCGGGTATAGATAGAAAAATCTATATAATTCTGTATACTCAGGTTTACATTCAGGACATCAGACTTCAGCTTAGGATACGCTTAGCCACTAGGCTCATACGAGAAGTGGTATCAATAACTCTAAAGGTGCGTACAGACTATATAACATAACATGTTATACAACATTGCTATACAACATGTTTCAGATAATGTGGACACTGAATGTTATAATAACATGTTATTGATATGTATGCTAGGACGAACCCATCATCTACGTATTTTTGTTTTTCTTTTGTTATTTAAAATTACAACAGTCGCTGCCGCAGCCAGCAAAACGTCCTCTCGTGTCAACATTGTGGATAGCACTGAAGAATGACAAACGACAATGGTTATATTATATTACAATGTTATTCTAATGTGTACAGTATTGTTTTATGTTATAATGTTGAATAACAAGGTTACATGTGGACGTGTTATAAAACACTAGTTATATAATATGTTACATAGTCTGAACGCACCCTAAGAAGTGACATTTCAAATCAAATAACAACTTTTACATTTCTAAATTCATTCAACACATTAACTTCTTAGACTTTTAGCACTTAAAACTTTCCCGTACCCGTGTTGTTAGATTATATCGTTCCACATTCCAACGTATTGTTGTTCTGAGGACAACTTTGAACAACGAATTAAATGCGGAAAATTGTGCTACGTCGTGTTTTACAACGGTCCCAATTTAACCTCTTAGCGAAGTTTAATTTTATTTCATTTCAAAACTTTGATGCTAGTCGATAAATTGTTGTCGGTATTTTATATAAAAAGAGCAGGATTTTTATTAAAGGGCATTTTATAATGATATAATGAAAGCTTATGAATTTACTGTAGTATTTAAACTATACAAATTACGGCTGTGATGAAAGAACTTATATAATTATTAGCTGACCCGGCAAACGTCGTTTTGCCATGTATTTAGTTTTTTTTTAGTTCAATATAAATAACTACTTAAGTATCTACTATAATAAAAAATAGGGGTTTATCGTAGAGGGGTGACAATTAAGGATTGTATGTTTTTTTGTATGCTGTATCATAAAAAAAACAAAAACAAAAAGTTTTGTCTAAAAAATAAAAATTTAGGAGGGGAACATTTAGGGGGATGCAAAATAGATGTCCGATTCTCAGACACTGAATCAGTCGAGCCGTTTCGGAGGAGTATGGGAACGAACACGAGAATTTTATATATTATTATTTTTTTTAATTTTTAGATTACTTATGTTCCAATATAATTGATGTGTATGTGTGTTAAATTTATGATGTCATATTTTCTTCTATTTTTAGGCATACACATTATTTTAGCACGTATAAATAAATAAATATATTAGATGTTATTAATTAAAGATGCCATGCAAAAAAGCCTGTCTATTGCTTGATTGAAAACCATTCCGTATAATTATCATAGACTATAGAAATTAACATTGTTTTACGTATTTAATAGTCTTGTTACTATACTCCTAACTTGAAGTAAAAACGTTATGTGCAATAACCATCGTCGTTTGCTCCTTATTTATGGGATTGTATACAAAGACGGACAAATATAAAATAAAAGGCTTCCTAAGAAGTTGTGGGCTCGGAAAGTTTTCCAATTGATAATAATTTTCATTGTATGCAGCACAAAGAGGAGCAGAAAAGTATGAAGTTGTGAAATAAATTCTTAATTTAAGAGCTGACTGAACGTCGGCTAAAAGAAAAGTCAGGATTAGATGAACAAAGAGTGCACTCAGGCGCTTGGGATTGTTTTTTTTATCCGCATTACGATTTCCCATTTTCGTATAAATGGGAATTTAAACTTCTGCCTCTGTTGCTTAGTTGGTCAGGTAAATTTGCCAAGCTGTTCTAGCTAGAAAGCGTTTTACTCGGGTATGTTATAAGGTATATGAGGTTTATTCTGCTAATAACCGCTGCTCTGGCGGCGACCATGCGTTGGGTTGTCACTCTCCCTAAAATATGGCGAGGGGGCCGATGGCTGGCCATGCGTCATACTCGTGAACGGGTGCTACTTGTGGTGACTGGTCGGACGTGAATTCGTGTATGCAGTGATGTTAGTTATTTACACTATGTACATGACATTTTTTTTAAAATTATTATTAATTAACTATTGACGTGGAACATGGTGGCTACAGCTCCTTAAAACATAGTGTAAAACAAAAAACTTGGCGATTAAAAAGAGTGGCGCAGAGTTTATTGCTAGTTCTTCTCTTCCGTTCTACGCCCTTGATTTGAAAACTAGTAATGAAAGGCAGTAAATGAAAAATTAGAAGCATTTAATACATATTTCTTATTGACGTTCATAATTGTATATTGTGTTACCTATATGGATAAATGATTTTGACTTGATATTGAACAAAATGTAATAATAATTTAATAGCACTACAACCGACTCAAATTGAATCTATTTATTTGATTGTATTTAGAATGGGCATATGCAAGGCTAACACATACCATCTTTGGGTGTAAGACTTGCTGGGTTACTCACGATGTTTTTCATAGTTTTGTTGCGCACTTAGAAAGATAATCCATTGGTGCACGAGCATGCAACGCACGACCTCGGGGTTGTACACAATTAAGCCACTAGGCACATAAAATAATAATAATGAAATAACGGCTCAAATTAGTTTTTTACGCAATGAAAATAATTGGCATATTTCTTTGCCAATAATATACCTTGCAAATAAAACCTCGCGATATTTACACCACAACAAATAGTCAACACAGAGTATTAATTATTGTATCCATTATTTTATACGCAAATTAGTTTGTCAAGAGTTTCCTTATAACAATATTAACACAAAGTTACGACTCGTATCTTAATTGCCAAGCCATTGTAAAAGTATTTGAAAGTTTCAAAAATTCGTATCAAAGCTAGGAAATTAGGAAGCGTAATTATTTGTTATATTATATTTTAATTAGAAATCTGTGGCTCGTAATTTTGTATGTATAGTTTTTTATATAGATAATTATGTATATCGAATTTATATCGCTACCTATCACGAATAGAGTTCTAGCGCTTGAACGCATAGATTTTATATATATCTTACTAATCTAATAATAAACAAATATTTTGCAATTCAATAACATTGCTATCCTATCTTTTAAGTTGGATCAAACTACACACGCTGTGCAAATTTGATTGAAATCGGTTCGGTAGTTTAGGAGGCAATAGCGGACAAACAATGTGACACGTAATTTATTTATTAAGATTTACTTAAACAGAAAATTTCTGCTATAAAGGCCTAACGTGTTTTACACAATACATATATGAATGTTCGCGTTAATATATGTACATAAGACTAAAACTTGCTTTATGTTTTTTTTATATCCCTATGGAACATTTTGAAACATGAGCAGATTAGCTACTATTCAAGTTTCCCATACAAAAATTGTGAATTCTGTTTTAGTATTGTTCGTTTAAAAAAATTCACTCTACAAATTGCGTTTACGTTCGCTAGTTACAATTTCATTTCGACGTTCTGCGACTTCTCTGGCCTGGGATTACCACGTCGATAATTAAACGCCATTGCAATACATCGCAGTGAGCGTTTATGCGGTACATTTTGTGGAATGATAACTCACATTTCGGAATTTTTTATCGAGCTTCAATTTTTAAAACAGCCCTGTGATTCTTTAACTCACTTTTCGTACTCACACAGCGGTTTTCGCATCGGCGGTCGCTCTCAAATCAGTGAGTTACAGAATGGCAAGGCAGAATCTAAAGATTTTAGAAATATGTAAAGTTGATTAGCAGATCCAGATCAACATTAGTTTATGAATTAATATAACAATTTTTATCGAGCTTAATTATTTAAAGCAAAAAAACAGAACCTACTTTTAGAAATGTGTGACCTAAAGGGTTCCTCGAGTCTAACAAATGAGGCCCAAAGGTTTTAGCGGCTAAAGTCAAGAAGTTGTATATTGGGAGTTACATTGGCATAACCGAAGTATGCGGACGTAATAAATGTGGGTTTAACCTTAGCATTAACTCTGTATGTAGTAATAATTATCTTTTAATTTAAACAAATTATAAATGTTAAGTCTATTACAGTAATATAAGTAATAGAAACCCTTTATACTTGTATTGTTAATTTTATTTTTAAGTAATTATATATACCTTTCTTAAACTGACTCTTAAAACTAAAATCATCACTTGCAGTGTATAATTTATAACAATTAAAAAATGGTATTGTAACAATTTTTTTTATATAATAGGGGGGCAAACGAGCTTGCGGTACGCCCAAACAAGGGCAGTCATCAGCCTATAAACAGCCATTTTTAGTGGGTTGCTGGCCTTTGAGGGGCCATTTAAAATTAAGAACTTTCGTCCATGTAACAATCTATAAAGATGCAAGAAACAAAGAAGGTATCAAATAGCCACTTCATCCTTCCGTGTAACATAATTGTTTACCTTATAAGATTAACGAAACACAAACGCCACAACATTAAAAAAAAACGTGGGTTCAACTACGACAGGCCTGGGAATGCTCCCGAAGAGAGGACAGTAGACCTCTATTTGTAAATAAAAATAAGATCTTTATTAAAACCCCTCTGCCTGGATCACGAATCTAATAGGGTCTAGGATCTAGGGTCAGAATAACTCTATTACCTCGATCGGGTATGACGTCACGTCATCGTAGCTATTCGTAGCTGTAAATTGGAGGTGTCGCTAATAGTAGTTTGTGTGAAAAATTTACTAGTAAATGAACTGAAATGTTTCTGTCTACTTATTTATTTAGGAATAAAATAAAAAGTAAAGAATAAAACATAAAATTATAATAACTAGGTATATAATTATTTATTTTAAACAATAATTAAAACTCCTATATTTGTTTAAAAGGTAAATGTCATTGTCAGATGTCATGGTCATTCAAAATTCTTGTTAAGCTGCTAAGCTAAGAAATAGAATATGCGTGGCACTTGAATGCCTAACGGCTGATATAACTTACAGTTTGGGTCGGCTCGCGTTAGCTTTGGTTGACGCACGTGTTAGTGAGATTTCCGTGTTTTTCTCGGTGTTTCTGTGATTTTCCTAAGCTGAAATAGTTGTTATTGTGCTATTTAGATAAAACTAACCCTATTGGTGCTGGTAAAGTATAAAATTTAAATTAATATAGTTGCTGCAGTTTTAGTAATATGGATCTAGATCCTGACCCCGAGCCTCCTGACCCGGGAACCTCTTCTACGTCTCGCAAACGACAAGGAGAGGAGAGAAATGAACCATCCTTTAAAAAAACTATTACGGATCCCGCTCAGGCGAACCCGTCTATACAACACCTTTATGTCCACCCCTCCTTCTCCGATGGACCTAGGTCTTACTCTAATGAAGATAAAGGTCCGTTCATTGTCCAAGTCTCCCGTGAAGTAGAAGACCCATCTTCCGGAGCCTCTTTACGTGCTATTACATTCGGCCAGTTTATGCATAAGCACAAAATTAGTTCTATCATACACGATGGTGTAAAAAATATAGGCCGTAATAAAATCACCGTTGAGTTCTCTTCTGCTGAAGCTGCCAACAACTTTCTGGTCAACCCGGTTCTTAGTATGTGCAAGTTTAAAGCTATTATCCCCACTTACAACATTACCAGAATGGGGTTGGTCAGAGGTGTACCGGTGGACTGGTCAATGGACGAATTTGTGATTTCATTAGAGCTTCCTCCTGGATGTGGTGAAGTATTAAAATCAAGGCGACTGAACCGAAAAACAGTCACTGAGGGTGTCACCACCTGGGTGCCCACCCAATCTGTCGTCCTTACCTTCAGGGGGCAAATGCTCCCTGCCAAGGTTTACTCCTACCACACTTCCCTTCCTGTCGAAACCTACCAACTCCCAACCATACAGTGCCTGAACTGCTGCCGTTTTGGACATATCAAATCGATTTGCCGATCTAAGCCAAGATGTTACAGGTGTGCTCAGCCCCATACAGGTGATACGTGTGAAGTCACTTTAGAAAAATCCACATGTTTACATTGCTCAGGCAAACATTTTGCTTCTGACAAGGGCTGTCCAGAATTTACTCGACAGCAATCCATAAAAATGGTGATGTCCCAGGACAACATCTCATACGTTGAAGCAGCAATTAAATTTCCTCCTGTCCGACGTTCATATGCTGAGATGACAAAAGAAATGTTTACCCCTCCTGCCTATTCTCTAAAATCTACTCAAAAAGCCCAAACTCCTACCAATGCTTCCTATCGCCAAACAATTTATCGCTCCCCTCGTCCCCAAGCTCCTCTAGCAAAGGGGTACGATAGAACAGCTCACCAGACTATTGTTGGTGAGTGCTCCTCATCCCTCCCAAATGGTTGTGCTCTCAACAATAATGTTGACACCCTTCCCTCTCAGGGAAAAATGTTAGAATTTATTTCTGAATTTCTTCTAAGTATTGTCGCTCCATGTAGCGAAATCCCCCTACCGCCCAACGTTGCCAAAAACCTATCCCAACTTTTTAAATTACTACAAAACGGACCCAATAACCCTAATTCAATGGAATAGTAAAAGCTTACGTTCAAAAAAACATGAATTAATTTCCCTCATAAACCTCCATAAACCCACGATTGTTGCCATCTCGGAGACATGGCTGAGACCTGGTTCCCGATTTCGGGTGCCTGGCTTTTCCTGTCTGCGGGATGACAGGAATGATGGGTATGCGGGCAGTGCTGTCTTTGTACGGCATTCCCTCCCATTCTCCCAAATTCCTCTCCCTACCCACAGCGATCAGATTAATGCTGTTGCTGTTCGTACCTTAGACATTTCTTTTGTATCTTTGTATATTCCTCACCCTTCTCCTTCTCTTCTTCCTGAGATACAATCAATTTTATCATCCCTTCCCAGCCCTATCATAGCCATGGGTGACTTTAACACCCATCACACTATGTGGGGGTGCCATGCTAGTGATAGGTTTGCTCCACTGCTGATTGACTTACTCGACGATGTCAATCTCTGCATCCTCAATGATGGCTCTCCAACTCGCAGGGTATACCCTAATCAGAATCCCAAATCTGCAGTGGATCTCACCCTCTGTTCCCCTAACCTAGCCTCGCAACTAACTTGGAACGCCCTTGAGTTCACCTATGGCAGTGATCATTTTCCTGTAATTATTTCATTAAATAACAAATCCTTACCCCCCTCTTACCACAACCCCCTTTTAAAATATAAACTCAAAAAAGCAAACTGGAAAGATTATGCCCAATCCGTTGATTGCATGGTAGACACTCTGCCTGATTTGGAATGCGAAGAAAATGTCTTGTCTTGCTATGATCTTTTTTTAAATTCTCTCATATCTTCGGCCGATTCCCAGATCCCCAAAAAGCACTCTCCTAAAAATCAGCTGCTTTCCTCTCCCTGGTGGGATGATGAATGCAGCGATTTGTTTGGTAAGAAAATGGCTGCAGAGAAATCCTACTCAGCCAGTATGTCACAGGAGAACTTTATTAATTACCAGAAGCTTGATGCTAAAATTAAAAGGTTGGTATCCAGGAAGAAAAGATGTAGTTGGATACAATTTTGCGAATCCCTTAGCCCTCGTTCTCCATCCTCTATTGTGTGGTCTAATGTGAGGAGATTCCGTCGTTCCCTGAACCATGTTAATCCTTCTTCAAATAACCCTTCTGACTGGCTTAACAACTTTGCGGATAAACTGGCTCCACCTTTCTCTCCCTATGTGGACTCATTTCTAAGTTCTACGCTAGCTCCGGCTAACAATGAAATGGATGCTCCCTTTTCTTTCTCTGAGCTTCAAATCGCTCTTAATGGTCTCAAAGATTCAACTCCAGGGGAAGATGGCGTTCCATATTCCTTCCTGACTAGACTAAATGACAAAGCTAAACTTTACTATCTAAAAATAATCAACAAAATTTTTGAAACTGGTATTATACCGACATCTTGGACATCTCAAATAGTCATTCCCATTCTCAAACCTGGAAAAAACCCTTCAGATTCAAATTCTTATCGTCCCATAGCTTTGTCATCTACTTTAGCTAAAGTAACGGAACACCTTCTTAAAAACCGACTGGAATGGTTAATGGAAAGTAGAAATATTCTCCCCTCATCCCAATTTGGGTTCCGGAAGGGTATGAGTACCACAGACAGCCTCAGTATACTGACAACAGACATTCGCCTAGCCTTTACAAAAGGAGAGTACCTTGTGGGTGTGTTTCTTGATATTGCTTCTGCATATGACAGTGTCCTACTTCCAGCGCTCAGGCAGAAACTGCTTAAGCTGAGTGTTTCTTCGAGGATGGTACATCTCATATGTAATCTGCTATTTACCAGATCTATTTTGATAAAGCATCAGAATACCTCTCTTCCCCCCAGACTAGTCTGGAAAGGTCTCCCTCAAGGCTCAGTTCTCAGCCCTCTGCTCTATAGCATTTATACCTATGACCTCGAACTGTCTGTTACCAGTTTTTGCAATATTTTACAATATGCTGATGATATTGTCCTCTATCACAGCTCAAGCAGTATAGGGGAAGTATCCTGTCGTATCAATTCTGCTTTGTATTATCTAGGCCAGTGGTTGTCTGACCACGGCTTGTCCCTGTCAGTGGGCAAATCTCAGGCAGTGGTGTTTACAAGGAAGAGATACATTCCCACTCTACTCATTTCATTTGAAAATCAAGCAATCAACCTGACAGATAAAGCAAAATTTTTAGGTATTTATTTAGACAACCGGCTGAACGGAATTGCCCATTCTGAACACATTATCAAAAAATGCGAAAAAGGTATTAACGTACTAAGAGCAGTAGCGGGAG
The DNA here is from genome assembly GCA_963693345.1 of Pieris melete. Taxonomy (NCBI): domain Eukaryota; kingdom Metazoa; phylum Arthropoda; class Insecta; order Lepidoptera; family Pieridae; genus Pieris; species Pieris melete. Next base: position 1,579,880 of record CAVNZK010000043.1, on the reverse strand, counting down.
TTTGGTGGGGCGCTCACCCCTATTCTTTAAAGTTATTGTATAATGCCTTAGTACGTAGTCATATGGATTACTGTATGTTTGTTCTGGATCCCTTTAACAAATCAGCTGCTGAGAAACTAAACAAAATTCAATATAGGTGCCTTAGAATCATTCTAGGTGCAATGAAATCCTCCCCTACTAATGCTTTGCAGGTTGAGTGTGTTGATCCTCCTCTACACATCCGCCGGCAGTATTTATGTGACCGCTTTGTTAGCAAGATGTTACAGCTATCATCCCACCCTCTTTGGCATCGATTATCCCAACTATCACATTCTCCTTGTACCCGCAACTCCTCTTCCTATCTGCTAGATAGTTATCTAAAGTTCACCAGCCTCCCTAACCCCCTGATATCTTTTCCAATAAATCCCCTGTATTCTACTTCTTATAAAGCCCTGGTATACAAACCTCCCATCATCACAGACCTTGGTCTGATCAAAGGAGCCCCAGATACCAACATCAAATTACAAAGCTATATTAATCAAAATTGGCCAAATCATCTTCTTATTTACACTGACGCATCAAAGCTGTCTCCAGACGGCTGTGTTGGTGCTGCCTGTTGGGTTCCTCGGTATAGAATTATCCTGAAATTTAAATGTCCTCCCGAATCTTCAGTGTTCACAGGAGAGGCCACTGCTCTATTGGAAGCAATCCTGTTTGCACACTCCCATAACATACAACAGACAGCTATTTTGACAGACTCTTTTAGTTGTTTAATGTCCATTAAAGAAAACCCATTTCGCAGCAAATCACGTTTTCCCATTATTCTAAAAATCAGGGAGACTCTGCTCTCTTGTAATCAAAAAGGATTGTCTATCATACTAGTTTGGATTCCTAGCCACTCAGGTATCCCTGGAAACGAGACTGCTGATTCATGTGCCAAATCAGCTGTTGAGTCAGGTTCTCTAGATCATTTTGAAAATTCAGCACAGGATCTTTGTACTCTTGCAAAGACATATCTGGACAGAACCTGGAAGACATTTTGGAATGACTCCAAATCGGTTAAGGGTAAGTTTTATGCTTCCATCCAACCAAACATACCAAGACAACCCTGGTTTTGTCATTATCGGAATGCAAATCGCTGGATTACATCCACAATCTCACGTCTTCGTCTTGGTCATGCTTGCACCCCTGTTCATCTAGCCAAGCTCCGGATAAGGGATCACTCTATCTGTGAGTGTGGCTTGGATGAAGGCACTGTATCTCACATTCTATTTAATTGTCCCAAACTAACCTTTCCTCTCTATGACGTTCTTCCCCGTAAAGTCCCCCGTCCTTTAAGTGTTAAATGTTTGTTAATGTTTGTGTTTAGTCCATATTGTAGATTTTTATGTAAATATATAGAAAGCAATAAAATTAAAGTGTAATATATATATAAAAATTATTATAAAGAGGAAACAGTATTTAATAATGGTATTATTACTCACTCATATTTGTGTTGTCTGTGCAGTCTTAAAACTAACAATCGAATTGCAACTATTTTGTTTTTGTTTAGGTGCATATTCAAAATTAACTTAATTATTATTTTCACCGATCAATCTCCATCGTGCCTTCTCCATCTACACGACACTGGCGAAGTACCTTGTGCCCAGTTGGCACATATAAAAGCCATAAAAAAAAAAAAAAAAAAAAAGATATGCGTGAAGTTAGCTTCACGCACATTCTATTTCTTTTACTTGTAGATTGTCTTATTCCTATCTCGCTCGCGCACGCTATATCACACTGCCAATTTTGTGTCATAGGTGCGCGCACATCGTAAAATTTCACTCTCATACATTTTTCATAACGCGCCTAAAGAAGTACAACTTTAATAATTGGATATATCCCCAAAAAGTTTCACTATAAAAAAATAAAATACAAAGAAAAACATGACACCAGAACGTTAGCTAAGTATGTCTACATAAATTTTGTGTTGTCTGACAATACATCGTGATAACGACAAATATACTAGTTGATATAATAAAGAAGAAAGATAAATGGCTTAGGACAATAATATTTGTAACTTATTCTTAAATGAAGCATCAGAGGAGTGTGAAGGTCGATATTAGTGGCAGAATCCAAAGTAGAACATTATGTGAAGAGGCTCGCGGAACCCAATGTTGGTTCTGGGAGTCGGAAGATTATGAGTCCACTATTGAATTTACATGAGTTAACACATACGAGAAAACACTTTAACATCATTACATGCTGGTCTTTGCACCGTCTTAAAAACTCATTAAAAATATATTTTAAATGGTTCAATCGATTTCCTCTTTTTCTATTTACCTACTCTTAATCAATGTAAGTTTCACGATAGCGAGTTCTAGGATTAGAAAGGAATTATTCCTAGAACGACTACTTCGAATTCTTGAGCGTTGAAAGGTATCTTCAGTCTCCTCAATGATCACTTTTTTATAGTTCAATATAAAATTTTATATTATAAATTCCGGATAAAACTACTGTACGACGACAGAGATAATTAAGCGTCGAATACAATTTTGTGTGAATTGGATTTTAGCGACTCTAAGGGTAAGATTCAGAATTTATCTTCAGTCATCTGTGTAACTTGGGCGTAGGGCGTAACACACGTGTAGGGCTTGCAATTGCAGGTCATAGGATGAACAATAATTCTACAATTTCTATTTGTAGAAAGAACAAAGTACAACATATATTCGCATAATAAATCGAATATATAATTGCAATTCTTCGTTTGAATTCGCGGGATTAAATAGAATTTCCGTATTCTAATTTCAAATCGTAAAATCAAGATTAAAAATGCACGCCAGGACTTTTGGCCTAAATTATTCATACCCATTAGGTTGATTCTATCTGTGGGAAATGCAAAATTGTTATCATACAGTACTCTTGCGAGTGTGGGTTGCAAAAGGCTTCAAATCTCTTATGAGGCGTGTATCTTGATGGGAGATGGTGAACGTAATCAACAAATGGGATGCGGTTTGAGGGCTATCGCTTGTAGGTTCTAGCCTGGCCATAAATAAGAGAAATGAAATGGGCATTGCAATTACTTAGAGTTAGAAACAACGTACAAAGTTAGGCTATTTTGTTGCTAAATAAAATCACGCGAAATGTATATTCAGAATAGAAATGCGAATACTATACAGAATCTTACAAATACTTACGTTTTATACGTAATCAAACTTCACATAAGCTAAGAAGAAAAACAGGCAATAAGTTCTCTAAATATTATTACTTACATTAATGTTATAAGACAATAATCATTCCTATAGTCAGTTTAAAATATATACATATAGTGTTTATAATTTTCTTACCCTACATAGTAGCTAATAAGAAAAATAATTAATAATTAATAAAAAGAAAATTAAAACAAATTTAAAAAGTTTGGTCTCTGTAGCAGTGTACCCTTAACGCTGGCACCATTTCCTCGCTGTATTGCGATACTTATTCGTTGAGCGAGGAAAGCACCGGCTCTGGTGTCACCGGTACTATCTACCAGGCGCCAACTTAAATCTTTAATTAGCGCCTGTGCACTTGAACCCCACGGCCCAAGAGCCTCTACTCCTAAGGGAACAAAATCGAAGTTCGAGAAAATACTCTTATAATCATTTATTTTATAATTGTTTTTCCATTTTAGGTACAGAAACAGAAAACAGATTATAAATACATACAGTTTAATAACTGTTCAGGTTTACAAATGTTGATTACACACTAAACAACATTTGTAAACCTGAAGTCCAATTAGATCTGTACACAGCATTTTAGTGGAATCTTCAGTGCTGGTTTACTTTATACAATTACATACAGTATATAATATTATGTTCAAATATTAAATTTAGTGACAAATAAAAATTTAATGACAAAAAAAATAAGTTATGCAAGTCATCACCGCGAGTAATCTTTTTAAATTCATAAATACTATTGTAAAAAAAGTTCAACATGAGAATACACAGAATTAATATACGTAATACTTGTACATTCTAGCGAGCGGACCATTCTGGGATACATTGTTGTTACTTGTGGGTATCATAAATAGTTGTGGGTTACACACAGAACGCGTCGGTACCTGATGTCAAGTTTATCCAAAAGATAGATAATACCTATAGTCATAAATTAATTAGTCAATACTAAATTTTAAATTTCCATCAGCATAAACCTCGAAAACTATGACATGTTGATGGCAAGTAGCTGATCGGTCAACGTTGCCTACTACGTCGATTTATTGTTTTGTCGTAATTCACTGCCACCTCAAAAGGTTATACGGAAATATATTTATTACTTAAACTCATGTAACATGTCGTCATGCATACATTATCACGAAACATACAATTTAATTTTATCACATGACCCTTCACGAACCTTGATGAAAATACACAGAATTAATCACACCGGTCCCTTGTAAATCGAAAAGAAAAAGGTTTCATCAGCGGTATGCTAATTACAAAAAGCAAAATACCTACAACCCTTTCAAACTCCATTTCTGCGCGAATATTTTATTAAGGTCATGGTGGCTCCTAAAAGCTTTGTTTTTACCTCCATAACACACAGTCCATGGAATACGAAATCATGTTGGTAATAAATATTATAGCTGACGTTTGATTGTTTCAACAGTGGTTTTAAGAGGCTCCGTTTCTTTTATAGTAATACATATATAAAATATCTTAATATATATATAAATTACGTGTCACGTTGTTTGTCCGCTATGGACTCCTAAACTACTTAACCGATTTCAATCAAATTTGCATACCGTGTACAGTTTGAACTAACTTAAAAGGTAGGATAGCTTACATCTTCATTTATACCCGTAAAATTATTTTATTTCAAATTATTTGACAGTCACAATTCTAACATATGGCGCTGTGTTGAAAGCACAAACGTTTCACATAAGCTACAATTTAATGGCATAACCACCAAAAAAGCATGGTCCCCATGGGTCGCCATGACTGGTGTTCTCCTACAGTTTCCCTTGAATAGTTTACTATTATGTAATATAACAAAAACTTTAGCCACAGCAAAGCTTGGCCGAGTCTGCTAGTAATTTTATATACTACACACCAACGAAACGGAACGGACCAAATCAAGTATTAGTATCAATCTCAACCATTGTTATGTTCATAATTATGTTGTTTTTAATAAATAATAAATGAATCCAAATGTCTAGCATAAAATAAATAAATCCCCAGAAATAAGGACTTTCTGTGTGTGTGTGATGTCTCAAGAAAACTTCTACATATAAATATTATTTCTATGCCCGCGTAAAATTAACCTTCTTTGACTTGTTGAACTGTAAACTGTGTGAACTTATCGGAATACGAAGATATTGAAGTTAGCAGTTATATATACTGAATAAAAAAAAACGATTCGAGTTTTAACAGTAAATGCAATTTCGTAGTCAACATTTTTAATTACTCCGAAGTCGTCTATAAATGGCATTTTCTTTAAAAGACTGAGAGGATGTATAAGTGATCTTTATAGCCAATACCTTTTTCCTGTTGGTTGTAAAAGATGCTTTAAATCTATGTTTTATTAAAGAAAAGCTTGTATATACAAATGTATTCTAAATCTCTTAACGCTCACAGAGTTTTGGAGATTTTTTATTTAACCGACACTTTGATACTGGTTCATTATGTATACGAGTATATGGGAGTGTTTTTAGGTTTTTATAAACATATCTGTTAATCACGAAAGGCTTTGAGTAAACAAGGTTTTATTTACATCGGGCTTGTCTACGTCTGACTTTGACTCAAATTAAAATAAAAACCACATTTTTTGTGTTCTTTCCTAATTTAAATGAGTTTTCATGCTCCTTTACTTTCATTTGTTTTATAGTACGTGACAACACCATCAATCTGAGCTAAAATGAAAACGTGTAATTTATTATATATCTATGGAAATGATGTAACATTAATTTTTTTGTGTGTGTTGTGTTTCGTATGTTATGTATTTTAAATATGAGTTTTACATTCACTAACATGTTAGTCGCCTTCATCTTTATTATTGCATATAACACAAAAACCAAAAATTTTGGATTGACATTTTTATTTAGTTGGCGCGCACAAAAAAAATGTCGACCGGCCAGTACCAAACAAGTTGTCAAAGTCATAACCATAGAGTCAATACAACACAGATTAAAAATAGAACTTATCCTTAAATACTTTTAACTTGGCAGAATATATTTTAAGTTGGATGAGCTAGTGCACTTCGCTACGGCTAGTTATCTTTAGTTCATTTAAATATTATCAGTTTTATCGGTCGGTCGTGACAACGCTAACCGGATTAACTCCCCTTTAATGCGACTTTGGGTTGGAACTTTTAACTTTTAGTTTTTGCGTATTGTTTTTGTATGAACTTTTGTATCAGCACGTGAATCGTCACAAATTTTCGAAATAAAATTGTTTAAAGAATTTCTTAAATTCAAAATTATTTATTAATTTAGGTACCACAATGATTATAAACGTCAGTAAAGAAATACATAAATCCTAAATGCTTCTAATTTTACATTTACTGCCAGTTCACAAATCAAAAGCGTAGACCGAACGAGAAGAACTGGCAATAACCTCTTTTTAATCGTATATGATATTTGCATATAAGTTAAGGACACTCAATCATGTAAAAAGTACCATAAAACGTTAATACCTGGTAGATTATTGAATCTTAAGGCAAAACCATTAAGAGTATAGAAACGTGATAAAACATTTACATAAAACTTATTATATTATTATTTACTTGACTAGACGTTTCACTAGACAGTCAGTAAGGGTTTTTTTATACAACGAAGGGAAGACGGGCAAAAGGCTCATCTGATGTTAAGTGATACGCCCATGGACACTAACACTTCCAAAAGGCCCGCAATAAGTTTTCACCCTTTAGAATTGGTACGCCCTTATTTTGAAAACCAGAGCCAAAATAGGTTACTGTAAATTACGATCGAAACATCGAGTTATGTAATGTAATTGAGTCGGGTTGACATACATAAAGGTTTATTTAAATGTGTAGTTATCGCAAAGACCGTGGCCATAGGAGCCATGATTTCAACCGCTAATCGCGTGGCGGGATTCAGACAAGGCTACTATTACCGTATCCTGCCTCGGGCGATTGCTGGTGGGGCTTGGTGGTTTTAGTGGATATGCACAGGAGTGAGTCACACATATCCCTCCACCACAAGGTAATTATGTCTATCAATCAAATCAACCTATCAAAATACGTTTATTCAGTTTAGATGCGTCTTAGGGCATGCTTATCAATGTCAATGTTAATAATGTACACTGGATATGTAGCACTATAAATTTTTGTGAAACAAAATAAAGAATTTTTGAAATTGAAATTATCAATGTCAAAAACGTTTACAAAATTCGCGAAAGAGCAAGACTACGCCATCCGTTCGCAAAACTACCAACAGGCCTTGTTCTGAGAAGAACGGGCAAGATACTCAGCAAAACTCACGGGAGGGTATGCGTAACGAATTCCTCACGAATAAAAAAGACGGTAGTACAAATATGAAATGTCTATTTGTTATTAGACATTCGTATAAAAGGTACCGCCTTGGCAATATTGGTAAATAATCATCATCTACGTTACGGTTCAGGATACATTAATTCAAAAACAAACGGCCCGTATAGCCGGCTGAATTAATGTCAAAGCGAAAACTACTACGGAATTGCCTCTTGACTCTGGTTTAACTTTGAATTTCCATTTATAATCACCATAAGTCCCGCTCGTCGAAGTTATCAGAGTATTTCACTTTATCACGTAACTGCATATACCTGCCAATTTCGGATTAACCTTAGCGTTTCATGATTATTCCTGTTCAAATTGTTTTTAATTAGCCGATTATTTAAAGGTATGTAATAATGTAATAGAAGTGTTGTAATAATATGTTAGCTTCCTAATAAAAGCCATTTTGCTTACCCTTTATTACCTTATACAAAAACATACATATAAAAAAATCAAATTAAAAGCAGGTTACATAAGTTATAACGCAAGGCGGCCTTATTAACAAGCGATATCTTCCAGGCAACCCTAATATGGAACAATAAAAAAGAAACACCTATAAAGGGTAAAGTATAAGTGCATAAAGAGTTAACAAAAAGAAACAGTTAAGAAAGTTAAAATAAAGAAAAAAAATGGTGCGTGTACTTATGTACGCGCGTAAGAAGTTATACTTATTTGGCTTTCTTTATTTTTTTTAAATATTAAATAATAAATATTTAGCGTTATTAATTTAACAATATTTAATATTTAGTATATTATTCATTTATTAATTAATATTAATAATAATTATTATTTATTATTTTATTAATTAAATTTAAGAACTAGGTATGTTTCATAACCTTAACAATAGGTCTTTGTGAAAAAGCATTGCTAAATTTCTTTGAAAAAATAATTAAAACTCCTTTATTTGTTTAAAAGGTATATTTTGTATTTTTATACTACAAATGTCATTATGGTCATTCAAAATTCTTGGCATAGCTGCTAACGTCACGCATATTCTATTTCTTTTTACTTGTAGATTGTCTTATTCCCTTGCTCGCGCACGCTCGGCGCCCATACTGATAATTTTTCATAACGCGCCTAAAGAAGTATAACTTCAAAAATAAAAATATGTATAAACAAAAATTTAAAAGCCAATCAAAAGGTTATATTCTATTATTGTAATTTGCGAATTAACTCACCTTTTCCGCTGGCGCAGTGACACTACGAGAATGGAACCTTCGTTGATCCTCCTTCAGTAGACTCATGCTTCTTGCCAATAAGAGCGCAAATCCATCTACACAACGCCAAACCAGTGATTATTGTTATTCAACATGGTTTTGGGATCTTCCGCTCATCCAAAATTCTTTACGATTAAATCGCTGGTCTTTATCTTCACCTTCACCTTCAGAGAGAGCGCAGCAAAAATTTATGTTATAATAAATTTATTTATTTCGTACATGTTATTCTCGGACCTGGTATTAAAAATATCATTTGTACCGTACAGGGATTCTGGTAACTGGACTCACTCGACCAGTTGGGGAAGTCTCTTATTAGTATTGACCATGAATCTCGCGAACATTAAAAAAGCGAAAATTCAAACAAAACATGACGTAAAACTCTTTCGTATTTAACGTATTATAATTCGTAAATTCACGTTACAATCCTCAGTTTTGAATTTAGAACATTAGTGGAATTATTTACTTTTTAGTTTGACCTACTAATAAATAATGCGGCTATTAGAATGCAGTGTTCCCCGTACTATAGCTATAAAAATGTGCTTAGGTAGGCGTCTTAGTGATTACTTAACAAGAAATAGTCACTTAGTATTCCGTAAAACAGACCAGTTAGAAAATATTACTCTATCTAAACACATTTCTAATTGTAATTGCGAGCCCGAGTTTCTACTTCTTCCAATTTGTTTTCCGAACTTATCGGCAGAGTTGCTGTTGATTTAAACAGGTCTAATTCAAATGTTAATTTGTTGTTGTCATTAATATTAAGGGAACGGAAATATCAAAGAAATTCAAGTTTTGTTCTCTTAGTGAAATTCGTAAATAGATTTCAAGTAGAATTACACTTTATTTTGGTCATACGGTTACATTTTAATATCAGTGTTAAATCCTAGTGTAACATTGTACCTTTGCTATTTTTACAGAAGGCAAACGGGTAGGAAGCTGACCTGGCTCGATATGGTTCGGAAATACTTCAGTGGGTTCACATGGTGGTGTGGGAAAAAGTGCCCTAAAACCGCGAAGTTTTTTATTTACAGGTTAAGTTGATGAAATTAAGTGATACCGCCCCCCATGGACACGCTCAATACCAGAGGGATCGCGAGTGCGTTGTCGGCCTTTTAAGAATTGATACTCTCTTTTCTTGAAGGACCCTCAGTTGTTGTTGTGTTCTTCAAGATAATCCACACATTTCCACATTAGTTATTTTATTGGTAAATCAAATCTTTATTTGAAAGAATCAAAGATCAGAACAGACGAAACAGAAAATCTTGCTATTGCTTTAATAGTGTCAAAATTATATATGTAATATTTATTTGGGACCCTCATCCCTGAGGTCTTACGTTCAAAACACGGTTATCCACCAATGGAATTTTCTATCTATGTGCTCAATGAGCGCTTGCTCCTAGTTCCTACGGTAAAGGCAAACGGCATGCCTTTTTCTTATGGCTCTGGCACGGTTTGTGCATTAGCCAGCGTCAAGTATAAGATTTTTATAATTCGTGCTTTTTGCCTTAGAAATTCGACCATATCCTCCATGTACGGTTTTAGGCACTCGCCTGGTACCGCACAACCCTCCCAAAGGCCGAGAACAAATTTAAATTAAATTAAAACTTGCCCTCGGTACCCCTCAGCTAGCTGCCACTTAATAAGACCGCAGGCTATGAGGCCCCTACAGCATGCCTTAAAACCAAATATCGATGACATAATATGTCAGACACAGACGTCTGATCTACTTGTCTATAGAATACAAATTATCGAAAACGGATGCAATCTGTGGCTGACTATGACTTATTAAGGGTTGTAGCACCACTGGATTATGATTATTTATTATTAATGGTTAAATATGTAATGAGGTTTTATTGACCTTACTTTTAAAAGGTTAATAGGTAAAGGTTAGGTTAATAACAACAATTAATTTTGTACCCAAACACTAAATGAACTATTAAACTAGCGTTTAAGATACAGGCTAGGTCTAGTTTAAACGCATATAATTATTTTATGTACGAGGTTAACCAAAATGAATAGTGTAATACTCAAAATGTGTATGTTTATAACCTTTACAATGTAAGTACGAAATGTAGTTGTATTTCCGTCAAATAAAGATTTTTTTTAGATATAAGATCAAGTTAAAAACTAAATATTTATTTTAAGTATTTAGAATATATTAAGACTATATTCATTTTTGAATAATGAATTTTATATTCGTAATAAGGCATTTAATCTCAACGGAAATTGGTAAAATTCAAGATAGATTTTCATAAAATGAATAAAGCACAATCAGATTTTCATTGCAGACATCTCGCGTTCGGCGGCAAAGTAGAAATGAATACTTATTGCGAAGCGAGCGATTAATGAACGTTTGCTCCGCTTAAGCGATCGGCCACGATTTAATTCGCATCGAAAAATATTCAATAAATGCTTCAAAGACACTCGGATCATCGGCAAATAGACTCCAAAGGTTTTATATGATTCTTTTAGTCCCGTTTTATGAATCTAAGGCTTATTCTATTAGCTATGTATTCATTTTTGAATAACATTTAAATTTCCCAGTAGTTCTTTATTAATTAAAGCAGTTTTCAAAGCAAGAATAGGAGTTTATGTCCTTTATCTTTCTTTTTGAATTTTGCAGTCTCAGTGAATTCTATTCACTAAGTTAAACTTATAATACGCTTGAATAAATGTAGCTTTTTACATTTAAATGTTTATGTTTTACTTTATCCGATCTTTATGACCACGGGCCATTCAATTTTTCGCTTTTGTTAGAATGTATTTAGCCCACGCGACGGTGAAAGATAAAAATTAGGAGCCCTGAGGTGGTGCAGAGTGTTTTTATCAAAGGTTCAGAACAAAGGGTTGTTGAATGGAGGTATTAGTGGAAAGTCAGGATAAATTCGCGATCGTTACTGAGGTCTTTGTCGGGGCTGTATTGTCCCGTAGAGCCACTCAATTTTCCAAACTTTCATTGAATGCCAACTGTATTTATTTCATTAAGGCTATTGATTCACAATCGTCAGCTAAAATGCCAATTTGAAATGTATTAAAGTATTGTTTAGACATCTGTTAGAGTTCGTAAGCTTTTTATTTGTTAGGTATATATGAAAAAACATAGAAATCATAACATATAACACTGTTGGTTACTAATAACACCATTCCATATAATTGCAATTACGGAAAGTGATTGTTTTTTGTTTTAAGACAAAAGACAAACATTCAAAAATATAATGCAATATTTTTTTTTAAATCATGTTCAAAATTTAAAAATTTTGTTTTTGTTTCTAATCAGAAAGAACACCAAATTGAATCAATCCAATAAGAAAGTTAAAAGTCCATATCTGATACACAAACATACTATACAGTGAGTCTACGATCAGCTTCATAGGATAAATGAATATTCAACCTGAATAAATAATTTAAAAGAAATTAGTGGAGTTTAGGTAATATTTGGCCAATTTATTATGGAAATCATTCCATACATAAACTGTCAGCATTTAAGCTGGTAATACGCGGGATGTTTACTCTAACTGCGTTTAATTATCGACCTCTATTTCCGGGTACAAGTCGATACAGGAACCGGTTGTAATTGAACTAAGCACGGATTGTAATTGGGAAATTTAGGGTTCAAACGGTTTGGTTTACATATAATATAGAATATACCTAAATTTAAAATATAAATGTCAATTGTCAATGTCGCCAGTATTCATATGCGCCTTAATAATTGCGATCTAATCGGATTTTTTATTCCATAGCTAAACTATGTGACTTCACATGATATAAATAAACCAAATGGCACTACAACCCTTGATCTTATTACTTAATATCACTTTTTCCTCGACTTTTTGGGATGTTTTCCTTCACCGTTCGAGCGAATATTAAATGCGCACTAAGAAAGTCCATTGGTGCTCAGCCGTGGAACGAACCTACGACCTCAGAGATGAGAGTCACGCTGAAGCCACAAGGCCAACTCTGCTCTTTGATTTCGCATTCTATTCAACAATATTCTGAACTCTATCAATTCTCACGTTTATTAGAGTGAAGCGTACAATTGGTAGCGTCTTTGTATATGCGATTGTCTTTAATTTCCTACACACTCCTTCGACCGCAACATATGCAACACCTAAACTCTATTTAAAAGCTACGTCAAAGCAGTGTAAGGTTTACTTTTTATTATTAAGCTTAACATAGGAGAAAACTTTTACTTTGTGGTACAAGCAAAGCTCATATTAACGTATTCTCATAAAGCTAAAAGGCTATGTTACATAGACTACAAGAATAATTGTCGAGTGAAATGAATTTATTACGTTTCCGACGTACATTTTTCGCAAGAGCTCTCCGAAGTTTGCATGAAACATTTCTAGAAAGCTGCGATGCAAAAGTTGTAATTTGATTTGCAACAAACCACTTACTTCAGCCGTCTCTTTTTCATACTGTTATTGATGCTTTCAATTAATACATTTTGTTCTTTGATTGAAGTCTCCTTAATTTTCATATTAAGTAATAATACGATTGATACGAGACCCAAACGTTGAGCCTTAAATAATGAATATAAATAAAACCACAAAATTGATTTACAAAGCGAAAGTGGTGAGGTTGGATCCGGCTAGGCGCGTATGTTTCTGCTGTGAATCTGGACTGGAATCAATATCAGCATTGCGATTCTGTAACTCACTTTTCGAACTCTCTCTGATAAACTACAAGCTCCCACCTTTTCAGAATGCCAAATCATAAAATGGCTGCTTCACGACTGATTTGAGAGCGACCGCCGATGCGAAAACCGCTGTGCGAGTTCGAAAAGTGAGTTACAGAATCGCAGGGCAGGACGTTGTAGTGGATAGACAAAAAGAAATAACAGTATTATAATTTAATAATAATAATTTATTGCAAGAATATGGTACAAAAATGTGTAAGATAACAATCGTAAGTTCACATATTTTGCTACACACAATGGCGCGCAAATTTGTCTTTAAAGGAATTTAACATTATTTATATCGTACAGATCTTATATTATTTGGGTAAAAAAAAGGGTGCGGTACTTATGTATGCGCGTAAGAAGTTATACTTCTTTGGCTTTCTTTATTTTTTTTAAATATAATTAATTAACAATTAATATTTAACGTAAACAATTTAATAATATTGTATATTATTCAATTGTTAATTAATATTAATAACAATTATTATTATTTATTATATTATTCATTCAATTTAATAACTTGGTATGTTTCATAAACTTTTAACTAAGTAATAATAGGTCATTGTGAAAAAGCAGTGCTAAATTTCTTTGAAAATATGATTAAAACTCCTATACTTGTTTAAAAGGTAAATTTCATTATGGTCATTGAAAATTCTTGGCATAGCTGCTAACTTCACGCATATTCTATTTCTTTATACTTGTAGATTGTCTTATTCTCATCTCGCTTGCGCACGCTATAATCACACTGACAACTTTGTGTCTCAGGTGCGCGCGCATCGTAAAATTTCACTCTCATCAATTTTTCATAACGCGCCTTAAGAAGTATAACTTCAATAATAATTCTACAACCACGACAGCAGAAATAATATATTATCGTATGAATTCCAAATGTTTCCAAATCTTAAGACAATAATCAGTATAAACAGTATTCGATATACTTCGCGTTTGTGTGCCATACATTACAGTACAGGCAGATAGCCTTCCACGCTTTAAAAGGGTTGTATGGTGTGATTTTCAGAGCTTTGCGCGGAGAAAATAATAACATCGGTAATGGATTGTGCATCAGAGTACAGACACGATTTATGCATTAGCTTACAATGGGCATCCCTGTCATTTTGCTCCAAAGATCAATGTTGACATGACCCGTATAGAAATACTTCCTCGTATTGAAACTTCACATCCATTTTATTAGGGATTTTAAATTCAGTTTAAACTAAATCTTGAAATGTAAATTGAATTGCCATTTCTTTGGGATCTTTTCGAAATCGTTAAACCATTTTTTAATGTGCGGGATTGTATTACATAGAATGGAATGCATTAGTGTGGTATTGCAGATATTGATGTTTTGAGTTATTAATACCGATACTTTAAATCAAAAGAACTATATCGTAGTGAGTAATAATAAAAACCTTGTGTGATCGAATTTCATGTTTTTGTTTTTTGGCAATACATTAATATAATTTTTTAAAAAATCAGTGGCGCTACAACCTCTTTAGGTCTTGGCCTCAGATTTTCAAATCTGTTTCATGATCATTTTTAAATGTAATAGGCAAGTAGGTGATTAGTCTCCAGTGCCTGACACACACCGTCGACTTTTTGGGTCTAAGACATGTCGGTTTCCTCACGATATTTTCCTACACCGTTCGAACAAATGTTAAATGCGCACATAGGAAGAAAGTTCCATTGGTGCACAGCCGGGGATCGAACCTACGACCTCAGGTATGAGAGTCGCACGCTGAAGCCACAAGGTCAACTCTGCTCTATAATAAATATAATAATAATTTTATTTATTGCCAAAAAACAGGTTACATAACAGACACGTATTCCAGGCTAAAGTGTGACTATTTCAGATGCCTACGTGTAGCAATATCTAAAATAATAACAATAATTTAATTAAATATAAAAGTAAAAAATGAACCAAATTAAATTATATTATGATAAGGTAAGTTAATATAAGTTTACAGTATTTTAATTTCAGGAAAAGAGCGTACTCATTCTTAAAAGGCAGGCAACGGACTCGCGAGCCTGCCATTGAGTGTCTATGGGCGGCTGTATCGCTTAACATTAGAACATCCGGAAGGAGGGTCCTTCCGTACTTATTCCATACAATTTAGTAGATTTCTTACAATGTCATAGTTATGTTGAATGCCAGTCATGAATTACAAATGTTATATTTCTTTTGCAACGTAATAAGTAAAATAAAAATTTGTATTTTCAGCGTCATGTTAAATCATAAGAATCTTAATAGATTTTTAATTAACAAATAGCCGTAATTGCTTAATAATTTACATGCTAGTGGACTAATCTTATTGTTACAATATATAAGTATTTTATTTGTAGTCCCTAGTTTTATTATTACTTTCTTTATTTACACCGTTATTATACACTGTTTTAATAAAGTTCTCATTCATCTCTTTCTCCCAAAATGTGTTAAAAAGAGACAGATCAATGCTGAAAAAAGATGTATTAAACTAATTTAGGTTTTGGTTGCAGTTAACTACTCGATACAGTAAATAGACCAGTCATTATAGACATTCGAAATCGAAAATTTGATAATAATTCCAAAAGTTTTCAAACTTCGGTCAAGTGAATGGTACATTGGGACGACAATAAATCTCATTTTGCAACCTTGTCCGCAGTCCGGAACATTATTAAAATTGCAATTAAATTAATTTTATGTCTGTATGGTCGTGAAAAAAATTCCAAAAGTTCTGCAAACTTGGGGAAGTTTTCGATATAATATTTCATATCACGTATAAAATTTGCAACCAACCTAAGTGTACGGAACATTTTTTGTTATTTATTTTATTTTCGATATATCTGTCAAATTTGCAGAACTTTTGGAACGTTTTCCTTCAGTTTAATAAAGAAAAACATTAATTTTTAATAACAAAAAATGTTCCGTACACTTAAATTGGTTGCAAATTTGACACGTGATGTAAAATAATATATTTAACACCACTCCAACTTTGCAGAACTTTTGGAATTTTGGTCTCAAGAACTGAGCAAATTATCATTTATTGCATTTTTAACAATGTTCCGGACCGAAGAGCAGGTTGCAAAATTGTATAGTTTGTTTTAATACCACTCCCGACCTTACATCAAAATTTGAAAACTTTTGGAATTATAATGAATTAATTGTCTTGACTGACTGGACTAAAAAATGAAACAAACATTCAGTACGAATGCACGACGCGGCGGATGCTTTTTCGCTCGTAAATTCCGTCGACGCTTCCGCTTCCACGCCCTGATTAAATTCTAGAACATTAGCGCATACCTATATAAAACGTTCAATCAGGCTCCATTGAATTAAATATTCTCCTTATTATCCTTTTTTACCTCGCTATCCTGGAATTAATAAATTCTTTGTCGGGTACCTTTATCAAGTTTTGTTGATATCATTTTCAAAGAGATTTTTCAGGTGATTTTACATTTTTACTCAAGACTTTGATCTTTTGAATTATATAGAATCTTTGTTTATGTTAAGTTTAAGCACTTTTAAATGTGATTTGTAATCAATGTATGCTATTTAGATTGTAGAATATTAATTCTAACTCATAGGATTAATAAATAATAACGGTCTTCGAAGTATTGTGGTCTCTTGGCTTATTGCCAGAAAGTCCGTCTAACTATCGGTTAAATAATTTATCACTTTATAAAATATTAAAAAAAATCGGTTGTCTGTAAACTGTAAAGTCGGTTTACTGACGATAGTTGAACGTGACAACGTCATAAGAAAATACTGATGGAATGGCTGCATTTTTCAAAAGAAAATTTTAATTTTATACTTGACGAAAACATGTAAATGTATTATTGTATAGCAGCTGTCCCCGCGGACGCATCGCTCACTCAAGTAGGAGAGAGACAGATGTCGAACGCGGAGGCCGATTGTGCCTCTCTGTCGCTCGTTCCGCGCTCTCGCTTGCACTTCAAGCCTTAAATGGAACGCCTCAGAGCGAGGTAACGCCGCATGAGTCATGTTTTTTCGTGCGTGCAGCCGGCTCTATCGAATTATAAGACGTTGTCACGTCAAAAATTTATTAAGGTCGTCTAAAGTGAAAAGCAGCGTTGGCCTAGTGGTTTAAGCGTACGGCCCTCAACCGGGAGATCGATCGAATCACGGCTGTGCGATTGGTTTTTTATGAGACATACGTAAAATGGTCACTTAGAGTTAAATGCTATCCATGGCATGTCACACATGGATACATATATGAATTGACGACTCATTGGTCTAGTGGTTAGTACCCCTGACTGCGAATCCATGGGTCCCGGGTTCGATCCCCGGCTGAGGCGAACATCGATGTGATGAGCATTTGGTGTTGTTCTTAGGTCTTGGGTGTTTAAATATGTATTTATATGTATATCTATCTATAATATGTATATCCGTTGCCTAGTACCCATAACACAAGCTTCACCAGCTTAGCATCGGACTAGGTTAATTGGTATGAATTGTCTTAAAAAAAAAAAATACGCTCTTCCTTTGTTTGTTGTAATGGGTCGGATGGCACAGCAAGAGGTGTCCAAAATGGATTATAATTAACACTTGCTACGGTGAATCGACGACCAGCGTCAGGCACCAATCGATGATCAGCGGCACTTGCGTATAAATTTGACAAAAACACCCATATTTAGTTAAAATGCCACTGGATTGTTATTAAAGATCGTCAAAGTTATTACTTAACTTGCCGGTTTAACCAAACGAAATTTAACCATAATCGTTTTTTAGATTTATTAAACTAAAACTTTTATAAAGAAGTGTAAAGTGGGAGCGGAATGTGACCGGTAAACTTTGGCCGGCCCAAAGTTTTAAAATGGGATCGGAGAAAGTGCATTCACTAGTAATGGCTTTGCTATGTACCGTTTATAGTTTGACGGTTCGGTTCTTATGCAGATTATCGAACTTTCGTATTAAAAAGATTTTTTAATTGGTACATGTAAGTAATATATTCAGTGAGAATAAAGCCGGAATTACATTACGAAATTAGTGGCATGCATGGGAAATCTGTTTCACGAAATTAGTTTCGATATATGCGAAACTAATTTCTAAAAAATTAGTAATTAGTTTCGTAAAATAATTTGTGTCGTGAAATCCTCAGTATCGGAGGAACCATGGCCTCGAAAATTTTGAATTACACATGAAACTGTTTGTAAAAATAATGTCACGAAATTAATTTCATGCCACTAATTTCGTTATTTAGTGGCTAAACTACTTTGGTAACGATTGGTGAGTATAGTAAATTAATAATAATAATGCCTTGAGATGGTTGAATTACAACACTGCACAGTCAGCTCTCTTAAATGCATGAAATTGTCAAAATATAATTGAAAAATTCATGTTATTTATTACGTGGCAGAGAAAGAATGAAAGTCGATTAAATGCGGTGAAAATGGGAGCGTTAAGAAAATTATATCAATAAATTAATTGTTCACTGAGTAAAACAAAATCAGTGATTGAGTCGTAAATTTTACGACCGTCAATAGGTAAGTTAATAATAGAACTAAGTAATTGGCTTATTATTATTCTTTATACATATGGCTAAGTCTAGTGTGTCTATGTATCGCAGTACGGCGTAACTGATTTTTTTAAATTCAGGCCCAACGCGCCATACTTAAGATATCCTTTATGAAACTTTTCAACTGCATAATTTAATAATGAATCAAATATAGTTGTTTGGGAACCAACACCGACAAAAACACATCATACACAATGCAAATTTACAAATAAGCTACCCAAAAAACCCTCTTTCTTCGCCCAACGTTTTTTCTCCTACAGAGGCCTTTTCATCTTTAATGTCCATGGGCGGCGGTATCACTTAACATGAGGTGAGCCTCCTGGGCGATTGTCCTATAAAACCCCAGTTTTATAAAAATATTACTTCTTCTTAAAAATAACATTATCTTTAATGATTTAAATTTTACACTTTCATTAACTATCTTATGAAACATCTTCTCAACTAGTCCTATACTGAAACGGAAAGTATTCTTCTTGTGCAACAGTAGTTTAATTGTAAAATATGTCAAATGGCTGAGACTAGCTGACCACGCTATAGGGAATGATAGTCTAGTACAGTGATGGGAAAACTTTTTAAAAGGAGGGCCAGATGAAATTTAAAAATTTACAGGCGGGCAACAAAAAAAATACAAGTTATAGGCCTAAACCTTTTTATTGTTTAATTTTACATCATACACAACTTATATACTAAAATGGTAAAAACTTGCTAACAAGGCCCAAAAAATGATTAATGTTTAGAAGAGCATGAAGGCGTACAAGACAGATGAAACTGTGACTGAGATTCTAAAAGTTGATCATAATCTGGTAGTAACTGAGATGAGCTGATTCGCAGTAGTGAAGCTAAATTATGGTCGGTCAATCGGTTTCTAACACTGTTTTTGCGAAGCTTCATAGTAGAAAACACCTGTTCACAGATGTAAGAAGAGGAATACATCGAAATTATCTTCTACAGAAAGAAAACACGCGATGCAAACTCAGTTAGTGTTAGATGCGATAATACCATACCTAAGGCTCTCGTTAACTATTATAGCTGCACAAAAAAAATTATCACTTCCTATGTGCAATTAATTTTAGGGGTTAATCAAAATCGTGTCGCGGGCCGAATCAGACTAGCCCGAGGGCCGCACTTTGCCCGCGGGCCGTACTTTGCCCGAGGGCCGCACTTTGCCCGAGTTCCGCACTTTGCCCGCGGGCCGTACTTTGCCCATGACTGGTCTAGTACACTTTCTCTTCTAAACATAGTTCTTTATTATGTGTAAATAATCTTTTTCGAATGTTATGAAATAAAATTATAAGCAACTTAATTTTACGCCACAACAAAGTCACTGGTCAAGCTTGGCATCCAAGTATTCTAGGCAAATGCTCAATATTTCAATAATCATTTTCCTACCCAACATTAAATGCCTACTACGGTAGAAAGCCTTTAAACAAAACACCTGTAACTAAAACAGTAGCTGTCAAAAATACACTGTAAAACGTTGTACAAGACAACAGACGGTTGCAACTGACCACAAATCAGAGGTAAATCAGATTCCGACCGAGCTCGTGATTGCAAACGAATCGGGTTGTGCCCAGCCCCGAGCCCACTAACAATGTAAACGCGCACTTTAAATCGAGTGTTCTATTTGGGTGGGCTATTATCAAAAATTAGCTTATATTCTAAATTGTTACAATTATATTAATGTATCGCTAGGTGGCGCGATTGAATTTAAAACGCACTATTGACTATTATTATCTGTCAACAACACGATAATGTCTACAATTGCCAGATAGGTAGCGCACTGCCATTTTTTTAATGGCATAATGTGATATATGTATATAGTATTCCGCGTTGATCAGTGGTTTATACTGGATATATTCAAAGATTATTAAGAAATTAAGACATTTAAATAACAAACACACAATACACACAACTGCTTTAAACAGACACACTTTAAATATTTCGATATATGTATATATATTAAATAAATATTAGTAACATACAAAAAACATGATTTAAAATGCATTATAAAGTATTTTTAGAATTATACGTTCGCTTTCATAGTTAATAGTTATAATTTTATTGCATGATGTAGTTATTAGTTAATTTATTTCTAAATATTAATGTTTAGTTCTTCTTGAATTATTTTCGCTTTCAAAAATTTCTAATTTTTCGAATAACAAAGATTATTTCGCATACCCACTTGTTAAGGAAATTTGAAATACTTCCACAATACAAGTTAAATGAATATAAGACGGAGAATATATCACTACAATAATGTCATACTGCAATTAAATAGATGTATCTAGCCACACAGTCAGCAAGTAGCAGATACGAAATTGTGTACGGACTAAGCTGTATTCTATCTTAAACCTAGGTTTCAGCAAATGCATTGTCACGTTCCTTAGACATTGAATTAAACAGATACGTACAAATCAATGAGAGGATTAAATTAAATATACATACGAATTTTGAACATTTTGGCGTAGTGGGTTCAACATGCGACTCACATCTGGGGTCGTGCATTCGATCCCCGGCTGAGCACCTATGGACTTACTGTTTATATGCGCATTGAACACTCGCTCATACGGTGAAGGAAAATATCGTAAGGCAACCGGCATGCCTTAGACCCAAAAAGTCGAAGGTGTGTCAGGCACAGAAGGTTGATCACCTAATTGCCTCATAAAAATGATCACGATACAGAAATCTAAAAGACCTCAAATCTTGCAGCGCCATTTTATGTATGTTTGTATATTTATGAATTTTAAGTCAGTATTGGCTTAGTGTTTAGAGTCTTAGAGTTTCTGATCCGGACCGCATCCGTACATCCAGTTGGTAAACTTCTCCATCTATCATCACTGATTCATCGTCATGCCCTGGTCTTCGGCGTACTCTCCAAGTAGCCTGCCCATATCAGTTACTGGGTTTTGCAATATCTGCCTTAATTTTTCATCTATTTTATGGTTTATCAAGTGTGTATATTTCTCATCGTTTTCCTTGACGGGCCAAAATATCCTTCTCAGAACTTTCCTTTCAAGTATATCCGTCCATCCCTTTGCGTTAGCGTCTACGTCGTCACACGTATAAGTAACTATGGCCCTGACGATAATGCGATAAATAGTTAGTTATGATGCAATGCTAAGCAGTTTTGAACCCATGACCCTGTTGCAAAAAGCATTTGTTTCCACAGATTATCTTCCCCTTGATGTCATGTTCAGTCTTATTATGGACTGTTAGCAGTCATTCCAAATACCTTAAACTCTCCACATCTTCAAATCTTCAAGCACGTTACAACAAGTACCTATATTGCGTCTTATATCGAGTCTCCTGAGTTTATAGCTCCTTCTCTGTCTTCCTTTAAACCTCTGCTATACAAATTTTACCTGTCCACATCGTACTGATATGAGACTGATCTAAAATTATCGTGATTCATGTGCACTTTTTCTTTTTCTCGTGTCCCTTTTTAGTTTAGTTTTTTGTTCCTGTTTTAGTTTTCTCTGAATAACTTTATTTATTATATATTTTTGCACTTCTTCCTTACCTTATCTAATTTGTTTATTCACAGTAGTTGGCTGAAAGAGATCGCTCGAAGCTTTTTATTTAATTATGTTAATTGTATTATGTTTCTGCAACGAAGTGTTAATAAATAAATAAATATATGCATCCCGTAACAAACAGAACCTTTAGTAGTGGTTGATCATGTCAGTATGGGGTCTGTTAGTCATATCTATAAAGAAGACGATTTTAATAATGACACAGATTAATACACTGCTCATGGCGATAGATCCTTTTAAAAAAGTTTACTGGTAAAACGATTTGGAAGGACATTTTAATCTAGGGGTTTTACAAATCGAAAAAACGTACATAAAAATATAGGGTTAAAATTCCTATGCATGAACGATTTAGTATAAAACATAAAATAAATGATGTTATTGTGTTGGCCGACACGTTGAAAGCCTATACATGTCGTCAGGGAATAAACAAGGATCGCGTGCCTTATTTTTACACAATATACGACTAATATGAATCACTTTATGTTAACACGTTACTAGGTTTAAATGATATTTTAAAATTTAATGTATAGCTACAATAATACATAATATATTACAAATATGCACGCCATTAACTGGGATATTCTGTCAGAATGGCGTGCAAATGATTTTGTTAAATTTTGAAATACTTATTTATTTATTTATACTTTATTACCTTATTCAAAAACTTACACAGAACAAAAATAAAAAACAGGTTACAAAAGTTTTAAGGCAACGGGCGGCCTTATCGCTAACAAGCGATTTCTTCCAGGCAACCCTAAAGTGAAACAATGAAAAAGAAACACCTACAGCCCTCAGCCCTCTCTAAAGTACATATGATGCAAAAATTATTAACGAAAAAAAAACAAAAAACTCAAAATAACACGTTACTATATCTAAAACAAAATAAAGTAAAATCTAAAGATAAAATAACAATAATAATAAATAAAAATATGTAGGAACAAAAATTTAAAATACTACTTATTATGAAAATAAAAATAAATGGTTAATAATTATTATGCTTAAGTTAGATATAGATAGATTTTCTTACATATAAAGATGTGTATTATTAATGCGAACGTGTTATTTCGAATAAATTATTTTATCTAGCTAGTTTATATATTCAAAAAGTATTTCTAATCTAAGTATTAATAGAAAACTGAAATAAGGTTCCTGCGGCTGTTTATCTTTAATGCTGGCAGCATTTCCTTAGTAAATTAGATTATTATCAATATATTAAAACTTCGTCACCATTGTCATTATAATGTGTTTCCAAAAGTAATAATTAACTAATTCATCTTATACGTCGTCCCCTTTCGAAGTTTGGGAGGCCATCACATCTACTTTGATTTTGATAAAGATACTGCGCTTGAAAACAATGAATTGGTGATTTGACCAAACCATTGCATATTCCTTTATTAGAAGGTGGAAGAACTTCTGAAGATACACTCTATTTTTCAAACTACAATAACTATCGACACAGTTATTTAAAAAAAAAATTTAATTTAATCAAACTCAAGCTTATTTGTAAACAGACGTGAACTGAAGACTCCTTTTAAAATTCTTACACTATTATGATATAAAATTTTCTAAACAAATTTTCATAAGTGCAAAAAAACATTCGGAAACTACAAAGGGGATAAAACAGGAAGTACAGTCATCATCGTAGCTACTTCGAGATTCATTCATCTTGATATAGATCTGCTTAGCTGTAGCAATTGTACCCAGAGTAATTTAATGAAAATTTTAAGCATAAAGATTTATAATCTAGCACAGATCGAAATATAAGTAATTTATTTGATCTCTAAAAAGTATGAAATCATTATGTTTCTTATCTTTTACGGGGTATGTTTTAAGAATTATATAATTTGGATATCAATGCCAAAAATCAATATTTAATTACTCCCTAGGTTTTTCATATCATATAATTCCTTACTAAGATAGCATTAAATACCGTAGCATGTAATATATATTTTAATGGGTAATGTATATTTTCTTTGTAAAAAGCCAAGTTATCGCAAAAATGTTACTTTAAATGTAGCATTAAAAATGTTAATTCAAGTAGCTGTTAACTTTGTAACGAAGACTCGTTCCTCATTTACTTTTTACAAAAGTGACGTAAACTTTAAAAATTGCGAAGAAACTGTCGTGCAAGTTACAAGTAAGTTGTAGATTTGCAATGCAGTATTTACTTCGGATTGTTTGCATTTCATTAACTCCGGTCAACAACGGTCTAATTTATCCGTTAGTACTTTACGATTGCTGTATTTTACGTTCGCAAAATTGTTGCCTATTTACAAGTAATTTACGTGTGTCATTGTTATTTGAAATAGACTTAAGTTTACAAAATAAACCAAATATTTTTTAAGGGTTCTATAAGGACAAGTGGTAGTAATTTTATTAAATTATACAAAATTAAGTTAACTGTCTCAAGTTTATTTTAAAAACTTAGATTATAGTTAGAGTTTCGTTATTAATATGCCCGTTCAAGTAAAAGAGTCATCCAATCGTCTTTGATCGTAAGGAAAGAGTGGTACACTTTACTATTATAAATTTTTTTTTTAACAAATATATTATTTTAATAAGAATAAATGTTTAGAAAAAAATCTTATACCGACATATATATAAATTAAAATCAGTGGCGCCACAACCTATTTAGATCTGGATCTCAGGTTTCTATATCTGTTTCATGATAACCGTTCGAACAAATGTTAAACACGCACATAGACAGTCCTGTTTATGTATCGGTGAGCTCTACTAGATAACTAAATATAGGAGAGGGTGAGACCTAAGAATCTATCAACCCTACGGATCCGTGAGCCCTACAGAAAAATAATAAATATATAAATATTTTAGGTAGACTCACCACAATAATTGCACCAAGAGAGTCACCACAATAATTAAGGGTTTAAAGGAATTTTCAACACTTTGAGAAGAAGCGAGAAACGAATAAGACAGAGCAATATTTAAATCTAATTCATTGTTACACAACAACATCTTAAATACTACTTACACCTATTCACACATGCATAATGTTAATCTCGTGAGCATAATGTGAATCGCGCACCCTCAGCTGTTAAAATTTGGAACAACCAACATCAGCAGTTAGTCGACGTTCAAGTCTTGACCGAAAATTATTTGAAAAAAAAGATCATTTGTGAACGCATGATCGAGTTATTTATCAGCGATTATATTTCCAGTATAAAATTATCGTGTGTCTTAAAACGACACTGTAAAAGGCTAGTCTATCGATATTCTCGCTCCATATCACCTTTGACGATAAAAGATTACTCGCTTTGAGTAACAATACGATCAAAGAATCTTGTCTTTGATACACTATATTGTATGTGAGACACGGAGTCTGTTGATATTTTTCATTCTTGCGACCATATTTCATTAATTTGGGTTTAAATTTACTGTGAATACATTAAACCAATGTGTGAACTATGTTATTAATACGCTTTATTGAAATAAATTTCATATTTACAATCAAGTATACAGTATTTATAATTTTCTTAACCTTCTTCTTATAGTGCCATCTCCTTGCGAAGGTTGGCGATCATCATGGCTAGTTTGATTTTGGATGCCGTGCTTCTAAACAATGACTTGGTGCTTTTATCAAATCGATGTCTTAAGTTTTTAACCAGCTTTAATATTAATATTTGCTGTTTACCCTTATATTAGCACTTTGCTTCCAATATAGGTTTTTAATGAAACAGCAATCTTTATAATCTAAGCCAATTCTCTAGAGTATTTCCATCATGTTACCATGTCTTACATTATCAAAGGCCTTCTCGTAATCGACAAAACAGACGAAAAGATCCCAGTTCATGTTCAAGCATGTCTGTATCAACACTTGATAGCCAAAGAGAGCGTCTCTCGTTCCTAAACCGCTTCGAAAGCCAAATTGGGTGCAGGATAATTATTGTGTATTGTGATATAATCTAAGTTACATTCCTCAAATTCCATTATATTCTCTATTGGTATATTATCAGCTCCGACAGCTTTCCGAGTTTTTACTTCTGTTATGGCATAATAGATTTCACGCTTTGTAATAGATGAACCAACATCACTACACATGAGGTTAATATTTTCTGGTCGTAAGTCACAGAAAAGTTCACTAATATAGTCTTCCCAAGTGTTAAGCATGTCATCAGGGCAGGTTGTATATTTGCCATCGTTTTTTCTTAACCCTACAAGGTAATAATAACAATAATTAAAAATTATTAATTATTATTAATTGCTATTAATTAAATGTAATTGATTTTTCTTTATTCTTTTGGTTATAGGTAGTAATAGGATAGGTCCGAAATAATTATGGAATGCAAACAGTGTCTGTACTCTGTAACTTCCAATCCCGACTGGGTTCGATAGTGGAAGTTACAGGCTCTTAAATCCCTTATCGCGCTACTAAATAATGCAGCAATTAAAGTAGAATGGGACTAGATTCTACAATGAGAGGGGTGACCCGGGAATGAGACTGTAAAACAAAAGATCAAGAAATCATGGTGTGTTTTAATTTAACTAAATGAAATGAAACAAACAGTTTTTTTTGTCGTCACATCAAAATCCAAAATCAGGGAAAACGGACGAATTTTTGTTTCCGCGCCAGAAAACATATTTACAATATAGTAACTATTTTAATAGACTATGAATCTACTACAGTGCCATGTATACTTTTTAAACTATACAATTTGTATTTAAATATATATGTTAAAATACATATGATAAATAGAGTTCCTACAACCATTTCATACAACGCTTTTACGGTTGTTAAGTGTTTGAATTTTGATGCATATTATGTTGCAATGTTCAATAAAATTCAAAATATGAAACGGAAAATTGGTTTGCTAGAACTTATATTTATAGCACTCTAATCCCCATAGTCCTTAAGAAATGGAAATACCTTATTAAACCTTAGGAAATATGACTTCATTTAAATAAAAATTTAGCCTTTAGTTTTTCCTTTCCCTTTTACTTCGTAATAAGAATAAAGTTAAAAATTCTAATTCAGTTGTATTAGACTAAAGAAAATTTTTCGAGGTTACCAGACTTTAATCTCCTAAGACCAGATACTACGAAAGCGTCCATTCCCATTTTAAGCCGATAAACAAGGATTGTGTTATTACAATATAATAGTTTTCTAAGTAGAATAAACTGGGTTTTATTTTAACTACAATAAGAGAAGTTCAATAATCCACAATAGTTACCTATGCTATACCAAATGATATGTTCGTATATTCAGTTAATGAAAGACTGGCATTAAGTGAATAAAAAATATACATTTATATATAATTACTCGCTGACCGGGCAAACGTCGTTTTGCCATGTATATCATTTATAATAAAAAAATAGGGGTTGATCGTAGAGGGGTAAAAATTAAGGGTTGTATGTTTTTTTTAATGCTGTATAATAAAAAAAGAGAAATTAAAAATTTTGTCTAAAAAATAAATAAAATTTTTTTGGGGTGGAGTACCCCTAACATTTAGGGGGATGAAAAATAGATGTTGGCCGATTCTCATTGATACCGGATAAGCACAAAAAATTTCATCGAAATCGGTTAAGCCGTTTCGGAGGAGTAAGGCAACGAAAACTGTGACACTAGAATTTTATATATTAGATAGACAAGTAAATAAGTAACAATTACAAGCAATGTGGTAACACGTCTGCTCCACAGCATAATGCTGACCCAGGGTCTGTTACAATCACAACCCGCATATATTACATAAGTACTTAAAAGATAGATTGTTCCTTTTTTTTTCTTTCCATATTTTTTTGTTATTTTTCTTTTTTAATAATTATTATTAATATTTTGTGTGTTTCGTTAAAATAAATGTTATGTTAAATGCTATTATAATATAGCATATATATATCTCCCCATTTTCTGCTAGGAATAAAACATAACAATAAAGACATGTACTAAACATTTGGTTTGAAAATATATCCTTTTTGAATAATCTTTTTTTTAATACATTGTCATAATTTTTTGTTATTTTTCTTCTTTCATTATTATGATTACTATTTTGTGTTTCGTTAGTAGGAAATGTTATGTTATGTTATATCTCCCGATTTTCCTGTTAAGCTGAAGCTATGAGAACTATTGGGTTTAATTTAATATAGGGTCTATTGGCTTACTTGACTTATAGTCCTGTGTACCCCATACGGGACAGTGAGCATCCACCGTAAAACATGAGCCTGATAGGTCCTGGGTAATTTTTTTTATATCTTCTGTGTCTGGCTAGTCTGAATTTAGATTAGCCAATATGCCCGACCGGAGTGTACGAACCGATTCATCTTAAAAAAAATTTAAGGACTTTGAACATCGATGTCGGTTTTACAAATATTATTCATATTTAAGTAAGATCTAAAAAACTCTTTTAAAAACATAAAACAGCATCAAAAGTCATTAAACGGAGCTCGCTGCTTTGTGCCTTAATTGTCCAGTACTGAGTTCTTCCCTTCAAAGATAGAAGGAGTCTGAACACATCGTATCATATAGTCTTATGTCGATTTAATGATGTTGCATAACAATTTTCACACTGTCTTCGTTACTCTTAATCCGATGAGGTCAAAAAGTCTTTGTTTGTCTAATAGTTAGCGGGTTCGACGGCAATTCGTGGGGCGTAGGGTTCAATATGTGATTTTCATCGTAACTTAAAATACGATTTTTTCTAAGAATTTATTAACACAGTGCTCTTGTGTTTTTACGTATATGATAGAAGAAAAGAGATTAGAGGTTTTAATGTCTATTTCGATACCTAAGTAATTTTAGGTTCCTAATCTTGAATGTCATGTCTTAGTGTCTGAATTAAAAAAAGTTATGGAGAGGAGAGTGCGATAGTGTTTCTGCGCTTATGGCCATCATTGTTCTTTAACGTTTTCATTCCTCCACAGACATACAGAGTGCAGTAGACTTAAGCGTGTATTAATAACCATTACCTCAATTATCCCACCGGTGTTGCCATGTGTAATAACAGAGACTTACCATACCTTCACTAGCAGAACTTTCAGTACCGATGAACTTGTCATTACCACCGTAATTCCAAGTTTTCTATAACAACGCTGCGGATATTGATGATTGATTGATAAAGCTACATCGAAATTGGGCTTCGTCTGAAGGTCGTAATTATTTATTATTATTAAGTCAATAACTGGAAATTTATATCCTAGAGTATCCCTGATGAACAGGCACAAAGTTTTCGTTAGGCAAATACCACGTAATGTTTCATTACCCATATATTTGGTACTGTATACTTAACATATTCGAACTATGTAGTTTGATACTTCTATTTAGATCTATACGTTTTATGTTTTCCGGCTATCTCTTTTATTTCATCTTCCAGGTTTCTGGTGGGCTATCATATGTAATTATAAGTTGCTTTTTGTCTAAGGCCAATTATCTGTCTTTGTCTATTGATTTTTAATTATCGTTTTATAAATAACAATTATTTTATAGGAACACATAGGAATAATAATAATGGATTAGAAAACTAAAAAGTGTGTTGAATGCTGGCATTACCTCGCTGTATTGCGATACTTATTCGTTGAGTGAGGAAAGCACCAGCTCTGGGGTCACCGGTATTATCTACCAGGCGCCTACTTAAATCCTCTATTATCTAAATCGTATATTTATGAAACGACATATATTAAATAATAAATATTGTAATAATTCTTTCCATATTGGTCAAAAGCTCGGTCCAAAAACCTTCACAGGCAGAACTGTTCCTACATTTTTTGTTTTCATTAGCTGTACATAATCGTATATGAGCTGTGGGCCCTAACATTTTAGCTTTAGTGATTGGTTAGTTAGACTATATAATCTCTTTTATCTTCCTCATGAAAACTACCTGTGAAATTATTTATGTTAACAATAAAAATATTGTTAAGGTTAACTTTTTGATATTGCTCTAATTCAAATATTACCGCTAAATACAATATTAAACAAAACTTTAATGTAGTTCTAGAGAATAGCTATTTTAACCAACCTAACAAACTCTTCATATTAGTTGAATTAAAAACTTAACCTAACTGAAAGAGATCGCTCCGAAGCTTTAACACCCTGCTTATTATTTATAATAATTTGTACTGATTTTTGCGACGATGTGTTGAATAAATAAATAGTGTATCTGATGATTATTAGTATAAGAGTTATCGCAAATCGAATCAAACTGTTCATGGATTTACGAGTACACATACATGTTTGTGAACATTGAGTACATTAAGTGCAGTAAAATTGTTCATGAAAAGTGTATGGACTGCATGGAGCTTGTTGACAAGAGGTTAATTGAAAGCAAACATTTCACAGTTTACTTTGGCCATCGCCGCTCGAACTATCTGTTCTATTCGACTAAATTATTTCCATTGTTTTCTGCTATAATTACTGCTAGGAATAAAACATAATTATGAAGAAACGTACTAAACATTTAGTTTGAAAAAATATCCTTTTTGAATTATCTTTTTTTTAATATAATATGTCTTCACTGAGATATCGTGGAACATTATTAAGCCTAACTTAATACTAATATGTAATTTAAGTCTAACCTAATTTACTTATAAGGTAATTTAACATAATAAGAACTTGAATTTCAATATAAGCTACAATAATACTTTCGGAATCCACAGCTTGTAGGAATATGTTAAGATTAAAAACGATATTTTTTATTTGCAAGCTGATGTAGCATCCGTGACGCACGCCGACGATTGCTGGGTCCTAATGCTAGTTTCATAATTTTTCACCGTATTAATTGTGCATATACAATTCAGTACTGCAAAACCAGGTCTAGATTCAACCGGATTGACAGTGTATCGCCACTTGTGTTGGTTTGTAATTTTAGAAGGTCAGTCCAATGACGGTTAACGCTTAGAATATTTTATATTAAAATAAAAAAAACGTGTCTGTATTTATGTACACACTTTTTTTATTTATACTTTTTTGACGTAACAAGATGAAAATCTTTTCAAAAATTTTATGTTTCGAATAAGAATTCTATGTTTACAGAAAAAACACCACTTACAATAGAAAAATTGTTTTAGCCAATAGTTGTAGCGCTACTGGATTATTTTACCGTTTCCAAAGAATATTTTATTATCAAATAAAACCTTTAATTACAGAAATAAAATGAACTTAATCATATTTCCTTGAAAGTATTCCGAGCACAAAGGGACGGCTCTCAGATTGCGATCCGGAATCAGATTTTATTTAAATTTCCTTCTAAAACTAGTTTCTGAATCTATAAGTTCAGGACCATTCCAAGATGCAAAAGTCAAGAGTTTCGACCTAAGGGAGAA
This sequence comes from Pieris melete, assembly GCA_963693345.1. NCBI lineage: Eukaryota > Metazoa > Arthropoda > Insecta > Lepidoptera > Pieridae > Pieris > Pieris melete. The sequence goes on along the minus strand of CAVNZK010000043.1, from coordinate 1,548,187 downwards.
CCGTTGAAATAACCTTCTGCCTGCCACATCCTCTTGAGAAATGTGTACAAAGAACTTTATTACCTAAGTTACGTTACACTTGTTTATTGGGTTTGACTACAAATAAACGGGTTTAAATGTTTCGTTGTTAATGCTAATTTTCTTATATACATTTTAGAATTTATATTTTTGAAGTTATATTTCTTTAGGCGCGTAATGAAAAATTGATGAGAGTGAAATATTACGATGCGCGCGCACCGTTACACAAAATTATCAGTATGAAGTTGCCCACGGAAGATGCCACGGCATTGGACATAATTTAAAAATAACATTCGAATAATAATAGAATGTATGTTACAATTAATGTAAGATAATAATCTATATATATAAAAGAAAGTCGTGTTTGTTACAACACTTATAACTCGAGAACGGCTGGACCGATTGTCATGGTTTTTGATTTGTTGGATTTGTTTCCGTCCCGAATAGCAGAATAAGCAATAAAATATCGGATAAGTTATCGAATAACAATAAATAAATTAATTAATTTTACGAATGCAAAAACCATATGGTGCCATCTGTTGACAAAACTACGCATCATTTTACGTCGAATTCGTGTCAGTTCAAGAAATTCCGATCTTGAGGTGAATGAGGAGATGCATAACCATGCTTTGATCCTGATCAAAAGATGTTGGATATCAGAAAGTGCTTAACATGCAGTATCGCCATATTGACGCTAGAGAGAAAATGCCTAATGGGTAAAACTACCATTCTTCTTTCGCAATGGCAAGCAATAAAACATTTCTGTATTTGCAAAAAAGTCATTAATGTAATACTTAACATTAATGGAATCCTAAAATAAGTTAAATTAAAGTAACAACGATATTATAAGGTTGTAGGGCGGAACGAAGTTAGCCAGGTCAGCTAGTAATAAATAAATTCAAATGTAAACTGAACTTTTGTTGACTATAATGACTCCTTTTCCAGTCCTTGATTATTTAATTGTAATTAATTATTTGCATGCAATGCAAAAAACTATTTTTAATAATGCCAAAGAAGTATAACTTCTTACGCGCGTACATAAGTACACGCACCCTTTTTTTGTATAGGCACCGACTGACTGTACAGTACCTATGTAAGGTTTATTATAATTAGTACTGTACTCAAGGGGGTCTCCAGCCGAAGGGGGTTGTCAATAGGTCAGGGTTGAAGTAGTAGTTTTATAAATTAGCGAAAATTTCAACGTGGTCTTGACTGTACAATACAGTACTAGCTACAACTTATTCTCATTACTAAATATAACGTTCATAAAATTGGTCAAACCGTTTTGGAGGTACCAACACCGTGACGCGACATTTAAATAATATTTCTGTTTAGTTACATTAATTTTGTTTTTTATTTTTACTTCAATTTTTTATGTAATTTCTTTGTTTTAATATTGACATATTGTCTAGTATTTCTAAGCAATTATGTTGTTTAAGAACTTATAAAAAAAATATATATATTTTTAAAAATAATTATTCACATATATGTAAATCTGAATTAGGACAATATACCACTTACAATATAAATAATGTTAATATGTAATAGTAATAATAGGCACACAGGCGGAGGCTCATCTGATGTTAAGTGATACCGCCGCCCATGGACACTTATATTGCCAGATGGCTCGCAAGTGCGTTGCCGGCCTTTTAAGATTGGTACTTGAAGGACCCTAAGTCGAATTGGTACGGAAATACTTACGTGGGCAGCTAGTTCTACATAGTTGTGCGTGCGAACTTAAATCATCTATCCATATAAATATTAAATAATCCCTAATATAAACGAAATATCTTGATTAAAAACAGCGCCTTAAAAGTACTTTTGTTTTAGCAAACCGGCCGGAATAATATCCACCGTTGCCATGACGACAAATGATTTGATGGGCTTCATTTTACTCAGATAATATTTCGCGATCTCACAACTAAATGCTTTAGCTTTGGAAACACGATATATAGTTTGCAATATCGTTATTTCTCTTTAGCCGGACTCTGAATAGTCGGCCAGTTCCTTTGATGGTATTGAAAAGGAAAATTCTTATCGCACCATCACGAGTAAATAGTGGAATGGGTATGCTCCGAAAACACACTTATCCTTTCTACTTAAACTGTTTTCGCGACCCTTCTCAATACATTGAAACTATTCACTTGAGTTTTTGCCCTAAGTGGGCTTTCTGTGTATGGTAAATTAATGTTCCACAGAGGTCATGTTTCATCCCGAAAATCATTATTGAAATTATAATTCTTATCAATACCACTTTATGCTCACCCTGAGATTGAAAAAGTTAATGGTTTGGAACAATCCAGGCGTTTAAAATAAATCGGCGGCATTCCATTTCCTACGAAAGTAATGCGTTTTCATGGATTCGTTATGTTAAAATTGTTTTTATTCGATTGAACCTCACCAAGTGAAGATTAATTCCCGCTGAGATACAGTAATTCTTCTGAGATGAGATAATTTACTAATATTAAGAAACTCGATTTAGATAAGTGAGTATAATTATATATGTATTTATTTATATGCATATAATAGGTTGGAGCAGTGTTGGCCTGGTGGCTACAGCGTGCAACACTCGTCCCTGAGGTCATAGGTTCGATCCCCTGTACATCAATGGACGTTCTTTCTATGTGCGCATTTAAGTTGAATTTTTTTTTGCTTGAACGGTATAGGAAAACATCGTGAGCTAAACCGGATTGCATTAGCTCCAAAAACTAAACTACTCGCCTATTAGATTGAAAATAATCATGAAACAAATCCATAAATCTGACGTCCAGTCCTAAAAAATGGTTGTAGCGCCACTGATTTATTTTATTTTTTGTATATATCTAATATTTTAATAATAATGGGCGTATATAGAATTACAGATAAAAATACTATTTAGTACAATAAATATATTGTAAAATAAAATATTTTAAGAAATATAATATGATGACTATACATGATTTAAATATATAACTCAGTTTTTATTCGAAGGTTGTAATCTTCACCACAGAGTATAAAAAACTTCCTAACAATTAAAGACCCTTTTGCTTATTCTGTGTCCTCTCGTACTATCCGACCCGAGGTACATAGAAAGTCTAATTGCGATTAAACTAACAACGTAACCACAGTTTAACAAACAGAAGCTAATATGTAGTACCAGTAAATAAAAATAAAAAATAGACTTATTTAGTTAATGAATAAATAAAATCTTACTAAAGTAATTTTGATTCATGTGTCCTTTTTATTGTCTACTTTTGTTTTAGTTACTTTGTGTATATTATCTTATTAATTGTGTACTTCTTGTTCCCACCTTATCTTATTTTTTTTCCTTACAGTGGTTGCCTAGAAGAGATCGCTCTAAAGGCCGCCACTTGCCTTTCTTTTATTTAACTATTTTATTTGTACGTAACAAAGTGTAAATAAATTAATATAATGAATAACACAATCTGTTACCTACACAACGTTTACATTGAATATAGCTGTAACATATGCAAGATAATACAATTTGTCTTTGTACACAAATGGTTCTAGTAATCAGTTAAGCTTCTTTGACGTGCCTGCTGTGTTCTAATGGCGCTGTTCCTTGAATTATAATTGAAATGTTTATGCACTTACGAGGCTAAAACGCGGATAATGAATACACGGGCTTCCTCAGAAATATTTTTCTCAAAGACTTAATTTGAAAAATCAATATTACAGACATTAATCACCTATTATCTTAATATATATAAATTTCGCGTCACGTTGTTTGTCCGCTATGGACTCTTAAACTACTTAACCGATTTCAATAAAATTTGCACACCGTGTGCAGTTTGATCTAACTTAAAAGATAGGATAGCTTAAATCTCAATTTATACGCGCAATGTTAATTTATTGCAAATCTATTGACACTCACAATTCTAACAGATGACGCTGTGTTGAAAGTACCAAAGTTTCACATAAGCTACAATTTAATGACATATCCGCCAAAAAGCCTGGTGGTCCTCATTACTGGTGTTCACATACCGTTTCTCTTGAATAGCTTACTACTATGTAATATAACAACCATAGCCACAGCAACGCTTGGCCGAGTCTGCTAGTATTATATAGTTGATCATTCTTATTAACGTGTCTTTATTTTATTACATGATATCCAAAGTGCGCTCCGCTTTGATAGTCGCATCATTTTTCTTAATCTCATAGATTTCGATGTCCGATGTATATTTTTGGAGATGGTGGATTTTCATAGCGTGTTTTTGATATTTTTTGTGATTTTTTTACTAGATATATGAACGATTTACCGCATTACGGTACGGCATTTTGTATGCCCAAGGGTGTTACACATGTTTTAGGATGACAGGTGTATATCAAAATCCGCCAGTTACTTTCATATTTCTATTCGGAGACACTCGAAGTCACACTACGCCAAGTTCGGTTAGTCTACGCCAAGCTTACGCTAAGTGATGGTATATCTTGAATATCCTTAAGTCCTAAACTTACCTAAAAATAGGATTTTCCGTGCTCCAAGAATTTTTACATATTTAGTACTTTTACATGATATTTTGCGTTTGTTCTTGTACACGAGTTGTTTACTCTTTCTCTCACGTTGTGACATTATAACCGTCTTGTTTTTGGAAGAATTAATTGAGCTTGGGAGAATGAATTTCAATAAACCAGATTCAGTTTTCAGAATTTGAAAATGTAATAAGAATATCTCTAGTTTACTTAAACTTCTGTTACATAATATGATAATAACTAGCCTGAATTTCGTTGAAAAAACTTTTTTTCTTAAATAAATTTATGCTTTAGGCCCGGCGCCCATTATCGGCATCGGTACGACTGAGGATTTTAGGTGGCAAATAGCAATATACTATAACATAGTGGCAATAAAGTAAAAATTTCCGTGATATGTGGTCGTAATAACAAAAATACCGCTTCGGTATGCTTGAGGCTGGTGTATCGGCAGCCTTGAGAATGCTTCGGGATGCTTCGGCATCCTTTGGCAACATTCGGTACGCTGCCGGCGCTATGATGAGAAATTCGATATTAAGACGCTTCGGCAAGCTACACGACAGTGCGGCATCCTTAAGGACGCTTCGTCATCCCTAAGAACGTTGCAGCATGCCAAAGCATAATTGCCGATAGTGTGCGCTTGCATGTAGGATGCCGAAGGATCCTTTTCCTTGCCGATGCCGATAATGGGCGCCGGCCCTAAGAGGAATATCGTATTAATTAAAAAGAGTCTCGTTATTTCGTATAACTTTGGCGAACTTTTTTTTTTTTGGAAACCTTAAAAGAAAACCAATGGCGCTACAACCTTTTACGTTTGGGCCTCAGATTTCTAAATCAGTTTCGTAATCATTTGTAATAGGCAATATCACCCGTATGTACCTTACACACTAGGGTCTTTTTAGTTTTAAGGTATGCCGGATTCCACGGGATGTTGTGTTAAATGCGCGCCATGTCCATGTGTCGCTTAACACTCGCTTTTATGAATGACAGAAAGTCTTTGTTTCAAGTCGACTTTTTGGGAAGGCAAGCTGGTTTCCTCACCATTTTGCTTTCACCGTTCGAGCGCATAATTAATGCGCACATAGAAAGAAAGAAAGCACAAATCCATTAGTGCTCAGCCGGGTATCGAACCTACTACTTCAGGGATGCGAGTCGAGCGCTGAAGCCACAAGCCCAACACTATTAAAAAATTCCAAGTCTGAATCACTGGACACCATTTACAGTGAAATAACTATTTTGGATTGAATATATTACAACTCTTACATAATCTATAAAAATATTAATGAAACATTCAGTTACGGGACTTCAAACAATAACAAGATGTGTGACAAGATAGATTGGAGCTTAGTGTAGATCTCGCACAGATACACAGATAGCTAAATTGGTATTATTAACAAATATATTCTGTAGCATCTCAACATGATGACAAGCCCGGAATACGGAAGTGTCTGCTAATGTGATGTCAAAATGATTAATAACAACCTTATTATCACTTGACTGTAGCTAAGTACCTACTTGTTGGTATTATAATGGCGTGAATTTATGTGTGTATAGTCTTCGTAAGAATATTGGAGAATATTTTGTAAACTATATGAAATATTCACGTAATGTTACAATTTTAGCTGTATGTTTGTTTTTAACTTATTTGAATAACATGGGGAAGAGTTTTCAAATCGTTTTGAGTGGCTTTTCGTATTCACGACACGAAATAAAAGGTACCGTAATTCAAAAATACTGGAAAAAGAAAATATAATAAAAGTGCCTTGAAATTGGTTGCCTGAAAGAGATTCTTTAGTTAGGCCAGTTGCCCCCAGTAACTTCTATCTTCTGGATTTTTTTATTGTGTCCTTAAGTGCATGTATATGACAGGTATACATAATATTGTCTTTGATTGACATAACCTTTACACATTTAAAGAAAAAACTTTTTAACTGGATTAAAGTTATGTATTATTATAAATTTACAATTATTTAACATAATTTTAGTCATGGTGACCACGCACGCTGTAAAGCACGCGAAACGTTGGATAAATTTAAAATTAAATATAATAAATTATTTTCTTTAAAGGTATACATAAGTGTAAAAGTGTGCAAAATGTTGCTTATTTGTTCTGCGTACAGTAAAAGTATACCATTACAATTTACAATCATTATAAAGAACACGGTAGCTTACTTAAGTTGAATATCTATTTCGTCTTAATTGTATGGAAAAACAAATATAATTTACCGAATTTTTACAAAATATTTCTTTTATTTTCATTTTTGACTCAATTGACACGTTTGCTATGTAGCAATAATCATTAGGGAGAGACTGTCCATGGCGGTTATTTCACTGTGTCCATGAAAATTCGTTTTTCTATCTCTTAAAGCCGGGTTCAAGATATGTTTCGTGAACTATTAAAATAGGCAAGTAGGTGATCAGCTTTCTGTATGTCACACGCACCGTTGAATTTTAGGTCTAAGTTAAGCCAATTTCCCTTCAACGCGTGAGCGCGATGGATCGTCCGGTGTGGATCCGGCTATTGGGCACATAGAAAGAAAACTCCATAGGTCCACGGGTCTGATTAGCCGGAGTCACACCGGAGCATGTTCGTACTACATCGAACGTAGCTCTGGTTTGAGGCTGACGCTCCAGGAACTCAGCCAACATTGTGTAAAGCAAAGATAATTTAATTTGAAATTTTATAAAATACAGCATCAAAGACGAAAGGTACGTGGCTGATATTTAAAATAAAATTTTCGACATCCTCGTGTTTCTATGTTATTTAGCTAATTGATTCAAAAACTTTATCTCGGAATACATGAAGATGTTTTATCAAAGTTTCTTTGTAATTACAACTTTTATTATTCGCAAAAAGTTTCATGGTCTCAAATAACATCAATGTTTAACTGGCATTAATTGTTCAAAGCAATTTGATATAATTTTGTCATAGAATATAAAATAAATGAAGGCATAAAATTGCTGAAAACTTCTCGGACTGGTCTTAAAACAAAAGCCACGTCGTATTAACCCTTCGCTTTTTTGAAGTCAGTTAAGAAATGTATAATTTATTATATTATTTCTAAGTATAATAAAACTACTGCCTTGCGATTCTGTACTTGACCGATCCCTCCTTGTAGTTTATCGTTGATCAGAATGCCAAATCGTAAAATGACTGCTTGACGACTGATTTGAGCGCGACCGCCGCTGTGAGTTCGAAAAGTGAGATACAGAATCGCAAGGCTGGTTTTCTCTTTATAGTCGTCATTACATGTATGATATTATTAAAAAATAACCTCAGATTTCTGTATCTGATCTGTTATCACGATCATTTGTTATTCTAATAGGCAAGTAGGTGATCAGGCAAGCCGGAAGCTGGAGCCGGAAGGCAAGCTGGATTTCTCACGATGTTTTCCTTTACCGTTCCAGCGAATGTCAAATGCGCACATAGAAAGAAAGTCCATTGGTGCACAGCCGGGGATTGAACCTACGCCCTCAGGGATGACAGTCGCATGCTGAAGGCACTAGGCCAACACTGCTCATGTATGATATTACTATTGAATGTATTATTACATTATTAATCAGTACATTCGTCTATATTAACTACACTACTAATGAATAAACGACTATCAGTTAATGCTTAATGAGGTGGGTATTAAAATTCCAACCCTACCATATACAAGCGTCACTTCCATCAAAAGTACGTCAAAGCAAACTAATATTTCCTCTAGTAATATCGCGGTCCGCTTGCCAGTAAGTATTTTCTTTTTATTGTACTAAGAGATTGTTTCTTTGATATTTTTTTAATAGATAAGTAGATACTCTCTTCCTGGCACATATTATCGATTTTTGTGATCTAAAATCGGTATGGGTTTTCTCATGGTGTTTGCAATATGTAATTCTTCTTCACAACCACGTCTAACTGCATTGTAACCTAACACACATAGTTAAACGAATAGTAAAATTAACAATACTGATGGTCAAACACCTACTTTTGTATAGTAATAAAAGTTTTATCTAAACTAAATATACATATTACGCAGGATTATTACAAGGTATATATATGTATGTATTTTTTTAATTAAAAGTTATCTTACAGCCAAAATAAACATTGTTATACAAAATTAACGAAACAGAAAACATAAGTCAAATAAGTATAAGTATAAATTAAAAATAAAATTAAACATAAACCAAACTACGAACTTAATATTTTTACCTTTAACTTAATTTTTTTTTACCTTTTGTATTCTATTCTAATTTAATAGAGAAAAATAACAAAATAGTATGCAAAGGAAGCGCACTCCTTTTTACTTATAAAGTTTAGCTGGGATATCTTTTTCGCGTTTAACGTTCCACTTATAGAAAGAAACTCAAGCTTTCAAAGGATTTTCCGATACAAAGCATTGAACAATTCAAGTTTTTACCGTGCACTTAGAGTCCGACTAAATGTATAAATTTTAGTGAAATTGCAGCAGACGATAAATATTGATTTTAAACAACTGCACGGTTTACTCTTGACAGTTTGGTCAAAATGAATTCAATTAATGACGGGAAAGGCATAAACTGTATGAGTATTAATATGTTCTATGGCGTAGAAATTTGGACATTGACAGGAATTATTAAACTAGATGTGCTGGTTTGCGCAAAATATCTCATAGACAATGAAGAATAAAGAAATGATAATGACGGTTAAGGACCTATCAGATCGCCAAACTCCAAAAATGCACATTGTTTCATTCCATTTTTCGCTATCGTTTCTTGAAGTAGGGCGAATGGAAAAAATATATGGTGGAGTTGAGTAGTAATTAAATCCATTTTGAAAGATCGATACACGATTTAAATAACTTCGCTTGATAGAAAAAAAACAAAACAGCAAATTTTTGAATTAATTTTAAGACGAATATGTATATAGAACATGATTTTGAAATTTGCACGATATATTTTATCGCAAGCGAAGTAATCCATTTCAGAAAAGAAAATGATAAAATGACATTAATTTAATGTTCTACATATTGTGTTATATTATATTGTTGTGTTATTACGGGCCGCCGCGCTTCAGTGCTCCAGCTCTCCACTGCGCCCCGCAGTCCACCCTTAGTCACTGACACAGTAATTCCTGCTGGAATATGGCTTTAAAGGAATCTTTAAAATTTCTTGTGGTCCATGGTCGCCAATCTTCGAAAGAAGAGAGAACCATAAGAATGAATCTTAGTTGAAATGAATTTTTTTGGTATTAAACCTTTTTTTAGCCGGTATACTACACAAAGAATATGAATCCAGTTTTTTAAATCGTTAAAATCACATTAATACAATTAATTAAAGGAGAAATATTCAAATTCCATAATCCAAGTAAGACGAGTCTATCATTCCGTCTAACGTGTCTGTTTTTCCGTCTCTAACGACACTTGCTGAGAAGTCCTTATCGTTAAGTCCCGAGACGACAAGTGACAGATAAAATGCAGTCTGTGATTTATTGATGGGATCTCGGGTATTACCGCTCGCGGCTGTCAAAGTTACCCGCGCTAAATATCGATTTAATCTGTGTCCCACACTTAAGTTTTACATAATCTGTAACTTGATTGTTTCTTTAATTATTTACGTTTTTTATTGTCTATTGCGTTAACGATAATGGCATAATAAGAGATTTTAACGAAAACGTCATTATTTATTTGTCTCGCAACTTCGCCATCAGTCATTACCGTAAACAAACAAATAAGAATTGCTTTATTAAGAATAAGAATTTAACAATTATTGTAACAACGGAAATGTCAAGTTGTGTAAAAAATTATTGGATTCGCACTTTTATCCAATAAAATAGTTTTATTTAAATATAATAATGGCCAGCGATGGTCGACATAGCTCTAATACAAAGCAAAGATGTGACGATATTATGGTCGCATTCCTAACATTGGCAAAGATTAGTACTATAACGCGAATTAAGAAACCCATTCATAATAAATCCAGGACATAAAACTAAAAACCTTAATTGGCATTCGTTTATTATTGTTTGCCAATAAATTTGCCAATATATTCAAACGCGAGGAAACCTAAATTATAATGAATGATACTTTATTTTACAATGACTATAATATAATTACAATATTATGTTAATTTACAATCAAAGATAATTATTGTAATAATTAAATAATGTTACAATGCCTATTGTGGTTGGTGTGTTTATTGTGACATATCCCAATGTTTTATTATAAGGTCGAATTTTTGACATAATGATATTCTATAATTTCTATAATTTTCAATAGCTATAGCGATTGCGATCCAAGACCTTTTAATATGCAATTTTGATGTATTTGTGAATCCGCAATGCTGATGTCGCAACCATAGGATCTAGTATAAACATTCAATATTAAAGTAGGGATCGCATTAGAGATTGCGATTGCGACTGCGAACTATCAATAGAAAGTCACAGAGTACCGCTGCTGAGGGGAGGCTTAAGGTAGGGAAAGAATTTTGTGTTAGATATACTTATAAATTTTTTTTTAAAATAAGTTTTTCATTTATTCAATATAAATTTGGATTTCGTGAGCTTCAATTAATTTATTCAATCGTTTTTGTAAGAAACGTTTTCTCTTATAGATATCATAAAATAACAGATTACATATTTCCGATACGATTCGATGATTCATAGAGAATTATCAAAAACCTTTGAATTTCATTCATTTGTTTTACAATGTAAACGTGGCATGATAAATTAGATTGCCACAAAGAACTTGCCATAGTAACGTGGAGCGTAATCGAAGTGCAACCAATTAATCAACTCGCTATAACAAGTTTAAACAATCCTCAATCATGGGAAATTGCACGTTCACAGCGATTCAGTGCAGGTCGGGGGCTAAGTAAACAACCGAACATCCGCCCATGAATAAAAACCACACTGTAATGGAAACAAAATGTAATTATAGCACGTTTCTATCAATTTGTTTTCTGCCCTATAGTTACGTTATTATCGTGATATTTTTCTTTTCTTATTATCTGTTGTAGTCTGTGTTCTGTTTTCAAAATATGTGCGCATTTAACATTGGCTCGAACAGTGAAGGAAAACATCGTGAGGAAACCGACATGTCTTAGACCCAAAAAGTTAACGGCGTGTGTCAGGCACTGGAGGCTGATCACTTGCCTATTAGATTTAAAAAATGATCATTAAACAGATTCAGAAATCTGAGGCCCAGACCTAAAGAGGTTGTAGCGCCACTGATTTATTTTTTTATCGTTCCAAAGCGAATATATAGTAACTCTTTATCGACAAGAACACATGCTAGAAGCTTCATCGGCTTATTTGTAATGTCTCTTCATAGTTTAAAAGATATTTAACGTAAAATGTGGTCATAATAAAAGTATTAACATTTCCCAAAGTACTCTCATGTGTAATTTCCTCGTATATTCTCGTGCGGCTACTGTTTTAGTTTTATTAAAGCCTAGAACTACACAGATGTGTTGGAAGCATAAACCGTCCAAATAATTTACTGTTCACAGCGTGTGGAGTACTCCGTTTATGCATTTTTAGTTTCATCATCTTAGAAGACGTTATTTACCTAAATAATATATTATCTTATTTAATAAAATAATCAGAAAATTTATTAAATTTTGATTGTGGGCAATTAGAACATTATAATAAATATAAAAGCTTTTTGTTTTTCTATCTGTATGTATAATTTTATATCCAAAATAAAAAAATTATATCAGGTTTACTTGATTTAAGTTACCGTCGCTTATAGACACTCACACTTCCAGCTATTAAATAGATTAGTTAATTTTATAATTTATTAATTATTTAAATAATTTGTTATATTAACTCTTTAAAAAAAATAGAATTTAGAAATAAAGAAAACCGAGAATATTTATTAAGGGCCGAGAATCAAAAGCCTCTGCTCTCGCTTGGTGTATTCATAAGCCCTTCCTTTGATTACCTAGCGAATTAGATAGCGAATTATATAGCTTACATACTAAGGCCAGGTTCATACGGCATTGTCCTGCACGTTTTTTGGCAGTATACGTCATAACGAACAAAAGGTGGCACATGTATTGTACATATACCCATTCACACGGCGTTTGGACTGCAAAATATCGTACACCGTTCATATGTTCAAACGAATACTCAACGGACTTGTCAACCAAACCGAATGAACTTTAACGTTAATTTGGTTTAGAGGGGGAACATAATATAGCTCTGTCTCGTTCTCGCTCACTGTGACAACTATGTGAAGACTGCGGCTATTCGTATTTTACACGTATGAAAATCTACCATGTGAACACCCGGGTGAAAGTACGTTAAAAAACGAATACAAAGAAAACGTGCAGGACAATGCCGTGTGAACCCAGTCTAAGGCTGCGGCCTCGAATTTCGCGGGCAGCGGGGCGGCAGCGGCTGCGGCGCGGGAGCGAGGCGGCTAACGCATACCTGTTCTCGAAACCAGCGGGCAGATCGCGCGGCACTATAGCGGTGTAGTGTTGTGTTCGTGGTTGTGTAGTCGAGATATTTGTTTTTATTCGCGAACGAAATGTCTAAAAAACGGCGACAACATCTTTTTGATTCAAATTTATTCCTAACGCTCGATTTATTGTGGGCAAAAATATGTTATATGCAAAAATATAGTTCCATATGGGTCTCCTTTCAAAGATTTCTGAAATAATTTGCTCTTGCACGTCCGAGGTCATTTTGATACGTCACAAAAAATATGTACAGCACTATACTACAATGCATACGCGCAACGCGGGCGGTCACCGCTTGACTGGATTGCGCCACTCGTTACCCGCGCCCGCGCCGCTGCCACGCCGCTGTTTTCGAGAACCGGTCCATTTGATTGTACGCATAATATCCTGCCGCTCCCGCGCCGCGGCCGCCGCCGCCCCGCTGCCCGCGAAATTCGAGGCAGCAGCCTAAGGGTAACAGAGCGCGTAACGCTTTTCCCCACAAAAATAATGTCTTTAATTATTTGATGGAGCAAGGCGTAGTGGTAACAGCTCATTACAATCTAGGAAAACAAAATACTAATAGTGTGTGCCTTAAGATTTCTCGCCAATTCTTCTGGTCTATTCTACGTCCTGAACTGGAGAACTGGCAGTAAATTTAAAGATATTTATTTTATAGTTTTATTCCTCTAGCTGTCTTGATTACTTTTTTGAGAGCTTGTTTTCATTTCGTAGGGGATAAATATTTTTCTTCGTCGAGGAAAACACGAAACAAGGAAAATTAATTGTTTGTATGGGTTGGCGAACAAAGCAAACGGCGTTGATGATCGATAAATCTATTTCAAAAATTTATGAACAAAGGAAATGTTTCGAAAAATTCACTTCCATTCGCTTCGAATCAAATTGTGATTATTGATGCTCAGAAAGATTTCAGAGGAACAGATAAGCGGAGCAAGAATGTACTAAACAGGTACCCAAGGTAAAATAAACGCAAAAGGGGAAGACAATTTAGAAAGTGGATAGTCCGGCGTCCATGCGTCGGTTTGTCTTTCTCCCTAAAATTGGCAAATAAAAAGAGTGGCGGAGAGTTTACTGCCAGTTTTTCTCTTCCGTTGTGGGCAGTTTTTTTTAAAAGATAAAGTAAATGTACAATTTGAAGCATTTAATATATATTTCTTTTTTGACGTTCATAAGTTTTCTTTGTGTTACCTATATGAATAAATGAATTTGATTTTTAATTTTGATATTGAGGAAACAGCAGGTGGTACGTGGCACAGAGTGGCACACTGCAGACAGGAAGGTGGAATTTGCCAAAGGAGATACTTAATTGGAGGAGACGTTTGCCAAAAATGGGCACACAGATATAAATGTGTTCAAGTCTAAAAGTATATAAAAGGCTATTTTTATTATTATTGACATTTAATGATTTAAGTGGTTATCGCAATTATAATTTAGGAATACCGAATCTTTTAATGTCCCAGTAATTGATCAATCAAATCCCAAAAATAATAATTATCATTAAATAACGTAAAATCATAATGCCAATCTTAAATAGGTATGGAGTCCGAATAGTAACTTTTGGGTTGACCGTGTACATATATTTTTTATTTTCTTTTATTTTGGCTCTCAAACATCACTCATGTAAATCTTAGGACAGTCACTTAGGAAAATATATGAGAAAAAGGATATACACGTTAGAAAATGATATGAAAACTTGAGACACGGCGCTAACCAGATCTATGCAACTGTATCAAAATCGAGACTAATTATTATTACCTACTTACTTAACCTCCGATGCTGAAAGAGGAATGTTAAAATTTTGACGTGTGTGTGTGGCATCGTAACTTCTAAATGAATTGCCTAATATTATGCGTTTTTATTGATTGGAAGCTCACGTAAGTTAGGTCTACCCGCCACGTGGGTATGGTCTTTATTTGAAAAAAGCATGTTTGGCTAACATCTAAAGCAATGGTGTCACGGGTTGTAGGGCGTTAAATTTAAATTGTATATTATTTAGACAGTAATAACCGAATGATAAACAACAAAACATGAGAACAAACAGAACGAACCAGACAAATTTTCAGTGGGCGTTGTTATAGAAGTTTGTATTGATTTACTTTTGTTTTGATTTGCATTTTGTTATTTGCGTGAACCCCGATTAACATTACCTATATATGAATGAATGAATGAAGCCTTTATTTCCAACAACCAAGTTCTTATACCTAATAACTAATCTTATGAATTTACATATCTTAATATATATAAATCTCGTGTCACAATGTTTGTCCTCAATGGACTCCTAAACTACCGAACCGATATCAATCAAATTTGCACACCATGTGCAGTTCGATCCAACTTGAGAGATAGGATAGTTTAAATCTCAAATTATAGTCGCAATTTTAATTTATTGCTAATTATTTGTCTTATTATTTGACAGTCACAAATCACAATTCTAACAGATGGCGCCGCGCTGTGTTGAAAGTATGTACCAACGTTTCACATAAGATACTATTTAACATCTGTAACAAAAACCTTAGCCACAGCAACGCTTGGCCGAGTCTACTAGTTATATTATATTAGATATTTAATATTATAATTAATCTACTCAATCTTCTCGGTGTTTGCTTGTATTCCGCCATAGGCCTCCTCCAGATTGTTCCATTATATTACGTCTTTGGCAGTTCTTCTCCATAGTGGGCTTGCTACTTTTTTAAGATCGTCTTCCCATCGGACCAATGGTCTTCCTCGGTTTCTTTTGCCTTGTCTTGGATATCACTGATACTTTTGACAATTTACAATTAGTTTTATAGTATAAGATCCCGCTATACAACGACCTTCACCGAGATGCTTATTTAATGAAACTTATTTTATATTTAATTTAATATGTCAATAAATATAATCCATATGGGTTGCCTAGCAAATTTCAGTCCAGAGTATGTTTAATTAACTTTAGTGTCACATAAAAAATATACACATAAATAATTAATTGATTAAAAACAACCTAACGTTTGCATATTCTATGGGCTATAAGTATGAAACTTTCGATTGGTATAGAATTTATCTAATAATCATACCGGTGAAATGTTTAAAAAAATATTTTTTTTTAAATTAATTAAACATACTCTGGACTGAAATTTGCTAGGCAACCCATATGGATTATATTTATTGACATATTAAATTATATATAAAATAAGTTTCATTAAATAAGCATCTCGGTGAAGGTCGTTGTATAGCGGGATCTTAGACCATTAGATATAAATCTCGATGATGATTTAACAGTGAACGTAAAAAATCTCTCGTAACAAATCTTTTCAGAGCAGTGCCTAATGGCGTGTGACCCTCATCCCTGAGGCCATGCATTCGAATCACGGCTGTTCACTAATTGAATTTTCTCATGCACTTAGCACCTGCTCTTACGATGAAGCCAAACATCGTGAGGACACCGAAATGTTTCAAGACCAAAAGATGTGTCAGACACAGAATGCACCTCAACTTGTGTATAAATTAAAAATGGTCAAAGAAACGTATGTCATCTGAGGCAAACTCATTTAGGGTTGTAGGGCCACTGGATTATTATTATTAACAAGTCGATCCCGTATGTTATTATTATTATTAAAGCTTCATTAATCCATACAACAATTAGTTAGTTTGCATTCCTTAATATTAGTATTAGTTGTGTTAGTATAAATTTATGGTAGATTTATTTTTACTTTTTTAGTGGTCTAGTTCTTGTATCGCCCCTTTTAGGGTAAAATCCTCCTCCATATTTTTCCATTTATCTTTGTCTTGACCAGCATTAATCCAGTTCTTCCCCGCTAATTCTATAATGTCATCTGTATGTTGACAAGTCATAAATGCGCAGACGTCGCTCACAATACTTGTTTTCAAAAACACATGCATTTGTTTTTGGTACTAGGCTTGTGTAAGCAGGAAATAGAAAAGTGGGAAGACCACCATGGATGTGCTGACGACATCATAAAGGTTTCTGGGAAGAAATCCAGATCAAAATAAAAAGTTCTTTACTAAAATTGGGTCCATACTACAGAACAGGAAGTAATGGAAAAAACAATAACTAACTTAGACTAAGTGTATAATAACAAAACTAACACCCATCTGAATTGTAATTTTTACAGTATGGAATTAAAGTGGCTTTATTATTATTATTTAACTAAGCTTTTGTGTCTTGCTAAGTTACAACAGTATTTCTTGGAATCACCATGGATTCAAAACTTCATTGGTCGCCTCATATTAACGGATTGGCGAAGAGACTTTGTTCTGTAGCTTACGCTGTTAAAAAAATTCGCTATAAATTTTGTTGTTTTAATTAAAGCGAAAATGTTTTAGGTTGGGACCTACTTGTGACTTTGTGCGTCTGTTTAACGGTTTAAATGTTTCCAATTTTAGCCACGAAGGAGAATGAATATTGGGTGTGAAAATAGATAACCTAATTTGTTGGATTTTTTCATTCATGTGAGAAGGGAATTGAAATTATCTCTTGTAGTTCGCTAACATTTTTATTTATACATTTATGTGGGCGTAGGCCGAGCTTCGAGGTAATTCCATATAATTGCGGCCCAACCGAATTTCTAACATCTGGATAACTTTTATTATATATTGTTTTGACATATATAATTATTTATTTTTTGATAGAAAAAAAGCAGTGGCGCTACAAACTTTTTTAGGTCTCAGGTTTTTTAACTGTTTCTGATCATTTGTTTTTTTCTGATAGGCAAGTAGGCGATCAGCCTTCTGTGCCTGACACGCTCCGTCGACTTTTTGTGCTTAAGGCATGCCGGTTTCCTGGCGATGTTTTCCTTCGCTGTACGAGCGAGAAACTCTATTGGCACAGCGAATATTTAACTAATGAGTTTCATTGAACTTCTATTTATGTATTAATATCGCTATAAACGACACTCGGCCAAAATAATTGTTTGAATATACACGACGCCTTAATGAATTGAAACAAAAAGGCTTATTAAAAAAATTATATCGCAGTGGCCCAGGCCCTAAGGGAAAATGTATGCTTAGTATGCAGCACTTCGTATAGAAGGTAATTGTATATAATTAACAATAATTTGTGCCTTATAATAAAACACAAAAATAATTCTCTAAATCACACCACAACGATAAAATACTCTTAATGCTACTTACTTCCTATGCTTTTGATTTATTAGTAGCAAAATACGGATTTTATATGCATATGTGTACTTGTTAGTAGTCTGTATCTATGTTAGACATTGAGCACTGAGTTAGGGCATACGAAAAAATAACATAATTAAAATCGCAACGTATATTGTATTGTTATACAACGTGAGATCTTTGTCATTAGCGACCAGGTTCATACCTTTTGACATATTACGCCTGATAGAAGTACCAAGAATGGAATGTATCATAGAAGAGCACGAAGAATATTCTGCTACAAAGGAGAGATAATCGGCCGCCATGGGATAGGATTTTTAAAGCAGAACTAGAACGATAGTCTAGTTCTGCTTTAAAAATTCTGTTCTGTTATGCAAGTATATGGAAGTGGCGAAAAACAAAGATGATTGGCTAAAACTAGAGAAGACCTATAGCCAAGATGTCCAGCTAAAATGATAAGAGAAACAAACATATATCTGTAATTATTCGGATTATTTATATTACTTCAATAAAGCGTATTACATAAATTATGTTACAAAACAATATAAATAATAATAATAATCTATTATTTAAAATAAATCTTGATTTCTATATAAAACGGCACGAACGACTTCCATACTTTATAAGTTGTGGTGTTTCCCAGGCTTATAGTTTCGGCTTGTGTCAAATGCACTGCAGAACAAAGATGGCGATAATGTTCTGTGGCTGTCGACCATATTTTCATACTAAAGGTGGTAAGAATATATGTTTTTATAATATAAATGTTTGTAGTAGTAATAAAACGTACCTACATCATCTATGCCCAAATAGGATTTTCTTTCTGTGACCAAAGTTACCTTTATAGTAAGAGAAGAATAAGAATGAACAATCTTTTTAGTTTTAATTTCACTGACCATTACTATTGACAAAACTCTATGGCACGGTAGACAATCTACTTTTATTTTTTACACCTGTCAACACTGACAATGTTGTAACGTGGCTGTCAAAACGTGAATTCAAAATAGAAAAGTCTATGTAATGTATTCCATCTCATTCTTTTACACGTTCAATCCTACAGATAAATATGTTTGTCTCTTTCTACATAACGCCTCAACTTTTCGTGTTACACATAACGCCTCAACTTTTCGTGTTACACATAACGACTCAACTTTTCGTGTTACACTTGATTTTACTCCTCATAAAATTTCCGTACCGGGCCTTATAACTCAAATCGTTTCTTAAGGAGTAAACTCCAAAAAATAATATTAATTCGTTGTATGTTGTACGTCGGGTTAAGGCCTTTAGCTGACTAGACTAACAGGTAATCTAATTAATAAGAATTCAGTAAAAGCCGAGTGTTTCTTAAATTAAATTATCGATAGTGCTTAATTAGTAATAGATGTAAGGTTCAACAATAGTCATCAAAAAGAAAGCATCTCTCATCTCATCTCTACTAAAAGCTCAATTGGCGATTGATTAAAAAAACCCATCAACTGAACGTGCATTTCCAATTAATACTTCATCTAGCATTAATGATACTCGCATCAAATGCAAAGGTTCAATTCATCTATTGTGGTCGTATTTAATGATAAATAGGGGATAGAATGTATTCTATTAAGCTTTTATGTAACTGCACTGCGCCAGTGGGCTAAAAAATCTAACGAAACTAGTGAAACCATTAGAGTAATGGAACGCCAACATTCTGTGACCAAAATTTAAAGTTTTTTATGAATTTATAGATTTTCATTTATAGCTAGCAGTTACCAGGTGTGCACTTTGTATAATTGCGGCTATAGCTAAGTAAGTAGTAGAAAGAGAATTTTATGCGGTAAAACAATAAGTCACTCAGCTGACTCTATGACCCAAAACGTGTTTTGGCCTCCGAAATTAGAAATTTTCTTTTAATATATGTACAACAGTGGGCAAAAGGGCAAGACGCTCACCTGTTAAGTCATAAGTGATACCGCCAATAGACATTCACATTGCCTAAGGGCTCGCAAGTCGCAGTACCCTCTTTTCTTGAAGGAAACCGAACAGCATTTATATTGCAGAAAACATGTATTTAACCACAATTTACATCAAAGCCAATGCAGCCGCTATACGGACTTAGATACAATTCGGTCTATAGGTGTATGCTATAAATTAGCTGCTAATTACTGCTAACTGTCAGTACCAAAGCCGCAACGTGCAAGTTTGTTCCATAAGTCAACCATTAGATGTTGCTACTAATAATATAACTCAAATCGTTTATCCCTTAAAACTTATTTATTAAATAGTTAATATTGTCAGTCTTTTAATTTATTTTTCGCCGTAAATACTGTAAATGGAATTTATAAAATTGTATTGTTTATTGAAATTATACTTCTTTAGGCGCGTTATGAAAAATTGTTGAGAGTGAATTTTACGGTTCGTGCGCATCGTGACACAAAATTAACAGAATGAAGTTGCCCACGGAAGATACTACGGCATTGGACATAATTTAAAAACAACATTCGAATAATAATAAAATTTATGTTACACTTAATGTAAGAGAATAATAATAAATATTTATTTATTTAATTTTTCAAATGTAAACTGAACTTTATTGAATATAATGACTCCTTTTCCAGTCATTGATTATTTCATTGTAATTAATAATTTGCATGCAGTCAAAAACTATTTTTAATAATGCCAAAGAAGTATAACGCAAACATAAAAAAAATACATCGATTCATAAATTGTACAAACTAAAGGAAAATTGATTTTAAAGTGTGAGGGGAGCAACTATGGATATCCAGGCCTAGCTCGTTTATTAGAATCCTCAATCTGTATATTAGTTTTGGCCAAAATGCGTTATTCTGAGCAAGGACAAATGGGATTATGGGATGCCTTATATCTAGAGGGTATATGAAATTTAAATTTATGTAAAAGGTAACGTTAATTGATTAATTTTTTGTCGAGTTGCCACTAGAGGAAAGTGCCACATCAATCTTTTTTATCAACCCTCGAGTCGCATATAATATACGTAATGCGGCTTCCATACGACTGTAGCGTGTTCTAGTATGCTGCGCACGAGACTGTTGTATTATATATTTTTTCTAAAATCTATAAAAAGGTGGTTTAATTGAGATCTCGCAGTGTAATGCTATCGAACAGAGGTTTATGATAAAAATCAGCAATATCAGACATTATTTTGTTGTGTTAAACAGTATTTCAAATTATTTTTTAAGAAACGTGTGAAGGATTCAGTAGTTTTTTCTTAAATGTAGTATATGGATAATTATTATAATCTTAACAAATATCTTATCGTAAATGAAGGATTTTCAATTAGGTTTAAAGAAGTTTAGTCCCATTACATGAGAAAAATAATAGTTAAAAAAAGCTAGAACACACGCTTTTAAAGCACATCAGACTAAAAAGTGAAAAATTATTCCTAATTTAGGCTGAAAATGGTAATGAACAAAAAATACTGGTATTATTGTGAAAAAGCGTGGGTTGCTCGATAGACGAAAAATATGGCACAGAGTTTAGTTAAAATTTTTTTTATTTTTTTCATTTTTTTTTCGGATTATTGCATTGTCATCGATCTTTGACAGGTGCGCAAAGTTTGAATTAAATCTGTTCGTTAAAAGTGGGTCAAAATCGAGTCCGAAGGAGTCGGTTACATACATACATACATACATACAGGTGAAGCTAATATAAAGCGTGTAAAGATAATATTAAAAATATAAGAATATTAATGCATTCAAAGCCCATCTAACAAAAACCTTCATCGGCGTATTCCGGGTCCACTGCTAATATTTCCCGCATCTCAGGAGGCGAAATATTCTAAAGACTCGTTCCGAAGTAAGTTATATTTGTGCGACCATTTTCGGTTCTGATTTTAGGTAAATTAATGTTTTATATTGTGTCGGCTACGTATAAATGAAGTTAAATTTAATGCTTGTGTGTAGTGTGGACTCAGTTTCTGTTAAATCCTGGGTAACTCAACCAGCCAGAAGCTTAGACTTTAGTTAAACTTAGACTTTTAAAAGAGTAGGTGTGGAGTTTCTTGCCCATTCTTCTCCACACGAAACTACGTTTTGGAAGTGGTAACTAGAATCATCTTTATACTTTATTTGACGTTCAAAATTGCCGTTTTAGGTGGTCTAATTGGAATAAATGACTTGACTTGACACACAGCGACCTCACTGCTCCAAGAATGCTTGTGTGTTTGTGGTTATTTTTTTTTTTAACTAAGATGCATGTCGTCTATTTGTGCAACTGATTAATGTACATTAATTTAGTGCCAATATAAAGTTTGTTGGTAAGAGTTGGATAAACAAGGATTTAATTTATTTATTTTGTTGAACCTGAAGTTGTAAGTTTACTAGTTAAAGCGTTCCCATACATCAAATATCGTAAGTTATACATTCGGATGCCGGCTATGCTACACTTGACTTTTCACATGCTCGTACGATGAAAAATCTCAAGAGAAAACCTACTGATAAAAATCAATGAAACAAATCCAATGAAAGGTTGTATTATGTATATTATTAGTGGTAACAAAAAATCTAAATTAATTTAAAATGAATGTTTCTAAGAAGGAATATTTCAAGCGTAGCGAAGCCCTAGTTTTACTATTGATGTACTAATTATTTAAATCAGTTCACTAATGGAGTTGAAATGAGGGTGCCGTTTCTCCCCATTGGTAGTTGGTACCTAGCTCCACGAATACGAACGGTTGACGTTAATCACCCTGTCAGAGTTGATTAAATCTGAAATACGAGTCGCGGCGTCTATTGAGACAAGTAAATAAATCGCCGGCTTCAAAATTGTCGCAACGTGCTAACGGGTCAAATATATCTTTAATTGACAAAAGCGCCTACCTTCGAAAACAAAAGAAACAAACGACCGACTTGCTGCGGAATTAATTCAAAGCGAAACGTACATACAATGGCACGCGAAAAATAAAGGTGAAAAATCTTTAACAATTTCCGAGGTCTCTTTAGATAGAGGTCGCAATTACCGATACTAAATTGTCGATACTATGGCTCGGCTCAGCTGTAGACTTATTTAGAAGGACGTTTAAAGGGACGCATACCTACTAGCCTGTTAGTGACATAAATGTTGATAACGGTACACGGACTTTGTGTAATGGAGACATGATTGTTACAATAGTTGTACATTCAATGAAGCATAAATGCTCCAACACGTTGTTCCTTTCTCACGCACTCATACTTAGTTACAACTAAACGTGCTCGGGGAAGCGCAAAATCCCCTTTTTCTAAAACCCTTTTACGGCAATGAGTGAAACAAAATACAATAAGGAAATAGAGGAAAATAAATACGGAGAATTCGGCTTCATTAAATAATTGTTTTGTCGACAAAGCCTGGAATTTATCTGCCATTTTAATTAATATTTATAAATTGACGACAATAATGAGATATTAAAACGTTTATATCAAAGATTTTAAAGTGTTTAATTACTTAAGGGTTACCTAAGTTACATAAATTTCGTAAGTTTTCACGAAGCTAATCTGAAATTTAAAAATTTCGTAAAAGCTATTTAGTTAAACCACTTGCCGCATTAAATTATGATATTTACACACGGTTTTAATTTGAAAGGGGCTGTTGCACGTGGAAAATAGAGGTGCACTTTAAGGTGCTTTGTTAATATGAAAAGTACGAGATGATTGTTCAACAATTCCATGCTCATAAAAATTTGTGAATTGCAGTGGGATAACAATAAAATGTTTACCCGCTCGGCGTATCATTCATTATTCAGCTTTTGATTTCGAGGTTTGATGAAATACTAATTAATACCTAACAATCATTTGTTAGGTACTGGAATAATAGAGTCGAATGGTAGGTCAATTGTCGTTAGATAAAAATACTATTGTTATCATAATTAAACAGAGTATGTAAACAAGTTGAACACATATTGTTTAACGTTATTAAAAGAATTTTCACTTTTGTTATAGAGTTTTTATTTTTGAACTTAAATAATGTATGTGGTATAATAATAATAATATATAATATGGTTGGTTATGTATTTCCATACTAGTGTCAAGTGTTTGTGTATGTCTATTAAATAAATAAGAGCAGTAATAGCCAAAACAACTAGAAAAATCCTGTCTTGCCAGCATGCGATGGAAAGAAGGATCTTGAAGTTAAGGAGAATTAACAAAATAAGAAATGTTGACATACGCAAAAAAAACAAAGCTTACAGATGCACTTAAACACGCTCTAAGACATAAATGGAAATGGGCAGGTCATGTTACTAGAGCGCGGGATAGAAGATAGACGCTGGAAATAACAATGGACTGGACCTACTTGAAAGAGAAGTATAGGAAGGACGACAAAAGAAAAGATGGACAGATGACATTATACAACTAGCGGGGAAAACTGGGTGAATGTTGCTCAAGACAAAGATAAATTTTAAAATATGGAGGAGGCTTTTACCCTCAAAGGGGCCATACAAGAAATAGACCACTAAAAAAGGAATCTAACTTATTTTTTTTTAACTTATACTAACACAACTAATACTACGACTAAGGAATGCAAACTAAACAATTGTTGTATGGATTAATAAAGCTTTAATAATAATAGTCAAGGGGCTTCAGCGTGTGAATCGCAATCCTGAGGTCTAGGTTCGAGCCCCGGTGCACAAATAGTCTTTCTATCCGTGCGCATTTAACACCACTCGTACGGAAGGAAAATATCGAGAGGAACCGAGCATGCTTTATACCCACCAAAACTTGACGGGATTTGTCAGGAATAGACCGCTGATCACCCGCTTTTACGATGCGCGCGCACCGTGACACAAAATTAACAGAATGAAGTTAGTGGCGCATGCTGGCACGCACGCCGCCTCTGTTCACTGTGTTTTTATATTTATCCACATGCTTTAAGTTTCTACATTTAAAACACGTGTTTTCATTATACAAGTGCGAATTTTATATGTGCGTCTGAATTATAATCAGAAGTGATTTGAATTGAATATTTAAATAAATACTAATTAATATTACGAAATATTTGTGTGTATCAACCTTCCTAAGTGCTTTAATACAATTGAAGTTAACTATCCGAATGTATTATTAATAATGCCAAAGAAGTATAACTTCTTACGCGCGTACATAAGTACACGCACCCTTTTTTTTAAACTACGACACGTCAGAACTACTAATGGTTTTTGGATATACAAACCTTGTTGGTAATTCTAATCATGTAACACTGACATCTTATCGTTTCTAATACAAATTGCCAACAGATTTTGATAAAGAATTCTAATTGAAAATACCAATAGTAAAAACATTTTGCCGCTAAAAAGTGGTAAGTTAATGATCTGGAACATGGATTGTCTGAAACAGCCGCTGTTTTTAAAGATCTCAGCATTTTTCAGGTTAATGGACTGAGATTAAATGAGAAGGTGTGGAAAAACACATTACATGTGATGTATTGCATCCCTAAATATTATGTAAAGTAACAAATAATGAGGTGTCATGTACATTCAGAATAGCTAAGCCGATTCGGCGATTGTGGTTATTACGAATCAGTTATTTTAGATAACAGAGAGCATACCTACAGGAGCCTCATCTTTTTTTTGTTTTTTTTTTATACATGTGTCTTCACTAAGACATCATGGAATATTACGATCTAGCCTAACTTAAGACTAATAAGAAATTTAAGTCTAACCTAATTTATTACAAAGGATATTTAACATAAGAAAGTGTCCAATAACACTATTTACAGTCTCTATTAAAGGGATGACACTTTGTTCTTGTGTTCTATTTTTTTCAATCACTGTTTAGCACTTAATACTAACGTGCACTAACACTAGTTCACTAGTTCAAACGGTTTTGTCCTTTTCAATCTTCTCACTAGGCCCGTGGTGTCAAGGAGCCTTATCTGATGTTAAGTGATACCACCCATAGACACATTGCCAGAGGGTTCGCAACTGAGTTGACGCCTTGAATGGAGAAGAGACCAATGATTGTCTAACACCAAAACTAGGTTGAGTGATACATAATTTATATAACTTTAGGAAATACGTTTACAAAAAATATTATAAAAATAAATCAGTGGCACCACCTTTTTAGATATGGGCCTCAGATTTCTGTATTCGTTTCATGATCATTTATCAACTAATAGGCAAGTAGGTGATCAGAAGTCTGTCCCTGACACGAAGCTAGGCAAGCCGGTTTCCTCACGATGTTTTCCTTCACCGTTCGAGCGAATGTTAAATGCGCACATAGAAAGAAAGTCAATTGGTGCACAGCCGGGGATCGAACCTACGACCTCAGGGATGAGAGTCGCACGCTGTAACCACTTGGCCAACACTGCTCACAAAAAATATTAATTATAATGTTATTTTATTGCTGTAAAATACTTATCCTAGTTTATAAAAATGTGACGAATTAAAAGCAAAAATAACTAATGAAGGATATAAGAATATTGAGTATGTTAAATTATAAGGTTTTATGCGCATGTATCTTGTTACTTTGAGGAGTTTGGAGCCCGTATTCCAACAGATAAAGTCTCAAACTAGTTGTTGAGGATATTGCTTAATAGAAACAATGGTTCGACAGATCTTCAGGTATAACTTAGATTTAAGATACAGTAGCGTCGTGAGATTGACAAATTATTTAATTTAACAATTATTAAACGCAGATACATACGGTGTATGTTTGTATGAGAAATCTAACCACGTTTCTGGTTATGTGCAAAAGTAAGATTTTTTTATAATAATATTTGACACATACGTCGTTTACCTTACCGTTTATAACCGTGTGAGCTGGGTTTTTTTTTAATTGATAAAAAGCTTGCCAACGATCGGTACACTGACACATTGATAAAACAAACACAAAATACGATGGTTAATGTGACAAACACTTAAAGGCAAACATGACATACATGAAGAGATCATACAAATATCAATCCAATTATTAAACAAAACAAGCATTACAAAAAAAAACAATTACTAATCAAAAAAAATTTCAAATGACAAAAAACTAAACAAAAATCGATTTTATAGTGTGAGGGGAGCAACTATGTATATCCAGACCTATTTCGTAACGTTTAGGCACACTTATTTACATACATTACTATGTATATAAATACATTATATATATATATACACGTACTATGTTTGTAGACATATTGAATACAGCAAATACAAAACAAATGTATTTTCCTTTGAGAGCACAGAACACAATGCATAAATGTCATCACCGTATAATTATAGGGCGCAGGTACACCTACATTCCTTACGCTCCTAAATCACGTTTTTGTGTGCCCATGGCAGCTCTTTGTTAGAGGGCGTAATTTCCAGCGACATGTTACCCCGGGCACATACGATTCGTTTCACGATCAAGAACGGTTGTATACCTCCTACAAACAATGGCTTTAAAACATTTTTTTTATTTGACCCGCTCGAAACAATGACGATACTGCCCAGGCCTCTGGCATATTTAATGACACCCATTGTACGCTTCTCATATTTGCAATCATAGCCAAATGCTAGGCCTTTGTAGGTAGGTTTAAGGGTAACATTTTACCGAAAACCTTTTAAAGCAGCATTCCAATTTGATGCTATTCCGATTGCTATTATTTTTCATTTAATAAATATTTCATCAACTTTAAAGTATAACGAATTTGTCTTGCACAGCTGTTGTATAATCTTTACGACTCTCTTGGTAAATTTTTAACGCAAATAAATACAGATTCGTCGCACCTGCTTGTCTAAATGTAGCGAATAATTAGGCAGAACGTCAAGCGAAATAATACAAATTACTTAGGAAGTTAATTCACCATTTATTTATGAAATTTACAATTGTATATGGAAGCTTGTGATAATGTATTTGATATTTAATCCTTTTATAGTGATTACACAGCTTTTACTTTATTAATTCCATACTTAAAGAAAAAACTTTTTAACCGGATTAAAGTTATGTATTATTATAAATTTACAATTATTTAACATAATTTTAAATTTATCCGACGTTTCGCGTGCTTTACAGCGTGCGTGGTCACGGTGACTGAAGACAAAACGTGTTGGATTGGATGTCAAAAAGTATCACAGCTGTAGAGAAAGTTGCATTATCTGTATAGTATTTATTTCCCCGGAGTTGGTATCGAATAAAAGGTTTTGGCAAAATGGCTCACGGTGTCCTCTATTTTCGCGGATTGTTTTTCTTGAGGTTTTAATTTGGATATTATTGGATCCCAGGTGTTTGACAATTTTAGGCCGTCTTCTCTATTGATTCTCTATTGAATTATGTTAAATAATTGTAAATTTATAATAATAGGTACATAACTTTAATCCGGTTAAAAAGTTTTTTCTTGAAATGTGTAAAGGTTATGTCAATAAAAGACAATACTAATTCCATACTATTAAAAATATATATCAAATGGGTGTTAGTTTTTTTATTATACTCTTAGTCTACGTTAGTTATTGTTATTTCCATTACGTCGAAGTAACCCCTTTTGGGTAAAGATAGCCCTGAACTTTCCATTTGTATCTGTTTTTTGCTTCCTCTATCCATTTCTCCCCAGAAGCCTTAACTATGTCCTCAGCCCATTGCTTTAGTGGTCTTCCCACACTTCTTTTTCCAGGAGGTCCACACTATATATATTCTTGAACATGAAGTAATGGAAATAATAATTACTAAGAGTATATTAAAAATACTAACACCCATTTGATTTATATTTACACATATATACATTCAGATATTTCCCTATAAGTAGAGAGATAAAGAAAATCATTGATTAATATCCGATATACAGCTTAAATAATATCATAAAACGGTTTATGAATTTGGACCCGACAGACGATGATTGCCTTGCGATTCTGTAGCTCACTTTTCGAACTCACACAGCGGTTTTCGCATCGGCGGTCGCATTCATTTTATAATTTGGCATCCTGATAAGGTGGGAGCTTGTAGTTTATTTTTTATCAGAATGCCAAATCAAAAAATGACTGCTTCACGGCTGATTTGAGAGCGACCGCCGATGCGAAAACCGCTGTGTGAGTTCGAAAAGTGAGTTACAGAATCGCAAGGCTGTACACACCTCTTTAATAAAAAACCATCTTAATGGTAATTAAAATCTCGAGTTCGCTTAAACACGCACAAAATATTTATAAAGATTCCTATGTGTATTTATGTTGAAATTTGATAGGTATATATAAACTTTTTGTTAAGATATTTCAAGGCTTACGTCTACGCTAATGTTCAAATGTCATCTCAAAAGAGCCAGAGCTATATAAATATCACGACGTGATTGCCGACGGCCCGAGATCGTAATTGCTTCTTCCGCCTCTTGACATCATTATCTTTGCTATTATGCACTGGACTGAGTGCCGACAATACTTCCACAATCGTTTTTATTCTGTTACGTTTTGTCTTTTCATCTTCATTGTCAGTGCTTTTCATAGACAGGATTTGTAATTTGGAAGTTTTTGCAATCCTTTTCCATTCATTTCAATTCTAACGAAAAAGTAAACTTTTTAATAATATATCGTTTATTTGCAAATAAAGTACATTCAGATTGATTAATTATAAAAAACCGCACAATCAGCTATATAAGAATAGGTATGCTAATGTAATTTTAATTATCATTATGTCATAGTAATATGAAAAGATAAAACATTTATAATTGTTGTCAAAAGTTATGCTCTAAACGTGAATTACATACCCAAATACGTATTTTTATCCATTAAAGTATTTTAATTTTAATTTATATCTAGTTTACTATTGGCGTAAACAATGGTAAGGAATATTACAGTGAACATAAGCAAAGTTGAGACTATTTATTCCTAACATTTGGACTGAGAATTGTTTAATCAATCGTTTCAATGAACATTTTAAATCTCTATAAACTCTTTTGCCAAAAAACGGGCATCTAAGGAAATTTGCGTTCTAAGCTCGATTTCTATAAATTAAATGAATACTTATAATCGTGTAATTTATACGCTCGAAGTGAAGTTTCGCATATTTTTTATTAACTTTTGATGAATTTGTTAAAACCGAAGTACATGGCCAAACAATAAAACAAAAGCAGCCCTGCGATTCTGTAACTCACTGTAGTTTATTGTTTATGAGAATGCCAAATCATAAAATGACTGCTTCACGACTGATTTGAGAGCGTCCGCCGATGCGAAAACCGCTGTGTGAGTTCGAAAAGTGAGTTACAGAATCACAGGGCAGTAACAAAAAAATGTTGTTTTACTTTTTTAAATTAAATAAAGTTACAAATGTAAAAAGCTAAGAACGAGTATGACCTCCTCTTGCCAAAATAACAGCTTACAACCTTTGGGGGCCTACCATGAGCTCTTATTGCGAACCTATTGACTACCTACAACTGAGATGCATCGCTTCTTCATTCATACCATGAGTCAACTTACAACTTTCGTAACCTATTTCTTAATTATCATTTTCATTTAATAAATAGTCCATTGAAATGTTTTTATTTATTTATGGGACATGTAGGGAGGGGGGGGGGGGGTCAAGCTTAAACCCAAGTTTGTGGGGTTGACGCCCTTGTCCCCCGGCAACCATCTTGGAAAAAGGAGTGAAAACACGTTTTTCGCTATTTCTCCTAGACTATCCATCGTACGCTGGCATATATGTATAACAATAATGCCCGTTTATGTACAAGCGTGAAAATACAGTTTAGATTTCTTATTTTTTATCTTTTACTGAATATCCCAACTTCCTTCAGTACCATCGAACGGAACCCCTTCACGAGTAAATATCATTTCCGATCAATGGCCGGCATTTCAAAATGATAAATGAACAGAATTTTCAATCGACTAATTAATAACCAATTTTATGATTTTAAGGAAACTCGAACTAGAATCCTTAATTCAAAGTTAGCTGACGTTAACGATGCAAGAGATAAAATTTTCAGCTATTTCTCCAAGTTGCGATCGTAAAAATTGTATGCGATATCAGAACTTGAGATACGTTCCTCATAAATAAGGGTGTATCAGGCTGACCTGGGGCTATCTGCTCCATCGATATTTTCTTTAGTATCGGAAAAAATACCTCGTTTAACGAGAGTGTTTTTGTATTAACATAAAACGAGAAAGCTTCAATTTACAAACACAAACAAATTGTTTTTTTAAGAAAACAATGTTTTTCGACCATTTCATATATTTGACGAAACAAACCATAGCTATTAAGAATCTACTGTCTTTATTGCCTATAGAAAAGAAAGATTATACAATTTTTTATGTACGTTAAGGGAACTTGTAAAGGTAACTTGGTTGTTATGAGTGATATTAATTTTATTAGATAAAAAAATCTCTGGTAATAGCAAAATTGTATAGTTGCTTGTATAGTTTAAATTCGAAACACTGAAACGTCTATATCTTTTTGTTACATAATAAATACCAGTTAATATCAGAGGTTGGAGGAATAACTAATATGTACAAATACATTTTTGCGACTTAAATAATAATATAGTACCTACTGAAGTTTGCAAACATAAGAAAACAAGAATTAAATTATTTATCGTCGAGATTTTAACCATCTTGCTTTTTGAATTACAACTGCGGAGATTTTAAAGTGGCTGTATGAGTTTTAATGTCATTAATAAAATGAATATTTGATGAAACAAGCCGGAGTAACTATGAGATAAACATCTACAAAGCGGCAAGTTTCTAAAAGGATTTCCAAGTAGTTAATATCCCAACTAACTTTTCACTTATCTGCATTTGTTTAAATGCTTTCGCGACGTTTAATACATCTGTTGATACTATCTTAATTAAAAAAAAAATGTTTATTATGGAATATAAGATACAGATATCACTTGTTCCACGTCACTAAATTTGAATAGGTAGGCATCCCTACTCATCGGCAAAGAAGACAGAGGGTGTAGACCGAGAGAAAAAGCCGGTGTAAAAAACTCTCGGTACTCTTTTAAAATAGTAAATCATCAAACAACACTTTATGTAGAATCTATCAGTGACAGTTGTTTTCTTGGTGGTTAAAGCGTTTGACTTTCATGCGTTCGAATTACGGCTGCGTCCCTTCTAATAAAGGGCGTATCAATTCTTAAAAGGCCGATAACTCGCGAGCCCTCTGACAACAACCTTATTCTACAAAACCTGACAGCATATCCGTAGTTATGTTTTAAATTGTGTATGAAGTTATAGTTTGTGTTTATTGCTGTACTTATTAATATCAATTAATTTCAAATGTTAGGAATATATTAATTTTCATTTTGTTGAACATTTATTATTATCATGTACGCGACACGTTTGTATTCATTGCATTCCTTATATCCACTTTGTATAAGCTTTTTCAAATAGTTAATTGTATTATTATTAAAAAAAAATTGTATACTTTTTTTACTCATAAGAGGGGAATATTCTAGGGGTAAATGTATACCTTACATTTTGTATTGCGACATTGTGTAGCGTACAATTGGTAGCGTTGGTCGTTCTTTCCACGCGTAATAAAATAATAGCTGCTGATTATGTTTTATTTCCTACACACTCCTCGACCGCAACATATGCAACACGTGAAAGGGTGTGTCGGCGGTATCAGTTAACATCAGATGAGCCTCATGCCCGTTTCGCTATGCTAATGCTTGTTTGGTGAAAATCAGTAATCGGTATATCGTGCACCGGCATGTCTTAAACCCAAAAATCTCTAAAAGTCAAATACGTCATTTTCATGTCTCTTGCATGATTTTGAGTTAGACAATGACTAACATTGGATTGTTATTATTTGGTTTTTAATACTTATATATTGTGGTTCTAATGTGAATAATTTACTTAATGCGGTCGCGCTGAGAGTGAAACTGAAATTTGACAAGGCATTTTTTTAAATATAAGTTGCTCCCAGATTTGAATCGTCGGCGACCAATCCCTCTCCGAGCGGCTTGATCCTTTGGCGTTGCGTAGAGATGTGGGGTCATTCTGCATCTTCTACCGCATTTACCATGGGGAGTGTTCAGAGAAGTTGTTCGGATGAATACCTGCAGCTGAGTTTCATCATCGGACGTCGAGGCAGAATACGAAATTCCACCCGTATCACCTTGACGTCCGCCGTTCCACAACTGAGCGTTTTTCAAGCATTTTTGCCGCGCACCACCACTATGTGGAACCAGCTGCCCACTGAAGTATTTCCAATTCAACTTAGGGTCCTTCAAGAAAAGAGCGTACCAATTCTTAAAAGGCCGGCAACGCACTCGCGAGCCCTCTGGCATTGAGAGTGGCCATGGGCGGCGGTATCACTTAACTTCAGGTGAGCCTCCTGCCCGTTTGCCCCCCGTTCTATAAAAAAAAAATATTATATAACTTTGTGGTGTATTCTTAAGTTTG
Source organism: Pieris melete (assembly GCA_963693345.1). Classification (NCBI taxonomy): domain Eukaryota; kingdom Metazoa; phylum Arthropoda; class Insecta; order Lepidoptera; family Pieridae; genus Pieris; species Pieris melete. The sequence goes on along the minus strand of CAVNZK010000043.1, from coordinate 1,514,883 downwards.
TGTAAATTTTTTATCTTTATAGTGTTAGTTTGTATACTTTAGAGCTAGTTATACCTAGCTTCATACTCCTTTTAATACGTATAAACTACAACTAAACTTAATTGTAATTATTTGGAATAGCCAAGTCACCTATTAAAATTGGCTAATTATCTTAGTAAGGGCTTACACGAAGGTTGGGAATTCAAATGGACACAAAATGAACACGCAAGCAGAGCGATTACAATAATATATTACGAGAGAGGGTCTATGCAATCTCGATGGTAAATTTTAATTTATAAATCTTTGTTTAAATTAACAGGTTTCTATTGTACTGTCTTTTTAAACGTTGAATATAAAAATACAAAGACTATTACAAAGTTCAAAGTATAATGGATTGTTCGAGTAATTTAATTCCAGATGAGAAATAAAATATTTAGGCTGATACTTTTGGTACGTTTGGTGGTTTGATACTTTTTTAACAAAATTTATTAGGAATTTTATGAATTGACTATTTATTAAGGATAGTAAAAATCGTGGACTATATTAAAAAATAAGCTTTATCTTGTATGAAAAATTGATTCATGCATTACCGGCAAGCAATAGCGCTTGAAAACATATTTGTGACTTAATTTTTTTTGTGTAGCCTTAAAAATACACCTAGCTATTCCAACATAATATCTATTCATAGATCGTTTCTAAATATTGAGGCTCTCTGAATGGTTTTATATCTGAAAGGAAAGTTTTCAAATGAATAATTCCTTTTTTTCACTGTCTGTGGAATTGGACTGGCAGGGGAAGTTTGACAGGAATGGATACGATAGTGGAAACTAGTTGCATATATCAATTTTCATTAGTGTATTAATCATGTTTTTTAATTATAGTCGAATATGTAATACCTTGCCATGTGTAATACCTTTTCAGATTAAATGCGCCAAAACTTGTAATACAGGGTCACTTTTTGATAGAGTAATTTTTTTTCACAGTGGGGTCCGAAGTAAACAAAAAGTGATGATTTGAAAAAAAATTATATCGTATAACTTAATATTATCTTCAATACACTCAATAAAGAACTATAAATAGTATGTCTAACGCAAGAACTCATCAGTACCAATCTAGTGGATATTATGAAAAAGATACAGGATGTAGATTTTTTCGAATTTTAATAAGAATTAGTAAAGAAAGTCAATTTTCATATAAAAACCAAAATAAATCATAGCTCTGCAGGGGTTGAGCTTAGAGACCTCCCGCTCAACAACAACACAAAACAATTTTTTGGAGCTGATGACTTCATCTATCACCAATTTGCGTTTGATCCACGACTTTTTGGCCACCCTGTATATCTGTGGCCATAGGTCAGAATACGATTAATGCAATTTCATTACTTTACAGGACAAGCAATTAAATTATAAAAATAAATCTTGAAGGCTCTATTAACATATGAAACACTTGATATATGAATGAATGTACTTATCATTGTCTGATCTATGACCACAGATATGTATGAATACATAACCAGATATATTTACGTTACAAATATATAATAGGCGTTTAGAGAAAACAGGCGTCTTTTATGAAGTACGTTTGTTTTACGATTTTTTTTATTTTAAAAACAATTTACGTATTTATATAATAAAACTTTGATGTTTTGGTTTAATGACCGTTTAGTGGACAACGCACATAGTCTATAACTTGGTGCTTGATTTCGGTTCCTGATGAAAAAGTAATTATTTCGGATCATAACTAACCTTTATACACAAACTTGTGTAGTTCATGGTCAAAATGAAATCAGAACCTTAATCAAAAAATGTTAGAACATATGTCTTAGATCTAATAACAAGTCAATAACACTTATTTATTTCTAACGAAAAATCTTCGGATTTCTTATTTTTAAATCCCATTATTACGAAATATGTATGTTATATTTGTTAGTTTTTGTATTTTTAAGTTTTCGAAAAAGTTTGATTGTAACTGGCTGTGCTTACAGTATTATCATTTCGTTATTTTGCAGAATCATTTAAACATTTGTAAACTAACTTTAATTGTGATAGGCTGTACCAAATAATTCTCGCTCGAAAGTGAATTTATTACCTTAATACAAACAACCTTTCGAGGTCTTGTATTATTCTGTTAATGTATCGGTTCAACGGAGATAACCTCCATTGAAAATCGTCAAAGTTCACTTTGGCATTTTCAATGACACTAATATGGCGCCATTCTGAAATCGACCCTCCGTTCACGCTAATTAACGTGATTTATTGAGACTAGAATATAACTTTTTGTTTACGATATTGGTAATAGGTAAATTTTTTAAATGTATAGTACAAACTATTAACAAACGCATATTTTCCTACGTAAGTGATTACGAAACGTTGTAATGAAAATCAATTTTAAACGTTCATACTTGTAAAATATCGCTATCGAGAGCATGAGTGCGACCATACGAGTATTCGCCTTCAGCAAATACATTTTATCTTTTCTATCAAGTAATTTTATATATAGTATGTTCTCACTTTAGATGCATTCTGTAATAAACGAAGATTGCTACCGCTTTGCTCTCTACTTTGTGTAATTAAATCATAGTTTATAACCTTATAAAATTAGTAATTACGAAGGTTCTAACAAAATATAAAAATTAAAACTTTTAAAACTCTTTTAGTATCTAGTACTAAATTCTTTTTGAGATACATAATTTTTAAAAAATGGGAATGAGAAATTATTAGGTCCAGTCAGGTGCGGAACTGAAAGTGTTTTTTTTTATTTATAACAGTTATGAAAATAATTGAAGAAATCTCTTAATTTTTTGTTAAAGAATAGTAAAATTCATTAATTACGTGAAGTTTCATCATAGGACATCAAGGCAGAATACAAAATAACATCCGTACCTACTTGACTTCCATCTTACCAGAACTCAGCGTTTCTTAAGGCAGTTCTTGCAATGAACCAAAATTATGTAAAGTATTTCCGAACCAATTCGGAATCTTTAAATGTCGGCAACGCACTTGCGACCCTTGGTAATGTGAGTGTTCATGCCGGTATCACTTAACATCAGACTAGCCTCCTGCCCGTTTGCCCACTATTAATTAAAAAAAAACTTTCACGTTATTGTAAAAATAAACAGTCATAACGATGTTTAATAGTAATGACAAAGTGTAAGACAAGATGGTAGTTTGTTGGTAATTTGTTATTAAATTTACGATGCGGGAGGAGTGGTGGAAGGGTTGTGGTAAGTGAGACAGGCGTTCGTGATTGCAGACATTTATCTTGTAGCTGGCTAATTAGGTACGGCGAGGTAGGGCTCGAGGTATTTCAATGTATTGTGGAGAAGTTTTAGAAACGCTCACATATATTATATTATATATAGCTATGCGTCAACATTAGCTTCAATTATAAAGAAGTTTAATTTTCCGTTGCACTTGGGGGTACTGTAATATTTCTCGAACTATTTATAACAGAGCAGTATTGGCTTTGTCGCTCTGAGGTCGTAGGTTCGATCCCCGGCTATGCACCAATGGACATTCTTTTAAAACTCATTTAAAACTCACACGAACGGTGAAGGAAAACATCGTAAGGAAACCGGCTTGCCTTAGACCCAAAAAGCCGACGGCGTGTGTCAGGTACAGGATCACCTACTTGTCAATTAGATTGACATGATCATGAAACAGATACAGAAATATGAGGCCCAGACGTAAAAAGGTTGTAGCGCCACTGATTTCTTAAATTTATAACAGGAAAAATATTACTTTATCAAACTTGATAGATGTAAAACTAATTAATAATTATATCATGGCTATGGTAGCTGTTATCTATTTACGATGTAAAATATCGTAAACTTATAATTGTTTTATCAGAATGAATTTATGGATATATTTTATACATTATAAGCACTCTTGAAAGTGTGTACGTATTTTAAACCGAGATTGTTACCTTGCTATACATGAAGAATTTGTTTTAGCATAAACTTTTTACTGAAATAGAGAATCTTTACCATCTCCATAAACAAACATCCTAGACCTTATGCCATTATTTAAAACTTTTAGTATTATAAAGCTGAGGAGTGTTCATTCTTTATTTGACATTTTATCTCACATGTACCTACTTAAAAGCTCGAACAAAAAAAAATGTGTTCGACTGTGCATGCGACATTCCATCCCAATATTTTTCTAACTCAATGCAAGTTCAATGCAAACACTGACAATATAACTGACGTGAGCTAGACGTGTAGGATTTCGGACTTCCGAACACGCATTTTGCATTAAATCCTATTTTCGTACAGTTAAGAATGATAAAAGTTCCGAGAGATATTTCAATTTAATTTAATATTTAAGTTAACATTTTTAGTCATTCAGTCCTACTTTCACAATTCACCTTTAAATCTTATCAAACTCTATTATTATCCAGACATTTTTCCTATTATTATTTTCTATGAAATAATTCTCCAATTACACAAAATGCTGACAATCCACAACATACTACAAGTCTTCTTTTGTGTTTACTGTATGATATTAATAAACTATTTAAGGGGATTGGGATACAATTATAAAAGAAAACAAATATTCATAACGCTTTGGCAAAACACTGTTGATCACAATATAGCAATGATCTATTGAAACATTTAAAATTTGAATTCTGTGTTCCTGTAATAACAAATGACAGTAGTATCTTAATTGTGCGGACAATATAACCTTATAAGTTGGAGAATACAAAGGCGTTTTAAGCAGCGCGTGTGTTAATGAAGCCTACTGAACGGACGTACTGCTCGTAAATACTGCCCCGTACTGTTTTTCCGTTTCCTGTTTTCCTGACCACCATTACCATTACTTCTGCTACACGTCTTATTCAAATTACACGCTCACTTAATTTTATACTTATGCAACTATGTTAAGTCCTATTTCAAAGTTATAAATGTTAATCACCAGCTATAAATTTTATACGTAACACCGTGCCTCTTAATTGCTATAATTAATAAATATCGCATTTATGATTTATATGTGTAAATGAAGTGATAATTTATGCTTTATATTAAGAGATTCATTTATGCGATATAATCAGCGATTTAATTATCAATTAGGTGTTTCATGTTTACTAAATTATTAATTTAGCAATTTTAAAATTGAAAATTAAAGCAAAACAACGGATCCAGTCGGTTTAGTGTTGATTTTATTTGTTTTATTTTAATTACAATATATCTCTATTTTGTATGACCTTATAAAAGACTTGGTCTAAATTAATATTCTTTTAAAATAATACGTACAAAGAGCTTTGGCCATATCGTTAAGGGAGCGTTCAAGTTTAACGTAACGAATTTGGGGGGGGGGGGTGTCATTTTGTAAAACGTTACAGTACTTGGGTACTGAAAAAGTTACGGCGAGTTACATGGGGGAGGGGGGTCAATAATCTCCAAAAATTGCGTTACGTAATACGCTCCCTAAGTCTCCAATTGATATTCAAAGTGTCATCAGTCTCGTGTCTTTTATATTTAAAAAATATTTTTGAAGTTAAACTTCTTTAGGCGCAGGAGGGTACAATGTTTACGGAACGTCACGTCGTCATGTGCAGCGTTTTTGTCGAAGCAAAGGGTGAGAGCGATTGAGACCGATTGAAAGAGAGTGAGAAGGGCGAATTACGATTTAATTATCAATTAGGTATTTATGTGTTTCATTTCATTGATTTAATTAATTTTTTAGCAATTTTATAATTGAAAATTAAAACAACACAACGAATATTCCAGTCTATTTAGTGTTGATTTTTATTTGTTATAAAATACGTCTTTATCGTTCCTAACCCTCATATCCCTCTGATGTAGACATTCAGAATCGTATCGCTGCCTAATAAAATAAAAGTTTATTGATATTTTATAGGGGCAACGTCAATGTTAGGGTCAACAAGTCCTTGAGGATCGTAGTGGGTGTACATTTGTGTTTATAGCACTTTTCCAATATCGGAAATCAGTATCGAATATAGTTACAAGAGTAATAATAATAATTGGCTTGTTTCTGTACCTGATTTGCGTGCTACAACATTGTTGCATACTGCTACGTTTCTTAACAGGCTGAAGCTACTTACAGAGACGCCTTAGTAAAACCCATTAAACATACAGAATATTCTAGAAATCTACATTCTTTTTTGTTAACACTTCGTGGCATTAACAAAATAAAAATTGAACATAATCAAATGAAAAGGCAACCGGCCTTATCACTTTCGAGCGATCTTTTCCAGGCAACCACTGAAAAAAATGTGTATTGAATTAGATGAGGTAAGTAAGAAGTGCAAAAAATTCATAAAACATATGGTTATTAAGACAAACCTAAAAAGGAAGAAAGAAACGAATCTAAATAGGATACATTTTGTAAAAAAACTTTCGTACTTTTACGTATGAAAACTAGCCCATACGACGTAATCACAATAATTAGCGCTAGAAACCTTGATCTTGGCCTCAGACCTCTACGAGTATATTTGTTTTGTGATCCTTTGCTTTTTAAATACGCTAGTAGGTGATCATCGCTTTCTGTCTCACTCGCCGTCAACTTTTTGTTTCTAAGGCCTGCCGGTTTCCTCACAATGCTTTTCTTCACCGTAAGAGCGAGAGTTTAAATGCGCACATACCATTAGTGTACAGCCGTGGTTCAAACCTTAGGGATGAGAGTTGCTGAAGCCACTTGGCCAACACTGATCTGCAACGTAGGATAATACTACGTATCAACAAAAAAAAGCGTACAGATTCATAATAGGCTGGTATTGGAAGTTCCAGGAATGCCGTATTTTTATCTGTTCTCATCCTTTTAAAGGCCAGTATTTCCAGCTGTATCATATGGCACGTAATGGGGTGAAGTAAACACAAAGAGTGTGATAAATCTAAATTCGTCTATCAGAGAGTGCACCAGGCGTGCCATGCTCGTTCCAGTAATAGTGACATAGAGTAATAAAAATTGGCTAGTAAAAAAGTTAAAAATCATTTAATCATATAGGTAAATGTATATGAAATGCTTCTATGTCAAATGTAGAAATTAATGTAAGGATATGTCAAAAGGCATAATGTGTACATGCTATTTTTATATAATGAATTAGTTTTAATGTATAATCAATATATGTCGGAGAAATATCGTCACTCCAACGTCATTAACAGGTTTAGTGGGCGTCATATATAAGTGCGAACACAAAAGACACGAATAATTATTTAATCTACATTGATTCCTCTTAACATTACAAATAATACTTTAGCTTAAATTATAATGAGAAGCGGGTTCAAGGTACTAGTGACAAGATTTTATCACAATATACCAAACCCGATACTGTCATTCTATCTCTATCACTACACTATCAGCACCACAGTGCTCCACTGAATACTCAATCAGCACTGTTCCAAGACACTGTCAAAAGTCATGATGTTGTTTGTTGGCACTGATTGGTCGTAACAAATTTCGTATGTTTATTCGTTAAGTAAAGATTCCAAACAATGAAACAATTAAATAAAGAGATTAAGATTCTTAAAAGTAATATAGGGTGTCTCAGTTTAATTTAAATAATACTCTGCTTTAATTTAAATAATACTCTGTCCATTTAATTATTTTCACAATCACTACCTCAATTTGTGTTTAAACAATTTCGTTGTTTATCATGCTTAGTTATTGATTGCATAGTAACACAAAAAGGCTATCCTATGTATACCATAATGTCTGCTCTGTGGTCCAACTAATCGTTGTGATAGAGTAGCGACTATACTTTGTCACGAAGGCTGTACGAACGTGATGGGCAGTTTATTGCTTCGACGGCAGTATCGCACTCTTTGATTGGCAACACTATGCGTGAATAAACATTGATCCTCGCCTAATCGACTTCGCTGAACGATGTTTTCATTACAATATATCTCTATTTTGTATGGCCTTATAAAAAACTTTAGACCATATTGTAGTCTCCAATTGATATTCAAAGTTTCATCAGTCTCGTGTCTTTTATATATAAATAATATTTTTTTAAGTAATTGTGGTTTATAAGTTAAAAACCAAATGCATATGCATTATCAATTATTATTTCGCCTTAAATAATTAAGGCGAAAAAATAATTGATTCTCTTTGAACTAAAATATCCCATTATACTTAAAATATTAATAAATAATTCGTGTGCGTGTTCTCCGTTGTTCAAACCTGCTCAACTTCAAACCTGCATTCACAATTTATAGCCAATTTCAAACTAAAGATTCGTACGATTTACTTTATTTATTATTAACTTTATTTATATTTATTATTTCACGATTATATTCTTGCCATATTTGCCTGGCTTATGTAGGATGCGCTTTGGTAAGCCAGAAGCGAACAAGGAGTATTTTGTCACGGAGAGGACACGTACGGACGTGATACACCGTTTATTGCTCTTACTCGCCTGATTGGATACGGGAAGATAAACACCAAACGTTTTGCGATAGATACTAGACTCGACATATATACTAGACATATATATTTAATTCCACGGAACGAAGGAGTATCGTTTGTATATACAAGAGATTTTTTAGTGACTTTTCTTTTTATTATTACAAAACGCGGGGACAGTTTTTTTATAAATTATATAACAATAAATATATATATCTATATATTTTTAAGGCTGTGATTCATTTTATTTATTTAAAGGTTTCCTTTTATACGCGTAAATAAAAGATAATAGTTATGACAGATAGATTAAATCGAACTTTAATTACTAAAACTAAGTTTAACCTATATTATGTTTGGTTCCCACATTACGGTCACGTGACACCACAAGCGCCTGGTTTTTTAGGGTGCTTAGAATTGATAGTCAATTGTTTTGATTAACAATGTTAATATGCACGGTAATTATTTTTATTTACGTTTTAAAAGTAGGGCAAAGTTTTTATTGAATTACACATATGTGTGTCTCTGTTAGTCTTTCGTTCATTAAGATTGAGGTTTAAATTTTACAGCCTTCACACGTAGCAATAAAGATAGTGATTGAAGTAAAAAGACTTGTTCATTTTTAATATGACCTAGATATTTTGTATATGCATAACCTTATTTTTTTTTTATTTTTTTCTTTGATGTTTAAATTCGAAAATCAAAATCGTTATTGTTATAATAATAATACAATAATTTCAAGACGATGAATAATAATACAATATTATTAAGAAAGTATTTATCAAGACTATTAGTAAGGTAAATAAATCAATATTAAATAGTTAAATTTAAACAAATCTCATGATGGGCTAGTTAATGAAGGAAACAGTAAGAAGTAATTAATATTGTCCTTAATGTACATAATATACTTATTATACTTATATTTAATTTGTGTATGTTGAAATTGCAATCAAATGATTCTTATCTCTTTAATAATTACGATGAAATTATGTAGGCACAAAAAAAAACTAAAATATATAAATTTTCATGGCTATTATGTTATTTATAGAACAAAAATATAAATATGAAGATATAGTAAATATATTCAATTAAACTTCTCACATGATGTAAATGTCCAAAACCAACACCATGTTTCGTTTGAAAGTAGACCAATCATAGACACGCGACATGATTCATCTTTCCGTTTGAATAATCGAATAATTTGTCAAAATGTGTAAAATTAGTTTTGCAACTATATCAAAGAATTCTTTAGTTATTTAACTCCGTATGACAGCGTATTTAAATTAATCCAAATTGCTAATCATGAATATAAAAAGAACGCCTTTTAATATGCAGAATTCTAAAAACTGATCATACAATTTTCACGTGAAAAATACTGCACTTCTCATAGTTGAATTGACGGGTGAATAGACGGCAGCAAACTTTGTAGGTCGAGAGAGTATTTACTTTACAGCTTCGTATGCGGGCGGATATCCGAATATAAAACAAACATTTGTTCGGTTCAAACTTTTTTTGATATCTCAAACTATTAGTGAAAGTATTCGTGTATTATCGTTATTGTATTAATTAGTCTTTGGGAATACATGTCAACATTAATATTACTTTTGGTAAAAATACGTGTGGCACTCGCGCCGCCGCGGTAAAGCTATTGCATAGCATTTTTTATAAAGTTTATATTATTTATGCAACAAAACATATTTTTTGTTGCTACTCCCCTCTTTGAAGACACTCTCCTTAAAGCCTCAGCGAGCATCGGAATACTAGGCGTTGACATATCGAATAACGATCAGTTTCGCGGTCATTAGGAAGGACTGGAAGGCTAAATTAGCCTCCAAAAAGCTTGGTGTGCTCAGCAAGGCGAGACGGTACTTCACTCCGGGCCACCGCTTGCAACTCTATAAAGCGCAAATTCGGCCCCTCATGGAATACTGTTCTCACCTCTGGGCCGGAGCTCTTCAGTACCAGCTCCTTCCACTTGACCGTATTCAACGAAGAGCGGTTCGAATCGTCGACGACCAGTCACTTTCCGTGCGGCTTGATCCCTTGGCGTTGCGTAGAGATGTGGGGCTCTCTCTGCATCTTCTACCGCATTTACCATGGAGAGTGTCAGAGGAGTTGTTCAAGTCAAGTGCGTTGCCGACCTTTCAAGAATTGGTACGCTCTTTTCTTGAAGGACCCTAAGGTTATACGGGTGGATTTTCTTATTCTGTCTCAAAGTACGATGAAACACAGCTGCAGATCCGAACTCCTCCGTGGTAAATACGATAGAAGATACATAGTGACCCCATATCTCTCTCTATGCAACGCCAAGGAATGCAGCCGGAAAGGGATTGGTCGTCGTCGATTCGAAGCACTTTTCACAATACTCTGCTATTATTGTTTTGAGCGCGGTCGCGAGCTTGTTAGGAAATGTCACCTGGGTCCATTCTAAACGTAATTGTAATACATTGTCATAGACCACAGAAAGTACGCGCCACCTAACAAAACAATGTAACAGAAACTACATATAAGTCGCGGCACGAAACTCTAGCGCTGACCGTTATTGCGCAGAAGTAAAAAATAAGGTACCTGAGGGGGGCTAGCGGAATGAAGAGCGTCGATTGGCTCTCCAGTCGCATTTTGTCCCCCGCGCGACAGTACACATGCGCAGCAATCCCCTCCACGTATCGGCCAGCGCTAGACTTACGTGCCGCTGGTTATACTAGTTAATTGTGGAATAGATTTTATTATAAAGAACATTATATCCTGATTTGATTAGAGCAATGTTTTAATATATTTTTTAATTTGAAATATCGATGTTTTAATTACGTTTTTATATATTCATATAGATGTTGATTATCAAATATTATAATAATGTTTATTTTAACACATCTCAAATGTACGAAGTTTGTACAAAGGAGATTACATTACAAATATTTGCTAGTGTTTCATTGTCTATAGAATATAACGCCCCTCAAGAAGAGTAAACAGACACCATAGCCTGTATCTTACCTTCCAGGAATTAAGATGCAAATAAGCGCCCGTCTGGTTATTAGAAAAATTCAATAGTTTCATAAACTACGGCAACTATTATGTGCTCCGTCCAAACAAATCTAGTAATACTACGAGAAATTCTCACATATTAAATATTCAAGGGTTCATAGCCGACTAAGATCTTCTCAATGGTTCATTACATACTTTTCTTACATTGAACAATGTGTTGAAAAACACACACACATACATTTTTTTCCTGTTTAATTCTCGCTAAGGCTAAATGCACACGTATCACGTACAAGTCGTCTTATCTTAAAGCACGTATCTCTCTTGACGCCTATTTTATTGGCCTTTGGAGTACTCTGAATGCCATTGCATCTGCAATGCCCTTAGAAAGGACCTTTTAAAGTTTTCATATGAAAATGGCGTATCTTGGAGTGAACGGGTATGAATTATTCTTAAGTCTTGTGACCTCCAAACGGTGTAGGCTGCCCCTTTCCACGTCAGCATTTATTTAATTCATTCACGTTACTTTAAAAGGTAAAAAACGTCTTTGGTAGCTAAGTATAAATTGCGTAGAATCAGACGGGCTTCGAAACCGCAAAATCGTTGTGAATCGCAAGGGTAATAAGCATCACGCTAACACTGTATTAAGTATAGACTAAAAGTCTAATAAAATATTTTCCAGTGTCATCGAAACTAGTGGTACTTTAATTGCCGCACTTTTGATTGAATTAGCGGAACAGTTTCCTAATGGGCGTTTAATTGAACATTAACTTAATTATATTTACTATTTTTTTTTTTAATTATACAAGCAACTCTTTGATAAATCTTACTTCTAAAATATAATAAAGTTGACACGGGCTATGTGACGTCATATTACATAGACTGCAATACTGAACATAATAGTTAGAAAATACTGAAACGTTTGACAGCTGTCATTGTTGTAGAATACGGATGTCATTTACCACATGACACATATACTAACTTTATGGATTTTAATAACTGCCAATATCATTTTAATGATTTGAACATAGAACCTTTAATTTGTTCTTATAACGTAATTTTCGTCATAAACAATAACTATTTGTCCATAATTGATATTTTCATTACGATAAAGACGAAACATTTAATTGGCTTCTTGTGGCTAAAAAGCCAAAATGTTTATTAAACAATTTAGTGTGTAAATTATAATATTATTTTAATACCAGTGTCTTAACATATATCATATTTAAAATAGCCTTTCATTAGTTCTTAGATATAGAAAAAGCGCCTCAGATTTTTGTACAAATTCCTTACGAATTCCTTTATAGGCAAGTATGAGTTCCTTCGGTGCCTGACACAAGCCGTTGATATTGGTCTCAAACAATTTCTCACCACGTGAGCAGATATTTTTTTCCTGAAAGACTACTTCATTGTTAAGATTCTCGCGTCACTAACGCTGAAGCGTATTGAATATCTGAAAATAAATATCGAAAAAAGTTTAATAATAATTAATATAAAGGTACGATATCTGCGTAAGCTTTTCCGCATAATTAATTCTTACCTACCTATTCTTACCGATAACGAAATCGAAATAAAAACATCCTTTGGAGGACGTCTTTAAGAGGATTTGTTCAATTAAAGGGAAAAAATATTTCACCCTCCAATTAACTTGCCAATATAAGCTAGAATTATGGGATTTTAAATCAGATAGCATCAAGTGGGAAGGTATTTTTTATGTTTCATTAACGATAAAGTGTACAGTAATTCATCGCAGACTTTAATACCCAACAAATTAATTTGATTTTGAAACCATAGGTATGTAAAGAAATGTTTAAGGTTTGACTGATTGAATAATTATGTGTGCGTAAAGCTTTTCAATAACATATTCAATGTGGCACTTTATAAAGTCTAAAATATCCCAAACTGAACTTTTGAAGAGAAATCAGATATAACAGATCTGACTAAAATAATAATTTATAAAGCTCAATTATTTATAAAACTTTCCTTGTGTCTGTTGCGTTACACCTACCAATCGCATTTAAATAACCACAAATGATTTTATGTATTAAGAATATGTAAATTGAACAATCAACGTAATTCACTTTCTTTAGAAAACTAAACGCAGCTACTTGTAAGTTATAAAGTGTGATTTATATCTAAATTGCTCTACATAAATATTCTGCTATATTTCTTGTAATGTTTATTACACCCGTTTTGTACACATGGTCGTGATATAGCGCCTTAATAACTCAACTTCGTTTCGTATGTACTATAATTATGCCTGCGGAAGTTCGCCTAATAACACGCCTAGTGATAACGCAAAGCCATTTCGATACGCGTAACTTTTATTTGTTAAGACTCAATTTAGTTTTTTGTATTTAATATATACAAGGCTTTAAATACGTGGCGCAATCGAACACTTAGAGACCTGCCCTGCGATTCTGTAACTCACTTTTCAAACTCACAGAGCGGTTTTTTATGATTTGGCATTCTGATAAACAATAAACTACAAGCTCTTACCTTTTCAGAATGCCAAATCATAAAATGACTGCTTCACGACTGATTTGAGAGCGACCGCCGATGCGAAAAGCGCTGTGTGAGTTCGAAAAGTGAGTTACAGAATCGCAGGGCTGACCCATCAGGGACACCTGCATCTATAGACAAATAAAATAAACCAAATTCAGAAGCGCACTTCACGACGCCCTCACAATCTTATTGTACCGAAGTTTAGAACCAATAACGGTAAAAAACATTGAGCGTTGGGGGAGTGCTGCGGTATAATAGACTTCCACAAAATATAAAAAGTGCAGACAGCCTGGCAATATTTAAAATAAGACTAAAAGACCATCTCTTGAGTGATCCCAGTTACCTGAGTAAATGAAAGTCCACCCAAGTTATACTTCGATAATTGATCCTTGAAGCTCTTCAATGACCCACGACGTGATAAATTGTATGTTTAGTATTTATATACTAAAGATACAATTAGACAATAGTCACATGAGAACATAAGTTCTCATGTAAGTGACTATTGTCTGTTTTGAGAATAAATAAATGTCTTTAAACCTAATGTGTTGCCTTCAAGGACGATATTTGAATGCCCGAGTTGTATTGGCAATATTTCTACTGAAACTCAGCTGGAAAAGCTATGCTATATACTTTCTTTCTTAACATTCTTTGTACCCTTTCATATCAAGGTGTAAAACAGACTTCAATTAAGATCTATAATTGTTTAGGTGAAATTAATTCACAAAACAGTTAAAGCGAGCATTTATGAGGGGATGTAATGTTGGTTCACGTAAACGGCATTTGCAAATCCGTTTATGTTCCCGCAAGCCCACTCTCGGTGAATTGTAATGGTTTTAGGTGTTGCACATATGACGTACTTACATACCCGGAATGGAAACGAATTACAAAGCTTTGAAAAAGTTACTTTAGAAATCGTTAAATGTTTAAGTAGTTTCCAAGTATGAGACGACAGGTTTTTTGGCTTTTACTAACATGACTTTTTCGGGGAATTGTGCACCTGTGTGGAACTCGTGTATATTTCGGGTATCCTGCTAGCTATGCTAGTAAGCGATAAAGCTCCTTTGTCCTACTTAAGTCGTTATCATGGGTGTGATATAAATAGAAATTAATTGATTTATAAGCAAGTAGGTGATCAATCTTCTATGCCTGACACACATTGTTTAAGCATAAAAGATCACGAATTCTTCGATGTGTTTCTTTTTCGAGCATCATGGAAGGAACTAAACCATTGGTGACGTGGATCGAAAGCATGTTATTATGTTTCGTTCCTGCTATACTGTGAGATGAAGTTTTTACTATAGGTATTAGTATTGCTATAGGTATTTGGTTAACAGAGCAGTGTTGGCCTAGTGGCTTCAGCGTGCGACTCTCATCCCTGAGGTCGTAGGTTCGATGCAAGGGAAGGAGCGGATACGGGGCAGCAGGCATCATTCCGGAACCTCTCCTTGCAAGTTCGTCGACAGCATCAATGAAGCGAGATCCATTGTGTCCCTTTATCTCCTGTAAGGTAACTCTGTTTTTCAGGGTTATTGCCTCCACTGCATTGTGACACTCCAGAATCAGTTTACTGCATGTCTTTTTGCTTACGTATCTCCATCAGCACATTCGCACTGTCGGATAAGAACTTAATGCAAAAGTCATTAATCCCTAACCGCTGCACGGCTCTGGCTGCTTCGGTTAGAGCTACACATTCACATTGAAAAATCGAGCTGTGTTTGCCTAGATATTGGTGTATGTAAATAATGAGATTAAGAGAGAATATGCCAGTGCCGAAGCCATGCCCTGTTTGTGATCGATATGAACTAAAATTTGTACATATACGTTTCGTGATGATTTCCTTTTTTATAGACAAGTATCTTATTAGCCTTTTGTGCCGTTTAGTATTTGGATCTAAGGCATACCGGTTTCCTCACGATGTTTTCCGTCCGTTTTATTCAAAAGTGTACTCGTACGTAATAAAACATGATTTATTTTATATTAGTCGGTGATCAATAATGATAATTTATCCCTTAACAAGCTCATCCCTTAAAACGCATATGATTTTCGAGTTTATCGATTATGGCGTGTTTTTAATATACCGTTTATCATTTCTAATAGGCAAGTAGGTGATCAACCTTCCTTTACCTGGCACACACCGTCGACCGTTTCCGTCACCGGAAACGATTGTTAAATGGTGCATTGTAAAGTAAATTGGTGCATAGCCAGGGTTTGAACCTATGACCTCAGTGATGAGAGTCGCGCGTGATCTTTGAAACTTTAATTAGACTCAATGAAATATGTACGCGATTTTGTCATCTAAAATAAAAATAATAATATTTTTATTAATACAATGAGCATATCTACCCTAACAGTATGTCCAATTCTAAAAGCAATATTTAATGTGCTTAATAATTCATTACTATTGCGTGGTAGTAGTAATAGCTGTAATTTTATGTTAGCAGACTCAGTTTCAGACCTAAAACGTTCGTGCGTGTTGGACATAATTTCATTCAGTGTGAGAGGCTAATAATATTGGATAAATTGTTACATTTGGGAATTTTATTAAAGTAATTTAAATTAATACTCATAATATTAAGGATTTTATGGATGTTTAAAGTTAGAAAAATTTAAATATATATAAATTACGTGTCACGTTGTTTGTCCGCTATGGACTCCTAAACTACCGAACCGATAGCAATCAAATTTGCACAACGTGTGCAGTTTGATATAACTTAAAAGATAGGATAGCTTACATCTCAATTTATACCCGCAATATTATTTTATTGCAAATATTTGTTTATTATTTGATACAATTCTAACAAACGGCGCTGTGTTAAAAGTACTAAGGTTTCACATAAGCTATCTACCTTTCTCATAAGTTCTCCTTCGTTTCCCTTGAATACTTTACTACTATGTAATATAAATTTGAAAAAAAAAACTAGAACTAAACAATGTCTTTAATTTATATTCAAAATAGGTCGCTACTTCTTTATTTTGTATCACACTGAAATAGCTTCAACCTTGACTGGCCCAATTTTTACACTGCGACCAGGTTAAATTGAAATCGTGCTGTTAACGAGTTTAGAAGTTATCGCAGTTTGATCGAAAACAATAATTAAAATCACCCATTTGTCGACGGCACTTAAGATTGATTGATATCAGGTGACCATTTCAGTTTATTCTGGGACGAAGTTCGAATTTCTTTCCCATCGTTGTTTGTGCCTTTGCAACCATTTAGTTATAAACTATGTCCGGGCCTGTAGCAGACATCTATGTCTATTTCATTAATCAAGAAAAGAGTGAGCCATTCCCTGAAAAGTCAACAACCCGCTTGGCTCTGGCGTTGCAGGTGTCTATGGACGGCGTTTATTACTTTATTGAAAGTGACCCGTCGTATGCCTCCTATTCCATAAAAAAACCTTTTGGTCAATTAGCCTTCTGTATCTCAAACTCTTTGGTTTACTGGCATACTGGCTGGTTTCCTCATAATATATTCCTTTACTGTGGGAGCAAATGATAATTGCGGACATAGAATAAAACATCCCTTGGCGAAGCTAGGATTCAAATAACCCTCAGTCGAAAGTCGCATTCAATGCCTTACTTATTTGTTTTTTTATATAATAGGGGGGCAAACGAGCTTGCGGGACGACCAAAAAGGGGCAGTCTACGCAGCCCATAGACACCCATTTTTAGTGGGTGCGTTGCCGGCCTTTAATTAATTAATTAATGTAAGCAATCTAATATGTAAGCTAAATAAACCACAATGCGATTCAATTGATTAACATAATTGAAACGGGAGTTCTAAAATATCTATTTGCCGATAAAACAAAAACCTTATACTGTAAATTTTATAGATTCATATTATTTAATCAAGTGTAGCCATAGTTCGAAGGTACGACAAGCTTGAGAAGCAATTATTACTATTCAGTATTACGTACGTAACTATTCACGCAAAGGCCATATTGTATATATCTTTATTTTCGACTTCTTACGAATTATACTCGAATATACATCAGAATTCGTGGAGCGAGGTAAACGTTGCGTTCGTTACATTTGTTTGAGCTCAATTAAGTCTCTATTGTGGGATTTTTGCTCCAAATAATCCACTGGACCGTGTTCGTTTTTCTAGGATAAATTGAACAAAATACATGTCAACGCTTGTGTTGATAGAAGAATTACTGCTCAGAATCAAGATAACATATAACATACGGTTTAACACATAAACATATTTGACACATTTATTCATAACCATCATCATCGTCATCAATGTAACTTATCTATCTTTCGCCATCAAAATCTATTTCATGCTTCTTGCATGAAACCTAACCTAACTTCGGACACCAATTTTTTTGGACGTCCTTGACAACTCCATCCCACCAACTCAGCCACGGTCTCCGCGTTTTCTCTTGCCACCAGGTTGTAAGGTCAGTAAAGACCTTGGGGTTCGTTCGTCATTCCCTGCATATGTATTACTTGAGCCGGTTGCATTTATGTAAATAATAATTATAAATATTATATAGATCATTGATAAAATGATATACTTATAATAGACTATTCAGCGAAGATATTGGGTTACATATACATATGAAATTGGTGTTTTGTCGTACCTAAAATACCTTAATAAAATAGTCCTCAAACCTCTTTAGTTAGGAATACCAAATTCAATTTTTACAGCTATTTACTCGTGCATATGTTTTCTGAAAACCAATATTCAATTCATTTTCCTGTTATAATTTCCTTCTATTGCATCTCTCTATTTATAAAACGGAAAACATTAAATATCGCATTATTTATTAGTACGAGTTCCACCGTGGCACTAGTGCTGTAGAAACGCCTCGAAGGATTAATGATGTGTATGGCGGCGGTGTCGCAAAAGAAAACACAGTGTGTTTTTGGTTCCAACGTTTTCGTGCTGGAAATTTCAACCTGCAGAACAAGCCCCGTGGACGGCTGGAGACGAAGTTGATAACAAAAAATTGAAGGCTATTGAGGAAAGCAGATCCATACCAAACTACGTCGAGTTAGCCACAGGCTGTGGTGTTAGTGATAAAACTATATTAATCCACTTGAAGCAAATTTGGATGGTGAAAAAGCTTAAAAGGGTACAAATTAAGTGTAGCAAATCGACCAACGCGCGTCGACTGCTGCGTTAGATTACTCAACCGGCACAATATTAAAGGGATTTTAAATCAAATAAAAATCCTGTACGATAGTCGAAGGCGCTCAACGCAATGCCTGATCCCAGCTGAGCCAGCCAAAACGTGCCCCAAGGGAAAATGGACTCCGGAAAAGTTACTTGTGAGCGTTTGGTGGACTAGGGTCGTTCACTATAACTTTCTTCAATCTGGCTAGATTACGGCAGATGTCTATTGTCAGCAACTGCAAACCGTGATGGGAAGGCATGCTGATAAGCAACCAAGGCTGGTCAATCGCTCTAGGCCACTGCTGCTTAACGACAACGCTAGACCACACACTGCACAACAGACTGCTATCAAATCAGAGGAGAATGTCTAAGGCATCCACCATACTTCCAGGACCTTGCTGCAACAGGTTATTATTTTTTTTCATATTTGGATAACTTCTTGCAAGGTACAAAGTTCAACTCTGATGGGGGAGTCGAAACCACCTTCAAAGATTTTGTTGATTCCCGTCCGAATGGATTTTTTTAAGTAAAGGGATCAATGAAATACCTATAAGATGGCAAAAGTGCATAGATAACAATGGTACATACTTAGATTATATAAATATATTCTATTAAAAAAAAATCTACTCTTTGTTTCTACCATACAAAACTCCAATTTCATATGTAAGGACCTAATGTTTATTAGAATGCAATATCTATAGATAAACATCAAAGCTGCATTTTAATTAATTTCGTTACTGCAACTTCCAAAACTTTTAGATAGAGAGCATCTTGAAATCGGATTAAAATTAAAGTTTATTACCACTACTCCGACCCAATTACATAAGCCAGACCATAAATACGACAAGTTAGCGAAATACCTATTTATTAACCACGAGCTTGTAATATATACGAGCGCTATTTTGTGTAGTGGTTTTAACTTGCACTTTATTTCACTACTTTTATTTAAAACGTAACTTTCATACTTTTTTTTTTTTAGAATAATCTTTTATAGAATTTAAAAGACTACTTAATAACTCTTAATATCTGAGACAAAAGACCTCGAATGTTACCTGTTAAGGTACCTCGGATTTATTTCAATTTGATTTATGGACAATTCGTATTCAATTATACAATCCGGCAGCCGCGGCGCTTTGTAGAGAACATTATAAATTATTGTGTGTAGTAAGTAGGATTTTTTTAAATTGTAAGAAATGGTCTTATTGTTAAATGAATATAATCCAATCTAGGTCCTAACCTGCTGACCACGTTGCCAAGATATCAGTTACCTTGGAGGAAGAGATTGTTTAGAAGTTATCCTAAACATATTTAAAGTTTTGCGTTTAAGTGAATTTCGTAATGATAAAACACAATATTTAAGAATACTCGTATAACTTACCTACTATGCTAACTTATCTAACATATACTCAAACTCAAACTAACTTTATTCATACATGTAACCAAGTACACTAATGAACGTCAACAGAAAATTGATTCTTAATTTACACTACCAGTTCGCAAGTCAAGAAGGGAAGAAGAACTGGCAAGAAACTTTCCGCCACTCTTTTTATGTACGTATAATGTATTTGTTTTTTTTTAAATATTCTCTTATTTAAAAGACCTTAAGAATCCTTTTATAATATTACATTTACTTTAACTAAATTTCGTTAATAACTAAGTAGAAATAAGATAAAATGTAACGTACAAGATTGTCAATAAAGGCTATATTTATTTAATTATATTTTAAGAATCCTTTTACAGTTTGACATACATTTAAAGTTACATTATCAAGTAATTGCTTTTAGCAGTATGCTTCCTCTTAATTTTTATAAATAAAGTGTTTTTATTAACGTAAACCATACATAATATATAAGTATAATCAAAGTGTAATTGTATAAGTTTGAAAGTCGGTGAGATCTCGGAAGACAGTTGTCACATTACCTTTGAACGTCTCTTGATAAATTTAGATTCGCGGATTCACCTTTGCGAAGTGTAGCGCAGGTGCTAGGCCTTGCCCGAACAAACATGAAATATAGATCGGAGCTCGGACGTGATATATAACGGCCGCCGGCTCTTTGAAACAATATTTATTAAAATGGTCCCACGTTACTCTTTTTGAAAACGGACGTGTGTCTTGTTCCCAGCGAGGTTATTGTCATATGTTTTATTGCCGCGTCTAAGCAGTGATATCTTCTATACATAATGTGACGATCAGATTGAAAATCTATAATATTTTACAGTACCAAATTTTTGCAGCCATAATTTTAAACCATTGAAAAACTATATTAAAATCGTAATCGTAATAACAAATCAAGTTAATTTTATTATGCATATTCGCAGGCGTCTTGGCCAACAAAAGCGGTTTAAATTAATACTAATGTGGAGGAGAGATGTGTGCTCCAGTAACTCAGATCGGGAATTTGTGTATCTCCTTATCTCTTTAATTGCAGCCGTAGAATGTAAATGCCGCTACACCAATCTCTATAGATTTGTTAATTTGATAACAAAAAGTAGATTTTATTATGGTTTCTTTCACTTAAAAAACTTGTATCTGTTAATACAAAGAAGGTTGACGCATCACGCGTTCCTTTCGCGTAAGTTTCTTGTATAAAAAACACAAGTCTACGTTTATTAACAAATATAATATTTAGTTATCATAGCACGTCCTTTTGGTAGCCATCGTACCGTAAATAACGCAGAGTTTTCAGATTTACCAGGTTCTTGGATACTATCCCTCAGAAATTTGCAATATTCACTCTGTATAAGTGAAAAAAATTATAAAATATCATGGGTGTCAAGTAACCAATAGATATTCTGTTGATTTTATAAAAAGCTTTGGGAACATACATCTATAATATAAAAATGAATTGCAAAATGTGTTGGTAAGCGCATAACTCAACTACGCCTGGACTAATTTGGCCAATTCTTTTTTTATAATATTCCTTGAAGTACGAGGATGGTTCTTACGGAGAGAAAAATTTATAAAAATTGCGTGAAATAGTCTAAAAACAACACTTTTCTATATTTCCATACAAAATATTCGTTATAATACTTAAAAGTCAATTTGAACATTAATACCATATTATAAAGTTCAAGTGTTAGTGGAGGGGTTCCGGGAAGGTAAATTTTTATTTTTTGACATAATGTATCACAAATACATCTTAATACGTCTTATCAACTTTCTTTTTTTTTAACTTACTAGCTAGACCGGTGTCCCGAATAGCAGAATAAGTATTTAAAAAAAATAAAGAATCGACTGTTAAGCGGTACGATGTTCGCCAGGCCAGCTAGTTTCTGATAAAACTATATGATATAGAAAAACATATACTTAGCTTATAAAAACAGAATCTAATTTAATTTATAGAATTTATGACAATTTCTAATTAAAACTTTACCAAAATATCATTAAAACTTTTCGTTTTAACACATCATTAAGGGAGGAGCACCACCGAAACTTTCAGGTTGTTTTAAAAGTTAAATATAAAAGTAGACAAAGGTAAGTGAGGATGAAGTGTTTGTTAAGAAATTAAACGTTAAGGTAATTTGCACAAGTAAAGCGGCCCATTAAAGTTTCACTGCGAAATAAGAGGTTTTTAAACACTTAATACAGCTAGTTGCTAGATTTATTTTAATTTTAAATTACTTATACTGGTTCCCTTTATTTACGAGTTTATCCAGTTTTATTTATGAGTTGAAATCCGGTAAGTATTGTACAGGTGCTAAATCCATTTATGAATTGCGTCCTCGGCCCTGAAACTGTGTATATGTTAACGTAAAATTGTAAAAACCGTTAGATTGTAATCTATCTCGCGAGATTATAAACTGTCGAAAGATTGTGAACCTCAGCGTACTGCTTACAATTTAACGTATTATTATTCGGTAGATTGTAATCTATCGAAGTGAAACCGTCAAATTGTGAAACGGCCCTTTTCTACAAAATTAATCGAATCGATTATTTCCTCATTTGTTAATTTTAAAGTGTTCACTTCGATAGATTACAATCTACCGAATAATAATACGTTAAATTGTAAGCAGTTCGTTGGGTGCACAATCTTTCGACAGTTTACAATATAACGGTGTTTACAATTTTTCGGTGACATATATATCAATACCAATATACATTTTTGATAGTTCTTTCAATATATTTTTATAGACATGAGGCATGCGGGCAGGAGGCTCACCTGATGCGAAGTTATAACCAATGGATAGTCTCAATGCCAGAGGGGTCGCGAGTGCGTTGCCGGCCTTTTGAGAATTGCCTCTTTTCTTGAAGGATCGACTTTCCTTGTTCTACTGGATCCGAAATAACCCAGTGGGCAGCTGGTTCCATAGTATCCGTAATGATCGCAATCGCTATCTCTAGGAGCTACACACTGCCGGTGCTAATTACGGCATGTGATTGATTGCTTGATATACCAGTAGATGGTGTGTCTTGTTTTTTGTTTTCCTATAAATAGTTTTCATATGAAATAAATGGCATCTTATGTGTACCTGTAAAATGCTTGGTGTATATACAGGGTGGCCAAAAAGTCGTGGATCAAACGCAAATAGGGGATAGATGAGGTCATCAGCGGCAAATAATTGTTCTACGGGAGGTCTCTAAGGTCAACCCCTGCAGAGTTATGATTTATTTTGGTTTTATATGAAAATTGACTTTTTTTTACTAATTCTTCTTAAAATTCGAAAATATCTACATCCTGTATCTTTCTCATAATATCCACTAGATTGGTACTGATGAGTTCTTGCGTTAGACATACTATTTATAGTTGTTTATTGAGTGTATTCAAGATAATATTAAGTGATACGATATAACATTTATTCAAATCATAAATTTCTCTTGACTGTGGACCCCACTGTGAAAAAAAATTACTCCACCGAAAAGTGACACTATACTACAAAATTTGGCGCATTTAATAGGGATTCTGAAAATGTATTACACGTGGCCATGAGTCGCTCTAATATCTTTCTAAGAAGAATTACAAACAACGATTGTGAAATAATAATTGTATTAAAACAATTATTTCTCAATGGTTGTTTGTTGGAAACAAAATATTTTACAATAAAATATGCTCAAAATTCCTTACTCTGACCATAATATTTAATCTGCACCGTCTAATCAAATTCCTACGTAACCCTTCAGCCATCTGTCCAATTTTTTTAATCTAGTCTGATTCACACAGTACTGGTCACAGGTAGGTAAATAATCTATCATAAGTCCGAATCGTTGTTGTTTTTTCGTCCTAGAAAGATATTAGAGCTACTTATGGCCATGTGTAATACCTTTTCAGAATTCCTATTAAATGCGCCAAAATTTGTAATACAGGGTCACTTTTCGGTAGAGTAATTTTTTTTACAGTGGGGTCCGAAATAAACAAAAAGTTATTATTTGAAAAAAATGTTACATATGTATACTGTTTTCTTAGAAGAAAACAGTATAAAAATATTAGGCATAAATGCACTAAAAGTATTAAGTTAAAAGTCTCTTATCACTTTCCTCAAAGCTTATATGGATTAAACTTAGTTTCACCGATACGTTCAAAAGCGCTTAGAATTCTTGATAAAATTCCTTAAGCTAAAGTTTTGAAACACTTATAAAATTACGGACATTAACTGTTGACTAGTCTTTTTTACACATTAAAGTTTTAATATAGGGGTTATCGGCTAGGTATATTTACGGTACTCTGACCTTCAAGGGCCTTACTATAAACGCTAAATATAAAAGGAGTGGTAACCTCGGTAACAATTCGCTTTACAAATCAATAAACGTGACAAAATATTCTTGGACTCTTACCTTCTCTAAAGCATGGCTGTGATTTCTTAACAAAAAGTACTTGTAATATAATAAATGTATCGACTGGAAATGAACACAGAACCGCATTAGCTCCATTATCTAGCTCCAGCTATAGGTTCTGTTCAACAAATGAAAAAGCATTTAAAAAAAATTAAGTAATGTAATATTATTAAAATGTATACCTACTTCTTACGTCTCAGCAAAAAATAAAAAAATATTTTACACTACTATTAACATCCTATTCCATATTGTTATTTGATAATGAACATGAAAAATATGTAAAATGGCGCAAAATCTAAAGAAGTTTTTAAAATAATATACGTGTTCCAAATTCAAAATAATTAAAAAGTTCAAAAAAAGAATAATTTTTATGTAACAGTATTCATGGCCAGACTAGTTGTAAACTAACTTCATGAAGCATTTACTGTTATTTCTCGTTGAATGGGATAACAATGAAAAAATACATCATCAAAAAGTTTAATGTAACAATTTATTGTATATACAAATAGCATTATGATATGACTAGAAGAGCTAATATTAATAGCACATGAACATTATTTCTAACTCCGTCACTTCGTTTCAACGCTTCTAATTCGCTAACATCTGGAGTCTCCTCAAAATCTACATCATTGTACTGCATCTCTTCAAACTTTCCCGAGAGAGCTGTAAAAAAATATTTATCACTGTTTCAATCGGTCGTAGCGTATATAGCCTCAATAATTAGACGTAGCGTATTTAAACAAACAAATATATTGTCCATATTGGAGGTTGTTAAAGGCGGGGCGGAGGCGTTGGAAATACCTAGAATCCCAGAGGCACGAACTTTACGATAGTTTTGTCAAGTATTCGTATATATTTACGTCAATACGATACATTAAGTTTTTGACAGTTTGAAAGTACAAACTCGGTACTATACACACACATATATATAGCTTAGTACACGTTTTACAGATAATATATTATTTTTGTATCATATTTGTATCGGTATTGTATTGTTATTTTTCTTAATTAGCATTTCGATTTACGTATTGCTCAGGTCTTTACAGTAAGTTTATAAATTTTTATTTCGGCAATAATATTTTAACGACTCATTGGTCTAGTGGTTAGTACCCCTGACTGCGAATCCATGGGTCCTGGGTTCGATCCCCGGCTGTGACGAACATCGATGTGATGAGCATTTGGTGTTGTGCTTAGGTCTTGGGTGTTTAAATATGTATTTATATGTCTATCTATCTATAATATGTATGTATATCCGTTTCCTAGTACCCATTACACAAGTTTCACCAGCGTAGCATGGGACTAGGTCAATTGGTGTGAATTGTCTTTAAAAAAAATATCTCATAATGAATTAGTAATGTCTTGGTATTGTAGAACTTAGGTTTAGACGGGGTCTTTATATATTTTGTATTAAGTGTGTTTGTTATTTATTTATTAAATTATTAGTAATCTGACAGCTAACATACATATTATAAAACAAAACACTTAGACAATACAGAAAGCCAAATCAGATTATATAGATAAACAACATATCCAAAACAGAAAACAAATAAGTACATTAATAGACAAAACTATATAAAGAAAACTGAAATTTAACATTTAAAACAACAAATAATAATTAATATTTCAAACTATCCATGAAAGTTTTTCCAAGTAAAAATCTATATAAAGTAAATGATTAAAATAATTGCGTGCTATTGACCGATGAAAATAATCCTTGTATAATCAAACTCATTTGTTACAAAGTTTGTATGCGTGCACCCTTAATACAAATCAAATACTAATTTAAGTTTCTTAGAACCACATTTTTTCTCCTTATATCTCATTATCGTATAAGAATTATAACTATGCGATCACATACGAGGGTACGAATTGAAAAATACGATTTACTAATTTACTAATAAGAATAAACATGAGGTTTGAAATTTAATAATGTAAAACGAGTGACAACATGGTGGCGTTGATTGTTATTTGTTAGTCGGAAAGAGAAACGGAGTAGCTGTTAAACGTCATTCGTGTCACGCGTCATTTTAATTAGTCACAAAAAATAATTTTAAGTATCAAGGGGGCTTAGTCTTGGTTTAGTAGAAAGTCGAAAACTACATTTGTATCAAAATGACAGTTCGTGTCGACAAATTTTCATACAAATTTAGTTTTCGACTTTCTACATACACTACTGTTAAGGCATCTTGACTAAGCCCCAAGATATAAACTGTCAAACTACAATGACATAACAGTGTTGTCAATTGTCAACAACAAAGGTAATTTATCACTGCTTCGACCTAAAATCCAATAGACTTTAAACGGACGTGCTGTATGTCATTGATTGGTCTAAAGATAACCAATAACACTCAAAAGAAACAATCGATTTAGATTCTAACATTACCACTAGATACGTGATAAATATGGACGAACTACACTAGATTACTATAATATTGGATTACATTTTAACTAATTTAGAATATAGGCTAGCTAAAACTAGAATATCACGATTATACTGATATTATTTTAGAAAATTTACTCTACTAGTTTGCATATCAAAAGCGTCGCTTACACGGCTTTTGCATTGACTAAATGTGGTTTATATGAGGTTGAGAATACACCTTGATAGGAGACTCGTATGGAAACAACACATACAGAAGATGAGAGAAGAAATCAACCTGAAATACAGGGGACTCTACTGGCTACTTGGCAGAAATTCCAAACTGTCAGTAGATAAGCTACTCTGATCCCTGATGAACATAGGCCATTGAATTTTTAAAAAAGGTGTGAAAAAAAATACACATTTCTAAATCGCGGAACTATTGACGATAGAGCAAAGTTTTATAGACAAATCTACAAAATAAGTCCGCGATACCATATTATTTCTAACACAAAGCATGTATTGCATGCATTTAAGTCTATTAACCGAGATAAGTTTTTTGCTATATGACATCGTGACAGTTAGTATATAATAAAGTAACTTACAATATAATTTAATCGTTCCATCGGTGTCTCCAAGTGAGTTTTTTGAAATACAGCTGTACGTTCCGAAAGTGTTTCTGCCAACTTTCTTAATTTTTAATTTCATGTCCACTTCATAACCCCTCTCTACGGCCGTAATTTCGAACCTTTTGTCAGCTACAACAAAGTATAATTTGATGTGGTATTAGTAACAACAATCTTGCTTAGTAAGAGGGACACACACACAACATATTTAATAGATATAATCTATGCCACGCGTAGTCAAGACTTAAAGTAAAAAAACATTGAATGTTTTGACATATAGGAGTCATACTTAGTGCTAAGTCTCGACTCCTAGAAACAGATATAGAAATCTAAAGCCAATAGGCTTTAGATTTCTATATCTGTTTCTTTGATCATTATTTTTCTAACAAGTTTTTCTTGGCATAGGTTATATTGCGTACTTATTTAAAAAATTATAACACTTCCGTGTGATAAACGCTCGACTCAAGGGTACGCCAATAATATAACACTGCTTATTACAAAGAGATTCTAATATTTAATTCACTTGCGACAATATATTAACTAGACACAATTTGTCTACAACTAACACTAATTGAAACGGACAAGCAAAACAACTTCAATTTGTTATTTTTAGATGGCTTTATTTCACTGTTAATTGTCTATGAGTGGGTGCCATTTAAATTTAAAATCATTACAGATGAAAGATCTATCAACTTATTATTTACTACGTATAAATCTTAATGATAAATGCACAGATAAAAATGGACATACTACTTGTGCAATGGCATTACTGTCAGCTGCCAATGTCATTGTATGTCACAGAGCTCAAAAAGTAACAACGTCAAAGTCTAATCAGACAACCCTTAATACTTTAAATATTTTTAATAATAATAATGACTATGGAATCACTTTAACTATTGACTATAAAATACTCGTTAATTTGTAAATCTATTAATATTGACAAATCGAGTTTTATTCTGATGGAACTATGACGTTGTTAATTTATGAGACCTGTGACATGACAAAACCATAGACATACTTCTTATTCTATATATTTTATATCATCAGATATAGATATTACTTTACTAATTAGTAACACCAGAGGGACACTATCATTATATTTTTGGGGGCCTCATAGCCTAGCGGTCTTATTAAGTGGCAGCTAGGTGAGGGGTACCGGGTTCAATTTCCGGTTCGAGGGCAAGTTCTAATTTAATTTAAATTTCTTATATACTTGACGCTGGCTAATGCACAAACCGTAACAGAGCCATTAAAAAAAACACCAGAGGGATTGAGAATGTAAATCGCGTTGGAATATGATTGGCCAACACCATCTCTTGTAGACATGCGTTAACATGCGTCCAATCACAATTGTACGTTTCGTCGTGCATCTTATATGTTTCATAAATTATAGAACTATAGTAATATATCTAAAAATCTTTATTAAGTAAACCTTATTCTATTATTGACGCAGGTCTCCTTAGATATTATTGTGTGTGTGATCAGACTCTTCCTAGGTATAAGAAAAGTATTACACAAATCTACGTAAATATATGAGTTGATTAGTAATTACTGTCGCTACAATAAAATCCGTGTGTAAAGCTTAAGCTGGACGTACTCGATTATCGAACCAGTATAATTGTTTCGCACTAAAGAATGGCAGAAAAGGCAGATCGCATACACGGGAATGTTGTATCCTTGGGCATATACATATATATATATATAATACAAACGATATTCGGCCATAACCTAGTTGACGATAGATACTTACTCTGTGATATTATTTGATCGTTAATCGTCCAATAGTTTATAGACCTCGGGAATGCTTCGGAATGGCAGTCTAAATAAACAGTATCGCTTTCCTTAGCCCCT
Organism: Pieris melete; assembly: GCA_963693345.1. Taxonomy (NCBI): domain Eukaryota; kingdom Metazoa; phylum Arthropoda; class Insecta; order Lepidoptera; family Pieridae; genus Pieris; species Pieris melete. The sequence continues at coordinate 1,485,332 of CAVNZK010000043.1, read as the reverse complement.
ACTAATTGGTTTTGTATTGTCATTATTGGCGGAACTGCAATAAATCAAAACAAGTATCAATTCGCTGTTCAGTTAACTGCTTTGGGAACAATTTTAATGACCTAATAAAAATGTTCTATGTACATCACAATTCTGAAAGGGTGTCTTCTACAGGCTGCCTCAAAAGGAAGTTTATATTAAGTTGATCGATTAACAATTGCGCCATAGAAGTCGGCTTATTGGCGTATTTAGTTCTAAGATAACCCCATAAGAAGAAATCAATTTATGTCACCTCTGCTGGAGATCAATTTGAATGAGAAAATTTCACGAACTCGTGGTAGAGACGTATTGGACGTGTGTGACGTTGCTCCGTCCTGCTGGAACTATGTTCTTTGGTTATAGTCAGGAAAGTTTTGTTCAGGCACCTAGAAATCGTCTACCATTTTCACATAACGCTATATAAATAAATGTAAACTTTCTTTTGAGACACCTGTTATAAAATAAATTATTACGGAGTGATTATACCGTCTCCAAGGCTTACGCAGCGTATACAAAAATTTGAATCTTACACTCCTTACTTCATTTCCTTTTACACATGCAGGGTGTATGGGATAACGAATCCTTTCTAAGGGCCTATGGGAAGGGCTGGTTGGTTACCTTGAATAATCCATGAATCAGACGCAGATGTGTGTTAGCCTTCGAATTACAAACAACTAAAATAATATCAAACTTTGATGTTCCCACAGCTTCAAAGCGTAGGCAAGTGTTAGCATTTAACAATATCAAAATACCGAGAATTGTGTATAAACTTTCCAGCGATAAGAGAACAAATTGTTGGGACATTTATCAGTGGCAGTAAGTTGAAGGATCGCGTGGTAACTCACAGTGCACGACAAGCATGACTCGCTTGCTCACTGAGGGCGGGACTCCATTGCTTGCGATGCAAAGATATGCCCCCATATGCAGTCTTGATACCTTCACCAGGTGCAATACGGCGCCACTCACAGATGTGTCTGAAAAATGTCTTGTCTTTAATCAGGAAATCTATTGAGAAAGTTATATGAAAGAAGTGAAACTTCTTTAGCCGCATGAGGGTAAATTTTTACGGAACGTCACGAAGATGTGCAGCGTTTTGTCGGAAGGGAGAGAGCGATTGAGACCGATTGAGAGAGAGAGTGAGAAGGGAGAGAGTGAGAATTACTATTAATATAGATATTGTATTTTATATTTTATGAAATCTCAATATACAATTTATTGAAATCCCAAATGACGAATTGTAAATAAAAATGCCACGTGCTTTTATTATCGAAGAAATGAATTTAAAAAATTAAATTTATTATTTCTATTAATTTTCGACACTTAATATTTTAATGACAGTTAAATTCATTAAATTCCTAACATATCTTCCTTTTTCCCTCCCTCTAAGTCTCGGAAATCCAATGTTTTAGATTTGTAGTTGAACAAGAGTTAAAAATTAGTATGCTAAAGAAGTTTCACTTCAGACACGTGTAGGTACTTTGTACGCACGCACTTTTATTTTGTATAATCGGGTAAAATTAGGAACAGATACTACCATGATCTGTTGGTATGTTAGTAACTATTATTATGTCTAATACAAGTTCAATATAATTAAGATGTGTTCGATGTGATTCCCGGCGCAATATTAATTGTTTTAGGCGGTCACAATGTCACATTTTATTAGATAATAAACACAGACACAGATATGTGTGTGATCGTTATGTTAGGACTGTAACAATTTATCCATTATCTGCATAAATATATGATCGATACGAAGCAAAATTCAGGCAGACGAAATCGGCTTAGTATCGTTAAATTCAAACGTTGGGATTAAATTTTTGTAGCAATATCTAAGAATATTTATCATTCACCCACGGAAACTTTATGACAGAAACATACTTTTGTGTTTCTAGACACGTGTCATGTACTCTAAACTTGACTAAAGCTCTAAATCAACTGTAAAAACATGAATTGAAAAGATTCGATTAATTTTCAATTAAATAATTATTTTTCCCAGTGTATTGCTTCACTGATGTGGTTCGTGTAGTGTAGTTTCTTATACGGTGCTGAAAATATCGAAACTGGTAAGTCTTAGGGCTAAAAGAACCAAACATAATAAGTTTTTGAGCTTCTGCAGTCATTACTTGGTACTCACTGACTGCAGAAGAACTCGACTCTGAATCTTACCCTAAGATACAAACATATTACCAACAGATACTAATCGGAACTCAGTAGCACTACATCCATTTAGGACTTGGCCTTAGATTTCTGTATCTGTTTCATTTGTTTTTCTAATAGACGAGTACGTGCGCTTTCTGTGCTTGATACACGCCTTCGACTTTTTGGGTCTAAAGCCGGGTCCACATTTGTAGCATTTCGGTGTATCGTATCTCCGTTGCGTGGCTTCGGCGCGTATCATGATCGTTAGTTTGGACGCAAAATGATACCCGTTTATGATACATGCCGTATCGGATACGGCCCGATCCGCACTAAGCGCGTATCTTGATACACCTCGTATCCGATACGCGTATCACGATCGGTGGTATGGACGTATTTTGATACTGTATCACGATACTGTATCGCGATACGATACTTGATACACCGCGAACCATCCTGTGTCGGTTTTTTCGCGATCATCAAAGGGAATACACAACATCAATGGGTGACATGCGAGTGAAATTTTTGTATTTTCCGCTGGTATGCTGGTATCCACCATGTTTGTTTCGGTTTCTAAACACTTCCAGCGCCGTCTACGTCTAGATTTAACTTTTTTTGAAGTATTTGAAGTACTATTAATGATAATATAACAGGCGCTAGTCACCGCCAAACTGTGAGCAATTGCTGACATGGCTAAACCGTTTGGGAACGAAGACATGACTGAACATTACGAGAAGGGAAAGGTGCACTGAAAGACACGCGCATCATGATACATCGGAAGAAAAGTGAAGCGTCTATATTTGTAAAGTTAAAGCCGATACACTGACATGATACAGCATTTGATAAGTATGGACGCCTTTTTTACAAGATACGCCTTAAATATACGACATGGACAAAATGGGCGTCCATATTTATGATACAGATACTAGATACGATACGGCTGATCGTGATACGTCAACATGCTACAAATGTGAACCCAGCTTAAGGTATGTCGGTTTCCTCACGATGTTTTCCTTTACCGTATGAGCGAGATTTAAATGTGTATATAGATGAGGTTCGAATGTACAACTAAAGGGATGAGAGTCGCACGATTATATCACTAATCGAACAGTGCTCTAATACCTATAACAAAAGAGATTTTCTACAAGTAAATAAATTTCATTAGCATATATATAAATACACAAATTAATCAAATAATTTAAAGTGATAATAAAACTTTTCGTGTTGAAACTTACTTAAAATAAAATGTTAGTATAATTTTATTCAAATTTTTATGATAAGTGTGTTTAAGGTTTTTATAGCGTGGGATAGTATTTAGACCATAAGTTTTGACAACAATTATAAATAACTTAACTATTCTTTTTATTATGACATAATCATAATTAATATGACATTAGCATACCACATTCGTTGCAAATAAACGATTTATTATTATTATAGATTCCGATCTATACTATAAACCTTCATATAATTTTTAAATACTAGTGTATTTTAACGTAAAAAATAAAATAAAATACGTTGCGACGGAAACATTCATCTTATGTGTCTCTACGGAGGAGATCTTTCCTGTACGACGCAAGATTTAAGTTATTTAAATTCTAACCTGGCGTACGTGAAGTCCTCTAACCCTAGGGGCATGGGACAGATCTGTTTTTGTTGTACACGGTCAGCATTCTGTACCTACCAAGGTGAAACAATTACTTTCATGAATCCAGATTTAAAACCTTCTTTTGGCTTGGCTAATGATCTAACTTTAATAATGTTTATTATTATGTATGAAGCAAGTGAATTCTCAGAGCAATTTTTTGAGCAGTGTTGGCCTAGTGGCTTCAGCGTGCGACTTCGATCCCCGGCTGTGCACCAATGGACTTTCTTTCTATATACGCATTTAACATTTGCTCGAACGGTGAAGGAAAACATCGTCAAGAAAACAACATGTCTTAGACCGAAAAAGTCGACGGCGTGTGTCTGGCACTGGAGGCTGATCACCTACTTGCCTATTAGATTGAAAAATTATCATGAAACAGATTCAGAAATCTGAGGCCAAGACCTAGAGGGGTGGTAGCGCCACTGATTTTTTTTATTGTATGATTTTAAGAGCATCTTATTATAGTTGTGATAATAAGTATACGTTGCAATAAATAATTACTCATAAAATCTGTTTAACTAAATGTATAACGCGAGTTTTTGAGACAATACGAAGGTTAATCAGTCTTAAGTTTTAACATTCGAAACTGTTATTTTAAAAAGTTTTCGTATCTTCATCGCATATTTAAAATATAATTAAAACTACAGTGTGTTGACAACCCTGAAAGAATCTTATATTACTGACTTACTTATATAAGATCAAAAAAGGTACCACTAATTTTGTTCTTCGACTTAAGAAAGCTTTTATGATAAACCAAAAAGTACCTGAACTCATTTGGTGTTTAAAGTCTTAAATATAAAACTTGGTGTTTATTGCGCAAATTATTTTTATCAGAAATCACACTTTCTGTTTCTGGCTATAAAATATACTGTGCGGTTGCCTCAATGCTTTATTTTTAAAGGGTAATTCGTAAAAGTTACTGCGCTTTTACGCAGATTTCTCTTTTTGTTTTGAATAACGGCGGGATATTTTTATGGCTTTGTCACGTTAACACTACCTTTGTGTTTTTCATTACCAATGATTTATCATAATTTTGGACTAAATGACCGAAAACAACAGCAAGAGGATTTGACAAGGTAGGCTATGGGATTGTTTAGGTATGGCATGTGATTGTAATACAATTAAAACAATAAATAGGGTTAGAAAAATCTCTGATTAAAATTTGTACTACGCTTTGGTTCTTTTGTTTTATTTTACATGGTAAATGGTAAGAGACCCACCACTCGGCGGCCTACAGAGCAAGAGATGGGCAGACGATATAAAGATAATAGGAGGCACAACCTGGACAAGAAGAGCTAATATCAGAGAAGAATGGACACAGCTGGAAGAGGCCTATGTGTCACAGGACTCGCTGACTACCTAAAACGGGTCAAGTGACGTATTAGATTAAGTTCTATTTATGTATTAGAATTAAGTGTTTTTTATGTAACTTAAATAATTGTTATTACATTGTACTGGGTGTCAGCAATAAAGGCTTAAATAAATAAATGTGTTACAAGTATAAGGTATTTTGGTTCCATACTTTGGTATATTTATCGTGAATACCTAAACATTCGTTCAAACTTTTTAGTAGTTGCTTATCAAGTACAGTGATAACAATTTTAAAACTAATACAAAAATGGTACAAATGATAGATACGAGCATATTACTTTGAACATTATTAAACCGTTTGGTGTCTTTAATTAGTTATTGTTTTATCGTCCGCCTTTAATTTATTTTTCAATTACATTTGTAGTAATATGAAACAGTTAAAGGCACAATAGTTTGTGGAATAATAGAAAATTTCCTCACTTTGCGCGTCGCTGAAGTTGGCGGTGGGCAGCAAGTCTCCTGCCTCCTTTCTCCACACGACTGTGGGGGTGGGGACCCCGTGGGCGGCACACCGAAGTGAAACGTTTGCTCCTTCCCTTGCCACCTGGTCACTGCTCGTCGGATAGTCCAGGATGTCTGGTGGAACTGTCAAAGTAAATGTTGCATGTTACTTATATTTATGAAATTTATTGTCTTCGCATTCGCGGGAAGTTAAAGATTGAATGTAAATACACGAAATGTTAATGTGAATAGATGCTGTTTTTTATTGGATGAAATTTCAAAACTTTACACGATTAATAATTTATTTTAATTATTTAAAAAACATACAAAAATGTATGTTACGGTAGGACACAAATTGGTCACAATTTCTCTGTCCTGCGAAGCGTCGACATTCATTACAATTATATAATACGAGTACGATATTAAAAATAAGTTAACTAATAAACAAAGCATAATCAATGGTTTACATTGGTAAAGGGATAGGTACAAAGTAGGAACACATCTCAACCGTTAAGACAAATAAAATCAACGACGGAGAAAAAATTAAAAATATCAATTTGTATTATATTTTTAAACCATTTAATGTAAAGTACGTTACGTCATTATAGATATATTAAGAGACATTATTTTGAGTCCGTTAAATTATCTTGCCCCTACCCACTTATCAATAGTCTTATCTAATTTAATTATTTTTTCTCTCAGTGGTTGCCTGGATGAGATCGCTCGAAAGCGATAAGGCCAGTTGCTCTTCTTTTTATTTATTTATTTTAATTGTACTATATTTATGTTCGAAACGAAGTGTTAATAAATAAATAATAGCACCTAATAACCAAGAACTACCCTCATATAACAACAAAATCAATTTCATTACGATTTTAAGCAGTCTCTATTTCTGAAAGAAATGAGAATTGTATTTTCAAGATATCAAATAGGCCACGGAACGATTATATATTAAAGTAAACTTCATTCCATTTAAGGAATACAACATCAAGTTGGCCGTTATAGCAGTAGAAATGAAATTGTGTGACGATCAGGTTTTGTAGACCTTATCATAGAAATATACCGAAAATTTATAATACCTATTAATACCTATTAATACTTATACTTGACTTTCTAGGTATAATAATCTATTTACTTTACTTATATCTACAATATAAACTTAAGTCAAGGCTTATGGCAGTTATTAGAAAAATATGAATTTCTGCTTAGACTCTACCGACATCGTTGCACGAGGAGGTCATTCATTTATTCAAGAAACACTTTATTATTAAAAATAACTTTTGCAATATTTCTGTCACGATAGATAATGAAAATTTAAATTAAATAAAAATATACACTTATTCGTATATATTAACGCCTCTCACTTGTAAAAATAACTAAAATCAAAATGTAATTAAATTTAAGTATTCTGTCAAAGTTGTACAGTTTCTGACGCATTTGACAGCACAACCTAGCGTGGTGACAAAGCAGTTCAAATGCTGGGACTATATCTGTCGATCAAAACTTAATTTGCAATATTTGCGTAGTTTTATTATGATTGTACTGCCACAGATTAAGGAATAATGTTAGGTCAAAAACGTTTTTCAGAGACCAAACAAAAACAAAAATTGCGGGTAACAATCCTTGATCGGTCGGTGTTTAAGTAGAATGACAAGAGCGCCTTCAAGATTCATCTCTTTCTGGCAAAATATCACCGCGGTGAAGAGTATTGTTAAAACAATTCAATTCTAAATTTACGTATGAAAAGTAATTGAAAAAATACATACAATATAAAACTAATATGTGATAGTAAAAAAGATAATAATCCAGTGGCAACTCTATCTCTTGTCTTGGTCTTAGATTTCATCCGTTTCTTTAACTATTTTTACTCCATAGATAAATACGTGATCAGCCTTTTGTGTTGCTGCCGGTTTCCTCACGATGTTTTTCTTCGCCGTACGAGCGAGTTTCAGATGCTCCCACAGCCGGGGATTGAACCTATGACCTCATCGTAGACAGTATCTGTAAATTGCACCTGATAAACCCCCGCTCGCGTGTAGACAGTAAACGATTATTGAACTAACACAAAGCGTGCCCCTTCATTTCTAACATGCCTACTTAAAACCCCGTTTTTAAGTTCGATTCCCAGAGGAGGCAAGTAATTTTTGGAAAATCATTGAATGCAGTAGTACTTGCTTTTCAAAATAAAACAGTCTTACTACAGCAAAATATCCAATCTACTTATTTAAGGTACTTTCCCTTGATGGCCCATAGTCCAAATCTCGGAGAGCTGTTTGTTTTAAAATAAAAATATCAATTTAAAAATATATTATATGAATACCATTAAAATGAAACCTGATTTAAATAATGAATGTTAGTAGTTTAATACAAACTATAAGGCTTTAATTTGGATTCATAGTATTGGAGCGATTCTCGAAACTCATTTATATTTTCAATGCTAAAATGTATTGTATTATTTGGTTTATTATTGTAGAGGAAGAATTAAGACATCATTATCGTCTGCCTACACTACAATAATGATTGATATTACGTAACCTTTGCAATTCAATTTTAATATGTTTGAAGTCTTTCGTTAAAATAAAAGTTATTAACATGTCGCAATACGATTGTAATTGCGACATGTTAATAAAGATTATTATGTAAGTAATTTCGTAACATATGAATAATAAAATAAATCAGTAGACCTTAAGAAATATATCTGTTTCATGCGGCACTCATACCTGAGGTCGTAGGTTCGATCCCCGGCTATGCACCAATGGACTTTTTTTCTATGTGCGCATTTAACATTTGCTCGAACGGTGAAGGAAAACATCGTGAGGAAACCGACATGTCTGAGACGCAAAAAGACGACGGCATGTGTCAGGCACTGGAGGCTGATCACCTACTTGCCTATTTGATTGAAAAATGATCATGAAACAGATTCAAAAATCTGAGGCCCAGACCTTAAGAGGTTGTAGCGCCACTGATTTTATTATCTAGGAACACAACTCTTTTCGTAGATACCCTTATTATCATCACATCTTATCCATTCAATATGCTACACCCTGAGTATGTATAACAATTATAAAAAACAAAACAACTAAAACATATTCTAAAAGGTACTTCATTGTTTTAAAGTACTCGTTTCTTTCTGTAAATTTTTTTTATCAATCAAATCATTCAATGATTGATATTGACAAGCCCTGCGATTCCGTAACTGAATTTCAAAGGGAATTCAGCCTGAACTCACGTCACCCTTCTCTGCTTTTGACGAAAACGTATAAGTTGATATGTAAGTGAATTTGATAATTAACGTTTACAGAATACGAAAGGTCTAATACGTGGGTAACAATGAAAAAGTTAAGAACTGGCCAGTTAGAAACATTGCTAATGAAAACTTTTTTGAATTTCAATTTTAGAACGGTAACCTAATGTAGTATATTGCATTCATTTGTCCTTTGTTTTTGTGAATTGGCGGCAAATATAAAACTCTTGTTACACGTGAAAATGAACCTAACGCGAGAAAATTTTCGGTCAATGATTTATTATGACTTTCGTTGTGGGCTAACTTAACAACAAAGCTATGATAGGATGCGTACGAAAATGCCATATAAGAGACCCCTAAGGAAGGTTCCATCGAATCCGACGATGTGTAGAGAGGAACGGAGATTACTTCGGAAAACAATAAAAGTATTGGCAACTTTCTACATTAAGGCGTTTTTCATTTTCTAAACATTTTCAGAATTAGAATTAGAATTTAAAATGCAGATTTTCCTACATTGAAAACTAATAGTGCAATAGGTAATACACAGGTAGGTATATTTAGATGAATTCTTTATTCAATTTCATATACTCGTTTCATTCGAGTGTAATATATTTAAGACAAAGTTGTTTATTGTATATTTTTGTGATCACTTCGCTGACGGAACGAGGCATCTCATAAAATATTACTGCCATCACTAAAAGCTCTAAACTTCAATATTGGTATGAATATTAACATTGTATTTTCTATAACAAAGAAGAATTTTGTTTCGTAATTGATTGAGTTGCTTCGAACAATCTAATAAAAAATAAAGGTTATAATAATGGTTTGATGCTACGCATCAATGCCTGTACGTAATTACTTTAAGAACTGAGAGAATCTTTTCTTAGTTTAAAGAAGCCTCTTTAAACTAAGAAAAAAAGTGCTAGCGTACAAAGTACACATGTAAGAAGAAACTTCTTTGGCAAACTAATTTTTAAGTCTTGTTCATATTTATGCAAATTAGATTTCCGAGACTTAGAGGGAGGGAAAAAGGAAGATATGTTAGGAATTTAATAAACTTAACTAAATTAAAAGTGTCGAAAATTAATAAAATTATAAATTTCATTTTGTTAATCAATTTTTCGATAATAATAACACATGAAATTATAATTTACAATTCGTCATTTGAGATTTCAATAAATAATTTTGCATAAAATATAAAACACTAATATTTCATTAATTCTCTTTACGAAATTTTAATTTTAAAAATCAAATTCCTATAAGGTATTACGCCCTTCTCACTCTCTCTCAATCGGGCTTAATCGCTCTCTCCCTTTTCTTCGACAAAAACGCTGCACATCTTCGTGACGCTAATACTATTATTGCGTTTCATCCGTAAAAATTTTACCCTCATGCACCTAAAGAAGTTTCACTTCAAAAAAATTAGGATTCGTAATTGAAGATTTGCCGTTAGCTTCCTTAATTATATTCTAAGTGTTATATTTCCTCTGAGCTTATATCTTACTATACATGTACAATATTTTTCAAAATTAATTATTATGTTATTCGGAACGAACTGAAACGAAGAACGAAAGAAGTCGAAAACAATCATACAGACACACACACAAACACACCCCAAATTTATTTTTACGACTCCGTTTGCAATGTTTTCTTTTAGCTCTTACTTATTTTCTTCTATTGTATCTTATGACAATGACCTGATTGTACGTGTTCCGGTCCGGTGGTGGAGAGGCTGGCTATTTGTCACTCAGGTCTCCTGTTACAGAGACCAGTCTCTCACACACACTTCCAAATGTTATCATCTTAGTTTAATCATAATAACCTTGTATGTATATGTGAGAGAAGAAATAAAGATTATTTATTATAAAACTAATGCAGAAGTACAGCAAGTAGAGAAGAATTAAACAGCGAATTGAAATCGTAAACTGAAAATGTGTTCCTATAGTCGGATATCGAAAAGTCTGTCAGTATTCCTTCATGGAAATTGAAATAGGTTAGAGTTATGTCGAGCGCTCACCCAGGGGATTAAAAATAATTTAAACATGTGGGAATGAAGTGCGAATAACGATTGTATTAAAGCGGTGGCTTAACAAAATTTATAGTTAAATAGGCCTTTACCGCTTTATTAATATTGTTTATATGCTTTTATTACAATTGGGAAATTGTTTATTGTGTCAATAAAGTGTTGAAATGGCCGGACATTATTTTATTTCGTATTAATCTTTAAAATGTGTTTATTCGTAATTCCTGATATTGGTTTAAAGCGATTAATTGTTTAGATTTTTTATTAAGTGCATTAGTTACTTTTTTGGCAATAACTGATATATACCATATACTGATATATAGGTTTTCATTTGTTTAATTATATAATAAACACAGGCGCAACAAACCTTTGGTACTGGTTTTTTGTATGTTTCTTATTGGGCAAAACGGTACCTACTATTGCAGCCGGCAGCTGAAAGAGTTAAGGCATACCGGTTTAGAACGGTCATAGAAGAAAAAGACTTTTAGTACACATCCGTGATTCGAACATACGACTAGGAGTAGCACGCTTGGCCGACATTGCTGCTAAAATATATTAATAATAATAAAACCTTTTCTTTCAGATAATTTCCATTTATATTTCCATCATCTCCTTCTCTAGCTATGGGTGCCCGTTTTTGGCAAAGGCCATTCCAAATCCCGCCATGTCTGCACTGTGCCACTCTCTGCCTTGTGCCACGCCCATTTCCACATTAGTTTATTTATTTTTATTGTAATATTTGCGACTTTGGTCATTCTTCTTATTGATGATTCTTCTTTATTTTATCTATTCTTATTCTATATCCTGCCATACATCGTTTTTTTTATCCTTAATACACCTGTAGTTATGTATGCTGCGCTTTAGTGGGTAGTACCCACCCGTACCTATACCGTACCCACTGGGTACCGTACGGTATAGCAAAATCTTGAATAATATAAGAAAGCTAATACAAATTCTTCTTATTAAACTAATCTAACCTGAGTTTACCTTAGCCTTAAAATTGGCAAAATTAATTTATGTTTGTAAAAGTACTTTGTGTGCGGTCAAAAGCTTTTAGGGTCATATACGCACGGCACTATTTGTTACTAACCGGGATCATGTTCGGGAGCCGACGTGATATATTAGGCTCTATATTATGCCGATATAATATATGGCACGCTCTGTAAGCGTTTATACATAAAAGATAAGGAGTATTTATTATGGAATTTACTCCAAGCGACCGATACATAACTAATTAGTCTATACATAGTGTTGACAAATGAATTTTGGAGAATTACTTTTTATTATGTGGCTTAGTCGATGCACGTGGTGTCTATCCCAGATTGCTCAAGTTTGATTTCCGGCGAAACAAGAATTGTTACGCGTATTACAATATTCAACACAACGGTCGCGTTAATATTTTTAACACTCTAACGGCAATTTTACTACGTCTTTTTCGGCTATATATTATACTAGTGGACCCAACAGACGTTGTCCTGCATGATATTTCAAGCGATATTAAACAAAGCATGAAAGTAGGTACAGACTGCAGTGCCATCTGCCGGGCTGTTTTGTGAATCTAAACCATCCACGGCTCCACCCAAACGTATACAAAAAAAATCATTCAAATCGGTCCAGCCGTTTAAGAGGAGTTCAGTGACATACACACTCACAGAAGAATTATATATATAAAGATAAGCTGATCAACACGTCAATCATTACCCATGAATGAATGAAAATTACGATGAAAATCGATTTATTTGTATAAGAATTATAAATAATATTTATAAAAGCATTTGCATTATAGTCACTAAACGAAAACAGGTATCCCCTCGTCGAACACGGCGAGCGTGTTATCTAGTAATACCCAAACACCGCACCGCACAAATCAACAATTACTTGCAAAGGCGCATATATATAAGATATTTATTACCTTAGGCAAAAAATATATTATTGGCACACACATTACACCTAGATTAATTATATTATTCAACATACTTGATGTAAGTAATTTGTTTTCTTAGAGACGAATATGAAATTTCTTTTCTGTAAATTGTTATCGACCTGTAGAAGAAGTTCTTTAAACTTTTGCCTTTCATTAACCATATATAGTTTTAATTAGAGTAACAATTATATCTAAATTGCTATGTCAGTATTGGTTAGTAAACAAAACAAAAAGACTCCATGACAAGAAGACAAAGGGACATGGACAGCATACCAACGTTACCACCAGTACTTTGAAGCAAATCATGATGGCTTTTTATAAAAATCAATTATACTTACCGACCACATCGAGATACGCGGTCTGACTCTTCATGGGATCCGTGTTGAGTTGACACATATACCAGCCCCGATCCGACTGTCGTACGTCGTGGATATGCAGAAACCAAACGCGTCTGTCGCTGTGGTTCACCGCTATTCTGTGGTTCTTTGTTATCACGTGCGTGGCAATTGTCAGGATCGTCTGCGTGTCCACGCGTAACCACGCCACCTGTAACCGAAATTTAATGACAATATGGCCATTGTAATACGTTACTGGCTTTTACGTTACGTTACGCACGTTAAGTTAGATATGAAAAAACGTCTAATATGGTATTTTATTACATTTTTAAATAGTTCGCGTCATATCAGCGTTTTGACAGTACCTCAATATTTATGTTTAATTCCTGGGCCAGTGGGTGTTTTAATGTGAAATAAAACTCAAGTTAACTTTATTCATATAGGTAACCAAGTACACTTATGAACATCAACACAGATGTTAAATTTATTCTAAATTTTCATTTACTACCAGTTCGCAAGTCAATGGCGTCGAGCGGGCATAAATATATTATGAACTGATGAAGTCAATCCCAAATATAAGGATCATTTAAATAATCGCCAAATTTATAAAAAGCTTTATTAAATAATTTTCGTTTAACGTGAGTTTTGAATTTATTCAGCGATAATTCTCTAATTTCGCTTGGAAGTTTGTTGTAAAAACGAATACAATTTCCATATAAGGAGTGGTTTATCTTCTGGAGCCTGGTTGGTCGTACGCTTAGATGTTCTGTAACGAGTATTATATAGGTTAAAGTCATTCGTTTCATAATATTTAATTCCTTAAACTTAAACTTATTCGGTACTGACTCCCTTGGGATGTATTATCGCTCGAGTATCACAAAAGAATATATTAATTCTATTATACGGTAATGGTAATAACATATTATGTCTTCGGGTAATGACACTTAAAGAGTGTCGGCGACCGGCTTAGCTCTTAGGTTTTAATTACCGTGCTTATAAAACTAAGAAAACCTGTGGGCAAAAGGTACAGCCTCGGTTTGTACAAGTTAATTTGACTTGATTTATTCTGTAAGTTGTAAGATAATTTACATTGATTTATTATTCGCTTAACTACGTTTCATAACGAAAATAATTAGACAGCACAGAAGACCTTTGCTGTCGTGTCTTTTAACTCCCATCGCGGGGTCACAATTCTAAAGAAACTAAGTACCTACCTATTATTGTCATATTATGTAGTAATACATATAAGGTATAAGTAATAAAGACTTGATTTTACGAAAAAGCGTATGTGTAACAATATTTAATAGTTTTTACAAACCTTTGATTGTATTTCAAAATATAATAAAATACAAGTTTCGTAACGTTATAATAAAAACGCGAGTAATCAAAATAGTTTTGGTCGGAAATATTTATCGGCGCAAAAATTGCTATGAAAATTTCATAACAATTAAAACTGGGTTTCACTTGTTTTTACTGAAATTCCATGTAAAATAATTTGAAATTGGAATCTATATTTAATGGCATTTCAATGGAATTTTGTTGATGCTTTATAAAATCTCCGGACAAATGCATCGATGGAGAGCGTGATATTTTCGACTAAACAATGGGTTGTTATATACGTACCGTACGTACGTAAGATTGAATGAATTTTAATCGTTTTATTGTGTTAAACAGATAGAGATTATAGTTATGTCGCGTGTAACGTTGGTTTTCATATATCAAAGATTTGCGTGGCATGTATTTGCAATTTGTAAGTTTCCAAACAATCTAACGTTCAACGATCGCATAGTGGACAAAATATATTAACTGTTAGTCCATAATCAAAAACATCACAAGACTGGCACTGCAATTTGATCGTAAGCATCACGGATAACAATAGTGAATAGAACCGAGAATTTTTTTTTACAATACTTACCCGATAAGAACCAAGGTCATTGACAACACACGTGAAAACTGCTTCCCTTCCCAAAGATACGGTGAGGTTGTTGAGACTGTCTTCAAATCGAGGTATTTCTGTAAACAAAGTCAACAACTAAATCTATATTCTTGTATCGGATGTTAAAATATTAGCAGAAAACATAAAATATAACAGAAAACATATTTTTAACTTAACAACAAACAAACGTAACTTTTAAAACCACAGACTACTAAAGGACCAAGCGCGATCGTGTAGTCTGTGGAAAAAGAACCATCGTGTGATTTGAGGTCTAAATTACACAGCAGTGCTAAACTACCTTTGGTGAGGGGTACCGGGTTCGATTCCCGGTACGAGGGCAAGTTTTAAATTAATTTAAATTTGTTCTCGGCCTTTGGGAGGGTTGTGCGGTACCGGGCGAGTGCCTAAACCGTACATGGAGGACACGGTCGAATTTCTAAAGATAAGCACGAATTATAAAAAATCCTATACTTGACGCTGGCTAATGCACAAATCGTGCCAGAGCCATAAAAAAAACTACCTTTTTATTATATTTACATCATTATTGTTTTATGTTACATCAAGATTAAAAAGGACAAAACCGTTGGAACTAGTGAATTAGTGTTAGTGCACGTTAGTATTAAGTGCTAAACAGTGAGTGAAAAAATAGAACACAAGAACAAAGTGTCTTTCCTTTAATAGAGACTGTAAGTAGTGTTATTGGACACTTTCTTATGTTAAATATCCTTTTTCATAAATT
The DNA here is from genome assembly GCA_963693345.1 of Pieris melete. NCBI lineage: Eukaryota > Metazoa > Arthropoda > Insecta > Lepidoptera > Pieridae > Pieris > Pieris melete. The sequence continues at coordinate 1,469,517 of CAVNZK010000043.1, read as the reverse complement.
AGGTTAGACTTAAATTACTTCTTAGTCTTAAGTTAGGCCAGATCGTAATATTCCACGATGTCTTAGTGAAGACACATGTATAAAAATAAAAGAAAATGTTACGTCATTATATTTATCAACACGAAAATAAGTTGTCATTTGACACTTTTGACAGTAGTCTAAATCTTATTATTAGTTTCCGTGACCGTCACTCACGAGATTTAGTTGTAGTAGTTTATGTAGTGATGGTAACTTTAAAGATTTAGCATTATATAGTGGACTTTGTATCCGGCTAATAAATAAATAAAAAAAAAAAAAAGCATTATATAGCATTCTTCGTATTCATATCATTCTATAATCGACCTAGAAATAGTTTTTCTGACAACTGTCAAGTTGACAAAGACATTTACAACAACAATAAACTTAAATGAATTTAATCTTGAACCTGTGCATTCCATGATAATCTGTGCAATTTGAAATTGTTAGAAATTTTTATCTCAGAATTTTATGAATAATTTTGATTATTCAATAATTATATATATCGAAAAACTAACAATTAACAAATCATATGGGCACATTCACTTGCATGGAAAAGTACATACTCTTCCAAATGTTACTTTCTGAATTAAAATAATACTATTGTCACAATGGAAAGTTTTAAAGTTGACGTAAAAACAATTAGTAGACATCTCAACATTTTATCATTCGTATTCGCCATTTTGAAATCGCTTTATACAAAATAAGCCAATTGGATCTTGAATTATTACGCTTCACTATTGAAGCTTACTGCAAATACGATTAATAAATTTTATTTACAGTTACAATACACTTAATACAACTGATTAAACTGCTGATTTTATCCATGCAACACGCGTGCCTAATTGGGCGAGATTGGAATATGTTGCGTCAATTTATTTTAAAGCAAGCACCGACTATAGTTCGTAGATTTTATAATTGGTACCATGATGCTAAGTGCTTTTCGCTATTTGTGTACTAATTGTGGAGGATGAGAGCGGTAATACGGCTAACAAGGCTGAGTAATACGGTAATGCTCTAAACAACAGGGTCTTGTTTAAATAATGAAGAATATAGGAGAAGGAAAAATTACTTGAAAAATTGCTGACACCCAGTATAATATGTTAACACTTATTTAAGTTACATAATAAAAGTAATACATTAATAAAACTTAATCTAATACATCAGTGACCCGTTTTAGGTAATCAGCCTGACATGACACATAGGCCTCTTCCTGCTGCTTCCATTCTTTTCTAATGTTAAGCTCTTCTTGTCCAAGTTGTGCCTCCTATTCTCTTTATATCTTCTGCCCATCTCTTGCTCTGTCTTCCTCTTTTCCTTTTTCCATCGCGTGGTTGTCATTCTGTAATTATTTTTGTCCATTTCAAACTTCTATCTCTCGTCATGTGCCCGGGTCAGCCTCATTTCAATTGCCTTATTTTATTTATAATGTCCTCTACTGTCGACTATCTCTCTGATCTAATCTCTTCTACTCTTTTTCGATGTGTTAGTGTTACGCCCACCATGCTTCTCTTCATCTTCCATTCCTCTTTGGCATGTTCTCAACTTTAGAAGATGTTTCTGAGATAATAATAGAGGCATATGGGTTTAAAAAATTAAGTAGGTACTCCCTTAAAGACGGTACTGGGTCTTGAGACAAAATCACTTATCGACACACATGACCCACTAATGCCAAACGAATGTTATTACTGGGACACGTATGGGAATGTATGTACTGTCCAATTAACTTTTACTGGACTTTACACAAAATCACTTTTTTTGACTCTAGAGCTGACGTTTGTATTGCACAGCGTATAAGTATCATAGTATCATTTACGCACAACGGACCTATTGAGCGTCTAAGTGCGGAAACTGAGTCCACATACCATACCATAAGCAAGATCAAAACAGACAAAGAATCAACCTATTTAAATTGTTTCCAATTTTTTTACTTTTATTCTATAGTGTCCTAGTTTTTATATGCCCTACTTCTAGTGAGTTTTGTGTAATATTTTTTTATTTGTAAAATATCAAATAATCACTTGACTTCAATAGCTTTGGCTAGCTTTGGAAAAAAGTAATGCAAAATTATATTTTGTAAATGCAAAAGCAAAAATTTTCAGGAACGATCTTTGCCGATGATTGGGATGATCTAGTTTAAATAACCTACTTAATGTAATTAACCTATTTAATAAATATAAGAACAAATAATTTTAATTCAAGTAAAATGATTTTTTTTCTAAGAGCTACCTTGAAAAATAAAACATGACATGCAAAACACTCACAGCTTTCGTTGAAAACGCTTCAGTTCAAGCCCCGCTTTTAATTTAATATTTTTTTACTATTATTTCAGTTCAAATAACAATTTAAATTTTTCATTGCGAAACCAATTTACTTGATGTAAACAATTATTAAAAACAATCAAATTCATTTAAAAAAAAATGTTATAATATTGAAAGAAATAAAGCAGCTGATTCGTTTACCTAATAATGCATGTATCGTTGTGATCACTTTTACTAGTAAAGTATTAATATATACAGGGTGGCCAAAAAGTCGTGGATCAAACGCAAATAGGGGATAGATGAGGTCATCAGCGGCAAAAAATTGTTCCACGGGAGGTCTCTAAGGTCAACCCCTGCAGAGTTATGATTTATTTTGGCTTTTATATGAAAATAGCCTTTTTTTACTAATTCTTCTTAAATTTTGAAAATATCTACATCCTGTATCTTTTTCATAATATCCACTAGATTGGTAATGATGAGTTCTTGCGATAGACATACTATTTATAGTTGTTTATTGAGTGTATTGCAGATAATATTAAGTTATACGATATAATTTTTTTTCAAATTAAAACTTTTTGTTTATTTCGGACCCCACTGTGAAAAAAAATTACTCTACCGAAAAGTGACCCTGTATTACAAGTTTTGGCGCATTTAATATGGATTCTGAAAAGGTATTACACGTGGCCATAAGTCGCTCTAATATCTTTCTAGGAAGAATTACAAACAACGATTGTGAAATAATAATTGTATTAAAACAATTATTTCTCAATGGTTGTTTGTATGAAACAAAATATTTTACAATAAAATATGCTCAAAATTCCTGACTCTGACCATAATACTTAATCTGCACCGTCTAATCAAATTCCTACGTAACCCTCCAGCCATCTGTCCAATTTTTTGAATCTAGACCGATTCACACAGTACTGGTCCCATGTAGGTAAATAATCTATCATAAGTCCGAATCGTTGTTGTTTTTTCGTCCTAGAAAGATATTAGAGCGACGCATGGCCACGTGTAATACCTTTTCAGAATCCCTATGAAATGCGCCAAAACTTGTAATACAGGGTGACTTTTCGGTAGAGTAATTTTTTTTCACAGTGGGGTCCGAAATAAACAAAAAGTTTTAATTTGAAAAAAAATTATATCGTATAACTTAATATTATCTGCAATACACTCAATAAACAACTATAAATAGTATGTCTAACGCAAGAACTCATCAGTACCAATCTAATGGATATTATGAAAAAGATACAGGATGTAGATTTTTTCGAATTTTTAGAAGAATTAGTAAAAAAAAGTCAATTTTCATATAAAAACCAAAATAAATCATAACTCTGCAGGGGTTGACCTTAGAGACCTCCCGTAGAACAATTTTTTGCCGCTGATGACCTCATCTATCCCCTATTTGCGTTTGATCCACGACTTTTTGGCCACCCTGTATAAGCTACTAGCTGGCCTGGCGAACATCGTACCGCCTAACAGTCGATTCTTTATTTTTTTAAATACTCATTCTGCTATTCGGGACCCGGTGTCCCGGCTGGCTAGTAAGATAAAAAAAAGAAAGTTGATAAGACAACAAATACATTATGTCAAAAAATTAAAATTTCCCTTCCCGGAACCCTTCCACTAACACTTGAACTTTATAGTATGGTATTAAAGTTCAAATTGACTTTTAAGTATTGTTACGAATATTTTGTATGGGAATATAGAAAAATGTTGCTTTTAGACTTTTTCACTCAATTTTTTTTAATTTTTCTCTCCGTAAGAACCATCCTCGTACTTCAAGGAATATTATAAAAAAAGAATCAGACAAATTGGTCAAGCCGTTTTCATGTTATGTCGTGACAACGGAAAACGGGTTTCATTTTTATATATATAGATTAAAGAAACTAAAAAATATTACTTTCAGTTAAAAATTATAATGTATTCTTTATAGCAAGCGTTCGGTACTCTGTAAATATAAATACATCGCTATAGCTATTGGTAGTTACAGGGTTCCTGCGTTGATTGAGGATTTTAAAGGCAATAATTCTCTAACATTTGAATCTTAATATCGACGTAGGAAAGCATATTTGCTGTAAGTAGACAAAATACCTAAAGTGACTTTTTCCTGCCATTAGAATCAGAAAAAAAAGCCGCATCGAATGACCCGGGTCCTGTGTCTTTAAATTACATACGCCGTTGAAAACGCCCGTACTTATATTTTTTTTACCAAGATTAAATGCTGTATGTAGACCAAAATCTAGTCATTTCAGACATTTTGTACTCACAGCAAAAGAAAAACTGCATTTTTTCTTTACAAATACTTACTTCTTCCCAATTAACAACTTAACGCTACTTACAGCATTTCAGCGGCGTGTGATTTTTACATTCGTTTACTTACAGCAAGTTTAGGGAACCTGCAGTTTTAGTTTTATTTTATCATTTACGACATTTTATTTCAACCAAACATAACATTACCAAATGACCCACTGCATTTCTAGATCTAATCATAACTATAAATACTAAACAGCTAATCTTACATCTTGAATTGCAATTGAAAGTACCCAAATACATAAATTTATTACATACAGCATATTTACCGCCTGTAAATTGATAATATATCCGCGCGTACATTTTTCTTCCTTAGTTACAGCGTTTTAAAGGTTTGTGATTTAAAAAACTGTTTGCTGTAACTAGCCAAACACGTACTTATAGTAACTTTGGATAAAAAGTTTACATTGCAAATGGTGACTGGCAGTTACATAAATATATGTTTCAAAAATGGTAGCAATATCATGGATAGGTCAGACACTATTATTTTTTTCCGAAATCAATAAAGTTTTTTGGCTCTGGTGAACAATTGCAATATGCCTACTAACAGCAAATGTGCTTTCCTACGTCGATATATACTCGTAAAATTCTCGTGTCACAGTTTTCGTTGCCATACTCCTCCGAAACGGCTTGACCGATTTTGATGAAATTTTTTGTGCTTATCCGGTATCTATGAGAGTCGGCCAAGATCTAATTTTCATCCCCCTAAATGTTAGGGGCAGTCCACCCCTAAATTTTTTATTTTATTTTTTAGACAAAATTTTTAATTTCTATTTTTTTATGATACAACATTAAAAAATACATACAACCTCTAACTTTTACCCCTCTACAATCAACCCCTATTTTTATTATAAATGATATACATGGCAAAACGACGTTTGCCCGGTCAGCTAATGTTGTATAAAATTAACAATGATCACGACTTTATAATGTATGTATTTAATTATAATTGCCAGTAGTGAGGATAAATTAAAGATTTTAATTAACAAGGGCAAAGTAAACTTTGGGTCAGAATGAATGGCTTCTACTTTGGGTTTGTTAATTATGGGATAAATTAACAACCGCCATTCAGAAATGATTTTCGTATAAAAATACTAAAACGAAAACAAACATGTTGGTTTTATATTCTTCTCACTTATTTAAGTTTATCAAAGGATTATAGTTTGTACTATCTATATACATATATATACCTAATATATTTGAACTAATTACTGAATTTATAAGTACATATGTTATATGTATGTATTCCACATATAATCACAAATATCAGAAACAGAAAAATATGAATTAAGTGCGTTCTCAAAAGAAGCAATGTCCAGAGTAGTGGAGAGTTAAATCTTGTGCGTGTTTGTATTGCAATTACAGAAATAATATAATACAGTAGCTCTGCAACTGACAATACCGATCTGCACCTTAGACTACTACAGTTGAGACAAACTAACAAATTTTTCTTTTATTACTTATTTGATGTGTTGTATAATATGTAAGCAGTGTTGGCTGAAATCTGAAAATGATCTGTGAATTATTAAAATGTTTTCGAGAATTGCAGGGGACTTTTAACTTTTTTATATCACGACTGTAAACAATTGTTTTTTTTTAATTCTGGTTCATAGAAAGTATGCTGTAATCTGTGGTTAATACCAATATACATATTTCTGCGTTAAATTGGTAGTTTATGTACAGTGCCACGAAACCAAATGAAAATGTAATTTAACCGCACATAACAATATTTAGTTATAACACATACAAACATGTTAAAGCGGAAATGGGACGGTCTAATTACCCACGTTTTGTGATGACGGGTCTTTTTCCCTTACTTGAAATGGCCCAGTGGGAAGAAAAAAGAGAAGACGCCCACCAGAAACGTGGGAAGATGAAATCAAAGAGATAGCGGGGAAACATTGGTAAATAGTAGCGAAGATGAGGGACAAATGGAAGAATTTTTTACACTCCGTTGGAGGTTGTGTACTAATATTAAATATAATGACATAAATTTAATGTTATCCTTATTATAGTATTTTTATACCAGCGCGACGAGTGAACCGATGTTTTTGTATGAGATTTCGATGTAGTTGTCTCAATATCCGTAGCTCTGATGTCGCAACATTAGAAATATGCGCAACAAAAACTCTGTATTGTGATAGAGATCGCTGTCAGTATCGCTATTGAGTATCTAAGGGCTCTGTTCCGGTCTTTGTTTGTTAAATCGATAATAAATATAAAGTTCTTTACAACTTCACTTAACATAAGGTGAGCCTCTTGCCCGTTTGCCCCTTGTTCTATAAAAAAAATGGCGGCTTATTTTCCTTCTCGGATTAAAACCCAAGACCTGCACTCGAACATATTAACCAATAGACCAAGGCTACTGAATAAATAAGCAGCCCGATAATAAGTAGTCTGTGCTGACAAAAATTGTATAATAATAAAGTAATTAAGGTATACAACTTCTTTGAAGTAACTCGAGTAATTATGCTTGAAAGAAAAAAGCGGGAACTTTCTGTTGCCTTCAATATAATTCTATTGTTCCCACAAAGTTCTTTAACTGTAAAGAAAAGTAAATTCCAAACCAGTGAACATACAGGTTAGTGGGTTTGATAAATTGCATTTTTTAATGAATGTACCCTCCTTCAGGGGATGCAACTCATTAAATGTTTTGTATAAAAGGCAACTAGTTTTAATAATCGATTCATTCTTAGTCTAAAGTGACTTAGCGTTTAATCGAAGTATAATACTTTTTATAACAGTAGATAAAAAAAACTGAAATGAGACAATGATGAATCGTCTTGATCTCGCTTTTTGAATACTGACACAATACAAGCTAAATTTATAAATCATAATTTATTTTGTTCAGAAATCTTACTTTAGAAGCTCTTCATTCTTTTTTTATTAGACTGATTTAGCCTTTTAATTAAAAATTGTTATAGTAGACTATACCAAAACGTAATACAAACACCACTTAAGTTTACCAAAATACGAGTAGATGGTGTTCATAAGACAATATTTCAATAATCAAGCCGTGATAGCTCCGCTCCTTCCAGAAGTTCAGTTGACCAGAAGTTTCCTGGGCATTTCGCAGACTTCACTGAACGATCTCACTATTCCAAGAATAACTACTCGTTGAAAAGCCACAGCTACGCATTACAGGACTACGTGACTGATTCCTCTGTGCTGAAACCACCTCTGGACAAGGGACTGCTTTTTCATGTGCATTTCTTTCCAGAAAAGTCTGCTGATGTTTTATTACAAACCTCAGTAGTTTTTATTGTAATATTCTTTATTGATTACGTGAAATAAATTGTAAATAGCTGGATTATTATATGCATAAAACTATGAAAACACTGGCCTCAACCGACCAAGAGATAATATTATTCCATTGGACTACGTTTAAAGTAACGACCCTCCGCGTGCCTTAGGGTCACTCGCTATAACTAGGTTCATTTTATCTGCCTCTATATATTTGTACAAAGTACAAACATAATGTTTGTCGGGTTGTATTCTCACACGTACAGTCCTAAGCATTTATACAGCCTCGAGCAAATTTGCTTGTGGGACGCAATATCCAACTGAGCGGGCTCTGGGGAGCTATTTTGTTTTATTTGTCTGCGTGAGCCGATAATGAACGTTTTTTCTTTATACAGAGTCTATGTAAACAAATACAATAAAGACATATATATCGGACTTATATTACTTGCCTATATCTCTTTATTAAAGAGTTAAGGAAATGAATTGTGTAATAGGAAAGGTAGTCATGAGAAATATGTATTATGCCTTACGGTGGATGAATTTTATTTTTGGTTCTTTGTCACCTCCTCATAAAAGCTAAATAAGTCCGTTTCAACTAAAGTAGGCGCAGAAAGTGTTCTATTTTCTTCACAACGATTTGACAGAAATAGACAATAATATTTTGCACTTAAAATAACATTCAAACGCGTTCAATGTACGAAAGCTAGTTGATAATTACTAGCTACTAAAATATCATATCTATATGCAAAATGATAGTAGAATAACTACTAAATTCATTATTGGAATCTGCTTACCGAAGTATGCAAACTTCAACCGCACAATTAGAAAAAAACAAATATAAAATACGACCACTCTAAGCCCCAACTAGAATAACTTAATTTTTTTTTGGCATTAAATCTTTCTATTTTCTATTTTCTATTTTTTTTGTCATTAAGTTTAATATAATATGTACATGTGTATGTGTATGTATGTATGTACTGTATGTAATTGTTAGTATTTGGTAAACCAGCACAGAAGATTCCACTAAAATGCTGTGTACAGATCTAATTGGACTTCAGGTTTACAAATAATGTTTAGTGTGTAATAACTGTATGTATTCAACCAATCTGATGTCTGTTTCTGTCTGAAATAAAAATAAGCCTTTACGGTCATAACATTTTATTTTAGAAGAACCATGTCTCAAATTGCACAAAATTACTATCGTAACATTGTTATCGACTTTGGTTCTTTCACTAGCACTTTTAAAGGGATCGCTTTAATACAACTTTAACAATGAAAGCATGATAGCGCTTTTAACAAATTTAATTTAGACAACAGTCTAGAGCAGCTTTATATAATTTAATTTTGCTGCTCTATCCTTTAGTATGTTCACTCTCGAGTAGTGTTTTGTTTCTACGAGCGTGTAGCGCAATCAGCTTATTCCGTTATTACTAATATTCAACTTGTATTACTTCTATTTTGAATAACAACCGATACTTATCTTTCAAAAATTTTTGTAATTATTTTATATTCATGTAAAGGTTTTTATAAATATTGTTTAGTTCAGGTTCACACACAGCAATGAAGCACAATTATTTTTTTATTGCTTTATTGTTGCATTTTTTATGCCAGATAACAGCAGTACTACAAGTAGCAGCACGAAACTCTAGCGTTGACCGATATTGCGCAGAAGTAAAAAATAAGGTACCTGAGGGGGGCTAGCGGAATGAAGAGTTTCGATTGGCTCTCCAGTCGCAGTCGAATGTGAAAAATTAACAAATCAAAAAGTATTAGTCTATTTCTTTATAACGAAAATCTTTCTATAACGTAAAGAATCTTAAATTGGTTTGGTTTAACACAAACCCCATTCATTAATTTACTCTTTATAACGCAACAGCCGCTCTCTATCACAAAGAAATATTTTAATATTTAGATATCAACAACATACTTAAGTATAATTGTTTTTATAAGCAGCTTACAAAACTAACCTTTTGAGGTGCCGAAATTTCTAAGAAAGTCACCTGAGGTCATAATACGTCTCGCCTTTGTTATTTTTAATTGCATTAACACGTGTGCCATTATTCTTAGATTACATTGCCTGTAGGAAATTTTGGTCTCAGTTACTAAACTCACCATTGTCACCTATTATGTATATAAATTATTGTAATTTACCTATATTCACCTATTATGTATATAAATTATTGTAATTTACCAATGTGGAAGTTTCCATATAACGAAAACTCTCTATAACGAAAAAATAGCTCGGCCCCTTAAAATTCGTTATAAAGAGTTTACACAGTAATTAAATAAGATTTTAATTTAATGTGGCTTTAGTATATTACGGATCCTGTAATATTGTGTAGTTTGTTTATTTTGTAACACATTATATTCAATTCGAAGCGGGATGATGTTTAAAATGCACTTCATCATTGCCAGCTTAATTTTGAGCTTTAAATACTACAAACAGGGTAGTAAGTAGAATTTATTGCACTGCTTCGTAAAATAAGTTTTATAATAATAAATAACTGCGTATTTTACAAAATACGAATTTATCAAAGTTGTTATTTATTTGTGGTCTGAGTCAAGTCAAGAGGCGCTGGTATTATTGATGTATATTTAGAAAGGTACGTAAGCAGAAGCTCAAAAATAATAGTACATAAAGTATACATTTTTGTAGGAATCTTCCAAAATTCATTTTGTTTTCAAGCATAGACAATGTTTTGGTAATGTGTAAAAAAGTATAATAATTACTGTTGACGTAATCACCAAATAAGAAAATTAAAGACACCCCCCCCCCCCCATATTGCTTACGTAACACTTCAACGACCCCAAATGAGGACTGGCGCAACTCATTTCTAACGAGGATCATGACTAATGCTTCATGATCCTCAGCATTGATGCGTAGCTTATCGATGTGTACTAATATTAATAAAAATATAGCAAGAGCACGCAACTTCCTGTAAATTTCAATGCCTCAGACTGTGGCTCAAGGCACTAGTATCATGAGCCGATCCAGAACTAAAAAAACAAAAAATAATAATAATATTCCCGTAGCACTAGAACCCTACATGGGTCTTGGGCTTAGATTTCACCTGATTCTTTGATATTTATATGTCGTCGATTAAGCATAGTTTCCTCATGATAATTACCCCAACGATATTTTTTGTACATTTTTTTGTACTGAACAGGCAACTGTTAGTTGCGGACATAAAAAAGAAAATTTGTGCACAACCGTAATTCAAAGGCTAATTTTGCCACTGCTCTTTTCTATAGAATAGGGTGTAAACGGGCCAGAAGCTCACCCGATGTTAAGTGATAGAACTCACAGGGACACTAAGATTGCCAGGAGGCTCGCAACTGCGTTGTTGGCCTTTTTAGATACGCTCTTTTCTCGAGGGACCCTGAGTCGACTTGGTTCGGAAATACTTCAGTGGGTAGCGGGTTCCACAAAGCGATGGTGCGCGGCAATAACTAAACTTATTAATATGCAATTTGAATTTACTGACACATAGCTTTTTATATCTCCCTTTAAACAAATGCGCTTGTAACTTTTGTAAATAATATAAGGCTTTAAGTTAATCCTACAATGATACTGGTACACCTGCGCTTTGTATTTCGGATGAACAATGATTTAACTATTTTAGCCATTCATAAGTCCTATATATTATTATATTTTTTCTTTATAATAGAAGTGTAATTAAAATATAAATTTGCCCTAGTCTTTCATTTTTTTTAACTTTGGCAATAAATAAAGTGAAATATTTTTTCATCGGACAAATATTTTTACTTTTATTCACTTTAAATACACAAAAATAGAACTCTTTTATCTTTATAATATTAATTTAGAAGACACTTGTATAACAAAAGGTTTTATTTTGTGCAAGAGTTTTTCGATACAGTTGTAATGAATTAATCAATCATGTTTTGTCTCGCGAGACATCCATCTTTCATGTAAAGTAACAGGCTCATATACATACAAATGACAATTAAAGCCAGGATTTTATTTGATATTTCAATTAACGATGGACTTTGTATTACGTGACCGTTTAGCCTTTTGGATAAAATTAAATGGCACGCGGTGCGGTGTCTATTGATTTATTACATTTATATTAGTATAATTAATTATTGTCACGCTATTCGAACATTGTGTTGTCTTTTATATAAATTTACGTCTCCGTCTTATGTACAAGCCTAAAGTCAAATAAACGCTTTTGTTTATGCATTTATTATCACAATTTGCAATAGCCTCCCAATTTAACAGTATTTAATAGTATATTTTTATTAAATGAAATATTCATATTTGTTACTTGTAATAAGTCTATCGTCATAAGGTTAATAATAACATAGTTGTGTAAAGATATTTTTATTATACTTAAATACCCAGAAAATGGTCTGAAAAACTAAACAAATAAACAATCCATCTTTAAAATCGTAGAAGTTTGAAATAAAGTATGAAATAATAAGTAAATACAGAGGTATAAGTATGTCTAAAACTTTCGTGACTTCGGGGTGAATTATGCTGACGTAAAACACTATCTATTTACAGTGAACAAGTTAAAGCTTTCAGGCGATGGTTCAATGGTACAGAGGTAAAACATCATTTCAATCAAAAGATCTCAAGAAAAAAATATTTGATGTTTATGATATGATACCGCATCTAATTTGTTATTTTATTATTATAGCCTCTTTTCGGACATGACAGTATTTTATTTTCTTTATTTTTCGTAGATTGTTCTTTTGATCCACTTTTGTGTGTCCGTTTGCCAGGTGGCAAAGGCCTCCTCCAATCTTTTCCATTCTGGCCTTTCTATGGCCGCTCTACCCAATGTTTTCTTCATTATGTCGTTGTTGATTTATTATTGGAGGGTTTAATAATCTAATTATTAAAACCCTCCAATAATCTAATTTGTGCATGTTTCTAAATCAGCAATTCGAATATTCGAACAATTATGTGTCAAGAAACTTATGTATCTAATAACTTTAACGGATCAATCCTGATGAATTACTAAAGCAGAAGTCAAAGATGACAGCTTAATTAGATGACAGCTTAAAAGCTCATAACGGAGTAGAAGTTTCAAACGGCTTGTGGGCTAATTTTGTGCTCATAACAGTGTCGCTTATTTAGTGCTTACCGTTTAATTTGTTCCTATTACTGAGTTTGATTATATTAACACACGCGGCATGCTTGCATTACGTCAATATTAATAATTCATTGTTATTTACGATGACTTTTCAGTGACGTGTTCCAAAAAATAAGAAAACTTAAATGGAACTGGACTGGACAGACAATGAGGACTAACAAAGACTAATGGACTAAGGACGTAATAGAGGGGTATCCGAGGAACGGGAAAAGAAAACGAGGTCAAAGTAAAAGATGAGGAGGATCTACCAAAAGGATGGAGAAGGTCTGCCAAGGATAGAGAGAGGTGGAAACAATTGACAGACAACCTGACCAAAGTGGTTGCTAATAAATTTATTATTTTTGCTATGTAAATTGTATTTAAGAATACTACCTTACCTTTGTGAGGCAAAAGTGGAATTTTGAATACTGCTATTTTTGATGCTTATTCTTTGAAAATGGATAGAAATAAGTTTACATAGTAAAATATTATATAATAATGTAATATATAGGTTCTCAGTGTCGGTCATTGATAGTTAATTATGCTTTATTAGAAGCATTTAATGTATATTTTTTTTTAACGCTCTTAAGTGTTCATTGTGTTACCTACATGAGAAAATGGTTTTTGATTTTTGAAGTTATACTTCTTTAGGCGCGTTATGAAAAATTGATGAGAGTGAAATTTTATGATGCGCGCGCACCGTGACACAAAACTAACAGAATGGAGTTGGCACTAATTGAAGTTATAGTTCTTTAGGCAGAAATGGAACCTCTGTTAGTGGCGCATGTTGGCACGCACGCCGCCTCTATTCACTGTGTATTTATATTAATCATATTTATCCACATACTTTGAGTTTCTACATTTAAAACACGTGTTTTCATTTTGTTACCATTATACAAGTGCGAATTTTATATGTGCGTCTGAATTAAAATGAGAAGTGATTTAAATTGAATCAATACTAATTAATATTAGAAAATATTTGTGAAAAAACTATGCTCATCAACCTTTCTAAGTGCGTCAAAACAATTGAGGTTAACTATCCGTATATATTATTAATAATGCCAAAGAAGTATAACTTCTTACGCGTGTATATAAGTACACGCACCCTTTTTTTTTATTTTTTGAATAGTCCTTTAAGATATGAAGTTGTGTCGTAATAGTTAAATATCGAGGTACAAGTACCTCACACTACACTTGTATTTGTGGATCCGCTTTGTATAAATGTCTTGAGAAGACAGAACGTCATTTGTTATTAAGATGTATACAAAACCATCAAAGAAGATTAAAGCTGGCGTAGTCTATGGTACAAATTGCTTTTTCGCTAAGTAATCTAGGTTTTAGGCTTTAATGACTGAATACAATAGGTATTAAGTATTCTATTAAGTTTTACCTTGTATATTAATAAATAAACAAATGTATAATTCTATAAAATGTATTTAAAATATATGGTGGCTATTAAAGCTGAACGGAAATTTTGTATCTTATTGAAACCAGTTTTTTCTAGGTAAATAAAGCAGTGTCTTCAGTGGCGTGAGGTTGTAGGTTCGATCTCCGGCTGTGTATCAATGAACTTGTGTGCATTTAACACTCAGTAGTAGGGTACCTAAAAACATGTTTAGGAAACCGGCATGTCTTTGCCAAAAAGTCGACGGTGTGTGTCAGACACAGACTATTTTGATACAGAAATCTGAGGCTCAGACCTCCAAGGTTGTAGCGGTATTGAAAGTACTACTATATTAAGCATAATTGAAAAATTATTGTAATGTTTCATTACTGAAAAATAAACTATTTGCCTTACATAGAATACAGGTAGTATACGAAACTATAAGTATGTGTTGCGATGGAGATTAAATCCGAGAAAATAACACATGACCTTTAAAATAATTTATGAATAAATTCAAAACTTTACAATTCAAAAGATAAGATGTTATGTTAAGATTATTTTAAAACAAGTACCTAACAAATTTGTGAACGATCGCCGTGATTCGACAACTTTCCCGAGTTCCCTCTCTGTTTCAGAACTTTGCAGCCGTGTTTCCAAACGTTATCGTCCAAGAAGTAACAAGCCGAGATAAATGAAGTTCAGACGTTCTTAATCTAATGACGGGAACATGAACCAAGATGTATTAGTTATTTCTCAATTAAAAGTATATGTAATAGATTAGTTTTTTCTTAATTCAAATGTGACATCCAATATCAGCAGCGGGCTGATAAGTGATTTTTAAGCTATTGCACAGATTTTATCGCGGGCTTTGAGCGCGGCGACCGAATCAAGAAATTCCGTAACGTAAAATTCAAATTCAAATTCAAATTCAAAAATCATTTATTCACGTAGGTAACACAATGTACACTTGTGATTCGTCATTAAAGAAATAAATATTAATGCTTCTAATTTTACATTTACTGCCAGTTCTCAAGTTGTTCTCTCCAGTTGCCAAAAACCTAACACATGACGCATATAGGTGCAGCCAATACGCGTTAGAGCGGGACAGAACGCATACTGCGTATTCACATCTCTCTGACGAGATCGGTGCAGCCGGTGCGCGTTAGAGTGAGACAGACTATATAGGCGAGTTAGTCTGAGTCTGGTAGATTGAATTAATTTATTAAAGAAAAAACTTGAATTAATATCAAAGAAAAAAAATACTACATAAATAAATAATTGTAATTGCATAAGTTACAAAAGAATATGAGATTTTACGAAATAATAACTATTCTATAATGCGTTGTCAACGTTATACATATTATAACCTATAGTATTGTTGCGAAATACATACATATCATAAAATTTATCATTAAATAAATACAAACAGTATCGCTCAACAAGGGCAGTTACCGCATGGGCACCCATTTTATTGTCATCCTCCAGGGGGGGAGTTTACTCTATTTTAAACAATTGAAGGTCGTATCCCCACCGCGACACTAGTTTGCAAAAATAAATGTCTTGTAAAGTGGACTTTTTTTTTTTTTTTTTTTGTATCTGCTTCATGGCAATCTGCTATCCAGCAATAAGCCACTTGTTTGTTTGATTTTACTCAGTATTATGTTATCCTCAAGAGCCATACTCGACATAGAGCCACGACTCTCTTGACGTTAAGAGGTAAATCTTTTATATAGGCTCGGTACGTCCCTTCTTTTTAGCCGCTTATGCTGAAGACCGCCTTCTCCAAAGAAGGAAGACAAAAACATGTCGGAAAGTGGTTGTGCGTGAATTTGTGAAAACATTTTAGCTTTGTAGATTTGATTTAAACATAAATCTCTGCTTTTATTTTGTCGCTAGCATTATTTTGTTTGTAAGTGTATTAAAATACAAATGGACGAAATGTGGTAAAAGTGTGAACTGGTGAAGCTCCGATTATATTTCATAAAAAAGGAATTAAAGCAACATTGAAGCAGTTACAGTGTGGAACAACTAACACGGAGTTTATACATTAACCTTGAAAGGGAACTTATAATTCTGGATTTAATCCTCTTTAACCTGTAAAGTGGACTGTGGAAGATTTCCAACGACCAAGGTGATGGGGATGAAATTTATTCTATTAATTACATTTTTATATTATTGTCATTAATGGACCCTAAGCTTTACTACAAAAATAATATATAAATAATCTTCTCAGTTTTACTGTAATGTAATTTTGGTTTCATATAAATAAAGCTAAATACTTTGTTGTTGTATCAGCTGTTTATTATCAGATATAATTGAATAATTGAAACAAAATAAACAAACCTCCTTTGTTTCGAACCAAGTTGTTTTCTTCAACATTCCCCACGCTAGTCTTAAGACTTAATTAATATCCTAATTGTTAACCCAATTTAGTACTCCTATTTATATTTAATAAAATTAATGGTTAAAATAAGTCTGTCGATTAAATGTTTGGTGTTATAAAGACAGCAGTGTTGGCCTAATTAAAGTTAATTTAATCACCTACCTACTTGCCTATTATAAATGATCACGGAACAGACACAGAAATCTGAGGCCCAGACCTAAAAGGTTTTAGCGCCAATAGTATATTAAAAACACGACAAAATCGATAAAATCATATGTGTTCTAGGGGATATGATTGTTAAAGATATATATCTAATAATTATTTTATTTATAAAAATAAAACGTCGAGTAAAATCTCATTTAATCTTACGTTCGAGAGAGGGGGGTCTCGGCAAATATCACGCATTTTTTTTCTGATTGATAAAAAAAAAATAGGAAAACGGTTGGCCCTAAAGGCCATCTCTGCAACTTCCCGCTAACTCCATATCTAAACGCTCAACATTTCACTTATTTTGTTTTATTCCTAAATAAAAGCACGAAGCAATTTTTTTTCCTTTTTTTCAATAACAATCCAACGCGTTTACGTAGGAAACCCCACATTTTGAAAAATCTCACGTGAGATTGGGGGCTGGGGGAGGGGGTTGAATAAAATCTCATGACATCTCACCAGGGGAGGGAGGTACAGAAAATTAAAAAAAAAACACCTCACGTAATTTATGGACGCCCCCTTATTGTGCTTATCAGATATGGAGACTGGTTCTGGAAAGTACAAAAACAATTGCGAATAGTGTAGTAAACTCTAGTTTATATTCGTTAAATAAGTTTTATTTTATACAGTAAGTATTTATTTATAGCTTACAGATATAAATCAAAATATTGCTTACAATAAGGTACTAAACTACACCTAAATACCTAACACTGCATGCGTTATAAATGCAAATTACATTCAAATATGAAAACGAAATCAAGATCAGTTAAAAATACTCGTATATACCAATATCCCTTTCAAGTATAATGTGGACCTATTTATGCGACGGAAATGAATTCTACAGATCTAATTTGTATGAAATCTAGATATTGGACTAGTTACGCCATACTAAAGATGTACCTTTGTAATTCACCTTTAATAAGAAATTAAATTAAAACTAGGTTACAAACAAATTGGATATTAAGTTCAATTAGCTTTAAGTTCCCGTTTAGAAATCTATTTTTGTATTGAATACATCTTCAATGAGATCAGAATCTCTGAGTGAGTGCTTAAATAGAATTTGAAACCTTTTTAAAAGATTTAATGCAACATCTCTCAGATTTTGAATAACGCACGTTGTTTAATGCAGCTAACGAACGCTAATTAGACTGCAAGCTTTCCTGAGTGGCTTTTTGAAGACCATTAAAGCTATTTATTTGTGTATGCCCTAAAGCATACGGAAAATTAGTACTTATAAACATATTAAAAGTTTTTATTAAAAAGCGGGCTTGGACTACCAGTCTATACAGAATGTTCAAGTAAGATAAATTTTGTCTAAGTCAATCAGCGTAATAATTACTTATTTATATCAAGCAATTGGGTCAAAGATACTTTATTTATCAAAGAATTATATTCAGTTAGTGAGAAATATTAGAGGTTAGTAATGTACATCGCTTTGAAACTATTTAAAAATGAGCTATATAAAATAAAAATATTGGTTGCTAAGAATATTATGTACAATTTTTTTTAAAGTACAGGTCGGTCGCATCGATGTGTGACTAATGAATAGTAATAATTACTTAGACGCTCGTTCTCAGATATAAATAAATGGTAGAAGTAATTTTTTTGTTTTTGAAGTTATACTTCTTTAGGCGCGTTATGAAAAATTTATGAGAGTGAAATTTACGATGCGCGCGCACCGTGACACAAAATTCAGTATGGGCGCCGAAAAAAGAAATAGAATATGCGTGACGTTTGACCATAATGACATTTGTAGTACCTTTTAAACAAATAAAGCGGTTTTAATAATTTTTTCAAAGAAATTTAGCAATGCTTTTTCACAAAGACCTATTGTTACTTAGTTAAAAGGTTATGAAACATACCTAGTTATTAAATTAAATTAATAATATAATAAAGTAATAAATAATAATTGTTATTAATAATAATTAATAATTGAACAATATACTAAATATTAAATATTGTTAAATTATTAACGCTAAATATCTATTATTAGTTATTTAATATTTCAAAAAAAATAAAGAAAGCCAAAGAAGTATAACTTCTTACGCGCGTACATAAGTACACGCACCATTTTTTTTTTGTAATTACATATTTATGCTATTCATTTATATTGAACTTTAAGAAAATAAATATTTGTAACGAATAAATCAATGACAATAAATTTTGAGTAACATACCCTATATTTGTTTCTAAAATAGCGACAGTGCAAAGCAGACCGGTCAGTAGTTAGTTAATAATTATTAAAAAGGGCTTGACAAAGTTTCGTAATACACTCCGTAACATCTAATTGGTATTTATACCTTCATGTTCCTGATAGTCAGTCAATTTATGTATGGATGTATTTAGTTGCACACTGGCTAAATTCCCAAGAATTGCATTATTTATAGTTATAAAAAGGTTTAGGTTTTAAGATTTTACTTATTATGTTTATATTATGGTTTTAGTTTAGTTTTCTATTGTATTAGTATTAAGTTACTATAAAAATAGGATATACGGAAAATAAATAAATTTAGGTGAAAGAGACTTTCAAATCTGTTCTACTTGACAACTGCTAAATCGTTAAAGGATAGTTGCCTTGTTGAGAAAAAGGAATGTTGCCAATTACTTGTATTATATGTTCCACATAGCAATTTTATTTTATGTTTTTTGCAACACCTTTCGTTTGCAAGTTTACATATTCATCGTCTAATATTTCGATAATAAAAAAGTTTTTTTTTATTTATTCTTCTTATTTAGATCTGTCTTAATTATCGCAGGAATTAAATCAATTGTATTGCCACAAATGTTAAGGTACGTTCTATGTAATTTCTTTGCTAATGAAGAAAATGAAGAAAAACATACAGGCTCTTTCATATATGGAATTAAATTGCTACTCATAAGGAACCAATCAGCTTAACTTGATTAATTGAGTATGTTTTTAGTGAGAGGTTTCTCCAAATTGGCTGTATGTAAGAGGCGTCTTGTCTCTACTAAGCCGGCTTTGATCTTCTAGTAACATACAACACTAACTATACGCTATGATAGTCTTGATTGATTCAAGCAGTTTTCATAATTTGGGGTATGTATTTACTAAACAAAATGCAAATTTAACTACATAATTTATTCACTCTTTTAGTATGTTTGACTGATCTTAGGGTAACTGGTTCAAATCCTGAGAATGACAATATAAAAGCAGTTTTTGTAGGACACCTATCAATAAAAGATATCTATCTAAAGAGATCTGATTACATGAATCCCCCCCCCCTCGGTCATATTATTTAATAATAGACATTATCTAAAATGGTATTGAGAACGTGATTTAGAACTAACATTTTCTGAGTTTAAATGTCGTTCGTGAATGAACGACGAACGTGTCAGTGGAAAATAAATACTTTTTAGTAGTAAAATGTAGGATGTGTATTCCGAAAGCTCACAAAAACCTTTTAATGGATAAAATTTTAACGGCTATAAATGTACTACAAATATTGTTTTAAAGAAGTGTTATATCTGTTGAAGAAATGTATTAATAATTCTACTCCATAATGTGATGATAATTACTTAAGAAATATGAAGATTGTACCTTAATTATTTATAATCTTGATTCATAACATTTTTCTATTTATTTACACTTAATTGCATAACACAAAAATGTAAAAAAAACAGTACACTTGCTTATCGCTAATATTTTTTTTTTAATGTAATAGGAGGCAAACGGGCAGGAGACTCACCTGATGTTAAGTGATACCGCCGCCCATGGACACTCACAATGCCAGAAGGCTCGCAAGTGCGTTGCCGGTCTTTCAAGAATTGGTACACTCTTTTCTTGAAGGACCCTAAGTCGAATTGGTTCGGAAATACTTCTGTGGGCAGCTGGTTCCACATAGTGGTGGTGCGCGGCAAAAACTGCCTTAGAAAACGCTCAGTTGTAATAAGCGATGTCTTCCAGTCAAACCTAGTCAAATAGGGATAAGATCACACACACATATATTCATGCCCTTAGTGGAATTATTGTATTAATATATTTAAAATACTTTTTTAGTTTCAATCTATTTTGATATATAGCTAACAAAAAGGGATGGAAACATTTTGGAATATTGCTGAAATCAAAGATTATCGCATAATCGACCACTGTACGTTCACTGCTAATATTCAAAGGTATAACGTTTATGTTCCTGTTAAAATTCTTAATTTAAACGTCTCGATTATTATGTTGTTTTAATAGTTCGAAGTTAAATGCTTTGCGCAAATGAGTTTGCCTGTAATACATTTACTGTGTGCCGTGTTCCTTGACGTACGTTGTAGCGAAAATTACTGCTTACTGCAGCTTGATAAATGCATTAAGACGATACTATAACATGTTACGTTAATTTATCTGAAGGCTCTTTACAAGTGAAACAACATTACAATCTAGCTCAATTG
This sequence comes from Pieris melete, assembly GCA_963693345.1. Classification (NCBI taxonomy): domain Eukaryota; kingdom Metazoa; phylum Arthropoda; class Insecta; order Lepidoptera; family Pieridae; genus Pieris; species Pieris melete. The sequence continues at coordinate 1,448,214 of CAVNZK010000043.1, read as the reverse complement.
AATTAATAAGTAATTTGAGTCTAACACAAAGTCGTCTCTATGTTCTAGAAAAATCTTGAATATTTCTTGTCATGTTTTCGTAACTATGATATACTAAAAAGAATTATTAATAAGGTCTGCCTCTTTTCATTTGAGAGTTCAAGAATTTTGATAAAAGGACAAGAAATTTTATGAAAATATGATGAGTCTTTTTTTAGCCGAAGACACTTTTATTTGTTTCCTATTTGTTTAACTTACCACTATTTACAAATATATAACTATATAACATTATTCTTAGATATATTAATAAAAACAAAAAAAAAACGTGGAAAAAAGAATAAATATAACACTAAAATGAAACGTACATACATATATATATAAAACGAAAACATTTTAATGACACTACTAGTGAACAATACATACAGAAAGATGAATATAATAAAATAACCTATTTTTGATGTAAATTTAATACAATGATGAATTGAAATAATTAAAATTATTTTGTACTGATCTCATATTACATTTAATTACATACTGATAATTATTAAATGACAATCATATTTTTGGTACTTATATTTGACCATAGATGTTTGACGATATAAAAATTCGTTCTGTGAAACAATTTTAACATTGCAAACGTAAGACGCTTGAATATTTATCACGTTTTTAACCTCAAGAGAGTAAGGCATACATCAAAAAGTCATGCAAAAATACGCTCAAACTTTGTATACAACAGTAAGTTTTTACTTCGAAAAGGTAAAAACTTTAGCCACAGATCAAAAGTTCTAGTGCTTTTAAAACTTTTAAATATTGATTAATCCTATTTTAATTCTAGGCTTTTACATAAAGGATGCTTACCAACAGTATCCTTAAAACAAATCACAACATGGAAGACAAGTCCAAAATTTACATAGAATAAAACTTTTCCCAACAACATCATTAGTTCACATCGCACTTTTTGTATTCAAAGTCTATTATCATTTTTGTTAAACGCTACACGCCGTAAGTTCGTAGAGCGCTCCGCGTAGAAGCACTACGTGTAGCGCTACGAAGATCGTAGAACCGACTGTCTTTAGCGAACACCGCTGCTAACTCATCAAAGAGAAAGCGCTGCGCGATGGAAATTCCACAGCGACACTTTAGTTAATATATTAGGCCAATATTGGGTATCAAACTTTCACACAATGATGTTAGTTACATAAAATATTATAATTGTTTGATTTAATTCAAAGCGCTGTTATCGCTTAGTAAAACAGTCCGGTAATAGTCATAAGTGGTGCACATGCGCCAATCATAAGAATTCCCTGGATGCCGAATGTGGTTAAACTTTGATTTAACTAATGTACATTGCAAACATGTAACGAAATAACGTTTACGATAACAATAGTTAATTAATTAATAAAATAAAATATTGTTTTATAGCGAAATATTTCGTATATAATTGAACAGTTTTCTGTAGTTTAACGCTGATATATTCATATTTTTTTACAGGGGGCAAATGGGCAGGAGGATCACCTGATGTTATGTGGGGGGCGGCCCCATGGACACTCTCAATGCCAGAGGGCTCGCGAGTGCGTTGCCGGCCGGCTAATATAGTACATCTTTTTCTAATTCAGTAGTAATATTAATAATATAGATATAAAATTTTGCGAAGCTGGGGATTGATTTACTAAAAAACACAATAAACTGAAATACGCATACATTTTTTTTAGTCCTCAATGTTCTCACGGACTATGGACGTACCTCACGGAAGTAATCGTTAATAAAAACACTACAACTAAACATTTAAGTTTAAATTAAATTGTCGCTACACCATAATATGTTTATTAATATTGTGCTTAAAATAACGTCGTGTGTCTAATACGACCGTGTCATATTTTAGTAGAGTTATAATAATTAAGAGGTTCCTTTATTACTCAAGAGCTTTTTCACTCCAACAGTCTTCTCAGAGTAACTTAATGGTACTAGCATACCTGGTTGTTACAACATGTGTGTTAGGTGAAACATATGATTGATTCATCTAATATATTTAATACTCGACTCGGAAAGATATTAATACTTCAGGTTTGTTTCATTAAAGTATAGATATTATTTTTTACTTTTTCACTGTATTATGACTTATTAAGGAGATTTTAATTTTTTGATATAAACTAGTAACTGAAGTATTATATCTAAGACCTATTGTAGATTTTGTAGAAAAATTTCGTTTTATTTAGTAAATGAATGCAGACAGCGATATTATGAAACGTGGGTAAAAGGAAGTTTATTATCACCGTTACGTTTATACTCTACAGAATCTATTTGATTAGTAATAATTTAGATCAATATTTTTTATAAATAATTACGATTTCTTATTTAATTTATTAAGGTGACCTTATTTATATATTACATTCAATTAATTATATATTGTATTACTACAAATACATATCTAACTACTTAGTGAGCTTGAAATACACATAATTTAGCGGGGATACATTTTGTAATTATTTGTTTCAAATGAAGAAAAGCATACAGGCGTTCTTGTTAAAATTAATTTTTATTTTCGGCTATGTGTCTAAATGTGGACTAATGAACCGTGATTATCGAATACAATTTTTAAATAGAAAAAATCAAAATGCTAATATGTTTCTGTAGTCCATGTTTTAGGATATAGCTTAACATATGTTCAAATATATAGAAACTATGAAAATTGTGGTATGCAGAACTTAATACAAATATTCTATGTCTTAATATCTTCTTCTCTTATTTATAAAAAAATATACGAAAATCGCGTTTGTATAAAAAAAAAACGACGGCTTGCACTCCGGGAGTGCCGGCAGAAATGAAAACTTGAATATTAACGTTGTGCATTTTTGTTATTTTGGAATGGTTAGGGAATAACAACAATGTACAACGCCGCTAAAGAAGTTTTCACTTCAACCGTCTTACGAATTTTTGATCAGGTCACGTGTCCTGACGCGAGTTTAAATTTTTTTACCCATTCCAAAAAAAGTGTACAACGCCGCTGAAGAAGTTTTCACTTCAAAGTTAATACAAAATGTTCATACGTTTTGTAACTGTCAAACATTTGATGTTCATCCAGTGACAATCAACGGTAAATTGTACTCACAACTTAAAGAACCTATTTGAATAAAGCATTCGAATCGACAAGACATATTCTCAATACTCGAAACTGTCGGTCGGTTTTAAAAATGTAGAATAATGTAAGTAATGAAAAAGGTTGGCATATTTATTGGTTATCAAATTTATAGTTTATGCTTTCAGCAATTAATGTTTTGTACACTAAGGAAAATATCTAGATATTTAAGTATACCAACAAATCACGTCACGTTGTAATGTTGAGTATTGCAATTCGGTGATAGTAGTGAAATTAAATTTATTTGTTTTATAATATCATAAAATTTGTTCATCTAATCCGTACCACGACATTCATTGACCGTTAGGTGTCTATGGTTTTTTTTTTTATAGAACGGGGGGCAAACGGGCAGGAGGCTCATCTGATGTTAAGTGATACCGCCGCCCATAGACACTCTCAATGCCAGAGGGCTCGCGAGTGCGTTGCCGGCCTTTTAGGAATTGGTACGCTCTTTTCTTCAAGGACCCTAAGTCGAATTGGTTCGGAAATACTTCAGTGGGCAGCTGGTGTAGATGAATCCCAGAAATCCAAGCCTCATTGCTTTCGACACTTCTCTTAACATCATATTTACAGTGAAACAATATAACTTACATTCCCTTACTATGTATTATGTTTGCTCTTAGTTTGTTATGAGTTGAAGCGATTCGTAGTTCTGAATTCTGATTGTTTGTGAAGACTGGTCTCGGCAGCTGCCGTATTGCCGAGAAGATGCGGTCAAGCGAAGTATTTTCTCCTGTTTGCTTTAAATTCAATTCTAACAATAATTCAATGAATATTTCCACTTCAATCGGACTTTCGTGAGTTTGTTGCTTGTTATCAGACGATCCTTGAACAAATGTTTTTGGAAGTTAATAACTATATTTTTGAATGATACTGCTGATTGAGGGTTTTCAAAGTTTCTTTTATTATCAGAAACTAGAACATATTCAATTTAATACTTTTATAGTGAATATAAATTATATAATTTCTTTAGGTTGGTACCTACTATTTTAAAAACTACTACCGTGTTATATAATAGTATAATTTACGTGTTTGTGAGTAATTTATTGGTATATTGAACGGGAAATATTTAGTTCAATAAATATATATTGTCTAATAAATTTGTTACTTGGAATGTGCAAGAAAGGAACAGGCTAAAAATTTGCGAAGTGGAGAGAGCGCTATTCATAAAAACTATATCAGTTTTAAACCACTCTCCTAACTAATGTATTATTTCGTCTCTCTCTGTCAAATTAGGTTCTTTGTATAATGAAAAGAGATATATGGTAATCACCACCTGCCTTATAGGAACTTACAGGTTCTATATACCTTTATATTATAGGTTTTACCATATCTATTCTGTCAAAAGTCAGTTTTCGACAGTAATTTTCCAACCACCCTGTAAATAACAATAATTTTGTTAATCATTACAAGAATTATTAAATTTAATAATTGTTTATTGAAACTGTTAATTATTAAAGGACTCAAGTTTATTGCCTCTTCGATAAATAAAGTCGATTCGATTTAAATTATTACATAAACACAAAACCTTACAAAAAATTCTATTTTCAGTTTATTGTACTGCCATTGTGTGTTGTGATAAAGAAAATTTGATTTTTCATTATACATATCTTGATATTAAAAGGAGACCTTGTAAAAATCCAACGCCCAAAGCGAGATTTATGCAAGCTCCTAGTTGACTCTCGCAAACAATATACGGGCTTCATTTTAATTTGGAAAGAAACATGTTGTTTACGTCGCTCTTTTGTTACGCAGAAACAAACCGCTCTTTGTCTCGGGTCGGACGGGCCCGCGGCGGCACTGTTATCAGTGACTCGTCTAATTCATCTACTCAGTACATATTAGTTTACTGAGATAGCTGAAGGGTTGCTTTTTAGGCTCGCTTTTACAAGGACTTTTTGTATTTCGAATATGTTTGATGTTTGTACAAAAGCAGTGAATGTGTACAAAGATAGACTTTGTGTAGTTTACTCTTGCTGATTTTACGAGTTTATCAGTTCAGTATAATCCATTTATAGTACATAGTACGAAAAAAAAACATTTAAACTATTCTTACTCATTAATAAATAAATGTTCTACTATAGATGGTATTTGTACTCAATAAACAAATCATTGATATGTAAAATAAGTCTAAATTAAGTTGCATCTAGTAGAAAGTATTTATAATTTATCCAACAGCCCTGCGATTCTGTAACTCACTTTTCGAACTCACACAGCGGTTTTCACAGCGGCGGTCGCGCTCAAATCAGTCGTGAAGCAGTCATTTTATGATTTGGCATTCTGATAAACAATAAACAACAAGGAGGGACCTTATCAGAAACCGCTGTGTGAGTTCGAAAAGTGAGTTACAGAATCGCAAAGCAGAACTCCAAAGTAAATTACTGAGAAGTATGGATATATTTAAAAAAAACACTTTTCAGTCACTGGTCGGAGTGTATAGTCACTCCGACCAGTGACTGAAACTACTATTTAACGCTCATGATTCGAATTCCGATACTCCGAGTAGTGTGTACCGATGCAGGTTCTCAATTTTTACTAATGCATAGAAGAGAATTTTGTAATTCCGCTTAAAACTCATGACGCAACTTTTAAAGTGTGTTACCGAATATGCTAGCGGGAAACCTGTTTTCCAGATGAGCCTTTAGCTCTTATGATATTATTACAGTCTAGCTAACTGGCTACGCAAATTTCATCTGATATGGAATGCATTGAGTATCTAATTCGGCAGCGGAAAGCTTTTATTACTCGACGTTTGGTTAATTAAAGTTTAGATATTATTTTGAGCTTTTGAACTATTTTATAGCTTTTAAGGAGATTTTATTTGGAATTGAATAGACTCAATAATATTATATAGAATTATTAAGTTTTAATTAAATTTTGTTTACAATCAAATGTACAGTATTTCCAATTTTTGACCTACAAAGTAATAATAGAAATAATTAAAAATTATTATAATGAAAATCAAAACAAATTTAAAAAGTTTGGTCTCTGTGGCAGTGTACCTTTAACGCTGGCAGCATTTCCTCGCTGTATTGCGATACTTATTCGTTGAGCCTGGAAAGTGCCAGCTCTGGGGTCACCGGTACACAATCTACTAGGCGCCAACTTAAATTAAAATTAATTAATTATTAAGTTGAATTATTATTTTATAGAATAAAATATCCAAGATAACGTATTCTAGTTTTTGTACAAAATTTTCATTTATTTAGTAAATTAATGCAGACGGGCAAGTTATGAAACGTGGATAAAAATTGTTGTAAAAGTTTTATAAAATCAATGGTGCTTCAATCTTTTTAGGTCTGGGACTCAGATTTCTTCGATATTTCAGTATCTGTTTCATGATCATTTTTTAATATTATGAGCAAGTGATCAGCCTTACTGACACACACCGTCGGCGTTTTGGGTCTAAGGCAAGCCGGTTTCCTCACGATATTTTCCTTCACCGTTCGAATGTTAAATGCGCACATAGAAAGAAAGTCTATTGGTGAAACCTCTTGGCCAACACTGCTCAAGTTTTATGTCTATGTTTAATTTATAAGGCACTTACACATATTTCTATCTCAATAGCCCCTTAAAATATTGATCCGTGTCTAATACAAACTGAATTATGGAGTTATTAATGTTAATTAAGAAATGAATGTTATTTTTAGAATGTTAAAAATAACATTCGTTTATTTTACGTTTCTATAAAAGTCTTTGACGAAACACATGAGAGGTTTAATTACACAGGACGTAAAGGAAAATAATCAAAAGAACGCAAAACCTGCTGAAGGGACAAAGTACCCGAAAGATGAGGCAGGATTATTAATTTCGTTAGAATGTTTTATTTAAATCGTTTGAATGTTTATTTTATTGATGTTTCGATTGCCATTATAAGTTTATTCGTCCAGACATTTATAAAGATTTTATTAGTATATACTGAAGTCTGAGCCTTTAGTGTGCGTTATTCGCTAAGGTCGTAGATTCGAACCCTGGAGGGTCACCAGGGAACTTCTTTGTCTACGTGTGCATTAAACTAGTTTTACGTGTAACGATGAAATTGTGAGGATTGCCATGCCTTCGAACCAAAAAATAAAGACGTTTTACGTACGCCTATTAAGAATAATGATCAAGAAACAGATACAGAAATTTGAGGCCCAAACCATGAGTTGTAACGCCGCTGAATATTATATAAAAATTATACACACATTCCACAAATAAATTATTTAAATGTCTAAACAGAGGTTAGGTGTTTTATTTTTGGTATCAAAGCCCAGGAACTATTTTTGCAAATCTTAATATGTAACGATAGAAATGTAAAAAACGTTTCAATACTTAATAACTGCATGGTCACGGTGATCCAGCTGTAGTCTGATATATATTTATTTAATTTTATTTTTACATTTAAGGTACAAAAACAGAAAACAGGTTGGTTAAATACATACAGTTATTACACACTAAACAACATTTGTAAACCTGAAGTCTAATTAGAACAGTACACAGCATGGTTTACCAAATATTAACAATTACATACAATATATAATATGTACTGCAAGTAGCGTTATTGGACACTTTCTTATATTGAAAATTTGTATATATATAGACTATAGAAGGTACACTGCCTTGTGGCAGTGTATCTACCTTTAACGCTGGCAGCATGAAAATAACATATTTACATATATAATTTTCTCTTATACTAAAAATTAGTACAATATTATATTCACCTCACACTGTACCGTTTAAGTAACGACTTTTTGGCATTTGTTATCGACAGGAATAGAACTTAGACCTTTTAAGAAGAGCGCATTTGGGTTAAATGTGTGACCACTAAGCCATGGGGGTCCTCTGTATATCATAATAATAATAATAGCCCTTTAATTCAGATACTTTACCTTTAAACACGTTTCTATTTTAATCTTCTTTGCCAAATGCCTCCTCCAAATCCCGCTATTCCTCTCTGAACTGTGCCACTCTCTGCCATGTGCCAACTGCTGCTTCTTTAATTTGGTCTACCCACCTTCTAAGTTGTCTTCCTCTTTTTCGTTTGCTGCACCTTGGGCACCAGTTTAGTACTCTTTGCTCTACTTTTCTGTTCCTCTTGCCATATGCCCCGCCCATTTCTACTTTAGTTTGTTTATTGAAGTGAAACTTCTTTATCGGGGTTGGAAAAAAATTTAGTGTAACATTTTTTCGTTACGCGTCACATTTTTCGGTTACGCGTCACATGTTTCGGTTACGCGTCACATTTGACCGTTACGCGCGTCTTTTTTGTCCCTACCAGGGTTGATTCAAAGAGATTCTAAACCATTAATAACAAAAATGTATAATAACGATAACAACAACAATTAATGAAATTCTGTAATAATCTTAGTAGTAATAAGGTAAAATGAAATTATTGTATTTGTATTCATGTCTATGATAATAAAAGCCTTTTCTTAAACTTTATTTAACCAATTTCGTTAAGTTGCATATAGTAGATCATTTTTCGAAAAATAAGGTCATAAAGAAGTTTCACTTCTTACGTGTGTACAACTAGTACACGCACACATTTTTATTTTTATTGTAACTGTTACCTTAGTTGTTTTTCTTAAAGCTGTATTCTTTATTTTGTCTATTCTTCTCTTCCCTATCATACATGTTTCCATCGATCTTTGACATACCTGTAACTTTGTATGCTGCGCTTTAGTGGGCGCCCAAGTTTAAGATCCAGGTACAGGTAGTATACAAATATTGACGTAGTAGTAAAAGACTCTCTAAAAGAAGAAGAAGAGAAGACTACCCTTAGTATATACTATTATAGTATAACGATATATGTATTTTATTATTAGTAATATTGAAATAATAATCGCAAATACAGCCGAATAAGCTCTAATAGACCAGTTACCGGGGGCTTATTAGGTTATTTCGATAAAGGTACTGTCACAATGCTGTAATTGATGCAGTAAAGTGTAATAAGCTGGACGATGACAATAGGAATGTTCCCACATTCGCTTGCCAAATACTTATTTAATTATCTTTCCGGACTGCGTTATTGCTTTAATATTCTCCCACACAGTAATCATCTTATGTTCTACACATTCTATAAAGGAAAACGTACAGTGTACATGGAATAATACATACCAATGGCGCTTAAACCTTTTAGGTCTCAGCCTCAGATTTCTGTATCTGTTCCGTGATCATTTACTAATAGGCAAGTAAGGAGTTTATCAACCTTCTGTACCTGACATACGCCTTTGACTTTTTGGGTATAAGGCACGCCGGTTTCTTCACTATATTTTCCTTCATTGTACGCGCGAGTGTTAAATGCGCACTTAAGTAAATTGGTGTACAGCCGGGATCGAATCAGCGACTCCAGGGATAGGAGTCACACGTAGAAACCACTAGGATAACAGGAAAATATGGAAAACAATATGTAGTATTTTTCGATTCAAAAAAGTTAATAATAATCAACAGTCAACACAGTTAAACTATGATAACTCTATCCGAATTCGATATTCAAAACTTTGAAAATGGAACGTTGAAAACCAAATGTTTATAGAACTGATCAATTTAATATCTATTAATGTTCATTTTGCATAGCAAAATAATGTATGTATTCGAATATATTCAATCCATTTTTAATTACGATGTGATATCAAAAATAAACCGAACTATCTCGATCGCCTCTGGACACGGTTTGTTTGCGTTTAATTACTGTGTGTGATCGAAATTCTCGCCTAACCATGTTACTTGGTACAGTTACGTACAATGCGAGTTGTCACACTGTTTCCAATTAATTTAGTTCCCCACATAAGTAAAATTAAGTTCACAAAAGGTAAATTTACTTGGTGGGTCTGTTTCAACTCATCACGTGCATAAACAGTTGTTAAAATGAAGAGTAAGGGAGGAAACAATCTTGTATCTTTTGTTTTAATTTTGGTTTAATTGCTAAGAGCAGTGTTGGCCTAGTGGCTTCAGCGTGCATCTCTCATCCCTGAGGTCGTAGGTTCGATACCTGGCTGTGCATCAATCGATTTTTCTTTCTATGTGCGCATTTAACATTCGCTCGCACGGTAAAGGAAAGCATCATGAGAACCGACATGTCTTAGCCCCAAAAAGTCGACGGCGAGTGTGACACTGGAAGTTGATCGTCTACTTGCCTATTAGATTGAAAAAGGAACATGAAACAGATTAAGAGTTCTGAGGCTTAGACTTAAAGAGGTTGTAGCGCAGAGTTGGCCTAGTGGCTTCATGTGAGGTCGGAAGTTCGTTTCTGTCTATGTGTTTAAAACTAGATTGTCCGGCGAACATTGAAAGGAAACCAGCAGCACCATCAAAACGCGAAAGAGATCAACAAACTATAAGATAAAACAAATAATTACGATACAGATACGGAAATCTAAGGCCCAGACCTACAATTTTGCAGCGCCACTGATTAGATTTTTCTACTTTGCCTAAATTATCAAGGCCATACCTTATATGCGGTTACAAGTCACAACTAAGCTACGGAGTCAATTCACTTAATAAGCTTAATTTGGTGAATTTATTTTGAATATAAGTTAATACTGAACTATAAAGAAATTAATTAAAAAGTAACTAAGTTTAGACAAGTGTCTTAAAGATAAGACACTAAATAAATACATATGTTATGTTTTTATTTAAATTTCGAATTCTGGTCTTAATAATGACAACATTGATTGCATCTGTTTTTAAAAAAGGAATTATTTTGCTTGAAATAGTTGTCAATAGTCAAATACTTAATTTACTATAAAAAGAGTATCTGTATTAAATATTTACCGCAGATATTTAACAATTCTATTTTTAAAGTCAAAGGTTTGTTAAAAGAAAACCGAGAATTCAAGGCACACCAAGTAAAAAGGTTACTAGTAAAGCGAGTTGATTAGCCCACCCTTCTCCCAGGTAATCCACTATGTTAATATAATTACGACCACAAAAAGGAAACGAAACGTTTTGCTGTCCGAATTATTTTACCCGAAAGATAGGTATTTTCCGGACGAAATCTTGCTTGTTTTGTTTCGACGAACCCTTTTAAGACGCCTCATTAAAATGTCTTTATAAAAATCTTTTGTACATTTTTATCGATAGTACAAGGTAATAGTTTTGTTTGATTGTAAAATTTGTGTTTCTATTGCATTTGTGCCCCATACGGCTTGATTTGGGGCATAGTAATTCCACACATTACGAAATATATAATTATACTAGCAGACCGGCTAAGCGTTGCTGTGGCTAAGGTTTTTGTTATATTACATAGTAGCAAGCTATTCAAGGGAAACGGTAGGAGAACACCAGTCATGGGGACTACCATGCTTTTTTGGTCGTTATGCCAAATTGGAGCTTATGTGAAAAGTTGGTACTTTCAACACAGCGCCATCTATTAGAATTGTGACTATCAAATAATAAACAATATTTTGCAATAAAATAATATTGTGGGTATAAATTGAGATGTAAGCTATTCTATCTTTTAAGTTGGATCATCAACATTTTTTCGTTTAATAAATTAAACGAAAAAATTAACATTTACCCACTACCCAAATATAAATGTAAAAATAAGGTTACTACTTGGCTGAAAACGTTGAGTTATGATGAAACAGAAGATCTAATAACTGTTATTCTGTAACACACCCACTCCCCCACACATATACACACACCCACGCACGCATACACACACTTAGAGAGAGAGATAGACACACACACACACACACAAACGCACACCCAATTTATTTTTAAGACTCCGTTTGCAATGTTTTCTTTAGCACTTAATACTTATTTTATTCTATTGTAACTCATGACAATGATCTGATTGTACGTGTTCCGGTCCTGTGGTGGAGAGGCTGGCTATCTGTCACTCAGGTCTCCTGTTACAGAGACCAGTCTCTCACACACACTTCCTAATGTTATCATCTTAGTTTAATCATAAAAACCTTGTATGTATATGTGAGAGAAGAAAATAAAGATTATTATTATTATTATTATTATTACACACGGTGTGCAAATTTGATTGACATCGGTTCGGTAGTTTAGGAGTCCATAGCGGACAAACAACTTGACACATAATTTATATATTAAGATTAAATATTAAGAAAATGTATAGACAATATTTACAATATGAATTGATATTTCTACAGTATCTTGGGTCAAGCCTCGGGGTAAACGGCTTCCCTATTGTTCATATTCGGTTAAAAACGAAACCCTGATTCGTGGCGATAACAGAATTGCTTTCCTTATCAGGCGTTCAAATGAATTCGCCGACGCGATTACAATGCCCCTGCAACAAATGTGACCTTTAGGCATAGCTTTAGGGTATTATTAAATTAATACTAAAATTCTTCTGTATACGAGTAATTAATATTGAATCACGCCTTTTTATTCATGTAATTTGGTTTGGGGTTCAATGTTTCGTTTGATCTTATTCCTCTTCTTATTTATACCTTACCAACGCTCGTGACACTAATATATTGGTACATAAAGGAAAATATATAACATTTAATATGAAAATGACAAAGACAAAAAAACACATGCCCTGATAGATAAAAAATATTATTTAGGCCCAACTTGGGCGACCTCTGTCTTAAGTTATTACGTATTAAGAAAACCTAACCACATCCACTTAGGTTTTATATAAATAGATTGACTTGGTTGGCTACTGAAAATTCAGGTATTATACCTCGACGAAGTCTTATGGTGGGGTTGAAAAAGGCAGGAACTGTTTCGAAGAAAGGATGGTACGGCCGTGCCGATTTTTATTCGACCTGTCAGGGTAACTGCCGTGCTCTCAGATCGATACATAAATTATAAAAAGTAAAGGAAAATTGATTTCATTGGAACTATGGATATTCAGACCTGCCTCGTTAATTAGAATCCTTAATCTGGATATCGCTGAGATTTATCTTGCCTTGGGTATCCAGAACGTTTAAATTTAGTTAAAAGTTTGGAGCCATCAACCTTTTTCATGATCCTAACCGTGACCGATATATCAATTAATTTTCTACGTTTCTCCAGTGACATCTGTTCTGATTAATTTTGAATGTTGGCAACTTTTAATAGTACATAAATTCTAACTTAAATGTCAAGCAAAGTCAAAGTCGAATCAAAGAACATCATAGAGCAAACTCAGTGTTGTCATAAGCACGAAGGTTTAACACTAATTTTATTAATACAATTTATCGTTGTATATTATATCTTTTTGTTGGACATTCATTTGGTTTTACGATGAATAAATTTTAGTATGGGCATTTTTTATGGTAACAAAATAATCAGTGACGCCACCCTTAGTCTTGGTCTTATTTCTGTATTTGTTTTTTTAATAGGCAAGGAGTCTTCTTTGCTTGACACACATCGCAGAATTTTTCGGTCTAAGACCGAACCGATGTTTTCCTTCGCCGTACGAGCGAGTATTGAATGCGGTCATAGGAAGTCCATAGGTGGACAGCCGGACAGCTTACGACCTCATAAGAATCACTAAAGCTACCAGGAACTGCATTATTCTTATAGTGGTGAAAGTGTTGCTTTATTATATCTTCTATTTCCATATTAAAATCCTGCTTTTATAAATAACTTAAGCAGGTAATGATGATTTTAGAATCTAAGAAACGTAATTCTTGAGCTGTTTTTCTTTATCGTACAAAAAAGTGTTAATATCAAACATAGAAAATTATATTTGTTCTAAGCACGTTTAGGATAATAGAAAAATTTGTCGCTAGCCTAACACTAGTAAGTTATAGCTTTAATAAATTTTCGCTGCGCTGTCTTTCTGTATGCAAACGCATATGCAATATTTCTTGGCATATGCCTACTTCATTTATCCAAGAGGCTATTACGACGAGCTCGCACGATAAGATTGCATAATATTATGTTCGCGGCTGCAACATCCGCTCAATTCGCGTCTCGTCTCGCGAAGGAAATGCCGAGGCAAATCGTTCTCTCATTACACACTAGAGCGCAACTTAATAGTGTATGAAGGCGGCCATTTTTCCGTTTGTCACCTTTGTCGCATTTTCAAAAACAGAACTGATTTTAAAAATAGAACGATGTTATTCCATGTTTTGTTTACGTAATCGCTTATACTTTAATTAAAATTTCTTAGGGTCGATTCGACCAAACTTCCATTTATACACGAGTAACTATACCAAGAATAATCTATTCCATGATTTTAATCTCGAGTAAATCCATAGTCGTTTGTCCACGTAATCGATAGTATAATTTCGCTAGGAATAACAATACGCGAATAGCAAGAGAATGGTGAACGAAAATAAAACTCGGCACATAAATGTTGTTCTACAACGGGACAGTGTTAAGTGTAAGAGCATACATCATGTCAACTCGATTTTGCCGTATTATAGAGTGAAAAAGTAGCTTTTAACAGGTGTCAAACGACAACAAAAAGTTTTTATTTCTTGTTTGTTTGAGGCTTTCGTCTAAAAAGGAACTTCTGTTGAGCCTAGTTGAATTTCATTCTAATATTATAGAAAATAAAAAATCTAAAAATAAATAATAAATTGTTTAAACGTTTCATTATACAAAGCCAGACAATTAATTTAGTGCGTTGCGTTGACTTGAAATTAAAACACATTGTGAAATGACAGAAATCAGCTGATTGGACTGACTGAGGCCATTAAATTATTCTAGGAATAGCTGTTATTCCGTGCGAAACGGCGGTATATAGTAGCAATTCCCGATTAAGCCCACTATTCTTAGAATTTGTAGTTGGTAAAACGTAAAATTGACTTACTCTCGATTAACTGACGATTTATTCTAAGATTAAGATTTACTCTTGTTTGGTCGAATCGGCCCTTAAACGGGAATTTATATTTTTGATAAATTTTGATGATTTGATTACTTTAAAACAATTGTGATCAATCAGAGACAAGAATGATATTGTGCCCTACTTAGGAGATCAAATATTAATACACATTGTGTATAAGTTATTGAGTATTATATAAGAGTGTGTACGCTGCAAACAAAGCAACAATTCAATAAATACAAGATTTCAAGAGTTCGCTTGCCTCGGGGCATTGGGGCCAAGTTTCAGTCATCATTGATAAGGGTTTAAATTTAATATTGAACTATTGAAATTAATTTCACAACAAATTGTGTCATATCAAAGTCACGATGTTAAATATTATTTGGGAAGTTGTGACACATTACAGGGATAAGAAAACTATTACAATCATCTAAACCACATTGTATGTAGGGTCTTACAGAACTAAGGACTGTCAGAGATGATGCTTTACACATTACAACCTCTTTAGGTCTGGGCCTCAGATTTCTAAATCTGTTACATGATAATTTTTAAATCTAATAGGCAAGTAGGTGATCAGCCTCCAGTGACCTGTCCTGTCCTGACACACGCCGTAGACTTTTTGGGTCTAAGGCAAGCCGCTTTCCTCACGATGTTTTCCTTCACCGTTCGAGCGAATGTTAAATGTCACATAGACACGCCACGACACGTGTGTTTCTGACTTAAGTCACAATTCTTAACTCTGATGCAAGATGCATTTATATATGGGCTGGCACCAATGTACTAAAGTCTTTCTAAGCGCAACATTTTCTCGTAAACATAGAGAAGATACCAGCATGTTCTAAACCCAACCTGACATGTCAGTAGACTGTTATTTGTCTAACATTTGATATTAAAGAAATAAATCTATAATATAAAAATGAATCGCAAAATGTGTTGGTAAGCGCATAACTCAGCAACGCCTGGACCAATTTGGCCAATTCCTTTTTTATAATATTCCTTGAAGTACGAGGATGGTTCTTACGGAGAGAAAAATTTAAAAATTGAGAGTGAAAAATTCAAAAAAACAACACTTTTCTATATTCCCATATAAAATATTCGTCATAATACTTAAAAGTCAATTTGAACTTAAAACCCATATCATAAAGTTCAAGTGTTAGTGGAGGGGTTCCGGGAAGGTAAATTTTATTTTTTGACGTAGTAATGTATTTGTTGTCTTATCAACTTTCTTTTTTTTATCTTACTAGCTAGACCGGCGTCCCGAATAGTAGAATAAGTATTTAAAAAAAATAAAGAATCGACTGTTAGGCGGTACGATGTTCGCCAGGCCAGCTAGTGTTATCATAAAAATATTTGAGTGTGAGTTCCCAACCAATAAGTATATAAACTAACGAAATTTCGTAAATTTCATAAGTACCTAGTTCTCGTAGTAAAAGCTTCGACACGTTTCTATAGTTATTGGTTTTATCGACCGTTTTCCTTATGATTATCAAATTAAGGTTATTCAGAAATTTAACCGCATTGAATAACACCATCACAGCGACGGTCGAATTAGATTGGTCCGTGTAAATTTGTCGCACGTATAAAGGAGTTGATCCCTCGGGACAGTACGCCGACAAGCGCCGCTTTTAGCTTTCATTAAAAAGAGCGATTTTTATGCCCCTGATACTGAGTGTTTGCAAAATCGAGTAGCTATCATGTTTACTTTTAAACTGATTGAATATTAACTGCCTTTTACGGAGCCATCGATTTTACTGAGCAAAGCCATCATGTATTTATAATAACGATGCATGTTAATTAACGTATGTGTAAACTAGAATTACACTGTTAATATTGTTTGAATTCTCAAAACCGAAAAATTGTTTTAGCACACTCAAGCCTTATAAAGGTCATTGAGGCATTGTGGCCATTCTATATAAGGGGTTTCTGTCTGGGCTAGGCATACGTCCGGTCATAGCTAAGCATCTTTTCCGACATTAGTCTTCAATATTAAAAAATCAGTTTCGCTACAACCCCTTTTAGGTCTGGGCCTCAGATTTCTGAATCTGTTTCATGATCATTTTGCAATCTAATAGGCAAGTAGGTGATCAGCCTCCAGTGACACACGCCGTCTACTTTTTGAGTCTAAGACATGTTCGGTTTCCTCGCGATGTTTTCCTTCACCGTTCGAGCGAAGTCAAATAAAAGAAAGAAAGTCCATTGGTGCACAGCCGGGAATCGAACCTATGACCTCTGTCTTCAATATAATACTTCTCTATGTTAAGTTCTTCCTACCTTATTTATCTATATCGAATATTAGTAAATAAGAAATAATCATCAGCATTACAGAACATAAAATAGCAACCAACACATAATTACGTAAATATCACTTAAATCGACAGTTTTGTGGGCATTCTATAGAAGTGGTTTCTATTTGGGCCATGCATACGTCCGGTCAAAGCTAAGACGCAAGCATCTTTTCCGACATTAGTTCTCCTGGAAACAACACGCATTAGTCTTCAATATAATGCTTCTCTACATTTAAATCTTCCAAACGTTTATCTATTACAAAGATTAGCAGATAAGAAATAATCATCAGCATTACAGAACATAAAATAGCAACCAACACATAATTACGTAAATATCAGTTAAATCGACAGTTTTGTGGGCATTCTATAGAAGTGGTTTCTATTTGGGCCATGCATACGTCCGGTCAAAGCTAAGACGCAAGCATCTTTTCCGACATTAGTTCTCCTGGAAACAACACGCATTAGTCTTCAATATAATGCTTCTCTACATTTAATTCTTCCAAACGTTTATCTATTACAAAGATTAGAAGATAATAAATAATCATCAGCATTACAGGACATAAAATAGTAACCAACACATAATTACGTAAATATCAGTTAAATCGACAGTTTTGCTGATAAATAATTATATTAAAATGTATCGCAAGCGGTTACATATGACGTGCAAGTAAATGCTGCAATAAATCCCGGGGTGACATGTCCTGTCGGGTTGAATGTTGCGTGTCGGTTACACGAGCGGGTACCTACTTAAACATGTAACAATTTACGCGTCAGTGCACATTGCACTAGTTAGTTATATCCAAATTATATTTTTTTAGACGTTTGTTTGAGAGCAGTATTGGCCTAGTGGCTTGCCTAGTGGATGGGTGCTTCTCTCATCATTGAGATCGTAGGTTCGATCCCCGGCTGTCCACCAATGGAATTTCTTTTTATATGCGCATTTAACATTCGCTATAACGGTGAAGGAAAACAGAGATCTTGAGAAAACCGGCTTGCCTTAGACCTAAAAAAATAACGGCGTTTGTCAGGCACAGGAAGCTGATCACCTACTTGCATATTAAATTCACAAATGACCACGAAAAAGATACAGAAATCTGAGGTCAGACCTAAAAAAAAGATTGTAGTACCACTGATTTATTTTTATTTCTTAAGACTTAAGAGTTTGTTTAAAATTATTACTTTAAAACAACCGAGATTGTACAGTATTAGAATACGTACTACCTTCTTTATTATAAATTTACAAACCTATGTTTAAGCTTGAGTGCCGTGTGAGTACGTGTTAAGCACCGGCACCGATAGATCTTTCTAATATATATGTCAGATCAAAGATGATACTGTCAGCTGCCATTGTCATTATATGTCAGAGCTCATTAACAACGTCAAAGTTAAATCAGTTCAAAATCCCTACTAGAAGTTTGTTTGATTGCCAATATAACTAGATCTAAAATAAACTATTAGTATTTATAAGCTGTATGATATATTGCCATTATATACCACAAAGCTTATCTGATAGTAACGGCATTGCTCCGACATATATTTGTTACTACTACTTGTCATTAAAAATTGTTTTAAAATGGTCAGAAACTTTTGAAACTTATTTGTATTATTCTCGGTTTAGATAACGATTGACTGTTCCTATAAAATTAGCTATAGTCGGTCAATCTAGACCAAACAATGAGAGTGAAGGTACAGAAAGTACATAATTTTAAATAATATTTAAAAGTTCCCCATCATTCCCGTGCATGAACAAAAAATGACTCAAGGGCAAAGGTAAAAAAAAAAGTTTTTCGCGATTTTCAGCAAAACGGTAAGTTTTATTATAAAAGTAGATCGTAAAATTATTTATAAAAATGTGAAGAGATATAACGATGTTTTGAACAATTTTACTCATTTTCAGCTTGTTTAGGATTTTATGCACCTTCGAATGTCTAAATTGACCGGACTACTAAACAAGTTTTGTTTGTGCTTTTTATTTTTTATTTAATAATATACAGTTCTTTTTACATATTAAAACCCTTGTAAGTTTCAATATTTTTCTTTAGAGTATTCCATACTGGACTAAAGTCGCTTTTTATAAACATTTATTCATATTTATGTTGCTTTAAAAGTTAATACAGCAAAAAGTTGGTAACTGAGACACATTCAGGAAATATTAACAAGTTACATAACGGAAAATAAATCGGTACTTTCTTGCGGATGTAATAACATTTTTATTTATTTTTGTACATAAAAAAACTATGAACATAAAATTCGTTAATAAATCTAAGGACAAGGTCAATGAATATACTTATTTATCGGTTTTATGTTCTTATTTTATTTCATCCCCTTTAATTACAACAAAAAAATATTATATTCAAATTGATATAAATTATTTCAAAAAACATGAACAATAATCAAACAGATTTTCAGAATCGATAAGTTTGTTAAAAGCTTTTTCAATGTCTAAATTTAGAGTTAGACAGAAACCGACATCAAGGCGAATATTATAGCGATTATAGTAAAAAAAGAAAGAAATTCTACTAAAAATATGCTAATATGCTACGCCTCGTAGCACAGCTACTTGAATAGTTATAAAAGCGGTAAAATCTTATTAGTCGAAGTAAAAAAAATCGACGACGCATCGTTGATTAATGAGCGGAGGCATCACTGACATATCAAGTAAGCCTCCCACTCATTTGACCTTTCGTAAGGTATATCGATACGCTATAACATTATCTTTTTCCTATGATGTTATCATACACGGCTAATTATAACATAAGAAATATTATATTCAGTATCATATCAACATGTGTTTTGTACCACATTTGAAGTTCTTTTAAGAAATTGTATTCTCAAACATTTTATTATCTTAAGAATTAATATAATACTATTCGTATCACCTCGAAGTCCGTCGTTCCACAACTGAGCGTTTTCTAAGGCATTTTTGGCGCGCACCACCACTATGTAGAACCAGCTGCCCATTGAAGTATTTCCGAACCAATTCGACTTAGGGTCCTTCAAGAAAAGAGCGTACCAATCCTTGAAAGGCCGGCAACGAACTTGCGAGCCTTCTGGCAAGGTGAGTGTCCATGGGCGGTGGTATCACTTATCAGGTGAGCCTCCTGCCCGTTTTCCTCCTGTTACATAAAAAAAAACATTAAATATAATGTTTAGTCAGGGCTTTATGAAATGTTAAACAGAGACAAAAATATCTTTTAAGATAAAGATAGCAACTGCAACGCATTAGCCATTGTTTTACAAAACATAAGGTACAGTAAATTAACACTTTATATAAACAAAATCTACTCACAATATATTAGCCAAATGCTATTTATATTAAACGCTATAATAACAACGTAATTTAATTTTAAAATGCACCGTTGCATATTCAGGTTTTGATTTTGACGAACGTCGAAGCATCGATCGGCCAATCGTGCATCACCAGCATAAATTCATTTCTCGTTGTCAGTTATCGCTAACGTGTATCCAAAATCCATTGAACGGTTTACGCATAAAATAGAGCTTAAATCGCATTATAATAGGCTTCAACTTTAGTAATGCAAGGCTTTATGTCCAATATAGAGGTTGAAATTGTGGTTAATATTTATTAAGTTTACTGCAGGAATACCTATCATTTGTTCTGAATGATCTTTAGTATGCTTAATTTATGTATCTGAATGCGTACGGGCTACATCTAAAGCGTTATGGCTACTATGATATGGTGGTTAATAAAACCATAGACTAACGTTAGACATACCATGAACCAATTAAAAGCACGCCAAATGCTTAGATGACGACCCAGCCACCGAATACGTTGGTACTAAAGATACATAGCATAAGACGTGAGACTATGTCCATTAGCAAATTCGTGAAGGTCACATCATAGTACTAATTATACCGACTATGTATGCTCTTTCTTCACTCATTGGGTTTCACACCACTCACAAAATATACTAATAGACTATCTATGAAAACATACCACACAAAATATACTACAGGGAAGATTAAAATTCATAATTTTAAAATATAGTTCCACCAAAGCATAACACTAATTAACCAATCTCTCTTGTTTGCTGTTTGATCGCGACCACAAGCTGTGACCAACATCCATTTCATTAACCGCTTAATTACGCGTCTCAAAAACATTACGAAATACATTACTTTGAATACTGCTTTAGGTCAAATTATTATATAGTCTACGCGAGTATGGCACATTGGAAAGCAAATTCATACCCTTCGAAACGTATTTAATACAATTATTTATTTTGAATTTCGAATTTTTACTGAGTATACGTTTTGTTTGCATCATTAAAATTGTATAGAGATTTAAGTGAACGTGAGAATTATTTTGATGTTGTGTTAATTGTTTGTTTCTCCTAACTCCCCACTGATAAATGTGTCAGTACATTTCTGCGTCAGTCACATAATTAAGTTTAAAGGCAAATGATACGTGCGGCTCTCATACCCGAGGTCGTACATTTGATCCCCGGCTGTGCACCAATGGACTTTCTTTCTATGTGCGCATTTAACATTTGCTCGAACGGTGAAGGAAAACATCGTGAGGATCAACATGTCTAAGGCCCAAAAAGACGACGGCGTGTGTCAGGCACTGGAGGCTGATCACCTACTTGCCCATTACATTTAAACATGATCATGAAACAGATTCAGAAATCTGAGGCTAAGGCCTAAAGAGCGCCACTGATTTATTTTTTATTTGATATTTTTGGGCATATCGAATCGGAACAACTCAAAACTTGAATTACTTTATTTATAAAATAAGTTACAATTGTATCTAATATTGTCAATAAGCTAAGAAACTTGGTTTAAATTTGAATTAACGTATTAATTAAACATTACAAACAATAAAAAATTTAAACAGATCTAATGAAGATTTCATTACTTAAATATAATATAATATGATTGGACAATTCACACCAATTGACCCAGTCAGTCCCATGCTAAGCTGGAGAAGCTTGTGTTATGGGTACTAGGCAACGGATATACATACATATTATAGATAGATATATAAATACATATTTATACACCAAGAACTAAGTACAACACCAAATGCCACCATCATCACATCTATGATTTGTCTCAGCCGGGGGTCAGGGGTACTAACCACTAGACCAATGAGCTTTGAAGTTATACTTCTTTAGGCGCGTTATGAAAAATTTATGAGTGTGAAATTTTACGATGCGCGCGCACCGTGACACAAAATTCAGTATGGGCGCCGAGATGGGAATAAGACAAGTAAAAAGAAATAGAATATGCGTGACGTATGACCATAATGACATTTGTAGTACCTTTTAAACAAATAAAGCAGTTTTAATTATTTTTTCAAAGAAATTTAGCAATGCTTTTTCACAAAGACCTATTGTTACTTAGTTAAAAGGTTATGAAACACCTAGTTATTAAATTAAATTAATAAAATAATAAAATAATAAATAATAATTGTTATTAATATTAATTAATAATTGAATAATATACTAAATATTAAATATTGTTAAATTATTAACGCTATATCTATTATTAATTATTTAATATTTTAAAAAAATAAAGAAAGCCACAGAAGTATTTAAACTTCTTACGCGCGTACATAAGTACACGCACCATTTTTTTTGCTTTATGACCTAAAAACTATTTGAAAATTATAAACCTGATACGATAAATTGAGTATATTTATCCGTATTTTCTAATCAAGCAGTGATGCGAGTTTTTTGACTGAAAGGTTAATTTTGTTGAAAGCTGACAGAAGATTAAAATCAGGCACTCGGTTGAATGATCCATCACAACTCACACGTCAACGTATCTATTCTCTATGGACTGTGTTTGACGGTATATTTCGATCTCATTGCACCTTAATAATTTTAGTATTAGCTTGCTACCTAGTTAACGATGACTAGGTTTGTGCAGTGCAAACCTTGCAATGCAAAAAAACTTCAAATTATAAAACTCTGTTTTTTTTTAAGTCGGTTGATAGTTGACACACACACGCTAATACCATCACAGGAACAGTGTTAGCGTAGTGGCATCAGCGTGTGACTTTCATCCCCAAGGTCATAGGTTTGTTCCCGGGATGTTCACCAACAGACTTTCTGTCTCGCATGAGTCATTCGTACGTTGATGGAAAACATTATGAGGGAATGCCTTGGACCCAAAAAGTCAACGGTGTGTGTCAGGCTCAGAAGGCGCCCAAACCTAACGTTTGTGGCAGCGTTGTAGTGCGTTGCCGGCCTTTTAAAAATATAATTGAGAAATATAATATTGTACTTAAGTACTAATAAGTACCAGCAACAAACCTGAAAAAGCTGATTATAAACTTCAGGTTAAAAGTGATTATAAGAGTTTTTAAATGCAGAAACTTGCATCATTTACACCTGAGTTGGAAATTATTCAAATATATTCATGAGCAGCGCGAGGAGGTAATCGTCCACGAACTGCATGAATAAACAGGATGCGGCGAACAAATCACCGGGAACAGTGACTTGAGATATACCACAGGACTTCTATAGCTCGCAGTAGCCATAGAGACGTTGTATTCAACAAATATCGCTGATAACTTCTAGTAACAGACGCGAGTACGCGTCTAAGTTTTTAGTGACTTCAAGATTGAAGGAGGTTTTATTGGCTGTTATATAGTATGTGCGCTGTGGCATGGTGCGGGTGACAGTTGCTTAACTTTTCGTTCCACTCTTGAAAGTTGCCGCGATTTACGAATTATGAACTAGTATATCAGCTGCACAACATTCGTAATATATTAAATCATTAATAACTGTAGTAACGTGTATTTAACCCAGCCGGAATGTTCTAGTCGATAAATAAACGCAAATTAAAAGAAAAATTAAGCCTAAAGAAATATTATGCTACAGCGCACACATAATATAGTTTTTAAATTCGAAACCTGTGTTGTCAGCCATACCAATATTGTCTGTATTTGCCTTTTTATAATCAAAGCCAATCAATAGCTTTCTTATATCTATACTAGCTGACCCGGCAAACGTTGTTTTGCAATGTATATTATTTCTAGAAAACATTTTTTTAGTTTAATAATAATAACTATCTACAATAATAAAAAATTGGGGTTTATCGTAGAGGGGTTATATGTATTTTTGTATGCTGTATCATAAAAAAATAAAAATAACAAAAAAATAATGTGGTGTGGACACCCCTTATCACTTAGGGGGTTGAATGATAGATAGTAGCCGATTCTCAGACTTACTGAATATGCATAAAACATTTCATAAGAATCGGTCGAGCCGGTTCGGAGGAGTATGGGAACGAACGGTATCTTTCTTGCGCCACTTTTTTGCCAGTGACTGGATCAGTTGCATCCTCAAATGAATATGTTCCACAGCATGTGTTATTAATTTTAAACAGACTAAATTTAAAACGATATTAGCAGTTTTACATAATCGTAACAGTCGTAGATTAAATTCTCTGAAATACATTAGAAAATGTTCATCCAATTCTAACCTTTTAACCCGTATATTAACTTTGCATTTTGTTTTACTGTCTGTACATACCGACAATTTTTGCAGCATCTTTAATTAAAGTGAAACTTTTATTAGGTACATCGTCTCAAACTTTTTCGTGTGTGCGTTGCATGTCGCGTGACGGTCGGCCGCGGAGTAGGGATAAAGTGAAAGGCGCTCGTCATAACAGCCGAGGCCAATATGGCGGCGCCTATAGTTCGCAGCAGTGTATAGACTTTTATTTAATATGTGTTTATAATCTAAATAATTGTTAAGTATTATGTAAGTCGTACTCTCTAAGACACAGAGTTCAATAAAAATATTAGTTAGAGAATTAGTCTATTTTTATTATTTACCATTATCATGCCAATTTTCCAAGTATAAAATTAAGATATATATATAGATATATATATATATTTTATACCCTTAATGGAATATTATTCCAAAATTTTTTAGTTAAATTTCCTTAAGTTTCACTTTTACCGTGGTTGCATAAAACCACACAATCCTTTTTTTTAATAGCCATTGTTATTTTCAATGTACTCATTTAGTAACGAAGACTATGTAAATATAATAAAAACTTAAATAATTTAACAATATTTAAGTAAACCCTCATAAATCAAAACTAAAGCTTAAAATAACTTAAACATCCGCTTCATACTTGTAAGGGTGGGAAAATCAAACAATAAACATTTGCACAACATTCAGCGCTTTTGGGATTTCTTGCATTTCGTGTGCTGAAAATTACGCCACAAACATAAACAAATATTTAGTCTTTAGTTAAGGGAATAAGTGAAATCTAGAGAGCTTAGAACCAATAATATTTGAACGTTATAATTGGTCCAGTATTTCACCATATGGAACCAGCTGCCACTACGGGTATTACCAAAATCTACTCTATCATTAAACTCTCAAATATACCCAGGGAGGCTGGTGTCTATGGACACTAATTACTTTACGTGCTGCCTGCTTATTTGCCTACCATCCCAAAAAAACATCTTCACAGTTAGACGGCAATGGAAACCATCCGAATCCGAATAGTTTTCACTTAATATCCTCTCATGATTGCGTTTTTTGGTTTATGCTAAAGTTTGACACTATCTGTATCTTAAGTATATCTTAAGTATATATGCCTACCTTATGTAATTTAATTCATATTTTTTCTTTTCTCACAGTGGTTGCCTGGAAGAGATCGCTCGAAAGCGATAAGGCCGCCAGTTTACATGGTATTTTGTTACATTTTTATATCATAAAACAACAAAGTGTAAATAAATAAATAATATCTTGCTTTAAAAGGTATATTACCGCCGTATTCAGATATTTAGATAAACAAAAGACCTTTTTTTAAACTGACAAGAACTGTCAATTTACAACTGAACAGATTATAAAAAAAAATCCAAACGTTGTTAATTTAAAAATCTAGTTACTTCTAGATTCTATTGCTTTAAGAAAAATAAATTTTGAATATGGAATCTGAAATATGCTCAAGCAAAACTTGATTAGTTTCTTAGTTCACTTAAACGCTAACGCTATACACACTATACGCTAACAGTCACCATAAAATCTATTAAACACATAACAATCTCCATTACGATTTTATATGTACAGAGATAGCGTACACGACACATTTTCCCTTTTATTGATAATAGCCCGCGACGCTAATACATAGATACAATTTAGATTGTATCAGCACAGACCCGTTAGTAAAATCGACTTGTTATTTTTAAATGTAACCAATAACTGTCAATATGAATAAACATTTATTACCTATGCATACATAACATATTTTTGAAACTTACAAGGAAGAATACATTGAATGATTTATAAATAAAGTCCGTATGGTTATTCTAAACCAGTTCAAAGCGTCAATAAAACTATAACCTTCCTGGCAAATTGTATACCTAACACAGCTTCCCAGGAAAAAATATATGGAGTCCAAAAAAAAAGGCACCTTTGTATCTTTGAGATTTTTACCCCATTATTCAAACCCCAAAGCTTTGTTGGAAAGTCAATAAAAAAATCAGTGGCGCTACAACCTCTTTAGGTCTGGGACTCAGATTTCAATGTAATAGGCATGGATAGGATCAGCCTCCTGTGCCTGACACACGCCGTCGAGTTCATGGTCTAAGATATGTCGGTTTCCTCACGATGTTTTCCTTCACCGTACGAGCGAAGGTTGAATGCAAAGTCCATTGGTGCACAGCCGGGTATCGAAGCTTCGACCTCAGTGATGAAAGTCGCAGTCTGAAGCCACTAGCCACTGCTCTTGGAAAGACAACAGCGATTTAAGTTGATCAGTTTGGTAATGCTTTAAAAGTATGCACGCATTAGGTATAAGTATTTGCGTGCTTAGATAGATTGCACAAGCCTCAAGTAACCTAAAACTTGTTTTTTATCCCTAAACGTGCTATGAATATGCAATGTTATATTTTTTGGCCAAGTCTGGAGCTGTTACTTATGTTTTAACGTCTTTGTGCTCCAAGAAAGCAGAAAATATTTGCAATTTTAAGATATTTATGATTCTCTACACGGTCTTATAAAATGCATTTTGTGCGGTGGAATTTTAAATTGAAGACAGGGTCTAAAGCAACAAATACAAATCAATAAGGACAACTTAAATTAACAAATCACAGGAACATAAAAAAAACACTTTCTGAAATAAACCTTTGGATGATTACCCATTGTGTTGATTTTAATGATATGAATGATACTTTTTTTTTTTTTAAGGCTCTAGCACGGTTTGTGCATTAGCCAGCGTCAAGTATGAGATTTTTTATCAATCGTTCTTTTTGCCTTAGAAATTCGATCATATCCTCCATGTACGGTTTAGGCACTCGCCCACCGCACAACCCTCCCAAAGGCCGAGAACAAATTTAAATTAAATTAAAACTTGCCCTCGAACCGGGAATCGAACCCGGTACCCCTCACCTAGCGAATGATACTTTATATAATGATTTTTTTGATTGAAAGACTAATTGAGGGTAGAATTGATAGTGTAATCCATGCTCTTAATTTACAAATGAACGATTTACCCCAATTAACTATGAATAATTGGTCCTTTCCAGTAGTGATATTTAACTAATCCTTAAAACTAATTCCACGGCTAAAGACGTCCACTTTTTAGTTTGCGATTTGATCTAAAATTTACTTATATTTATATTTCAAATTAGATTATTCTGTTGTAATAGTCTACAAAAGATAAGCTAAAATATCAGCGTATCTTAAAAATAAATCTTCTTATAGAATTGGTTCGCTTAAAGAATTTCAAATGGTGCAAAGTAGCGAGGGACCGCAATGAGCATTATTAAAATTTGCTTACAGTAGCAAAACGGGCGGCAGTCGAAAAGAAGTCGACATAGCGAAATTAACCGATTTCTCTTTACACTTCTTTGGTTTTTTAATAAATGTTGCTGGAGGGCAAATTTGCAATTTTTTTGTATTATTTTAGTAACTTACAAATGTAAAATGTTATTTCATATTATAAGATTTGTTATAATCCCTGAATCGGCATTCTGAAACATACATCATCATTATTGGTGACGCCATCTCAGTGAGAATAATGAGACATTTCTCATATATATAACATGTTTGAAATTGCCTGCATTGTAGATAAACAAAATATATATCAATGCAATATACTTATCTGTTTCATTTGCGGAATATAAATAGCATAGCTATCCTAATTGATACTCTCAAGTCGCGAGTTCGAACCTTAGCTATGTTCTTATCGATCCATATAAGCAATAAATATATGCATGCAAGTCATCCTGGCAAAATAGCTGTCTTGTTACAAAATCCATCTTTCATAGAAAGCTACAAAGAAAAATAATATATGTTACATATGCAAAAATATCAGTCCATACGGCCTCATTATAAAACGCAGATTAAAATAAGTTCAGTAGCTCGTTACCATGGCTACCATTTTTTTTTCCATGTGTTCACGATAAACAATTTACAATAATATAGTTTTAGATACAATAAATGTATTCTACAAACTAAGTAAATGCTTAAACCGTCTAATAAAACCGTTTAAATATTATCAAAGCTTCAAGATTTGAAGATATATTTTGAATGCTAATAGACGGACCGGTAACCTTACACAATTAGATGCAAATGAAGTCAGGGAATCGCGAATCGCGTGTCACTCTATATTATTATAGGTCTATGAATTCTTATTATCTGTGGGTCAGAAAATGGATTTTTGCTTAAGCGTAACCATTTGTTACAAGGAAGTAGCAGATAATCGAACTAAAGCGAGCACTTTTGTAAAATATTGGCACAATTTAATGGTAGGATTGTATGATTTGATTTAACGCTTTCTACATCTATTAATTTATTTTTATTACTTTCAGATGCGATGTCTTAAAAAGTGCTTTTAATGTGTAAAACTGCCATTCTTCTTTTGCAATAAAACATTTCTGTATTTGCAAAAAAAGTTGTATTAATGTTTATTACCTTAATGAAATCCAGTAAAAATTTAAAAATGAAATGAATGAAATTAAGTATATTATTAGACTGTTAGGCGGAACGAAGTTAGCCGGGTCAACTAGTTAAGTAATAATTCCCCTTATTTATAAAAAAATACTTTAACTCAATTACCAACTCTTCTCTCTGTGTTAAATTATGTTAAAGAGTCATCACTGTTATAACAAAACCCGTGTAATACGGATTTGTTTATGTGTTATTAGTAAGGGGGATTTAGGGTGGATAATGTATCCTTATTTCACTTTGTTTTAACTAGGTTAGTTAAAACAATAATTAAAACGATCAAATCTTAACCCTGTGGTCGTGTGTTCGAACACCGGCTTTGTCAAAATGTATGTCACAAGTCGTCCGTTTGAATTCAATTCAAAGAGTGACTCATATCAAAATCAGTTCATACTTGCCTATGTACAAAAACAATGTATTAAACAGACAATATGGATATACATAAAACACTGTTTCTATCCATGAAGCTTAAAGCACCGAGCTTAGCGTCAATTTCTTTCAGCCAACCGCAAATTCCAATAAGCGAGCTTCGAATATAGCCTCCGCTGCAAATATTGTTTCTTCTGCACTCGCGCCCTCGCTAAATGGTTTTTTGACTAAATTGACTTTCAGAAACTATATCAACTCCTTTGTACCGGAGAACGAACTATTCGTGCGTTGCAGCTTACGAAAACACTGGCTTGGCAACCGCCGGGCCTCAAAGCTTTTCGCCTCGATAAATTATGTGTTTTATGACGGCAAAAATAAAATTTCCTAATGAAAAAGAAACTATTAACACGTCACTCGGAATCGAGGGAACTGTTGAGGTATTAAAACATTGTTCATCAATTTTATAGACCCTAAATTTCGGTGGACAGGAAACTGCCAAGGATCATGCAACTATAAAAATGGCTTGTGACACGTTGACAAAGCTGCCCATCGGCCGAGGTATTTCTTGGACGTTTTTCATTGAAATTATTGCGACAAATGGCTCGAGTTTGACCTAATTTTTCTTCGTTTAATGTGTTTCTTTATAAAAATCAAAGGAATTTATATTCAAGAATCAAAAGAATAAATAATTATCGATACAAACAATTTATGGTACCTACAAGAAAAATTTGGCGGCTGTAAATTGAAACCTCAATTGTAATAAATTCGCAAAAATTTAAAGGTAATAAAATCTAAATGTTTTAATTGTGCCACTCTCAAACCAGTGGTCGTGAGTAAAGAACGCCTGTCCACCAAGACATTTTTCTTCCAATGTGTGTTATAATTAACATTTTCTCCTACTTTAAAGCCAAAATTAATTTTAAAATCACCGTAAATTAATATTATTTTTGATATAAGATATTTATCTGCAGTAAACATTAATTTTTATTAAAAAATTGTATGGGCACTGGCTTAATGATTTTGTTTATTTAAAATAATAACAAAATATTATCTAACAAGATTCCTGCAATATTTACAATTTAAAAACAGACTTATCAGCTATAATATTATCCATACAACCCAAATGAATGAAATATAAGCACAGTGAATCCTAAGACAGTTGATCCTTTAATAATATTTAAAATGGCAATAGACAAAAGATATCAAATTTGCGATTAAAATAGCAAAATCAAAATCTTAACAAAACCCGAACAATTCTTATGTTAATTCGAGGCGACTCACGCGACCTGTCCACACCCCGATAAAATGCAAATTGGTGCCTTCTATTGACCTGAAACCACTTCCTCATTAAATCTCCTTAGTCTTAAAGATTTCAAAGGTATAGTTTACTGCTCGTTTTGCACGCGCCAATTTGCTTTGCATGAGAATTGTATTTACCACGAGCACTTTGTGCCCAAGACTAATTCGCGCGTTGTATAATAATCTCTATATATCTATTACAACCCTTAATGGGTTTAGATTCCTGTTCTTCAGATGGGCCTTACATAGAAACATCTTTTACAGTGCCCCATACTTTTCTTGGGCGGCGGCTGTAATTGGTACTACCGTCGTCATTTTGAAATGTCAGACTTGTGCTTGGTGCGTTCAATAAATAATTTTACTATCTACCAAAATCAAATAAATACCCAACTAAAATGTATTAATTTTTATTCCTTGCATTGTAAGCTAATGGCAACGTTTTGATTATCGAACGGTTCTGATTACTGTATCTTAAAAGATTTATTAATAGTACAGGTAACAAAACCTATCATATCAGTTGTTCCCTAGTTTCTGTTGCTTAAGCTTAGAACTGTATTTTCTAGATACTTGTTTACACTGTTTTATTACGACATTTCAATAAATTATTAAGTTAGCCTGCATGAATTATTCCCCTTATAATGGTTAATTTTTATTTACTGGCAATACTAATATCCAGGACAGCGACCCTCTTACCGGCCAAGAAAAGTATGTGGCACTGTACTAATAATTTTTGTGTATAAGCAAGTGTTTGGCCTTTGTCAGTATCTTGTTGGGTGAGTGAATAAGAAAAGTCCATGCTCTACGGCTAGCATTCACTCGCCTGTGAGTTAACACTAATGAACAAAGAATTCTCATTTAGAATCCTTTTCTATGCGGATTTTATGTAAAGTCTACGTAAGAATTACGACTTGTATGATAGATTTAAGAGCAGCGCGTGTCTTTAATACGTGCTGCCCATACTCGTACGTACGTATTCTTTCAGCTGATTACAAAGTGTAATCTCATTACGCCAAGTGTAGGAAGAGGCAGACACAATTCTACGCCTAATAGTAGTTGCACGCGACTTTGTCCGTCTGGAAATTAGATTATCCTACTGGTAACGTAAAAACCTATTATTAAGTATTTAAGACCAATCTCTGTACAATTGTGTAAGGAATATCTGCAATGCGTTCATTATGATAATAAATTATTTATTTCAAATTGTACCCATATGTAGTTTTAATTACTATTCGGGCTTAGTTGCTTTGTTAGTTAGGTCGTAACAAAACGAACAACAAACAGAAAAACATTTAAAAAAAAAACTTTCCTAGAATAAAAACCAAGATACTATACGGATTTTAAATAATTTAACAACGGCTACCGACTCGGTTAAAACCATACATTATTAAAACTAAAATACATTTTATACAGTAGCTTTTCTCTAAGCTTTTTTCCTACACTCTTTTAAACAGCTTACGTAAGAAATAAGCTAAATATTTTACTATACATCAAACGAAATTCCCCGCTAAGCTTATAATATATCTTTATGATAGCATTTGTCACACGAGGTGAGGTTTATTGCGAAAATGTTTGATAATATTTCTTTAGGTGCATATTGTGTCCCTTTGTTTTATTATCAATTGTCGTCGCTAATGTCATTCGTAGACAATGGGTGTTTTCCGTGCGATAATATCCACTATATTAACACGGAATAAATGAGAAATTTGGTCACGCAGGAATCCGTAATGAGTTTTCACCTCTGGTACAATTTCCCTTGAACATTGACCAACTGCTGACAAGGCAGACATGGTTATTCCAAATTTAAAAATACTAATCCTGTTGAAGTTGCAGGCACCAGCTGGATTAATATATGAAAGTCATACCGATCGCTAAGTCTCGAACCTAACCTTAATCTAGGGATGATTTAGTAGGAAAAGATACCCTAAGTGTAGCAAGTATTGAGCGCAGTTCACAACACAATTAACCTGGAAAGAAATTCAGAGTAACCCCACCTTATTTTGAAGTAAATATTATCTGCATACTGTTATAAGAATCGCGCGTACTCTATTAATATGTTTATCAAGAAAATATGTTTTAATGGGCAAAAGTTTAATGGTCATTATAAACCACGATTCATTCTCTCGGTTACAAAAGCTTTTTACTGCTGAAAACTTTTAGACAGCCATTTGAGGCAGCTTTTTAATGTCTTGTTATATAAATTGTGCTTTATAAACAATAATTAATAACCATTTAATAAAAGTATGTTTAATACTGTCATTATTATTTTAATATTTAAACTATTCATTTAATTCAGAAAATAGTAGGTACCTTCAATAAGGTAAAAAAGCTTCCAGTATGATTAACATACTATTATATTAAATAATTTAAAATTAAAGTTCTCTATACTGTAAAGCATTTTGTTTATTAATTTAAAGAATATATTATGCCAAAAACTATACAATTACGTTTATAATAATATATGAACTAACTTATTTACTAATCTTAAATTATAAAAAAAAATATTCCTACTTATCTAAACTCGGCAAAGGTTCTCGCCTATATAAAACAAAATCAGTGCCACTACAGTCTCTTTAGGTCTGGGCCTCAGATTTCTGTGTCTGTCGATCATTTGTTTTTTGATCTAGTAGGCAAGTAGGTGATCAGCCTCCTGTGCCAGACACACGCCGTCGACTTTTTGGGTCTAAGAAATGTTGGTTTCCTCACGATGTTTTCGTTCACCGTTCGAGCGAATCTTAAATGCGCACATAGAAAGATTGGTTTGGTACACAGACAGGGATCAAACCTATGGGATGAGAGTCGTACGGTGAATCTACTAAGCCAACACTGCACTGTATAGGTAACGATGTCTTATGAAAAATAAGGCCCCTTTAAAAATAAGGACATTAGGTACGAAAATTCGACCAAAATCCTTATACCTAATCCATGTTTGCGATACGCATTAATTAGTTTTCCTTACTTTTCTTTGTTCTGAAGAGTTTTAAGTTAATTCAACGGGTCGTGAAATTAGGGGAATCAAAGCATATTTCAGCTACACTGCGTCTCAAAGATAAGTTTAAATGCAAAACGGAAACTTATACCACTTACTTGATTGAGACAGAATATAATGGAACTATATTTACTTGTGAGTTCCAAGTCTCACTCAATAGGGCAAGCTTTCTGCATCTGTTTTACCCCACGCAAACAGAGCGATAACGTGTCAGTTCGTGGTATCGTACCTCATATGAATGGACATGTTATGCGGTATACTAGAAAACTGATGTAATTGAAATTTGTTATCTCTCATGATAAGTTTTAAGTTTAGGTCTTAAAATATTTTCAAATAATCTTGATCTTTTGAGTTGTAGTACAGGTTCGGCGCGTGCTAGGCTTTTGGCCGTGGGTACGCATGAGGCCGGCTACTGGCTTCACGCTTACCCATCGTCAAATACAGGAACTTTTCTTGAGCCTGACACGCTTCGAATCGCAATCTGTCTACGGCTTGGGGTTCCGGTCTGCGCTCCTCATATATGTCCCTGTGGCAGTGATGTCGACAAGTTAGGACATCACGGCCTGTCATGCCAAAAAAGTGCAGGCCGCTTCTCGAGACATGCCGCACTTAACGATATCATACGCCGTTCCCTTGCCACCGTCAACGTGCCAAGTCTACTTGAGCCGAGTGGTATTGCAAGGGACGATGGCAAGAGACCGGACGGTATGAGCTTGATTCCATGGAAGATGGGTCGGGTACTGGTATGGGATGCAACCTGTTCAGACACGCTGGCCCCTTCCCATCTACATGGAACCAACTACAGAGCTGGTGCGGCTTGTGAAGCGGCTGAAAAAAATAAAGCATGCAAATACAGGGGTCTGGGCTCAGAATATGATTTTGTCCCATTCGGTGTCGAGACCCTTGGTCCGTGGGGTCCTAGCGCTTTAAGGCTTTTTAAAGAAATTTCAAAAAGGTTAGTCGACATCACAGGAGACCGAAGATCTGGCAGCTACCTCGGACAAAGAATTAGTCTAGCAATTCAAAGGGGGAACGCTGCCAGTATCTTCGGAACCTTGCCTAAAGGGACTCCTTTTAATGATATATTTTAGTTTATGTTAAGTTTAGTTATTTATTTCAATGTATATTATTTTATTATTAGTTTTAGTGATAATTATATGTTATATAAACTTTTAATGAAATCTCAAATGATAAATTGTAAATTAAAATGCCACTGGAATTTTCAAATATATGTTTGACCTAACATTTGGAACACCCTTGCCATTGAGCTACTCCGATGGAGCTCCAAGGTTCTCGGGGGTTACTTAAATTAACGATTTTGATCGATAAAATTTTGTATGCAAATTGTGTATATAATTCTGTGACAACATTCTAAAAATATTTAGACATAGACATAACATTTATAACAAACGAAAACACAAACACACAAAATAACAATACTTAAAGAATAAAATAAAATAAGACATCAAAAACAATAAAAATTAAAAATTAAAATTAAAAAAATCCCTTTTGCCATTCGGTTCGCTTCCAGTGTGCAATGTGTGTGTACTGTGGTTGTAATTGGCCCTGGCTCAGCATTATGCTGAGGAGCAAATAGTTCCACAGCGCTGGTCATTCTGCCAGAGACCAGACCAATTTCCAATCCTTCTTGCCATTTTATATTTTTGGAATCAAAACTATGAACCCAATGCCTATGCAATCGGACATGCTATCCTCACCAAAACAATCATAGGATAGCTTTAATAAATATTAACTAGAAATGATGAAATCATTTCAATTTTGAAACAATTGCAACCGTTAATTAGAATTCATACTGAACATCGAATTAATTAGTTAAACACATTATAATCAATCTAATTTTGTATGGAATACATAATGCAGTGAAACAAATATTAAATTTTACAACTCTATTAAAGTTTAAAACTCTAATTAATTCGAGAACTAAAATCTTTGGATTACGTTAGTACTATAAACATTGATAGTTTGAGCTTCTTACAAACCTTGAAAGTATAACGTAAAGTTTATTGCCAGTTCTTCTCGTCCGTTCTGCGCCCTTGAAGGAAACTAGCAGGAAATGTACATTTAAAATAATCAATTTACTGGCGTTCATAAGTTACCATATGAATATATATTTGATTTTATTTAATTTTGTGTGCTGTAGGCACCAAGGATAAGCCCGTTAGTGGTTTTGGTGTTTTCTGTAATTGAAAAAATATGATTCGTACCACCTTCCCACGGGAAATGGATGAAGGGAATATTTGAAAATCTACAAAAATATCAAATGGTTATAAATTAATGGATGTTGATGTGAAAGTCTATTGCTGACTACACAAACAAATTGTGTGGTAAGTTTAGTTACAATTTAAATAACATAACATTAATCTTTCTTATCTTGGTACCAGTCGTGAATTAAATTATACGTTAAATAAAGATCTTATTCTTTAGTAGTTGTCTTTAGTTTAATAACACACCAATAAACATTATTTAAAATATTCTTAACCAACATAGTAATAATTAAACAATTAAAAATGGATAAATAGACAACAGTTAACTAAGTGTTAACTCATTTTTTACTAATTACTTGAAAATTTAATTTAAGTTTTAAATAAAACTATAACAGAGGTCCGCCCGTGTTCTAGAACTGGAAATAATCGAAACATACTCGCAATTAACCCAACGGGTCGTAGTTGATTACATGATAAGCTAATCGTATATTAGACTTATTTATCAAATAAATTATGTTAACACACACACACGTATCATGACATCACAAATTCATATAAAACATGAAAAATTTGAAAACACACACAGTCAACTAATAAAAACCTCTAAATTCTACGTGCAACCAATCATCTCTGGATGTTGGCAACGTCAAATCAGGAACCCGAATCAAATAAAACGGATTAGGTCATCGCTTTACTTGAATGTGGCGGGTCATCTCAAGGCGCAATTTTCGTGGTCGTAGATTGAATGCAAAATTGGATGAGATCCTGCTGTATAAAATTGAGTTTTACTTGAGTTTTTATACTCCAGGATACGTCCGCAACGATTGAATGATAGTGATTGTAACATTTCGAACAATTTTTATGACTTCGACATCTCAAGAGGCAGTTTTACGGTTTTGATTGTTTATTGTGGATTTTATTGTTTGATGTAATCGACTTTGTGCAGTACAGTCTGGTTCTATGTTTAAAAAAAAACGTGTGGCACTCGGGGACTGCCGCGATAAAGCTATTGCATTTTTTTTTCTTTGTTATTAATTCAAGTTTTTTCTTTAATAAATTAATTCAATCTACCACTCTACCAGACTCGGACTAACTCGCCTATATAGTCTGTCTCTTACTATCGCGCACCGGCTACACCGATCTCGTCAGAGAGATGTGAATACGCAGTATGCGTTCTGTCCCGCTCTAACGCGTTAGGTTTTTTCGTTACGGAATTTCTGGATTCGGTCCCCACGCTCGAAGCCCGCGATAGAAGCTATGCAATAGCTTAAAAGTTCGCAATAAGGAGAAAAATATTTAAACTATTTTGGATTTAGAATTGGGAACATTCCCAACGTGTCGCGCGTGTTTATAGTATATATAAGTTGGTTGTATAATTGCGATGACCTTTAATTAAAATACGTGAGGTGAGTTATTATTATTGAAAGTGTATATCGTTTCTAAATAGTGCATAGTATTGTAATACAAAACATATACTTAATAGTTAACATAATTTTCACTTCCTTATAATATATATGGAAGTAAAAATGCTTCACGGAATTTATTTTAAATAAATGTTTTAATTTTTCTTAAATCCAAATAGGCCTAAACACACAAGCGACTCAACCAAACGAATTGTTACATGCATCAAACATTATATACACTGAAATTCTGTTTCGAGTTCCAATATATGTACCTCTAAAAAAACTTTACAAATGTCTAATGTCTACCAAATTTTTTTTCGTCAATGTATCTTTTTACGAAGTCAAAATCTTTAACATCTGTTTACAAGTGTTACTGCCTAATAACAAACTCTTTATAAGTGTAGACATCTAAACATTGTATTAATAAAAAGGTTTATTAGGCGGTTAAAAAGCCTTGTTTAAAATGCAATGCATGTTCTCCGCTAATAATGTAATATCACGCCACGCGTGGAAAATACCACTACGGAGTTGGAGGCGATGCTTCGTTTGCGATCTTATGAAAATTGACTCGACGAAAATCTAATTCAGTTCGGCTACGTGACTTCACTTTAAATAGATATGAATTAACTAACCAGTACAATAGCTTTGATATATAAGCGATGTTCAAGTTGCATTTTAAAATTGCTTTGTATAAGGCAGTGTAATAAGTATTGTTAAGATTATACATAAGTACCTATACATGGCATACGAAATTAGTATATACATTTTTTTTTGATATCATTACATTTGATAAGGTATGACTTATAAGTTAACATAATTTTTAGGAAAATGCTGCTCAGCCCTGCGATTCTGTAACTCACTTTTCGAACACCGCTGTGTGAGTTCGACAAGTGAGTTACAGAATCGCAGGGCAGTACTTATTTGGTAAATAAGTCTAAATTTCTACGATTAGCTTATGTCGCGTAATCAACTACAGCCCGTTTGGTTAAATGAGTTCGTATGTGTCGATCATTTCCAATTTTAGAACACGGGCGGACAACTGTTTTTTTAAAACTTAAACTGAGTTTTCATGCTTAACCGAAAAAATGGCGTAATATGTAGTTAATGGTTTATCTATAATATTGATCAATTTTAATTTGTAGTCATTACTATGTAGGTAAGAATATTTTAAATACTCTATATTTGTGTGTTATTAAACTACATACGACTACTAAGAAATACTTCTTAATTTAGCATAGCAGCGTGATAATAAGAAATCGCAGACGCTTCAGAGGTGGAACAGGGGTTCATGTGTCCAAAAGAAAGTATGCTGACGCATTGTTCCCGGCCTCCCCCAGCTTTATAAAACGGGACGAATTGGCCGATGTGAATGTGAATCCTTGCTGTGCCAAGGTCTATTCCACATCATTCGTGGCCGTAGAGGACCGTGAGTTTAACGGCTGAGGGAGCGTTCAAGTATTATAATTGTTATTAGTAGTTCAAGGAATATTGATCCCCCCCCCCGTAACGTTTTTCTGTACTCAATAGTAAAACGTTTCCTGACCACCCCGTGACTCTTTATAGCAAAAAGTTACCATTATGTGCTGAAAAGTCAAAAAATAATATTAACAATAACGCGTTATTCAATCCCCGCCCCGCATAGTATCGTTTTACAAAAGAACCCCACCCCCCTTCCCAAAATTCGTTACGTAATACTTGAACGCTCCCTGATCGCGTGGCTGGATACGGGCAAGGCTATTATGATACCGTGTCCTGCCTTGGGTGATTGCTGGTGGCGTCGTGGGTATGCACAGCAGCGTGTCCCACATAACCCTTCACCATCAGGCAACCGTGCCGCGGTACATGCGTAACGCATTTCCCCACGAAAAATAATAATGATACGAAATAACTAAGTCAAAAAATAGAGATGTGATATATAAAGCTTTTATGCAAACTAAATTGTATCAATATAATTACTATTATTAAAATCAGTTCAACATTTATTTCGAAATGAAGTATTAATTTAACACAACGCATACTAAAGCACATCAAGTTTCAACCGCTTAAAATATCAGTGTCATAAACGTTCTACATTTAAAAATTCGCTGTGTAAGAGCAAATTCTACAGATGTTGAGTCACAAAAGGCATTCACAGGCAAGTTGCACGTCGCCCCGATCAATTGCCTTGCTCAATACGACTGACCTTTCGGTCATTCAAAACTACTCGAATATTCACTGTAATCATATCCTGCCTCTATGATATCGGATAAAGGAGATTTACTGAATGGAGTTTTTCCCAATTGTTACAAATACTGGCGAGTGAGCGGCTTAGATAGGCGTTCGACCGATTTTGGCTATTGTAATATTATTCCAACTGTGATATTACTGAGGGTCTTATTAAGTCGTCCCTATACGAGAGAATTTTTGTTTTTGTTGCTTCTTTGGCAATTCTTTAGCCTGTTGACAATTTTCAGTGACTTTCTACTAACCGCCTTTTGGTGGACTTTATTTTGAGCTGTCTTTAATATTATTAAAGAGATATAAGCAATTTTTATTTGAAAATATAATTTAAGAAGTATAAAAAAACGTGGCGTAATAATTTTCTCCGAGCACTTAAGAGGGACGTTTCCCTCTTCGACATGACAGTCAATGCAACTTGTCGATAAAACAGAGCAAGCGCCAACTACGACGGTTTTACCGACGTTTGAACAGATATTCGTGTGGCGATTTTTTGTGACGGAGTGCGGGTGTCGGTTTTTTGTAACGGTGTGCGCGCGCATCGTAAAATTATACTCTCATTATTTTTCCCAACACGCCAAAAGAAGTATAACATCAAAAAATGGGATGTTTCTCACATAAGTTCCAATTAAAAGGTAAACTTATTTGGTCACACTTCAATAACAGGACGCGCAAGGTTGGTGGCTGTGGGGTCTAGGTCCTGTCATTGGTTTAATGCTTATCCATCGCCAAACACTGGCACCCTTTTGGACCCTGAATCACAACCCATTGCCATCAGTCTCCGCTTAGGAGTATATGTACTCCCCATAAGTGTTCCTGTGGCTTTGAAGTAAGCAGCATTGTTAAAAGAGTACAGGTCGTTTTTCTCGCCACGCTACGCTACTAATAACATTTTATATGCAATTATTAAAAGATTTAACAATACATACCGAAATATTCAAAAACAAATAAATAAATACTCTTTTATAAACAAACATACATTATACATCTATGTTTTACACTCTGTCTTCTGTTTTTAATAGTTGTTCATTTTACGTAATAATTAAACTATCTATTTTTAACTGTATGTAACTTTAACTTACGGTTAGTATTTACTCAGTTAATATTTCCGTAACACGAGAACCCTTAATCCAACTCGGAGCTGAAGTTAATAAAAATTTCGACGCACCATACTCCATTACTTTTTCAACTGTATTTTTCAATTTTAATTTCAACCCTACATTTTCCTTCCTGAGCACCTGAACGTAGTGAAGTGAACCTCACTATGTTGTATGGGAAAGCTCGCTTTCCTTTGTAGTAGGTCATTTTTCTGTTCCTTTCCAACGTTTGCCCCGTCGCTCGCAATAGCGTAAGCGATCCTGACTTCTTTGTTGGATTTTTGTTAACAAACCACAACTCTCATTTACATTATATATTTAACAAAGATGCGGTGTCGTGGGACACCAGGTAGGAACGAAGTTCCTTCGGCTAATGTAGAATTTACACAATTTGCAAATCTCTTAAAAGACTTGGGAAAAAAATACAAACATGAGGGAAGCAATACCACCTTTTCAACGGCTAAACAACGATAAACTCTCTTTCCTTAACTTTCGTATTATTTTTTTCTGCCATTTTTGGGAAGCGTGCACGCGTGAGTCCTCCTTGCCGACGAAACACAGACTAAAAAATATTGTGCAATACTCGCTTGTGCATACGACTGTCGCGCATGCGCACGTCTCATTTAACGGTTTTGTTCCACGGACTTTTTCTTACGGTTTTACTATCACATTTTTTTCAGTTCGGTCGCGCAGCAAAATCCCTATCTCCTCCAAGCCTGCCGTAAGGAACTTCGTTCCAAAAATGGCAACTAAAGAGAAGAGAAGGTTTACAATATGTGTATTTTGGCATATTTGTTGTACGGGTGTCCAAAATTGTCAAAACAGTATGGAAAGGAGTAAAAAGTTAAAATAAAATTAAGCGATATTAAAATTAAATTAAATTTAATGCACATACATACACCAGTTACTGGAAAAATACAGTGGAGATGGACTGGTCTTTCAATGAGAAAAAATAAAAAAACCGAAGGTGAAGCTGGTGAAAAAAGAGAGGTAGGCAGATAAAGAAGATGGGAGGACGATATAAAAAAGGTAGCGGGTCAAATGTGGATTCGAACCGTTAGAGAACTCTTGCAAGTTAAGGTAAATTAATAAAAAGTAACCACTAAAGAACGCCCAGATTGAATACGAGGAGTCCTTTGTCGATGGAAAAGCTGTAAATAAATAAATAACTGTTTACCGATGATAAATAAATAAATCGTTTATTTCCAAAGAAAGTGGTAAATTTAGAACGATTAATTATAAACATCCGCACAATCAGCCATATAAGAATAGGTATGCAAATGTCATATTAATGTTCATAATGTCATATAATAAGGACATTTACATGTCATTAAGTAAATATTATAATTTATGCACATTTGTATGTAAGCTATTCATCATAATCAGCATTAAAGGCTTTTTTTTATTTTAAACACTTTAAAAGTAGCAAGTATGTACATAGCTTGACTCTGTGGCACTCAAATCAGACCCTAATATATGATTTTGACATCAACATCATCCAACGGAAAAGATCTCCATGAACTCTATATGACATTAATTTTCCAGCAACATAGTGATAGATTGGGTCACCGAAATAGAATATATTGAATATAATACATATATAGAATACAGTCAAAACCGTTTACGGCGACATCGTTTAGAACAACATACCGTTTAAATTGACCAAAATCAATCCGTCTGAATTCTATTGTATTAGGTACTAAATAACAACGTCATCGGCTGTTACGACTATCGGTTTTTACGACCAAATAAGAGTACCTTCGATGACGTAATAACAATTTTTGATTGTATATTAAAATCATTTTGAACGTTGCCATAATATTAAAGTGGCGGTACCGGTACTGATGGCATGGAATTTTAATTATGACATACATTTGTAATACTCTAATACAAATATTCAACCGATATGAAATTTTCTTAGTAACTTGCTCGTCCCGGAAAAGAATGCATAAAAATTTCACTAGGAATTTTTTTCAGTCTTATTCTACTTTATACCATATTATTATTAAATAGTATGTAATAGTAGTTCATATTATGAATATTATAGTTCCTACAGTAAAACTTTATTAGATTCAGGTATGACAGATTAGTTTCCTAAAATGTGAAATTAAAAAAATAATTCCCGAATGCTTGGAATTTTTCTTGGGATAAAAGGGGACGCTTTAGCTAGTTACATCATGACACATGGCTTTCATAAGTTTTCTTACAGAGCCCAATGTCCCTAATTAGACATCCCTAAGAGTTATGATACGCCATTTTCGGAAATTAGAATTTTTCCGCTTAATACATTTTAAGAATTACCTAAAATTTTTTGCCAGAGTTGGCGTTGTGGGACTCTCGACCTTGTATATGTTAATTCCCGGAACCTATGATTTTTTTCATAAAAAAAAAGATATGTATATTATGGAACATAAGATACAGTATTTGATATGATCACTTATTCCACGTAATTAAATTTGAAACGGTAGACATCCCTACTCATCGGCAAAGAAGACAGAGGGTGTAGGCCGAGAGAAAAAGCCGGAGCATTCTATATTATGTTCCTTAAACACTGACCCCTAGAGTGAAGGAAAACATCGAGAGAAATCCGTCAAACGACTAACCTACATGTCTATATTGATTGAAGACATTTTCCTTTAAATGAATTATGAAATGCCAAGACTCAGTATTGCACGACCGACCAGTGGCCGTGTATTTAGGTACGTACGAACCTCTTACAAATAATAGACTGAAGTTTAGATCAAAGCAACCTTAAATTTAAGCATTTCAAAAATCAAAATACAAGAACCCTATTAGAGCGATAAGAATGGGTGCTATATAGTGTAGAAGCACTCAGGTAAAAAGGTTTTATTTAGAGTTTTCCGATTTTTGTGAGAACATGTATCACAGAGCAAGCTGAAGGTTA
Organism: Pieris melete; assembly: GCA_963693345.1. Taxonomy (NCBI): domain Eukaryota; kingdom Metazoa; phylum Arthropoda; class Insecta; order Lepidoptera; family Pieridae; genus Pieris; species Pieris melete. The sequence continues at coordinate 1,404,652 of CAVNZK010000043.1, read as the reverse complement.
ATTGTCTACGTGTGTTTTGAGTAGAATAAATACGTCACGTTCAAGCGTTATCTGAACAGGAATACACATTTAAGTTAAATATGAGTGCTTCTATGTAATGTGTTTTGTTGAATCTTATTTATATCTAACTATATTTATCTTTAAAATATGTAAATAAATGCTTGTCGTTCAAGGCAGAACATTTCATTACTGACATAATTTTTTTAAATTTGGAACAGAAATTTCAGAGTATTCGTCATTTGAACAGATTATTCCAAATTCAAATAACCACAAATTATTTCCATTACATATTTTGAGTGCTTTATAGGCGTGGTCAGTTCAAGTTGACAGATAACTAAGAACATTATGATAAGTTTATGCTATCTAAACTCCATCTGTTGTCGTGAAGTTGGTACTTCCGGGATTTTTGTGATGCCTAGAAAACATGCGTTCATGCTTCAAATAATGCAACCAACATTTATATATTAGTTATAGTATAGAGATACTAGATATTAAGCTGTATCTGCTGTATAAATATTTAATCACCTTCCTAGAAGTAATAGATCACCGCCGTGTAATGCTTTCAAGGGGAAGGTTATTAAATTTTTAAAGTCAATGTGATTTTATAGCGTGGGCGAGTATTTGGCCCATAAGTTTGACAACAATTAATTATAAGTAGCTTGACTTATTATTATGTCAGATGTTCTTATTACGTAATATGACTTAATGTGACATTTGCATGCCTATTTTTGTGTGGGTGAATGTGCGGATTTTTATAATTGATAAATGTACCACTTTCTTGCAAACAAATGATTTATTATTATTATAGAGAAAACAAACAAGAAAGTATCATTTCGTGTAATTAATAACAGAAATAAAGGGGACCGGGATTCGGGACAGTCGAATTTCAAGGGTCAAAGTACTCGATCGTGTTAGAAAACCAATCTCGATGATTAGCCTTAGAGAGGCCGAACGTGTGCACAGACCGCAGAAAAACGACTACGAACTTTCATTTACTACCGCCTCTACCCCGTCCAGATTTCAAATTGACCTCAAATTGGATTTTTAAACCTTTTATTTTTATTAGTACTCGAAAATTCCTGCATTTTTACGTAGATTTTTACGAGTATTTCGATGCATCGGCCATTAACTTCAAGTTTGCTGGCGTTCCTTTTTTAAATCTTGATCGGAGCAGTCCAGTTATTTTTAATTTCTCACATTTTAAGAATGCATGCTTCGATACACATTTATAAATGATTTTCTATAATATAGAGTATTGTTCTACTGAAATGCCAGCGTACTATTTTCCTTTATTATTTAGTGAATGTTAATAGAGTAAGATTGAGATTATTGTGTAAATGCTCTCCGTGGACATATTTGTCAACAATTGTTAATGACAGGTCTTTTGGAGATAGAAGTTCCAAATTTTAATACGCGTGGAGCTGAAGCTTTTAATAAAACAATCGTACCATAAACAAGCTGCCAATACTATAGCCATTAAGTAGATTTGGGATTTTAGATAAAAATCTTATTAAGAAAATGAATGAGTCATGACCTTTGTTTTTGTTTTTCAATAAGAAAGCTTTTTATTTATTAAAACTTCGTTGCGTACACAAATATAATACTACATACATAATTAAATGAAAAGTAGGGCAACTGGCGGCCTTATCGCTTTCGAGCGATCACTTCCAGACAACCAATGTGATTTTTACACGCAGCTTATTTTGTGCAACTCATACAGTTTGCGTAGTTGTAGCTGGTTTTACAAGCTCAAATCGTTCTAGCTCGAATGTAATTATAGGAAGTACTGTAAGCTATTTATAGCATATGCAGGGGCCATTAGTCGAAGATTTCCAGATTACACGGAGAATTATGCAAAGCATTTGATTTACGTTGTGTTATCGCTGTCAGAAGTAGCTGAGCCAATAATATAATTAATTCCTATAATTACGTAAATTTTCACCGTTTAGTACGACTTTAGATGATCGATTTATTAAGTATTAAAATTACTTAACAGCGGACCCGGCGAACTTCGTTCCGCCTAACAGTCTAATAATATCGTGTTAACTTTAGTTAAACTTAATTTAGGATTTCATTTAATATATAAGGTAATAACATTAATAAAAAGTTTTTGCAAATACAGAAATATCTAATATCCTCTTCTCTCTAGCGCCAATTATAATAATAATAATTTATTTTCTCCCAAATAACATTTACAACAAACAACAAGATTACAGTTGAGAAGGCATTGGGAGACTGGTTTCCAAACTAGGTAAGAACCTGTGATATGGATTTCATTCCACAGCAAAGTCATATTGAGTGGTTACAAAAAGTACATACATATATGGGTAGGCAAACAAATTTAACATTTTAAATAAAGAAAGAAAAACAAAACAGTCAACTAATTAGAAGTTAGTACAAATAAAGTTGTATGGGCGTATGTGAGGGTGTGCGTATGTGTGTGCGTATGTGTGTGCGTATGTGTGTGTATGTGTGTGTATATTGCGATACTGCATGTTAAAGCACTTTCTGATATACAACATTTTTGTTTTGTTATCCGGCGCAAGAACAAACTGGTAGGTTTCTTTTATATGCGTAATTTTGTCAACAGTTGGCACCACATGCTGTTTGCATTCGTAAAATTAATTAATTTTTGTTCGATAACTTACCCGATATTTTATTACTTATTCTGCTATTCGGAGCGAAGAAGAATCCTCTAAAAAAGAGATGACTAAGGTCGGTCTTGATCGGTCGGTCGGTCTGATCTTGAGTTATTAGTGGTGTGACTGACACGACATTGTTTTATATATTTATAGAAGATTAGATTGATATTTTTACTTTCTTATTTTTTTTAAATAAATGTTTTCTAGATAATTCCCCGACTATGTAGTCGTCGGAGGTATTAAATAGCTTACGTAAATGGTATTGGTAACCCGAATGATTAAACACTACAACCTATTTCTTTTAACAATTTGTATGACCCTTATAGCAAATCCTAAAAAGATGCCTCTTAACCTAATATTGAACATTTTTTCCTTTAAATTACTTTCTTATTAAAAACAGATTTGCAAAAATAGCTAACGAATATTTTAAGGATTTTCAAATAGTCTAAAAGTCCTAGGGTACTAGATTAGAAATAATAATACAGAGGTGATTTAAACCCGTACGGGACTCGAACCCCGCACTCACAACTTAAACTCAGATTGCTTTAATTTCTGTCATATGTTTATACACAAGAAGATGATCAGTCTTCTGTGTCTGAAACATTCTTGGGTCATAACTATACTGGTGTCACGATATTAAACTTTCTAGTGCGGGCAGGTGTTTATTATTATTCACATTATTGTTATGATAATACAATACAATAGTGAGTTGTCTATAATAACTCGAAAAATAGTTTTTCGTGGTATTAACAAAGAACGTCGGTCGAACGAAAACATTTTTTACCAACGCAGCCTTAACGATTTATATGATTGAGTTCTCGAGAAATCTTGTAGAGCTTGACCTACAGAGTAGACAGCGACATATGTCTAAATTTTAGATTATATTCAAGTCCACGGCTATTATTGATTATTATTTATGTTTTAAGGTTGCCCGTGCGAACCCAGGGCGGGTTGCTAGTCGGATATTATAAAAGTGTTATCATGTAAGTAATGAACCGTCTACCAAAAAACGTTTTGAATTTTGGGACCGCATAAGTGATAGTGTGTGAACTAATTGCACACATAGAATAAATACATTCCATTCCAAGCTAAACTTATCTTACTATAAAAATTACATTCTTAATATATTATTATATAATTTTAACATAGTATTTTTAAGATATGTCCTTTTTAGGTGAATATATATTAAAATTAAGCTTAGAGCGAGTTTTTGTTGAACAAACAATATTGTCTGAAGAGACGTGAATGTGGGAAAAGTTTTCATGGAACTTTTCATTTACACCTGTTGCAAGTGCCTTTGTTGTATGGTCGTTTGTGTATTAGGATAAAAATCTGCGTTCTTTCTTATTTTTATGCTTTTTTTTTTATATATAATAGGGGGGCAAACGAGCTTGCGGGACCTAAAAGGGCAGTCTACGCAGCCCATAGACACCCATTTTTAGTGCGTTGCCGGCCTTTGAGGGAGGAGTAGGCTCGCTTTTTGAACATTTGGAGGTCGTATCTCTGAGGGAAGACCCCCCCCCGGGAGCCGATCCACAGTTCGCTAGTTCGCAAAAGAAAATGCCTTGTGAAGCGGACTGTGGAGGACTTCCAGCCATCAAGATGACGCTGGTGAAATTTAGAGGTCGTTCGGCTCGTACGGTGTTGAAAAGAGGCAGGAGGGATCAACCCAAACAATTCTTCCGAACACTCTCCGTAATATACTTTGATTATAATTTAAAAAACTAGAGAGACGATGACGACGAGCGCGATGAAAATGTAAGTGCGTGCTGTATTGGCTTGCGATTCAGTAAATCACTTTGGCATTCTGATAAGGAAGGAGGTTATAGTTTATCAGAATGCCAAATCGTATAATGACTGCTTTACGACTGATTTGAGCGCGACCGCCGCTGCGAAAACCGCTGTGTGAGTTCGAAAAGTGAGTTACAGAATCGCAAGGCAGTTTCATTGTTAATTGTTTAAAGCTTAGGTTTCAGACCAATGTAAGACACAATAATTGTTTGCGTTTCTTAAAAACTGTGCTAGAAATCCCTTAAAGTGAAAGTCGTTCGTTGAAAAATTGTTAACTGGTGGATTTCATATTGAATTGTAATTGGACGCTATCTATTTACGACCACTACCTGTTATTATGTAAAATAGCTCAAACAATAAAGTAAACGTTTCGTTTTAGGCATATACATTATGTAGGATAGAAATGTAACTAGCGTATGTTGCAGTATGTTATTTGAGTAACCTAATTATGATTTTCATTATTACAGTGTTTGTATATTAATTTTACTCATTATATATTTATCATAGGTAAGCATTTTTTTGTTACAGCTATCTGTATCAGCCTTGTTTTAGGTCTGGGCCTCAGATTCTGTATCTGTTCCATTATCATTTGTTAATGTAATCGGTGATACGTGATCATCCTGTGCCTGACACGCGCCGTCTACTTTTTAGGTCTAAGGCAAGCCGGTTTACTCACGATGTTTTTCTTCATTCGCGCGAATGTTTATTGAGCACATAAAAGGCCATTGGTGCACAGCCGGGGATCGAACCTACGACCTCAGGGACACTACTCCTAAAACTAACAATGCCATGCCAAAAGGCAACATAACAGATATACTCGTGTCGCTATAGGGAAAAAGCCGGCGTAAAAAACTCTCGGTACTCTTTTAAAATATCAAATCATCAAACAACACTTATTTTAAAACAAATATCGCAAATTAATTAGAAGTAGCCTGTCTAGCACTAGTCACAGGCCCTTTTATCAACTAGATAATCAGTCACATTTTATTTAATTGATATTTTTATCTCTAACAGTAAGTGATCTGTCTTCGGTGCCTCGATAAATTATTTAGTTTTGTCGGTACAAATTTGGCCTATAGCAGAACCTAAGCCTTATAAGCTTAATAGTGCAGATAAAACAAAAAACATCTCTTCTCAAGCCGGAGTCCGAACTTACAACACACCGAATTTCAGTTAAAAAATTATAACTGAGAATTTATTAAATACATAAATGGTTTTAGAAGTATCTCGAGCTATTGAGATGGACTGAATTGTGTTCCACAGTAGGATTTATCACAACAATTCCTGTTATTCTGATGTAAGCTGTATTACTTAATAGAAACAATCCTTTACAGATGGTTAGATTTCTCAGTATTGAGAATACCACGGTAAAATGAAAAAAGGATAAAGACAGCGTAAATCATAAAATACTTACAGATACCGGCAAACTTCTTGAGCATTAAACAAGGGAGTGAGGGAAAGTTTGGACATCGTACTCAAACGCGGGACATAAACGTCAACTGATTTACCAATTACGCTTAAATCGCTTCTGCGTAGGCAAAGACATTTGTTCAAGATGTTTGCCGATATCTGTATCTATCTTACGATTTTATCGTTACAAAAACAATAGTCCCTACCGAAATGTATAATATAGCGTTCTATATGGGAAATTATGTTGACCTAAAAATTTAATTCGGTGAAATAAACCACCCAAACAAAGGCGGTACCTCCATCTAGCGTAAAAGTTCAAAAACATTCGCAGGTCAGCGTTCTTTGTTTTGCAAGCTGTTTCGATTGACGCATAAAAGTACAATAAAAATTCTAAACCTAGTTTTACCTTTCAAACTCGCGATTCGAAATTGTTCTCTTATTTTTGCAGGAAGCAATGATAGTTTTATATTTTTACCGAGTGCTTCGCTTCCGTTAAAAGTTTGCACGTCGATGTTAATAGAATTTAGATTTATTTTACTTTCAACCGCGTTTCGATTTATGTATATATATACAACTGGGTAACTAATTTTAGTCATCTAAACTGCTTAATCTATATGTGAAAATAAAAAAATAAATCAGTGGCACTACCTATTTAGGTCTGGTCTCAGATTTTTGAATCTGTCTCATGATCATTCTTCAATCTAATAGGCAAGAAGGTGATCAGCCTCCGGTTCCTTACACACGCCGTCGTCTTTTTGCTTCTAAGACATGTCGGATTTCTTTCACCGTTCGAGCGAATGTTAATCTATACTTGATGCTTAATATCTCTTGATACCCAAAGAGTTTTTTTGTATTTTTATTATTTTATAAAACATCTACTAAAATTCAATAGTTTTTCGTGTCTCAAAAGTTGAATATCACAGCGATCACACATATTATTGCTTTCTAAAGAGAACATACACTTTGAAGTAGGCCGAAAATTTAATGATTAATTAAACAATTTATGTCAATTTCCTGCGTAAACACAAACGTAATTAATACATATAATTATTCAGATTGCACCCTCATTACTTTTATGTCCCTCCTAGCACATCTGCGTTTCAATGCAAGTTAATGCAACAGTAATATTCCTTCCACTACAATACATAATGGTTTCCTGATGGCCTTTGTGATAGCATTTCAGTGCAAATACTAAATGTTTAATTGTAATTGAATATTCTCTCTCATATATCTTAGACATTTCATTAAAGATATATTAGAGCCAGGTAGATGTTCTCTGAGTTCGTGCGTTCTAACCCTGGCTGTGTCGACGATTTCTTTTGCGCAATTCGCATCTCTCACAGTTAGAAAACGTCTTTAAAAATTTGGCAAGTTTTCGGATAAAATTGATTGTAACTCTCTATTCTGAATCTGAGGGTTAGACCTAAACATTCATTACCTACTTGTGTATAAAGAAGTATTTAGTATATATGTATTTATTGCATGTGAATGGCATGGTATGTTGAACAATTTTGTGTTCATAATACGTGGGTAACACTGAACATGTTTAGAACTGGCCAGTGAGAAACATTGCTTATGAAAACTTTTATGAAAACTATTAACCTAATGTAGTATATTGCATTCATTTGTCATTAGTCATTTTTTTTTTAATTTTTTCGAACTGAGCGTTTCTTAACACGTTAAACGCCAATAGAAAAAAACAAAAATCGTAAAAAAACTTTTTTGCTGATAATATATGTATAGAAAATTAGTTTTATTAAATTCTGCCCATGGGTTACATAGTTACAGCCAAATATATAACTGAGGTCACCGGTGCACCCCATGGCGCACAAATACAGAAAATACATTTTCCGTTACCATGCGCCGTGCCGCCCACCCCGCCGGCCACCCGCTATTCACTTCGACAGTGTTAGTGCGCTCGCGCCTGCGACGATTGCCTCTGCTTTGCTCTTTCTATTAGTTTCCTACTAAATTTGGTTTCGCTACATAACGAACTTAACTTAGGTTGCGTTAATAATGTACGAGATCCTTAGGTATTGGCTTAGCTATGGAGGAATTAGAATTTACAAATCAACGCGTTAGCATATTATTTTACAACAAACCCTTTGAGAAACAATGATTGCCACTCAGAATCAGATAGCGAACAGATGCTAATACCGAAAATAAAAAGACGTTAGGTTATACATACTTACTTGCAACTGACAACTGGTATACAAGCTTAGAACTAGGTTATTGGAGAAACAAACCCATTTAATTGGCACTTTGCGAAAAAACAAGAGGGTTAGGCTGTTCTAGAATTCAGAACTGTAGAAAGGTAAAATAATGGCTGTGGAGAATGAAGATGGAGTAACGGTGTTGAAATGGAAGGATAAGAGGGACGTGCTTTTGCTTTCGACAAATTTGCTGTGGTAGAGTAAAAAGGCAAACAGATTCGGAAGCCGAAGATCATATTGGATCATAATAAATCCGAAGGGTCTGTAGATATGAGTGACCAAATAGGTGTCTATTCTTCGGCATTGCAGAGAACCGTAAAATGGGCGGTTTAAAAAAAATCGTAATCATCGTAAAATGACTGTAAAACGGTTTGGGCTTAGGTTGACATAATTGTGAACCCTGTATGCATGTTTTGTTCTTGTTTTTCTTTCTGACATCTTTTCTCATCAAGTTTTACTGTATTATTTGACAAAATCAAGTCTAAATATTAATATTTCTAAGGGTTGGGTTGTTGTAAGGCGTGCACTTGTGGATTTTCCGAACTTTTTTACACTTTGCAATTTCCTAGTTTTACTAAAGATAAATTTTATTTTTCAGTAATATTGGTACACAACACAACACACCATACCTTCTGCTAAGTTTTGTTTAAAAATTAAAGACTGAATTGAGTTAAATATCCAACATTTTTGGAACGAAGTTTTATTTTTGCTTCTTTTTTAAAATCTTTCGATTTTTTCAACGTACTATCTAGGTACATTTGTCCCAATGGTAAGTATTGTTCTACGGCGCCGTGCCGGTCACATAGTACTTTAAAATCAACAGTGGGTATGGTAGACGACGAGAAAAAACGGTTTGAATATGTCTTTAACTTGAGGTCACCGGTGACCCCCATGGCGCTATGATAGAGGAATGATGAGGTCACCGGTGACCCCCATGGCGTTAAACGTGTTAAGGCAGTTTTTGGTGCACACCACCACTATGTGGAACCAGCTGCCCATTGAAGTATTTCCGAGCGGCTGTACGGCGACCCCATTGGGCAAGGGTAACCAAAGGTGCACAAAACTCTGTTCTATCAAAAGACGTCACGTTACCCATTTTACGCTTGTTTAGTTTTTAGTGTAATTACTTAAGTGGAACTAAATTCAAATTTCCCGAGTTGTTCCATATATAAGTATAAAAAGTCTGTAATTCATCCAGAAATCAAACATAAAATTCATTGTGGTATGAACTTTAACATTCGATTAATCCACGGAAGAACAAAATACGAAATCATCGCTATATTCTTCCAATACATTGGCTTCATACAAAACGGTAAAAGTCTAAACGGAAAATTTATTCAATAATACAGAAGACAAGATTAACTGAGCTTGATAACGCTTCACTTGATCCGAACTCATCGGGGTGGTATTGCTTTTTTGAGCCTGAGATTTTTGTGCAAACATCTCTTTTTGGAACGGCCTTGATATAATGTATTATTTATGATTAAACTTTCTCATTTCAAACTAGAAATATTATTATTTTAATGGTAGCACAATATATAACACTTTTCATTGCCTTTATATTTATTTTTCCTTACAGCTGTTAACTAGAAAATTTCAAGAAAAAAACTTTTTAACCGGATTAAAGTTATGTATTAGTTATTTATCCGAAGTTGTGGTCACCGTGACCACGCACGCTGTAAAGCACGCGAAACGTCGGATAAATTTAAAATTATGTTAAATATGTAAATTTATAATAAAACATAACTTTAATCCGGTTAAAAAGTTTTTTCTTTAAATGTGTAAAGGTTATGTCAATAAAACACAATACTATAGAAAATTTCACTGAATTATATTAATTTCACTGTTTTTTTGCAAAGTTTTAAATAAATGAATATATTAACATTATTAAATTTGTATACTGAACAATAATTTTTCATAATGATGACATAATAATCATATCCCTTAATCTACTTATATCACGTAGATGATTAGTCTACGTATAGTGCCACCCAAATCAATTTTTTTTTCGCCGGGTATCGAACATAGCTTCGAGCGCGTTACATTTTCGATTAACGTTTTAGGCCTAATCTTAGTTTAAATTATATCATATTAAAAAATAATTACGTGATAATCCTAATTTAAATACAAATTTGTATAATGATATAAATACGCAACATATTTTTTAAAGAATATACAGAATTAATTTACTATATAAATCCCAAACAATATCAAAAATCGCTGCACAAAGTTTGATCGTGGAGATTCGATATTACAATCATGGTTCTTGAAATTGCGGAACGAATCTCAATCGACTTATGTAGAGTTCGCAAAAGTATAATAATATTATTGTGTATGAATTTTCCTATTACTTTATAAATCTCAATAGTGATTAAGAATGTTTTTTGTTCCTTTAAGTCCTAAATACGTTTATTCGATATAAAATATAAAATCAAAGACGAAGATGAATGTATTTATAAAGGACACGAGTTAGTTTAGCGTCGGAACATTGTTTGTTGCATTCGTGAGCTCAGTTACGTAGCTTTGTTTGTTCTTAAAATTACTCAGGGCCTTCCAGAGGTGGATTGTTGTTCATTACATCACTCCTCGTCCAAGTTTCGATCGTGTTTGCGTTTCGCCGCCGCACATCGCATACGTTTTGTTTTATACGCTAACTGCAAAACACTTTACAAACTACGCTTCAAAAGTAGAACGCCAAACTATAAACGGAAATGGTGAATTACCGTGCAAATTCCTCTTAACTCGTTGCGAACAGCCGATTGAAAAATTAACATGCATATTTGAAAATGGAATTTTTATCACAAGTGATCGCAAAGTTTTATCTCTGGCAACAAAGTCCCGATATATTTAACACGTCTATCGCATCGCATCTGTTGAATAAACAATGTAAAGCGACTGATAGCTGTGTCCAGGACAAAGTAAGAAAATAAAGTGCACGAGTTCCATAAGATTATATACTAAGGCAGTAACTCAACTTCGTATCACATCATATATTCGAAAGATTCTAACTTTAACTTAGACTTTTTAATGGGATCTTTTTAGTGTGATGATACAACAATTGCTATACCTAGGTAACACTGAAAATGTTTAGGAAATGAAAAACGGCTTAATGTAGAAAGTTGCCAATACTTTTATTGTTTTTTGAAGTAAGCTCCGTTCACATCGTCGCATTCGATGGAACCACTGAGAAAAGCAGTGGACCCATACTTCCTTAGGGGTCTCTTCTATGACTTTTTAGTACGCTTTCACCGCATCTTCAGGGCTTGAAAAGCGAATACCTCTAATTTTATCTTTAGTTTTGGGTTCATAGCTTTCATCACCTGTGACGATGTCCAATACAACATTTGAGTTGTTGAGTTACCGCCGTTGAACTACATTTGATGACACCAGTCCATGATAAAGTGTTTCTGGTCGTCGGTTAAAGTAGGTATGGGGAATCCATCTGGTACAAAGCTTCCTGACGCCTAAATTTTCATGAAAGTAATATATTCACAAAAGCAAAGGACAAATGAATGCAATAATATACTACACTAGCTGACCTAGCAAACATCGTTTTGCCATGTATATCATTTATAATAAAAAAATACTGGTTGATCGTAGAGGGGTGAGGGTTAGGGGTTGTATGTATCTTTTATTGCTGTATCATAAAAAAAAAGTAATTAAAAATTTTGTCTAAAAAATAAAGTTTAGGGGTGTACTACCCCTAACATTTAGGGGGATGAAAAATAGATGTTGGCCGATTCTCATAGATACCGGATAAGCACAAAAAATTTCATCAAAATCGGTCAAGCCGTTTCGGAGGAGTATGGCAACGAAAACTGTGACACGAGAATTTTATATATTAATCCAATATATAAAATTCTCCAAAGAGGTTACCAAAGAGTTCTAAAATTGAAATTCAAAAAAGTTTCTTAAGCAATGTTTCCAACTGGCCAATTCTAAACATTTTCAGTGTTACCCACGTACATGGCATTGAAATTATTTGAATGACACTCACGCACATCAAAAAAATTGCTTTTATTTATTTTTTATAGGATAAGGGCAAGGGTTAATGACAATCGCTTATACGCGTACTAACTTCCATTTACGAGAAACGTGATGTCAACATTTAGGCAGGAAAAAATAAACAATGTATGATTTGAACAAAAAAATAGTGCGTGGAACTCCACGCGGAAGAAGTGAAACTTCATAATGTGGAAATAAATAAAAGAATAAACAAACTTTATTAATATTGCTTACAATTCAAAATTTATTGCATCTCAATTGATATTCACATGAGACGTACCTTGAAATAACCTTAAATTCGTCGCATTGTCCGTAGGATTGTTTTCACCAATTTTTTACAATTATTATCCACTAAATTTGAAACTAAAAAAAACAAGTAAATGAAATATATAATATTATAAATCGTCGTTTATTGCAACCTTTTTAGAAGTCGCATTAGACGGTTTATTTCATCTAACAAATATAATATTGTGTTAGCTCGACATTGGCGCCATCTATTGTAACAAATTCACATTAATATATGTATAAAAAGTTTTGTTGCAATAAAGTATAATTTACGACAGTTTCACTACATTTTTCTAGATTTTGCATACTGTAGCTTGACCGATCATCGCACCCTTTGTAAAATGCAGATAGCCGATCCGTTGAGCAATATCCGAGAAAATTTTACAGCCTTTCCTTATTTTCACAACGGAAATGGAATAATAATATAAATATTGATTCGATATGATCCGGAAATGTTTTATTATTAACCACGTTTTTACCTTTTCAATATACGGAAGTAATAGGTATTATTGTGTCGTAAATATATTTTATTTAATCTTAAGTTCGACGTTGTTTTTTGGGGAGAGGTTTTCATGAAACTACTTGGTTAAAATCAAAGTGACTGATTTTATTGGGAAAGTTTTTTTTAATCTCATGGGCACGTTACAGACAAGATCAGGAGGCATGATCTAACACGACTAATAATAAAGCCTGTTTAATTTCCAATCATGTCAAAAAAAATATATTTTACAGCTTCGATTTTATACATTATTTATATATTGTTATCCTATATCTTAGCTACAGTCGATCGGAACCCCATCATGGGTAAAGGCCTCCTCCAGCTTTTTCCAACTGACTCTGTCTGTGGCTTTCATTCTCCATTCGCTTCCTGCTACCGCTTCTATTTCTTCTATCCACCTTTTTTGGTGCGCCCTTTTCTTCTTCTTCCCTTTGGTCCTTTCCATGCAAGCTACTACTAAAAATCACAAATCACAAATCACAAATCACAAGTGTACATTGTGTTACCTACGTGAATAAATGATTTTTGAATTGAATTGAAAAAACATAAAGGATGGGCCTGCGACGTAATAATGATTACTATGATATTTTTATAAACACCGATTCCTGGAAATACTGGCTACCTTAACGAACCATATTATATATAAACCATAGGATAATTACTTTAAGCCATTGTCGCATAGTTAGCGCCTGTTACCCAAAAAATTAAGACGCGTGTGATCCAAATATATCGTAAAAACCTCTCAAACAGACGTTAGCTAAGTAGGTTATGTCCGTTATCCCAAGGGAGCTTTGAGGCATTCCCATAAATGGACACCCCACTTAAGACATTGCCTGATTGATGGACAAACTACGTGGGACTTTACAGACTTCCTACTGTCAAATGAACTTACATCTTTTAAAGAAAACACTTCTTTAATGGATTGAAGCTATGTATTATTTATTATAAACTTATAATTATTTTACATAATTAAAATTATGTAATTATAAGTTTATAATAATACATAACTTCAATCGGTTTAAAAATTGTTTTATTTAAATGTGTAAAAGTTATGTTAATAAAAGACAATACTATGAACTTACATCTTACAACTAGCGTGCATTAAATCGTGGTCTTTCAATTTATAATAGACTTCAAAAAAGGACGTTATCATATTGACCTGTATGTGATAATGATTTGTAATATTTGATTATAATGATCTGTTGAGGCTGTCAAACACTTGCTAGAGAGGCGGCCAAACATAAGAAAAAATAATAAAAAGGAAAGAAGAATGTATGCAAATTATAACTAATGTTGCCTCGTGCGGCAACGGCAAAGGTGCGGATAGCGAGTAAGTGTAACATACACTTAATCCAAATATTTCTCGGTAACTAATTTTAGTTAAATTTGACTTTGAATAGTCATAAATCAACTATCAAAAAGCTAAATAAACTATCCCCGCTATTCATAGCTAATTATATAATTCTATAATAACCAGGAAATGTATACAACATTGTAAGAAACAATTGCATTAAATCTACCCTTTGAAATCAGAATTATTTTTACAATCCAATGAAAAAGCCTTTACAGACTTTAAATGTTTGAATTCAATGTCAAAAGTGCAAAAATTGAATGGAATATAAATATTTTTTATAAAAGTTGCATTATTTAAACACGGTGACATCAAAAGCCTCGCTTCAAGCTGTGATACAAGTGCGCATCAAGCGATCGTGTCACGCCCCACTTCCACGTTGAATAAATCCAACAAATCGGCCTCATATAAAAATTATGCCTAACATAGTAAAGGAACATAGGAAGGTTCAAATCTTTTAATATATATACATTTACGTATTTTATTTTATGTTTAGTGAGTATTTTTAGTAGTTGTTTGGGCACTGGAAGAAACTGGTTTTTTGACTTCATTTAAGATCAATAAGATTTAATAACATAACTTTCACACATTTCACCGTGGTTTCACAAGTCACCGTGACCACGCACGATGTAAAGCACGCGAAACGTCGGTTAAATAAAAAATAATTGTAAATACATAACTTCAATCCGGTAAAAAATTGTTTTATTATCAAAACATTTAATAAGATTAAATCTTATTTTTCTCCTTTCATAATGTTTAATAGACTAAAATTTCAAGTTATCTAAAGCGTTTAGAAAGAAATATTACTATTATATTATACCTATTCCTTAAATTTAGATGAAATTATAAAAGCCTAGCAAAATCTACTTGAAATATCTGTAGTTTATTAGCTACGAGTTTTTAATTCTAGAAATTGTTTCAAAGCACATTGCTACACATTTTAATTCCTCTATGTTTTCAACTTTGTATATTTAAAGCGAACACAGGTGTTGTTAACAGGCGTCGTTGAACGGAAATTGCCGTCGGTCTGAGGAGTGGTGTAGCCCCAGGCTTAATTGTTGGACACAGAAAACAATTAACACTTGATGGTACTTACCGACTTTGATGGATGGGTAAAACACTCTACTTGAATGCTTTAAGTTCATTAAAGAAATCAGGTAGGAATTACACAGGGAATACGTTCCATTTTTAAATTCTTTACTTGTTCAACCGGAAGTGCAAGAAGAACATTTTTAATTTCCTGCGTATTTAGTCTATGCAAGCTTATAGTCTTGGTTGTCATTATCTGTTATTGGGATTGGCTCTGGAAAGGTCATTAAGAATATCCTATAAAAAAGCAGACGAATTAGTTAGTTACATACTTATATTACTTATTTTACATACCGTAACGATACAAACGTCACCACAGTTTAGAAGTCAAAACTTTTTCCGGGTATGCTAATGTTTGTATTATGCGACATGATTAGGCATAAATATATCTATAATATACGCCAAAGAAAACTGTCTGCCGTCATAGCCAAGCATAACTATGTATCCGTGGTTCCACTTGAGTATGAGTATTTAGGTTTAGGGTCATATACCTAAAGGTATAAATCCTAAAGAGCTTGTTTTGTTATTGAAGAGCTGGGAACCCAGGCACAGGTGTTTTTACTTAAAAGCGTTCCCAAATCTTACACATTGTAATGCATTTTTATAATTAATAAACACATTTTTGTGTACCTTTTCTACAGTTTGGATCGACACCTGGTTTGCCCCCCCCCCCCCCTTCTTGTAAACAAAAGTAAGCAAAGCTCTCAAAAATAATAGTACATAATTTTTTGTAGGAATCCTCGATAATGCACTTCGTTTCCAAGCATAGGCAATGTGTGGGTAAAATGTGTAAAAAAGTAAATAATAATTACTGTTGACGTAATCACCAAATAAAAAAATCAAAGAAATAGTGCTTTCGTAATACTTGAACCCACCCCCTTTAGCCAGATTTAAAAAAAAACAAACATATGATGATTTTGACTTATTTACCAAGGAATTAATACATTCAACACAAACAGAAACAACTCCAGGTAAACAAGAACAATGGTGCGCTTAGCAAAATTGATAGTAAGGCAAATGGATTCCTACCTAGTCTTAGTGATAATAAACTTCAAGAAAACGGTATGACGTTGCATTAACAAACAAAGGACCTTGACTAACCTTCATCTTTTGTTATAAAACAAAGCGATTAATACGCTAAAAGCCTCCGCATAGATTTTAGTTATGGCTTTTCGTATCACGAATTATTACACTATTAATTTATCAACATGCATTAGGCCTATAGATAGTTGATCTTAGGGAATGATGTGGCCCGATAGTAGAATTCGTTTTTTTTTAACAGAACAGGGAGGGAAGCTCACCTGCTGTTAAGTGATACCGCCGCCCATACTCTCAATGCCGGAGGGCTCGCGAGTCTGTTGCCGGCCTTTTAAGAATCAGTACGCTCTTTTCTAGAAGGACCCTAATTCGAATTAGTTACTGCATGAAATTTCCAGCTTAATGTCGTTTAAAACATAGCGAGGTAAAACTACAACATTAAGACATATAGCTCATACCACTTTCATCTGGTTTCATCTGGTTTTTAGATATTTTTTGTCAAGTCTTTACTTAATTCCCTCTAATGTGTCTTTAGATCCTGACACGGATTTTCTTTACTAAGTAAAATGCCTGACCTTGTAAATTGTATTGGTAGTTTTATTTAACAAACATTTCGTGAAATTATCAATTCTGCAATCAGGCTTTGATGTTTTCATATTTGATGTCATGTTATGCGCCCTGGAGCTTACATCTCAAACTCCTCAAGTCTTTGATTTTATGTTACTCGTCGCAGTGGAATTTGTCACGTGCCTCGTTTATGCAAGTCTGTTCATGTTTTAAGAAAAATTTCGATTTAAACTTGTATATTATGCAAAAATAAATTTAAAAAATCTTTATTCATGACAATTTAATTATTAAATTTTTACAGTTATTATAAATCTGTTTTATTGTAATTATTTAACTGTCGTATTGTAAAAACATTATAATCTTGGCGGTCTGTTTTCACACCTTAATATATAGTAATATATACTTTTACACAACCAAAAAATATAAAAATTACAACCTCTTTAGGTCTTGGCCTAAGATTTCTGAATCAGTTTCATTATCATTTTTTTAAATCTAATGGCAAGTAGGTGATCAGCCTCCTATGTCTGACACACGCCGTCGTCTTTTTGGGTCTAAGACAAGAGATGTTTTCCTTCACCGTTCGAGCAAATGTTAAATGCTCACATAGAAAGAAAGTTCATTGGTGCACAGCCGGGGATCGAACCTACGACTTCAGGTATGAGAGTCGCACGCTGACGCCACTAGGCCAACTGCTCTTAACACAACACACACAGCTAAAAAGTGATAAATTAACATATTTTAATCTGTAGTGTGTCCTGTTTCAACCTATTTAATTAATGGCTTAATTAGTCATCTGTTTCAGCGCAGTGGAATCAGTCACCCACGTAGTTCTGGAGTGCGTGGCTGTGGCTTCCCAGCGAACAGAAACTCTCGGAGCGCTCCGTGAAGCCTGCGAAGTGAACAGGAAACTTCTGAGGTTCTGGAAGGAGCTAGGCTGGCTTAATTAGCCAGGACTTAAGTACAATGGACCAAATGGGCATCTGCGAAATCTGAGTCCACACTACATACACACCTTGTTACTATTTCAAACTTGCCAATTAAGTAATCTAATGTATGTATTACTTAAGGGAATACCGTAGGATCTCAGAACTAACAAATTTGGCGTGCGTCGGTTTCCGAAATTAGTTCTCGAGGAAGTAACGCTTGGGAGACGATCTTTAATCCTGTTATATAAGCTTTAGAAATTGAATAAGATGCTAATAGTTTCTCCTAGTTAAATAGTTTGAAAATTTTGTCAACTATATTTAATGTTTGCTGATAGTAACAGCAAGTATCCACGTTATATTTTCTTTAATATAGTTAACACTGTTTTAAGTTTCGGTTTTGAAAATCCTACTTATATTATAAACTCGAAAATTTGTAAGTATTGATGGGTGTTTGTTACTCTGTCACGTAAAAACTACTGAATGGATTTTAATGAAACAACATGGAACAACAAACAAATACAATAATATAAATTAAACATCAGAATAACACATTGGCTACAACTTATAAAGATATTGTGTGAATTGTCCAAAATATCAAGTAAGTAGGTAAAAATCTACCATCTGCGAGCTATTCTGGCGTGCGGTGCTAAAACCGCTAGAGTTACGCATATGTATAGTGGAAATGTTTTTCTCAAATGGTAAATGTCTTTATTTATACTTTATTACATTAATCAAAAACATAAACATTACAAAAACTAAAAAAGCAAGTTATTTATTTCCCCGGATTTGGTATCGACTAAAAGATGTAGGGTTTTGGCAGAAATGGCTCACGGTGTCCTCTATTTTCGCGGATTGTTTATCTTGAGATTTTAATTTGGAAATTATTGGATCCCAACAAAAGGGTGTTTGACAATTTTAGGCCGTCTTGTCTATTGAAATTGGGGTGTTTTTCGATTTCAATGGCTTCGCGTACCAATTACTACATACGCTTTGACCAACCGAAAGTACTTGCGAAAGAAAAAAGATTCTTCCCAAGATTGGTATGGTCCCATAATTGGTTATACTATCCCTAAGTAGTTCCTCCAAAGTTAGTCAATAATTTCCATTTGAAATTAATAAAATGCATCGATACAATTTATTGACGATACTAAATGTGAAAATCAGATCTCGCCGTATACATTAAATCTAGATTGAGCTGCCATAGCTCTAAGTGGTTCGGGTGCAGGAAGCCGCAGGCGCCCGCCCTATACCACTACGGGCAACGGCACTGCACACTTCCATGTAATTGAATCCATGTCGGACGGGGCCGTAGTGTCGGTTCCATTCATTAAATATATCAACCTTAATTGTGTGCCAGGAACGCTATTCCTGTCTGAGTGACATATTTTGTAATATTTGTTTTATAAACAAATTTTTTGAAGTTATACTTCTTTAGGCGCGTTATGAAAAATTTATGAGAGTGAAATTTTACAATGCGCGCGCACCTGTGACACTAAATTAGGAGTGTGATTATAGCGTGCGCGAGCGAGATAGGAATAAGACAATCTACAAGTAAAAAGAAATAGAATATGCGTGAAGTTCGTATGCCAAGAATTTTGAATGACCATAATGACATTTGTCATTTACCTTTTAAACAAATAAAGGAGTTTTAATTATTTTTTCAAAAAAATTTAGCAATGCTTTTTGAATTAAATTGAATATTTAAACCAATACTAATTAATATTTGTGAAAAAACTGTGCTCATCAACCTTCCTAAGTGCTTCAATACAATTGAGGTTAACTATCCGTATGTATTATTATTATCGAGTAATGTTTTGATTAAAAAAATGACCACATTGTTTAATCAAAACATGTAATTTTTCTGATTTAATCTAGCAAGAGACAAAAAACAATTGATGAATCAGTGTAAGTGCACTAAATTGAATACAAAAAAAGAGTTGTCATCTTATCGCTGTGAAACATCAAAAACTGGAGGTGGAACAAAGCCAAACTATTTTTAATAATGCCAAAGAAGTATAACTTCTTACGCGCGTACATAAGTACACGCACCCTTTTTTTTTTAAAGGATTGTAATTCGTAGACAAAAAATATTTTTTCTGTTTGTAGCGCGAACAAAACGTTTGATCGAAACCACTTATTATAGCTCTGTGAAACTTTCTAAAATTTGGCAATAAGTTGTTATTAATATTTTAAACACATATTTATAGTTTGTAAGAATTCTCTAATTTAGTAAAAAGCATGCTGTGCTTGGCTGTGTGGGGTGCTAAGTGTTTTTATCGTTATTTTGATCTCGTTGTTACTTTTTTAAATAAATAGATAATGTAATACTAACGATTTATTTTAAGATGTATCGTAAACAGCTGCGTGGGCGTATTGGCAACTAAATATATGCCAAAAACATCTTCAGACGTATGAGCATGTTTGTACGAAATTTGAGTAGTAATATACAATACAAAAGCCAGCCAATACAATCGTATAAAGTTCGGATGATGCTATAACAGCGGTGGTGAGTTTTCTAATCTACGTCTTTGATGAAGTTTGAAGGCCTGTCTATATATATATTCTGTATTCACATGGTTAAAAATAGTAATGTGGTTAATGAAATATTTAATATTATGAAAATATTATGTATGTATAGAAAAATAGTGATAAGTTTACTAGAATAGAACATAAGCACAATGTTAATACACGGAACAAACGCAGGCTGCAATTTTACCCGTACTAGACTATCTAAATTTAGTAATTCTTTTTTGGGAAAAGGGATACTCTTCTTTAATAAAATCCCAGAGGCTCTTTTATCTCTGCCTTTCAATAAATTTAAGAAATGTATTAAAGAAAAGCTGTGTAAAAAGGCTTACTATAAAGTCAACGATTATCTAGTAGATAAAAGGGCCTGGGACTAATGCTAGACAGGCTACTTCTAATTAATTTGCGATATTTGTTTTAAAATAAGTGTTGTTTGATGATTTGATATTTTAAGAGAGTACCGAGAGTTTTTTACGCCGGCTTTTTCTCTCGGCCTACACCCTCTGTCTTCTTTGCCGATGAGTAGGGATGCCTATAAATTCAAATTTAATGACGTGGAATAAGTGATACATGTATCTTATGTTCCTTAATAAACATATTTTATTTTATTTTATTAAATACCCTCGTATTCATAAAAACTACATCAGTGTTATTGCTACTTTAGCATGTACTAATTTGTATATTTAGTTCAAATTGTAATACCCCTGAGATGAAACTGCTGTTTGAAATGGTGTAATACGACCGAATTAATATTTATGAATAAGGTAGTTTGTAAAACAAAAAAAAGACTTCTATTGATTTTGACATTAAAAAATCTTCTTAAAAAACAAAAGACTGATGCAAAGATTCACTTCTTACAAATCCACTACAATACACGAAACTTAGAAAAGCAGATATTTAATTATAAATAAATATGAATAGCATTAATTAAGTTAATCTCGTATTTAACTAGGTTATTTCAAATGAGAAACTAAGCAAACAAAAACGTAAATGGAAAAAATAAGTAGGTACTAACTTTGTTCAGGTAAAAGGCGTAATTAAGTAAAGTAGGTTCCTTTTCAATTCAGAGAGCCAAGGCTCAATTCCAGCTGTAATAGAACTTGCTTTTCGTTGTAAATACGATTAACGCGCAGATATTTAAATGGATGGACGGAAATAATAAAAAGAACAGATTTGGTAAAAAAAACTCTTTTATTGTGGGGAAATGCTGTACGCGTAACGAAGGGACTGCTTGGATCTGGGTATACACCCACTAAAACCCCAAGGCGCCAGAAATTCTCGCCCTAGACGGGGCTTTAAAAAACTGTAGCTATAATACCGTAACTCATTTTTCAATCACTCTCACGCGCTTTTCATTGCGCTAATTCAAAATTTATTCATGAATCAAATAATTATAAAACATCAAATATTTGCTAATTTGCGTATTATTTTCGTGAATAAATCACGCCAAAAAAGGGCCGCGAAAAAGCGCATCGAGATTAAAACCAAGGACTGAGTGCAGGTTGCATCTATGATTAAAATCTGTGCGATTACCTCATAATATGCATTTTATGTATTCGTAATTAACGTGATTGGATGGAAATTTTATTATAAAATTATGATATCGCTTAAAATGAGTCCCAATAGAATTTATTTTGCGTTATAATTTTGAATGGAAATACAATTTATTATTGCTGAGTGGCTATTTTATTTTGCGCCTTTCTATATATTAATTTATATGTGCAAAGAAAACTCTGAATTTAACATGGCCCTATATAGTGAAGAAGTTTTTAGTTAATTTGGCCACGTCACCGCTGACATCAGCCCTGCGATTCTGTAACTCACTTCACGAACTCACACAGCGATTTTCGCATCGGCGGTCGCGTGGTGCGGTGGTGAGGAGGGAGGTGAGGTGGGAGCTTGTAGTTTATTGTTTATCAGAATGCCAAATCATAAAATGACTGCTTCACGACTGATTTGAGAGCGACCGCCGATGCGAAATCGCTGTGTGAGTTCGTGAAGTGAGTTACAGAATCGCAGGGCTGACGTCTGACAGCTCAATGTCAATTTGTGACATCTAATGAGAGGTTGTTTTAAGTAATAAATAGATAACCTTTCAGAATTAATATAAACCCGAAGAAAGGTCATTCTATATTGTTTCGTAGTGGTTTTTCAAATACATTTCTTCTTAAAAAAATATAAGAAACTTAACGTGATAATGATTTTATTCAATGTCAAATTGATTTGTAAGCTAACATTCGAAATATACGATAAGTTATCGTATCGGATAACCCTTTTTACATAGAAGCTTAAAACACGTTGAACATAATAAACATATGACACTATTTTGTTATAAAAATATAACAAGAACCAATTTATTTACAAAAAGTTACAATACAAGAAATCTTTTCAAATTATAGTGATAAATAAATATTAGATTGCCTCCGAGCTTCGGAATACCGAAAACTGAACTTTACGGCTCGTGTGAATTGTATACTTTTCTGCAAATCCCACAAAGGTCCCATAACGAAGTGAAATAGCCAAATAAGAAGGTCTTAATGTCGCAGTTAGCTGAGAATTCTCCCTTGTGAATGCTGGGTCATTAGCGCTATGTTATTGCGAATTACCAACTGAGGACGCTTCATATCAACTGATTTTTTAAAGGTTTTTGCAACTTGAATTTGTTTTTGATAACCGCTCTCATAAATTGGAGAAATAATGGACCGTCGTAAAGCTTGATCACTTGTCATTGGAGACATTTATGCAGTCAAGTTAAAAAAACATTTAATGTGTGAGGAAAGCAAAATTTATATCGATAGTATGAATAAGGTTTTCATTACTGAAAACATAGTTTAGAATCAATTATTTCGATTTGTTTTCTAATCGATTATTACTTACTATTAATACGGTTGTTAAAATTTTAATGGCAAAAACAATAGTTTAGAACCAAGATTTCCCGATTTACTTTAAAATATAACATATCTTGACGTATGGGATATGGGTGTATGTAACTACCAAGTGTCCATCCAGTTAATATGATGTGCCCTTATTATAATACACAGACTGGTAGTCACGTTTAATCTCAATTTTCTTTACAGTGTACATAATAATTACATTTTATTAAATTTTATCTACCCGTTCAAAAGACCTACGTGTTATAAATGTCGTAGGCATATCGCAGAATTGATTATTTCATCATGTGCCTAAATCATATCTTCAATTAAGTGTAATATATTTCAGGACATCATTTACGTCATACAAAAAAATGCTATTAACTTACTAATTGTATCTATGTTTTTCAGTTTCATAGCGTCAATTCAAAACTAACTGAAAATTTAACGAATCATACATCCAAAGCATGAAAAATCCTACAAAATTTTTGGGCTTGAGCCATTTTTGTACCATTTGTTT
Source organism: Pieris melete (assembly GCA_963693345.1). Classification (NCBI taxonomy): domain Eukaryota; kingdom Metazoa; phylum Arthropoda; class Insecta; order Lepidoptera; family Pieridae; genus Pieris; species Pieris melete. The sequence continues at coordinate 1,380,920 of CAVNZK010000043.1, read as the reverse complement.
TTTCTAATAGGCAAGTAGGTGGTGGTGGTGACAGTTTCCCGTATCGTGTTGATACCGATCGTATCAACGTGGAACGACGACTTCACGTTCATCGTTCCACGTTGCGTTTTAAGGCAATTTTTGCCGCGCACCACCACTATGTGGAACCAGCAGCCCACAGAAGTATTTCCGAACCAATTCCACTAAGGGCCCTTCGAGAAAGAGCGTAGCAATTCTTAAAAGGCCGGCAATGCGCTCTGACATTGAGAGTGTCCATAACACTATCATAGCAGTATCAGATGAGCTCGTTTTCCCCTGTAAAAAGTCAATACCCCGCCATCAACCTTTAGGGTCCACGCCACGCCGGCTTTATTATTATATGACTAACTCTGAAATACACATATAAAGTCCATGAACCTACTAGCTCAGGGATGACACTCGCACGCTGTAGTCACTAGGCCACTGCCCAGCCAAATCATGAAGTGATCAATTTTACAATCGACCTACACCATAAACATAAGTCTAAAGCGCTAATGCTCGCTTAGATAAGGTCACTCCTTATATCACCTGAAAATTTAAACAGTTAGATATAACTCGTGGAACTACAAACAATTCTCGGAACTTATCGTGACTATTTATTATTACTTAGTACCAGTTAATTTTAAAACAGTGTAGGCTAAAAGTTATTGCTGAAGGGAGCATTTTCGCGAAATACAATTTAATTTTAAAATCATTTATACATTGTGGAATATTACATTTATTGTTGTATTCACTGAAAATTATTAGCGCATATAAATCGAGTATAAGTTTAATTCAACACACACAACACAACAATGATAAGAGGAAAAGAGAAATGGAGTAAAATTGTGACACCATGGTGCCCTAGGGAAGGCAAAACGAGTAGAGGAAGACCACAAAAAAGATGGGAAGACGACATCAGAAAAGTGGCAGGAGTGATGTGGAAAAGAGTGGCCCAAGAATGACACGAATGGAAAAAGTTGGAGGAGGCCTTTGCCGACTGGCAAACAGATCTGCAGAAAGCAAGATCCAAATATAATATATAATAGTCTTTTTTCAACCTTGTAATCTAGTTTAATATTATGATCTATGTTTATGTGTCTACCTAAGGCGATCTGAACAAAAGGTTATAGGATTAATATTAGTTTGTTTAAAATGAATTTAATGTCTGAAAAATTGCTATACGAGATGTGTTCTGTGTAAAAAAGTACACATAGATATTTGACAAATCACTGTAGAAGTCGCAGGTTTTAGTCAATATGTTTCTTTTACTCACTCATGAGAGCTAACTAAACAGCTTTTAGTTTATAAGAACAATTAAATAGATACTTAAAAAACTGAATTTTTATTTTTATAAATATGATTCACTTAAATATACACTCGTATGAGATACGTAAGTAAAAGTTTTGGTGAATTGGTAAATACATACAGGGGAAGACATAATGTGTGGGTGAAATTGATATCTTTAAGCCAACAAATAAAAATACATCACTAGACTTAGCCGCTCCTAGGCGTAGGATTATAAAAATAGCTTTCAGACAGATTACGTAAGGTACTTTCTAATAGGACCTTGTACACGTACCAATTCAAAAGGATATTGTGTAACACACAGTATGCCAACTTTAAACATTTTTTATCAAATTTACAATTATAATCGCTTATTGTAAGGGTGTTCCAAGGGTCGGGACAGTTTTTACGCTTTTGACATGCCTCTCTCCATTTATCGACTTTCATGACATTCACCATGATTGTTCGTCGGTTATGAATACTTGTAACTTGTCCCTACTTTAGTAGGTCTATTATTTTATTTATTTATTTACACTTTAGTACCTTATACAAAAACATACATTAAAAAAAAGCAGGTTACATAGGTTATAAGGCAACGGGCGGCCTTATCGCTAACAAGCGGTTTCTTACAGGATTTTATTAAATATAGAAAAGTATATTTTCCGTGAGGTGGTGAAAAAGGATAATAAAAATGTTGGGCATTCACTTTTTTAATGTAACATTCGAAACCTGCTGATTACGTAACAATGTGTTTAAAATGTAAAGTTAATGCAATGAGACGCCATTTTGTTGATGAATGTTTTTATTTTAAAATATTAAAGTGTAAACGCTCCACTCTCTGTAAAGCGTAGCTACGTGTTATGTCAAATGTCAAGATCCATCACGCGCTGGCGTCACAGATCTTATTAAGATAAGTTGCCGGACGCTGTCGCGTGCCGGGCTTAGCTTGACTGATGGTTGCTAATTAATGACCTCTCCTAATCATCGCTACAATGATTATTAGACTATTCGTATTTATGACCAGTACTTTATTAAATAAAAGCACATTTCTAAATAAAATAATAATAAAAATATCTTTATTACAACAAATCGGTTGCGAAGGCTTCCCAAAAAGTAATCAATTGTGTTGACAAAATTCGCTCTTCCTACTACGTTTTTTCCTGGGGTGTGATAGGGTGTGTGTGCATGTGGATGTGGGTGTGTGACGGGGTGGTGTGAATGTAAAAGATATTGTTTAAGCCCGCTCAATTCCGTAATGCCTTACCGAAGACATCTTATCATACTCGAGATACAACAGACTAATCTGCGTATAGGAATCGAAGAGTAACAAATAGTTCATTTTATATTATAATAAAACACCTCCTAAAGAATAAAGACTACCCACTAAGGATCAAAAGGAGCATCTTTAACCCCTGTATCTTACCTATCCTAACGTACTGCGAAACTTGGACCACTTATCTGGCTAATCACATGTCACAAGCTTGTGACTTGCCAGATAAGTATGGAAAGGAGCATACTGGGTTACACAAGGAATGATTGGAAAAGAGCTGCAGATCTCCGAAGGATCACCAACTGGGAAGACGCAATGATCAGAGACAGAAGGCTTAAATGGAGATGGACACCTGCTCAGAGGCCAGAGAGCATAATGGTCGAAAAAAGTCACTCAATGGACACCTCGCTACAACACCAAGCGGAGGAGAGGAAGACCATATGCGCGGTGGGCCCATGACTTTAAAAAAGCCACCGGTCCTCTGTGGCAAAGAATTGCAAGGGAGCACTGGAAACAGTTGGAGGAGGCCTTTGTGTCACCAAGGCAAGATGTACAAGAGAACGGTTGTGCAACAAAAGCTTCTTAAAGAACTTTTTATATACATATTGAAAATAATACAATTGAAATAAAGGCTTTAAAATTTGAATATGAAAACAATTGTGTGAAATTAAAGTATTACATACTCAAATTAATAATGAAAAGAAACAAGAAACAAGAAACGAATTCGAAACAAAACACTGCCGACAAAAAGATTTTCCAAAATTATTTAACACGTGAACCAAATTAACTAGACTGTTAAAGCTAATTTGAAATCGAACTCAAAGCAAATACCGCAGCGTCTATACATAAAGTGCTATCAACTATTCAAGCCATATCGAGTGGTTTATGTCAGCAGTCAGTGCACAACACACGAAATAACACGGCATTATTTAGCACTCTCATTTAATCATTGGCAAAATTATTAACCGCGTTGTTCGGACAATTCAGTCCAATTTACAATTTGTTTGCCCTAAATCTATGCGTGTATAACCGCAAATGTAGATAATTTAAAACCAATTTATGATAAAAAATATCTTTAAAAATTAATTTGTAACAATTGTTATATTTATTTAGCACTTAGTTGCATAAATCAGTACAAATTACAGTAATTAAATAATAAAGACGGCCTTGTGAGCACAAGAAGTGAAAATTACAAAATAAATAATTAAAACAGTTGGACACAGGAATCATAATCTAATACATAAATATATAAAAATTCTCGTGTCACGATGTTTGTAATTAAGCTCCTCCGAAATGGCTCGACCCGATTTTCGTGAAATTTTGTATGCATATCGGTTAGGTATGCGAATCGGACGTCTAATTTTCATGCCCCTAAAATTTTGCTTTATTTTTTATACAATTTTTTTGTGATACGACATACAAAAATACATACAACTCTTAATTTTCACCCCTCTACGATCAATCCCTATTATTAATATAATAGATAGTTATTTGTAATTAATATACATGGCAAAAGAACGTTTGCCGGGTCAGCTGGTAATTTATAAATTACATTAGGAATGCGATGTTTATTATTAATTAATTAAAATAAACAACAGCAATGTATGTGATTTAAAGGAAGGTAGAGAAAGAGCTTAGTGGAGCTGGAGTTACACTATTTGGATCGTCATTTCTTGTGAAAACAGCAAAGGAGTGTCAGTCCAAACACATCCCCCCCCCCTTCAAACCTGAAAGTATTAGAAGGGTACATTCAAGCGGCGGATAAATAGGTACCTCCTGGACAAAGGTGCCTAGTGCCTACCAATAGGCCGCATCTCAATTACCATATTAAAAAACATTATATAAATTGAAGTCCATAACTTGTTATTGTCATCGTCTTCATAATTGAAACTGGAAGATACCTGCTATATATATTTAGGACGTGAACTTAAGACAGTTTTTATGTCCTATGTAGTGAATTGACTTTGTTATTATTTAAGTTTGTAATAGGTTTTCGTTTTCGGTCCTTTAATTTATTATTTTATTACTCATCATCAAAGCTATATAGCCCCTTATGGGCCTTACTAGTTGGTTATTTTCTCATGTAAGTGAATGTTGTAATATTTTACAATGAAAAATAAATATCTTAAACCTTTATTTAAATTCGAAAGCGTTAATTTAATTTTGATTTTACAGTTCACACAAATGTTCAGTATCTCAAAGTTTGTATTTTTGTTACTAAACTCTACCCAGCAACGAAAAATAAACAAAATTGTTCGCTGCCATCTCGCTTTGTAATTTTTATCTTTTATTTCATGAGTCGTGATTTTACTATTTATGAAGTAAACAGCCAGGAGAATGTGGGCTGACTCGCTCTTATTTGCAACTAGTCCCTTTTTGAGTATCTTGTCAAATAGAACAACACAGGATTATATAAACAATAAAAGATTTTTAATCTACTGTGCAAATACTTGAAATTAAATACAAAGCAAAATTTAATAAATTAGCTGGACTTGAAATAGAAATACGATATACTTGTCTTTAATTTTCCAGTTTTTATTTAATAGGCTGTATGTTTTAACGAGTACTGTACTTTACTTGACTCTGCTGCAAAGTAAAGCACTCATAGCAAAGAGTCCTAGGTTCGCAGCAAAACAATAGTTTTGCTCCGGTAGCTCAGTAGTGGAGTAAAATTCAGCAGGGATATGCGTTAAAGCATTTCCTGACGTAAAAAAAAAGCTCAGAAAACTTTCGAGGGGCGTAAAATACAAATAAATATTCATAAAATACTAACGAATTTCGCAGAAATCTTCACCCCAGACAAAGAAAGTTAGAGCCAGGGTCAGTTACAACCACAACACACACACATTACACACTTCAAATGTTCCTTTTTCCTTTTTTTCCATAATTTTTTGTTATTTTTAATAATTTATTTATTATTATTATTTTTATTTTGTCTCAAAAATCACACAAAATTAATATTATTATTTTTTGTGATTCTGTGTGTATGTTTCGTGAGTAATAAATGTTAAGTATGTCTATGTCTAGACTTCGAAATTTTATAAAATAAAAAAAAAAAAACTAACTGCATTTCTTAAAAAAAAATTGCAATTTTTTTTTATCCACGACTTTTGTAAGTTATTAAATCGCTATTCAAATAATGAAATTCGTATTTATATTAAGATTTTATCATTAAAACAAATATATAAGATTTTTGTTAGTACAGGAATGTGAAACCTGTCACGGGCACATAAACCAGTTTCCATTATTGCAACAGGGATAATGAAAGGCACCGCATCCCTGAAGGATCAAATGTGTCTAAACAAAGCACTGCCTTTCATTCGTTGGCCTTAAATTAAAGGCATTCAGGCTTTGCCACTTGCAAATGGAAATTGTTATGATTTAGGTAAAACCTCTTTGTACTCAATGCTTCTAGAAATACCTCTATTGTATTACTGGCTTGTTTATGATTTATAAGGAAGTTTACGTGAAATTTAATATGCTAATCCAAAGCATAGATTTCAAGATTTTTTGAAGTTATACTTCTTTCGACGCGTTATGAAAAATTGATGAGAGTGAAATTTAACGATGCGCGCGCACCGTGACACAAAATTAACAGAATGAAGTTGCCCAAGGAAGATGCTACGGCATTGGACATAATTTAAAAACAACATTCGAATAATAATAGAATTTATGTTACACTTAATGTAAGAGAATAATAATAAATATTTATTTATTTAATTTTTCAAATGTAAAGTGAACTTTATTCATTATAATGACTTCTTTTCCAGTCTTTGATTATTTAATTGTAATTAATTATTTGCATGCAATCAAAAACTATTTTTAATAATGCCAAAGAAGTATAACTTCTTACGCGCGTACATAATTACACGCACCCGTTTTCTTTTCACTAAAGCGGATAACGAAAGAATAAATATAATTTATTTGATTAACACTATATATATTGAGATGCTAAAATAATATTGATGGATATAAATATGCTAAATAAATCCGTCTTTTTATAGAACGGGATAAGGCTCACCAAATGTTAAGTGATACCATGGATACTGTCAATACCAGAGGGCTGACGAGTGGGTTGCCGGTCTTATAAGAATTGGTACGCTGTTTTCTTGAAAGACCCTGAGTCGATTTGGTTCGGAAATACTTCAGTAGGCATCTGGTGTGGCTTGCCTTAAAAACGACTGACGTAGAGGTGATTTGTGTGGAATTTCGTGATCTGCCGAAGACGAAGGCAAACTTAAGAACAATAATAAATAGAAACGATTCTGCCACAAGCACACGCACATACACATATGTCGGTGTGTATATGGCCACACATAGACTATGAGTGGCCACAGCTGTTATAATGTAGAGTTATGTAAATATTTACTTATTTTGATATCATTTCAACTGTAATGTAAGCTTAAAGATATTAAAAGCCTTTAGAAATAAAACTAATTAGGTTGCTACAAAAATATTCCCGAATAAATTGAAAGTGTTTTTAAGGACATTACATTAATATTTCTAAAAACATTAAGCAACACGATTCCTAAATTAAACTCGCCGTTTGAACAAGAAATGCCAAGCGTTCTACTTAAATTTTCTCAAAAGAATTATGAAGAGAGCGGTGTCACCCATATAACAAAATAATAAGGTATTCCCATGGCACTTTTAGTTGTTTCCTAGTGTAAGGGCTAGTTGATCTAGTTCTTAGGGTAGGAAATTAAATACTCCAATGATAACTTGATTCACTATAATTCACTTCACTGATGTGTTACAACCTCTTTTATAATCTACTAGCTGGCCTGGCGAACATCGTACCGCCTAACAGTGTATTCCTAATTTTTTTTTTAATACTTATTCTGCTATTCGGGCCACCGGTCTAGCTAGTAAGATAAAAATAGAAAGTTGATAAGACAACAAAAGCAATAATATGTCAAAAATAAAAATTTACCTTCCCGGAACCCCTCCACTAACACTTGAACTCTATGATATGGTATTAAAGTTCAAATTGTTTTTTAAGTATTATTACGAATATTTTGTATGGGAATATCGAAAAGTTGTTTTTAGACTTTTTCACTATTTTTTTTTTAATTTTTCTCTCCGTAAGAACCATCCTCGTACATCAAGGAATATTATTTAAAAAAATCAGACAAATCGGTCAAGCCGTTTTCATGTTATGTCGTGACAACGAAAAACGGGTTTCATTTTTATATATATACATTCCCTACTCCGACTCGACCATCCCACTTCGGGCAGTTGTTCGAGTCAATTCGTAACTATTCGTAAACAACCGAACGAGTCAAATGAGTAACCATTGCACATTCGCACTTGTAGCAAAATTCTTCAGAACATGTTTCATAAAAATGTTTATAATTTAATTATATATTATAATAAATATTAAAAGCTAGTAACACTGATAAGAAAATATGTTTCATGTCTGTATCCATTAGCAAAGGGAAATAAAATTGTCAGCGTCCAACGACAGCACTGAAGCATAGTTCCTCATACAATTGTTGTTTAATATTTATGTGAAGGAAGATGATGTTCTGCTCCTCCAACCTAAAGGATACTCGACTAGTCTAACCACTGACTGGCCTGCCCAAAGGACCCAGTGGCACAGGTCAAGAAGCTATAGATATTTTTAGCGACTGGAATTATTTCGATAGCGAGTTTTACGGTAAGAAGACATCACAGTTATTGTTATCCGTAGAATGTAGGTGTTACTATATATGTAACAGTACATATATCTTGAAAATGTATATACTAATAACCCTCTGAGTCACGGTTTTTATATTTATTATAATATGACAAGCGAATAAAACTTTAAAGAACTTCCACAGATACACAAAAGATCACAAATATACTGTTTCCAAATTCCATGTGTTCTTAATTTAACGGTGTCAGAGTGTTCGTCTTTTTTATGTTTCGCCTATGACAAGTGACGTTTCTTTGAAATATTCTTTATATCACCCCATTCATTTTTGTTTAGTACATTTAGTACAAGTACATGACAAAATATTAACTACGAGTAAGTAATTAAGTCTAGACTGGAAAGGTCCAGCCTTAGAGGATATGACGGTAACATTTTCTAAGTTACCTTTACATTATTAAACCTGTCATACCCTATTTTCTTTTACCAGCGTGTCATCGAGGTAGGCATTCGTCGGAATCTCGCTGGCAGGTTTAATTAGCCGGTTTAATGAATGTCGAGGCACGTACGCTGTAAATGCGGCCCATTACCTGTGTTCACGCAACGTTAACAATGGTGTTCTTACCACGGTGTCTTAAGAATTAATAAATCACAAAATAAATGTCACTATTGTTTTCTCTTATCTCATCTTGAACAACAAATTTCCGGTTCTAAGTACTGAGGTACCTTTTGTTTTGTCTTGAATTAAAACAAAAAACTAACATAAATAAAAAGAGTAGTGATGTGGTAGTTTATCACTAATGGTAGCATTTCCTAGCTGTATTGTGGTGCTTATGCGCTGAAAGAAAAGAGCACCAGCTCTAGGGTCATCGATACTGTTCACCAGACACCAAAAGGACTAAGTTAAAGTTGGAAGAAAGACTCTTCTATTTTGTTGTTTATGACTTTCCACGTCAGCGATGTATCAACAGAGGTGCGACGGGGCTAACGGTAATGCTACTTTGGTGGACAACCCAAATAGCATCCCATACCAAAGCCGACCCATCCTCCAAGGCTCCCGGTCATAAATGCCACCCGGTCGCTTTCCACCGCCCCTATGCCAGCCATGCCTCTGTTTGCTCCAAAAATTGTTTCAATATCATCTGGAGACAAGGCAGCGACGTCAAGTAATAATTCCGTTTTGTAGCTTATTTTTTATTTATTCACAGTTCGTTGCATTAATAAAAAATATAACACAATACATACAAATTATAGGGTATATATAACGGGCGGCCTTATCGCTAACAAGCGATCTCTTCCAGGCAACCCTACTAAGGGAAAAAACAAAAAAAGTAAGAAATATGATGAGTAAAGTGCAAGAAGTGCGTAACCAAATGGTATATAAAAAATTATATAACCTTAATCTTAAATACAAAAAAAATATAATAAAACAAACAACAACAACTACAAAGCTTATCTCACGGATTCATGAATGGCGATGCAATACAAAAGAAAATGAAATACAAGAATTATGTTCAATTAAATGCATACTTAAATCTTACATAGATTTAAGTATAAGTCTGATGACATCGTATTAGCGACTTAGATAATTATTTCAATATATCTTGCAACACTAGAAGTGTAATGAAATAATTAATCAATTCATACAGAAATCAGGTTTTTGTTAAAATCGATTGTCATTGATTCAGAAGTCGAAACTGTCGGTAGGTGCACTGTTTAAATATAGATACAATATTAGTTAGCAGATACGATCGCTTTTTGTCAAAGGATATCTCGCTTTCCTTGCAATTTTTGCGTTTTTTGCTCTCGCTTGTCTTAAATTGCCGATGGTACAAGTATCGATGGTGTGTGAATCACCTTCTACCTGACTAGACGAGATAGGAGGAACGTTACATAATAGTTACGGTATTTTTATAAGCAAAGATTGAACAGTGCTTGGTGGCCGTAATTGGAACTAAATAGAAGCAAGAACTACAATTAAAAAGTTTTGGACAAAAAATTATGAAAATTCGATATGTTCCGACAGTCAAACTGTCATCATCGTATTAACGATCATGACTATCAAAGATTTAATAGTCGCGTCACTGCAGACCAGCTTGAATCACGTGACCAGGATGGATGGATGGATTAATACCTGCAGCTGAGTTTCATCATCGGACGTCGAGGCAGAATTCCACCCGTATCACCTCGACGTCCGCAGTTACACAACTCAAGAAAGGCGTATAGTCTGGTGCTAAGACCAGGGGCCTTAGTCAAGATGCCTTAACAGTAGTGTATGTAGAAAGTCGAAAAAAAAATTTGTATGAAAACTTTTCGACACGAACTGTCATTTCCATACAAATTTAGTTTTCGACTTTCTACATACACTACTGCTAAGGCATCTTGACTAAGGCCCCAGAAATAAGAAAAACACGTTGCAAAACTAAGCACGAAATATAACTCGTTTGAATTTCATATTCTCTTTGTCGAATTTTAATATGTAAAAGAAAATTTATAAATGTTTACATAATTCTTGCAAGACGTTTATGTTAATTTAACTCGAGAGCAATAATGTAGAAGAAATATCGCTCTAAAGGACTCTTGTTCCCATAAAATGTTTAAGTGAGCAAGCCCGAACATTCACTGTAATTATTTCACACAGATTTTTCTCTCATAAATAACATTTTATGTGCTTTAAAGAAAAATGAAACTCCGTCTAAATAAATTTTATTTTCGTTATGAAACAGTTGCAGTTGTGACAAGAACATATTGCTTAATTGTTTTAATCAGGTTGATGAATCGTTAATTTCTTGGTACAAACTACAAAGCATGTCCGAAAAAGAGATATAAAACTTTTGCTTTGATAAAAGTCTGATTATGGATCCCGGAAAACGGATGCAAGGGACAGAACACTGAATATCTATTTGCCTTATAAAAAATATCAATTCATTCGACGCAAATCGATCTTATAACCTATAATGTACCCACTATGCACAGCTGTAAAGTTACTTCAAGCTTTGTTGTATTAATATTATTATTAATTGTTTACATTTAAAAAAGAACCTCGCCATAGTAATTATAAAGATTGTTGGAGCCCACAAACATAGCCTCCACCATCTCACGAATATCGAAGCTATTCAACTTCTTGACACCACCGGCAGTTGGAAAAAGACAAAACCATATTAATAGTGTTAGCTTTAAGTGCTTAACAATGGTAAGTGTAAAAATAGAACAGTGTGTTAATAAAAGATGAAAGTGTTATTGGACACTATCTTAAATTAAATATCCTTATTTATAAATTAGGTTAGAGTTAAATTAAGTATAATTAAGTAATGTTCCATAATATTCTAATTAGTGAAGATGCAATGTATTTAAAAAAAAATCTGTCATCACTGATCGTTGAATGCGAAAAACTTTGTCATTGCTTTTTTAATGACAAAGGTGGCGACTGACATTGATGTGAGCACGTTACAAGTCCAATATTTGACATGTCAGTACATCGAGCCGAGCGCCAGAGCGCGCTCCAATCGGCTGTCGTTTTTTTGGCGAATACCTTTGAATGTTACATTACAAGTCAGTCGCCACCACCTCTACGTCCGCCATTTTGAATGCAACTGCGGATGTGAAGGAGCACAGGCGAATCGCGAATATTCAGGGATTGTGGGAATTGTTGGGAGCATGCTCACAACGAACAAATATTCATGCGAATATTCACATCGAGCGAAAATTCGTGTCAGTCGCCACCAAAATAGCATATTCTTACTTGGAGAAAAATCTTAGTTCATATTACCTTAATCTGAAGATTCCATGTTTTGAATTAAGAATTTCATTTAAATTTATTATCGCGTCCATCCTTACCCGGTAAAGTATACGCTTGGTAAAGAACAATTTAGTATCATTACGCTAATAAGCAAAACAATCTGAAATAATTAGCGAGATAATTATAATGTTGCTCGCTCCTAGATATTTAATATTCGCGACGATGCAATTTAATTACCCACTCTGTTAATTGATTGACAACAAAATGTTTGTAGAATTTCATTAGCCTAAGGTAAACGATAGCAAAGATAGTGAGAGGCGGTTGCTGAAATCGGCAAAATTAAATCTCGCATCTATTGTATTGACGGCTTTCTAGTAAACTTACAACGTTTGGGAAATTGCTAACAGACAATGGAAATGAAATTATCATACAAAAGCGTGGAGGCGCACTTCTTAAATTTGCGTTTAGCTGGATATTATCAAATTAATTTGCGGTCGGGGTCGATCTATAGATCATTACATAGGTTTTACATGGGTTTTGTGCTTTCCTTGATGTTGGTTTATACGATGCAGCAGGCTTTGAAGGTTTATGAGGTATTTACGAGTACAATGCGGTTTTAAATTATTATTCTTAAGAGTCTTTTAGATAATTTTGTCAATACAATCATGTATGTTAGTGATTATTGTTACCAGTCTATTACATTAATGTGGTTCTCACACTAAGCTTCAAGTATAGGAAGTAACACAAACGTTTACGTCCAAAATTACTTAATTCATTAGCAAATAATAAACTATAGTTATTTGACTGTTTTTGTAACTATTTTCTTGTTTTTTATTTATCTTGAATTTAATGATACTTCTTTATTTAATAACCATTTAATCATTGAATTAACTTAAGTATTCATTTATCCCGTAGAAATGCCGTAATATTTGATCATTTATTTTAATAAAATTGCAAAAGTATTGGCGCAAATTGCGTCAATCCGTAACATCATATTTGACAATCGATTTGCTTTAATGGCTATTAAATACGTTTAATGTTAGGCCACGTCTCTTTAAACTTTAATTTGTTTTTTATTACTCAGGTCAGGGAGAATCTAGGGCATGTGATGGGTACAATGTTTTTATTTTTAACTCACACTGATGCTATTTACAAACAAATTCTATTATGGGCTCAACAAAATGACATCGAAGATCTTCTAGACACCATGAAAGGTATTATAGTAATGCACATTAATGAAACCGCTTTGATTAGGAGTTGACACAGAGACAGTTGGACAATAATAGGCTAATTACATTTCGAACCCCTTTATATAAAATATAGTATTAGTGGACTAGTGCTTAAATAAAAAAAAACACCAAAGCTTTACGTGTTTGGACAAGTAGGCGAATGTGTGTATAATAAACATTAATTATTGTTGAATTCATAATTATACTACGGCTGATGTTTGTGTAGCCATCATGGCGTCAGATTGAAACGTCAATACAATTTATAAAATAATCTCCGCGCGCTCTAATAAAAATTATGTTTTTATTTTTTTAAATTATAAAACAGCTAACGTTAGTAAATTGTAATTTAATTAACGTTATCTCATTTTTTTTTATATTTACTTCTGTTACGGACTTTTTAGTATACTAGTTTCACAGTAACAACTCACAAGGTACATTTCATAATCTCTAATGAGAAACATCCACGAGTAGGTACTCTCACGTATTGTACGTACTGCTGACTCTAATCTACTCTAATGTAATAAATCGCATTTTAATTTACAACTCGTCATTTGAGATTTCAATAAATTATTTTGCATAAAATACTAATATTTAATATATTCTCTTTACGAAATTTTAATTTTAAAAATAGAATTTGTATAAGGTAATTCGCCCTTCTTACTCTCAATCTCTCTCTCGCTTTTCTTCGACAAAACCAAAAATTTTACCCTCATGCGCCTGAAGAAGTTTCATTTCAATAATCGTGATTTGATTTAACTATTGAAGCGTATACTTTTATAAATGTGGGATTGTACAAGAGCAAATATTTGTTATTAGGACCCTCATATAATCAAGGGAAGAAGGAACATAATTATTACTTACTAAGAACGATCCGTGTTGCAAAATTACTGCTATTCTCCAACAATGGTTTGGCCGTCGCCACCTGCTTTTTATGGTTTGTCTATCCGATTTACTTACATATCAAGGGAATTCAATTGGATTTCACAATTTGGCTGCCTTTCGATGAAAACCAGGATCCATAGTAAGTTTATTTATTTACAGAAATACATACATTATCCTTACAGACTATGCCAATACGATATGATATTACGCGTCACGTCGTTTGTCCGTTATGAATTCCTAAACAATCAAATTTGCACACCATGTGCAGTTTGATCTTACATAAAAGATAGGATAGCTTACATATATATATATACTTCTACTGTACGTGTGTATGTCACTAAACTCCTCTTAAACGGCTGGATTTGAATGATTTTTTTTCTATGCGTTTGAGTGGAGCCCTGGATGGTTTAGATTCACACATCAGCCCGGCAAATGGCGCTGCAGTCGATACTTTTATACTTTGTTTAATAACCTAATCGCTTGAAATATCAGGCAGGACAACGTCTGTCGGTTCCGCTTGATAAGTTATACCTTTTATAGAAATGCGGGTAGTTATAAATGTTTAAGCAGACCCATTGGAATGCAGCCAATTCTATTGAGCCTATAGGAGCCAATTTACAGATTACTCTGCCATATAGGTACTCTAAGTACACGATATTTATCTGGATTTCCTCCCATTAGACTTTTAGACTTTTATAGAATACTAGCAAACTCGGCGAACTCCGTTTCGCCACCAGATGGCTTCGTTTTATGTAACATTTCCCTTGGTGATTCCTGTTTTCTGATGAATTTTTTCCTGAATTTTCTTTGCTATACACCTCACGGAGCTCGAGACCTTTCCAACGAATACAAAACCGTGGAAATCGGTTTGTGCGTTCTGGAGTTATAGCGTCAGGAAGGAAAACCCGACTTATTTTTATATAGTACATAAAAATCAAGTTATTGTTGTTTCGCTTGAATTAAATACATACTTGTTTAATACACTTGAAATTTACTACAACAATAACGTTTTTTGAAGGCATTCAATTGATGAAAGTATTTCTGAAACAATTCGTCTTAGTCACCTTCAAGAAAAGAGAGTACAAATTTTTTCACATCCCTTTTGTTATAAAGTTTTTATTATTATTAAAAAAATTAAAAGGCTAGCAACGCACTCGCGAGCCTTTTGGTATTGAGTGTCCATGGGCGGCAATATCACTTAACAGAAAGGTTTAACACTTACCCCTTTGCCCTCTGTTTTATAAAAAAAACCGATGAATTTTAATGTGTGACGGAATTTATACTTGTTTATACTATGAAGGTACGTTAAACACATTATGTTTTCAGTTTCTATATAACCGCAGTTTATTCTTGGATTACCACAACCTGGCTTGCAATTGGTAACACCACAATGGATGTGATGGTATCTACGCTTTTAGCACAAGCCAAGACTCAACTACATATACTGGGGTATACATTTTTTAATCTGGGTTTTTAATGATTTATTAGACTCAGAGTACATTAATTGTAGTTTAGTAATAAATTCACCGTATTCCCATTCGGAAGTTAAAAGGTGTTTTATGGCTAAATGCGGCGTTAAACTTCCTTTAACAGCAGTGTAGTGTTTTAAACGTGCGTCTCTCTTTGTCGCTGGTTACTCGTCCCTGGCTGGGTAGGATTATTTATTTTTATGTGCGAAAATAACGTATGGAAGAAGAATGTTGTGCTTCCTCCAACCCAAAGGAAGAATCCTCAAACTTCTTCGGCCAGCCAAGGCTCCGATGGCTTAGATCGAAAAGATGTATATAAAGTTAGCGGCCGAAATATTCGTTAGCGGGTTGCAGGGTATGACGTCACCGCAGTGATTGTAGCCTCGGATTGTAGGTGTCGCTACAAAGACTTGCTCAAAAATTATCTATAGTGTCACGGAAAGACTGATTTACTTGTCTATAAAAATTAAAGGAATAGGCTGTCTGACACAAGACCATACAGTGTTGTAGCGCCCAGGATTATATATTTTGTTATGCATTTAATTACATCAAAATTCTTCAAAATAGATTATATAGGTAATAACTTTGTACAGCTACATTTGCAGTTAAGGACACGCTTAATATATTGTGTTTAGCCTTAACGACGATTTCCAGAAAATCATTTTATTTATATTTGTTTAATTAAGTAGCTTTAGTATACAGCATACGATAATGAGACTAATTTCACATGGATTTATATCGTTAGATAAGCCCCGACACCAAAAACTGTGGCATTGTTTCTGAATGTGTGCGTTAACAAAATGCCGACACACGCACACTAACGAGTAGTTTAAAAATCGTTTTTCTGCCCTTGTAATAGGTTGAAATCGAAAACGTTTGAATGTGTGCGTCAACGTGGCGTCCATTGCACTGATCCTAGGTTAGCGAGCTGACTCACTTCGACTGTGCGACAACACGGCGCGGTCTCACTGCGGTAAGGGCATATCTAACGATATAAATCCATGTAATTACAGTTACAATCTTTCTACTATCGTTGATGAATGTAAGGTAGACAATGGCAATACATCAGAAAATGTCTCCGCATTACTGCATCAGCGTTTTAAAAATATACTGAGGCACCATGAGGAAATCGTAAGGTTAGTAAAAAACCTTCAAAATGTAACAATATTGGAAAATCAAATTCGCGACATTTATAATTATTTTAAATTAGAAAACTTCAAGACATGTTTTATATATGATATTACGAAAAAGTTTCAATTGCACTTTTTAACAATCTGTTTGGTTGTTGGTTTTGGCGCCTAATATGCGTTTCATTGCGCCGATTTTAATCGTAAAATTTTGACTTGCTTTATTTTGTCGAAGAACACTTTTATGTACTCGATATTTAAGTTAAGGTGGAGAAAAATTGTTGTTTTTAAATGAAATATACGTTTCTAAAAACGTATATTTACCTTGTACCTAAAAATTTGTTGTATATTGTGACTAGCAAGTTACATGTTCTACAGAATATTTTAAATCACATTACCGTAGAAGACAAGACATTGGTATTACAACTAAACCCTGCGAGTTAGACTGTCAGTCTATGTAGACCCACTTGAGGCTTTAAATGCTACAATTTGCAAAGCAATGTTGCCAACTACAAATTGTGGAGCTTAAAATATAAATATATGTATTATGTTACCATAACAAAAATCTAATCTAATAATTCCTAATTAAATTACTACATCTAAAAATCGTCAATAAAATAACGATGTAGACAATACAGCGACATGTTCTTTATAAGAGATGTCAGTAAACATTTGTCAAGACATATTATGGGAATTAGGTAAAATATTATTATACTTGATTAAATCTAATTATTAAACTTATTTTTAACATTTTACAGTCAAGATGAACTAAAAAAATGAATGATTGAATTTTTCATCATTATCGACAAAAAAACAGAATTCTTTAAAATCATACCTAATTGCATATTATCTCGGAATAATAAGGGATTATACTTAATATAATTTCACTTTTAAATGAATTAATTTAATAATTTTGATATTATTTCGATACATTTTTGCAGGTTTATAAAAAATATAGAAAATATCTTCGGTAACGTCTTAGCGTATCAGTTCTTGATTGGAGGCTGGATTATTTGTACCTCTGTTTATCGATTGGTTGACGTGAGTACTTACTTATAAACCAGAGTTAGCGCTTATGTTAATTGTATCCATCTTACCTAATAAATATACTTACAGATAGAAATTGTATCTATAGAAGGATTTTCAATGGTGACCTATATAATATGTATGCTATTTGAATTATTCATTTATTGTTATTTTGGAAGTGAAGTTACTCAAGCGGTAAGTTTAATTAAAATACCTTCTATCGCCTCTTATTATCAGTTGAGTTAAATCAACGCACTTGCGAGCCTTCTGCCAATGTGAGTGCCCATGGGCGGCGATATCACTTAACATCAGAAAGCCTCCTTCCTGCCCGTTTGCCTCTTATTACATAAAAAAAAACAGTTAACGTTGAAACAGAATTCAGATCCATCGTATTACGTCAATGTGTGTTTTTTTTCACATTTTCCAGTGAATCAGCTAACCGTCGTAGTTTTTCCTGATCCAAGAAAGAGTTGCGCATTATTTAAAAAAAGTTTAATACAATTTTTTTTAATACAAGGCAAAATTTTATATTTATTTCAAATAGTAACACTCAACCCGTGTCCGTGGGCACACTAAGCCTTGATATTATTTAAATTTTTGAAGAAAAAAAAACAATTAAAATAATAACAAGTTTTCAATTACGTAAAAGTGTATATTCTTTGCAAACACTAAAATAAATACCAGCAAATATAAATAATAAATATGTTGAGATTCTAAATATAGAATGGAAAGAAACAAAATTATTGATTTAAGTTATAGAAATACAAACCAGCAACACCAATTTTGGGAGGCTAATACTATCTTGGAGTGACAGCTTCACCCATAATTCGATACACACTAAACAAAAGTATTTGTTCTATTGACCACAATCTTCGTTTCACAATATTAATTTACTACGTTTTAGAGTATAGAACTCACAGACGATGCATACTCTATGAATTGGCTTGACATACCAGTTAAAAATCGTAAAGAATTAATTATTTTTATGGAGAGAATTAAACGGCCTATACGCGTAATGGCCGGACGTATTGTACCCCTCTCAAATGACACTTTTGTTTCGGTAAGTTAAAATTTTATAATTTCATATATTTTATCGTTATATATCTTAACCAATAGAAAGAGAACAGATTTTAGTACTTATTTCACTAAAAATTCTACATTTTATTCGAGTAACAGGTTGTTATTTTATTTTGATGCTGCTACTTTTGAGAAAACTATTGACGAAATGTCTTGTACGAAATATGGTTTGCTATTATCTTATTTTTCACTTTTTTTTATTTATTTTACAAAATAATATAACAAAATTATGACATGTTACATTAGAAAACCACTGTGGTTTATTTTAACCATAGCAGTATTGTTTAGGTATGCGACAAATGCATATAAAAGTAGTTTTTCAACTTACTGTTTATGTTGGCATTAGCAAAAAAATTGTCGACACGAACTGTCATTTTCATACAAATTTAGTTTTCGACTTTCTACATACACTACTGTAAAGGCATCTTGACTAAGCCCCCTGACTGGGTAGTTTATTTATTAGCCGCGGTAGCAAATACCTTAACTTTCTCTCGCCATTGAGGTTGTTAGCTCTCCAATGACCTAAATTCCTCCAATATACAAGTCTCCTATTACTGAGTAAAAACATCCTACTTGCAGTTCTACTATATTTTTGTCGTACGGTGCGTAGCCGTGCCAGGCAGTATATGGCAACTATAGAGTAAACATTTGTTGCTAGTACTTTGATTAGCTGAAATAAAAAACTACCAATTTTTTAAAATCTAAATATACCTACAAATCTCCACTTACACAGGTTACTTTAATTAATAAACAAATAGTCCGGATGAGAACCGTTGTGAGTTCGAAGTAGTGCTGCAGTAGTTTTAAGTTATGTTGACAACTGACACTGTTACGTCTTTAGAGTTCGACAATAATTTACATGTGTGTACGCAACGCCAGCGGTTCTTTCTCCTATCAGACTTTTAGATGCTAGTGATTACGTTTTATTTTTAAAATATTTTGACTCGCCATCGTACTATGGAAAAAGGCGGGTAAATTTGTCGATGGTTTTCTTGTCCTTCATTATATTTTATTATAAGTGTAAGTAAGTATTTTATCGCGATAATATTCTATTTTTTGGTAACAAGTAGTAAGGTAGACATGATAATGGATTTCCTAATTATAATTACTTCCTCTTAATATAGCAACATAAAAAAATCCTGTGTATAGTAGTAGTAACATCAAGGTACAAAACTGTTGGGTAGGTAGGTACGTACGACACGCATATGTAAGAATAATTCATTTTTTTTTTACAGATTGTGAAGAGTTCATACAGCTTCTATGCTCTTTTGAGAAGCACAAATGAATAGATTTTATCCCTAACACATCGAATCTATAAAGTATAATTCAACTAGTTTGGGAGTTCACATTAAACAGTTTCGTGTTTACTGACTTATTAATACAAATAGACTATGATAATATATAAAATATTCAGTATGAGATATAATATAAAAAATATACTGATCTCCAGTTCTGCAGTCAAACCATTAAACCCGGCTTGCAAACCCCACATCGTTTAAGTTATAGAAGTTTTTTATTAAAAACATTGCTCTTAATATTTTGTACCTGTTTAAATTGACATTATATGTATATATATAACACATTTTATAAGTACATAATATATTTCTAATACATTTCTCTGAGCGGCAGTAACTATTTTGTTACAGCGCCATCTACAGATCCCCGAAGTGTATTTTGATAGAATTAAAGCATTAGTGTGAAATAATTCTAAACAAAATAAAGCCGTTGCTTTGCACCAAGCAGATTAAAATGATAGTTTGTTTTTTTTATAAATCCCATTATGAACATGCACACACCATTTTACTATAAGTGCACGCGATTGATAGTTGACACTTGATAGTCGACATTTTCACGGTTGTCAGCCAAGTGACGAGTTGGTACGATTAGGTTTAATTATCAATAGTCAACCTTAAGTTTGAAGTTTCAATTGTCAACTCTCAAAGCTATAAAATCCAAAATATACTATATAGTTAGTAATTCATGTTAAAGTGTTACATACCTACTTTGTATTTTTTTTTAAATATCTAACCGCAAGCAAAAAGTGGTAAACCAAAACAGGTTTTTTTACTTAATCCATTAGACTCCATAATACTGTTACAGTTACATATTATAAGGTGATCATTGTGTAGAGAGAATGGCCAAATACTTTTTACTGTTATTGCAATTACTATGCCTTGCCTTGGCATTACCTGTCGAAAAGAACACGACACAAATACAAAACGCTAACATAACAAAAGAGTTATTGAGTTTAGCTAAGAGTTGCAAAAACTCATTCTTGGCCGAATTAATTAAAAGTCAGTTGGAATACTGCAAAACTACGCCAGGAGATAATCATGTAAATCTGGATTGTTTAATATTTTATGAAATAAACAGTCAATTATGTACAGCATTTGGTCAATCAGAAAAAGATCTAAAATTAAATTACACCAACAAAATAAATCTTACTTACAATGTACTAACATTATGTGAAGATGCAAAAGAATGGAAATCTGTTACACCACAGTACAAAGCTATTTTGGACACATTATTTAAAACAAAAGTGGTTTGTGTTAGAGTTTGTAGTATTCATGATACATTTAGTGAAGATTCAAACTTTTTCTGTAAATATTTCAAATGGGGTACAGATTTGTTAACGCTCCAAAAAAAGTCTATAGCAGAAGTTAGTACCAACGAACCCCCTAACCTAGATGTTTTACCTGAAACTAAGTCTGAAGAAGCTATAACAACAAACAATGCTCCTATTTCACAAATTTTAAATAATGAGTCTCAACAACATAAGGATTTGTCTGCTAAATCTACTAAGCAGCAAATTCCTATACAAACTGATGTAATAAAGCAAGATACAACTAAAAAGATTCAACCAGTAGCTAATATATCAACAACAAAAGTGGAAGAAAAGGAGCCAAATGAGATAAATGATATAGCACAGTCAAACTTAATATCTAACAAAAAACCCACAAACATAGAAGAAACATTGAAAGTTGACGTTGATAAGGAAATTAAAGATATTGAGAAAGAAAATGATTTTAAACCAGTGGCTGATAATCCAAAAGCTAATCTTGAACAGGATTTGGATGATACAAACAATGATTTTGGAAATGATCTTGGTAAGAGTTAATTACAAAACATATTTATAATTGATAATTGGAAGTCATAAAGTACCATCTTATTAATTATATTTCTTAGCAAATGGGTCAATTATAAATAGCAACATTGCTTTACATTTTTTAAGAAGGAAGCTTATTATTTAAAAACCAAACTTATCACCTGTCTAAAAAGTATTAATAATTCATTTGTACTAGCATACATCACATTGAACAAGTGCAGCTAACCCATGGTCATTAAGAAATATGATCAGAAAAACATATTTAAAAATGCATTATTATTCTCCAAAGTCCCACTTAGTGCTAAGTGTGGAATCTAAACACTATGTTCAGAAAGTTAGATACTTCAGCATCTAAGGCATACTCCTGTTAAGGAACTTTGTGACAAAAAAAATTTGGTTTTTAGATTCAGATGACGATCCACTATCAGATGCAGACAATATTAATGACGGAAATGAAGTGGAGCCAAAAATCGAAAAGCCCTTAAAGGAGAATTCTAGTATTAATAAATTACCACACACATCATTTATGGATATCCCCCAAAGAGGTAAATACATTTTATTCATCTAAGCTTGTGTAAAGTCAGTATTTATTTAAAATGATAGAATGACTAAAATTTAGATGCGACTTTAGCTATCAAATAATTTCTCCTTATGACATATATGAACTAAATATAATAAGCAATTAAATTGTTGTTTAATTGCTTATTATATTGTTGTTGATCATAAATAAAATGACTATTTGAGCCATAGAGCAATATTAATCTTATTTTTAACTTATGATATAAATCAGTTTTTTGATAAAGATATGATATAGTAAATAATACTAGTGACATTTAGAGATACAATTTTAACTTGTATAAAAATATTAATAATTGTTTAAAGGCCTTTGAGAAGACAACACATTTGAATAAAACTGATGAAATCAAATTTATTATATTATTTATCTATCAATTTAGTCTCTTGCTTTGCTTCAATTTTTTTTAACTATATATATTGTATCTAATAAATTGTTATCTTTCAATCAGATAAAATTGATAAAGTTTGTTATAAATTATAATGATAATAATTATCAATAATGTCAAATGTATAACATTAAAACTGGACTATTTAAACAGCTGGCTAAAAAACCTTGAAATAAATGCCTTTGTGCAATATTACTATAGTAAGTCCCAATAAAATGTTTATGTAAATGCTATTATATTATTACAATTGCTGCTTCCTTTTATTTTAAAGGCTTTGTTTTCTCAGATTCAAAGATATCATTTGTTTTTTGTTGCAAAGCACAGAACACTAGACTATAAAAGAATCAGTTTAAAGATAGTTTTTATTAAATAATGATCAGTCAAAACATTGCTTTTTAATAAATTAAATATGTCGGTGCACATACACTCAAACTCACTTATTTATATAGGTAACCAAGTACACTAATAAACATAAACAACATCGATGTTAAATTGATTCTAAATGTACATCTACTACCAGTTTGCAAGTCAAAGCATAGAGCGGGCTACTGCAAGAAACTCTGTTTTTATTATCTTATTATATATTATTATTATTATTTACAGAAGTGTATCCCAATGCAATACAAGATAGTATGTCGGAGGAGGATGACCACTTCTTTCCATTCTTCCTGACAAGCATTGTTTTTGTGGTTCTCCTTTATATTCTATATCATAACAAGAGCAGACTTACAAAACTGGTAAGAACTTTTATAACATATTTTTATTTTGATTAAACTTATTATTTTCTTATTAATTTGGAATCACTGGGTTGATTTAAGAATTTCAAGAATAATCAGGGTCGTTTACATTTTGATTAAAAAAATAAAAACCTGTTATTGATGGCGCTTCTAAATGGGCTATGTTTTGCTGCAATTGATGGCTGCAACACTGTGGCCGGCAACATTGCAAACAATAGCAGCCACACTATGCAATATTGCAGTAATGTCCCGGCCATATAGCCAAACATGTTTTTTATAGCCACATATGGCCGATGTTGCCCCGATGGGTAGCCGGACGATCGCTAGGCTATCGCATTCAACTGCAATATTGCACAGCCAGTTCTCTTTTTGTTATGGCACAGTGTATCCTTTTCTACGCGACATGACGATTGCTATGAGTGAAGTGTGTCTGTTGCTATATTCTGTGTTTTGCGATCAGCTGTATTTGACGTTGATTACTACGTAAAAATGACTGCTTTTGACATTCTAGTTCTTGAATAATTTATTATCAAGACTTATTTCTAGACTCAAATTGTCTACAGTTTCACGCCTATTTAAGTTAGGTCGAATCCACAATCTCTTCTTTTTCTGTTTCTTTTTTAAAACAATATAAGCTGCTGAGACAAGTTTATTTCGTCAGCCATTGTTGCCGGTTTGTGTAGCCCGTTTAGGAGTCTGCATCATGGGCCATGCTATTGCAGACATATTGCAACACATTATAGCCCAGCCAGAGATTGTTCGGCCATCAGCTGCATTAAAATATTTTTGTAATGGCCGGGCAATTAGTGGCCAACAGTGCAGCCATCAATTGCAGCAAAACATGGCCCGTTTAGACGCGCCATAATATTTATGAATACAAATGTATATAAGCAAGTAATGTAAAAATGCATCTATTGTAGTATTAGCAGGCCAAAGTAATGTTATAAAATACTAGCAAACTCGGCGAACTCCGTTTCGCCACCAGATTTTTTCGTTTTATGTAACATTTCGTTTGGTGATCCCGCTTTTCTGTTGAAATTTTTCCTGAATTTTCTTGCTATAAACCTCACGGAGCCCGAGACCTTTCCAACGAATGCAAAACCGTGGAAATCAGTTGGTGCGTTCTGGAGTTATAGCGTCAGGAAGGAAAACCCGACTTATTTTTATATAGTAGATTAACTTATATGTAATCAAATTCCAAGTAGCTCCTTCATTTATAGCATAAAAGACTGATATGTATAAGCTTTTTCACTATCTGTTTTGCATAAAATTCTATATTCTTATTTTAACGCCCTCTAGTTCGTTTTAGTCTAACTACGTTATCGCTGATGATTCTAAAACGGGACTTAGCGGTTAAACTCTCGTTCCATAAAAATGGGACTTAGTCAAAACTATTGCCATTGATATATAAAAAACCCAAGATGCACAATCAACGTCTAAAAAACTTCCTCAAAAAATGAGTGCAACATTCTAAATTGTGCGCTAATTTCAAATAGTCTCGCGTCTAATAAGTGGAGTCGATGTTATTTATTTGTGTTTTTTTTTATAAATAATTTTATGTACTTTTGAACTTTTTTGTGTGTAGTTTTTGACAAATATATTTACGCTATATAAAGTGTAGGTCAGAGGTAGCCAATTTAACATTTTTTTTTTAATTTAAAGAAAAAACTTTTTAACCGGATTAAAGTTATGTATTATTATAAATTTCCAACTATTTAACACCCAACACCTTTTGTCTTTAGTCACCGTGACCACGCACGCTGTAAAGCACCCGAAAAGTCGGATAAATTTAAAATTATGTTAAATAGTTGTAAATAAAAAAGTCATGTTCGACTCCACTCAATACCTTGTCCTACCGACCACGGTCGGTCGTAAAATTTTATTGCTTTAAGTACGTATACACTGCGTTGTAATAACAACTTTAAGCAATTCGCGTAAGGTTGATTTTGCAATAATATACGCTTGTAACATAATATACTGTTATAGGCATACTGTTATAGAAAGGGACAGAAATAGTGTTTCGGGACACTTTCGAGCGTTACTTTTATTCGAGACTGTGCATCTTGGGTTTTTTGTATATCAATGACTATGGTCTAAGATCCCGCTGCAGGATTGGTGCGCTCATCGACTATTTGTTTAAAACCAAATTTTTATGTTTATTTATAATTAAGAGAATATATATTTACTAGGGTGCCTATCAAAATTTGGCCGCCATTATTTTTAATTAAATTACAGTAGAACCTCGATAACGTAAACCTCGGTAACATAAAAACCTCTGTTACTTCAAAAAATACTATGTTCCCTTCCCATCAGAGCCCAAAACCTCTATAACTTAAAATACGCAACCTCTATAACGTAAATAAATAATCTCTGTATAGGCCCTCAGTAACTAAAAGAAATGTTTCCACAACCTCTATAACATAAAATTGTTTGTGAATGAGTCATTTTATAAGAGTGTCAAAACAAATGGTTTCGGTATTTATTGCTTGCACGTGTTTACTAATGTATTGTTAACGTAAACAATACATTACCTATTGTTTGCTTTATATAAATTCTTCAAAGCTTTGCGGCGGTTAGCTTTGTGACAACGACTTACTTGCATCCTAAGTTAATGTGTTAATGTATTCTCCTCTCTATTTGTCATTGAAAATCAAATCGATTATAAACAGTGAATTTTTTAAAACAAAAGAAAATCACAGTTTTTTTTAAGTAGACTAAACCTTTAGTTGTTGTTTTATTTTTATGTAATGTAAGTAATGTGAATAAATATGATTAAATATTTAATTTTCCATCCTTCTGATGCATTCAAGTAAAAATGGGAGGAAGGGTACATAGAAACATGTACATACCTCTATATTAGCCTTTACCTGACATAGAACCTTGATAACTTAAAACCTCGATAATATAAAATATTTTGTGTTTCCCTTGGACTTTATCTTATCGAGGTTCTACTGTATTTTTAATTGATTTTTGGTGAAAAATTGCGTTTATTTATTATTTAAATAAAACAACGTCTACATCACGGTAATTAATATGAAGATTCTAAAAAATCACGGGTGCCGTTGCGCACATGGCCGCACCTCTTTGCAGCCAGGTGTAAACAGGTATGATTTCGATAAATTTATACGTTAATAACCTATTTTTATTAATTATATGTCAAATTGAAGCTAATTTTTTTCTATTAATTATCATATAAAGTTGCTTAATTAAATCTGGCCGCAAATAAGGGCTACTGGCTGTTAAAGATAATAAATATTTAAGGTAGAGTGAAAGAGAGTTAGCGCGTAACATCATTTGTCAGACGAGGACAGCGATTGTCGGCTGTGCGACGCTTTTAAGCCATTGCGCATGCGTCGAACGTTAGTGTTCTCAACCACCGGGGAGTAATAGCGACGACTTATAATAAATACTCCAAAAAATATGTAATTTTTTTTCAAAATGACAAATTTAAAAATTGCAACAAATTCAGCCCAGAATGGCTGGCTGGTACTAGATGTTTTTTTAAAACCAACATGGTTCCTGGGAGACTCAACTCCAACGCAAGTTAATAGTGTGCTATGTGAATCCACGAACAAAGCTTCCGATAACGACGTTTCTGATATTTGTAGCGATGAAAGTGATAGCTCCGATGATAGTACAACAGAAAGCTCCGATGATTCAGATTTTTAAATAAGAGTTACGGAAATATAAGAGTTATAAGATTAATTGTTTAATTTTTTAAT
The DNA here is from genome assembly GCA_963693345.1 of Pieris melete. Taxonomy (NCBI): domain Eukaryota; kingdom Metazoa; phylum Arthropoda; class Insecta; order Lepidoptera; family Pieridae; genus Pieris; species Pieris melete. Next base: position 1,353,658 of record CAVNZK010000043.1, on the reverse strand, counting down.
TTGATTAAATGTTTAATTAATATGTAATAGACAATTAATTACTTGAATAAAATCTAATACAATTTTTAAATAATACTTTCGCAATAAAATTTTCTTTTACTTAAGTCACCTTGGTTTTATTTTTTAAATTAATATTAAATATCGACGTTCTAATTAGTAAATTATCTAACTCCATTTTAGAGAATCTTTTATTTGTACGAAAAAAAAAATGACTTCAAAATTTATTATCATTTTAAAAAACCATTTAATATCATTAATATCTAATAGAGATATAATATTTAAGTTTGAATCATTCAAATAATTTGTAATTGGATTATGTCTTCATCAAAATGTTAAAAAAATCACCCTCTAAAAAATAAGGAGTTAGACAAATTGCTAACTAGACCGTCGATATATCAAATCAATATTAATTTTTTGTTGCAATTTTTAAATTTGTCATTATGAAAAAAATTCCTTATTTTTTGGAGTATTTATTATAAGTCGTCTCTATTACTCCCCGGTAGTTGAGAACACTAACGTTCGACGCATGCGCAATGGCTTAAAAGCGTCTCACAGCCGACAATCGCTGTCCTCGTCTGACAAATGATATTACGCGCTAACTCTCTTTCACTCTACCTTAAATATTTATTATCTTTAACAGCCAGTAGCCCTTATTGGCCGGCCAGATTTAATTAAGCAACTTTATGTGATAGAAAAAAATTAGCTTCAATTTGACATATAATTAATAAAAATAGGTTATAAACGTATAAATTTATCGAAATCATACCTGTTTACACCTGGCTGCAAAGAGGTGCGGCCATGTGCGCAACGGCACCCGTGATTTTTTAGAATCTTCATATTAATTACCGTGATGTAGACGTTATTTTATTTAAATAATAAATGAACGCAATTTTTTACCAAAAATCAATTAAAAATAATTTAATTAAAAATAATGGCGGCCAAATTTTGATAGGCACCCTAGTAAATATATATTCTCTTAATTATAAATAAACATAAAAATTTGGTTTTAAACAAATAGTCGATGAGCGCACCAATCCTGCAGCGGGATCTCGTACTACTATTGCCATAAAAAAAAAGTGTCATGACATATGGTAGTCATAGTTCTAAGACCCGTTTCTGGATCTTACCCTCGTTGTTCGTATTCTTGTAAAATTTTTTTGGCCAAAACTCAATAGTGAAATACGTTAATTTATAACATAATAAGATAGATTAAATGTTATAATAAAATACTATATAAGCATACTATAATATTTTCATGATGCATACAAAAAGCCGAATAAGCTGTAAAAGCTGTTAATTATTATATTGATCGTCATGTAACGCACAGAAGGCTGATAAAATATTTAAAATAATTTCAAAGGAACGGAAGAAATCTAAAACTTTTACTTTTTACGCTATTTCTAATATATAATTGAAAGTAACCATTATAAACTTATAAAGTAATTGAAAATAAATTTTAAATTATTAAATTATATACCGTGTGCTGACTTGTGCAGTTCATAACAATCATAACATGCATAGATATTGTCTATTCTTCTTAGTAGTATATTTTGTTTTTTTTTTAGATTTTGGGCCTCATTGTAGAAGGACGTCAAACGAATCGTAGAAGAAATAGCCGAGGTCATGCATATAGACGACTCGACACTCTTGAGCAAGCAATGAGTGCCAATAGTACAGCGCCACCTAGTAAAATTATATACTAAACATGAAATAGGTATAAAAGTCTACAGAACATGATATTCGAGTGCTTATAGGCAAAACATTTTTAAAAATGTTTTAAAAACACCTACGCTTCGTAGAAACTACGATTGGTATTTTGAATATTGATCCCTGGTTTTGCTCATAGGAAATTGTAACCTGTTATTGAACTTTACAATACGAACGATATTTATTTGTGTTAAGTTTAGTTACAAATACCCCCTAAAAGTATTTTCCATACAAGATTGATTTTATTTTATTTAAATAATTTTAATAAAGGGAATTTAGTGAGAAAAAAAATAATAAAAAGTCATATGTCAAAAAATCAAGAAGAATGTATGCAATAAATGTCATTGAAGAATGACATAAGTACCAAGTACTCGATAAACATGTTGTGTGAATATTATTTTTTTACATATTAGCATAAACCTGTAATAGCTCTTGAAGTTCTTGTACTTTCGTTATTTCTTTGAAAATAGGTATTAACAAAATTCATCATGTTTAATTTAATAACCTCAATTAATATTGTATGTGTGGGTCGGAGAAAACATATTAATGTTTTTTTACAGATGTAATCAGTATGAATTATTTTAGTATGGCAACTTGTCGTTTTATATTTTTTAAACAACTATAGCTTTTTAAAAATGGCCAGTAGTTGTATAGAATAATTAAAATTAAATAAAATAACTCGAATCATAATAAGTTTGAAATTTTGTCTATACTTAGTGGCGCCATCTAACGAAGGAGGGTTCTCAATTGTTTGTTTGATGATGCACTTTGCTTATAAGGAAGTGAAAAGTACAATATTATAGATATTTAAAACAATTTCAATTTTTAATTAAGTACGTAAATCCCGTTTAATACGATTTTATAAGGGCGGGAAAAAACGTCTTAGCGAGAATGACATTTTACCTTAAACAGCTGACGTAATATTACGAAAAATTGTATGAAGGCTCTACAATTATTTTTAGCGCGGCGAAAGCAAGAAACAATAGAACAAGCCTGTAATGACGTAAGAGGCGTATTTTAAAATGTCTAAATATAAACCAATTTTTTAATAACATCACAATCCAACACGTATAATTACTGTCATATTTGGCAGTTCTTCGTTTTTTTTTTAAATTTTAATAGATCTTTTTTGACGCATGTAAGGTATGTCTTGCGGTATTAATTTTTTTTAATTGTTGTAATATTTTTCGTGATATTTAGAGTCAATCCTGACAAAAACGGTATGGATATCTTCAGGGCCATACAGCGTATTAAGCGGGCTTTACTTTATTATGAAATTATTTATGGAACAAAAGTCTATTATATTTAGATCTCCGTAGTTGTTAGATATCCATTTTTGTAATATTTACACTAATTTATGGATTTTTTACTCTAATTCCTTTAGAGCTAAATAAGTTCAGTTTCTTACGGTTGTAGCTGCTATTCATATTCTGAAACGTACATACTTAGGGGTTTAAGCACGATTTTACTTACATTACAGGCTGTCAAGTATAACTTGGGGTCCTAGTGCAAGATCTAAGGTGATACTAAATTTTCTTCAAAGCTATATTGAAAATAATATAAGTTTTTTAAATGGTTTGTTTAACTGAACACTGAACGCCGCTTCAAAGACTACAAAACTTTGTAAATTGTCATCTGTCAAATTAGTTTTTACCTCGCGCCAAGTTATTCTTGCCAGATTTGTATATTTAGAAGCGAAATTTTAAGTAAGATATTTTTTACGTTTATTTCTATTATTAATAAATTTTAAAATAATTTGTGTTTTTATTATGGTTAATTTAAAATCACTTGGCCAAGTGATCGAACATACCCACAATCATTATAGTGTGCTAATTCAATTTAATCTTTTCTAAAAAGTAAATTTAACGCTCATATTTAATTTGTTAAAGAATTTTCTGGGCCTTTTTCATAGTAATTTCTCCTAAAATTCTAGCTTTCCTGTGTAGGCAACACTATCCTATACTGTAACCATTTAACTTTAAGTCGACTTATTTTTTATTAAAGACACTGCCCGTGTGCCAATAGATGCGATAATAAATAGCCTTTGAAGAGTCATAAATATCTTTATCTACGACAAAAAACATTTTGATGTAAAATACAGAATTGCGATGCTGACTGTACATATACCAATAAAACGGTGATAAAGGTACATTATCATCGATACAGGATATGTCAATTGGTTGAAATTAGTCTAAGTAGCCTGTTTTTCCGCTGTACAATGTCGTTCATTAACACATTTTATTTCCCCGTTTGAAAATTCAGAGTCAGTTTAAACGAGATAATATAGGTTATGCAAAAAGGTTGCAGCTTGCTACGCCATGGTTTTCAAGTCGAAATTGTTACTAACCGTCTACATATAATTCTTGGATCAATTAAAAACATATTCAACAACACAACAGAAATTTTTCATATTTCATCGTGCATGCATCGATTGTTAAGCTTCAAATGTTGCAATTAAGACATTTATTTGTTACTGGGCTGTGGTTAACCTAGTGCACTCGGATATCGCTCGTTCGAACCCAGCGTAATGGATTTAGTTTTAATTTTACTCTTGCTGGTACAGTGACAAATTGTGAGGGAACCGGCATGTCTTAGGGTTATTTGAAAGCGAGACTTAGCGCTTAGTGTGACTACCGTATGTTTATGTTTGTCAATTATGTTAAAAGGAATTGATATATACGAGAAACAACCCTTAAAATCGACGACATGTACCCGACACAAAAGTCTGCAGCTCTACCCATAATTCAAAGAAACAGGCGCTGAAATATACTATCTATCGTTACAGAACTTCAAACAAATTACTTAATATTGCCTTAGCTTTAAACAAAGCATAATATACTTCTATATAATCAAATAGCTTATAACTTTTGTTAATCTTAAACCAAGTCCTCCACAATTTATAACCTTGATAATGAGCTATCACTATCGCGAAATATAACGCTTGGGGTCATCCGCCAATACGTCTTGACAATACACTTGTTAAGTTTGATACTGCACATTTGTAGGGAGCTATTCTGTTACAACTGCATTTCTTTTATAGGAAAGTCAATTGGGTCATTTGAGCCATTATCCCGCCCTACACCAAATGCACCGCTATCTACTGTCATTACTTAACACTTATATTTTAATGTATGAAAGCTTTACGCTTTTATAGAGAGCGTCAGAAGGTTAAAAACCTCATAAAGGTGGACTGGAATGAATATTCAACAAATTGGCTTTCTTACAGTTTAACAAAAGATTAATTATAGGTTTAAATTGTAGTTCTTAGACAGTCTGTGTTTGGTTCTTTAATTTAGATTCCACGTGATTACGATTCTGCGTGTGGAATTCCGACTACACAAGGGATATTCTGACAGTTGTTAGATTTCAAATTTTGTAATATTTACACTTATTTATGTATATTAATCCTAATTATTTTAGAGCTAATCAAATAATATTTCTTCTTGATCTTATTCTGAAACGTAACATTTCAGGTTTATGAACGATTTTTACTTCCTATATATATATAACAAAACTAAAACAATTACAAATGTCTCTAGAACATTCATGATATAAACATGAATGTTCTCGACTGAACGACTAGAATTCTAACAATACCACAGTATTTTTTTAATCAGATGTCGTGTTTAAATAGGGGGATATGACGGAAGAGTCAATATTGACTTCTATCAATCAATAAAAGATACTGGTGGATATTATATTTTTTACTTTTTGTCGGGTTAACAAAATCTATACTCGAGCATTGTGACACCCAGCCGTTAAACTCTTACAAAAGCCTCCAAAGTAGGTTGTCACCGTGAAGTACTTACGTACGCAACAAAGTCTTTGTATATATTATATATATTTATGACATAATTATTAAGACTCGCATTAAGTATATTTATGTAAACTAGGAGTTAGAACCATATAAAATTCGCAACCATTTAAAGAAGCTGGAATTGAATAATTTATAGTTCTACCGCCATGACGTTATCAAGTTATTTTTTAATGAGGATCAATTTATAAAAAAATCTTAGTTTGCCATTTAATGTAAGTATTTGTTAATAAATTCATACTTAGGAATTATTAATGTAATAAATTAATAAACACATCAACTACGTTTTATTTTATTTCTACTAGGTATTAAGATCGTGAGTTTTATTAATATTTAAATATATCGCCTTCTTAGATTTTAAGTTACGCATGTTTTCTAACCTTTCTCACATCAGCACCGTGCTTCGCATCATGCATGAAACTCCGTCTTGTATCGCGCAGCCCGGACAGACAACGACCACTATAGAAGCTATGACGTGTTTAAGCTATAACGGAATATGCTTAAAAGGAGTATTAGGTATGACTTAGTTAAGGCCCGTAGTAACAATTAGTTATGTAAAACATTAATTGTAATTTTATCAATTTTTTTTTCTGAAATGGATGTAACTTGGCTTGCGATAAAAAATATCGCGTAAATTTCAAAATATATTATATATATGTTCTATATACATTTTCGTCATAAAATGAATTCAAAGTGTCATGAATTGGCTATGTTTGGATTTGTTTTCAAAATGGATACATAAACTACTCAACTCCACCATACATTTTTTCCATTCGCTCTACTTCAAGAAACGATGCCAAAAAATTAAATGAAACAATGTAGGTACTTTTTTGGAGCTTGGTGGCCGGCTAGGTCCTTAAATGTGTTTAATAATTCTTACAGATTTTATTATTTTGTAAATGTTTGAAAATTTTGGTTTATATTATGTATTTCATCTTTAGATAGGTATATCTTTAGTATAATAATTTTTTTGTTATAAATAATTGATGTTAGGTGTAGGATTACGAAATAAATTAATCTTTCAACAATGATATAAAGCGATACTTTTGCATGAACATAACAATTTTCGATCAAACAAAAAGGTATAAATATATGAGTGTGTTCGACGTAGAAAGTAATTCTTAAAAGCTAACTGTTACTTAACATAAATAATACGTATGATTCTTTTATATTTACACCATATAGTTTCAAGTAGGTACTTAATCTAGTTATTCCTGGCTTAACTGTATTTTTAACCTATACATAGGAGTCGTGCAATATGAATGATAAGCATGTTCGACATATTATCGTGTGCATGAGGATAGGTTCATTCACTGAGTCAATGGTGGATGCCAATAAATTGTGGAGTCCGATGTCACTACTTCAGTCTTGCTGTAACTTGGCTCGGATCAAACGTCGTTCAACATGGCTTTTAAAGTGTTCATCTTTGCCTTATTGGCTGTCGGTAAGTTTTAATTTTAAAAAAATACTTGTATTTAGTATTAAACTTCGAAGGAAATTAAATATGTGTTTATTTTTTATATTCATTAATATTTTTAAATAGTGCGTAATAATAATTAATAATAAAAATTTCTAGAATTAAAATAAAAACACAATTTAAAATCTTAAACGTACTTATTAACGTTAATTTATCAGTTACGTAATTAATGATCATTTATAAAGTCCTTTTTAAATTTGTAAAGCTCGTAAACCAAAGACAATTAAACAGCATAAGCGAAAAACAAGACAAGGCAAAAAGAACGATTTTTTTAAATAAGTGTCAAAGTATATCGTTATGAATTATTAGTAGGTGCATTGACGACACTTCGTTCTGTGCATGTTAGACCCCTGCTTCCTGTGCAGGCCATTTACCAATTTACTCCGGCACTCACTCACTATTATTAGGCTAATTTTTACATTGTATCACTCATGTTCTTGGCACCAACTTAGGGTGAGATTCAGAAATGATACTTTAACTATGACTCCTATAATATCCACTTTTGACGAACAAAAGTCGGACTTTGTCACGTTTCTGAATCATACTATTATAGATCATAGGTTCCCCACAACCGTATTTATTTCGCGTTGGTGGTAGGCTCTACTTAACTTGAAAAAATTACAGCTTGACTGCCACATTGTTCGTTTCGGGGAATTATTAGTAATCAAGAACTCAGCTTATTTGTACCAAACGGCTTTTTAACGGTGGAAACGATTTGCGGTTGTTGTATCTAGGGGAAGAAAGAAGATATAGCACCATCTTAACAAATACGTTGTGCTAAATATACCGTCCTTTCGGAGACGACGAGACATTTTGATATGTTTGCAGAGGGAATTCGCAAAATCGATATTTCTATATTTTGACACAAGTGAACTTAGCTATAATATTAACGTCCCGATTTTAGGTATTCTTTTGATTCTACGGAACTAGCACGCCAGTGCGAGGCGCTGCCGTTTTTTACTGATGTCTAGTATGTATGAATTTGCAAGGGTGTTAAATTAATTGACTCATTTTACCTCAATTTGTTTGTATGGAAAAATGGGTTTCTTAATTATTTAAGTAAAAAAAAGAGTGAGATCACGTTTAAAACACGTTGTATATATATATGTATCGTTAAACTTTACGTAACAAGCACTTGCCGAACTACATTTCCATTTTTTTAATACAGATTTTCGGATTGGTAAGAACTGTTAAGATACTTGTAAACATGACGTGTGTCTGAATATTTCATCATGAGCTTGGACTGGAGACACAAATTTACGATACTTTATGTTCAAGTGGATAAGCGGGAATAGTTTTAAATAAAAAAGATTTTATTAAATTTTTGTCATAATTCGTATATTATTATTACATAGTAGTTTTATTATTACATATATCATTTTTAATACTCACCATTAGAATCTTATAAAGATCGGATGAGGAAAACAGAAATTAAATTACATACTGGTTTGTGCTTTTAAGGCGCTGAGAATCACATAGCAAAATAACTATATATGTAAATCTGCATAGTTTAAACAGTTCCGTTGTTTAAACCTACCTTTAGGGTAAAATCTACTAGACAAGGCTTAGCGCTATGAATGTATTCCGTATATCCAATACGCGATTGAATACTGATTAATATTTGTTACCTTAAACAAAAACATACATATAAAAATGCTGGTTACAAAAGATATAAGGCAACGGGCGGCCCTATCGCTAAGAAGCGATTTCTTCAAGGCAACCCTAATATGGAACAATAAAAATAAATACCTAAAGAGGGTAAAGTACAAGAAGTGCATAAATAATTAATAAAAAACATGTAACTATAACTAAAATAAAATAAAGTAAAATCCAAAGAAACAAAAATATGTGTTTTGTAATAGGTTTCTCTCTATCTCTAATCAAAATCTAATTATTATTGTGTCATTTAAATCGATAATAGAACACAAGAACAAAATGTCTTCCCCATTATAGAGACTGCAATGTGCTATTGGATATTAAATATCCTTTTTAGTAAATTAGGTTAGATTTAAATTACTTATTAGTCTTAAGTTAGGCTAGATCGTAATGTTCCATGATGAAAAGACAATGTATTAAAAAAATATTATGTAAAAAGCGGCTTTCATCAGTTTGAGTACAAAGAAACGCTTTAGAATATGAGACTAAAATAAAACAAAAAAAAATAAACGCGACACACATTTTATTTTTATTTCGAAATTTCGTGTACTTTAATGGTAGTACGCTTGACGCAAGATTCGTTTAATATAAATGCGATGTGCCTGCATTCTACAAAGTCGAAATCAAATGAACATGTAAACTTGTTTACTTATAACACAATAACATTTTACTTCGTTAATTAGTGAAATGTAAATATCATAGTTGCCGTTAATGATTATTTTGTTTGATAAAGATAATGGGTTAAGGGGTCGTATTGATACACGCGCATTGAATTAAGATAATGCTTTTGTTTTGTAATGATTAATAATTTATATAAATAAATGTCATATGAAAGATGGTGCTATTATGTGGAGCGATTCAGTGGCTACCGAAACTAGGGAATCAGCACCTACGCCGATGTCAATCAACCACTCCTTAACCAACTTCCCAGTCATATCTTGACCGACAGGTCACTCTGATGCTCTTCTTCTCAGTCGTATTATTCATTTCTGAAGGCCGTGTCGCTGTAAGGTGCCTGGTGCTAGTGATATCTCTCCACTCTGTAGGCTGTAGCTTCCCTTAGCGAAGCTGTTATGGGGAAACGTGAAAATCGTGGTCACACTGGCGGGTGGGCGTGCTTGTCCAGGTTATCTGGTGATCGTGGAATGTATCACCTCATATCGTGTTCTAATAAATATTAAATAGATAGGTATGGCCAGATAAAACTCTCCTGTTTCTCTGTAACACCTACATTACAAAGCACCCGGAACATATGACAACCCAGTTCAAATATAGTTATTTTAACGTAAACATAAGAATAATTAAATCTTTATCGCCGTTAGTATAAATGTTAATGATTTTAGGTGTGTTCGCCGAATACCAGATCACTGAGGAACAGCGCAACCAAGTCAAACAAGTAATTGCCGATACGTGCAAAAGGAATGGCGCGGAAGGAAAAGTAGACGAAATCACAGTATGTATTTTTGTTACAAATGTTTCTGATCTGGGACTTCAAACAAAGGAACAAACCTCTTTGTTCCGGGCTCTAAGCAGACTTGTTTTACATTAAGCTAATGGCATGATTTTGATTTGTGCAAGCAGTCATTGGTTCGATCCCCAGTACTAATGGACTTTCTATATCGCGCATCTAACATTCGCTCGTACGGTAAAGAACAACATTGTGAGGAAATCAGCATGTTTATTTATTTATTTAATTATAAGTAAAAAACCAAAAATCTAGGTTATCGGTCAGACAGAAGCTTGAGCAGCTACTCGTCTTTAAAATAAAAATGATCAAAGAAACAGAAGCAATCTGAGGCTAAAACGGTGGTAGCGCCACTTGATTATTAATATTTACATGATTTTGTTTGTATCTCCAACTTGTTACGAAACAAATAATTGTTTTGTCAGACTTTAATCTGCCCTGTGCCTTAGCTGCTTAGCTTATTTTAAAATGTTTACTATGCTAACTTCAGGGTGTCGGTTTTTGTGACGGTGTGCGCGCGTATCGTAAAAATTTACTCTTATCAAAATGATAAGACGCGCCCTAACGCGCCAAAAGAAGTATAACTTCAAATATATGGAAATACATTCGGAGTCGGGAGTATACACTTCTGTAAGGTTGATATAGTTATAAAAATAATTCTTGATAAAAGTAACAAAGTAAGCACACAGATCAGCGAGTCAATCGCTCGGTGTTGACCTTAAATGATAAATTAAGGTGATAATGACAAAGTTCCTTGATTTTCAGACAACCGTGCACACTTTTATTGACTGTGTCAAGGGTTTATTCAACTTGGAAACCATTAAGAAGGAAATAGAAGAAGCCAAACCCAACGGTGCTCTTGATGAGGTCTTTAAGAAGTAAGTACTTACCTGTAGAACGGAGAGTGTGATCTTATACGAAGAATGTAGTTTTTCCTATTTATTATCTGTATCGAAATTGTCTATAAAACCATAAAATGTTCTATAAAAATACTAGCTGACCCGGCTAACGGTTATTTTCCCATGTATATTATTTCTAGGAAACACTTTAAGATCAATAAAAATAACCATCTACAATAAAATAAGGGTTGATCGTAGAGGGTAGATGAAAATTAAGGTCTGTAAGTATTTTTGTATGCTGTATGATGTATCATGAAAAAATAAAATCATTTTTTTTGGGGGGGACAACCTTTATCATTTAGTAGTTTGAAAGATAGACTTACTGAATATGCATAAGAAATTTCATAAGAATCGGTCGAGCCGTATGAATATGGGAACGAACATTATGACTCGAGAATTTTATATATTAGGTATTATTATTAATATATATATTTGATATAATTAAACAAGTTTCGTATATTACGTCGTATATTTTCATTACAACAGTAGTTTAAATAGCATTTAATGGCCTTGTAATCCTGTACATCAGAGTCCTATGCCTACCGAGAACGTAATAATTATTGAATCGCCGAGAGCCAAACCTCTACGATATGTGCGTTAACCTCTGAGCTAAGGAGGCATTAAAGTATCATTTGTGTTTCGGGCTTTTCTGTTTCAATCACTTTTTTACATATAACATTGATGTTTTCGGTCGGAGGGACTATGGCATGAATATTCATTTCATTTTGATAGATAAGGATACGAGCCGAGTACACTTTAAAGATGTATAATGAATGTATGCGTCTTGTTCCCACGAGAATGTAAGTGCGTGCTCCTATTTCACCACGCCTACTGCAATAGAGGACAAATCTTTGTTTTTTATTTTATTATTAATTACTTGAAGATGTCTTGTGGAACAATGTGTAATGGTTGCAGCTCCTTACGAACATTTTGTAAAACAAAAACCGTATCGATTAAAAAGAGTGGCGGAGATTTTATTGCCAGTTCTTCTTGTCCGTTCTACGCCCTTGATTTGAGAACTGGCACTAAATGTAAAATTAGAAGCATTTAATATGTATTTCCTTATTGACGTTCATAAGTGTACATCGTGTTACCAAAATGAATAAATGACTTTGAATTATGTAGCAAATTATACCTATCATATGTTTATTCAACAACAACACATCTTAATCTAAAGTAACACTTTGGTAGTAACTATAGACACATAAAACTAATAATAAAATAATATACATTGAAATAAATAACTAAACTTAACATAAACTGAAATATATCATTAAAAGGAGTCCCTTTAGGCAAGGTTCCGAAGATACTGGCAGCGTTCCCCCTTTGAATTGCTAGACTAATTCTTTGTCCGAGGTAGCTGCCAGATCTTTGTAGCAAATTATAATTAATATTAATTTCATCAGATACTGCGCAAAGTCTCCACAGCTGAAAACCTGCATCAGGACACTGATTGACGGCGTGTCTCCATGTCTGGATAGCAGTATCCGCGAAAACATCGGCACTGGAAAGAACGCTACATCACAACTTATTGACTTTGTCTGCCATAAGGATGGTGATAGAATCGCGTGTAAGTATCTTTACAACTTAATTATTTAATACAGTATTATTAGACACAGGTTACTAGACATTATTTCTATAAAAAGTTCAGCAGTAAAAGTAGTACGTATATAATCTCTGTCACAACCAAGAACGTCACCAGAAGGGCCAGGTAGGGCAGTTGACTTCTAGAGCATCGAAAAAACTCTATTTTTTAAATGAATTTGTTAAAATTCATTTTTATTGTTACTACCGAGTAACTGAATAAATTGTAGGATATTGGGCATACCATATAGACAGGAATAATTTAGAATTTGCATAGAAATCGTAGCGTTCAATTATTATATTATTACAATATAACGATAGCAGGCACGTCCGTCAAAAAATATTTTGTCTGACGCTCCTGCGTCGGTATAGATACCGGCAAACTTCTTGAGCATTAAACAATGGAGTGGGGTATAGTTTGCGCATCTGCGACACAAACGTCATCTAATTACCAATCACGCGATTTACACGTCGCTCTCCCGTCGCCCAGTGACACCTAAAAATCGCATTTGCGCAGACAAGGACATTTGTTCAAGATGTTTGCCGGTATCTGTACTCTGTAACTCCCAATAGCGATATATGTTATAAACAGACTACTGGTATAGTAGTAAAATGTAATGGAATTGAGCAGGCAGAAGACTGTAATGGAATTGGGTGAATTTATCAGTAGATGATCAGCCCTTCATAATCCAAATAATTACTGTTACGCCAGCGAATCTAGGACCTATAGAACGGAAGCGGTAAAAAATTATGCACACTGATTTCAAAAAGAAAACAAAACACAACTATATCCGTTCTTATAATTCCAGTGTTCATCGCTGAAGAGGGTCCCCAATGTTTCCAAGAGAAGACTAGTGCCATCCGCGAATGTGCTGAAAAGGCGAAGGAAGGCATCACCGGCGTCGAAGCTGTTAAGAAACTGACTATTGATGTATGAAAACCTCTTTACTTGTATTTTTTTTTTCTAGAACAGGGGGCAAACGGGCAGGAGGCTCACCTGATGTTAAGTGATACCGCCGCCCATGGACACTCTCAATGCCAGAGGGCTCGCGAGTGCGTTGCCGGCCTTTCAGGAAGTGGTACGCTCTTTTCTTGAAGGACCCTAAGTCGAATTGGTTCGCAAATACTTCAGTGGGCAGCTGGGGTATTCTAAATACAACAACTTGAATAGTAGTTTCTATGCGATGGCAACTTTGTCATAGGAGTCTTGAGTCTTACGGGATGTCTTCTCTGTACGAGCATTAAAACAAGATCTCTGTTGAGCCGAGGCTGTCGGAACAGCATCTTGAAGACTGTGGCAGTCGGCAGATAACCTGTCTATCATGAAGCATTTTGTGCGTACACTTGTCGGTTCAGATCGACAAGTGTATGCATAGAATGTTTCATGGGTTTTATGTTTAGCTTTTTAATAATAATATACTAACACTAGTCCGTAAGTTTATACTAACATAATGAAGGATTATTTTATCTGAACAAATAAATAAATAATAATATATAGACGTACAAAAAACACGCTCAAGTTTCTAACGTTCTAAGTAACAATAAATGGGTCGAGAATCGTATTTCTTGCTAACAACGCCATCTATCGCTCATTTCAGGAACAATGCGCTAAGTTTGACAGCTTAACATCGTGCATCGTGAAGGCTCTTGAGGAGTGCACTTCTCCCACACCTGGCAACATGGCCGAGTCCTTATTCAGATATATGAAGAACGGCTCTCCTTGCAAGGTGAGAAATGCGTCCAATTAACACCACGTTTTTTATGTATGAATATCACCAACGAGCATTCCAAAACAGAATTTAAACAATTTTTTTTATTAATTGTATTTATTGTTTCAGAAAAACTAATAGGAGATATAACATCATACTAATACTAAAAAAATAATAAAATTTCATTTTAAAACACTTGAGTTTTATTTAGCTGTGTATAAATATTCTGGTGAAAGTACCTACTTTCGGGTAAATTTTAGAAAAATTATTAAAGACTGAATGTTAAGTTTAAAGAAAAATGGTAACAGTTGTATTTTTCGTACATTTCTTTCATTTCAGGTTCAGTTTCGTGATCTGAAGGGAACGTTTTGTTTTGGAAGGGAAGGCTAGAATAGGGAAATCCATTTCAGATTAAATAAAACACGTAATCACAATTTAAACTTTAATTCAGCTACACCAAATGTTCACAAAAGCTTAACACCAATTCCTAAGTAAATTTATATAAAAATTTAAAAAATATTGAAATACCTGGAACGTAAAAACGGAATAATTTACAATAACAGAAGTTGCTTTTCATTACCTTAATCAAAGACCTTAATCAGAACAAACAAACACGTATAATGGAGCTGCGAAAAATGAAAATACTACTACAAAGTATACATTACATATAAAAATATAGCAACACGATTTTAATATAAAAATATATTTTAATAAGCTGCCGAAAAATAGCGACCATAAAATGCCATTTTAACTATATTCTAAAGCGAACGATAACGGTCGAATCGTAGTTTCTACGATATTATTAAACAATAAGATTTAATCACATTAGCGATGAATGGAAGGATTTTTTGGCAATTAGATATGATCTACGATATGTAAGACTAATGTATATGTTAAATGTATAAAAGAAGACGTTTTTGGATGAATAGGTGAATACCGTTTGACCAATCAAAATCAAGTGAAATTCGTCTTTTGTTTCACGTTCGAAATTTAAATTGTACATGAAGACGACGTTTAAATTATTGATATAAAATCAATTTTATGCGTTTTTAATATTTTACAGGCGTAATTTTTTTTTATACATAGTTTATAATAATATATAGAGGGAATTTCTTTACAACCTACATTTCAATACTTAATATTGGCACTTACTTTGTCCAATTCTGTCATAACACTCAAGACCTGCTTGTAATAAGAAACATTACCCGCCTCTCATTACTCATGTTGCATGGTTACCATTTATGGAATAAATTTGTAACCATGACAACAGAGTTTTGCTTTTTAAAACGGTCTTCGATCTTTAGTAATCTATTTAGTTATTTGATATCTTTAGTTCAAACTTAGAAGCTAAGCATTCAGTTAAACTTTTTTAAACAGTTGTAGAAACGAACGTAGATAATTCAGTGTTAGGAACACTACAGAACATAAGCCGCCATCTTGAATTTAATTTAAAAAACGAAACTACGTAGCTTGATTGTGATTGGTCAACAGTATGTCCAATGAAAATCAAAGGACGCATAGTATTAGCGTTATAAAAAAACTGAAGCGCACTTAAATTACTTTGAAAGTACGTATAGGATTAAATTGTACAGCAATTATGAAATTTAATAACAATCACATAAAAGTCGATAAAAATATTTCTCAGGTTGGCACGTAATTGGCCGTTTCGCATCTATTACTAAATTACAAAAATACTGCTACACTTTAGGTAAGATTCATAGTCGAGAGTTAGCGCTAAGTATGACTTTGTCAAATACATGGAATTTGAGATACGAAAGTTTGAGTTAACTCTCGACTTTGATTTTGACCCTTTAAGCCTAAGTCTACAGTAAGCTTAATCTACTTCTAGAAGGTAACGTTGGAATGTATATGGCCTGATAACTAACGCCGTATTCGAAAAAAAACTTGAATTAACAAGAGAACTTCTAAGTATTTGTATTTCTAAATTTGGTATTTTTAACAGCGTTCAAGTATCTATCTATCGAAGCTACTTTCAAGAAAATTCTATGAATTAAAGATCAAGATAGTCTAGAATACGGGCCAAGTGTCTATAAATTTTTATAAGTCAAATGTAATCTTGTCTGATATTAATAACTTTGTTATATTTTTTACTTTGCCTATTTTTTAAATGATTCAATGTTAAAATAAATCTTCTATTGTCACCTTTTGTGCGTTACTTAAAACTAAAAATCACTGACATGGGCACTTTGAGCGAGAATACAAAAAATACCTGATTTAGACGGTTTACGTATACCACTTAAATCAAAGCTCTTATACCAGAAATCAAATATGCACTGAAACATTTTGTTTTTAATCTACCTGTTCGACTTTCTTATCTATTAAAACAATTAAAAAAAATAATAATAATAATTACTACGTATACACTCGGTCTCGCGACGTATAAGCGAGTGTGTACAGCTGCCATTACGACGTTGCTTTTTCTAAAGCGCATTTAAAACAATCATAACGAAGCAAATTTGAATAAAGAATTCGACATTGTTTGTGCGACAGAGATAGTTCAGCATCTCTTTCTAAAGACCGATTCATCGTGTGTAATATATAATACTAAAGCTTTAAGGGCAATTTAAGCAGAATTGACGTTTTAGAACATAGCTTTAAGAACTAAAGCACTTAATACGAAACTGCTGACTGCGAAGCGATGAGCGGAGTTCCCTTTCTTTTCTTCCTTCTGAAATATATTAATATATTATTAGAACATATACAACCTTTTAAAGTCTGGCCCTCAGACTTGTGTATTTTTTTTTCTAATAGATAACTAGGTGATCAGGCTTTTATGTCTGACATACGCTTTTAGGTATAAGGAATGTTTCATCACAATATATTTCTTCAAAGTAAAAGTTCCTTAAAGTTCACACGGGGTCGACTTCAGGTATCAGAGTCGCACGCTGAGGCCATTAGGCACTGCTCACAATTATTCTTGTACATTACAAGAGCCATATTTAGTTACACTAACCTAAATCATTTATTTTAATCAGCAAAAACACACGGAAAGTTCAACGATAGACCCACGTTGCGTTCGATTGTGATTGGTCAATCGGACGAAATAACATGACGTATCATGTTGCGTATTAACGCCATATTACTATTGACCAATCACAATCAAACGAATCGTGTAGTTTCACATTATCACACCCGAGTAGACGCACCAAATTCCAATAAATCTGATAGCATAATTGGGAGTTAATTGTCATATCTATCTACGTCTATCAAACAGATAGAATCGCGTGAACGTATTTACAATTTTAAGAGAAACAATCTGAAGTTGACGCAACTGCGTTAGTTGGGTATAAGATACAGAATGAAACCATTTTTATTATGGGCGAGAGACAAGAAAGAAGAGCTTATCGCTGACAATGGACACCGGAACTCGAGGCTTACTGGTATGTTGCCGGTTTATATATGACTCCCGTAAAAAAAAAAATGTTTATTATGGAACATAAGATACATGTATCACTTATTCCACGTCATTAAATTTGAAGGCATCCCTACTCATCGGCAAAGAAGACAGAGGGTGTAGGCCGAGAGAAAAAGCCGGCGTAAAAAACTCTCGGTACTCTTTTAAAACAGCAAATCATCAAACAACAACAACGTATGCAATGACATTCGGGTGTCATACTAAACGCAAGTCTCGACTCAGAACAATATTACATATTACCCTGCATTCATAACGTAGTTACGTACTACATAACGTAGTTAGGTCACTTGTGCTACAATTCAGAGACAAGTTTAAGTGGGAAATATAATTTCCATCTGTCAAATGTCAAAGAATTTTGGAATATGAGACTTAAGGTATGTTCCGATATACACTGCGAGTACTGTATAGTGCTCCCACTGTTCAAAAATTCGTTCCGCTATGGACTGCAGTATACAGCCGCAGCGTCCTAGGGAAATATATGACGTCACAAATCCCCGCTATACTTCTACTGCGAGCACTGGCGTTTTCGAGGTAAGGTACTCGCAGTGCTTTGATCACATGATCAATCAAAACCACTTGAATGCCTAACGGCTGATATAACTTACAGTTTAATAACAAACATTTAAAATTCTAACTTATTTTCTTTGTAGTATTAATTCAATTGACAGTTAATATTAATATAGATTTTTTTAATGCGATAATACTCCAATAATAGTTTTTCTTGTTGAATTGAAAAACTTTGATGCACTCATTTGAAAACTGTGTCGAAAAACGAAGCTGACTAGTATACTAGACTGCGTTCCGTTTTAAATTGTAACCAGTAGCTGGCTATAGAGAAACGGTTTCACAGTATACTAAATTGACGGTACTCTGTACAGTGGTCGCAGTGTATATCGGAACATACCCTTAGTCTTGTTTTAAACTTTTACCTATGACCAACTGCGATAGTACAGCATATAACCGACAAGAAAGACCGACAAAAAACCGCTTTATTTTAAGTACAAACAACAGGCCTAAAACACACACAACAATGTAATGATTAAAGCAAATTGAATGAAAAAATACCCCGAAATGATGATAATAATATATCAAATGATAAGAATAGAGCAATATTACATATGATAATTTATTAATTATACTATTATTATTTTATCATTTCGCGCATTAGATGTACTCCAATATTGTATGGCTGAAAATCAATGTTGCAAACAAATAAAATTCTCGAAATTAATTTAAGTTGCAACGTTATAGATATGTATAAAACCATCCACAAGCAACAAAAACACAGAGTTTTTCCATCTGATACCTCAGATAACAAACAAACGTATAGGTACTCTGATTTTTAATTCCGTAGAAATCTGGCAGCTATCAGTTTTGACATGTCAGTGATGACAAACCTTTTTGGCCGGGCACATTTCTCAATTTCAATATGAGTCTGAACATCTGAGTCTATACATACATTCTATTGTTAGTTAATGTATCCATTTTATTAAATGCGGTCAAAAACGCACAAGTACAGATAACATTTTTTTTTTAAAGGTTTACTAAACCCGAAAATATTAGACAGTGATGCCAGCTAAAGAAAAAAATAAAGTTTATTGGATATATTGTTTGTGATATTGAAATATGTATTTCTAATTTTTGCATTAGGTCACTTGAGTAAGTAAATATTGAGATTTACCTTTTTGTAGGTAAAACATAAAAAATACGTAGCATTTTTTTTTATTGCCCTTAAATAAGTCAAATTTGTCCCTTTTTCGGTGGAGAACTAATTAAGTAGCAACATTTATGAATTGTCAGAATTCTACGGAATTAAAATTCAGAGTATAAACTAGAAACCATGAGACATCGTAAGAACGTCCCACTTCCCTTTAAAACTTTATCCGACAACGCAGTCGCGACTCTCTGGCAATGAGTCCCCATGGGCGGTATATCAGGTGTGCTTCCTTCCCGTTTGACCAATAAAAAAACCTGCCCAGTTTACAACTAGACCTTCGCGCCATTAAGTTTCTGTAATAACCAAAAACGCCCAACAACACACTCAAATCCCTGCAAACGTTTAAAAATCGAAAAACCATAACTTACTGATCCATATCTCTTTTTAGCCGCGTTCCTGCCCTATTTAAAAACAGTAATAGTTTAATAAAAGTTATTATTATTAAACAATTTCAATGATGCTGAAATTGTAAATAGGTTTTAAATTAGTTATTTTTAATACATTTTAGTTTATATAAGAAGGTATATATAACATAGCTGAGTCTTATAATGACGTGGGCGAGATTTACAAACGAGACGTAGCGCCAAGACTGTTTATGTCAAAAATTTTGACATATAAAAGTTCACGCTAAGTCCTTCCTAATAGTTTTAATTTGAAATAAAAAAATTTAGAACTATTTCGTATCATAGGTTATACTTACAATGAAGTCCTTGCATGGGGTAGCTTTGAGAGCAAACTTGAAGAGGGAGTCAATGATGTTAGCTGATGTTGGTGATGGACAACCTCCAAGAGCCTTAACGACACACTTTTGGAGTTCCGTTAACTGTTGGCATTCCTTTTGCTGAAAAAGTTATTAAGATATAAGCAACAAAACAAAACACATGTCTAGTCCCAATTAGCTAGAAAAGGTTTTCTTTTAGAACATTATTTCTCTACGTGTTCTCCTTCGGGGGGCAATTTGATTGTTAAGAGACGCTATACGAAATTTTATTTAAATTATTTGAAATTCGAATTTCAGTTTTTCATTATATGTTTCGAAAATTTAGTTTCTCTATTTTATTAATATTTTCCAAGTAGTTTCTTCCTATACCCTACCATTTAAGATCCTTAAGAGAACAATTCAATTGTTTAATATTAAAACTTATGTATGTTACATAGTTTTGGTGAAACATACTTAGAAGGTTGGAAAACACTTCTTTAGAATGTGTCTCTGTTTGCTTTTGGAAAAAATTCAGAAAATTGCGCAAAGGATATTATACTGCATTGTTTCAAATATATTTCGTTTGTCTTTTGTCATGACTTGTGGTTAGCCAGACAAGTCAAGCCATCAGCAATATCGTATGAGATCTCTCTATAATCACAAAACCTATTGGCTACCGAATAATGAGAAAGTGTATATATTTTTCCGTTCACTATGTTGTATTTAGGCTATAACAATCGTGATTAATCTAATAATTTATCTGATAACTAATAACTAATGATAAACCAAATCATTCATTAAGATAACATAAAAATGCTATTATCTTTTATCAGTATTAAAAAATATTAACGCAATTTATGGTAATGTAATGATTTTTATTCATTGCAGATTGAGTACCTACAAAATATTTGTAAATAGAATGGATCATCGTTTAATCCTTATCATGAGATGACATGGAATGTCGCCTGAGACAATTTTACTTCACCGGGAGTCGAACCATCATGTGTAAACCATTAAATGTGATTTAATCATGATAATTATCTATTTAAGACTCTAAACCTCTAGGCTCTAGCAGGCTTACCCTGTAACTTCAAAACGCAATATATATTATAAATTTTCGTATCACAATTCCAAGCGACACAGTCAAATTTCATTATATTCATTATTCAAATCAATATGGCAGAGTAGCCTTGGTGGATTAAATAATTACCCCAAAAGTAATAGCAGGTATGCTGTTAGCTGTGAAGTTTCCTTCTCCGACGTTCACCGAGCCGATGGTACTATTAAAGCAGGCTCGCAATTCTTCCTGCTTCTCTTGGATGCACTCGGGTCCATTTTCAGCGATGAATACTGAAAATATTTATTAATACAGAGCTATTTTGTCCCTATGGAAAGACACATTGTATGGAGAACGATATGAACTAAAAGTCTAGCAATTTTTTGTTGGAAAACAAAAGAAAAATTCTACCGCAACAAGTCACTAATAATGTCAATGGATTCTTAATTAACGTTTATGAAAACCAACCAGATGAAAACCATTTGTATAGTGCCAAATCCAAAATGTGTCAGGTGCCAAAACCAAAAACTTTAGAAACGTTTTTCCAATCGTAAATAATTTTATTAAACTTTAATATTAAAGGCGTCATATTTACCCATCTGATACTTATTACATATTATAAAAGGGGGTTATATCTATATATATAAAAGAAAGTCGTGTTTGTTACAACACTTATAACTCGAGAACGGCTGGACCGATTGCCATGGTTTTTGATTTGTTGGATTTGTTTCCGTCCCGAATAGCAGAATACATCATAAAAACAATGAAAACTGGAAATGTGTAATGAATACTTAATCATTTCAATAGATACTGATTTGTTTATTACATGTCAAACATTTGTTGTCCAATCCTGTCAAATAGTGTAACAACTATTTTTTTTTTTGAGCTTATGGCGTGGCCTGGTTGCTGAGACTATGATTATTCTATGAGTGTCTATTATTTTTCTTTATTTTTTTTTTTATTTTTATTCTCATTCTGTATGTATGTTTTCATCATCATTCATCATAATAAAATACTTTTTTGTTTCTATCTATATAAATATATTATTTTGTATCATTGTTTTACGTTCATCAAAGTAAAAATTAGTTCAGCTAAAAAGTAACACGACATTCATTGACTGTTAGGCGGTACGAAGTTCGCTGGGTCAGCTAGTTTTATTATAAATAATTTACGAACTGAATTTATTTGTCCGTTGAGTGAACTGACAAAAGGTTTGCTTAATGTCAGTTCCTAGTAAAAACTACTACACTGTAACAAATAGTTAGTCTTTTAGTTAATATCGATATCTGTTTAATGATGTGCTGTTTTTTTATGTGTATAATAATTTTTTTATGTGTTAATTGCATTGGAGTAATCTGTAAGGGTGGTTTTGTTGTTAAATAAATGTAATGTTTTACACAAAGACTATTAGTAAATAGAAGAAGGTTTTTAATTTTTAATTTTTGTTTTTATTTTTAATAATCAAGGTATAAATTCCTGACTGATAAAAATTATTACTTGAAACCAAGAATTTTTCAATACCTGTAGAGTATTTTTAAATTTACTAATGTCGGACATTCTACGTAAATAATGTTACGAATTTAAAAATGTATTATATATATATATATATATATATACTAATATATTCTAATATACTATATATATATAATATACTAGCTGATCCGGCAAACGCCGTTTTGCCATGTCATTATATCATTTATGGTTATTGTGCCTCACTCGACATAGATAGGTATAGTGTGTCGCGGACCTTTTTGTAGATATTTATAAGATCTACAATTACTTAGAACATTTTATGGTTCTATCTTTAATAGTTTAGGCAGGGTACGCAAAATAAGTAACTTTTTTGGTTGATTTTTTACACCTTGTGTCCGAAAAACCCTAATATCTTACGGAGCCCTATTTTTGTTCAAAATTAAATATAGCCTATATTACTCGTGGATAATGTAGCTTTCGAATTGTGAAAGAATTTTTAAAATCGGTCCAGTAGTTTATGAGCCTATTCATTACAATCAAACAAACAAACAAAGTTTTCCTCTTTATAATATTAGTGTAGATAAAGTATATACGTTGTAAAGTAAAATCTGTATATAGATAAGATTATGAAAGTGTGTATCGAATAATCTGAAAGGAAGTAATAAAAAAACTAAGAAAAATTAGTAAAATAAAACTTTTAGGATAACAAAAATATATCTATATTCCGACTTAGTAGACTTCCCACTACCATGAGATGGTATCTACGCGAGTGAAACCGCGGGACATTGCTAGTAAATATATATTTACAAAAAACTTAATATTAAATATGTTATAATACAAACCTTTTATGTTATGACTACATCTTCAAATATTAAACCAAATAATTTCGAAAAATCTGTCAGTGTGGCGTATAAATAAATTAATATTATTTTTATTTATTATTTAAGCCGGCGAGACCCACGAATTCTACCACCAAAACCCTACAGGCTATGTACACAATAATTTCAAATACCTTTATAACTACATACTAAAAACTAAGTATTAAAATTTTATTTTTAAGAAAATACCAGTGTCGCTACAATCTTTTTAGGTTTGGTCCTCAGATTACTGATGTTTCATCATCATTTGTCAATCTAATAGGCAAGTAGGTGATCAGCCTTCTGTGAATGACACACGCCCTCGACTTTTTGGGTCTAAGGCAAGCGGTTTCCTCCCGATGTTTCCTACACGTTCGAGCGAATGTGAAATGCGCACATAGACAGGAAGTCCATTGGTGCACAGCACAAAACAAAATAACCTATCCTTAAACCAGTAAAATAAGTGTGTGACCTTTGGTCAAATTTTGTATCAAAAATAGTCCATCCATCCGGTGCACCTTGACCACCACTTTACATACCAAAAAATGTATAAAATTGTTAAGCCGCGCATGCTAAACGCGCCCTTATTATATTCCTTCATACCTTATATATAGAAGAATAATTATATTTTTTTTAATCATTATTAATGTATAAGTATAGATTAATAACTGTCAATTTGCAGGATCTTGTATAGTACGTTTACTTTTGATATGACGCACTTGATGTAACCAGACGATGATAAAAGAAATAAGATTCATAAATATTCATCATTCACTTAACAAGGTAATGAATGAAGGTTAGGTCGAATAAATTCAAGGATTTTAAAGTATATTCTTTATAAATTTTCATACAAACTATTTTAAATTTTTGTCGTCACGTCGTGATTTTAATTTAAATGTTTACGAGTAGCGCATGCAAACTAATTAAATTTTTAACAAGGTCAAGAGATCTAATATAAAGATTTATAAACAAAGCAAATTGATTTGTTAATAAACATTACTTGCACTTTTCATAATTTGGATTATTTTTCCGTACTAAAGTTACTGGAAAATACCGCTTATAAAGTGTGTAATAAAAAAGAAAAGCTCTTTGTGGGGCTTAACAACCTTTTCTTCGAGGGCTCAAAACCTTAAAAATACCTATTTGAAAGTTTACAATAAAACAACAAAATTAAGACTCTAACAAAGTTATTTTAGTTCTGAAACACATATAGCATAAAATATTCACCATTTTCAAGCAAAAGTAATTGTAATGACAAAATCATGTGCGTGTTCCGTGACCAATGTCAATCGTTAATTATAGACAAACCAAATTATAGGTTAAAAACACTTATCTAGCTTGTGCCCTTCGTTAAGCAGATTCAGAGGCCCTGGCTTCGAATCCCTGCGTAATAATTGTTTGGATCTATCTCTGATTTCATTACACATGGCATTACGGCCCTTTTACCCAATTATGTTTTCTTGACAAATGTGTGTTTATTTATATTTGAAACGTTTCTTAATATGTATTTTGTATTTCTATTACATAAATAAACATTCACTGTACATATATAGTAGTACACAAGAGTTTACCCTGTTAAGCACAAAAAATTGATTCCATTTCGCGAAATTCATAAATTATTATCCATATAAAAAATTACAAAAACTTCTTAATGAAAATGCACCCTCACACATCCCTTACCAACAATAGATTTTCGCATTTCCTTTTGAACGATCTCTGCAGAACAGAATCAGCATTAGTTTAAATAAACATTAAACGATTGGCGCTATATACGGGAAGGACCTTTTTTAAGGCAAGTAGCGATTCAGAATTAAGAAACGCTAAGTGAGACATGTCAATAATGTATTGGATTTGACTTAAGTTACTTAGAGCTGAGGGAGCGTTCAAGTATTAGGTACGTAACGCAATTTTTGGAGGTTATTGACCCCCCCCCCATGAACTCGCCGTAACGTTTTTCAGTACCCAAGTACAGTACTGTATCCAAGTCTAGTAAAACGTTTCGTGACCACCTAGTGACTCTTTAGATACTATTATGTGGTGTAAGTAGAAAATAATATTAACAATAACGCGTAATTCAATCCCCGCCCCGCATTGTAACGTTTTACAAAAGGACAAAAAATTCGTTACGTAATACTTGAACTCTCCCTAAGGTCAAGATTCAACGAGTACGTTCGCTAGGTCCGAAATAAGTCTCGATTCTGAATCTGACCCTAAGTGTTCACCGTTTGTGACTCAATATTGACAACGACGTATATTTCCATCGTTGTTTTCCATATACGAGTTTGTGTTAAAGACGTTGCGCAAAAAAATCTATTGATAAGTGGAACGCACGTGTAATCCCAAGATTTGGTTAATACTGCATCAGACTTATAGCATATAGGTAACTCCTAGTTTTGAGACAATTCAGTACTTCACAGATAAGACATGACATTAGTGACCTCGTCGATTATATGACAAATGTATGTCAACAGTTCAAAGTCCTTAGAACGTCAGAGTTGTGTGTTTCTTTTACCTTTGTTGTATTATTTTAATTCACGTTGATTTTACCTTCCTATCAATGGCATTTTGTTTTAATATAGTGAAGAAGTGCGTAATGCTAACAATTTTTTTGTAACAAAACTTGACGATGAAACAGTTCTCGCCCGCTCTACGCCATTGATTTAGGAATCGATAGTAAATTAGCTTTTCCTTTTTAATATTGACGTTAACATGACAATTACACACCCGTTGGTTATGGATACTTTTAATTTGTCCAGTACCTCCTGGATTTTGGCTCAGATACAAAAAGGCCTATCCTTGCCTTGTATGTCCTACTTGTTAACCGCTTCTCATTCCTCCGTTCTACATGACCAAACATCTAAGCATTCTATTTCGTATTCTTGTCACATCTTCTTTTTTTCTATTACTTATCCTATCACGCCATGGTACACACCACACACACTTCCTAACCCTCTCATTTCCACGGCATTTATTCGACTCTCATACTTTCTCTGTCACACCCAACATACTACCGTATTATGTTAACAATACTTGATTATTTACATTACAAAATACTCCTTAATAAGCATTACTATTCGATCTATCAAAAATCATAATTGAAAACAAAAGACTGTAGCCTAATCGTGTATTTAATGTTATTCTAGATTGTGCATAAAAACTTACGTGCAATACGATCGCCTTCCTTGAAACAAATAAAATCTGCAAGTTGTTCGGTAATATTGTGAACAGTCTTCATACTCTGCTGCTCTTCTTCTGCAAGGCAAGGCTTTACAGCATCTGTCATGTTGCTGAAGCAGACTCTGAACGACGGTGTTTTGTCGCAGTACCTGAAGGGGGATTTTCGAATTTAGAATAGGTGTTAGAAGACAAAGCTAGACTCATTTAGGGAAAACGAGTCTACGGGACTGGCACAAAAGGCAGCTACCGCAACTCATGGACACATTTTCTTAGAGGATGCGTTGGCGGCGGAGACTACTGTCTTTTTTAAATACCCGAAGATCGCATCTCCTTGGCAAGACTTATTACAACTTAGATTGTTCGGAATGCAAATGGCTAAGTTTTCTGTGCGTTACAAAAAGACCCTATCTTTGAACTTGAAATGAGGTGCGTAAATATAGTTTAAACTTTAACCAATGTTCTCATGGCATTCGCTGACTTCAATTAATTATTTATTATTTTGAAATTTAAACTATTAATGAGTTATATCGTTTGTATGTGCGTTGAACCCATTGTTTTTTGGCGAGCGACGCCACGAACACATAACCCTGTTACCTGTAGGTAACTAATAATATTGACAGTTGACAGTATGACAACGGACATCAAGCCAAAATACGAAATTCCAACTGAACATTTCTGGAGCGTGCAACCAGCCCACTGAGGTATTTCCAAACTTTAACTTAAAATAAAATAATAAAATTCAACTTAGGGCCCTTCAAGAAAAAGGCGTAACAATTCTTAAAAGACCGGAAAAGCCCTTCAGAGCTAGAAGGCTATGTAAGTGTTCATGGGCGGCGGTATCAGGTGAGCCTCCTGCCCGTTTGCCCCATTCTTAAAAAAAATACAATAAATCTCAATATTAAATTATTTACGATAAAAAAATCCATTCATTCACAATTAGTAGCGGGAAAATACAACGTTATAAGAAGACACAGACACAACTTCATTGCTATCATATTACTTACTTTTTGAATACCTCATCAACTTGTCCCTGAGGTTTGGCTTCTTCGATCTCTTGCTGTAGCTTGCTAGGGTCTACCAGAGCGGAAATACAACCTTGGAAGCTTTTGAGTGCCGACTGAAAAAATATATACACTTTGTTGCAGTAATACAGAAATACAGTACAATTTAAATAATTAAATAAAAAGGTAGGCAGCCTTATCGCTTTTGAGCGATCTCTCCAGACAACCACTGTGAAAAAAAAACCTAAAAAAATTAGTTAGATTTGAGCGAAAGATGTGTAAAACTACCTAACACATAAAGTTACTTAGACAAAACAAATTGAACAAAGCGAACCAATTAAAACATATGGAAACCGTGTAAAGTACATTTATAAAAAAAGGTACACATTAAAAAGAAATAGAGCACAAAAAATCACAATAATTTTGAGTGAACTGAATAATTTTCACTGGGTATTAGTGCCTGGATGCAGTCAATAATCTATAATATAAAATTCTCGTATTGCGGTGTTTGTGGTTAAACTCCTCCAAAACGGCTCGACCGATTCTCATGAAATTTTGTGTGCATATTGGGTATAACTGAGAATCGGACAACATCTATTTTTCATCCCCCTAAATGTTAAGGGTAGTCCACAATTTTCATTTTTATTTTTTTATGATACAGCATTAATACATACAACCCCTAATTTTCACCCTTCTACGATCAACCCATATTTTTTATTATAAATGATAAACATGGCAAAACGACGTTTGCCGGATCAGCTAGTAATCTATAAAATTCCACTAATATGATGATATCCATTAATTGAAATCTTATCGTTTCCATTAAAATAGATTATTTATTATTTATAGGACATGTATGTGGGTTTCTTTAAAATCCGTTTAAAATTTATTATTTAACTCCTAATCAAAAAGACTACCCAGAAAGTTACATACATATATATTATAAATCGCTTATCGCACACTTGAAGCCTAAATGAGCCCTTTAGTTTTTCCCACACTCATAAATTGTAATATCACATTCTCGTTTCCAAATAGGTCTAAAATGTCGACACTTATAGTCAGGTGTCACTTTGATTTAAGAACACTTAAATAAGCCAAATTACTTTTTTCTTAATACAGCCTTGCGATTCTGTAACTCAACAAGCTGTAAACAATTAACTACAAGCTCCATCCTTATCAGAATGTCAAATCGTAAAATGACTGATTTACGGCTGATTGGAGCGCAACCGCCGCTGTGAAAACCGTGTGAGTTCGAAAAGTGAGTTACAGAATCGCAAGGCAGCGTGTTATGTGGTCCCCACTATACTATTAAACTTTCAACTGTTATTTTTGCCTTGTATAAGCTTAACCATTTGTTTATGTAGTGATAAGTTATAGTTAAGTACCTAATGACATTGTTTGTTCCCCTAATGTATCCCTACTCCTACCCAAACCTTTAAGTACCAAATCCCGATCCTTTCAAAGGCACTTCTATTCCATATTCCAACTCCAACGTAGTTTATTGTAAACAT
This sequence comes from Pieris melete, assembly GCA_963693345.1. Lineage (NCBI taxonomy): Eukaryota > Metazoa > Arthropoda > Insecta > Lepidoptera > Pieridae > Pieris > Pieris melete. The sequence goes on along the minus strand of CAVNZK010000043.1, from coordinate 1,324,418 downwards.
AATTTTAAATAAAGTTTGTTAGTTTTAAAAAACAAGTTTTAGTCACTGCCTCATAACAATTTTGGCGCAGTCGGTAGGATCTACTTGTGTAGTAAGACGAAGCAAAAACGTACAAAGGACTAGCATCGCCTAGTACGGTAGCCTTAGGCTTTTAATAGTTTTCGCCGATACTATGCTCTTGTGGTTCGTGTTACTGTGGTAAGTGGCATTTTACTTGTGGCTCATTCTTTTCCTATATTTCCATATTTTGTGTGTTTTATATAATATATTATCGTGTATTACTATATCTTATATTTCATTTAATTACATTATTCATATTTAACTACACACGCATTCTACATTTTAATCATAATCATGTCATTAAAGACCGAAAGCATAATGAAGGCATCACCAGTTAATATTCAAACTCTTATAAATCTAATTCCTATATTCGACACAAACAATCACGATGAAATTTACGGTTACATTAGGTCCTGTGATACTGTGTTTAAACTGTCATCTCCGTTTGAACGGGAGACTTTGTTAACTTGTGCTCTAAATAATATTAAAGGCATCGCGGCCTCAGAAGTTCGGTGTAAAACTTACGAGACGTGGGATGAACTAAAGAGATTTCTTATTGAGAGATTCGCGAATACCAAGACAATTCAACATTTGAATTTAGAACTTCAATCGATTTTCCAGAGACATGATGAGTCCTTAACCCAATTCTATCATAGAGTAGATCTTTGTCGTTGCAAAATCTTAGAAAAACTACACTCAGAAATTTGCGATTCAACATTAGACGGACGTGTAGCAACCACCGAGGAAACCGCCTTAAGCATATTCCTCAACGGGCTCTCTACAGACATGGGTATAATGCTCAGAACAAAAGGTTTCGATACCTTGAGAGAAGCAGGTCGTTTTGCAATGCAAGAAGACCAAATTAGGGCTATGAACAAAGCTAGGCAATCTTTATTTAGACCAGTTGCAACTCCTAGGCCAGCAATTAGGAGTAATGCATATCAAAATAATTACCAATCTATTCGAAACCCAAATATTCCATTCAGGCCTCCTAATCCTAGATTTTCTCCAAAGACATGTGCTTATTGTAAAAATATTGGGCATTCAATAAACGAATGTCGCAAGAGAGCATACAACGAGCAAAATAAACAACGCGCTCTCCCTGCACCAATCCGCCATTTAAACTTAGAAGCGACCAACGAAATGAGCGACCCGTTGGAAATCGCTACCAGCTCTTACTCGATGAACCCAGCTCTTTAGACTATTCAATGCTTCCTCAAATTCCAAAATCAAGTCGAGTGTTACAAAGCACTGTGTCTGCATCCTTGCATAATAAACCAGCCTATCGGAGGCAATGCAAAGAAGCTTGCACACAGACAGATTTTGAAGCTAGCTTTATACAGACCTACAAACAGGGTAGCCAGTCCCAAACCTTTGGTCATAATACTAATTCTACTATTTCTTATAAGCACGACGAATCTCCAAAATCCTCTGAATCTAAAAATCGCACTGTATCTTCTAACCCCACTGTATCTCAAAATATCGCTGTATCTCATACTACTACTAAATCGAATTCAAAATACCATTATAAAAAAAATAAACGTAAGTCGAAATCAAACAACAAGAATATTAAATCTTTTTCAATCTCTGCTTTAAATGATATACCTCCAGAAAATCTCTTACATGCTACATTTTACATAGATAATAAACCTGTGACTCTTTTAATTGATACCGGTGCTGGTATATCTGTCATACGTAAAGATAAAATAGGTTTAGCTTGCATTAACGAATTAAATATAGTTTCTATTCAAGGTATTTCCAGTTGTCAATCTCAGATGCTGACCTTAGGAACGGCAAATATTTCCCTTGACAATTTACCTAAACATAAATTTCATGTTGCAAACCTTAACATAAAAGCTGACGGTATTTTAGGTAATGACTTTATGACTGAATATGACTGTAAAATTGAAGTACAATCGAAAATCTTAACAATTGGCGTCAAAAGTTATGACTTATTTTATTTACATGAAAAACTACAAGATTTAAATTCACAGAACAATACTATATCCCTCGAAAAACAAGTAATTAACAAACGATCGGAAACAGTAATTAGATGTACAACAAATTCTATGAATTCTGGCGAAGCAATCGTTGAAAAACATACATTAGATAATGGCATTATTATTCCACGCTCATTAGTGACCGTCACAAACAACTTTTTTCTTATAACTTGCATTAATTTAGACAAACAAGATAAGATTATTAGCACTCCTTCCATCCCTGTTACTATTTTTGACTTTGACAAACATACTAATGAACAAACTCAACATGAGATAAATAATTTTAATTGTATTTCCCAAACAGATCGTCAGAGCAAAGTTTGGTCCCTCATTAGAGGCGACCATTTAAACAAAGAAGAATCAAACTCCCTAAATAAAATCGTAATTGAATATTCTGACATATTTTATACAGAAGGTGACAAACTGACATTTACAAACCATACTAAGCATACTATTCCTACCACATCAAATATTCCAATTAATACGAAAACATATAGGTTTCCACATATACATCAACAAGAAGTAAAAACCCAGGTCGATAAAATGTTAAATGAAAATATAATACGTCCGAGTACTTCACCATGGAGTAGTCCTATCTGGGTAGTCCCTAAAAAAGTAGACGCCTCCGGCAAACAAAAATGGCGCGTCGTTATTGATTATCGTAAACTGAATGATATAACCATAGGTGATAGTTATCCTTTACCTAACATTACAGATATACTCGATAAGTTAGGACATTCTGTTTACTTCACTACTTTAGATCTCGCCTCTGGATTCCACCAAATCGAACTCGAATCAAACGATATTCCTAAAACTGCCTTTAATACTCCGTATGGACATTATGAATTTTTAAGAATGCCATTTGGATTAAAGAATGCTCCAGCAACTTTTCAACGTGCTATGGATAGCGTACTCTATGGATTACAAGGTGAACGTTGCTTTGTTTTTTTAGACGACATAGTAGTCTTCGCCTCTAGTTTACAAGAACACGAACAAAAGCTATACGAAGTCTTCAATCGACTTAGGAAAAATGGCTTAAAAGTTCAACCAGATAAGTGTGAATTCCTTAGGAAAGAAGTAGCCTATCTAGGGCATATAATTTCTAGCGAAGGTGTAAAACCTAATCCTGATAAAGTTCACGCAGTCGATAATTTTCCAGTTCCCAAATCATGCAAAGACATCAAGTCTTTCCTTGGCCTAACCGGCTATTATCGCCGTTTCATTTCTAATTTTAGTAGTCTAACAAAACCTTTAACTAGTCTCCTTAAGAAAGATGTTCCTTTTGTTTGGGGTGAAACTCAACAATCAGCCTTTGAAGAATGCAAACGTCTCCTTACCAATCCTCCTATTTTACAATATCCTGATTTTACTAAAGAATTTATTTTAACAACAGACGCTTCTCTTCATGCGATTGGCGCTGTTTTATCGCAAGGACAAATAGGTAAAGATCTACCTATTGCGTATGCATCACGTACTCTCAACAAAGCAGAATCAAATTATTCCACCATTGAACGTGAATTATTAGCCATAGTTTGGGCTGTTAAGCATTTTCGTCCCTATTTATTTGGTAGAAAGTTCAAGATCGTTACCGATCATAAACCATTAACATGGCTTTTCTCTATAAAAGACCCTGGTAGTCGTCTCGTTCGCTGGCGTCTCAAACTCGAAGAATATGAATACGAAGTAATTTATAAAGCTGGTAAAAATAATACTAATGCCGACGCACTATCTAGGCCCTCAATTCTTAACACAAATACTATTGACTTAACTTGTGACAAAAATACTGATAAGAACGAAATCGATTCTCACGACGACTATTTACAATTAAACTATCAACACTTTACAGAAATTTCAGATTATAGTTTCGACACTCCAAATCTACATATTTCACCAGATAAGCTGTTAGACGAACAACATAAAGACATATTTATTGCTATTTCTTGTGACATTTCCGATAAGAACAATCTTTACAACGAAGCTATTTCAATGTGTTCTCAAGTGGAACCATTTCTAAAAAAGTCTAAAGCACTCTACGAAACTGACTTATTGGTTTCCAACAAAAAACAAAACATTTACTTTAACTATTCTCGACCCTTATATTTCGATCCTTGGGATTCTGAAAGTTATTTTAAGTCACTTCTTAGCTGTTTACAGAATAACGATTTGAAATCACTTTACGTACCTGACTTAAAAGATGACGCAACTTGTAAATTAAAAGGCAATGAACAACTACATATTACATCTTATTTAGCAGACATTTATAATTGTAAGATTACTATCTGTGAAAACAAAGTGAAGACTCCTAATCCTGAAGATATTCCTTCTATTTTAAAATCTTTTCATGATGACCCTTTGTCTGGTCACCGTGGTATAGTTGAAACCACACGAAAAATAAGATCAGAGTATTTTTGGAAAGGTATGAACGACACTATTAAAAATTACATTGACAAATGTCAAATTTGCCAACGGAGTAAGATACAAAGAAAAACTTATAAAGCTCCAATGGTAATAACTTCATCATCCACTGAACCTTTTGAACGTGTCTCTATCGACTTAGTTTCTTATTCAGAAGTAACCCATGACTCTAATAAGTACATCTTAACCTTACAAGATGATTTAACAAGGTTTGTACAAGCTTATCCTATTGTAGATAAACAAGCAATTACCGTTGCAAAGACTCTATTAATCTTCTGTCAACATTACGGCGTTCCCAAACGATTTCACTCAGATCAAGGAACAGAATTTGTAAATAGCATCATAAAACAATTAATGAAATTGTTAGGTTCAAATCATACATTGAGCACAGCTTACCACCCTCAAAGTAATGGTTCTATAGAACGTTTCCATGCTACTCTTAGAGATCATATACGATCGTATCATAAGAGAAATAATTGCAATTGGGATCAAATAATTCCTTTCGCAGTTATATGTCATAACACAGCCGTTAATCAATCATTGGGTTTCACGCCTCATGAATTACTTTTTGGGTATAAACCTCGATCACTCTACTCTCTAAAAGAATTAAACGAATATACAACCTGTGATTATTTACATGATCTTAATGAACGACTCAAAGTTTCTCGTGACGTTGCTTTACGTAACTTACAAGCGATGAAGGAAAAAGCTAAAGAACGTTATGATAAAAATATTAGAAACATCGCTAAGTATAACGTAGGCGATTACGTAATGCTCAAGGTGCCCAACCCTAATAACTTAGATTCGAAATGGGAAGGTCCTTATCTTATTGTCAGAATAGGATTCAATGAAAATTACATTATCAGAAAGAATGGAAGAAACCAAATAGTGCATGCAAATCGTTTAAGACCATCGCACGAATCATAAATTATTTAGAATAATTATCGTTACTAGATTTTTTTTACAAACCAATTTTAATTCTATTTCAGTTTACCAATTGCTATGGCATTTCCCAATACTATATCCGACGGAGAGGAGAATCCTAATTATATACATTCGTTTTATACACACATGAATAATCCTTATTTTAGTTTTATCATATGTTCTATAATAAAAATTTTATTTTGCATTATACTATACAAAATTTATATAATTATAAAGAAAATAGTTACAAATAGGTTTAATTCTAATTAGAATTCTGAACAGATCTCAACTGTTTCTATACAAATTCTAGAACTCGTCACGTCTCTAGAAAAACAAATTGATGATATCGTTGCGAGCATTTTATTTATTAAATCGGGAGCAGTTCATCCTTCGGTCATATCGTCAGTAAGTCTTTACAAAGAATTATTAGCATCAAGTCATGCTAGAACATCAGGTAACCTAGTGGCAACCGTGAGTCTTCAAAACATTCATAAAATTTTAAACTCTGCCACAATTACATCATATATTTATATGAACAAAATTATATATATATTAAATTTTCCTTTAGTCAAAAATGACATATTTACCTTATACCATTTAATTTCAATTCCTATAAAACATCCTGAGTCCTCCTTATATTCCACAATCCTACCTGAGCACATGTATCTTGCTATGAGCAAAAACAGTCAACGCTACCTGACGACGAACTCCGTGGATAAGTGTCATGAATTCTCTCCAAACCTTCATGTATGCAGTAAGGTCACAATCTTCAACTCAAACGCACGACCAATCTGCGAAGTCTCCATCTTGCTGACGAATTCTAAAGACATACCTCAAAACTGCGAGGTATCCACATTCTCTGCGCATTTCAACACATTTCATCCATTAAAAAATAACAAATGGATTTTCATACTTTCGAAGAAAATTACATATGCTATGGAATGCAACGGAAAAACTACACATGGCGAAATATTTGGACACGGAATAATTCTGCTACAACCTGCATGCAAATTTTATACACCAATGGTTACACTCATCGCTGAAGACTCGAAATCGAAAAACATAAGTCATCCCATTGTTACTGTCGACGTGGAAAATAACTGCATCGAAGGAACTCGAGATCTTTATAATCCAGGACTCGTACCTATCCAAATTAACGATGTTTCCTTAGACTCTCTCATTACTATTAAAGACGAGATCAAACATCACTCTAAAATACTAAATCAAGATAAATATATCATTCAAGAACATCCATACAATTTCACTCTAATGAGTTTATCACTTGGATCAGTCCTTCTTATTTATACTCTTTACAAGTTTTGCAATTGTTGCAACCTCTTCAAATACTTTTACCCAAGAAGAAACTCTCACGAACAAGGATGCATTCAAATATTTAATAATTGCTTCGACCAATCCCGAAGACGACAACAAATAGAAATCCCATTGTCTACATACAATACGACGACGACGACGACGGCTTGCATCAGCTCGGACGACGAGGAAGAGGACGCCCAACAAACTTCTTCAAAAAGTTCACGCCAACAGGCGCAACCTTTATTTTAAGGGGGGAGGTGTTATGTGGTCCCCACTATACTATTAAACTTTCAACTGTTATTTTTGCTTTGTATAAGCTTAACCATTTGTTTATGTAGTGATAAGTTATAGTTAAGTACCTAATGACATTGTTTGTTCCCCTAATGTATCCCTACTCCTACCCAAACCTTTAAGTACCAAATCCCGATCCTTTCAAAGGCACTTCTATTCCATATTCCAACTCCAACGTAGTTTATTGTAAACATAATTTTAAATAAAGTTTGTTAGTTTTAAAAAACAAGTTTTAGTCACTGCCTCATAACAAGCGTCGCAATAATCCCTAATTTTATGTTAGTTATATATTCCAGTCAGTTGTAACCCAGCTTCAAAGAAAGAGTTTCATTTAACATATATTTGAACATATCTACAACAACCGCCACCGAACATAACTCGTGCAAAGTCATATTATTCCTAAAACCTTGCCTCCGGAACTTCGTTAAATATGCACAAAGCTTTACCAAACCTAGGTTGCTTGACACTTGAGCGATCGGTATTTCGCTTTGTAGCTATTTGGATCAGGCGTTCTAGTACTAAATTCATTTAAAACTGATACAATCGGAGCAAGGGAAATCTGCGAGTATTTCGTTTAAAAAGTTATGCCTTTTTTTTAAATATTGTAGTTTGTATTGAGTTAATTCTTTATTTATTTATTTTGTAATCGTAAATAATATAGAAATTAACACAATTATTCTTAAGATGGAAAACATAATAATATATATAGGATCAGTCATATAGAAAAAGGTTCATCATTTACAAAAGGAGAAAATCAATAAAAATAATTCAATACATTTAACTAACCTAATTCGGCTGTGTTGTGTGATTGTGTGAAATTGAGAGTATGTACGTGCGGGTGTGTATGTGGGATGTGCTTATGATGCAGGTTAAATCACCTGCATCATAAGCACACCCCAATATTTAAAAAACACAGTGGCGCTACGTTTAAAACGTTTCTAATAAGCAAGTAAGCCTTCTTTCTGTCCAAGACACACGCCGTCGACTTTGGGTCTAAGGCATGCCGGTTTCCTTACGATGATTTCCTGCGTACGAGTGTTAAATTTGCACATACGAAAATTCCATTGCTGGTCGAAGCTACGACCTCACGAGAGTCGCATGCTGACACACATCACATAGCTATATTTGGTTGTAATAATATTTGTATATCTCCAAAGGGTAGTAAATAAATAAACCTTATGCGTCGACGAGTGAAAGCATGTGATATACTTTACAATTTAGAGCTATATTTTAAAACTGTGTAAACATTTCAATTATACTCTGATTTTTAATTTCGTAGAATTCTGACAGCTATCATTTTTTTACCATGTCAGAGATGACAAACCTTTTGGCCAGGCACATTTTTCAATTTCAATACGAGTCTGAACATCTGACTATTCATAAATTTTATTTGTTAATGAATGTAACAATTTTATTAGGTGCGGTGGTCCACATTAAAAGTGGTTATACGGCGAGTGACAATTACGTCACTTTCATCACTAACAGTAAAAAAAACGCGAAAGTAAATTTTATTTCTTAAAAAGGTTTACTAAATCAGGAATTAGTAGACAGCAATGCTCAGCTAAACAATAAATTTACCTTTTTGTAAATACGTCGCATTTTATTACCTTCAAATGGGTCAAATTTGTCCCTTTTTCAGTGGAGAACTTTTTTAGTAGCAACACATATGAAATGTCAGAATTCTACGGAATTCAAAATCAGAGTACATATATATAAAATACATAGTACCAAATATTTGACCTTAATAACAATGAATAACCTAATTGAAGAAACGTTATCAAAATCTTATCGTTAACGATATCACAACATCCGTTTAATGAATATCTGTTCATTAATTAATCGATTCCTTTCTTTCTATGAAAATGTAATAAAGCGTAAATAAAGAAAATACAATCAAGTTAAATTATAATTTTCTAAAATAAATAGTTAATTACTAACATTATTTTGTATCAACCGACAATTAGGTATAACTGTAAGTATGTAAAGGTACAGAATAATTTAACTGCAAATATTAACTTCTTTTTAAAATATTTATAAAAGTGTTTAATTCTACGAAATGTCATGTATGGAGTTGTCATATTAATAAGGCTTCCTAGGAGGTATTTATTTGTGATTGCTTTACATGAGAGACTAGAGGTAAATCTATTTCTTGACGTATTTAAAATAACCTTATGTTCAAGGTTAAATTAATTTATATAATTTTAAGTATTGCAATTTACGTTTATCATTATTTTCATCATATTCATTATTAGTTCATCATATTTTTTTATTATACTAATAAAAACCGTAAACTATAAAGGAAAGGATTCATCGTAAGTAAGGGATCAGTCAAATGTATCTGTCACACGCCATAGATTCATTTAAGTTGACATTCTGGTTTCTCGATACTATTTGATAAGCAAAACAAGAACTTATTACACGGGTTTCAAACGCACGACCTAGTAACGACGGTGTAGTAGGCAATCGTAACCACATACTGGTATACTTGGTAATATCTATGAGGTAACGGCGGATCCAGGAGAGGTCATGACCACCCTCCAGTGAACCTCAGAACCTCCAGCTTTTGTGTTGCAGGTTCTGTAAACATCCTGTTACATAATTTTTTTTTTGGAATGGAATCTCGCTGTTGGCATTAAGGGTCTTTACAGCTCAGCTCGGCCTGAATGGGCGTTTTTCCCGTAACCAGCGCGAGCGCGTCTCCTGTGAGACTCGGACCTCGGCTTGGAACATCGACCCAAATCTGTTTTTGTCTATTATTATTTTTTATTTTATTGTTAGCTACTGTGATTGGATCATCCGGATCCGTTAGTATGTGTCCTCCTTAGGGCCTTTTTTGTCGGGAAACATAAACACGCAACTTGTGAATATATGTATTATTTACATGTCAAAAGAAAGAGACTGGCTGCCCACAACGCAGGGAATCCTAGTGTGGAGGCCATTGCGCTTTACTTTTTCTAAATATTCTGTATGTATAATAAAGTTTCTTCTTTCTTTCTTTCTTTCTACCATGACGCGAATTCTTGACCCGTTGTCCTAGTGTTACTTTGTCATTACTACATACTACTGCCGGAAGTCTGTCTATCTGTACTGTGTCTCTGTCTGTACACGACAATGAATATTTTAGTTACGTTTGTAATTTTCCTCAAAATAACATCTTTCAACTAACAAGGTCAAAGTCAAATATTTCAATTAGACCACCTAAAGTGGCACTTTTGAACGTCAAAAAAAATACAAAGAAGATTCTAGTTGCCCCTTCCAAAAGGTAGTTTCGTGTGGAGAAGAATGTGCAAGAAACTACACACTTACTCTTTTAAAATAGGTTTACAATATTTTGTTACATTTGTTTGTATGTCTTTTAACATGTTTCCTCGTCCGACTCACTGATTTTTAGAGCTCTTCGTCTTAAAGGCAGATGGTTAAGTGAATCAATGAACGGCACAAAAAACCGGTAAAGTGACCCTTAAAGTTCCTTCCCCTTTCGAAATACCAGATGGTCGCACGTCAGGGCTATTGGGTGTCGCTTAATGATGTCAAAAATTAACAAAAAAACAGTTATTTTAAGTCGTTTGAAAGAAATCTGAACCTATCAACATTTTTTAGAAACGTGTCCATCAGAAATACCCATATTTTAAAAACTGAACCGATTTTGATAAAACTTTGACTGTTTCCTATTTTTCTAAATAACAATAATAGCCATTATTGCTGTAAAATACTTTACCTAGTACATAAAAATGTGAAGAACTATAAAAACTAAGAACTTATCGGCAAGCCGGTTAATTTCTAACGCATGTGAAACCTGGTCACTCACTGACAAACAAGAAAACAAACTAGGAGTATGTCAAAATAGTATCGAAAGGAGTGTTCTATTGAAAGATAAAATATAAAATATAAATTGATAAATAAAAAGATGGGAAGATGGTAGAAGTAGAGCAGCTGGCCTTAAGCTAGACGCCGAGAGGAGTTGGCCTATGTTCAAGCACAAGTTTTTATATACTTTAAAAACTTTAATAAATTCGGTATGACTTTTAATTTCTGAGATCCGTGGACAAACATTCACGATTTAGCATGCTCTCAGAAATCTAAATAGACCATACTACTAAAAAAATGTAAAATTGATACTATCCTTATTTGAAGTCACTAGCAGAACCGACTACTTTTATTAATGGATACAGAAAGGTGGACAATAAATGAGTAGAATACAAAATATTTTCGATGAAATTAATCGAATGAAATCTATATAAATAGTACACTTTCACAACCGCAACCGACAGTCCCGTATCCCTTAGACACTTTCACTGATAATTTTTAACCTTTGATTATTATTATTCAGTTATAGTTTCTATTCCGCGTAAGCAAATAATGCAAAATTACGACACATTATAGATTATTTGAATGCAATTGTGTATCCAAAAATATTAAGAATTAAAATACTTAAATATATTTCGCAGAGCAGTGTTGGCCTAGTGGCTTCAGCGTGCGACTCTCATACCCGAGGTCGTAGGTTCGATCCTCGGCTGTGCAGCAATGGACTTTCTTTCTATGTGCGCATTTAACATTTGCTCAAACGGTGAAGGAAAACATCGTGAGGAAATCGACATGTTCTAGACCCAAAAAGTCTACGTCGTGTTTCAGGCACTGCCTGATTGGCTATTAGATTTAAAAATGATCATGAAACAGATTCAGAAATCTGAGGGGCCGTCTCCACAAGCGAGAGAATCGCGACGAGTCCGCGTTTTTATCGTCGGGTAATCTCCACGAACGAGCGATTATTCCGCCAGCGTATCGTCGCGATTCGTAACGGAATCACAGCGTATCCGCAACGACTCGTAACGGAATCGCCGCGTTTCTGCTCTTCTTGCTCTTATTTTGTTCAGTGTTCATTTAGAGTTCAGTGGTGCCAGACGAGACCGAAATAAGTAGTGTCTAAATCAGTCAATAAAATAATTATTTACTATGGATGTATTGTTTTTATTGATTTATGGTCACGCACGTCGCGCGCTCGCTGCGAGAGCGCGACGTGCGCGCCACCAGTAGCGACAGGCTCGCAGCGATGTTATGACGTTTCGCGCGCACTCAACCACCGGTCGCATCGCCGCGTTAAGATCGCCGTGTGGAGACACGTTCTATGAGATTGTATAGAAATGCGTGGCAGGACGATTGTATCGTCGCGATTCTCTCGCTTGTGGAGACGGCCCCTGAGGCCAATACCTAAAGAGGCTACAACCTCCGCCACTGATTTTTTAAAAATATATTTCGCAGTTTTTGTTTCATTTTCGTACCATATTTCTTAGAGATTTTCGCATTCTAGATAATTCGTTTCTACCCCAGACCCCCCCTAACACAGCCACGTAGAAACTACCCGAGGTGGTTTTAGTCAAGTCCCATATATCCCTTTAGGGGGCAGGAGATGCGCAAATGCATTTCACCCCGACAAAAAAAGGCAATACGTTTATAGGATTTAAAAAAAAAAACTTTTTAAACAAAAGAATGTTTCCATTGAGTGAAATTGCCATTATTTCTAGTTCTTTACCTCGAGGCATTAAAAATGTTATCATTTATAACGCAATGACCGAATTTAGGTGTGTAAAACTGCGGATCGAAGCTAGTATCATATCAATATAAATCTAAACAGCCAAAAGACGAATAAATTAAAAGTAAATAGCGATCAAATAGCAGAAATATGAACCGCAAGTCTTCAAGGTCAATATTTAAGTACTAGGAGACTAGAAGGCACAAGAGTTGAATAACATTGTATTACAAATCACGCAACGCACTCGTTTTTTGGCGGAGTCGCATTACCGACATAAACGGAGGTTCTTTTGCCGAATATGTTATTTATGATACTCGATAATTAGTTGTCGGCAAAACAGATTTGAATATTATCTATTTCGTTTCGTATATCAATTTAAGGGAGATATCGCGAAATAAATTTTTGTGAAACCTTGTACGATACTCACACTTAAATACAATGTAACTTAATAAATACAAATATATAAAAAAAAACAAAACACAAAAGATTTCGCGAGGAATCGAATCCAGTTTAGGGTTAAAGTCAAAGTCAACATCATTTATTCATATAGGTAACAATGTACACTTATGTACGTCAAAAAAAATATGAAATACTTCTAATTTTACATTTACTACCAGTTCTCAAATCAAGGGCGTAGAACAGAAGAGAAGAACTGTCAATAAATTCTCCGCCACTCTTTTTAATCGCCAAGTTTTTTGTTTTATACGCTGTACATAACAGCCACTATATAGTAATAATAATAATAGTTAGTAGTAACAATTGGTCTAAGCAGGATGTTTACATTTTAATAGGTCTTATAAACACTTAGTCGGTACAAGCTAGAACATTGAACTGTGACCGTCTAAAGTCCAATCAGCATAGATTGCTTACATTATTACCATTTAAAAATATAGGTAACTTGGAAACTGACAGTATGTTAACACGAAACAATTATTTACAAGCGTTAACTAGTAGGTGATTGTGATTAAAAAATATATTATATGTAGAAATATGTATGTGGTATTGAGAGTCATTTGTACAAAACATGGATTTTAGCATTGTGGACTACCTTGTTACTTAAGATGTCATGTGGAACATGGTGTAATGATTGCAGCTCCCTTACAAACGTTGTGTAAAACCAAAATCTTGGCGATTAAAGAGTGGCGGAGAGTTTATTCCCAGTTCTTCCCTTCCGTTCTACGCCCTTTGAGCTGGCAGTAAATGTAAAATTAGAAGCATTAAATGTATAATTCTTTTTATACTTTCATAAGTGTACATTGTGTTACCTATATGAATAAATGATTTTTGACTTTTGAATTACCTGTAAATATTCATTAATTTATCAAAATATCCATTATTATACAAAATCATTTTTATACTTCAGTCACGTGGCACGAAACGGTCACAGATTAGAGCAAACGTCAAAGACATGCTTATTTATTTATCTTTAGGGAAACATGACAGACACAACAAATAACAGATATGAAAAAAAAATATACAAGTTATAATTATAGAAGTGTTCTAAAATTGTTTCGCAGATAAGATTTATTTTAAATAAAAGTATGAGTAACACGACTAAAAATAAAATGATAATAATGGGCACGAATGTAAACATAATTTATTATAATAGTGTAGTGAAAAGCTAAAAAATCCCAAAAGCTAAAGAATAACATAAGAAATAATAAGAACGTCGACAAGAAATAATTTTTTGTAGTGCAAACAATTAAAGTTTGGCGTTGAATGAATGACAATTAACGCATCCAAAAACCGTACGTTTATTTACGTGCGTCACGGTACCTCACAGGGACTTGTGCGACGCCATTACATGGAGAAATTTTGGCGGGTTATTAATATTATGAATATAACAGAATTAGAAAAATAAACAGTCACTAATGCATAACTTTCCTTGTCCAATCGCCCATTAGTCCATTGAAATATTACATAGGCTGAAGTTTGAACATTTTTAGAGGACGCAATTTTATTTATGGGATATGTACGGGGGGGGGGGAGTCAATACAAGCTTAAACCCAAGTTTGTATGGTTGGCGCCCTTGTACCCCGCCGCCATCTTGGTAAAAGGGGTGAAAACACGTTTTTGGCTATATCTCCTAAACTAAGCATCTTACAAATAATTTGTAAAGACAGACGTCACACGACGTACAAATCGGTTTGCCTACAATTATGTCTATACGACTTTTTATCCACAAACTTGGGTTTAAGCTTGTCATACACGTCCCATAAATAAAATTGTGTTCTATAAAAAACGTTCAGTTTGGCCCTCAAATTGTAACATTTCAATGGACTATATTGACAGACGTTCTCTTTGATAGAAAAAAACCATGAGTTGTAACAGTTAAGATAATGTTACCATGCGCTGTTAAAGGCAATAAGTTAAAACTATTCCCAGCAATAAATCAGTCGTCACTCGAGATTTTGATGATTTTCAAAGAGCTCTTTCATCACTGTTCGTTACACCGGATAATTAATGGATTGTTTTTAAACTATTTTCAAGAACTAGAACAAATACTCATTGTTTAAACAACAATTTATTTCATACATAATGTACACAGTAAAGTGTTATGTTTTATAATGTATGTAAATACCAGAAACGCTACAACATTCTATGGTTTAGGCCTCAGATGTATGCATCCGTTTCGTGTTCATTTGTTTTTTCTTATAGCCTAGGTGATGCCTTCTGTGCCTGACACATTACCGGTTTTTTACGATGTCTTTCTACACTTTACGAGCGAGTGTTAAATAAGCACATAGAAAATCCAAATGCCAGGGTTCAGAGTCAGACTGTACTATGTAATGTATGTACAATGTACAATGTACATACTATATGCACAGGTGATATTGGTGTTGGAATCACCGGTATATTTTGAAGAACAATTTTATAATAAATAAACCTCTTTCATAGGTCAACGTTTAACTTTTGTCACTCACTAAGCTATAAGTAATCAATATTATTTAGTATTCAAAGTACATCCTGAGTCAGACATCAGAAGTCAGAATAACAGCAATTTCGTATTTAAAAGTTAGTTTCACACTAAAGAATCCCACATTATGACACATAACGTAACATAAGAATTATTAAGAACATAGACAAGATATTCTACCAATTCAGTATCAGGATAAAGTACGACTCATATTCTTTACAAATCTGAACCAATGTTCGTAAATTTTATGATCAGGAAATGCTTTTACGCATAATACTTGCGTCAGATTGCTCTTGCTATTAAGTGGTACTCCACTTCTTTGCCCTATCTAGTAACACCTGACAGAAATGCTCTCCGAATTCAGGAAGAAATACGAAAACATGTGTGCGTGTACTAGGTGTACACACGTAAGAAGTGAAACTTCTTTATGACCTTATTTTTCGAAAAATGATCTACTATATGCAATGCAACGAAATTGGTTAAATAAAGTTTAACAAAAGGCTTTTATTATCATAGACATGAATACAAATACAATTATTTCATTTTACCTTATTACTACTAAGATTATTACAAAATTTCAAAACTTGTAATAGAATTATTACTATCATTGTTATCGTTATTATATACCTATTTTTGTTATTAATGGCTTCGAATCTCTTCGGATCAACCGTGGTAGAGACAAGAAAAAGATGGCGCGTAACCGAAAAACGTGACGATTTGCTACAAAATTTCTCCCATACGTCGATAAAGAACTTTCATTCCAACGCCGATAAAGAAGTTTGACTTCAAGAAGGCGCGTAACGGAAAAATGTGACGCGTAACGAAAAAATGTTACACTAAACTTTTTTCCAACCCCGATAAAGAAGTTTCACTTCAAAAATCATAAATCTATTACGTAACATCAGATTCAACTATTAATAAATCAATTTACATGAAATCGTAAACTTAACCGCACGACTTGGATTCGTGACTCCATCAGACGTTTTATAATATATTAAATGATAAGCCCATATCACCATATGTGTATCATTTACCTGCAATGAACTGCCGGTGTAATTTTTCAATAACCGTCAGTCACCGGTCATCAGGCCTTCCCCTGCGTTGACTAATACTATTGATATAGAACGTTACGAATATTTACCAGCGTACCTACCGCAGATTTTTTCATCGCGTGTATATGGAGACATCGAATGTTGGAACAGTTTCATAAAAAACTAAAAACGAGTCTAATTAAAAAAAAGTTCTTCCAGACAGTTACCAATTGTATGTTTAAAATAATTTTTGGGAAAGTGTTATTTTTGAAACGTTACGGCGTTTTCGTTTATTTATACGATAATAAAGCTCAAAGCTTTGTAACTACAAAGTTAGTGGTACCACTAACTATAACTATATAGTCTATAACTTATATTTTACAATTATTATTATTTTATCGGAGAGCACCTTTCGATTAATTCACGCGAGTTAACCACAAAGCCACGAAGGATTTCTCAAGTCTAATAACGTATCAAAATCCAGTTAAAAACCATATTTTGCATTAAAGTTTAAGTTTGATTTATTATTATGTAGATATAATACTGTATATAATGTACATTTATATACATATTATGATACATGAAGCCAAAGTTCATAAACAAATTAAGCAGGCAAAAACCAAGAAAAAACGTAAATACCGGTTTGAAGTCACATTATTTTTAAACACCATTTTAATGTAGTAATTGTACATGCAATGATCTTTGCCTTCAAATAATAACAAAGAAAAATATTTGTAATTCTATCTTTCAATTGTCATTCTGTTTAAATCTGAATTTATTAGCTTGAAAGTAACTTGAATTCGTGTATGCGGTGATGTTAATTATTTCGACTATGTGTTTGCGTGTTGTTCCCACGAGAATGTAAGTGCGTGCTCCTATTTCACCATGCCTCCTGCTGATAGGAAACAAGTCTTTGTTTTTAATTTATATTATTATTATTAATTACTTAAAATGTCATGTGGAACCTGGTGTAATGGTTGCAGCTCCTTACAAACGTTGTGTAAAAAAAAAACAAACATGGCGATTAAAAAGAGTGGCGGAGAGTTTATTGCCAGTTCTTCTCTTCCGTTCTACGCCCTTGATTTGAGAACTGGCAGTAAATGGAAAATTAGAAGCATTAATATTTATTTCTTTAATGACGAATCACAAGTGTACATTGAATTACCTACGTGAATAAATGATTTTTGAATTTTGAATAACCATAGTAGTGTTTTACTTTCTTATGTTTTAATTACCACTTTAATACAATAATACACTTTAATATAATAATAATTACAATAATAATTTTATTGATATTAACAGAGAATAGATATTTTTCTTAGATTGCATATTCAAATAACAACAAAATTATGTATACTTACCGACCTACATTAGAAAAAAATACTAAGTACTATTCCTACTATACTACTACAAGTACTGAAGATTTTCATAGACTAAAAACTAAGAATTAGATAAGTAGTCATAGATAAGTAGTCCTAGATAAGTAGATATAGCAACTTTCTTATGGGTGTACTTATAATTCAGTGAGGCATTAATATCTATCTATCTCATAACCCCTCAGTGGGTTAAGGTCTGGCTGAAATGTATACTACATTTCAGCCAGACCCAAAATGGTTGTTATGTAAACTTTATTATAAATACAAAAGACTCACCTCAGCATTTTCGTAAGCTTGTTGTCCACCATTCTTTTCACATTTCTCTTTGAACAGCTCCGTTGACTTGTTTTGGATTGCTTCAATTTGTTTTTGATCAACTTTACCTTGCAATTCCGGTGGTAAGGCATTAATGGCATCACCAATAGAGGTTTCGGTTGACTGACATGATGCCAAACCTAAGACATTTAAATCAAAATCTATAAAATATCAAAATGATTTCTACATATTTAAAGAATTAGTCTTTGCATTTTTTTTTACTTTCACTATAGTATTTCTTTTTTTACTTTCAATATAATTCAAGATATTTAATTGCAATATATTACTTTATACTTTATTAATCTTACATATGCTTTAATACAAGTGTATTATTCCCTATTGTCATTGTTTAGTTATGTAAATCAAACAGTATAAATCAATATAAATTCAGATATTTGAATAATCACTTGGATCATATTCGTTGATTTTTGCGCTATCTAGTAAGAAGTGGGTAGTTTTTATTAAAATATATTTAATAATAAATTACTTTAAAGTGTAAAATATTAAAGAAATATTTAAAACAAACTTACCAAGTATTAAAAAAATTAAAAAATAGTTGACAAACATTATTAAGTATTAGCTAAGTAGTAAGTTTGTTCAATTATGATATAACACTCGTAGAAATTTCAAAACAAATTAAACCGGTTTCGTTTTTAAGCACTACTAAATACCAAGGTAATAAATTGAGATGACAAAGGGCGTTGCTGTTGTAAAAGTTAAACCTTTCTCAATATATATAATAATTAATAATAACACAAAGTACAGGGAACCGTTCAACAGACAATGGCACTGACGATCGATTGAAATTCCGAATTCAACTGATTTTATAATTGAAATTTGAAAAGCTAAAATATGTGATATGTGTCACTGTCAAATACCGATGACAACGCTGCTGTCAAGTAAAACATGACAGGGCGCATTGAGCATTGCCAAAGTGATATGAAAACCTTTGGCATTTTCTTTTTAATATTAAATAAAATATTATATGGCACTAGGAAAGCAACATAATTACCTAAAATTAGGGGCCTCATAGCCTAGCGGTCTTATTAAGTGGCAGCTAGGTGAGGGGTACCGGGTTCGATTCCCTGTTCGAGGGCAAGTTTTAATTTAATTTAAATTAGTTCTCGGCCTTTGGGAGGGTTGTGCGGTACCGGACAAGTGCCTAAACCATACATAGAGGACACGGTCGAAGTTCTAAGGCAAGCTCGAATTATATAAAAAAAAATCTTATACTTGACGTTGGCTAATGCACAAACCGTGCCAGAGCCATAAAAAAAAGTACCTAAAATCACCATAGCTATTTACAAGATAACAAGTTAACAGCATCATTTTTTTTCTACTCAACTTACCATAGATATATATTTATTTATTTAAAAAACCGTTTAGACGATGAAAAAATAAGAAAATATAAATAAAACAATATCTCTTCCTTTTGTAAATTTGAGTTGGTAAAAATATGATTGTGAAACAAATCAACAAGTTTAATTTAGATTTAAGTAAAAGAATTAATAATATCTGGGAAAGACAACTATTAGTAGGAGTTCGTATAATAATTTGTATAGCAGCTGACGCAGGTATGTTTTAGTTTAGTTTTAGTTTGATGTTGTGTATTATTATTATCAGTTAAATTTTTTATACTTAATCTTGATCTCAAATTTTCTATGTATAGTTTGGAGTGGTACGGATCATAAAGTGATGACAGATAGGTTAAAAGGCCGCATAAGGCGGAGAGAAGCATATCTCCCGACTAATTCTTGGTTATTTTTTATAAAGTCTCAAAACATAATAGGTCAATAAATAAAATAACATATACAGGGATAGATTAAAGAGCGAAGAGCCGCAGGAACTAGCGACGAGGGTAGCACACAAAAATACAAGTTCCTTTTTTTCGTTCTACCACCGTGCCATTGTGTCCAGGGACTATCCATCTCTTATATCGTTACAAAAAGATACTTAGAAAAAAATCATACTTCGAGTTCCGCGTCTCGCGAGATACTTTATATTCATGGGCGAGCCGGCGCGTAATTGCTTGCGAGACCCGTTCTTTTGTTTTTGTTTGCCTCCTTCACACAACATAATTTTTTTAATAATATATTGCGCGTATAAGACTACGTTACGGCTTTGGTATAACTTAACCCATCTACACATTGATGTATAATAGGTAGCCGATGCAGGAAACGTGTTTTTAATTTAAATTTATTTTATTTTTATGAACAATTGAGTATTGTTTCTTTTATATAGTGATTTTTTTATCTGAATTTAATATTAAAGTTTTTACTTTTTGATCAAAACATTACGAAGCGAATAAAACAGTTAAATTATTACAAAAGATTATAATTTTTTTTGGTAGAATCAATACAAGAATTAAACATTTCATAAAATGATCAATTACTCTAGTTTTTCCGATGGCGTGGCATCTACAAATAAGCTGTCTATCAAAGAATCCGGCTAATAAATAAATTAATTTGTCTATCAAAGACATTGTCAAATTTTGCGTGAAACCAATGAATTTTAAATTTTTAGATAAATTTTTGTGTTTTTCAACATAAACCTTTTATGCAATGATGATTATAATTAAATAAAGCCGGCTAGCATCTTAATTCAGATGCAAAATAATTTTCTATTAAAAATGAAGTACTAACTTTAACTATGACTCGAAAGCGCCAATATGATTTTTATTGCTATCGCACAACTGTGCGTAATCAACGAGATGTAAAACGTAAAGGTACTCAAATTTCTCCTATATTTAAAGATATAAGTTTTTCACCCCCTCCATACGACATTAGCACGACTGGTACTACGGTTGATAAAAGCCCACCTTCTCGTAAAAATAAGCAAAATATTTGTAAATGCAGGCCAAAAACTTGGAAATCGATTGTTGATCTCTACGATAATCAGGATACCACTGTGGTATGGGATAACGAAGGTCCCATAACTAACAACTTAGAAGACCAATATAGAATTCATGATACTGCGAAAAAAAGCAACACCAAGAAGGATAAAAAAGTACGTTCACGATTATTTAAAAAAAAAGGATCTTATAAAATTTCACGGAAAAAGAAAAAGCACAAGAATAAAGATAATAAAAAACACAATAATGAAGATGAGTTATTTGTAAAACCAAAGCTGTACGCTGAAAATAAGAAAATATGTCATAAAGGACCCTGTAAGGCAAATATAGAAGCTGGTAAGAAACACAATTGTAAGTGCAAAAGGGTTAAAGAACATAACCGAAAGACAACGACATGTACTGATAAGTCATGTAATATTTATAGAATTTGCAATCTGCCAAGAACATGCTTAGAAGCCATCTCTTCAATATTTAATAAAGGCCAAAATATTTCTCAACAATCTATAGTCGTTAATAAAAAGCCAATGTTTGCAATAAGAGTAGATTCATCGAGCTTACAAGTTTTAAACCCTAATGAAATTAAAACAAAGGTTAAGACTTTTGGTACAGTTGGCAAGAATGATAAATGTGTCTGTCCTTCACGATTAGAAAAAGCAAAGCGATATGGTATAGGTGAAACATGTGAAGGGGGTGTATGTGAAGCTGCCAGACATGGAAAATATGATAAATTTAATTGTCACTGCGCAAAAACAGCTCTTGTAGAATGCTGTGATACGACATGTGATGTTAAAACCTCCGAGGGAAAATTAAAGAAAACCACAAATTTTTGCCGAAAAATAACACCAAAAGTACTTGACAAACCAGTATTTGAAATGGTTTTAGATAATAATCATATGAACGTCTTGAATACTGGAGAAATTCATGATGTTTTGAGGAAGGCATCCTACTCTGACATGTGTCCAACAGGAATATGCAGAGCAACAGCTAACAAGGATAGAATATTGAACTGCAAATGCTTAAGTAAAAAAATATCACCTGTACTACATGAATGTAATAAAAAGACTTGTAAACCTAACGATGAGTCAAAGAAGAAGTCGAAATTTTACATATGTACAAAAATATGCAGTAGCCTAGAAAACTGGTGTAAGAAAAACCGAGGGGATATAAATAACGAAGAGATTGCTGATAACCGCATTTATAAATATTCAATAAATAAAAATAAGCCAGCAGCAAAGGCTCAACCAGCTACTAAAGTGAAACCTGCAGTGACTAAGCTTAAGACAGCAGAAGTTAATCAAACTGCAATGACAAAACCTAAGAGATCCAGGCTTTGTTTTATATGTTCAAGAATATATAGTAGTTTAGGAAATTGGATTTATGTTTCAGACGATAATAAAGGGCAAGAACGTACTGAACCTCAAAGTAAACGGTGGCTAGGTGCGCCACGTCGAAATGTTCGAAATGAGCCGCCTTCTAAACATATTAAAAGCCCTAAAGTTTCAGAACCAAGTAAGTTAGAATATCTAAATAACTAATTTATATATTATATTACATAGCGTATGAAAATGTATTTATTTTTAGAGCGCAAGCCAAAGAATACAGAGAAAGTAATTAAAAATAGAAATTTACAAATACGAAGAAAAGGAATACAGTTAATTAAATCCGTAAGGAAATTAAAATTAGGAAAAGGTAACAGGTCATTTGCCGAAGAAACAAATAAAGCGATGTCCAAAAAGATGAAACAAAAAGAGCAACACATATCAAAGGATTCAAGAAAAACAGAAAAGATGTTACTAAAACAAGAAAAACAGAAAAAAAAGGAAATAATGAAAAGGAAACAAGAAATAAATAGGCTACATAATAAAGAAGAACATCACTTAAATTGTTTAGCCGCCTTTGTAATAGGTGTAGTTAATTTAAATTTACAGACTCTTAGAGGACTTATAACTGCTGTGTTAACCATTATTACTGATCCAATTCATTGTTATATTTACACGAAGCATAGACTCAAAGATCCAATTGGTTCCTGTAAAATGTTTAAGCATTGGCTTGTTAATAGCTGGAGAGCAAGGGATACTAAAATTTCGTCAATGGTACAAGATTCACACTTGATAGATGTATTGTCTGACCATATGGAAGATTCCGCTATATTTGAAATGTTTACTAGTAAAGGGCAAACTCCAGAAGAACGTCAAATGTACGAGAGAAAGAAGAGAAGAAGACAGAAACGTATAAGAAAACGACACCAACAAGCTGTTTATAGTTGCCGTCACACACTCCTGATGACTTTGAGAAAACATCCTTGCTTATGGATATATCATATATGCCCATTCTTTTATCCACAGTGTTTAGGTCTTTTATCGTTTGTTAAAAATTTCTTTCATTTATTATTATATTTAGCAGCATTACTGTGTTGGACTCCGTGTATAATGTGTATGGAAGTAGTGCGTGCGTTTTTATGCTGTGTTGTATGTACTCAGTAACTATTGTAAGATAATATTGTTCTTTTAATATACAGTGGTAGATAACATTTTATTACTTCTTTTATGATCCTATACTATTTGAATTCTTCTAAAGTAGCATTTGTTGCTAAGATATGATATTAATAACCTGAAATGGAGGCAAAGTTCAATATCAAGATTATACAGTGTCTTAACTAAATAACAATAAATTAAAAATAGTTTATTTGTAGCAAAGGTAGCAACAGAATAGTCTAAACGATTCCATAAGAATAATACATGGACACCACAAAATCCAAGCAATAATAACGAGGATAATTTGAATATTTTGTTTCCAAATATCTAAACACTTGAGACACTCTGGATAGGCCCATGGACACAGTCTATATATCCTTGTGAAGCGTGGTTTTCTAATAGTTTTCAAAAATATTTTATTGGGATCATCTTGAACTTTTGATCTTCTACCACATTTACGTCTGCATTTATGTCTGCAACCACTTTCTTTATCGAAAATTGACAATCGGAAGAACTTTCTGACGTGACATCGGATTCTGTGTATAGTTGATCTTTCGCAATGTGTCTTAGATGATAATCTTTTGTTTGTACATTTCTTTGCACGTTTTTTGCATTTACTTGCGTTTTTACTCAGAATTGGTCTACAAGTAAAGGTGCTAGGTAGCGTATAGCAAGGATTACAATAGCCAGAGCAACAGTGCCTACATGTAGAAACTGGACAGTATTTACTGCATGGAGTAATAGAACAAACTTTGTGTTTCCATTTACAATTTTCACATGGTTTTACTTTACACTGGATACTTCGATTAACATATTTCTTTTTGAGTTCTGCAATTAACGCTCTTCTCATTTTTGAGTAAATCAAATCTTTACAATCCTGATTGCAAAACAAACATTTTTTTTTACATTGTTTTAACTGTGAAACCATCGCGGGGTTGATGTGATAATTTCTATAGGCCTCATTAATAAACATAAGTGATTGAATACATCGACAAGGTTCTAAATTTTTACATTTCTTTAAATTAAACAGTGACCAATTATTTTTAATTTTATGTAGATTTTGCAGTATATGCCTTTGATTTTCTTGAGTTCCAATTGAACATGTTGGCCGCTTTCGACTCAAAATATTATTGCATGATTGTGAAAAGTACAAATCTTTAGTGCAAGTACAAATTGTAGGTTTAGACGGGCAGCATTGTATACCAGTAGAATGACAAGCTGTCTTGCACATTAGTTTCCGAGAACAATTTTTCTGACTTAGAGTATTTTCCTTGGAGTTTTTGAATTTTTTTAAAGCTACCATAG
The DNA here is from genome assembly GCA_963693345.1 of Pieris melete. Classification (NCBI taxonomy): domain Eukaryota; kingdom Metazoa; phylum Arthropoda; class Insecta; order Lepidoptera; family Pieridae; genus Pieris; species Pieris melete. The sequence continues at coordinate 1,299,615 of CAVNZK010000043.1, read as the reverse complement.
TATGATCTGATATCTTGCTAATCCGATGTTTCCAAAATTTCTCCTTGTACGAATTGTTTCCATCCCTAATTGGCACCTTTACTCCAGGGCATTGAGTCTGTACTGAAATGTTATGCTTTTTTTTATTAGAAGTACATTTTTTGCACGATTTTATTACGTCAGAGTTTTTATTATACTTGCATCTTTTCGGAGTATGTAATTTACACGTTGGTTTCTTCATTTTAGAACAGGAATGTTTTTTATATAGCCCTACTAAATTATTTTGTTTTTGTAGTTTACAAATTGGCGGTTGCTGAACACATTGAGTTTTTTTGGTAGATATTCCAGGCAATGGTAATTTATACATACAAGATTTATTGCGTACTGTAGTCTTAACAGCTACTTTTCTTGTACGCTGGTATTTTTCTAAAGTTTGGCATTTCGCATTACTGGTCGAACACTGAATTCCAATAGATTTTTCTAAATTCCGAAATAAAATCTTTTTATCGTCAGTTCCGGATTTCATTGCTTTTCTATTATTCAGACAAGTCTGTGTTTTTCTCGTGTAATGTTTCTTTTGGGGCTTACATTTCATACTGTCTATATACTTTCTGTTTAATTTTTTAATAAGACTTTTACCCTTATCACAAATGTTATTCCCATTATTTGTAAATTGAGTGGAAAGACAATTTTTTAAACAATCTTTAAGATTCAATTTATATTTTTCATTTGTTTCTCGATTTTGATCTCCACATTCAACTTGTATGTCGTCTTGAGTACTAGCACATCTCTTTTCTATTATAATTTGTTCGTGCGATTTCATTTCAATTTCCTGTTCAATATATTGGGTGGAATTATTAAGTAAAATATGTTCAGACATTTCCGTGTAAGTATCAAATCTAGCACTATTTGTATCACAACATACTTCTCTAGTAGCCACAATATTGGGTTCTCCACAAGATATGCCAATTTCTGTTTTACTGGATTTCACAATGTGATTTGAACTTTTGATATCACAAGGATATCGTGATTTAAAAATACACTGATCACTTCTTTGTTTAAGGCAACTACATTTTTTATATAAACAATGTTCAGGTAAGTTAGGAAACTGTATCACTGGTACATTGCTACATTTTGTATTTTTTGCCTCATCGCATTTACAATAAAAATTCCAAAATCTTTGTAAAAATGGTTTAAATTTTGTTTTATTATCACCACACTCAGATTCTTTATATTTTCGATTTATTTTACTTTGTTGTTTCGAAAAACTATCCATATTAAATTTGTCTTCTTTAACTGTTGACGTTAATGAAGAAATTTTCTTTTTAAGTTTTCTCCATAGCGCAATTTTTTCTCCAGTTATACATATGTCCCTATAAAAGATTACTTTGTTCACTTCCTTCTTTTTGTTGGAATAAAATAAATTGATGCTGCTTTTCTTTGTCTCAGATGAATAAAGGGAACTGATACTGTAAACGGTCCTATTTCTAGTTTTTGCATGTTTATTATGTTTTCTATAGAATCTCGCGTACTTTTCTGTTATATTTTTACTTGCTTTCTTACTCAAATTATTTGATTTGTGGTCTGTTTTACAATTGACATTCACACGAATATTACTAATACTTTTAAAGCCAGTTTTACTTAATTCGTCTGAATTTTGGGATGGAGCGTCTTTTCTCTCGCTTTCAACAACGTGCTTGATTTCAGCTATATTATTTTCTTGGAACATTTGATACTCATCAGGGTTCATCATATTTACTTTTTTCTTTATTTTTCCATTTAACTTCGACGATATTTTATAACATTGTGATGAAATTCTGTCCATTATACTATCGTCTACCTATCCAGCAACATTTAATTTCATAGGAGTTCGTTTTCATACCTTATAAAGGTGATGGAAGTTCTTGTTAATAAAGATTGACTATTTAAAGAATGAACTCATTAAAATAATGTATATTAAAATTAACCTAACCTACATCTAGGTCCTAAAAATAAAGTAAATGACATATTGCAATGTCAAACGTAATATTGAAATTATTTTAGCACTAATTTTAACAGAAACTGTCAGTCAAAGAACATTGTGCATTCAATGCATTCTATGGTATGCAGTCGCTCCCTTGCCTTCGATGATGCCCCGAAACAACGGGTGCCCTAGAACACAGAGGTCTTAGATACAATAAAAAACCATGAATTTAAATGTTTAAGAGTACAGACGCCAATAATCGGTCTGTGTTTATGAAGATATTAAATCGTGGCTTTTATTTATTATCCGGCGATGTCTACGTTATCAGCCCTAGCACACTCTTTTCCCAAACTAGGGACCGTCCCAGAGTGTCGTTCGTAGAGTTCACTGTTTGTCTGTGAGTATGCCTGTGCGACCTGCCCACCTCAACAATTTCATTGACAATTTATACTATTTATTTTTCCTTTATTTTTAGTACCTAAGCTTTTTTCATAGAAAGTTCTGCACCAAACCAATAACAGACAACATTGTAAGGAAATGGAAGAGGCACTTACTCTTAAGATGGGATTTACTCTCAATACAATGATTAACCTTATTTAGGACAGTTAATAGTAAAAATAAATAATACATTGTTTTAGTGTAAATAAACAGATTATCATTATTTTTAATAAAACACTTTTATCATGTCTTAAATTTTATTAGAAACAACAATTTCATTTTTTTTATATTTGGACATAACATCTAACTTCTAATCGGTGGAATCGTTATGAAGTTCTATTAAAATGTAGTTCCTTGCTAAGAGCTCTTTCTAGAACTCTATATCGTTTAAGCTTCTTCATTAAAACGCTAGCATGATAATCAAGGAGATTCATATCATTATATAAATCATTTTTTGTAGAATTTTCAATGACAGGTAAAGTGTGAGTTGATTTAGGCTTTCGTGATTTCGGAGTTACTCTCTCAATACATTCAGATTTGTTGAGAATCTTGATTTCGTTCACTAACTCCTGTATTGAAGTTCTGGTGCTATCATAGAAGTAATCATCGTCTTCAGATTGCATTTCTCTATATTTATCTAGATATATCTTAATTGTGCGTTCTGTAATATTATGTTTGATTGTCGTATTCATAACGTCATCAGAGTATGATCGTTTCAACGCGACGCCGTGAATGAGCTGGCAAGCGTCGGATTTAAATTTACGAAATAAAGTACACGGGTTAATGCCGACATTTACGAAGAAATTCTCAAACCAATCTGTGAAATAGAATATAAGGAGGACAACCAAAAGAATGAGGAATACCATGGTCCCGTATCCACAAATAATTGAACTAGATCTCGGCAAACATCCAGCAGAGCAGATTTCTGATGTGTAACACTGTTTCATACAACAGAAGGCCAAGCACATTGGGAGTAAAGAACAACACTGCAAAACTATGGATATGTAGCTATGTACCGTGTGAATGCACATACGAATCAAGTCCTCAACCGCGAACAAACATGCAATAATAACTCTTGATATCATCTGCAGTGTACAGACTATTGGCATGTATATAGTATAGCACATCCTATTTTTTTGTTAATTTTTTTATGATTCCATATTTTTCAATTTTTTTCACTTTCTTTTTTACTTTCTAATTTTCATTATTTTTTACATTTTTAAAATCCGTAACATATATGCTAAAATGCACTGAATGAAACAAGACATTGTCAATCTGGTGTTTCTTAAAACGTTTTCCAAAGAGTATGCTTAGATATATTTTATCTACATATTATACATTCTCATTGTACGTTTAATATTTAGCCGAAGTTCCTTTATATTTAATTTAATTTGTAAAAAGAAAATTTGATTCATTAAACTCTGCTCTGCACTTCTTTTTCGAAAAGAAGCTCTATGATAGTTTAAATTTATATGTAGTAATATTTCCAGTAGAATATTATATGTTGCAAATAAAGACTGCGACATTATTTCATAATTAACAGATAATATTTGAAAAAAGTCAGTTTGGGCTTTTAATGTCCTTATCATAGGTACTCATAAAACAATATTTTCCCAAATGTGTTCTACGTTCAAATACGATTTTATAATTAATTAGCAAAGTGATCAATAAAGCTTTCAATGAGGAAAAGTTTAGCAAATAGACGTACTTTATGCCTTAGGTTTTAATTATGGAGACAAAATACGGTAAATTATCACAAACATATAAAATTCCAAAGCTCATTCTTCAATATAGGATATAATGGTAGTCCAATTTTTGCTCATAGTAGGTGTCTGCGCTCTCATCAATTTTTTGATCATAAGATAGTAATTTGTTGGCGTTGGTGTTTCCGGTAGGGGCTTCGGTTCAGGTATATCATCTACATCTTCTTCCAGTGGCTTTACTTCGACTGTGGATGTAGCTATAGTAACTACATCATAAAAAACCGTAGATTCCATAGTCAGCCATGGAGCATCTGTTATTTCATCGGTATCAGTGTAATCTGTATCATTTCGTGAACATTCAGTTATATCTCCGGGGGTAGGAACGAATCTAAGTTCCGTACTCTTTGTCTTTATATAGCCTATACTATAGAAGATTTTGTCAAGGACTCCGGTGGCCCGGAAGATGAAGAACAGGATGATGATAGCTAAAGCAGACATGATACAGTCGCAGGCGCCTCCTCTGTTGACTGGGCACGGTCCTCCTCCCCCACACATGAAACATTTGAGTCTCGCTGTCAACATGAACACTGCGCATATTGGTATTAACGAAATCATTTGAAGCATAAATGATATGAAGTTGTACAGTGTCTGCAGGATCATCCGTATCAAGTTCTCTATCATTAATATGATGGTCATAAAGACACGAACGAGCATTTGGATACCGCATATTACGGTTTGTAGGACTGCGTGAACCGTGCGACACATCTTGAAATTTCTAAACAAAAAAATATGATATGGCAATTAAATATTATAGACAGTAATTGGTTGGCTAATGTAAAAACATACTTATTACAATTTAAATACTGCCCTGCGATTCTGTAACTCACTTTTCGAACTCACACAGCGGATTTCGCAAGGACAGTCGCTCTCAAATCAGTCGTGAAGCAGTCATTTTATGATTTGGCATTCTGAAAAGGTGGGAGCTTGTAGTTTATTGATTATTAGAATGCCAAATCATAAAATGACTGCTTCACGACTGATTTGAGAGCGACCGCCGATGCGAAAAGCGCTGTGTGAGTTACAGAATCGCAGGGCAGTTCACTCTTGATAGTTTGAAACTCAAGGGACTAGAGATAAATTTCAAATGACCAAGAGTTGAAAATAACATTCACAAGGGAAAGGTTACTCAAGTAAATAAGAGTTTGATCAAAATTCGTGATGTATTATTTCTATATTATTATTAAAATTTAAATTAGCCCTATAACCAAAAGCCAAAAAACATTATGAATTACTCATACAATATTCAAGACTCTATGAGCCTACAATCTACGTGATCCGCCAGATCCGTGGCAGAAGCTTTACACATGGAGTGTATGACCTTTCCTAGAAAGGGAACTTAAGCTTGGTATCTCCTGCCGGGTCCGGGCGACAACTAATCTAATTTAAGGATTTTTATAAAGCGGATATCTATAAGCTGTTATCCCAGCCGGAATAAATCATCGCATGGCTTAGTTAGCAGCGTCTATACGTAAAGTATACCTATAATTTAAAAGTTCAGAACCCCCGTAAATGGTATGTTTGTTCGGGAAAAATTCTGTCCATTTAAAATAAAATAAAATAAAAAATAAGAATCATTTAATTCAGACCATTAAAAAGTCCACATATTGTAAGTAAAGTAATACTTTTAACTAACATATAAGAACTATGAATAATAATTAAGTGTAAATCAAGATTATACTTAAAACCGTTACCAAACATTACTTGTGAAATGAGAATAACAACTTACGTGAAACCTACTTGTAGTTTTAATTTATCATTTTATTTTTTCATTAGTTTTTACGTAAAGATTCATGTGTAAAATGATTGATAACAAAATCGCTAGGAAATAATACAAATGATATGACAAGCATTGAGAAGCCGTCGACTATAAACAAAACCATAGATTATAGATAGCGGTAATGCTTAGATAATGTAACTTTCTTAGTACTAACAAAACGGAAACCACAGATAAAGCCACAGAATTAATCTTTTGCCTAACGTAAACTGTATGGTATGGTTTGGGGACTCGTTTTCCGCACTTAGACGCTCACTAGGTCCGTTGTACGTGAGCCCTGGCTACCTAAGCCAGCCTAACTCCTTCCAAAAGCACAGAAGCTTCCTGGGCACTTCGCAGGCTTCACGGAGCGACCTCACTGTTCCGAGGATTTCTGTACGTTGTTTAGCCACAGCCTCGCATTCCAGGACTACGTGGGTGACTGTTTCCTCAGCGTTGAAACAGCCTCTGCACATGGGGCTGTCTGTCGCGCCTAGGACATAAAGGTGTTTATTAAGGAACGTAAACTGTAACTACAGACTTAATAATTAATAATAATAATGAAGCCTCATTTATTCCTTGAAATAATTACAAAAAATACACACACTTAAAATAAATAAATTATATATATACAGTCAAAACCGTTTATAACGACATCGTTTACAACGACCTATCGGTTATTACAACCAGATTGTATGGTCCCGTCCGAATCCCTAGTAAACTATTCAGTAAAGATACCGCTTATAACAACATCGGATACAACGACATATCGCTTACAACGGCGAAAGTTTATCGATATTCATCGGCTATAACGACCAACCGCTTCTTGTCTTAGCAAAACAAAACAATACAAACGATTTTAAATCTTTAAATATAATTTTAAATATTTAGGCATATAAAATTTGTTGCCTTTAACCAACAGTTTGATACTGAATTTTTGAAATTGATTGATACTGGTGATACTCATACCTTGAGGAGTATGAAACGTAAAATGCAAAAAATCAGACTGACTGATCACTTTTGTACCTAATTATTTCGTAATAAATATTTTTGTTTCTTTTTTGACTCGTTTACATATTATAATATTAACATGCCATATTATAACCCATACCTACCTATTCTAGATCGATAACTATCTACATACATATGTACTGTACTTGTGTATATGACATTGCTTATAACGACTATCGGATATAACGTCGGCAACTACACGGTCCCTTCAATGTTGTTATAACCGGTTTTGACTGTATATATTTTTAAGAACCTCTTAAGAGTATAGCCCTCCTCCATTTGTCTCCATTTCTCTCTCTCTTTCTGTCTTGAGCATTTTTCTCTCAATCTTCTCCACCATATTCCTAAAGCCCGTCAACTCACAGTGCAAGAGTGCGATCTCTCTTTCTTTTTTCTGGTCGCCCTTTCCACTTTGTCCAACTGCTATTGTTTATGCGAGCGGTATGGCCCGCCCATTTCCATGCTTTTTTGCATTGGGATAGTGCATCAATAACTTCTATTTTGTTTCTTATTTCTGTACTTATAATCTTGTCCTATAGTTTTAAATTGAGTACACTACGTTCCATTCCTCGTTGACAAGTTGTTATTTTTCCGTTTAAGTTCGAGTTATATATCCATGATTGATGATGATGACTACCGTAAGAAAGGCAGTAAACTACAGACTTACTTTAGACTACTTTGATTATTTATATTAATCTAACTATAAACTCAATCTCGAAATCCTTTTTAAATTAACTTTTATTTTATTGCAGGCGTTAAATATTTTTCCTCGGTAAACTATTCAAAGATAAATTTTAATTGATGAACTCGTAGTTGATGAGATCAACCTGCCTTTTCCGACTGAGGGGAAGCTCTCAAAAGGAAATATTTTTTCCTGTTTTTGCAACATTTTCATTTTGGCATTCATATAAAAACATAGCGGCCCGCTCCGGTTTCGCTCGGGTATAAAATATATAGCGTATGTCACTCACTGAAAAAAATATTAAAATCGATCCAGTAGTTTTGATTTATTCATTACTGCCCGTGGCCCGCACGCGTTGAATTTGAATATTTTGATAAATCTCGTGGGGTTCTGGGTTTGCAATTTCAGCTTACTGAAAAAATGTAATTATTTTCGACATCATATTAGAAACCTCAAAAATAACTGTATTTCTCTTCTATTTAATGGATGTTATTATCAGTGGCGGATTTATAGATTTGCCGCCCGTAGGCTATTAAATTTTTGCCGCCTCTAAATTTTGATATCTTAGTCCACAATCATATCAATTTTCTATCGATAAAATTCCAACTTTATAATTTGTGCTCCATCATCCTCGTTACATCAACTTTTCCCATATAGTTATTATTATTGAGAACTATGGTACCGTGTTATATCCGATTTTAAGGAAAAAATATCTCAATCGTTTACCACTTTTAAATTAAGGTATGTCTTAAAACTATATAATACCTACAAAATATGAATTAAGCTTATATATAAAACATACATTTGGCGAACTTTGATTAACATTTATTATTACACTCACTAGATATTGAACTAGTTTTTTATTTAATAAAAATTAATTAATTATAAAAAAAAATTAGTCAATTTTAGTCAGTATTTTTATTAGACCATCGATATTATATCGATTGAATTGGTAAGCAGATCTCATAATTACACGGAGAAAAAATTATAGCAGTTATCAGTGAAGAATATATGTAAAAATTACTAAATTTCGATTACAATATCGAATCGTGATATTCTAAAAGTTCATAATCATTAATGTATAATTAGTAAAGCGTTTAGGAATTGTTCATGCAGAGATGTTGAAATATTTATTAATTAGCACTGTATATGAGAATATTTCGATTTTTGTTAAATATTTTCATTTCTCTCCAATTTTCGAAATTCGTATTATGTGTGTATAATATACTTTTTTTTTTATTCGTAAACCGAAATAAAAAATTAATGAACTAAATTTGCCGCCCTTTAAAATTTGCCGCCCTAGGCTCCAGCCTACTCAGCCTGCTGGTAAATCCGCCACTGGTTATTATACATGTAAACCCTCCTCTTCAATCAACGGATTTTGTTGCGGTTTTTTTAATAGATTGTTTTTTAATAGTTTAAAAGATTTAAGCATACATAGGGATATAGGGACTGAGAAAGCGACTTTGTTTTATACTATGTAGTGATGCAACGCGATTCCATTCTTACAACATGTCTCATTGGCTCAAAATAAGAATATCAAGACGTACTTATTTCTCCATAACAACTCACAGTCTACGCTCCATAGTCATTGCTGTTATTTGTTAAATATATAGCTTATGTATTTATACGACGAACATAATGTGACAAACGTAATTTTAAATCAGTTTAGTATATAGAGCGTGCATTGCGAACAAAAAAAAAACCATTCATAATAATACAGGTTCCAAAACCAAGTTACGTTTAATATTAAAAAACAAATTTCAAATTAAAATCTTTAATGAAGTTATCACACAAACATAATTTAATAAAATACAATTGTTATTAGTTAACTTATTACGAAAGGTGCTTATAAAATGTATACATCTATCTATACGTATTAACAAACAATAAACAAATCTTGTAAGCTACAAACTCGAATTTTATTATGGTATAAAAATCATCGATTTAAACATTCAAACCGCGAATGTTAAACCAATTTTTATCCATTGGTATAAATTAAAACAAGTTACGAAAAAAATCACTGTTATATATTACTACACACATTACAAATATTAAGCTTTATACGTATAGGTTTGAATTTCTCTCTATAATAACAGTATAAAAGAAAAGAGAAAAGCTTACAACTTGTAAGCTTGTCGCATCATGAGGTCAAAATAACAATCGTTATCAATAGAGACGCCGATAGCACTGTAGTAGTTCATAAACTCTTCAAGCGTTACCTGAAAAAACAATAAATCGTACAGAAATAGAAGAATATACAAGAAGACATTGAATTCCCGTCTAATAGAATATGCGTGATATTCTATAAATAAATAATGTCTTATATACACGCGAGTACATATATATATACAGGATTTGCTATAGGTACACCACTCGAAAACCACTCAAAATATTGTAATAAATTTATGGGTATATATCTAAGGGTGCATCCACATCTGGCGAATATGCCGCGAATGTGCATCTCGCGAGCAGTTTGCGAGTATAAGTATATGTTTATTATGGAACATAAGATACATGTATCACTTATTCCACGTCATTAAATTTGCAAACGGAACTGTAGTGCGAGAATTGAGTACGCGCAGTTCGCGCGCCGCGCGCACGCCTTATACGAGCCTTGCATTAGTTGCGCTATAAAAGCGCACATAACCATTGCCGTGACTGCACGCGCGCAGCTCGCAAACGGCTCGCGAGCTACACATTCGCCAGATGTGGACGCACCCTTAAATGTGTCGAAGGTAGGCTTTAAAACATAATATGACTTCTAAACCTTTGCTTTTGATATTAAAAACAAATTATAAAACTCACTCTGCCATCCGCGGTGCCTTCAGTTTCAAAATTACCGAGGAACTTGGTCAAAACTTGATCAGCTGTCTCTTCCCCGCTCATATATCTGAAATGTGGTAAAAAATATATATTTTTTTAAATTCATATGCCTCTGTCCGCATGACTTCATAACTTTAAAATATTTCATACTTTATTTGATAGAAAAAAGAAAGTAATTTTCCTTGGGAAAAGTTGATATAACACCAAATGCTACATTTCTGCGTGTGTTTTCGTGTCTGTGTGTGCGAGAAACGAATCCAAATACTACGCCAAACTCGTGAAAAATACGCCAAAAGCGCTAATGTATGAAACTAAATCATATTTGTTTCTAACTTATTTTATTGGCAATCTACACAATGCTCAATCTACCGCGGTATTCTTTAGTAACATTAATTAGTAATAGTTACATAAAAGTAATAGTTTACTATTATACCCAGTTAAAACCGTAAAATCACTACCTTGGATGTGAATTGACAGAATAAACATTGCGAATATCGGCAACAGTGATCAATCCGTCACCAGACTTGTCCAGTTTCTTAAAAGCTTGCTCAATAATAGCTCGGCGGGATTCTGACATCGGCGGCTGGAAACGTCAACAAATCAATTTACCAAAGACAATTAAAGTTAGTGTTCTATTATACTTACAAGTGTTCGACAAAAGTGTCCCGTAATTAGAATGTGTCTATAACCATAGACTTTTTAATCACGTAGTCATTATTTTTGTGTATTGTGAATAAACATTTATAATAAAAATATTACGACTACAATAAAATATTTAAAATTATTATTATGTAATTTCACGACATTTTTCCAAAAAGTATGAGACAATCTACTACAACTGACAATACTCTTTCTTGTTCGATTATACTGGAATTGGCACTCCGTAGCAAGGCCGATTAGTTACGACGTCTTCAAGAAATAAACCAAAACCAATGTAATCCTTTTAATAACCGCTAACGTAAGTACTTTTAGGTGTTGCATATTGTTAGCTTTTAATATTTATTTAATTCAATTCTAAACATTTTTTATGAAACATATTCTTAAGAATCTTGCTACAAGTGCGCATGTGCAGTAACCATTGTTTGACTAGTTCGGTTGTTTACAAATTGTTACGGATTGACTCGGACAACTGCCCGAAGTGGGATGGTCGGCTCGGAGTAAGGAATAGATTATAAAAGAGGTGGTAATACATGCGCACGGGCAATTCCTTTGTTTAAGTTTGAAGTTATACAGTTTACGTAAGATCAGTGAAGAGAATTATAGTGAATAAAGTCATCATTGGAGTGTTTAATTTCCTACCCTAAGAACCAGATCAACTAGCCCTTACAATATGTTGGGGTTAAGGAAATTAAACATAATCAGTAGCTAATATTTTATAGCGCGCGGGGAATAGTCGCAATGCAAAAGGTGTGGTATACTATACATAAACCACTACATAATATTTTTGAAATAACGCGCGCGTTACGAAAACTCAATAATGTAATGCAACGTACAAAAAGGTCTAGCCGTCTCAACCACACTCTCCACACTCGCCTTGTACCTATATGATATGTGATAATAATAACATACTAAACATCAAGGTCATAATGTAAAGCAACGCTGGAATAATCAATAGATTTGTGCAGGCGATTTTGTCTTACATTATCATATAATAATAAAAACATTTACCAACCCTTATTTTCATGAGAAACTCGTCCAAGCTGACAGAACCACTCTTGTCCGTATCAAATCGCTCGAATAATTCCTCTGCATCCTGCGTAAATAATAAGTAAAGCGTGTAAATATCGAACGAAAACCAAATAATTTGCATACTAAGCCTCATTATAAAATGTGGATGTAACCCTGGCTGTGACCATGGCAACCGTTTAAAACATGACTATAACATCTAACATTGTATATTGCCAGTTTAGTTAGACAAGTATAGGCAAAAATTTAGTAGTGAGATATTCTCGTGTACTTGTAACTTGTAGCAAATACGAATCTCTTGCCAACATTTTCTCAGAACTACATATTACGCCCGTTCTTCGTGTATTACCAGAATGTTCCCATAACTCTGCAATCTGTTTAATATTATTTTTAAATATTGAAAACACTATATTCTCTCCGTAATTTAAATTAACCAGAATAGTGTTATTTCAAACACTTTACGTTATCTTTACATAACAATAGAAATCTTCTATAGTCATAATATTCAATAGCTTTTACCATTTTTTTTTTTTTTATTTTTTTTATTTTTAAAAGGCACACTAACGAAACACATACAAACACTTACAGAGAACACATAACACAGAAAACAAGATACATGCATGTGCATCAATAACAAATGTGCACAGCATTTAAAGGGAAACATTACAATAAGAAAAAAATAACTTAAAAGAAATATCATGCAATTTACAATTATGTATATATATATATAAAAAACAATGTTTTTTTTTTTTTTTTTTCTCTTTGCAATAATCACTATTTTAATATAAAGAAGATGAAAATATAGTATTAGATATGATCTATTAGCACCTACCTCGTTTGATAATTCAACACCCGACTTTCTGATACCGTTGATAAATTCATCTTTATTCAACTGCTTGCTGCCATCATCGTCCATACGACGGAATACTCTAAATTTAGAAAATATGTTACAAGTAATTCTATAATAAAGGTTGGAAATATTTTGTATTATATACCAGGAGGCAAGCGGGCAGGAGGTTCATCTGATGTTATGTGAAACCGCCGCCCATAGGCACTCTCATTGCCAGAAAGCTTGCAACTACGATGCCGGCCTTTTAAGAATTGGTACGCTCTTTTCTTGAACGTCACTAAGTGAATTGGCTCGGAAATACTCCAGTGGCCAACTGGTTTCACATAGTGATACGGATGGTAATTTCTACAACAGTCCTTTGCAAATTCATACATGTCAATAGTCTTACTACACTATTTTAACAAACCATTCGTCTATTTATCAAAGAGATAAAAAGAGGTTAAATACGATAATTTTTTGACTTAACCAGCTGTACTTTACTAGCGTACATTCGGTCGTTGCATGCTATAAAGCCTGAAAGGAAGAAGGGGGATTGTTCTATTGCTCCAGAGAGGATCTAAAGTCAAGATCTAAAATCGATGTTGCATATATCCTTCATCAGGGTGTCATACATTGGGTGTCATTGCTGTAACGTAGCTTCTAGGTGCCGTTACAAGCTAATCATATATATTCTCAATTTGAACCTGAGATTTATTCGTCCCCTCGACTCTTTAGGGCCGGAGTCCCTCAAGGCTCAGTATACGTGCCCCTCCTGGTCGCACTGGTCACCAGCGACATCCCTAGAGCTCCCAATGTAGAGCTAGCCCTCTATGCCGATCTCTCCACTATCTATACCGCCCACAGAGGTGTCATCGTGGACTGACTCCAAAACGTAAGCACGTCGCTAGGACGGAAAATGGAGCTTCCAAATAAATCCCTAGAAGAGCGTCGCAGTTCTCTTTGCCAGTGGCAACCCCACTGCAAATAAGAGGTAACCCTGCACGAGCATAACATGGCAAAGGTCCGTCAAATATCTGGGAATCACGCTCAACAGCGGCATATACTTCCGTAAGCACATATACCCACCGTTCGTAAGATGGCCTCTTTTGTTTTCTCTCGCCTCTATTTCCTACTGAACAAAAGGAGTCACATGTCCCTTAGACATGAGGTGACTTTGTACAAGGCTTGTATCCGTGCATAATCTACTCTAGCGTAGTCTTCGCGCGCAGAACTTCGGAACCGGTGCGCCCCCAACTACGTGAGAAATGTCGATCACACCAAGACCTGGAGCTCCCTACAATAGCCCAATGGATGAGGTTGGCGTCAACACACCACTTCGGCAAGGCTAAACATCATCCCAACCCGTGCGTAAAAGCATCAATTATTAACCCCTTCCGGACAGAATCAAAGTCAAAATCAGATTAGAAATACAGCCTTCACCGGGGAAGCTTTGGTTCGTACTTCGCTCCAGTGAGCTTCCGTCCCTTCATGCGATTAACCACCACGCGACGGCCTTAGCTGAGGTTCGAGTCTCGTAGGAGACGCCCTTGCCTTAGTCGCGGAAAAACGCCAGTTCTGTCGAGCTACGATCACCAAAATAGCCCGAGCTGAGCTTTAAAGGCCCTTAACGAGATTCCAGTCAAAAAACACTAAGACCGGGATATATATAATCTTTCTTGCACAATATTATTCTTCAGCAGTAGAGTTAAAAGAAATTTTACCTTCCCAGGCCCAGAATGCCGACAGCACCACGTGACAGGCACATCAGCCGCAACTTCTCTAGAGGGTCAGTAGTTGAGGAAAGAGCTCTTGTACTCTTCTGCATTAGCTCTTCATCTTGACGTGATGATGCAGACTGTGGTCGGTGCATTGCTACTGCAAAAATATTTTTTTATGCTGTACATACCGAAAAACTACAAAACAATATATATTTTTATTTTATTTATGTTTCCCAAGAGATCCCCTGGCCTATCAGGAATATATTAAAGTCTACAATATTTCTTAGTCCTGCGGGATACACGAGTAGCCGGCCATATTACTTCCGACATCCGACTATCCGACAATATTATTTAAATATTTAAAAGCAAGAAGCAGCATAGTTTCCCGCAGCTCTCACTACACCCTCCTTCATATTAATACGTTTCACAAATAACACAATTTTTCAAAGAAACATTTCAGATGCGACCTGAACATCTGAATTTGTTGTTCCAGGTCACAACTGTCAACTCTGAACATTTTAGAATAAGGTGTAATACGCTGTAATATTATTATTTTTAAGTCTAGTAGTCTGATTGCTAATATGTGATAAATGTAATATTCTATATAACACTTACATTAATTCCTAGACTGATAATATGTCTAACAATCTAAACGCTTAAAAAGCTGCTAACAAAAATTATAATATGTATAGTTATAGCGCTGAAATAATCTACGTATATGTTAAATATAGAAATAAACACTTAAAACCAATTGAATAAATAGAAACACATATACCAATTATATGACGTAAAGTGCACTGAAAAAAAATTGTAGACATAATATGTTTGGCAGACGTCAAAGTCATACAGCATACTTTAAAATTATTATCGAAAAAGACACAAAATCGTGTTATGCCCCATTATGTTGTCTCTTCAAACGTCCTTTGACATAACTTTCAGGTATTGAGGTTAACGCTAATAAATTTAATCGATATCTGTCTACTGAATATGTAACTACTTAAATCGGTTGAAGACGAAAGTTTTTAATACTTAAATATTTAGAACGAATTTCCTGGCGTTAATAAAAAAAGGAAACTATTTTACTTCTCTCACTAGTTCAGTTATAAATGAGCAACCGTTATCCTACTAATATTCTAAAACGCGAAAGTTTCTAAGTATGGATGGATGTTTATTACTCTTTCACGTAAAAACTACTGAAAGAATTTTTTTGACACTTTACAATAATATAGCTCAGACATCAGAATAACATAGGCTTCAAATTAAAAAGATATTGTGTGAACTGTCCAAAATATCAAGTAATAGAAAAAAAACTACCATCTGCGAGCTCTTCTGTCGCGTGCTGCCAAAACCACTAGTTACACATATGTAATGCATGATGGAAATGTTTATCTTAAATAGACTTACAAAAAAGCCCGCCGCAGTACATATCTATATCTTATGTGTAAGCCATTATAGTCAAAATAGTGAACCATAACTACAATAAAAATTAATAATTTATTTCAAATGCACATTTGGTAGTAATAAATTGATTCCTAAATGAAAATAGATACTTTTATTGCTTCTGGTATTTAAAGTAGATAAAATATGTCATTCATGCTACGTCATTTGAACAGATATTATGTTCATCCTTTTAAAATATTAATCTTTTGATTTTCAAAATCACAATATGTCACTGTAAGAATCTAAATTGAAGAAAAATTTGTTACAAAATCCATTACACATTAAAATACCTTAAAATATCCTGAAAAAGTGTACATTTAAAGCTATAACTTACTATTCGAGCGGTTGTGCTTTCCGCGAAACATTTTAATTTAACATTAAATACGCGAACACCACTGAAATTCTGTAAGCGACTTCATAGTTAACAAGGCGCTTACTTACTGAAGCATCAAACTTCGCGTTCGAACCAATTACAGCACGCCTTGTCGGTTACTGTATTTCCCATAGGAAACTAGTTCATTGGGTGTAACTAATAACATTAATTAAAAACCCAACCCAATAGCACATTTATTTCGCGTTGTAAAATGTTTTATTCGTACTGATAATTTTTGATAAACATATCTAATAACTTCTAACAGAAAAAATAATATTGAAACATATAATAATATATAGAGTTGCGTAAACCTATATTGTAAAAATTACTGATCAAAATCTTGAGCACATTTGCACTGCTAAGTTGGAATATCAGTGAAATGAAATTTTTTGTTTCCATATGAAAAAGCTTCCGGGAAATTTAAAGATATTAAATTTAAAAAAAGCTCTTCATTGTTAAACTGATACCAGATTTTAAATCGAATAAAATATTTAAAAACGCATTTTCAAAGTCTAAGGAACAGTTCATTATATTCCTGCTATAAATATTTGAAAATCAAAATATGAAAATACTATCTTTTACCTTAATTAAATGATGCGTTTATTGAAAAGTAACAATTATTTATAAATATTTAATCTTATAAAGGAAAGTGTGATAAGGGTTAACTACGGTTCGTAAATCAGAAGAACCTCATAAAATTGAGTGAACTATTAGTTCATGAGAATAAGTACTAATATTTTATTTACTCCACAAGTTTTTAGACATAGTACTCGAGCCTTTGCTTTGTTTAGTATTATTCCCGGTGCCGCATTGCCTTCAAGTCAAAGTTAGTTGATCTAGTATAATCGAATATGTTAAAATAATTATCGTGACGAACACTTTTACTAAATTAAGTAGGTCAAGTTGTTTTGTTAAAGGTTCAGGGACGAAACCGAAACCATGTTGTCCTTCGCCGAAATAAATTAAATTAACAAAACGTAATTCTCATTTCCAGCCATAGATTTTATCGCTCAATAGTGTTTATTATTTGAAATGGTTTATTTGCTTTAGAAAATAATTCATTTTTTCTTTTCACAGATTTTTGATCATCGCCTCAAAGCTCGAAAGAAAATAATTCAATGATTAAAAGTTCTTGTATCTATTGCCACGTAAAGCTCCACTATCGATCGACCTTGCTTCAGGTCAAGTGACTCAATAACACAATCCCATAGAAATGTTCACTTAAATGTTTCAAGACACGTATTTGCACCGCAAGTAGATAAAACCTATTTGTAATCGTAAAGAACAAAAACAGGAGGCAAATGGGCAGGGAGGTCATCTTATATTATTAAGCCGCCTATTGACAGCCGCATGCCAGAGGGCTCGCAAGTGCGATTCCGGCCTTTCAAGTATTGATACGCTCTTCTTGAACCTAAGTCGAATTGGTTCGAAAATGCATCGGTTGCAACTGGTCCTACATGTTTAAAAAAGGTGGGGGGTGGAAGATATTATAATTAACGACACTTAAATGTTTAGGTTTTGATTTATTGTTATTACCTGGACATAATAAGGGTGTAAAAAAGGGATCGTGACGATCGCGTGTCGAAATGTATTGGAATATTACACGAAAGCTATTTTACGACGTACGCTAGCCCTTTCACACTGTTTGCTTTCTATACATTAGTCACCCTTGATTGTAGAGAACTATTAAAGCAAGTACCTATACCTTAGTAAGTGCGGGATGGACAGTGGACTTTTACATAAACAACCAGACACCCCAGTAGCGTAGTCAGAAGATAAAAGTTGAGAGAATTACCGTTTAGTTACCAAAAACTTATATGGAAGATTTAATTGTGTGACTAAGCCTAAAAAAAAAAGAGTCTGGGCCTCAGATTTCTGTATCTGTTTCATGATCATATATCAATCTAATAGGCATATAGATGACCAGCCTCCTATCACACACACAACATCAACTTTTTGGGACTAAGGAAAGTCGGCAAATGTTTTCCTTCAACGTTCGTGCTAACGTTAAAAGCGCATAGAAAGCACAGCCGAGAGAGTCATACGTTGGAGCCAATACTGCTCTCGTGACTAAGCCTAAAGCCTTATTTAATTTAAAAATAGTAATTCAAAAGAAATCAGTCTTATTTCGGTCTTATTATACTTAGTATTACTCAGTATTACTATAGTGTAAGCTAAGTATATCTAAAACCTACTTCTTCAACGCCTTGTCAATATAATTAATCAAAATAATTAATTACAATACTAGTACGGATAGTTCAACAGTAGGTGTAATTATCTATGCTAGTGTAGCTTGCTGTAGTTGGTATAATTATATTTCTAGACCAAGCTAACGTATCGATCGTATGAGTATATGATACTGATAAAACTTTGATCACTGTTTTAATTGTTTCACAAATGACAGTAGGATTTACGTTAATTATACCTATAGCTTACATTGTTTTAAAATCACCTTAACTATCAACATCAAATATAATAATAATAGCCTTTATTGGTGAAAAATACTTATCCTAGTACATAGAAATGAGAAGCACTATAAACACTAATAATTAATCGGCAAGACGGTTAATTTCTGTTAGAGATCTTGTCTTTGGACATAGGCCTCCAATAAGACCTTCCACTCTCGGTGTCTAGCTTTAGCCGCATAGGGCCAGCTGTTCTACTTTCCAGTTTTTTATTAGTCTTCCTCTTTTGTTATAGCGAGGATGCCATTCCGTCGCTTTCTTTATCCCTTTTTCTTTGTCTTCTCTCATAATTCCAATTCCCATTTTTCTAGAAGTAACATGTCTTAACTTCGTCATGTCTTTTATTTCTTCCAGTTTTACTCTATCTTTCAATTTAAGACAAAGAACCTTTCGATGCTATTTACACAAACTATATAAATTTATAATTTACAAAGATATAGGCGTTCTTTTAGTAATAATATGAAGCCCAGTTCTCGAATAGCTTTATTCAATATCGCCGACCTTGGGTTTTTACTACAATTGAAAAAGGACGATGCCGACAAATAAGAGAGAGAGAGAGACAAAGTTATTTAATGCTAAGCAAATGCTAATTTCCGTCTAGAGCTAGTATTGGCGGCGCAGTGGGGTTTTAGTGGGTATGCAAACATTGCGAGTCCCGACTCCCACATAACCCCCTGCCCTGAGAGTATTTTTACCGATTATATTTTGTTAAATTCCTTAATGTAATTCCTCAATACAGTTAGGTCACTGATATGAGATATGTATGAACTTCATATGCCCACTTAGGAACAGCGTTATGCGCGAATAAAACATTTTACCCACATTGAAATATCTGGTCTACCCGCATACTTTTCAATCTTATCAACAGCAGAGAAATTTTAACGGTATCAATATCTACTTTGTTTACTAACCCAGTAACGGGTCGAGATTAAAACTACAGACGGTTATACACACACGATTTCAGAGGCTTCGGCATAAATTCGTCAATTTAATAATTTCCATACCTTTTCTTTTATTGGTCTATGTTTCTAAACCATCTCTAAGCATGTATTTGTTTGAATGACCCGTGGTGAGATATCGACTTTTTTATAATGGTTTTCAAACATGTTCAGCCCTGCGATTCTGTAACTCACTTTTCGAACTATTGAAAAGCAGATCGAAAAGCGACGGCACTAAATCTGATCGAATTAATTATAACCGTAATTTAAAAAGCTCACGTACACCGTTGTTTTTAATATAATTTCTCATATTATTAATAATTAAATCACTTACCAGCGTCCATAATATTCAGATTATTATCCTTCTTGTCGCCTTTATTTGTTTGTTTCGGCGAATTTTCGTAGTTGAAGCAAGCTGTAAATAAACACACTGTTTAAGACTTTATATAGTTTTTAAAGTATTGCCAAATACTTTATAAACGTCATTGCCATAGAATATATTAAAAAGAAAACGTAATGCTTCTTTATCGAACAATTTATTTATTAACAACGAAATTAAACTCCCAATCTTATTTATATAATAAATCAAACTGCTAGAAAATACTGAAGCTTCTTATTTAATCATAATAAACACTTTTTAACACCTAAAACAATATATGTAAAACAGTGAATAATGTTTAATAATTTTGATTGTTTTTTCCATTTTGTAAATATTACACGTATTCCATCTTTGGCTAGATTATTAGTGTCATTGTTTCTTATTAGTTTATTACCTATATATAATTTTTGATAGCTGTAGGATTACGGAATAAATAAGTAAAGTCTAGGAACTGTTTCTTCCTATACCAAGCGAAACAAAGATTTTACCTAGCTTTTTTTGTATTCGAATCAAATTACCCAAAGACAATACCAACATCTAACTCGGCAAATGGATGACAAATCAGTTTATCAAGGTATGGCTCTGTGCATGTGAAGCGTGACAGAAACAATTGAGTATAAATAGCCGTGATTAGGTATATGATAGATAGTATCTATCTAGAATATAGGTGCCTTGTCAAATATATAATACGAATTATAAATGATTAGTAGGATATAATGTAATAACATAATTGGTCCGAAGACATCAGTGGGTAGTGTAGGGTTGTATATAACGGTTGGAAATTCTTCGTTAACGCTTTTCAGGGGGTATTATGTCATCACATTATTGTGACCATTGTCGGTCTCGCACACACGCACACTATGGTTATATTATATACACCATATAACTTATAAAGCCAGTGATGGGGCTTATCGCTTGTAAGTCACAGTTTATACTGAGTTATCATTGGAAAAAAAAACTTTTTAATATGCTATTAATTAGTATTTAGCAGTAAATTTGTATTTAACCTTTTGTACTTCTATTTTAAGGGGTGTTTCCAATTATATATTTATTATTTAATATGTAGGCAGATCTACACATGTTTTACGTCCCATGAATATGTCGTCATGAACGTAGAACAATGACGGATTTGAAAAAAATCCAAAATCCACTTTTTATCATACATATTTGGATACTACATTGACTAAATATTACGGCTACACTAAAAAATCCATGTGTTTTAAATTTCAAATTAATCAGTCGATGAAGTTGATAGAAACATGTGATTTTTCTAGAAAACGGTGAAATTTAATGTTATTATTTTTTTTCAAAAATTTGGTTGTATGCCAATTTTCATAATAACAGAATATGAATTAAAATAGTTATGACAAAAACTAACATGATTATAATATTATTTTGAAATGGCTGCCCTGTAAAGTTTACTATGAGTCAGATCCGTCACTATTCCACGACTATGACGACGTTTTCATTTACGTTTAATACCCGGATGATTCCCATACGCGACGAGAAAAACAAAGGAGCAGTCAAAATCGGTGGCAACTCTATTCTTTAAGAAAAAGGCTACTAGAGAATCGAGAATACATGATTCAGAAACGGATAACGAAGAAAATATTTTCTAAGCTAGAGGCTTGCGCGCAGAGCGGTTTTGACACGTCGCGAGTCATAAACTAGGCGTTTCAGTCGAAACGGGCTAATAGTTTCAAGCTCCTTAACACAAAGATTTCTACCTGACACGGTACTGTTGGCAGAGTCCGTAATGGTTTAAAACTAGAAACCTTGCGTTAATTTAAAATTTCTCATGACATAATCAAGAAAAACTGAAAAGAAACTGTCTTCTAAAATCTCCGAAAAGTTTATTTTACAAAAAAAATATTTTTACTACAGCCTATAGCTTCCGTTTAAACAAGTCAGAAAACTGTAATATGGAATTAAAAACAGTCGTAACCGACATGGATAACCGTATCCAAACTCACCTTTTAAAATTAAACTTAAAAGCCGTCTGTGCCCTATAACAACTCTTACAATAATGTTTCATGTGTATATGGAATATCGATTTTTATAATCACTAGATACGAACAAAAAGTTACAATTTGAACTGATGGTAATCCACCTTAGCCATTTATACATTCATTAGAATTGGTTCATACAAAATGACTATAACAAAGGCTGATATAGATTAGGTACAGATAACGTTTTTAAAGAAAAGTTTTAGTTTATGGTTATAGTTCATCCCTTAAACTGTTATAGTGCTTTATATAAATACGTTAAAAATACCGTAGGGAAGATTTAAGAAAACAAATGGAATGTTGGAATAAGAATAACATGTGAAATTAAATGAAGGAAAATAAGTGAAATTTAGTGACCGAAAATAAGATTTGGCTTAAAGGTCTCGTTACCAGGCCATAAAATTATCAAAAAAAAAAAAATCCCTTAAACTGACGACAACGACTTATCCGCTGGCAGATAAATTTTTCACTTAAAATAAATGAAACAGACGCAAATATGTATCTACCCCAATGGGAGGTACTGGAGGTACTTTCGGTACTTTATACATAGCTAACAAAGGGCATACATAAACAATTAGCATAAGTAGTTACAGTCACTCAACTGGAAAGGAAATGTCCTTTTAATAAATAATGATTTCTGAAATAACCAACCTACCTATTAATCAAATCCTGTACACGATTTGTTTCCGTAATTTCACTAAACTAGGACTTAAGCGTCTAAAACCTAGATGAGACTAAGTATAACATATAGGTGACAACTGACAGTTTCAACCTTCATCCATGTATGGTTAAAGGTGAGTCAGTATTACGTAGGTATCTTGAATAATAAAGGAAAAATAAAAACTTCCTTTACCTAGTCGAACTTAACAGCTGCGCTATCACATTATATTCTTAAGTTATCGGTACGAGAACGAATGCATTACAAAATGGCCGTATAGAGAAATTGCAGCAAAAGAATAAAAAATACGTATGGAAGATGAACTACTTCTAGATCTTTCTCTCAGATACGTTATATATAAATAACAATCTATATATTATAGAATAATTGCGGCACCTGAGGATAATATCTTATTAACTATTATGTTCTTTGAAATATTATTATTAAACTGTTCGCTTTTTAAGAATCGTTTACGCTTACCCGCCATAGAGGCGCTGCTCATTCGCCCTCTTGTAAAATCAATTTTGAATTATTTTTACGTGCTCACAAAAAATATAAAATTTCAGAAAAAACTAATAAAGCAAGAAGACAGATTTGGACATACTATGTACAAAAATTACTGACAGACCATTGTAAGTATACTATTTTTTTTACTAACGGCCAGTAGACGTATATACTTATAACTTCCTAAAACATATTCGGCTCCTAAAATAATCTGATATTAAAATATTATTTTATTAATTTTAAAAATTCAATAACACCTATAAATAAATTTTTTTAATATACCTTTGTTTATTATTAGTAACAGACTGTATTGAGATTGTTGTGAATGTCAACTCTCATCAATAATATAATACTTTACAGCTGAATGTGACTGATAGATGACAGCTGACATTGTCAATTGTCATAATTTACATTCTAAATAATCCACAACAATAAACAATTTAAGTCGTTTAGTTTTTGGTAATAATTGTAAAAATATTTTATATTCGAGATCAAAAGTATCTCCGTCAACAACCAATAACATTTGAAAAAGTAATTAATTTAACATGGCGCCAGGCAAGAAGTTTGTGCGAGGTAAAAGATCTAACCATCATGTTCCAAGAGACTACGCAGAATCTATACAAGAATTAACTATCCACTCTTCGGAAGATAGCGATAATGATTCCAAGAATTCAAGTGATGAAGGTACGGAGGCAGAATTTACTGTCAGTATGTGGGATTTAAATCATTGCGATCCAAAAAAATGTTCCGGTCGAAAACTCTTACGACATAACCTTATAAAAAACCTTAAATTAGGTCAAAGATTTCAAGGACTCGTGTTGTCCCCAGTAGGTACACAATGTGTTAGTCCTAATGACAAAGAAATAATCTCAAAGTTTGGGTTAGCAGTAATTGATTGTTCATGGGCTAAAATAGATGAAACCCCGTTTAATCGAATGAAATCACCACATCCTCGCTTACTGCCATTTTTAGTAGCTGCAAACCCTATAAACTATGGGAAACCATATCAGCTAAGTTGTGTAGAAGCATTAGCGGCAGCTATGTTTATTACTGGTCATAAAAAAGAGGCGAAGTTTTATTTATCAAAATTCTCATGGGGACACTCATTTTTAGAATTAAATTCAGAAGCATTAGATGCATATGCAGCATGTACTGATAGTAAAAGTGTCTTAGAAGCTCAGAATAAATATCTTCAAGATGTGTCAAATGAAAAAGATACTAGATCTATGTGGCCATCAAGTAGTAGTTCTGAGTCAGAAAGTGAAAGTGAAAAGAGTTAATTGTTATTTATATGTTTAAGAGAAAAAAATATAACTGTAAAATGTTAACGCAACAAACAATGGTTTTTATAAAATCATATGCTATAAAAAATGCTAATGATTACATGTCTGTTTTGTATGTATTGATTTTTATTGTGACCCTTTGTAGTATATTACTATTTTAAAACTTCCTTGAAAAGTTTTAATTTTTTAATTTTTTCTAGAATTATCTATTTATTCAAATCTTATTAATGATATGTAATCTGGGGGCCTAAAAATCACCAGTGTTACATAAAGCAAATATTTAAAGAATAACCTATACATATATAGGTATCTTGTTTTGATTCTGACTTGATTTTGTTTTAATGAAAATAAATAAATAGAAATGATTATTATTTTTATTTATAATATAAATTTCTAAAGTAAATAAATATTTATATGTATATTTAAGGTGAGAAATCATGAAATGGCTGTTCATACATATAAATATGTAAATAATATATTTTAAGTTAAACAATAAAATATTTTAGAAAACACATCAATTGAGATTCTTTAGTTATCTCAGTTTAGATCCGCGAAAGAGCCTGTCTCTAACTAAAAAATAGTTTTTTAAGTGAATTGCAGCAAAAATCATAATTCAAAGCCTTCGATAATTTTATTTTCATAAATAATCCTTTGAAGATATAAATCATATGGATATAAATTTTAAGTCGAATGTGTTTAAAAATATATAATATTTAGTATACATACTTAAAAAAACATTTCAATATCAATGATTAAAGTATAATATTATTACACCAGTCATTATAGACATTCGAAATCGAAAATTTGATAATAATTCCAAAAGTTTTCAAACTTCGGTCAAGTGAATGGTACATTGGGACGACAATAAATCTCATTTTGCAACCTTGTCCGCAGTCCGGAACATTGTAAAAATTGCAATTAAATTAATTTTATGTCTGTATGGTCGTGAAAAAAATTCCAAAAGTTCTGCAAACTTGGGGAAGATTTCGATATAATATTTCATATCACGTATAAAATTTGCAACCAACCTAAGTGTACGGAACATTTTTTGTTATTTATTTTATTTTCGATATATCTGTCAAATTTGCGAACTTTTGGAACGTTTTCCTTCAGTTTAATAAAGAACAACATTAATTAAATAAGTTTCCGTACACTTAAATTGGTTGCAAATTTGACACGTGATGTAAAATAATATATTTAACACCACTCCAACTTTGCAGAACTTTTGGAATTATAATGAATTAATTGTCTTGACTGACTGGACTAAAAATCCTCTTTTTGCTTTGACGACACCTATAAGATTACTATAGAACTTATCAACGTATTAGTAAATGACGAAAGCGTCATCTAGCATTACATTCTAGAACATAGAGGACACAAACACCCGATAGATGTCGCTCCCTGCCATGCCGCGTGCTTATAGTTCCCACGTTTGCTCGCTTTACTTTGGAGACTGGAGTCCCGTCGTTGGCGATTGGCCCGTTAAAGTTTAGTTTGGTTTTGAATTTGTGTTGGAGGTGACATGCGTGAGGCGGAGTAATTGTTTGTAACTCGCGGAATAACTTATTTCACTTTTTTGTGAATGTGGTTGGTAACATTTTAGTGTTGTGTTGTGATAAAGTGAACTTGGTTTTGTTTCGGAGGACGATTATAAAGAGTCAAGTAAGTTTATTAGTATTTTGTAATGCCTTAACTTGCAACCTGTCACGCAGGTGTATCGAACCCAAGTCACTAACCTCTGATGAATAAAAACTAACAACTTTCTTCATCTTGATTGACAAGGGAAAAGAGATATATAAATATTTGAAGGTCTGGGTACTTAAACTAAACTTTCATATTAAATTCGTTGTAAGTAGGTTTCTGTATCTTGTTAATAATTCTAACACAACAGGTATAGGTACAACACTAACTATTAGGTAGTATGAAGGCTCTATACTGCTCTCAAAGTCTCAACTTACCGTAATATTTAAACATCTTTAACCCTTTCTGTATGAGACATGGCCAAGAAAGTATATTCAATATTTTTGCCAAAACAACACCGTTTTACCGGCAATCGAAACCGAAAAACTCCTGAGTTATGGATGCAATTTATGCTTTAAAATGTGTTTCGCTAACTAGATACTATTTGTTTTTGACAAAGTGTAAACTATTTAATTATTTTGTAGTATCTTGCTAGTAGAGCAATGTTTTTTGTATCGCGTTGTTCGATACTGGTTAAGGTTTTTCCTTTACCATTCTAACTTACTCTCCCCCCTTTATTACTACTAATGGACAGCAATATCGCTAAATAAAGTAATTCAAGTAGTTTTATATAGGATACTGGCGGAAAGAAGGCGCTTCACACGTCTCGACATTTATTTTCGTTCTTTAAAATCGTTTCAGTAGTTTTTGTGTTAAGTATATTCAAATGGACAATAATACAAATCTTTCATCTTTATATATTTATTTTCTTCTTTCATTATGAATAAAATTTATTATTATAATATGGGTTATTCTGAGTATATTTTCATCAAAGTCGACGTTGGCAATTTTATCTAATATATAAAATTCTCGTGTCGCGGTGTTTGTAGTTAAACTCCTCCGAAACGGCTTGACCGTTTCTCATGAAATTTTGTGTGCATATTGGCTATGTCTGAGAATCGGACAACATCTATTTTTCATCCCCCTAAATGGTAAAGGTAGTCCAACCCTTAATTTTTTTTTTATTTTTTTAGATAAATTTTTTTTTTTTGATACAGCATTAAAAATACAAGTAAGAATATAAATAAATCGTGCCGCGGCGTAAATTTGTCTATCGATACGAAAATATTTATTGTAATAAAAAAATCGACTAATCTTGGTGGGATCTGTAGGTATATTTTGGTGAAACTATGTATAATTATTGTTACGAGTTGGATAGCGGATTGTTGAATAAAGATTATAAATATCACAGATATATTTAGAAAATTGTCTGACAGACACTAATTGCGGTTTTATAGATTAGGTATTTGTTTTTAATTATATTTTTCCTATAATTGTACTATTGGTAAAAGTTTAATGCGTGCCTAATTGTATTCATTTAATAGGAAAGCCACTTAAATTGAGCATTACTTCAGAAAACCAGCCTTAACATTAGTGAAAGAATATTTTACTCTACATTTTGCTAGAAAAGTGAAACCTGTGTACAGGTATTTAAAAATGGAATCGCTGACAGATATTTCAGATCAAAGTTTTCAAATCTTTGGTTGTCAATAGAAATATAATGTTCCGATAAATGCTACATAGTTTTATAAATGTTAAGAGAAATTTATAAGAGTCGATGTGTGCTGTTTTATAATGTATTTTTCGGAAAAAGATGACGAAAATGTAATCTGAACTGTGTTTTAAGTTTTGACGTCTTCGTTTTGTCTAGTAAGTAAATATGTATTATATTCATAGTTTAAGTATTTTACACACAATTATAATTATTTTCTGGAAATAAAACCCCAGGCCTAACATATTCATACTACTTAATCACAGTTTGAACTATTTAAATAAAAAAATTTCGTCTCTATTTCACAAATTGTATTTAAGCGGTAATGAAAAGACAGATGAGTGCTTTTGTTCACACAGAGTCATTAAAATTATTCGAGTCTACTTGAATTAGTCTCGCATCATCATTTGGCACTTTTAAATTTTTTAGTGTTATTATACCAATACTTTGAGTCTGCGCGCGGTCTAGTAAATACGTACTCAAATATACTCCTATTACAGTCATTTTCCTAAGCTTTAATTGATATTCAATATATTATAGCGTACTAATTTTTAAAACGTCGTCAACGTACTTGCGAGCCCTCTATCATTCAGAGATTCACTTAACGTCAGGTGAGCCTTCTGCCCGTTTTCCCCGTGTTCTATAAAAAAGTTTTTTTGGCATAAAATAAGAGTCTATCTATCGCATTACAGGTGTGCAAATTTTAGGACAAGTGGATGTTATGTTAAATTATGTGTGATGAAATGTATACAGTCACATTGTATTGTAATCTATGAAGCAGTTCGTTGATAAACGACAAATTATGAAGCCTCCACGAAAATCGCACAACACCAGTGATTCTTGTTCATGCACTTCGTGTCTTTATAGAAGCGAATCAGATAGACCTTCGCTGCAACGGTTAATCCTTAAACAGTCTAAAATCGATCGTCTTTACTATGGAAAGTATGTACCCTTAAGAGAAAAAAAGTTGTTAGACAAATTGGTCCGAACAAGAGCGGTGTACGATGACATCAGAGCCCAATTGGTATCTGACAGTACATCGAGTCTACAGAAAAATGCTGATTTCAAACAGAAAACCTCCTCTAATGAGCTTCAAAAGAGTAGTGCTATATTAGAAATTGTAAACCTTGTAGATAAAGGTGCTGCTTTAAAGACACCGAATTTAAGTGAGTGTTGTAGCTGCTGCAGTTGTTCATCTAAAAGTCATCTTCATCAAAATATACAGTCGCGGAAATTGCATCACCGTAAGCATGCGCGTGACCATTATGAAAGGGAAGGACTAAGATATAATATGAAAAAAAGGAAAGGAGTCCGGTTTTGGCCCAAACACATTAAATCTGATCCTTGCACTTGCACCTTTGAGTACTTAGGATTTAGTAATAAAAATGCCAATTTGGATAATAATATACAATCGTCACTTAATATTGATGAAGAAATTCAACCGCGACCGCGAAAGCCCTCTTTAAATATTGTTGAGTCTAAAACGAAGATTAAAAACATAATCACGGATGGTTTGCAAAAGATTAAAGACTCTAAGACGATGCTACAAGATTCATTAGCTATTCGTGCAAAGGAATCATTAGAAAGAGTAAAAACCATTAAAAATAAATTAAAACCTATGAAAAATTTACCAGAGGACGATTTTTACTTTTTGGAAAATCGGAAAGTAACAATTTTGAAGGACGCAGGCCGAACGTCCTATGAAAAAATAAAAGCATCTCAAACAAGGCTTAAAAATAAAATTTTAGAAAAGGGAGAAATTGCTGATGTTCGGACAAGAAACTCAATAAATAAACTAAAACAAATAAAAAATAATATGAATACAAATGTAAAAGGCAGTCTTGAAAAACTAAGTTTTAAAAAGAAACCAAAGAAAAAACTAAACGTTTTGTCTCCAGAGCAACACACTCAATTAGCGCATAAAATACGGAAAGATTCTATTGTCAAATTTAAAGAAGACTTAAATAGGAAAGAGCAATTATTAAAGGACTGGATCTGCGAAGAGCCATGTATTCAAGGTACATGTGATCCGAAGCAATGCTTAAAAAAACTTAAATTAAAAAGAACTGTAAAAGACAGACGAC
The DNA here is from genome assembly GCA_963693345.1 of Pieris melete. NCBI lineage: Eukaryota > Metazoa > Arthropoda > Insecta > Lepidoptera > Pieridae > Pieris > Pieris melete. Next base: position 1,269,605 of record CAVNZK010000043.1, on the reverse strand, counting down.
GTGGTAGACGTGGTAAAAGTAAAACCCATGTTTCAAAAAGTAAACGGCGTGAGGAAAATAATGCTATGTCTTCAAACTCATCTAATGTAAGGATACAAACTAGATCTAGGAAAAAGGCTTCGAAATTGCAACAGAATATACAAAAAGAAAATACAAAGAAACTTCAAATAAAACCAGCTTTAAGCATTAAAAAACTTCAAAATAAAGAAAAACTTGCCAAAACTCAAGCGCAGGGTAAAGAAACCAAATTGCTTAAAAAACACTTAAAAGTAAAATCCTCGTCGGAACGAGAAGCAATCCCTCGTCAAGTTGTAAGAATAGGATCTTCTTTTAGTTTTAATGTCGAATTTTTCAAAGAAAACCCTCGTTCCAATATTCAGAGCTCTTCTCCTAATTACGGCAAAAATAACAATCAATCTTCAGGTTTAACCCTAAATAGTTCGGGAAAACAAAAATCAATGCATAAAAAGGATAAAAACAGTTCTAAATCAAGTTTAAAATTACTAAAACGTGAATTAGCGAAGAAACTTAAACATATAGAGAAACATCGTCGGACGGCTTTGCAAAAATCAGAATCTGTACAGTGTGAATGCTCGAACGTAGCTTTAGCACACAAAAAAAACAATCAAAATTCTTTATTACCTTTTGAATGCGATCCCTCTACATGTATTCCCGGTATCTGCGATCCAGGAAATTGTTTAAAACTCATTCAAAAGAGATTAGCCACACGCTCCAAACAATCGTACACAAGTTCACGTAAAACTAAGTCAACGTCAAGTGTTACAACTAAATCAAAATCATCCAAAGCAAAGCAAGTTCAATCAGCAATAATACCTCGACGTAAAGGTGTCATGGATAAGGAAAAACTGAAATTTCGAGCAAGAAAGGCTAATCGTAAACCCAAGCTAAGTAATGAAAATATTGTTCGTATCGGTTCGACATTTAGTTTTAACATAGAATTTCAGAAAAAATCTAAAATACCTCATCTGAACGGAATTGAGAATTGGCAAGGATTAAATACATTCTCTATTAAACCAAAAACTAAAGAACTTGTTCGAGATAAAAAACCTAACTATCTCAAAAGGGATGTATATCGTAAAGAAAGGAACTTTAAACGGAGAACATCAACAACAGGTACAGAAACAGATTATTCAGGTAATTTTAAAACTCGAAATACATCTACTGGGACAAAAAATCTTCAATTTTTATCACATCTACTGCCATACGAATGTACACCTGGTACGTGTTTCCCAGGAGAGTGTAATCCATATGAATGCCTTGAAAGAATTAAAAAACGCCATAATACGAGAGAAGTTAGTTTAGGTACGATTAGTCCAGAAAATAAGTCGACATATAGTTATACTAAAAATAAATCTAAAGCTGCATTTGTTCAATTCAAGCCAAGTACAAAGGGGCGCAAGATATTAGTTAAAAGTAAAATTGGTGACAGAAAAATGGGCAAACCAAACATTAGTAGGACCGCCTTAGATAGTAACGCAAAACAAGTTGTGAATATAGGTTCAACATTTAGTTTCAACGTTGAGTTCTCTAAAAGCTATGGTAAAAAAGATATTGAAAAGGATTTAAAACCATCGACAAATCTGGTTAATTTCAGTACAAGAAAAAAAGTTAAAGAAAGAGGTGTAGAAATAGAAAAAAAGGTTGGACATGTCGACACACAGATAAAAAAAGTAAGAAAAGCCGAAAAGTCCTCTCTTATTGGACCAATGCTAAAAAGGTGTTTTTGTACTCTTAATTTATATAAAAAGCAAAAGAACGATCTTAATAAAAGAAAGAAATTACTTCATGCAAATACAACTTATACCGTCAATACAGCTTTACTACTAAAACAACAACATTCGTCAATTAATTTAAAGAAAATGCAGGATGATGATGTTTCAGGAAAACAGAGTATATTGCGCCTTTTACCGTGTAAAAAATATTCCACTAAACAGTCTTTAGAAATTACTTCAAGTTTAAGCTTGGACGTGAAGTTGATCAAAAAATCTTTAAAGGATTCTAAAAACAACTTACAACAAATATCAGCCGCTCCAAGTAGTTCTTATATTAAAAAAATGGAGAGTCTCTCAGTATATGGATTAAGCAAATATTTAAAGCGTTGTTTCTATACAATGAATTTGCAAAATGACAGTAAATTTAGAAAACTTGAACCCTACGAATGTGAACCTGGAGTGTGTATCCCAGGCGAATGTGATCCTTATGAATGTCAAAAGCTAATTATGAAGAGATTGATTAATTTGAAAGGTTATTCTAAAGTATCTAGCACCGATTCCAAGCCCATTTCCATGTCAAGTAGCCAAACCCAGAAAAATCCTTCCCAGTCGCATTTTACAAGTGCAGAATTGAAGTCTCGGCATAAGACTAAAGAACATTATAGACAATCACCTCGCAATGTTACAAAAGTAAAGGGAGCTAAACAATCCGTTCGAATTGGATCCAGTTTTAGTTTCGATGTGGAGTTTTATAAAAATCACCCTAGACGTGATAAGCCTAAAAGCTTAAAAAAGAGTAAGGTAAATATGTCAACTAGTCGTTCAGGGGCGAAATCAAAAGGCACGCTTAAAACCAAATCTGCAAAATACAAGAATAAAACAAATTATACAAAGCATGACAGTCGAGAAAACGTTTCGCAAGTTAATAGAGAGACCAAACATAATGAAACCAACGCGCAGGATATGAATAGATGTTTTTGTACTTTAAAATTACATAAGAAAAGCAAGGTAAAAACATCAATTGGTCATAACCAAACTATGCCTCACCAACAAACTGGCATTTTAACTGAAAGCAGAGGACAAAATACAAAAGGTTTTATACGTGATCAACATTTGTTACCATATGAGTGCGAACCAGGCATTTGCATACCAGGTGAATGTAATCCATATGAATGTTTAGCTCGAATAAATAGGAGGAATTTAAAAGAAACAGGTATGGCAACAATAACAACAAGTACTGCCGCTTCCTCCAATACTATTAGGCCGAAGAAAAAATTAAAATCTCGTGCGGTCAAAGTGAAAGAAATAAAATCGAAAATTCAGCCAATCCGACGCGTCACATCGGCTGGTAATCGTAAATTAAACAAAACATCAGTCAATACTAACCGGCAAGCTGTAAAAATCGGATCAACTTTCAGTTTTAATATAGATTTTTACAAGGACGCTACACATGCCCAAAAAACAAATAAAGCAGATAAAGTTTATACAAAGAGATCTACACAAAGACCCATACAAACAAAGTCTAAAGAAACAAAACATAAAGGTAAAAACATAAGCACTGCATTTCTTAAGTCGCAAACTAAGGTTTTACAAACAGTGCAATCGCCACATAAAAATATGGCAACAATGGTAAAGCCGTTCTTAAAGCGGTGCTTTTGTACATTGCAGTTGCGTAACCAACAAAACGCTGCAACAGAATCGAATAAAATTAAGAAAAAAGTATATCGAAGTGTAATGACTATGACGGATAAAAGAAAGCTAGATCCTAGTGAATGTGAACCTGGTGTTTGCATTCCTTTCAACTGCGATCCATTTGAATGCGAAAAATTAATTAAAAAGCGATTAAATCAAGAAATGAATGTCAATATGATAGCTAATCCGAATCTGCTTCCCTATGAATGTGAACCAAACTTTTGTATACCTGGGAAATGCGATCCATACGTATGTTTAGAGCGAATAAAAAAAAGAAATATTAGAAGTTCAGAAATTGGTATCGATAAAAAAACTATAGGAGATACTCAAAGCACCTCTGTTCAAAATAAACTTACAAAACTCCAATTTCGGCATCCAAGTATTAAAAAGTCATTGAAGTCGAAACAGACCCTTGAAAATACAAAAACGCAACGCAAAAGCAAATTCAGCAAAGGAGTTAAACGTAGCAATGTGTCGCATCGTACAGTCAGTGATACGGAAATCCATATGAAACCCGTGCAACAGTCACAAAAAACACTAAAACAGAAACTTATTCAGGAAGGCAAACCCCACTCAACTAATCAATCACAGACTTTAGCAAAATCAAAATCGATTAAATCTGAAGTTATTTCCAATTTGCAACGATGTTTTTGTACATTGTCTCTCAGAAAAAACATGACTGATAATGATAAGAGTCAAATCGTTAAAGAAAAGGAAATACAAACTGAAAATCAGTGGCCCACTAAAGAATCTGTTACAAAATATGTTGAACCAACCAAATCCACCGCTTCTGCTGTGGGCACTTTTATAAAGAAGTGCTTTTGCACATTAAAACTAAATACACGTAAAGTGCCTAAGACACCTCAAGTGACACTAAAAATAAATCCGCATAAGCCCAGAAATAAATTATATAAATTAGAACCTTATGAATGTGACCCAAATACTTGTATACCTGGAGACTGTGATCCATACGAATGTGAAAAACGCATAAGGAAACGACTGTTACGCGAAAACGCAGCGGACCCCATGAAATTAAAATATACTTCCAAATCAACATTTACACCTACTTCAAGAACCAAAAATATTTCTCGTGCTATATTGGCGCCAATTTTAAAAACCAATAATGGCCATACTGATCGAGTACACGGTATCAAGAGCAAATCCTCGAGTGCCAAAAAAGTTGCTAAACATAAACGTGCTTCAGATAATAAACCACAGAATAAACAAAGCGTACGAATAGGGTCTTCGTTTAGTTTCGATATAGAGTTTTTTAAAGATAAATCAGGTGCTAACGGTGATACACCATACCATAGTAAAACAAAAGATAATATTAATCGATCGCAAAGTCGTACTACAAAAGTAAACAAAGTGCAAAAGTATACAGGGAATAACAAAAAAAAACCAAAGATTGGGAAGGCACAAGGAACAACAATCAGAGTTGGAAAATATAATGCCTCTCAATTGGCTCACTCACAAACAAAATCAAGTAGTACTATAACAGACCCCATGCTCAAAAGGTGTTTTTGCACTTTACAACTACAAAATGCTGCAGCTGAAAATAAAAATCAAAACATACCTCGCCAAAGAGAACAACTGCAAACTCAAAATAAAACGACGCACACTAATGTATCATACAACATGTTATCTCCTTATGAATGCCCTCCTTTTATGTGTATCCCAAATCAATGTGACCCCTATGATTGTGCAAGAAAACTTGAAAAATTAAAGGTACGTAACCAAGGAATTGGAACGAAAGAAAGAAGGAGAATGCACCAGTCGGTGGAAGTAAAACATTTACCAAAGCAAAAAAAGAGTCAGAAAACTCAGTCTTATAAAATTAAAAAACTACCAACTCACGAAAATGAACAAGGTATTGTTGAAATACCGCGGTTTACTAATTATTTAAAAAAAGAAAATAGACAAGGGGTGAAATTTGGCTCAAATATGTCTTTTAACATAGAGTTCTACAAAGAGTTTTCATCGCCTACACCGGTAGAGATAAGAAAACTTAAGTCAAAAGAAAATAAAATATATACAATGTCAAAACCACTAATAAATAAACATGTTGACTCTAACGTAATTAGAAAACGCTTTGCTGACAAAGTTGTACCATCTATAAGATCTGATGCTCGTAATACAGAGTCTCAAGTATATAAAAATAGCGTTGACAGCAAAGGTTCTAATACAACAAATATATTAAAAAGATGTTTTTGCACATTAAAACTGCAAAAAAATAAAACCGCATCGAATGTGCCATATCCACAAACATTTGAAGTACGAAGAGCAGTGGTCAAGAAATATAAAGAAAATCCTATAAAAGAAACATTTTCTAAAGTGAAGTGTGTGAATATACAAGGTGTCTGTAAAAACATTAAAACACATTCTCAGGATACACAACCAAAACACAATGAAATGCAAACTATTTTGTCATATAAGCCCAAAAAATTTAATAAAAAATATAGCGAAACCTTGGTAATAGAAAACAATATGAAGACCCAATCAAACAAGAAGCGAATAACATGGACAAGTAAAAAAAGACTTACAAAAAAACAAAGTGCACATCCAATTAATGTGTCAACTAAACTTTGTTCTTGCAATAATAATCCAACACAAATGCACCAAAGGACGTACAAGGACAAAACAACACAAGGGCTAAAACACCGTCAACGGCAGGCACGAAGTGATGACATAAGAAGTTCATATAGTGATCGTCGTGCAAAGGTATTACAAAGTATACCTAAAATACGAACATCAAAAAGTCTAATGCTGTCCAAAAGAAGTAATACTAAAAAATCTAAAGACATTTATAACAATATCCATATAGTTGGAAATCAGTTTGAAGCTGGTGATGCTAAGGGCAAAAATTTAAAATTTGGATGTCAATGTTTACTAAAAAATAATAAAAATATGATCTCCACAAATATAAACGAAACAAAACATAAAAGTAAAGAGTCCAGTAATAAGGTCAAAAGAGTGAAACTTTCCGAGATACCAAAAGAAGAAATGGCTGTTAAGAAAGATGGACCATGTCCATATTGTGGTCAATGTGTTAAAGGTGGAATGGGTCATATCTGCTTAACTAAGATTGATTCTTGCATGCAAAAAATTAAGCAATGGTCTTCTAAACAAAAAGAAAACGCAATAGCTGCTTTTATAGGAAAGAAAGAAATGAAACCTAAAGAATTAAAACCATTATTTAATGTTTATCTAGAAGCCGATGGCATGAGTATTATTAATAAAGAAGAAGTTACAGAAAAGGTGACAAGATTACAAACCAAAAGAAAGAAAGAAAAGACACATGATAAATTTTGTACGTGTTGTCTATGTCTTGCCAAAAAAGGAAAGAAAGGCAAGATGAAAGACAATATCAAAAAAGAGGCTAAAAAATCTCGAAAAAATAAGCGTAAAGATGAACCCATTTGTGTTTGTGGAAGTAAAGTTTGTGCTAAAGACGTAAAACGTGTAAAGAAACTACCTACAAAGAAAAAAGAGAAGATGCCATGTTTCTGTGGAAGTCCTATTTGTGCTGAAGAAACCGCTATGATGGAAGCTATAGCTGAAGGTCCAGCTTCTTGTATATGCCAAGAAGAATATGAAAAGAGAAAAGAACGTGATAAAGAAGATTTTTTTAACATACATAGGCTACTATCAGCCCAGCATCGAAAAGAAGATTCAGAGAGGCGGAAAAAGCGACGTAGAGCTGACCAACGTATGGAAGATTCAATCCGAGGTACTAAAAATGATGCATTATTGGTTGCAGGATCAGTGTTTGATGTGGCAAAATTAGGTTTCTCGGGTGTTTCTGATATACTTCGAATAGTATATAGATGTGGCAGACACCCGAAACATACTTGGCATTCTATGAAGGGCATGGTAAAGGACCCCAGTTTGATTGGCAAGACATTAAAAGATGCTTATAGTGACAGCAACGTAGGTGCAACGACCAGGAGAATTGGTATGCGCATTTCAAATATGGGATCATTAGAAAAAACCAAGAAACTATTAGAACAAAACGCTACGACAAATTATATATTGCACATAGCTGATAAAAATCCAAAGAAGCATTTACGCAAAAGGAAGAAACCACGACCCAAGGACCAGGTTGACTCTAATTGCAACCTATATGTAAGTTCTTTAAGAAAGAAGAGGTTTATGTGGATATTTAATAGGTGGCCTTCATTCTACCCGCACTGTCTTTCTTTTCTTAACGTTTGGAAGCAATTTGCAGAAGTTATGACTTTTCTATTAGCTGTTGTCGTTTGGAGTCCCTGTATATTTGCAATGGAAGTTTGTAGAGCCGTTATCTGTTGCACGATGTGTACTGGGTAAAAATTAATAAAATTGTTCGTTATTCAAAAGTATTTTTTATTATTTGACATACGTTTCAAACTACGCTACAACTGCAGTCACAGTACTCTTATCTTCATACTTTAATTGATGGGTACTCCTATATATTTTTACGTTAATTAATAATGGCGACGATCAGAATCAGAAAACCTTTATCGGCATGTTAACGATAACAATAAATAAAGAACTAGTTAGAGAAGCCCGTAGTATTTCCTTCGGTTATCTTTAAAATGCTACAAATAAATGAATTTAAAGGGAATGAGACGCAATGTGTTCAGTGTGCGAAAACAAAAGAGAGCGGTATCGACCAAACCCTCAAAAGTGAGGGCCATCACTAGGGTTGTCAAGATTAAATTAATTTTTATTTTTCGTTTAACTTTTATATATGTATTATAGATTATAGACTAGTATATGAGTCGTCAGTTTTTAAAAGAAATAAGTTTTTTTTATAATATTATATTTACCCTATAGTATTATATTTACTTCAATCATTTATTAATATACAAATTATTTGTTTTTTTGCATTGATAATTCATATATTGTACAAAGTAATAGATATACCCAAATTATTATTAGTTATTTGTTAACAAAACTACAGATGTGTCAACCCTAGCCTGCCACCCTCTTTATGAGTCAGAGGGGAGGACCCTTGCACGTAGGTACAGACCCTCTGTACAGAACATGCACTCTATTGATCTGGGGTATTTGGGACTATCTAATAAGTTTTTGACCTATCGAATTTCGGTTAGTATTCAAGGGTTGGCGTCGGGTTCGAAATTAAAACTTAAAAATTATCATAGAGAAACCCGCTTTTTAATACAAACTTTCATAAATATTGCTTAAAATAGTTTTTATATTATTATCTTGTAAAATTGAAGGAGTTGTTCATTTTGAAAGTTACTTGAATTATGGTTAAAAGCCCAACTTCTCGGAAGTTGAAGAACTTTGATACGATTTAATCAACTTTTAGGAGCTAAGTTTATTTCTATATTTATTTTTTATTTATTTTATTTGAATACATTTGGGTAATGTTTGTAATAATTTTGATAATGAAAGTGCTAATATGGGTCGACCAAATTATAATTACATTTTTTCTGGTTGTATTCTATATTAACTAGATAGACTATATAGTCTATCTAGTTAATCATACATAGTAATTTTGCTGGTATATAATATTATCAATAAATATCCGTTTTTTTTCAAATAATCATGATAAGATATATTACATACTAATTAACAAATTTATAATTCCGTGTAATAGCAGAAATCATCATTTGCCACTCGCCATTTTGAGTCTACAGCGGGCATAGAGTAAATGGTTTCCCGCCAAAATGTTGTTTTGAACAAATTCAACATGGCGGCGGTTTGCGCGCCTCTTTACGATCGCCGTGTAAATTACGTTCGTTCGTAAAACTTTTATGTCCTTCGTGTTCGCGTCGGTTTCATGTATAAAGGTATATTATTAACAGCTATTGCTTAAAAGCATGTATGATTAAAAGTTTAGACTTAAGACCTAGTTTAGTTTAGAATATAAAATCTTTATAATCAATTTATATTTTAACTTAATTTGACTCTTGAAATAATAACTGCTATTCGAAACAAATGAATGCAATGTAACTGTTGAAGAGAGTGTCTATGTCTGGTAATACTCTCGGGGCGTAACGTCGACGATTTAGATAATCGCCACGCTTATAAAACTAAGAAAGCCTGAGTGAGCAAAATGTACACTGTACAGTGTACAGCCTTGGCTCGTCCATTACCATGCGGTAACACGGGTCCTTTTATGACTATACAATTATACATACTATAAATAGATCAATATTGTTATTTAAGTTATAAATAGGTGAGTTGGAAAATAAGAGTTGTACAAATATGTTATATAAAAATGAATCGCAAAATGTGTTGGTAAGCGCATAACTCAACAACGCCTGGACGAATTTGGCCAATTCTTTTTTTATAATATTCCTTGAAGTACGAGGATGGTTCTTACGGAGAGAAAATTTAAAAAAAAATGAGTGAAAAAGTCTAAAAACAACACTTTTCTATATTGCCATACAAAATATTCGTAATAATACTTTAAAGTCAATTTGAACTTTAATACCATATAATAAAGTTCAAGTGTTAGTGGAGGGGTTCCGGGAAGGTAAATTTTTATTTTTTGACATAATGTATTTGTTGTATTATAAACTTTCTTTTTTTTATCTTACTAGCTAGACCGGTGTACCGAATAGCAGAATAAGTATTAAAAAAAATAAAGAATCGACTGTTAGGCGGTACGATGTTCGCCAGGCCAGCTAGTATGTTATATAAGTTGCAAACAGCAAAACTTGCGTAAGCTCGACATGTCAACGAAACGGATTATCCGCAAATACGTGACCATTAGCCCGTAAAAGTGCTTAGATTTACGCGCCAAGTTTGTTTACGACAAATCGATTTGGTGATTCACGAAGTCGTTCTGCCAACTTTTACATACAGTTTCATACTTGTAAAGGATAAATAATACCTATCTTACCTATGTTTTGCTATTCTCAATTTCAGTAGAATGTAATCGCCTGATATCTTATTCTGGTAGGCAGACATTTCTACATCTTATAGTACTATAATAATATTATATATTACTTAGATGAGTGAAATATAAGGAGTCGGTTCCTACATAAAATAAAGTTGTAGCAAAAATCTCTATTGATTCGCGACCATACATTTTCTTCGGCTGGCTATTCGGATGTTATGTGACACAAACCAATTCGACTTAAAGTCCTTTAAAAAAAGAGCGCACCAATTCTTGAAAGGCCGGCAATGCACTAGCGAGCCTTCTGGCAATGTGAGTGTCCATATCACTTAACATCATGAGCCTCCTGCCCGTTTGCCTTCTATTAAATAAAAAAAAACCGCCGCCCATAGACAGTTACTTTGCTAGAAAATTCGTTAAAAATACGTTGCCGGCCTTTTAAGGATTGGTACGCTCTTTTCGTGAAGAACCCTAAGTCAATTTGGTTGGTTTGGTTTCAAATTGGTTCGGAAATAAGTCGATGGTTTAAAGTTCTATATTATATTTAAGGTTTTAACTTTAACATAATATGAATTCATTTATCATAACCTATTTGAAAAAATCAAGAAATTTTTACGTTACGCTTATGAGTAAAGTCCATTGATCACATTTATCATGAGATATTTTCTTTAATATCCTGAAATTTATCCAAGGATTACATTGGGAGCGATTTAGTTTTGTCCACAGACAAAAACCATAAATCCACAGTTTTTTAATTCGTTTAAAAACCCGACTTTATTACCGCAGAATATTACAAGCATAGTGGGTTATTTAATGGCAAAACTTGTGCCAAAATAATTATCCCCGACATTTCAACTCGGTCCTATGAATATTAAATGAGATTTCGCATTCAAGTACACTCCTGATTCTTTTTAAAACAGTTCTTATGTTCAAGATGGCGACTTCCAAATTGTAATGTCAAATGAATAATGTAATTTCCCGCCTATTATTTTAATTTTATCCCCAATTTTTCTGGAACACGCTTTAAGATATGCTTTGTATAATCACAAGCTATCGCTCTTTGGAATTGTTTATGCAGTATTCACTTCGTTCGAATAGGATTCCCGGGAAATAATTCCGGTAAAAATCACGTATTTTTCTGAAATATATTACCGAAGTCATGCCCAATGCCCCTTTTTACAAGCCTTCGACTTTTAAATAAAAACGCTTTTACCGGATTAAAGTTATGTATTGTTATAAATTTACAATTATTTGACATAATTTTAAATTTATCCGACGTTTCGCGTGCTTTACAGCGTGCGTGGTCACGGTGACTGAAGACAAAACCACGTGTTTTTATTTAAATGTGTAAAGGTTATGTTAATCAAAGACAATACTAAGCCTTCGACTTTTGCTTTTGCGTAAATACAAAAATTCTGTATAAACGTCTATGTTTACTAGCCCTATAACTCGCTCCTTAATCGCAGAGGTAGAGAAGGTGTGCCAGTTAAAAAAAAAAATTTAAATAAACATTCTTAAAGTAATAACATTTTACACAATTTGCTTCCTATGGCATTCCTGGGACCATGAGTGAAAAACTTTACCGAGCATTGAACATTCTTTACTAGATCTGTAGATCATTATTCTTACTCCACAACCGTTGTAAAACGTACATCGGAAAAACTAGTCGGATGCAAAAGGCTTGCGCATACGTTCCAGGCAAGGTTTTTGTCTCTGGCTGATCACAGAGCATTGACCTATCGAAACGCGCGTAACGAACGCAAAAAGGAAGTGCAATTTATCTTTTTACAACTGAAGCTTGTAAAAAGTTTGTTAATGGAATCTTCCAATTCGCATTTTCTGTAACGATTGTCTATTGTTTTAAAACATTTGAATCAAGGGTATCAATACTCGAGCATGCAAAATGTTCATGCCCTTATATACGTCGTTATATTTATTATCTTTATTGCTCTTGTTTGATTAGAATTGTATAAACGTGACTTAAAATTATTTAATTGAAGTTCTCAAATTAATGACTTTATCCAAACAAGTAAAAAATACCAAAGAAAAGTTAAGTTTTTGAAAGCGTAAAAAAGGGAAAAAAGAATAGAGAGAAAGAAGATATTTGAACATGATTGCACTGACCAATTATTGTTTGTTAAACTCTTACACCTCACTACATTTGAAATGGAATTTTGAAATATGGGATTATATGGCTTTTTATCAAGCTAAAACCAATGCGTCTTTCATAACATAAATCATAGTAGAAAACCAGTTCTTTTGGTCTTCCAAAACAGTGCAAAGTAGATCGATATCTCAATATCAATAAATCTTGCAAATGGTCGCCATTAATCAGAAATATTATCATCCGTACGTGATTGTGAGCAGTTTGGCCGTTGAAAAGGCGAAATCTGTAGCCAATTAACACGCGGGTCACGCCCTTGATGTGATTTCATAAATTACGTTTCAAATATGTGATGGAAAATTGTTAAATTCTCGTCTGGAGCACCTGAAGTACGATGATAGTTGTATTTATAATTTGCGTTGAATTTTTAATTATAACATTTAAATTAAAATAAATTTGATATAGTTTGTATGTAGTCTTGCAGATTGGAGCAAAAAGAATATTTTTTCAAGGGTTCCGAATTATAACCCCATTTATTTTATTAGGGACAGGACAAAATAAACATAACCTACGAGTATGCATGGTAAAGTGGATGAAACGTAGCATGCATTGAACCAGGGTTTCTGCCTACTCCTTCGGGAAAAGGGCGTGAGGGTATAGATAGATATTTAATTATTTACAGGATATCTACGCCAAATTTTATTAAACAACTAGCAAACTCGGCGAACTCAGTTTCGCCACTAGATGGCTTCGTTTTATGTAACATTTCGTTTGGTGATCCCGCTTACCTGTTGAAATTTTTTTAGTTTGAATTTTCTTTGCTATAAACCTCACGGAGCTCGAGACCTTTCCAACGAATGCAAAACCGTGGAAATCAGTTCGTGCGTTCTGGAGTTATAGCGTCAGGAAGGAAAACCCGACTTATTTTTATATAGTAGATATTATAACACAAAATATAAAAACACAAAAAAAATAATAACACAAAAAGAATAAATAATAAATAAATCAGTGGCGCTACAACCTCTTTAAGACTTGGCCTCAGATTTCTGAATCTGTTTCATGATCATTTTTAAATCTAATACGCAGCCTCCAGTGCCTGACACACGCCGTCGACTTTTTGGGTCTAAGACATGTTGATTTCCTCACGATGTTTTCCTTCACCGTTCGAGCAAATGTTAAATGCGCACATAGAACGAAAATCAGTTGGTGCACAGCCGGAGATCGAACCTACGACCTCAGATATGGGAGTCGCACGGTGAAGCCACTAGGCCAACACTGCTGCACACAAAAAACAAATAAGCGAAAAAAATCTAGCAGTGATCTTCTCGAAGCACTTTTTGAAGTTATACTTCTTTAGGCGCGTTATGAAAAATTTATGAGAGTGAAATTTTACGATGCGTGCGCACCGTGACACCAAATTCAGTATGGGCGCCGAGATGGGAATAAGACAAGTAAAAAGAAATAGAATATGCGTGACGTATGACCATAATGACATTTGTAGTACCTTTTAAACAAATAAAGCAGTTTTAATTATTTTTTCAAAGAAATTTAGCAATGCTTTTTCACAAAGACCTATTGTTACTTAGTTAAAAGGTTATGAAATATACCTAGTTATTAAATTAAATTAATAATATAATAAAATAATAAATAATAATTGTTATTAATATTAATTAATAATTGAATAATATACTAAATATTAAAGATTGTTAAATTATTAACGCTAAATATCTATTATTAATTATTTAATATTTAAAAAAATAAAGAAAGCCAAAGAAGTATAACTTCTTACGTGCGTACATAAGTACACGCACCATTTTTTTTAAATCACAGTGGGTACTGTCACTATACGCTCACAAATAGGTCGCTCTCCGGAGAAGTGTCGAGAAAACTTTTAAGCTGCGAGAGCAAGGGGGGAAGCTTCCAGCATTCTGACGGGGGCTGTAAGAGTTAAGTAGATAGCAAAATGTTTTCGGCAACGGTAATTATGAGGAACGTCTTTAGACAGTATGCGCTTTTCGTCTTGTTATCTTTAAACTAAATTTAAATGTAGCAAAATCACACCCTTACCACAGAGAAGGCTGCGTGGCCTAGGCTACTCTAGAGTTGGGATATAAATTAGTGCAGAGAGCTAAAGGCCTACGTGTCCCAGGAAACAATAGACAAAATATTATGTTTTAGTACCACATAGCAAATTTTATAATAAAACGGCTTTAATATTTAATTAAGTCCCTACGTTCTATTAAAAAGTAGACATAGACATAACATTTATTACAAACGAAAACACACACATAAACACACAAAATAACACAACTTAAAGATAAAAATAAAATAAGACATCAAAAACAATAAAAATTAAAGATTCCCTTTTGCCATTCGGTTGTAGAAAGTAGCTGTACTTTCATAGAAATAAGTTTCTCCGAAAAGCTTTAAAATAACTTTGCAGTTTTTTTTAATCATAGGCTAGTAGCACAAAAGTATTTATGTTCACAAAAAGATACATTGAAAGACACAGAAATAAGGTCGATGGGCCTAGGCGACTGTAGTGTGATATAATAAGTGGATAGATTTAAAGGAAGCTTTCGAGTACAACACACTGTAGACGCAATTAAAATTTGTACCATATGGCTTTAATATTTAAAAGTCCCTACGTTCCAGTAAAAGAAATAAGTTGTACTTGCTTCAACGTATCTTTCAATTTGATCATAACCAATTTGATCCACAAAAGAATACATTGATACATATTTAGAAATGAGTCTAGTTCTATTCCCGAGCTCACCGAACAATAGTAATTGATTACTTTTAAACCGAAGAAAAACCTGAAGGAAATTTGGAAAAGGAATGAAATTTATTGTATGTTCGTGATAATAAAATGAATTTCTAATTTTTGTACTAGTTCTGTGTCTCTATGTTATATTGTGTACTCCCTTCGATCGTGTTTGCTATTTGTTAATGGATTTTAGATTAAAAACACCACAAGGGTTTACATTTGATCACGTGCCTGCGTTTATTGTCTCTGTTTATTCAATGCATAGACACCTTTGTTTAAAGTATAAAACAGAATGAATTTTTAAATAAGTTTTCCTTCGGGATTATGTGACAATGCAATCAATTTTCATTTTCAGATACGACTATTATTTTTAAATCTAATATATAAAATTCTCGTGTCACAATGTTCGTTCCGAGCCGTTTCTTATGAATTTTTTTGCAGAATTAGCAAGTCTGAGAATCGAACAACATCTATTTTTCATCCCCCTAAATGATAAGGGTGGTCCCACCCCTAAATTTTAATTATTACTTTTTAGACAAAACTTTTTGTTTTTATTTTTTTATGATACAGCATACAAAAATACATACAACCCTTAATAACCCCTCTACGATCGACACCTATTTTTATTATAGTAGATATTTAATTTTATTGAACTAAAAATTTTTTTCATACAAATAATATACATGGCAAAACAACGTTTGCCGGGTCAGCTAGTTGTTTTATAAAACTGTCACCCACATAAAAAATGTATATGTACTCTTATAAGAATGTGATTATTTTTCTTAACAGTGCAATCAGTCTTTTTTGAATAACTAATTCATTAATACACACACTACATATAAAAGGGCTTTGTTAGCGTATAGAATGTTCTTGAAGCTTTTCACATTGTTCGATACATAACAGAATTGTAGACAGCGTAACGACGAAAACAAAACATGCGGTGTTAATTGCAACTGTGTTGTCGGATACTAACCTACACAAACTGATTTCTATCTTAATACAATGGGTTAAAGTTTAAAATCAATTGTTGCGTTTAGGCTTTCCGGCGTTGGCGTTATACGGCTAATATGCTTGACATGTAACCACGAATATCCCTCGAACGCCGATACGCAGTTCGTACTTTGATGTAATCATAGGTTACGCTTAACATGAATGTGATATAATTGAAGTGAAACTTCTCTATCGGGGTTAAAATATGACATATAGTATGTTTTTGACTTTGAAGTTTGACAACGGATTACATTTTCGACTTGAAATTTTCTAATCGCAATTTGCAGCAATTAATTTGTAAATTGTATGCTAGGCAGTGTATCAAAATTTACTGTGTTTAAAGAAATAGTTTCGGACCTCTAAACTTAAAACAAACAAATTATGGCTCTGCGTACAACAAAGGTTTTATATAAGTTTCACTTCTTACGTGTGTACACCTAGTACACGCACACATTTTTATTTTGACTAGTTTCGATTGAAGTATACCGTAATTAAGCCATAATTATAACAAGTTTATGACTGCTCTGCTCCTCAGCATAATGCTGAGCCTGTGCCTGACACACGCCGTCGACTGTTTGGGTCTTAGACATGTCGGTTTCCCGACGATGTTTTCCTTCACCGTACGAGCAAGTGTTAAATGCGCACATGGAAAGAAAGTCCATTGGTGCACAGCCGGGGAACGAACCTACAACCTCCTGTATGAGAGTCGCACGCTGAAGCCACTAGGCCAACACTGCTCGCTGAACATAAAGTAATATATAATAAATACATACGGAATGTTTCGGGCCATTAACACATTTGGCACACGTTACGATACATTTTGCAGGGAAATGCTAAATCTCTAACACATTTTGAATATTCACCAGAGGTTCATTGAGACCTGAAACAATTTTTTTCCCAGGGAATATCTGGGAATTATCTGAATATCTAAAAAATTCCAATGAAGCATCTTAAATGCAAATAGGCAGGTCATATGACATATCTAGAGCGCGGGATAAAAGATGGACAACAAAATGGACTGACCTTCTGAAAAGCGAAGGACGACAAAAGTTACGAAAATTTAAGTTAAAAAAGGTTTCTATTTTCGTCTGTTTAACCCAAAAATATAATGTTACAAGTCCTTTAGTTTCCAAGTACGTCCAACGGGGCCCCGAGCCCTGAAACCTTTCTCTAATCCGAACCAAATCGCGCTTGGACCTCGTATCACATAAAGGACAATGGGCTTGCAAGATAAACGGATTAAAATTTACAATTTATAGCTACAACGGGTTTAGTTGATTATTCGCCTTAATATTTCACAGTCAAATTGTAGATATCATTTTATGAATGTAGCGCGTGTAAGTTGTAAGTTTTTACTGAAACTACTTCCAATTGAGTGCATTGTTTTAAAGTATATTTCTATTTATGTATTTATTTTATTCATTTATTTACACTTTGTTACATTTATAAAAAACAAATAATATAATACATCAAAATTATAATGAATACAACAAGCGATCTCTTCCAGACAAGCCTAACAAGGAAAAAAACTAAAAAAAGAAAAATGATGGGTAAAGATTAGAAAAGTCATCATTGAGCAGGATAGGATATGTTTAAGAAACATTTATACCTACTGTAGAAGAGATTTAAAAGATGATTTTTTAAAGATTGAATTCAGAACACAGATATTTAAGAGAAATAAGAAATCTATTTAAACTAACTTTTTAATCAAATTACGTAATCAAAGTAACTTAAATATACTCCGATGTTATATGGGCCATGTAGCTATAAAAATCTATTCATAGAAACAAATCATATTACACTGTTTCAACTAAAGTATTTAAATGTCTCTGTCCTGTTATATGTCGGCTGTATTTAACAGTAAATAAAATAAATCAGAGGCGCTATATCTGTTTCATGATCAATTGTCTATCTAATAGGCAAGTAGGATCAGCCTATGGTTGACACACGCCGTCGACTTTTTGGGTCTAAGTCAGGCCGGTTCTCTCACGATGTTTTCCTTCACCGTTCGCGCGAATGTTAAATGCGGCACATAGACATAAAGTCCATTGGTGCACAGCAGGGGATCGCACTTACGACCACAGGGTAAAAGTCGCACGCTGAAGCCAGTACGCTTTACCCGGCTGCATTTCAAAGAGAGAAATGTGTATTTTAGTTTCTGTAAATAAAGCCTTTTTCAATTAATTAATGCCCTGCTTTCAACTCTGGAACGTAGATTTCTCCGTTAAAAGCAATATTAATAGTAGTACAGCTGAATATTAATATTCATCGTCTAAATATTTGAGGGTAATCTACTTACTGCCGATCTCCCAAGACTTTGAGTCCGAATCCTAAATGCTGTCTGTTCTAATTACTATTAACAAGTGTACCTTTCTGAATCCTTACTATGGACTTTCTACATTTTATTTAAGAGTCTTAAACTTATGCATATAGGTTTGAACGAACGATAAGATAATTACGAAATGTCTTAAAATAATTATTACGTTAATACAACTGAACTTGTCTTGACATTTTGACGAATCGAACTAGAAAACTAAATGTACCAGAGACACAAATTTTATGATAGTTCCCTGATGTCGTCTAGTCTCGTCGGGTTGAACCCTTTGGCCGTGCACCAATATTTGTCTATGTGCGCATTTAACATTCGCTCGAACGGCAAAGAAAAACTCTGCGTGTGTCAGGCACAGAAGGCTGCACACCTACTTGTTATTAGAAAAACAAACAGATACCGAAATCTCAGGCCAAGGGTTGTAGCACCACTGTCAGTTTTTGATAGTTCGAACGCCATTTCCATATTTGTACTACACTATTCGAATTTCGAACGATGTATGTACCTGCTTCTGTTTTCTATTACGGTAATTATGCTTTACAAAGGGTCGCAGTGAAAATTAAATGGCAAGCAAAAATATGTCAGGAAATCGAGGAATACGTTTGTATGGAATAATAAGTAAGCCTAGATATGCTATCTTTCGAAGGCTTGTATTTTTCACTTCGTCTGCTAAAAAAATCTCGCTGAGGTATACGAGATAACAAAGAATGTATTTATTATGATATGGTTTTAACATTTTACCTGGTCGGCTATTAATTTTGGGTCTAAACGTTGAACGATTATTTTAATAATATACAAGTCGGGTATTAATTTATGCGTTCGAAATAACTTGAAATTATAGTTTCGTGTAGCTATGATGGAGGTTTAGCCGCCTCTGGCTTTAAGCGGTTTTATTTAAACTGGGTTCAATCGTATTCTATTTAAAACAATAAAAGCTGATTCTGGAATACACAAATCAGGATATGACTATTTTTGACTGTACGAAAATAAAAATTATCGAAGTTAATTTGAACATTTCTCGTAGACTTGAAATAAATTTAATTTTAATAATTAATAAACGCAAATTTTACTTTGCGGAGGACTTTCCTTCGCCTGAATATGTTTTTTCACTTTTCAGTAGTTACCAACATATGTTCGGTTATTAGTATTAGTTCGCTTATCCGGAATTAAAACCCAGAGGTAAAGAAATACATAAAATAAACTCCTCGAATCCTTCTTCGAGTTAAGTGCTTTGCAACATATTTTCCTATTTATTTTTATAATATAAAGAGTAACATCAACGTGATACAATAATTCTATAATAAAATTCATTCTTCATTAAATGAATTTCATTTAAATTTATAGTACACGATAAATACAATATTAATTCACACTATCAAAGAACAAGAGTTTTTGAGCGATGTTATTATCATTCTAACATAAGCTGAGCTTAAAAAAATCTATGGTTCTAATTTCTTTAAAATCATTACGTTATCATTCTGTCATTACCGCCGCCCGTTTATTAAAACATTCCATCCCCACTGTATTATTACGATCCTACACGTTCCTTTATTTTTAATCGATAATTACAAACTATGTAGTTTTTCTTAACATAATGAACTGTATTATATACACATAGAGTCCAATTTGATTTTAAAATTTTGAACCAATTATGTGACCATCAGCTCTGAGTAAACAGGTTTCCGTCGGACCTTAAGATGGATGGACTGGCTTCTGACTATTGGGTTTTTTTATTCTATCTCTTTCTATTTTATAGGTAATGATGAGATAGGAATACTGATCGATTTAAGATAATTTTAATGTATTGTGCATTCAATGGGTCCAATGAAATTTGTAGAGTATCAATTTCATTTACATTTGTTCGTACATATCGTCATAGTCGTAGAATAGTGACGGATCTGACAAATAGTCAACTTTACAGGGCAGCCATTTCAAAATAATATAATCGTGTTAGATTTTGTCACAACTATTTAAATTCATATTATGTTATGAAAATTGGCATACAACCAAACAAAAGGGTTTGTTTTGAAACAATATAAAAATATTAACATTAAATTACATAGTTTTCTAGAAAAATCACATGTAGATCAATCACAGACATAGACGTAACATTTATTACATACGAAAACACACACATATAAACACACAAAAAAACAATACTCGAAGAAAAAATAAAATTAAACTAAAATTAAATTAAATTAAAATTAAAATTCCCTTTTGCCATTCGGTTCGCTTCAAGTGTGCAATGTGTGTGTAATGTGGTTGTAATTGGCCTTGGCTCAGCATTACAGCAGTTTCTGTCAAGACTAATTAATTTAAAATTTAAAACACATGGATGTTTTTTTAATGTAGCCGTAATATTTAGTCAATGTAATATCCAATAGATTTTTTTCAATCCGACATTGTTCTACGATCATGACGATATTATTATAAGTTTATACCAACTTCATTCTATCATATAATGTGTACCACAGACCAATGCTTGCTTAAATCAGATATTTACCGGGCATTAAAATTCATAGCAAGCGCCGTGCATTAGGTAACTATAATAACGAAATTGTTATTAGGGATAATTTTACTGAGTAGGACTAAATAAATGTTTAATGTAAGCCCGAGGGTATGACCTCAATGTTTGGTTCAGAACTCAGGTAGATCGAAAAATTCAGGTCTAAAATAAATTGGTTTTGGGATTAAATTCAGTAGAGGTCAATTGAATATATTAGGTCCTTACATATGAAGTTGGCGTTTTGTTTGGGAGGGACAAAAAGTAGTTCTTTTTTTAAATAATATATTTAATTAATCAACGTATGTACCATATGCCATATTATAGGTAGTTCATTGATCACTTTACTAAAAACCCATTCGGATCAATAAAATCTTTGAAGGCTGTTTCGAAAGCAGAGGGGAATTTTTTACCTTGCAAGAAATTAATATAAGATATCTCCAATAAATTTAAAAATAGTTTCAATATTAAAAGTGTTAATTTGAAATTATTTTATTCCTTTCGGACGTTAATACAAGTTTTACATTTATTTTATTAAATTGGCTCCAATTATAATTTTAGTTTTAATTTTTAGTTGAGGCTTTTATAAGTAAGTCTAAAAAAAATCCTTTGCCTTTTAACTCGAAACAATTATTATTTTATCAGAAATTTATACTTCATGTGCGTTAACATGTACTTTAGTACAATTTACAGAACTAATTACTTCAAAGGATGCATGAAGTCTGACTGGAACTTTGGTTCAGAGCCCTGTTAAAATATAGAGGTGTTCGCCCTAAAGTTTCGTGGGGATATATTTTACTAGGGAAACGAAAATCGCCTTATTTATTGCCTCAGTAGAGCTTTAACATCGATCAAGGAGTTGGGATCTTTGAACCCGTACATGAGAGTAGGTACGGTTAGAATATTTAGTTTTTTGTTTTGTTTTATGTAATAGGAGGCTCACCTGATGTTAAGTGATACCACCCACCCATGGACACTCACATTGCCAGAAGGCTCGCAAGTGCGTTGCCGGCCTTTCAAGAATCGATACGCTCTTTTCTAGAAGGACCTTAAGTCGAATTGGTTCGCAAATACCTCCGTTCGGCGTTCC
Source organism: Pieris melete (assembly GCA_963693345.1). Lineage (NCBI taxonomy): Eukaryota > Metazoa > Arthropoda > Insecta > Lepidoptera > Pieridae > Pieris > Pieris melete. Next base: position 1,247,541 of record CAVNZK010000043.1, on the reverse strand, counting down.
ACATAGTGGTGGTGCGCGGCAAAAACTGCCTTAAAAACGCTCAATTGTGGAACAACGGACGTCGAGTTGATACGGATGGTATTTTGTATTCTGCCTTGACGTACAATAATGAAACTCAGCTGCAGGTATTAGTCCGAACAACTCGTCTGAACACTATCCATGGTAAATGCGGTAGAAGATGCAGAGACCTCACATCTCTACGCAACGCTATCAAGCCGCACGGAAAGTAGTAGTTCCCAAAATATTAAGTTTATTAAGTTATATTTTAGTTTCATTGTGATGAATGATAACTTTTATTTATTTACATAACCACGTGAATGATGAGGCAATCCGACTGCTTGATACAATAGGAAGACGTAAAAGAGAACTAAATCTTTTAAGTTACTAAAACTAGTGTAGTGTAGTGAATTTAAGTGCACACACGAAATGCCCAAACATTATAGAACACTTAACAAACATTATATTACTTATTAGCCATGATTATTGTGTAGGCTATATTGTAATTCATATAAAGTCTTTTGTGAACTTTATTGTAAGAAAACAATTATATCTTAATTCTTTTCATATTTCTAATTCATGTATTTTCTTATTCTTTTGTAATTCATGAACCGTGAGATTAGTTAAGCTAAGGTAATTAATTGTTTTATTTTACATAAAGTTTGGTTATGCATTTCTTGGACTTTACCCTTAGATTTTTTTTTTGTATTTTTCCTTATTAGAATTTACTGCCATACAATTATCGTATGTGTCTACCGAGGAGATGGCGGCGGATGTGCTAACAAAAGCTTTACAAAGACAGAAACATTACCGCTGCATCTCAATGTTAGGTGTAGATTAAGATTGCATGTCTGTATATTTTTGTAATGACTATTTAGTACATATTTGTTGTTAAATGTGTATGCAAATCAAGGGGGTGTATTAGAGGAAACTCTTTGGTAATTTGCATACATATTATATCGTCATAGTTCGTTATTTAAAGTTGGCGTTGCTATGGTCTTGTTATGTTTTTATATTGTCACTAAATTAATAAACTGGACTGCTGCACGCGACTACCGCTGCACACCTATAACCCAACAAAGGTTATGGGCCCAGCTATAGTCCAGTAAATTAATAAAAAAAAGGGGAACTAGAGTGCTTAACCTAGTAACGATGGCGAGTGTGCGGATAGAATTACTAAGCCGTGATAATTACGACTCATGGCGAATCCAGGCCCATGCTCTATTGATCAAGAGCGATGTGTGGGGCTATGTGGATGGTAGCATTAAGAAGCCAGCTGAGCCAGCACAGGCGTTGCTTTGGGAAGCGGCGGATGCAAAGGCGAGAGCGGAGATTATTCTCTCAATAAGTCCAGGTGAGCTACGACACATTAAGGGGACGAGCACGTCGCGAGAATGCTGGTTAAAATTAGAAAGCATCTTCGCGTCTTCGGGTCCCGCTAAGAAAGCGACGTTGTTAAAACAGCTCATTTTACACAAGATGTGTGAGGAGGACGACATGCGTGAATATCTGTTAAGCTTCTTTGAAGCCAAAGAAAAGTTACTAGACATGGACATAAATATAAATAATGATCTTGCATCTATTATTTTACTCTATAGTTTGCCCCCAAGTTATGAGAACTTTAGATGTGCGATGGAGACTAGAGATTCATTGCCAGACCCGAATTCTTTAAAAGTTAAAATTCTTGAAGAAGATGCCTCTAGGCGACAGCAAAGGAAGGAGACAGAGAGGGGGTCGTCAGCAATGTTCGCTAGGAGAAAAACCACGCTAGGAGCTAGGAGTTCTACATCTAAAAATCCGCAGAATTATAAACCGGATCAAGCGTTTAAATTTAAATGTTACAGATGTCATAAACAAGGGCATAAAGCTTCGGACTGCCCGTGTAAAGGAACAAGGCAGGACTCAAAATGTGTTAGTGAGTTAGGTGCTAGTGAGAATTTTAACTCATGTGTTCTATCTGTTTCAGAGTGTAACGGAGTGATTGGTTCGGGATGTGGAGGAAACTGGCTCATAGATAGTGGGTGTACATCGCACCTTTGTAGATCGAAAGGAAAATTTGACACCTTGACAAATTGCAGTAGTAAGTTAAGTTTGGCCACCAATGTGAGTACATTTGCAAAAGGTAAAGGAACTGTGAGTTTGAATGGGGAGGTTCCGATAAAACTATCAGACACTTTATATGTTCCCGATTTGCGATGCAACTTAATTTCCGTATCTAAAATTACAAGCAAAGGTTTTAATGTAACTTTTAAGAAAGATTCAGCTTATGTAACCGATTCTGAAGGGAATATTAAGTTCATAGCAGATCGAAAAAACAACCTTTATTATATGCGGGAGGGCCATGCTTCTATTTCTGCGATTTCCGAAACTAAGAACGATTTACTATCCTGGCACGAACGTTTAGGTCACTTAAATGTGAAGGATTTAATAAAAGTATTAGGTCATGTGGGCATTAAAGTTGATATGTCAAATATAAATATTTTATACGACTGTAAGTATTGTGTGCAGGGTAAGATGACTTCTTTCCCATTTTCCAAGTCGAGTGGACCATGTGACGAAAAACTGTCCATCATCCATTCCGATGTAGTTGGGCCAATTCGAAATGAAACTGTCGGTAGTGCAAAATATTTTGTCACGTTTATTGACGATTGTACTAGATGGTGCGAAGTTTACTTACTGAAGAGTAAGAGTGGTGTTCTGGAATGTTTCAAAGAATACAAGAGCTATGTTGAGAACCTTACCGCTAAGAGAATAAAGTATTTACAAACTGATAACGGTGGAGAATACTGTAATAATAAGTTTGATCAATTCCTGAAACAAGAGGGGATAATAAGAAGACTGACTATACCTCAAACCCCACAGCAGAATGGCGTAGCAGAACGAATGAACAGGACATTAGTTGAAATGGCTAGGTGTATGTTACTTTCATCTAATCTCTCAGCAGGTTTTTGGGGAGATGCTGTATTGGTGGCATGTCATATTAGGAATCGTTGTCCCACGAGTAGTTTGGGTGGTACAATTCCGTACGAGAAGTGGTTTGGCTCTCCAGTGAAGATTGAGTATCTTCAGAAGTTTGGAGCTGAAGTTTATGTTCTAGACAAGAGTCCAACCAAGGACAAATTTGCTGCCAGAAGTGTCAATGGAATATTTATTGGATATCCAATGAACCAAAAGGGATATAAGGTATGGATACCAGTAGACCATAAAACCATTATAGCTAGGGATGTGAAATTCTGCAAGACGAGGCTCGATACTAATGATGACAGGAAATCGGCAATTACTCATGATCCTTTTCAGCTAGATCAATTTTCTGCTGATGTTGATACACCGAAGCCGAAATATGTAGAGGTGGACGTAATACCAAGTACATCTTATTCAGGAACTCGAGAAATGATCGTGTAGACGACTGATTCACCCCTTGGTTCACCTTCTCTATGTCATGAGGAAGATAGTGAAATAGCGCAAGCTGATACAGAGGTAACGTATAAGAGAGGTCCCGGAAGACCAAAACTTCAGAAAGGCCAAGTTGGCCGACCTAAGAAGGTCTATAAAATGATACCCAATGATAATAATGGCCGTGCAGAAGAAACTTTACCTGAGGATGTTGCGTTGACTGTGGAAACTTCCTTAGGGGATGCCCTAAGTAGCGCTGAACGTGCTCTATGGGAGGAAGCAATATTGTCTGAGGTCAAAAGTCTTGTAAAAAATGAAACATGGGAAATTGTTCAAAAGCCGAGAAATCGAAAAGCGGTAGGATGCCGATATGTATTGACAACGAAGCTTAACGTTGACAAAACCGAGAAGAAGAAAGCACGGTTGGTAGCCAAGGGCTACAGATCGATTACCGCACGGTTGGTAGCCAAGGGCTACAGTCAACGATAGACTGCTTCGATTACCGAAACACTTTTTCACCTGTCGTCCGACTAGACACGGTAAGACTGCTTACAGCGCTCGCGGTTGAATTAGACATGGAGATACACCATGGATATCAATACTGCATATCTGAATGGATATCTTGACGAGGAAATTTATATGGAGGTTCTAGAATTGTTGACAGAGTGCTTAGGTAGAATTATTAAAGAAGAAAGAGACGAAAGCTTAAAAGAGCAGGCTCGTAAGATGTTAAATGATCTGAAGACAGGTGGAGATGTATGTCGATTGAAGAAATCACTGTATGGCTTGAAACAAGCTGGACGTCAATGGAACAAAAGACTTGACAATAAATTGAAGTCAATGCATTTTAAACAGTCTTTGAAGGAACCGTGTCTCTACTATTTGGACGGTAACTCCAATGATACGTCTATATACTTAGCGGTTTATGTTGATGATTTACTGATAGTTTCACGCAATAAAGGTCTCATACAATCTTTCAAAGATGAACTTTCCAAAGAGTTTGATTTAAAAGACTATGGACTGGCGAAATATATTTTAGGCATTGACATTGTCAAAAATGAGTATGCCACGAAACTGTCACAACAAAAATATATTAATGATTTGATGATAAAATTCGGCATGGAGAATTGTAAAGAAACAGTGACCACGCCGATGGAGGTGAATTTTAGACCCGATGGTTCACAAATTCCGCTGGAGAAGGAATGTCCATATAGAGAATTAATCGGAAGCTTGATTTATCTTTCAGCAGGAACTCGTCCGGATATCACACACGCCGTGACAAGATTAGCAGTGTTTTGTGATAATCCTGGACAGATACAGTGGAATGCGGTGAAAAGATTACTTCGTTATCTTAAGAGGACAGCCGATTATGGACTGATTTATCGAAAAACAGGTAAGAGCTTAATTGGTTATTCGGATGCTGACTGGGCAAATTGTCCTATAGATAGGAAGTCATACTCCGGGTATGCTTTTTTGTTAGGAGGGGCTGCGATTTCATGGAAATCGCAGAAACAGAAATGCGTAGCAACTTCAACGTGCGAAGCCGAATATATTAGTTTAAATTTGGCGATAAAAGAGGCAGTTTACCTGAATAGTCTTATGAAAGAGATAGGGTTGCGCGATTTCGGGAACATAGTGTTGTACTGCGATAATCAAGGTGCCTTATTTCTATCGGAGGATCCAGTCTTCCACGCCCGAACTAAACATTTCGATATTCAATATTATTTTATAAGAAGTGTTTTAAGGGAGAATACTGATATACAATTATCGTATGTGTCTACCGAGGAGATGGCGGCGGATGTGCTAACAAAAGCTTTACAAAGACAGAAACATTACCGCTGCATCTCAATGTTAGGTGTAGATTAAGATTGCATGTCTGTATATTTTTGTAATGACTATTTAGTACATATTTGTTGTTAAATGTGTATGCAAATCAAGGGGGTGTATTAGAGGAAACTCTTTGGTAATTTGCATACATATTATATCGTCATAGTTCGTTATTTAAAGTTGGCGTTGCTATGGTCTTGTTATGTTTTTATATTGTCACTAAATTAATAAACTGGACTGCTGCACGCGACTACCGCTGCACACCCATAACCCAACAGAATTGCCTGGAAGAGATTGCTTGTTAAAAATAAGACCGCCTGTTGCATCCCTAATAATTTATATTATTTGTTTTTATTTTAATGTAACAATTAAGAAATAACAAATTAACTTAAATTTAACAAATTTGTCTTATTTTTAGTAAAACTAAACTTAAATAAATAATACACTGCAAATTGATTTATGCAACTTACTAACGAATTTACGACATAGTAGAACTATCAAAATAAATTACAAGAAAAAGTAGTTCTTCAAGGAATTTCGTATCATTTGCAAACTAGTTTTCCCTTAAATATGCAAAGCTGATTTACCAGCTTGGAGTGTGCACAAGATGAATATTAGATGGTTATAACTGGATCTATCTATATATTTATATGTAGATACATAGTATTGCAAAATAGGTGTCATATTCAAAACGTATTTTTGTCCTACATTTCGCTGAATTTACTCTTAATCTTACCTGAAAAGACAGTATATTAAAACTTATTATTAAAAAAAAAAACAATTATTTTTAATTATATTGTTAGATCAGATATTCAATTTTAAGCTTCTTACGTTTTTAGTTAAATGTTAATGCAAACCGCAGTGGTTGTCTAATTTTACATATCATTTATATTATCTTTAAAATAAATAAATAAAAATAATTAGAAATTTACAAAAATATTTTGTAATTCATGTTGGATCTATAAGATAATTTACAAAAATTTGCAGTTCTGGTGACAAGCGGACAACATTAATTAATATACATTTAGAAGTTCGGTACTTTTCTATTAAAACGTATAAAATACAATAAACAAGCCTAGCGGAAAAGATTTTAATATTATTAAACAACTTAAGTAACAAAAATATCGCCAGCTGTTCTATTCGATTTATGTAAAATGGCCACGAAGACACATTAAATTATATTATTTCTCATTAAACTGTCGTTAGTCAAGTCAAAAAGGTTCTCTTTCAATTACTTGTGGTTGTGTACTATCAACATCCTCATCATCAAGATCGTGAATATTTACTTACCCTTCTGTGAATGTACTACTAATCTACCGCATCTTCATGCTTTCAATAATAATATATATATATATAATAAATAGGACATCAGCGCTATTCTAAATATTAATAATTATTAGAATCGGCTTTGATTCTTCCAATTACAGAAACTTTCGTCAATAATTCCTTTTACATAGTAACTATGCTGTTTGTAATTTAAATAAAATATGAACGGCCGCTTATCATTATTACGCGTTTGAGATGCGTAAATTTTTATGTAACTATAAAAATACCGTCATTACAAATCTTCAATATTTTTGTCTCGTTTGTTACTCAACATACTACTTACAAAATACTGCTACTTAAACATATATGTAAAAATATATATAATAGACGAGAACAATACCGATATAAAATTTGATTAGTTTTAATGATTACAAAATATCGGATTTAAAATCTCGTAACGAAGACATGACTTTCCAAAGCCTCCAAGAATCAACAATTCCTTCCAGCCCCAAATAATAATGATTATAGAATATATCTATGCTTTAACCAATAACCCACGAATGCTAAAGGCTGCTTCGCAATGCAATTTAAACAAATATTTACAAAAGACTCACGATCGCTCTGCTCAGCATTGCTCCAAGCCAGAAAAGCAACGAACAAAACCACGGTAATGGAAGCCATCGTAATACTGCACCTATTTACTGGAATTGCTTTATATAGTATGACCGTGACTGCCCACATACTATCATTAGAGCCATCCGATTGACCTTGGCAATTGGATAATCAGCGGAACCATATTGTTTTGTACCACAGTAACCACAAGTAGTTGGGGATGTATTAAGTAAAGAGTATTTCGATGCTTTTTATCATTCCAGTTCATAAATGGGTACTTTAGTAATAAAATACTACGTTAATCTAAAAGTTTCATTAGGAGTGGACATGTCACGTGTCTCAGATTTAATAAGACAATATTGACCAATCACAATCAAACGAATCGCGCCATTATTCGTCTCGCCATAGACAACGACTGTCTATGACAACTTTAATTTAATCAATATTTCACTTAAGTTAAACCTTCAATACTTCTACAGTGAAATAATAATTGTTATGGCTTGTGTTGACACAGGTGGCTGTTCAGTAACTTCCCAAAAAATTGTCAAATAATCAGTGTCAATTACTTAATTTATAACACAAAATTTATTATTATACATTTTTTTTAAACACGTACCATGTACCACGGAATAATTGTTTTCTACTAGCGATATATGAGTTTTGTCACAACCCTTTTGTCATAAATAAAGTTTTTATTATTATCATTTATTAATTAATAACCGTTACGGGTCTCTATAAATATATAAGAACCGACAAAACAAACCTTCGTCTAATAAAGTACATTAGTTCAATTATTAGGAATAAAATCGATGCCTGAGGTTTTCAACCATAAAGCCATTTGACCAGCTTTTTATTATTTCAAGCGCAAGAAACATTGCTAAGAACGTGAGTAGACCCAAACCTTGTCGTGTGTTACAATTATAAAGAAAAGCCATTAATGAAACGAGGTCACGATAGTAAAAAAATTAAATAGATCCTTTTATGACAGTTATTTGTCCACAATCTTAATATATGTATATAAATTACGTGTCACGTTGTTTGTCCGCTATGGACTCCTAAAGTACCGAACCGATATCAATCAAATTTGCACACCGTGTGCAGTTTGATCTAACTTAAAAGATAGGATAGCTTACATCTCAATTTATACACGCAATATTATTTATTGCAAAATATTTGTTTATTATTTGATAGTCACAATTCTAACAGATGGCGCTGTGTTGAAAGTACCAACGTTTCACATAAGCTGCAATTTAATGGCATAACCACCAAAAAAGCATGGTGGTCCCTATGACTGGTGTTCTCCTACCGTTTCCTTTGAATAGTTTGCTACTATGTAATATAACAAAAACCTTAGCCACAGCAACGCTTGGCCGGTCTGCTAGTTACATATATTTTTAATAAGATTCAGGGACGAGACGCTAACGTCCTGTTTGACAAAATCCCATACTTTTTTGACATATAAGAATATATGGTTACGACTCTAAGTCTTGCTTTAAGACTTAAAAGGGGTTGTACGTTCCCCACACCCAAACAAATTATCGTGACCATGATTGTTAAAACGTCAGACTTGGAATCGATACAAACGCGTTGCTAGGCATCTTTTGTTGGGGATGCGTCCCCTTAGTGCAGTCCCCTAAATGCGTATTCACAATGCTTTGCTAATATTACATTTCATCGTTGGTTCATTATGAATAAGTGTTCTTCACTTATAAATCGTAGTGCGATTTTTACCGTTAATTTTTAGTGATAAAGATCAATAGTTTCTTATTTACACTTTATCGTATGCCAGGGCTTTTAACATGTAATCTGTTTCAGGAAATGCTTTTCAACTAACCTGAGACGTGTGTTTACTGAATCACACTGAATTTAAGCTTCGATTGTTTTGTCGCTTCTGTCTCGTATCAGATAAGTTTAAAAAAATACGTGTGGCACTCGGGGACTGCCGCGGTAAAGCTATTGCATCACATTTTTTATCAAGTTATGCAATTATAATTATATATATTTTTTTATTTATGTATTTGTTTTTCTTTTTTGATATTAATTCAAGTTTTCCTTTTATATTATTTTAATCTACCACTGTACCAGACACAGACTAAAACGCCTATATAGTCTGTCTCACTCTAACGCGTACTGGCTGCACCGGCCGCGCTTACGCTACGTCACCGATCTCGTCAGAGAGATAGGAATGCGCAGTATGCGTTCTGTCCCACTCTAACGCGTATTTGCCGCACCTATCGTCACACCGTCATCGTGTGTTAGGTTTTTTCGTTACGGAATTTCTTGATTCGGTCGCCGCGCTCAAAGCCCGCGATAAAATCTATGCAATAGCTTTAAAACCCTTTTCCAAGGTTACATCATGATATGTTACATTGTTAGAACTGTTGAATAGATTAAATATTACATAAGTACACAGATATACACTTGTTATATATATCTCACTATGTAATTTTATTAAACTGAAAAAATTCTAAAAGGTTTTATTTTATAAATATAAGAATATCGTGCTGTACGCGAGTGTCACTACAATCATGTTTTAGATTATGATATTCTAAGGATCTCTAAGGGTCTTCGACCATTGACTAGTCTAAAGACCAACTCATACAACAAGCCAACAACTTTATTAGCTCGCTACAGGTTATGACGTCATCGCCATGGTTGGAGCTTTTTAAGCAAATTCGAGATATATTTCACACATTAATGGTCTCAAAAAACAACCACAAAGAATGCTCTATAGCGAATTTCTAGCAAAAATAGCCTAACAAAGAACACAAATTGTAGTCTTGTTCCCAAAGTACTTGATAAACCACAGATAAACTTCCAAAGCACTCCACGGTCCGAGCGATCCACAGACTTGCATTCCGATCGCGGGTCGATGACTCACACATTCGCACAGTATATACAGACAACGCAATTAGAATGTTGTAAGGTTTCCTCTATTAAATTGTGGAGGATAACGCTAATAATATTTGTGACTTGGCACTTGTTTATGGCAAACACAAGTACTACACATTTACATAAAACTTCCCTATTGTATATTAACGCGAGTTTGGTGATGGCAAATTTTTAACAACAAAGCGAAATACATCAGTAGGTAATCTTAAAATTATACTTACGGAATCAACGAAACCTATAACACTTATCCTTTTTAAAGTTAAACATAAATAAGCAAGCGAAATCTTAGCTAATAGTAAGATACATTGTTTTTTTTTAAAGAGACACTAATTATAATCTCACTTAAGTTAAGACTAATTAAAGTCAAACTAATTTTCAAATAGGGATTTAACATATCAGTAACACTCTGTGAAACATACTCGTATACAGGTCTATTTAATTGACTCTGTCTTTAACAAATTACAAGCAAGTGTAATATATGAAAACGAAGTTTAAAAATCACTATCCGGAATTTTTCAGAAAACTATCATACTAAAGTCCTGAATAATCTCATCAAAGACGTCTTGAAAATGCGGATATTTTACAAGAGTTTATAGTTTTCTACAGAAATTTCCCGCTAAGCGATCATAAGTTGACAGCTTTACAACTTCTTGAAGAGCTTCGAAACTAACCTTATAAATATTCACAGGAGTTCTGTGTAAAAGTTTTGCAATCCTTTCTCTACGAACCACTTAAAGGTGACATCGGCCTGCTTTTTACAGGATAAAGCTTTAAATTACTTTAACAATTGAGAATAAACTCTAGAGGCTCTATTCTTGATCAATAAAGTAATAAATATGCATTTATATCAGTCTCAAATGCTTTCTTTAAATGTGTATAGTATAAGATCCCGATATACAACGACCTTCACCGAGATGCTTATAAATTAATGAAAAGTATTTTATATTTAATTTAATGTGTCAATAAATATAATCTATATGGGTTGCCTAGCAAATTTCAGTCCAGAGTATGTTTAATTAATATTTATAAAAAAAATATTTTTTTATAATTTGCATGTAGTAATTTTTTTTCAATTAATATTTTTAATCAGGGTAGTATTATATATGAATCACTATAACTTTCTTTTTTACTAAAGATGCATATATACTTTAGTGTCACATAAAAAATATACACATAAATAATTAATTGATTAAAAACAACCTAACGTTTGCATATTCTATGGGCTTCATACATTCGATTGGTATAGAATTTATCTAATAATCATACCGGTGAAATGTTTAAAAAAATATTTTTTTTATAAATATTAATTAAACATCCTCTGGACTGAAATTTGCTAGGCAACCCATATGGATTATATTTATTGACATATTAAATTAAATATCAAATACGTTTCATTAAATCAGCATCTCGGTGAAGGTCGTTGTATATCGGGATCTTAACCCGGTAGTAGTCGCAGGAACTAATGACGTAAAAACCAGTTTTAATATATCCTAAATCATACATCAGATTAAGAATGCTGCCTGGAAGAGATCGCTAGAAAGCAAGTTGCCCTTTAGTTAATTACTTTTAGTAAATTAATTTTACGTTTTACCAACTACAAATTCTAAGAATAGTGGGCTTATTCGGGTATTGCTACTATACCGCCGTTTCGCAAGGAGTAACAGCTATTCCTAGAATAATTTAATGGCGTCAGTCAGTCCAATCATCTGATTTCTGTCATTTCACAAATATGTATTCTGTGTTTTAATTTCAAGTCAACGCAACGCACTAAATTAATAGTCTGGCATTGTATAATGAAACGTTTAAACAATTTATAATTTATTTATTTATTTTTAGATTTTTTATTTTCTATAAATAAAACTATATAAATTCAACTAGGCTCAACAGAAGTTCCTTTTTAGACGAGAGCCTCAAACAAACAACAAATAAAAACTTTTTACTGGCGTTTGACACCTGTTAAAAGCTACTTTTTCACACTATAATACGGCAAAATCGAGTTGACATGATGTATGCTCTTACACTGTCCCGTTGTAGAACAACATTTATTTGGCGAGTTTTATTTTCGTTCACCATTCTCTTGCTATTCGCGTATTGTTATTCCTAGCGCAATTATACTATCGATTACGTGGACAAACGACTATGGATTTACTCGAGATTAAAATCATGGAATAGGTTATTCTTCGTATAGTTACTCGTGTATAAATTGAAGTTTGGTCGAATCGACCCTTAGTGCTCCACTTTGTTCGCTGTGTCTCGTATTAGTTGTCTATGTGCGATAGTATCTCTAAACATTATGTGAGCTTTAGTACTAAAATATGTAGTCTATGGAGCTTCCTTATATAATAGGAAGCAAGCTTATAATATTAGTTTACCATTTAATATAAATTTCAAAAGACATTTGAATACTACGAGAAAAATAGGAAAAAATATAGTTCGATTCATTTACATACTGGTAATAAATATTGTGTTCTCCCTTAACTTTGAACATAATTTTGTCTCGCGTCGGAACAACTTTACAAGAGCGAGCTTTTCGGATATGTTTTTTGTTTTCACGTAAAATAAAAACATTTTTACGGTGATTTATATTATTTTTCTTATTAATATAGGTTTAGATGATTGCGTATCATTTAGAGCTTATTCTTATAAGGCATTTTTAGAACTAGTAATTTTACATAGATTTTTTTCTTTATTGCGATCTCTTTAGGTTTGGGCCTCAGATTTCTGAATCTGTTTCATGATCATTTTTCAATCTATTAGGCAACTAGGTGATCAACCTTCTGTGCCTGACACACGCCGTCGACTTTTTGGCTCTAAGACATGTCGGTTTCCTCACGATGTTTACCTTCACCATTCGAGCGACTGTTAAATGCGCACATAGAAAGAAAGTCCATTGGTGCACAGCCGGGGATCGAACCTACGACCTCAGGGATGAGAGTCGCACGCTGAAGCCACTAGGCCAACACTGTTCTGAATGGATTTCTTAGGAATGGTTAATTAATTTATATATTTTATTCATTTACTTAAATATAGGAAGCTAAGCAAATGCAATTTTTATAACATTTTTTGTTAATTGCAACTCAGATGTAATTTAACTTAAACCCTCGACTGAAGGGCACTTTTAAATATTTTATATAACGCATATGACTACTCCAGTGTACATGGGGTTGATCTCAACTATGCATAAATAATGTTTTAATCCTAGATTACAGTGTTATGTAGTTTGTGACAGCAGTAACCTTTGGTTACTTAAATATTCGTCATGAATTTATTGCAATATTTGATAGTAAAGGATTTAAATTTCTGCTGTCTATGTTCCAAGTTTTTGACACATTTTTACGTTTTTTACGTATTTTTTTTATCATATTAAGCCAGTCTAATTACCATAAAAACGTTAAAAAAAGCTTTTTGTAAAGAAAAAAATCGTTTAAAATATCTTCGTTCTAAAACACATATTATGAAAAAACTACTATAATTTGTTTTCAGACATATAACTTGATCATTCTAAGTTTTTTTATTTAAGTATTTTTTTTAATCGTATATAACATACATTAATTAAGGGTTTATTTTTTAATAACAAAAAAGGTTTTCAATATATGATTAAAGGGTACTAAGTATTCTGGGAGGGTAAATTTGAAGACTCTTTGAATACACACATTCCCACAACTAATAACCAAATTTATGTTCTTATAAGACAGATGGTTCTAGTTACAATGAACTGTTATTGTTGAGTATTAACCGTGACTAACTGTGGGTAAACACGTGACACGCAAGTATTCAAATCAATAATTTTCAAATTTCGAATTCGTTTTCGGTAATTTTATGTTAAAATGGCGGGAGCCGAAAAAAGGGCAGATACCAAAGAATGAAGAGTGTTGCATAGATAATAGAATAATTAATGTTTTTAGTTTCTGAAATAAAATGCCTTTTATTGTTATCTGTTTTTTATTAGCTCAGGATCGATTCATGATCCTGGTACACTGTTCCACACGGGCCTAAGCCAAGTGAACACAGTTTTGTATGGGAAATTTGCGGGTTATTCTTCCTGTATTTAATACATATTAGAATAATATATTACTGTAGTTATAGCTAATAATAATAATAGGTTTTTTTTACAAAAAAATGTTCCCTTTTATTGGTCATAGCATGTTATACTATAGTCTTCCTCGATAAATAATCTATCAAATAAAACGCAGTTGTTCCTAGGATTAGCGCGTTCAACCAAACAAAAGAACATAGCGTTTTCTTTTGTTTCAAATGTATTTTATTTCTGTATTTGTGTCATACATTTTGTGTAATATAATAAAAAAAAATATGCCTTTTTACACATATTCAAAACTAGTAGTCAGACTATCTTACTACCCCTTTAAACAGAATCTCACCCTCGTGGAATAAATATTAATAAGGCATTTCTCTTTTCAGAACAAAGCTCTACCGGCTACGGTAAGTTAACCCTTTAGCTGTCAAAAATACAAAACAGCCCTAACACTTAGCTGCTGGCGAAAAATGGAATACAGAGAACGCGTGGTTTCCAGTAAAATACGTGTCTACGGCTCCATATCGTGAGTTAGCATGAGTCACTGTTTAATACGGAGGGTTAGGGCTGCCAAATATTTAATAGTATTACGCGCCCCCTATGAATTTAAAATGTCAAGTTCCTAGCGGGAAAACGAAACCTGTATGTGATTCCATGTCTCGTTGATCTGTACATCTGCTCACGGGTTAATTGGACTTACTCCTCTACAATTTGTTTATCATTTAACATTATCTGCCTAACTTAAGACTAAGAAGTAATTTAAAGCATAATTAATTTACTGAAAAGGATATAAATATAAGAAAATTCCTAGTAAAATTATGAAAATTTTATTAAGGAAAACACACATTGACAATACACGAGAGACACAAAGAGGTTTTCATGTCAGAAAGTTATTATTTATTGTGTTTATATTTGAACATTCTTTTGTATAATTTGTATAACAAAATTTAATCAGATTGTAACACGTACTCATCTAAGAATGAGTTTGTTATAAATTGTTTTTTTTATGTAATAGAAGGCAAACAGGCAGTACGCTCACCTGATGTTAAGTGATACCGCCGCCCATGGACACTCACACAGCCAGAAGGCTCGTAAGTGCGTTGCCGGCCTTTCAAGAATTGGTACGCTCTTTTCTTGAAGGACCTTAACTCGAATTGTATTCTAAGATAAAAATTATCACAATATCTCTGACCGACTTAAAAAACCCGAAGGATAATGAGTAATCAATTCGACATGTATTCTATGTTCTTAATTGACATTTGACAGTGTTGAGTATTGCACGTGCGCCCAAGTACTAAAGAATATAGCGTTATAAAAACAAGCACAGAAATTGTCAGCCCTGGATGGGGTCAGCGCCACCCTTAAATTAAAATACCTAAAACGTTGAGATACGTCAAGTTTATAAATGATCGGAAAGTTAATGGTTTTGCATGCTATTAACGAATATCAGTAATGGCTTTTGTAAACCATTTAAAATACCTTATATTTAAATTAATTAATTAACACGTTGAACGCCATGGGGGTCGCCGGTGACCTCAAGTTAAAGACATATTCAAACCGTTTTTTCTCGACGTCTGCCATACCCACTGTTGATTTTAAAGTACTATGTGACCGGCACGGCGCCGTAGAACAATACTTCCCATTGGGACAAATGTACCTAGGTAGTACGTTGAAAAAATCGAAAGATTTTAAAAAAGAAGCAAAAATAAAACTTCGTTCCAAAAATGTTGGATATTTAACTCAATTCAGTCTTTATTTTTTAAACAAAACTTAGCAGAAGGTATGGTGTGTTGTGTTGTGTACCAATATTACTGAAAAATAAAATTTATCTTTAGTAAAACTAGGAAATTGCAAAGTGTAAAAAAGTTCGGAAAATCCACAAGTGCACGCCTTACAACAACCCAACCCTTATAAATATTAATATTTAGCCTTAATTTTGTCAAATAATACAGTAAAACTTGATGAGAAAAGATGTCAGAAAGAAAAACAAGAACAAAACATGCATACAAGGTTCACAATTATGTCAACCTAAGCCCAAACCGTTTTACAGTCATTTTACGATGATTACGATTTTTTTTTAACCGCCCATTTTACGGTTCTCTGCAATGCCGAAGAATAGACACCTATTTGGTCACTTACATCTACAGACCCTTCGGATTTATTATGATCCAATATGATCTTCGGCTTCCGAATCTGTTTGCCTTTTTAATCTACCACAGCAAATTTGTCGAAAGCAAAAGCACGTCCCTCTTATCCTTCCATTTCAACACCGTTACTCCAGCTTCATTCTCCACAGCCATTATTTTACCTTTCTACAGTTCTGAATTCTAGAACAGCCTAACCCTCTTGTTTTTTCGCAAAGTGTCAATTAAATGGGTGTGTTTCTCCAATAACCTAGTTCTAAGCTTGTATACCAGTTGTCAGTTGCAAGTAAGTATGTATAACCTAACGTCTTTTTATTTTCGGTATTAGCATCTGTTCGCTATCTGATTCTGAGTGGCAATTTGTTTCTCAAAGGGTTTGTTGTAAAATAATATGCTAACGCGTTGATTTATAAATTCTAATTCCTCCATAGCTAAGCCAATACCTAAGGATCTCGTACATTATTAACGCAACCTAAGTTAAGTTCGTTATGTAGCGAAAACAAATTTAGTAGGAAACTAACAGAAAGAGCAAAGCAGAGGCAGTCGTCGCAAGCGCGAGCGCACTAACACTGTCGAAGTGAATAGCGGGTGGCCGGCGGGGTGGGCGGCACGGCGCAGGGTAACGGAAAATGTCTTTTCTGTATTTGTGCGCCATGGGGTGCACCGGTGACCTCAGTCATATATTTGGCTGTAACTATGTAACCCATGGGCAGAATTTAATAAAACTATTTTCTATACAAATATTATCATAATAAACAAATTACAGCAAAAAAGTTTTTTTACGATTTTTGTTTTTTTTATTGGCGTTTAACGTGTTAAACAATTGATGTTTTTATACTTCTAAAACATGTTATTTAGACCCTTCTTTAGATAAGCTAAAAGCTAGTTCGTTTTGTTAAAATATTCTAAAACCCTAAGCTTCCATATTCAAATTACAAACCAGATACCAAAGACAATCGTCACACGTCCACAGAGTATGTGTATAAGAAACAGCTATAGGTAGTATAATAGCATGACAAAATATAATTTTCAGGTTTACTTTGTTTGCAGACATAAATTACATCAAGTTAATGTATTATTTTATTTACAAAAGCTTGCAAACGCTCGACACAGATAGAGAAAATAAACAATTTTATGGCTAACGAAAGAAAAAAAAACAGATTCAAAAATTTTCAAACTGCAGGAAGCAACGGATGTCCAGTCCTAGCTCGTTAATTAGAATGCTCAATCTGAATATCGGTGAGTTTTGGCCAAAACTGAAGCCAAATCGGAAAAGCTATTAAATATACTCGTAGAGCCATGAATGTTTTTTTATTAACTCGTCAGTAGATAAACTACTCCTTATATGGAAACTGTATTTACAACAAATTCCCAAGCGAAATTGGAGAATTATCACTAAATAAATTCAAAGCCCTCGTTAATCGTAAATTAATCAATAAAGCTTTTTATAAATTTGACGAATATTTAAATGATCCTAATCCTTGGGATTGATTTGTTCCAGTTCGAAGAATTTGTGTGACTCAAAATAAATACAATTAATTTAACTTCTTTTCTGACGTTCATAAGTGTACTTGTTTACCTATATGAATAAAATTATTTTGAGTTTGACTTAATAATGTTAAATCGCGTTTAAATCAGGTATTTTCGTTCATGAAATGTGTCAGCTGTTTTATATATTTCCGTAAAGATATTTCCTCTTTCCCGTTAGAAGTGCAATAGATGTAAAGTATGATATATAGGGGCTGTTACTTGTTTGGCCACATGGCGCCTAATTGCGAGCATTCAAAGGCAGCCAAGCGTGCCACTGTGATTGATCACCGGCGTTAAACATGTGGAATCGTTTGTCACCAGTTCAATAAAACAATCATTAATTTTATTAAATTTGTTGCTGGACTGGTTACCATTTATAACAGATCTCTCGGGTGTGGATGAGTTAGGTTTATGTATTAATAAACGACTAGACTTTATATATTTAATTCTTGTACATAAGGTCCATCAGTACAAATAGAAAATATTATTAGGGCCATAACTATGTCGGAAGACAATCTGAAGAACTGGCTGCAGGTAACTAGTGTGCTATAAAAATTCGATAATAAAAAGATAAAATTATGTAAATGTTAGCGCTTTTATTATTTAATATAATTATATTAGTGAATTTTATTTCGGTTATAATTTTTGTTAAGAATTTATATACTGCAAGGTTTTGGTTGTTACTTACATTAGGCCAAAAAAACATAATTTTAATGAATGATGTCCATGCCAACAAAAAAGGACGGACCAAAAGAACTGGCAATACAGAATATTTGTAAAACTCTTGTAAAATTGAAATTAACGAAATTAACTCAGAGTATATTAAGCTATTTAGTAGATATAAATCATGGATCTAATCAAAAACTAATTACCAATGTTGTTATAATCTTTTAGGACTGGGCCTCAGATTTCTGTATCACGGAACACATGATCATTATCATTCTGTGCCTGACACACACCGTCGACTTTTTGGATCTAAGGCATGCCGATGTTTCCTTACGATGTTTCCCTTCATCGTTCAAGCAAATGTTAAATGTGCACATAGACAGATAGTACATTTCTGTACAGTCGGGGATCGAATCTACGACCCCAGGTATGACTTGCACGTTGAACAAGGCCAATCGAATGCTATAAAACTTTAAATATTTGGGTGTCAAATTTCAATAAGCGCATTTATCTTCAAAAATATGAATATAAGTTTCTTTGGTATCCTACTTACACCACTAGCGTAGTGACACATATTGCCTTGGCTTACAAAATTAAAAAAACTCCATTCCCGAAAGTGGTAGTAGTGTGGACTTTTGGTGCGTTGTAACCCCTAAAAGTATTAAATATTTATTTATTTATTTATTTAATTATAAGTAATCTTACAGCTAACATACATAATATTACAAATCAAACACTTATACAGTACAAAAAGCCAAAACAGATTACATAGATAAACAATATTATATAAGAAAAATGAAACAAATAAGCGCATCAATTGACAAAAATATATACAGAAAACTGAAATTTAATATTTAAAACAACAAATAAATAATACCAAATACAACCTATACAAAATTCGAGTCTTCCCGCCCCTTCAAATATTTTCTCACAAGTTCTTTGGTGAGGTGGAAAATATCAATATCCTCATAATTAGTGTCATAGTTAGATAAAACCCGAAACATTGGTGAATTATGCAGGTAATTCGAGTTCGTACGAGGCACATGGAACAATTTTGTGTGTCTTGTCGCATATGGAGAAGGAATTTTAAAAGAAATTAACGACAGCAAATAGGGGCTATCGATCCGCCCATTAATAATAGCATGTAAAAAAAGCAGCATAATTATGTCTGCTGGATACTAGATATACGCAGGTAATATAATAACAATGGTGCACAGTGATTGAACAACCTGGAACAACGTATAGCGCATACCAATACGTGTGTCGCATTTGAAATGTCTCGTAGCCTTGGTTGGTAGGGTTGTGACTTTTAAATTTTCATTTCGAGACTGTTTTAGATCTAGGAAAATTTAAAAAAAAGGTTATCAGGATGTTGACCGTATTCGAAATATGAAATAAATACAGTTTGTTTAATAGTCTCCTGCTTTGAACAACTTGTTTGATTATTTTTGTTGAATTTTTTTTTTTTTTTTCATTTGATGAATTTTGTTTGATATTAGGGGTGATCATGCTTTATCATCAAATTCTTTAGCTTTATATTAGTAAAAAGTAGGGCAATCAAAGCAATGCTAGGGACTTATTAAACTAGCTGTGCCCTGTGGTTTAACCCATTATTTAAATTACATCGTGTTGTTATAATACCTTATCGTAGATATATGGACTATTCAATACAGAAAATCAGTTTAAATCTATCAACAAATAATCAAACTCTTCTTTATAATATTAGTAAAAAATGTAGATATCAAACTTTTCTGAATTTATATATTTTTATATCAACATAATACTCGAATTAATGTAATGAAAGCTAACTTTATATTATGACGATTAAATAAAGTGCAATAAAAGATTTTTCATTAATTATTTCGTTAGAGGTTTTTAATGTTTAAATAAACCACAGAGCCGGTCGAATCATTAACATTTAGTTTTGTTTTACGAATATTTTATTATATGTTCAGCCCTAAGTAACACTCAGGAGGTTTTAGTCTGTGGACATGACAGGATATTGAGATCATGACTTACCGTCTAATTTACAAAATAACTTTGAACATATAATAATACATTCAAAAACAATCAAATTACCTAAAACATATTAATTAACTAATAATAAAATAATAGAAAGCCCGTTTAATTTCCAACCATGACAAATAAATAATAATATACAGCTTTGATTTTAGAAACATGTATCCTATATATTATAGGATAACAAGATCCTAGCTACTTTCAGTATCGTCGTTCGGAACCCTTTCACAGGGTATGGCCTCCTTCAGCCTTTTCCAACTGACTCTATCTATTGCTTTCTTTCTCCATTCGTTTTCTTCTATCCACCTTTCTTTTATTTAAAGGTAATAAAAATAAATGTGACACCAATTTCAACTTAACACCTATCGATGTAGTATTTTTCTAGAAGTCTGAGAAAAATATTTGTAACAAAAATCCCCTTATGTTAACTAGTTTAAATATTTTAACCTCAAATAGGCATTCAGTGAGTCCACAATATTTCAGTCAAATTAATATTAAACGTGACATAACATTAATAAACTAATTTAGGTTTATATGTAGTTTTCATTGGTGTTTTATCCAGGTGAATAAAAATAAGAACGAAATTTTTAGAAGTAGCATTTAAAAAATCTTTTTGTATTTCACAATTAAGTTAAATTCCACTCTTTAAAATTTACGAAACTTTTTTGTAGATCTCAGTTTTTCTCATTGTAAAGAAATCCGTGATGTTGTCTTAATAGAACATATAGGATTTTTATTATCGGACGTCTGGGAGAAAACTTTACTTTGAAACTTAGTTAACTCCTTATTTACTTCTACGGATACGAGAGAAGCTTGGTTTATTATACACTAAGCATCAATAAAATCCAAACACGACAAATGTCGAAGAGGATAAAATATTTCTAAGTTCTAATTGTTTATTTATTTAATATACAATATAAGCAAGAAAAACGGACAAATCCTATCACAGAATGTATGAATACCTTTAGACGGAAAGAGACATAGAGGAAGACAGGCTAAAAGATGGGAGGATGACGTTAAGAAAATAGCGGGTTCAACATGGACTCGCACTGCAAATATGAGAAAAGACTGGAGAGCTTTAGAGGAGGTCTTTGTCGGAAGACAAGTTGTAACCGAACTACCGTTTGCAGATAATCAATAGATATTAAAATTGTTAGTATATTAGTTAAACTAATTAATATTTTTTTATTTTATTTTTTATTTAATTATAATTAATCTTACAGCTAACATACATACTATTATAAAACAAACACTTAGACAGTACAGAAAGCCAAAACAGATTACATAATATATAAACAATATATATATGAAACATTAAACAAGTAAGTACTTTAATAGAAGAAAATATATTTACAAAAAAACTAAAGAAAACGGAAAGTTAACATTTGAAACAACTAAAACTTAACATTTCAAAACACTGCTTCAACAAAATAAAAGTCTGCGCGACTCTTCAAATACTGTCTCACATTATCTTTAGTGGGGTGGAAAATATCAATATCCTCATTGTTCATTGACGTAAAGTCTTACGTCTCGCATTACGTCTTTGCAAAATCCTAATCCAAGACAAGCGTCTTAACCTGTAGTTTGCATAGTTGTTAATAGCTTTTAAGTCTCAAAAGTTCTTTATTTAGCAACAGCGGAATATAAAGCAGCGAAACAGGTCAGGTTTATAATTTAAAATTCAGATTAAACTTTTTTTTTAATATAGCAGTTAAAAGATAAAAATGTTATTCTATGTTTGTAGAAAAAGCGACACTGACAATAGACAAAACTAAAATGTAGACTATAGCTAGTAGGTAGTGACGGTGTGCGCGCGCAACGTAAAAATTTACTCATCATTTTTCCCTAACGCGCCCAAAGAAGTATAACTTCAAAAATTACGTACTGTTTCGTTCTTATTGACGAAAAGTATACTTCTACACTCTATTGTCAGTTTAAACATGGATTCCTTTTAAACTTGGATACGTTTCGCTATGACTCAGCTATTCAACTTTATTTGCTCAAGAATTTCCTCGTAAGATACCGAGGCGTGGATTAGGTAAATAGCTGAAAATGGAAGTTCCATTTTTGCGAACGTTTTTAAAAACTTTCGAGGAACTTTTCAAGGGTCAACGCTAGTACGATTTCAATATATTAACTTTATATGTTGTAATATACATATTACGCTTATATAACGCCACTTTCAGGAGGCATAACATATTAAAATTATATTAGAAAAGAAAATATCCAATAGCTCATATCAGTTTTGTGTGTTTCGTAACAATTCCTTAATGGGCAAGTTGGTGGTAAATTTTTAGGTCTAATGAATGGCGTTTCTTCACGTTTTCCTTCACCGTACGTGTTAAGTGTCCGCATATAAAGAAAACTACATTGATGCGCATGACTCAGAGGATTGCGAGGCGCACTCTAAAGACACTCCAGGGCAAAACTGACTTAATATAAAGGCAGTATAAATATATATAAAGGAAGTATATACGAAGAATAGTTTTTTTGGAATACTATTGTAAGGGCTAGTTCATCTAGTTCTTAGGGTAATTCACTATAATTCACTTCACTGACTTTACATAAACTGTATAACTTCAAACATGAGCAAAGGAATTGCCAGTACGCATGTGTCACAATCTCTTTTATAATCTATTCCCTACATCAACTCGACCATCCCACTTCGGGGAGATGTTCGAATCAATTCTTAACAATTCGTAAACAACCGAACGATTCAAATGAACTACTATTGCACATGCGCACTTGTAGCAAGATTCTTAAGAATATGGTTCATGAAAAATGTTTAGAATTTTATTAAATATTAAAAGCTAACACTATATCCACGTTAAAGAAGCCAAGCACACTAGTCTACCCACATGTCATAGAATTTGACATAAGTATTTTCGGCGGCTGATCATCCACTTGTCTATTAGATTTAGAAATGCTCATGAAACATACAGAAATCTGAGGCCCAGACCTAAAACGGAGTGTGGGTGTGTATTTGTGTGCGTGTGTGTATGTGTACACAAGCGTGATTTAGTGACGTTCTGATAGTGATAAAAAAAATCTCGTATATAATTTGTGATTTGGTTTGGTTTTGGTAGTTTTGAATAGGTTCAAATACCTACGCCGCCACTTCACTGCCAATTCAAACTAAATAGTTTTAATTTGTTCCAGAAACCACATATTGGGAAAAGTTTTTGTATGTTTGTTAGCATTCGTTATGTAAATGGATTTAGAAATGTAGTTGTTGTAATGTTAGTACAAAAGGGGCGATCCCCTATAACGCAGTAGACCCGGACCGCGTTATAATTAATCGCGTTGTAGGAGTGTTCTTGTAAAACAGGTTTTTTTAACATTAATAAACTAGGAACACGAATTTAATAAAAAAAAATAGTTTATTTTATAACAACACAATTTAAACAGGGGCAAAGGTACGCAAAACTAATTATGAACTTGACGAATCATTATAAATTTTATACCAAATATAACTTGAGAAATCCGCGTTATATGGAGGACGCAAATCGCGTTAGACTAAAACGCGTTATAGGAGGGATTACTTTACTACTTTTTAATGAATAGTATGTGATGAAATTTTAAATAAAATTCAATAATATAATAATTGTATAGCCAAAAGCATTGCATTCCATGAAACAAATCTTAAAAGGCCGGCATCGCATCTGCAAGCCCTCTGGTAATGCCAGTGTCTATCTATCACTTAACACGAGATGAGCCTCCTGCCCGATTGCCCATGTAATACAAAAAAATACCCTTGGGTTTCATTTCTATTTTATTGCAATGAAGAATGCTCTCACATTCTCCGCATTTATCATAAAAAATAATTAACCGTGAGAAAAAGTATTTGGCGTCAATTAGCGTCTGAGTTATGGAATTTGAAACATGCGCGCGAGTTTCCTACTGCACTCGCGTGACGTCATTCGACTTGCGTAGTGCTGTAAGGAGACGGTAAATCTTCCCCACCTTAGCCTTTATAAAATTCTTAGGCCCCTTTAGTAACATGCATAATTTTTAACATTAAAATTTGTATTGTTCACTTAAAAAACTTAAATCATAGGTTTCGGAAGAAATCACTAGGAAATCGTTGACGTAACACAGTAATTAAATTTTCAAAACATATAACCCGCCTTAATTATCATTATTAAACCGTAATAATCAAATTGCCCACCTGTGGGGCATGGGCCCTGCTTTGGGAAACTGTTGTAAATAGTTTGAATATCGAATTCAAATATAGTCATTCAAAAACCACTTCCTCTTGTGCACCGGAAAATATGTTTTCGCTGGCAATCGAGTGATTTGAACCGCATTTATAGTCCCACCAACTTATCTGTGAACTGAGTGGTAACGCCACCGTCGCTTTAGTGCTAATTAATAAAAGTTACCCATGATTGCGTATGTCAGATAAGAAACTAGGTAAACATATAAACATAATTTTATTGTTTTAAACAATGCCTAACATTGTTTTATAATAATACAATGGTAATATAAGTACTAAATAGTCTTCAAAATTAAGAAAATTAATATAGGTAGATACATACATTAGCTTTTTCTCTGGCATTCAATTGGTATAATGTAGGTACCCCACTTACAAACTAAATGTTTAGCAAAGTAGGGAAATGAAATTTAATAACTTGCAAATAAACTTCTTCTTGCCCTTTTCCCACTCTAGGACGTTACAAAGAATGGACGGAAGCTACAAAGACGAAGCCACGGTAAACGCTAGTATATTGTGGTCCAGCCTCATTAGCGACAATTACAGTTAGAGTTAGCAAAAAGCTGGAATTTTATCTTTTTGGATTAACAAGTGTCCATATAAGGTTTTATACGGTACCGTCATGTTCTTAATTACCGTTTTTTTAATAAAATGTAGAGTCTCTGCTTTTTACTATTACTTTCCGCCTTCTTGACAATTTAAAGGTTTTTCTCCCAGTCGTGTTTTGCTTTGGTGACAGTTATATTGAGTGCCGCCAACTTTTGAAACGGCAAAAATTTAACTACCCTCAAATTTTTGAATTGTTATGTATCCCGCAGGAAGTATAATTTTATTAACTTGTATTTTATAAAACTACTAAATACTCTAATTAATAAATTTTATAATTAAAAATGTAATTATTAAAATCAAATAAATAACGTGACCAATCTCCTTAATATTTAAACACTACAAAGGTATTGGCAACACTGATGTTATGGTGACATCCCAATATACGTTATTGCTTAATTCTGACTTATGTCACTTGACTTGATCTCTTATAATCTCTCTGATCTGAAACCTTCATATTTACATACGAGTTATAAAGTTGTATAGCATTTTGTAACTTATTAATCTAGATACTTAATATTTTCAATGTAAAGAAATATGTTGGAAATACAAGTTGTACCATAACGCCAGATATTCAGAGAACTGTAAAACCAGCTTATAACAGTACTACGACCGTCTAAAAAAAATATCGTAAAAGAATATGCATTAAAAGTTATAAGAATTAAAGCAAATTTAAAACACTTGTAAACATTATTTACTGAAATGCGTGAATTTTGCATGAAATGCGCATGTCTGAAAGCCTTAATAAATCATAATACTCGAACATTTATTTACACTAATACATTTGTTCAAGCCTCAAGGCAAATAAAATACAGTATTTAATGTAACAAACACTTATGGGCAAACATAACAAACACGGAGAGTTAATAGATTTAAACCATAAAAATAAATTACAAACCTATAGGAAAATTGATTTCAAAGAGCGTTTGAATGAGTTTATCAGAATGCCCAATCTGGATATCGGTGAGTTTTCTAAAAAAAAACGCCAAACGCGTCTTCCGATAAGAGAGACTAACACTATTACAACAATATCACACATACAGGTTAGATAGATAGGATACAGGATAGTTAATATATGTAATTAAATATATAACAAATAACCTCTTTATTGAAATGGGTTTACAATTATAAATTCACCTTAGGGCCGTTCCAGTATTACGTAAGCAGTATATTTGGGGTCTTTGATTTTCTTATTTGGTGATTCTTTCAACAGTAATTATATACTTTTTTACACATATTACGCACACATTTTCTATGCTTGAAAACGAAGAGGATGCATTATAGAGGATTCCTACAAAACATGAATACGTTTATGTACTATTATCTTTGAGAGATTTGCTTACTTTTGCTGACAAAAAAGGGGGGAGGGGGATAAAGTGCAATAAATCTGCTTACCTACGTAATACTTGAACGGCTCCTTCCACAAAGCAATTACTTGGCAATTTATATTCTCTAAATTGCATCCATAGTGTTCATGCTTACAAAAAAATGTCATACGTAAGGGAAAACTAACCCCGAGTACGAATTACAAGTTGCTAACGAGTCTTATTGACCTCATAAAAGTAATTAAAGTTCAAGAAAGGTTCCCACCTCACGATTCCCATGCAACAGAGCGCAACCTTCCCGGCGACGATATAAATATTTAACAGATACTATGAACGGATAAAGCATATGAACTTGAATGACTTCGATTATGTCAGCGACAACAGTATTCTAAAAGCGATAAATATAAATAAATAAAAAAAATGGAATTCCAAATCGATTCAATTTTATCGAAGCAAACTGAGTGAAAAAGTGCGATAAATTTTTAAATATTTTTAATCTAGACCGAAAATGTTTATATAGATTTCTTTATCCAAAAGGGATTTTTAAACTTTCAAGTTGTATAAGCTTTTAATTGTATGGAGATTTCTCTTTTTTATCACATTGTCATGTCTTATATATTAAACTAATTAAATGTCTATATATAGCAGGGTTGGCCTAGTGGCTTCAGCGTGCGACTTTCATTCCTGAGATCGTAGGTTCAGGCACCAACACCAATGTAGTTTTTGTCTATGTGCGGATTTTACACTCGCTCGTACGGTGAAGGAAAGTATCGTGAGGAAACCTGAATATCTTAGACCCGAAACAATAGTGTTTTTTATATCAGGCACCTACTGATCTAGGTGATCATTTGTTTTTTTCTTGTCTATAGAAAATAATCAATGACATCGAAAGAGATAACGAAATCTTAGGGGCAGACCTTAAAAAGGTTGTAGCGCCGTTGTTTTTTTCTATGCATATATAGGTATGCAGAGATATATTTATATGATCCAGGAGCAATACAGTTTTGTTCTGTCTTTGTTATTAAGTTATTCGTTTATGGTCTTCATATCAATTAAAACTTGTTTTTGGACAGGTGTACGTCTATAATTAAATTACGTTTTATGAACATTATGTATATTACACCTGCGTATGTTTTAACTTAACTGCGTAACTTCAATGTTATCTAGACTATCAATAATTAATAATATTAATCATTTATTCTCACCAGACATAAAACTACATTAAAAAGGGTCAAATTGCGTTGCGTTGTTTTCTATACATTAGATTTAGATAGATTAGATAACTATTTTATGATAACCAATCACGTTTTTCACAGATTTTCAGCGTTGTTGATTTGTTGTATTTGTCATTAAAATATTGGAAAATTTACGAAATTCAAATACAAATATTCATGAGTTTCGTAACTGTCAAACATTTAATGTTCATTCAGTACATATATGATATACGCTAAACTCTCTCCTCAGATTAAAGAATGTATTTAAACAAAGGTTTCCAATCGACAACATACATCCACTTTATCGGATAATGTCGTATTGTAGATTTAAAAAATGTAGTGTCTGTGATTGACATACATATTGGTAGTCAAATATTTATGCGTGGGTTCAGAAATTTATTTTGTATAAACGTTGAAAAAACTGATAAATTGGAACACTTCTTTATATTGCAAAAGTAGATAACGAAAAGAGTTGTCAGTAACGAAATATCAACAAATTTATAAGGGTAAATAAAATAAATTTACGGTACAAATTGCCTAATGTTGCGACAATACACAATGTCGCAAAGGGTCCGGAATCAGTAGCGGGACTAATCAGCCGAAATCCTTTTATATTTGCTACATTTGTTCGTTTATAAATTTGGTTTTAAAACGTCTATCTGCCTTTTAAACATTAAAAATTGCGTAATTCAACTAATTTATACCAATATAATATTTTTTTAGCAAAATGCAGGAAAATAAATTTTAAGATTATAAAAATACAGTTTATCGGATCAAAACTCGATTAAGATCTATCTAAGAATAATGTTAACCGTAATAAACTTTAAAATTTTGATAATTAATTGTATGAATATGGTAAATAATTTTTATACCCTCTCGTCGTAGAATCGACGTAGGCGATTGAAGAAAAGGTCGTAATAATTCTTAAAAAGCCGTCAACATTCACGAGCCTTCTGCTAGAAGCTGATTATGGGCGGAGATATCTTAACATAATTTAGAGCCTGCCGCATATTTGACACACACACACACTTCTATAAAACTACTAAGTACCAAGTAGGTACATAGTAATAAATGATAAAATCAATGGGAGGAATTTAATAAATTTTCGTGTCTACACAAGCATTAAGTCGTCAAATAAACACGGAAGAAAGTTCGGAACGAGAAAGTAAAATTGCATGTTGCGTCACAGGAATATAAAATGGAATTCGGGAGTCAACAGAATTCCTTGCACTCTCCCTGTCTGCATACAAACTCTACTTGAATACAAATGTTCAAATAAATACCATTGTCGCAACTCACACTTAATTCCATAGGGTTGTCGCTTACTAGATTTAAAGCGATTAAATATCAGCACAGAATACTATTCACAATATTACTTTAGCAATATCAATTGTCAGTTCGTTGGTCCTCTCTTACTATATCGAGCCAAGTCATAAGGCATAGAGCACGTAATTTTTTAAATAGTTATATCCATAATAAATTTAACATACATCTGCATGCGAGATACGATAGGTGTATAAAATGTCTCATACAAAATTTTATGATGCGTCAAAGTCATTTCTATGTATATTGTTTATAATCATGACATGTCATCAGCCTCTTCCAAAGTAAACAATTATGTAAATAAAATATTATTTATATTTACTAGAGTTTTTCGAAATACCTATTATTTATTTTATAAATGTGAAGGGTATATTTTAACTGGGCCGATCGCCACATTTGATTCACTTGTTTCTTGTTTCGCTTGGGTTATGCTAGACACATGTTGTATTTATCGACTAACTGTAACCATATTTACCTTATTGTCTGCCATGCCAAAGTCTATAAACTAATGCAGAATCATGGTAAATACTGCATTTTAAATAGTAGGAGAATTATACCTTTAGAACATATTTCCACACAGTAGCAGCCCTGAATTTCATAGTTACCGAGACAATTTAACTACGATGCAGTTACCACTGAATAATTTATTAAATGACGAACCACTAACTATTTGCAAATGACAGAGATAAAAACGCTTTTAAAATAATTATAAAACTATATTAAGCTTTAGTAAAATAGATATGATTTTCGACTCCATTTAATTTACGCACATTTATTACATTATTTGCTTGACGTTCTGAATGCTTTACAGCAGTCATGGTCGAAAGAGACATGAAATAGTGGTTGGAATTTAGTCGTGATAAACTATTGACAATCCCAGCCTTATACAGATAGTATATTTACGTATGTACCTTTCGAATTACGTTTAATGTCGATTGTGACGCTGTTTTGTAGTAATTTCTCTTATTTTATATTTCATCTGTCAAATTAGTTTTACTGACGAAGAGACGGTTCCTAAGTAAAATAAGACAATAAAAAAAAAGAAAAAAAAATACGTTAGCGTTCAACAATTTATGCGGAACTTGTTGAATATATTAGATAATATAATCTGGTTAACACGAATACCAGAACAGACTTCTCTGGCCTCTCCTGTTGTCAAAACATGTTACTGTATATATTTAATTAATTATAAAATAACTAAATAATTGTACAGAAAAGTTCATGAAAAGTAATGCTATTAGGTATAATTAGTTCAGTGCCATTACGGTTACGAAATAGGTCAGTATTTAATTTTAATTAAAGGCATAAATTTCTAAAGTGAATCTGAAAATAATTAATTTATTACGAAAAAATTGCTTTCATAAGATTAATACGGTTATTATTTATTTTTGTTAATTTGTTTACAATTTTCGATGTAGGTTTACGGATCAACGTTTATTTTGTATAACACACAAAAATTACTTACAATATTTTAAACCTTATGTAGGTAATAATAATAATAATAGATTAATAGAAAACTAAAGCAAATTTAAAAAGTTTGGTCCCTTTAATGGTGGCAGCATTCCTCGCTGTATATTTTTTATATTAATATATAAATTCCTTTATTTAAAACATCTAAGCGAATACATGAGTCAATTGTACTTTGGTGCTTCTAAAAATAGGCTATGTCACCCTTACAATTTAATTGCTAACATTAATGAAAATATACAGTGTATTACGCTCTTAATGGGGTTTAAGTTATTTTTTAACTGTTTGCTTGTGTTAAATTGTTCCTTGCTAGTTTAATTTTTTTATGTTCTAATACAACTGATGTATTTGTGTAAAAATTTTTAACGTCATATTTTTTTGTATGTTTTAAGCATTAATGTTGTCTTGCAGTTATAAAAAAAAAATAGTTTCATTCTACTTTGATTGCGATGCGATCCAAAATTAAGACCGTGGGGCATGTTAACTTTTGCGTAACGTAACTGACGTTTATTGATATTCTCTTAATCGTCTATAATAACAATATAAATAAACTTATTAACATATAAATAACGCCTAACGTTTTTAAACACAAAAGGTTTAGTTTAAACCTAGTGTAGAGAATATGTTTAAGTATTAAGTGCCAGTGCGGTATCTCGGCCACACGAACATAGTGTCTAATCATTATAAAATACTAAGACTGTTGATGAACATTACCTTAGTTTAAGCTATTTATTAGTATTGTAGAAAATTAAGCCAACATAATATTACTTAATAGCCATAATTATTGTATAGGCTAGATTGTAATTCATGTAAAGTCGCACTCTTTTTGGTGAACTTTATAATTATAAAAAAAATCGTATATTATTACTATAACCCCATGATTAATAAATCAAGACAATACTGACAGTTCCGATTAAGTTTTATAAATTGTTATCATACTGTATTTCCTCCTATCTAAAAGTTTTCCTTGCAAATTTCCAAGCGTTGACAGGCAGAAACTCTTGACACGGTTAACTTGCGGTGCGAAGATCCCACTTCACCGTCTCCCTGACTGGCAAGTTGGGACCGAATATTTTTATATGAATATTAGATAATAAATAAAGTTATATATGGTGTCGTCCGGCTACAGAAATCTAGGTAGATCTATTGTTGAAGTGAAACTTCTTAAGGCGAATGAGGGTAAAATTTTTACGGATGAAACGCAATAAGAATAATATTAGCGTAACGAAGATGTGCAGCGTTTTTGCAAAGAAAAGGGAGAGAGCTATTGAGACCGAATGAGAGAGAGTGAACGTCGCATCAAGCACAGTACCATGAAGCGTGGAATAAGTGATACCTATATTCATTTACATTATAATTTATAAACATATTTTATTTTATTTTTATTAGGTGAGCCTCCTGCCCGTTTGCCCCCTGATCTATAAAAAAAATGATTTTAATTGTTTTCATACTTCTGTCCATGTAGAATAAATGTTTTGTTTGTAATAAAATGTAAGGAATGTATTATAATCTTACACAATATAATTTGATTGAAATATAAATTAAAATGGTTTTTATTATTTTTATCATAATACCAGATTTATGAGGTTATAAATCCGGTGAAAATAATTGGAATTTATAAAAAGTTCACCCTCGTCACCTGCCAGTTCCCGTCAAACAATAATGGGATATTTCACAACCCACTGGATAAACATGTTGCTAAGTTTTTTAAATGGTTTTATAAGACACGGTGTCGATAAATTATTTTTTATTTAACAGGCCTATTATACAAATTAATATCGATTTATTTTGTTTAGTTTTATTTTTTAATCTATGAATAATAAATACCTTTTATCAAATAGATAGGTTTCGGTTTAAATTTGAT
The DNA here is from genome assembly GCA_963693345.1 of Pieris melete. NCBI lineage: Eukaryota > Metazoa > Arthropoda > Insecta > Lepidoptera > Pieridae > Pieris > Pieris melete. Next base: position 1,215,150 of record CAVNZK010000043.1, on the reverse strand, counting down.
CAATAATTTATGCTTGTATGTATAAAACTCACTTCGGTTCAAAGATACTTAAAGTCTCATATAATTACATTCACTAGCGAGAAAATTTAGTGTAGGTACGTACATATTATGAAATTATTTGAAAGTAAGCTATATAAAATAAAAATATTAGTTGCTAATAATTGTACGTACAATATTTTTTACAAAAGTGCGGGTAGGTCGCACCGATATTACAACAGACATTATGTGACTAATGAATAGTAATAATGTCTTAGACGCTCATTAATAAATGCTAGAAGGGCCTTTTTCTAAATACATATTTATTCCATTATATTGAACTTTTGCGATTCTTGTTATTTTGTAGGTATTCTGTTATTATATTATACGTAGATACTTTTTAAAGTTTTTTAAATTTGTAAAAAGGTTTTATTTCTTTTAAACTGGATGGCAATGTATTAAATATTTGTGCGCCTGGATACATAATATTAAGTTTCACTTTTTAAATTTCTCTTTGTCATCAGTTGAATTAGTTAAGCTATCTCGAGGCATCGCATGGCTAATAAGCAGGTTCAGGGGTCAAAAGGGGACAGTTTAGAACTAACATTGAAAATAAAATTTGCTCTGTCAACACTAAATCGACAAATTAAGTGGTGGCTGTGGTTTTAAAATGTGACTCTAATATCTAAGGTTGTAAGTTCGATGCCGGCTGTGCACCAATGGTCTTTGTAAGTGTTCATTTAATTCGCTCGTACTGTAGAGGAAAAAATCGTGAGGAAAGCGGCATAAGACCAATATGAGATAGGCACAGAACGCTCATAACCTCTATTAAGAAACATAAATGATGACGAAATAACTACAGAAATCTGAGGCCCATACCTTAAAGATTGTAGCGCCAATCATTCTCACTCGGTCGTTCGGTAAAGCAATTTATTAAAATGTTATCCGAAGCAATAGGAGAATCTATCTTTCTTTTGTTTTAATATATTGTTCCACATACATAAAATTATTATCTTCACCTAAGAAAACGTCGAAAAGACCTTACATATGAGAAGAAAACTTAAATGTTCTATGTACTCGAAGCTAATAAAACTTGCGGCAAAGCTTCCACATTTTATGCAAGTTTGTAACAGAGTTCCTGTAATTGTTCATAAAGTTATAGTTGAGATACACAGTCTGTCTCATAGGTCCGGAGATAGAATATGGCCGCACAGTGGTATTTACACGCGCGTGATTCCGAAACGCTAACGAAAATGTAACCTTTTAGTGTACGAGTTTCATATTCTTAAATGAATATCTATGCAAAAGAGCTTTGATAATGTTTAAAAGGAAACTCTTAATCTGAATAACATTTACAACTTTATAATAATACACATTTACTGCATAGTTAAAATGCCAAACATCAAGTAAAAATGCTGAACATTGAGTACAGATCATACGGCTCTCTTGCCTCCGTCAATATTCTATCCTATTTGTAGCCAACAGGCATCGCTAGGGACCATGGCAAGCGGCCGGCCGGGGTGTTTTTGATCCCTTGAAGGATGGGACGGTGTTGTATAGTATCCTACTTGTGTGGACACGTTAGCCCCGTCTCAGTAGGAATTTAATAAACGGTTAAAATATCAGAGTCTTTCCTCCAATTTTGATTTGGTTTCCTTTGGAGTAGAGACTTGTGGCTTTCAACTGAATAGGCACTAATCAAAGATTTACGTTGGCGCCTGATAGATAGTCCCAGTGACCCCAGAGCAGGTGCCATCCTCGCTTACGATTCAGTATCGAAATATAGCTGTAAAATGATGCCGTTTTAGTTTTTTATTTATCCATTTTTAGTTATTTTAATTAAATATTTTATTAGATGATCTTCCTAATACATATGCAGACTGGTCTTTGTTATGTTTTTCAGTGTTCCTAGTTTTATTCCATAAGTTGATTTGGAGCGACCGGCTTATGTTAATATCTAATTTCTGCATTATTCAGTTTAATTAACATACTACCATGCCACAACTTCCATTTAAAATCCTAATTCAGATTTATATCGGTTGTTTAAAAATTAGTTGCGTCTTTCACCACAACTTCGCGCGATTAAAATCCGCGCATTAGCAGTGCGGTCTCACCGTTATGTGAAAACATTCTCCTGGCAAGCCGCTTATGCCTCGAAATTTGCACAAACTTGAAAATTTAATGAACAAGTATTTTCTCGACGGAACAAATTATTTTTCTCATTAACTCTGTATGCAAGTTCTTATTATTTGTGAAATGTTTTTATTGATCGGATGTTATTTGTTGGTCTAGACCGGAACTGTTTTAACGTTGTTGTTTTTAATTTTTAACTCAATTTTAAAGCTCAAAATAATGTTAAAGATGGTAAAATTATTGGGTGGGCCAGCCGGCAATCGAATTTACAGTTAAACTAACTTACTAGTGTCTCGTATCACCTCAGCGTCCGCGTTCCACAAATAAGCGTTTTTAAAGGCAGTTTTTGCCGCGCACCACCACTATGTGGAACCAGCTACCCACTGAAGTATTTCCGAACCTATGGTCCTTCAAAAAATAGAGTATTTAAATAATAGTATATACTTCCTTTTTAACTAAAGCTCCTACGAACGTGACCAAAAACATTACTCACCTCTTATCAAATCGCTCACGTAAGCATTTACCATGGTATTTTGTAATTAAAAAACCGGTTAAGTTCACTGATTTCCAAATCCATTGTTGCCGGTTCAAGGACATAACGCAGGTTGATGCCAAGGTTATTTTTAATGTAACAATTTAAATATTATTTATTTTTCACCAGAATTATAGTATCATTATTTTTAACGTAAGTCAGACTTCGGCTGAGTCTTGTGTGTGAATGTATCTTGCTATATGCCCATCGCCACTTCTGTTTTAGGGCATAATGTAAAGCATCTATCACTTTTGTTCTTCGTCTTATTTTTTCTTATTTTTGTATTGTAAGTCCTCGTTTGGTAGCCGTATGTGAGAGGTGTGAGTGAGAGGAGAGAGGAGTAGGTAAGAAACAAGTCAAAAATACTTTTTTAACGGATTTGAAGTTATGTTTTATTATAAATTTACAATTATAATATATCGATCGATACCAACTCCGGGGAAATAAATACAGATAACACAACTTTTTCTACAGCTGTGATACTTGTTGACATTCAACACCTTTTGTCTTCAGTCACCGTGACCACGCACGCTGTAAAGCACGCGAAACGTCGGTTAAATTTAAAATTATGTAAAATAATTGTAAAAACATAACTTCAAATCCGTAAAAAAAAAAATCGTTTTTCTATGTCTAAAAGTTATGTCAATAAAAGACAACACTAAGAAACAAGTGTCCAAGACAATTTTCTTGAGGGGAATAGGAAATTGACCTTTTAAAATTTCAACCGTTCTTAGTCGTACAATATTAAACAAAATAACAATTAAATCGGTCCAATAAACGTGTAAAACGTACCCATAGTACATGCATAACAATTAACGATTTTATGCTAATAGAGCCGGATTCGAATGCACGATTTACTACTTAAACTATTCGTTCAGCTTATCTACAAAATACCGTTATTGTTCAAGCAATTTGTTTAAAAGAAATGGTTACTAAAAAAGCTTCGATAAAAAACTTAACAATTTCTTTGGCGATCTCATTTTGAAGAGATCGCCAAAGATCGTTGATCTTACTAAAAAAGCCAAAAATACTTTTTGCTAATCTACCATGCCTTAATATAAAACAAAGTCAAGTTTAATCGAACACTCATTACTTGAGAACGACTGGACAAAAAATATATTAAAACATTATATACAGATAAAACAAAAATAGTTTGTGTTTGCTAACTTTCAAACATTTAATGTTCACGGTACGGTAAATCTCGTAAAATAATTGAACGTATAAAGGTTTTGAATCGACAAGATATATCCACAATATTCGGATAGTGGCATATTTTAGATTTTTAAAATGAAAAGTTAGTAATGTAAAAGTATTGACATGTATATTGGTTGTTCAATATTTATGCGTGCGTTCAGAAATGTATTTTCTGTAAACTAAAAATATATCAAGATACTTAAATATACAAACAAATCAAAGTATACGGTTAACTTGGGTATTGCAATTTTGTGATAGTAGTGAACTTAATATTTATTTTGTATTACTACTTCCATAAAATCATAAAGTATGTTCATCTAATCTGTAACACATTGGTCTAAATACTGTCTTTAATACTGAAAAAATCCAAAAGATACGTGGTGGTCGTTATTTAGAAGACAGATCATGTTAAGTGCAACACTGGCGGCTACTAAAAGCCTGTAATAATTTTAAATTTGGAATCGATAACCGGTCTCTATATTATTAAGCGATCGTTGAAATTTCACAACTACTGGTTGTCGACATATCAAAAAGGTTTTAATACATTTATGAAGTAGTTTCCATATAAAGATATGAAACGGTTGGTCTATTATTAAGTTGAAAAACCAGCTTTGTAACTGTAAACACATTAAGATAAACGCAAGCTTAGCGAGCCGATGTAATTAAATGCCTATAAATTGGATATATTGTAACTTTTTTGAGAACGTAATCTTCTATGTTATGAGACAATTTAATATATGGAGTATTTTAGTTTTAATTTACCATAGATTACCCAGTTGCGTAAAAAAAAAATGTATAGTTTTATTTTTTATGTTTCTACAGCAAATTTTGTTTTACAGTATTTTTAAAACTGACAAATTAAAGTAGTAAAAATATTTTCATATATGGAATCGAGTAGGTATATTAAATTCAACACATTTATGTTTAATGTTTCACAATTCAATAAAAGATCCATAAAATTGCCTAAGTATTTAGAAGATTTATTTTAAATCAAAGAAACGAATAACAGAAATAGACACAGAAATTATATTGCTAGAAAATCTGTCTAGAAGGCACTCCAGACTTATTTTCCCCCTCTCGCGTTGCTAATCATGGTAGCTCTTCCCATTTCTCCTGTTCGCAAATTCCTACAAAGATTTCAGATACAATTTTCTTTTCTCGCATGGTAGGCGTAAAAACTTGCTTACAAAACATGTTCTAATCAAGTATGTTTAACAATTATTAAAATTGGTTTTGATAATACAAACAAGTTTTGAAACCAATAACAGTGAAATTGAATTTCATAACAGTTCGGTATACTTTGTTAACTCAAATGATATTTATAAATTATTGATATAATAAATTAAATCTATTTTCTGTACTGATACAGACCAATCATCATCAAACAAAATGGCTAGTATTAAAAAATTCTTAACTAATGTTCGCGTATAAATTCATAAATCAAGTTCACATATTTCGAGGTGGCGTTAATTAAAATATTAAACACCTTAACTTTGGTTTGGTTTTACAAAAAAAAAAAAAAAATATATAAAATATGAAAACAAATAAAGTCTTAGTAGGTACACAGTATTTAAAATATTCTTAATCTATAGAGTAATAATAATAATTAAAAATTGATAAACAGGATATTAAAAGAAATGTAAAAATTTGGTCCCCGTGGTTTACTTTGCTGACAGTATTTCCTCGTTGTATTGCGATACTTACTTGAACGAGGAAAGTACCAGCTCAGGTCACCGATACGATCTACCAGGCGCCAACTTAAATCTTTAATTAGCGCACTTGAACCCCACGCTCAGTCTCAAGAGTCTCTATTATAAAGAAATCAAAGTTGGAGGAACACCTCTTATACTTGAGCCGTTTATTTTAAATATGTTTATATTCCAAAACTTTGTTGAACAAAATCATAAATGTTTTTACGGAGGTTAGTAAACGGTTCCAATAATTAATAGCTCGTAATGACGTCGAAAATGGAAGATTCAAGTGCATTTGTCTCTGACACACTGAAATTGAAGTGGTTCTGTCCGATACGCGAATACGTAGTTGGTTATTTAAATAATTACTATCAAACTTAAAACCTATTACTACAAAAGAATTAAATTTGGTTTTATAAAGATTTTTTAGCTAAAGTACTGTCTTAAAGCAGTGTTATGTGTGTCTTTTGACAGAGAGAAGTATGAGTACTTCAGTAAACTGTAAAACATAGTAATACTGTATCAAAAGGCTTTTTATTTCTTTCACAATACATAGCAAGTCGGCATATTAAATTTGTTAATCTTCTAAAGCTTATAGCGATTTGCGTGATGATGCAGGCAGGCCGCGCATCTTATAATTTTTCATTTCTCTCTTTATACATAACATACGAACATAGTTGTATATGTTACCTGGGACAAAGAATTAGTCTTGCTATTTAAAGGGGGAATGCTGCCAGTATCTTCGGAACCTTGCCTAAAGGGACTTCTTTTAATTATATATTTTGGTAATTATATTATAGGTATTTTTTAGTGTTTTTAGGTTTAGATTCATAGAATGTTATTTTTACCTTGCTTAATTAATGTAATATACTATTATTTTGTATAGTAGTGTAGTACTTACATAATATATGAAAAGTATATTTTTTAATTATTGTTGTACATTGTTCACATTCAAATCAAATCTATATATATAAAAATGAAACCCGTTTTCCGTTGTCACGACATAACATGAAAACGGCTTGACCGATTTGTCTGATTTTTTTTTTATAATATACCTTGAGGTACGAGGATGGTTCTTACGGAGAAAAATTTAAAAAAATTGTGTGAAAAAGTCTAAAAACAACACTTTTCTATATTCCCATACAAAATATTCGTAATAATACTTAAAAGTCAATTTGAACTTTAATACTATAGCATAAAGTTCAAGTGTTAGTGGAGGGGTTCCGGGAAGCTAAATTTTTGTTTTTTGAAATAATGTATTTGTTGTCTTATCAACTTTCTTTTTTTTATCTTACTAGCTAGACCGGTGTCCCGAATAGCAGAATAAATATTTAAAAAAAAAAAAAAACGACTTTTAGGCGGTTCGCCAGGCCAGCTAGTTATAAAATAAAATTGTAAAGTAATCAAGAGTGTGATGTCGAGAGTGAAACGGTTTGGTCCGTTAAACAAGTACGGTTCATGTCATTAAAACAGTATGTAACAAATAGTTTATAATCACTGTTATGTTAATTTCACTTACACTTTTGTATGCTACGGTATTCTCGACTTGAAAGTTCCTTTTTGAAAAGCCAAAGGAGATTAACAGTTCTATGTGTTTTTATTTACCGAAAAACATTTTAACTTAAAAGTTAAAAGTATAGTTATGGGCCATAGTAAGACGACGCGCAATCGAGACTACTAAATAGGCTGCCAACTGGATGTTGAACTGTAGGTCTGGATATCATATCCCCTCATACTTTAAAATCGATTGTCGTTTAGTTTTAGAAATTTTAATTGTTTTGTTTGTGTGTTGGCCTAGTGGCTTCAGCGTGCGACTGTCATCCCTGAGGTCGTAGGTTCGATCCCCGGCTGTGCACCAATGGACTTTCTTTGTATATGCGCATTTAACATTTGCTCGAAGGTTGAAGGAAAACATCGTGAGGAAACCGACATGTCTTAGACCCAAAAAGTCGACAGCGTGTGTCAGGCACGGGAGGCTGATCACCTACTTGCCTATTAAATTTAAAAATGATCATGAAACAGATTCAGAAATCTGAGGCCAAGACCTAAAGAGGTTGTAGCGTCACTGATTATTATTATTAATTGTTTTGTTTAGTAATTGTTTTGTTTAATATTTGTATTAAACAAAACAACTTTAAGTGCCTGTCAGATTAAAAATTGTATATTGTGGTTCTTTTACCAATGTATCAGTGTGTCGAGAGTTGGCAAGCTTTTATCAATTTAAAAAAATGAAAGGCTCTCGAAATGTCGAGTTATGTAAATAATTAAATTAATTCGGGTTTATTTATTGTAATTCTTCCATACATCATAAAAAAGTTGTTGTTGTGAAGTTTACGAAATTTGACGTAACAAGTACAGACGCGAAATTTCGTATTTATTTGCTCTTTTTTAAAAGTATTAAGAAAACATCTCGTAACCTTAAGTCAAAATTGAATCTTATTTAGTTTCGCCTTCGCTTTCTTGATACACTTATCTAAAAGACCGGAAGCAAGGGTGCTGTAACTTTAGGGAAATTTAAAGCGAGCATTTTTCTTGAGACTTTATTTTCAACGATTTATATAAGCACATTTTGCTATTATTTTGAGCTACAAATTTGAGTTATGATAAAAAATGTTGTTTTAATTGCAATTAATAATAATACCATAATAATACCCATACATTTCGTCGAATAGAAATAATAAAACCTAGTTTCAAAGACATTAATACGTGAAGGCTTTTTTGTAATTATTCGGATTGCTGAGCTTGAGACAGAGAGATTGCCTACAGCTGAGTTTCATCAACCAGCCAAGGCAGAATACAAAATACCAAACGTATCACCTCGACGTCCGTTTCACAACTGAGCGTTTCTTAAGGCAGTTTTGACCGCAAACCACCACTATGTAGAACCAGCTGCCCACCGACCAATTCGACTTAGAATCCTTTAAGAAATGAGCGTACGAATTCCTAAAAGGCCGGCAACGCATTTGCGAGCCCTCTGGCAATGTGAGTGTCTATGGTCGGCGGTATCACTTAACATCAGAGCCTTGCCCCTTGTTACAAACCTGCTAAATTCATTTAAGTCTTTCATCCAATAAAAACGTGCAAAGGATTTTCTGCACCGTTGGAGCGTTAGAAACATCGGCGCCTTATCAAATCTCCTCTTACTAATGCGAAGCTGTTAGCTGATATGTAATTAATCAATAAGAAAAGGCTTTGAAATAGGCGTTTCGCTTCGTGAAAGCGATTAGATCTTATTACCTGTACTTAGTTTAAAATTCATAAAACCTGTCAGGTTACAATGTAGCTGTTGAATAATCTGTCATGGGTAATACTCTCGTTACTCACGTGAAAGAACATTTTATAATTCTTTGTTAAATGTTGTAAATACATATATATTAGTGCGTTTAATAGAAGTGAAATTTAATTAGATTTACTTTTAATTTTAGATCAGAGTCTTATTATATTATATTTAAAATATAGTATGTTTATGGATAAGTTAATATCAAAGTATTTCTGTCAATGCATTGCTCTTCTTTCTCTAATAATTGCTACTTGCTAATCTTTCTTTCACTTAGCCATGCGTTTGTCTTCATTCTACTTAATAAATATAAATAATAATCCGCGAAAATAGAGGACACCGTAAGCCATCTTTTAGTCGATACCAACTCCGGGGAAATAAATACAGATAACACAACTTTTTCTACAGCTGTGATACTTTTTGGCATTCAACATCATTTGTCTTCAGTCACCGTGACCACGCACGCTGTAAAGCACTCGAAACGTCGGTTAAATTTTTATTTAAAATAATTGTAAATTTATAATAATACCTAACTTCAATCCGGTAAAAAAGTGTTTTCTTTAAATAAATAATAATAAAAACTTTATTCATGACAAATAGGTTGTGAGATTAACGTTCACGTTCATCTATGGCTAGTCCCCACAAAGGGAGTCCCTGTGTTGTGGGTAACTAGGTAACCATTAGTCAGTAGTACATGTTTAAAACAGTTTTTTAAGAAAACGAAACAACGAACGAAGTGTTACAACTAATTAAACACAAGTCTTATAAGAAATTAAGTATGTGTGAATGGGTGTGTGTGTGCATGTAATTGAGAGTGCAGCTAACAGTTGTTACAAGCATGCGCTGTGTCTGTGTTTGTTAATGGCACCTCAGAGTCATGCCAAGATACTTCATGGGAAATTCAGGCTGTGATAAATCACGTTTGCTAATGGCATGAGCCGAATATACAGACGGCACGGAGTTCCATTCGTCAATGATGCAGATAAAAATATGTCCGTATTTCCATAATTGTCCGCTATTTTCATGGCCTTGTCTTAAGTCATTTGGACGGATAAAGATAGTGAGGATAATCCGGATCCCTAGGGGGCACTGCGAGTGTGTTTGAAGAATATCCGGTGTCGGGATGTTTATAGCTACTGAGTATTGTTTACATTAGTTGTAAGTACAATTATTAAATTAAAAAATAAATAGTTTCTTTTGTGACTATTTTTCGATATAATTAGTATATGGCTAATTATGTTAAGAAATACTTGAATGACTGGTAATTTGCTTGTATCATAACTATGAAGTGTAGTAGAGCTGTCACATTAATCACAAAAAAATGTAAGGTAATGTGACGGTAAGAGAAACTAAAAGAGGAGTCTTAATTTTTTTTTATAAATTAGTCTGAGATATCATGGAAGATCTTACTTAAAACTAAACTAAACTAAATTTACTTATATTTAACATAAGAAAGTGTCCAATAATACACTAAGAAGAAGAAGGTCTATAGAAGACACTCTATTCTTGTGTTCTATTGTTTCACTTGCCACTGTATAAAAAAATATAAGCACGAACTTTTTCTCTGCTTTAATACGGTCAATCTGGTGGCATTTCACTATTAGGTTACAAGTGAAAATTGTAGTCAACAAATCGTAATTACGAATCAGAAATTCTCTTGCCAGTGGTATGCATCGGCAACATAGGCTGACTAAAGCAACCACTGTGGAGCCGCTGTGTGAGTTCGAAAAGTGAGTTACAGAATCGCAAGGCTGGGGTTGGTTTTAACGCCACTGTTTTTTTTTCTAACTTCCTTACGAACATAGTTCCTATGGGATCCCTTACGAACATAGTTCCTATGGGAGGATCACAAACAATTTAACGTTAAATAAAAGTTATTTAAATATTGTATAAAACTCGTGTATTTTCTTGTTTAAATGCTCCTTTATACATTTACAAACTGGTATTGTTGATTGGTCTTCGTACGATACGTTAATGAAGACTGTAAAAAGGCAATTTTATTTAAAGCAATTTTGAACAAGAGCTTTTATAATTAAGTACTTAATGGTTTAAGTCTTGATCAGATTAGAGATACTCCGTGTAAATGCAAAGTATCTCAATCGGTAGCGGGAAAAACATTTATGCATACAAAAATAATCTTTATGACACAACTTTACGCGTTATTTTTCAACTGTAGATGAAACCAGTGTATAAATATTTTAAGACTTGCATTTTAAGTCGTAAAATATTTATCACTTATTTTAAACCTCTACCAAAGTAGCGGTATAATTGAATTTTTTATTTAAGTGAAAGTTGGTACTTTCGGCTATGGGTAAGATTTAGAAACTAGAGAGATTTAGCGCTAAGTTGGAATCCCGTTAACTCTTTTCTGAAACTCACTCTAATTTCATTTCCGTCGAAGTAATTAAAACAGTTTTACCTTAAAGCTTTATTCGCAAAACCTAATAAATAAAATAAAAATAATAGGGCATCTAATAGGTAAGTAATAGAACTGAAAACTATGTTTTTTTTAAAGAACAGGGAAACGGGCAGGAGGCTCATCTGATGTTGAATGATACCGCCCATGGGCACACTCAATGCCACGGGGCTATGAATGCGTACGCTAAGTTTAGAAGTATTCAAGTCAAATCCAGTCTTAAATTCGAATTCGTTCGGAAATACTTCAGCTGGCTGGAATCTATAGTTCAGTTTAGTGCTAACGAAAATATTGTCTCAGGAAATTCTTTTTTTCATGGATTTTGATTTTAAGGATATATATATTATATATATTATATGTATACTATTATAGTACTGTATTATGTATTATGGTACTGATTTATTTAGTTCATACTTGTGTATTATATGAACTAAAGTTCATCGATATGATATGATATATTAAAATGAATTACTGAACTGGACCAATCATTAAAATGCCTAACGAGATGAAAGTAATGTACCCCTTACTTATCGGAATGAAAACTGAATTCCCGCCTCCCATGGGTGATGTTATATGGATTTTATGTAGGGCTGTCATAATTCAAATTAAGCCCAGCGACAAATAATATCAAAATGGAGAAGGCATTTTATTGTTATACAAAGACAAATACGAAATTCAAGAATGGTTTTACACATTTAAATTAAAGTTATTTACAGTATATCATTTTTTATTACATTATTACTTCGACGTTGCGAATACTTAAAGTAGTGGTCCGCGATATACTGCTATATATAGACTTTATTAATTTATGAAAGTACAGAGAAAAAAAAAAAAAAACAGTGTACAATCCCTTAAATATATGACAATTACAGTGTACATGAATCTATTATCTAATAAATCCATCATTGTATTGGTATTTTTAGTATTCCTAAAACAAGAAAAAGTTCGTAAATTTTGTAAATTTTGCGAACCCAAAAAGCTTGCTTGACGACGTGCCAAATTTGATATATTTGACCTAATCACGTTATAATTAGATTCTTCGTTGAGCTACAAAGACAGTAGCATTTTATTTTAAATATATATAGGCATTATTCTAAAATTGTAAAAAAATAACACGACCTACCTAAAACGTTTTTAATCATACGCGAAAATCTCCTGCGAATGTAATAACGTGGCATTCCTAATCCATATAAGCAGAAAAGAGCATAAATAACGTATGCCTTTTTAAATTAATCCGAGCGCGAAATGTATTTTAATCCACGCTATATTGTCTCCGTAAAAGTGGAGCTGATTCGCGGATAAATGAATATTCTTTTAAAGAAAATGTTTTTTTAGGAAAACGTAGCTAAATAAATATTGTGGATTTATGACTGTATATCACTTTTACATTAAATTCTTGTTAGTTAGTTCTTGATTCTGGAGCGGATAATCTTTTTCCACCGGTTTCTGTCCAGCGCCTCTCTTATGACAGTGTACAGTTTTGGACGATGAGTCTTTCACTTGATCGGTCCATCTGGTTGGTAAACGGCCACGTGATCTTTTTCCTTCTGTATACCGACCACAAGTTGGCGAGTCCGTATTGTTTACTAACATTTAGAATAATACTGTATCAGTAATGCTTTAAATACCATAGTAACTATAAGGGTGAGAATCAAAAACAAAAGACAAAATCACGATGCAATCCGTTTGATTGTTATTGTTAGCATCTATAGCCCACGTTGACACGCTACGTGATATTATGTCTGTAAATCCTAACACAATCAAACCAACAGTTTCGTCTTTACATCCTCAGCCTTGGAATCGGTCGTAAACAACTGAAGATTTACACTTTAAAAAAACGCGTTAGAAGTTATACTTCTTTGGCGTACCAAGATAAAAATGTTTTCAAACATTTTACCTTTCGCCTTATTTTACGTTTGTACAAAAAAAGACACTAATAATAGAAAAAAAATACTCTCATCATTTTTCCCTAACGCGCCAAAAGTAGTATAACTTCAAAAAAGCTAAAATGTTGACTATAGCTAACTTCAGGGTGTCGGTTTTTAGTGACGGTGTGAGCGCGCATCGTAATCGTCTCATCATTTTTACCTAACGCGCCAAAAAAAGTATAACTTCAAAAATCCTATATAAGAATCTAAAATCGTTCTTAATTTAAAATTACCAACATGGCTTCTCTAAATGAAGGGTTTCCCTTTGTTGTGGACACCTCGGGCTTTACATATCGAAAATTACATTTTGTTTTAGGATGTCATACATTATTCATTCACCGCACGTGCTAACGAATACAAATCCATATTCAAGGACAACGTACTGGGCGTGTTTTTGCCTCCGAATTTAATTTTATAAGAGTATTTTATATGTTTAACGAGCTAATTGAAATACCGAAATCTCTAAAGGAAAAACAGCTATGTTCCTATCTAATGTAACTCTACTATCTATGGATAAGTATTGGGTATGAAATCCGACACCTTTGGTAAATAGTCTCTAGTCTCTAATCCAAACAATAGACACGCGACACGTTTCGACTCTCCCTTCGACCAATCACAATTAAACGAAGTGAGCGATCGTCGTGTTTTGTTTTGCACGCTGATTAGAAATCCAGGAAAAATAAATGTTACATAATATATAAGAAATTAGATACGTATGTAAATTGTAATATGTAAAATATATCTTCAGGGAAATCGACAGTATTTCACGCTGAGGTCGGGTTGACATCCGATTAATATGCTTGACCCTTTTCCACTCATGTCTCAACAGAATGTATTTGAGGGAATTTGTAATTTCCATTGAATCCTTAACATATCTTATTGTAAAACATTAAAGCTGCTTTTTTATCTACCATACTAAAAAATGGAGCTATAATAATCTACAGTTAGAACATAATATAAATGTATTTACATTTATTTCAAAATAATATTAATTAATATGATTAATGTAGAAATAGCTAACATAAATGAATATAACAAAAGCAATAACTAACCATAAAAAATATCTACTGTAATATATTTTTAAAAGGAGTCCCTTTCCGAAGATACTGGCAGCGTTTCCCTTTTGATTAGCTAGACTAATTCTTTGTACGAGGTATCGACTAACCTTTTTGCTATTTCCTTAAATAGCCTTAAGGCGCTAGGACCCTACGGACCAAGGGTAAAAAAAAAATACATTTTGACATACAGGAGTCATACTTAGCGCTAAGTTTCGACTCTGAATCTTACCCTAGATGCAAGCCTGTATATAATTTATAAGGAGAAGATTAAATGGTCTCTATAAACACTCCCTTACCGTTTTTATACGTAGCCCTTAAAAACTAGTTTTCTATAAAGTGTATTGGATTTCTTTATTTCAATCAATGGTTTTCTTGCCATTGCTTTACGTTGTATGAAAGTAGTAATTTCCTTTGCGAAACCGGTTCAGAGCAGTCACGACTATGGTCTGGATTCGCAGTCATTATTGTAATCTTGGTTTTGTTATAACTGTTTATTTGTTTATTACTTTGGTTAGAGCGTATTATTACGGTAAGGTAATTTATAGTTTTTTATACTGTTTGATTTTGTATTTGTGTGTTCTAAGGCATTATATTCCCATTTATAAACTTTAACCATGTTTTTGTTATCATAACGGTTGACAAAATCAGTACCTGTTATGTCCTATCAATTTATTATTAGCAGCAGGACAAACATAAACAATGATTTTTCTAAAATGTATTTTGAAATATAGGCGCCCTTCAAGTATAACGTAAGCAGATTTACTGCCCCTCTCTCGTCAGCCATAGTAAGCAAAGCTATAATAATAGTATATAAACGTATTAATTTTTTGTAGAAATCTTCTATAATGCATTTCGTTTTCAAGCATAGACAATGTGGTAATATATGTAAAAAAGTTAATAATTACCGTTGACGTGATCACCAAATATGAAAATCAAAGACATAGTGCTTACGTAATACTTGAACGGCCCCATACAGCATATATTTCAATAGATATAAAATACTTATTATCATTACGTTTAAATATTTCACCTTTTGGTACTAATAAAAAATCAACTCTAAATGGTATGCGAATGTCTCAATAATCTTTTTATTACTAGCACGAAAAGGTAGCATTTTCCTGTAATCGATATAACAGTACTAAAAAGATATGTTATCTGTGGACCCTTTATATAGCTTGCTCCTTTGGGTAGTAATCGCATATTACTCGGGGTTAGGTTCTATTTGTTTGAATATTATGTATGTTGGACAAAGTATCACAAAAATGCGTAGGAAATTGTTTTGTTACTTCAAAGCTAAGTTGGTTACGAATAAACTGTGTTACGTGTATATAATAAATATAAAGTGTCTCTTAATAAGTTTATCTGATAATAGTCATGCGCGATTAACGATTAATAAAATACAAAAACTTTTTCATTGTTTTGGGTACTTTTTGGATAATTTTAAAATTTTCGGCATACTACACTAATTAAAACGTGAAGCTTGTCATGAATTATTTGTCTGATTTATTTTGTAATGGTTAAATTAGCTAAAAATCTTTTCATGCTAAAAAACAATCGATTAATTTACCGAGAATGTCACATCTCTAATAACCAATAGAAAAGTAGAAAATGGCGGATTGTTTACAAATTTCAATACATTTCACAAAACATTTAATTTTTTTTTAAATACTTGGACGCATTTCCGGCAGCAAAAATCACTTGGAGGTGTTCCAATCAAGGTGCCCCGAGACTCCTGCATAATCAGTATCATCAGATTCGGCGGACCGATTTTATGATCGTTACCCTCTATGATCACTTTTCCAGAATAAAAACTGGTTTTTAAGTTTAACCCTGCAATTTTTATATTTATAAAAGCCTTCCTGAGTTCATAGAATAAATTTAAAAAAAATACCCGAATTCGTCCAGCCGTCTTCGAGTATTGCACCTGTAACATATTATGCGATTCATTTTTATTAATATAGATTGTAATTATTTTTCATTTTCACGTGCGAACAGTATGAAATTAACAAAATACGATCTTAAAATCATATTAAGCTTCAGCTTGTGTTAACTTTGAAACTTGAAGAAAACCGCTAAATCAACAAAGTTTTGTCTGAACAACTCGGCTTACTTAATTGAAGGATTTTTATATTACGTGTTCATACAACTTTCGCCGTAAATCTGGATGTTACCAAGTGTGAACGTCCCTTGATTTATGATGTTTCTATACCAAAAAGTAAAATCGACTAAAAACAACAAAGTAACGAATTTACAGAAATATTTTTACACGCTTTATATTCGCTTCACCTGTATGTATGTATGTAACAGACTCCTTAGGACTCGATTTTGACCCACTTTTAACGGACAAATTTAATTCAAACTTTGCGCACCTGTCAAAGATCGATAACAATGCAATAATCCGAAAAAAAAAATGAAAAAAAAATTAAAAAAAATTAACTACAAAATAAAAAATAAATAATAGTTTAAAAAAACTAAGAAACTGGCGCTCTGTGCCATATTTTTCGTCTATCGAGCAACCCACGCTTTTGCACAATAATACCAGTATTTTTTGTTCATTACCATTTTCAGCCTAAATTAGGAATTATTTTTCACTTTTTAGTTTAATTTGCTTTAAAAGCGTGTTTTTTAGTTTTTTTAAACTATTATTTATTTTGAAATGTTTTTTTGTAAAAATATGGTACGTTCTGCCACACATAATGGCGTGCAAATTTGTCTTAATATGAATTTTACATAGAAGTTACATTTATACGAGTCATTTCTTACATTATTTTATCACAATATTATTAAAATATATTATTACGTTATCAAATTCATATTAATTATAATGGTTTACGCAAATATAATAATTATAATATGAATCTCAAACTTATGTTCGTTAATTGATATCAACAGATAATATTAGTAACCTAATTATTAGTAATTAGTTTTTGTTGTTGACGCTATCACGTGTAACAATCTAATTATATGATATCATTTCGCAGTCTTACACGTGACACCAAAACTGAATAGCGTTTTGGTTGCGTCGTACTATTTGCATTTAACTTAAATTATTATGGATTCGTGTATACTAGCCGTCTATTTTTTAGTCTTGTCAATGGACTATTCAACACAAATTTAATTCGAAAATCCTGAGCCAAATTAACAAATTCTAGTGTCATACTATTAAGTAGAGATATATGTAACAAATAACAATTCGGTTCCACAGTACTTCTGTTATCTCCTCTGGGCGGGAGCTCCCCAGTACCAGCTTCTTCCACTTGACCGTATTCCGAGCGGCTACATGCCTTACCTTTAAAAAGAAAGAAATGTGGGGTCTCTCTGCATCTTCTACCGTATTTACCTTGGAGAGTGTTCCACTAGTGGAACTAGCTGCTCTCTAAATTATTTTCGAACTAATTCGACTTAGAATCCTTCGAGAAAAGAGCGTACCAAATATTAAAAGGCCGTCAACGTGCATGACAGCCCTTTGGCAAAGTGAGCATATAGGCGGCGGAGCCTTCTGGGCGTTTGCTCTCTGTTTAAAAAAAAATTGCCATTTTCCAGCATTTACTAGGCTTATAAGGACTAAAATAAATTAAATCGAAGCATACAGTTAGATTAAACAAATCTCAATCTATATAATCAATATAATCCAACCAAAATGACGCATACATTAGATCATTAAGTCTAACTGAAGTGCTTACGGTTTAATTAGATGAAATTGCTACGCATTGCAATTTCATTTGGCTAACTCAACTGTACTGAAGATTGGGATCGTAAAAGAAAAAGTAAGACTAAATTTGTATTCAAACCGAATAGGTCCCTTGGAAAAAGTAAATGTGGAGATAGAAGGATTGTAACCGTAACGTAACAGATTTATTCAACTGGATTACATCTTAGAATAGATTAATTAAAATATAATATTATAAAAGTCTGGTGTGCAACAACAACGTGCAACCCGTCGTTTTTTTAATCTAATAGGCAAGTAGGTGATCAGCCTCTATTGCCTGCTACACGCTGTCGACTTTTTGGGTCTAAGACATGTCAGTTTCCTCACGATGTTGTCCTTCATCGTTCGAGCGAATTTTAAATGCACACAAAGAAAAGCACAGCACAGCCGGTGATCGAACCTACGACCTCAGTATAATCGATTTGACTAAGCAGACATCAGCTTTATGGATACCTTTCAATTTTCATTATAGGTTCGAAATTCGAATTCAAAAACGGTTATCGTACTGCCCGTATTAAGTTATTTCACTTATGCGCCGAATCGAGCGGCAAAATGGCACATGTGACTTCAAAATGTTGCCTTCATTATGCGAGAGGGAAACGTGAAAATGTATGAAATACACCGGTTATCTCTTATTAGGGTTGCCATGTTAGAATATTTAGATGTATTTTGTTGTTCAAATATATGTTCAGGGTTTTTATGGGACAGGAGGCAAACGTCACTTTGAATAAAGTGATAACCCCCGCCCATGGACACATGCAAGGCCGGGGGCTAGCGGGTATGTTGGCGACCTTTCAGGGTATGGTACGCTCTTAAAGGCCCCTAAGTCATATCGGTTTAGAAATACTAATACTGGTAGCTGGTTTCACAAAGAGATAGTGCGTGAAAGTGCCTTAA
This sequence comes from Pieris melete, assembly GCA_963693345.1. Taxonomy (NCBI): domain Eukaryota; kingdom Metazoa; phylum Arthropoda; class Insecta; order Lepidoptera; family Pieridae; genus Pieris; species Pieris melete. The sequence continues at coordinate 1,196,339 of CAVNZK010000043.1, read as the reverse complement.
AAAACGTTGTGTTGTGGAGTGAAGGCGTCGAGATGGAGAGGATGGAATTTTACATTCTGCCTCTGCTGTCTGATGATGGAATTGGGGAGCAAGTATTGTTTGTCTGAACAATTCTTCAGAGCACTCCTTCTGATAAATGCAGTAGCAGACTCAAATTCAGTCTTTATAATTTATTTTAATGATAGAAAAGCTAAGTAATAAAACTTCATATTTTTTAATATCTATTCCCTATGTAGAATAAATTACCTTTAAAAACACTACAATACATATTTGTTTATACCCAAACTTTTCATGGCTTATTTATCGTGAGGTTGCCAAAAAAAATTAGCTAAGTTTATATTATAAAATACATTGGCAAAGTTTCATATTTCTTAGGCGTAGGCTTTCCGTTTATAAGCCAGGTCAAGCTATTTTACAATAATAATATAAAATATGTACATTAAATATTTTCACAAAAACAATAAATAAAAACTTTACATATCAACGGGCCGCTTCAACTTTGACCGAACTTCGATCGGCCTTTCAAAATAACCGTTTTAAAAGAAAACTATTTTTTTTCTATTTGCTGTTGTATATGTTATTGTAATGCTTATAAAAAAGCACTCTTTGAGGTATGGGCCTCAAATTACTATATCTGTTTCCCAATCATTTTTTTAAAGATTATCAACCATCTGTGGCTGATACACCCTCTTTTGAAGACAAGTACGCTGAAACCACAAAGACAACACTGCTCTTATATAGCTATATTGTACAGCATATAAGCATTAATATATTAATTTAACTATGTAGCCGAACATATTTTGATAGCCCTGTACTCCCGTAACAGCCGACACAGATGAAATTTTGGCTGAGTTTGTATTATTTTAAAAGAATGCTCTCTTTAGAATGGTCGAAGTTAGAAACGAAAAATAAATTGAAGAACGTGGCAATTTATTTCTGTCAGGTAATATGACTCATTGTATCTATGTTTAAAAAGCTATAAAAATACTTTCTAGTTGGTTTTAACTACTTCAAATAAAGATAATATATGTAGATTTAATGCGTTTTGCGGCTCCAACAAATGGAGCAAGTGAGTGACTCTCTGGTACCCGAGGGACGACTGATGACAAGGTCTGGACGACGATATTCGTACCAAGCTGGGACCATATTGAGTTTGCGTCAGATAGGATATTAGGGAAGGCCTATGTAAAAGACGTACGCGAAATAATTTACGTATTTCATTTTAATTAGTATATTAATATTAAGTCTATTTGTAATATATTATAAGTAAAGACTGTTTATATATAATAATATATTACCAATTCACTGGTTTTATTAGCTTATCGTGATTATAGTGTCTTAAACAGCAGTATATTAAAATCGATATTCGTTAAGTTTTTGTTATTTTTATAATTGAATTATCTTTTCACGTATGTCATGTTTGCTTACAAGTGGTTGTCACATTAAAAATTGTACATGGCAAGCTTTTATCAATTAAAAAAGTATTAAATATATACCTTTAAACATTGTATTACATTGTAATCTACTATATAAAAATAAGTCGGGTTTTCCTTCCTGACGCTATAACTCCAGAACGCACGAACCGATTTCCACGGTTTTGCATTCGTTGGAAAGGTCTCGAGCTCCGTGAGGTTTATAGCAAAGAAAATTCAGGAAAAGTTTCAACAGAAAAGCGGGATCACCAAACGAAATGATACATAAAACGAAGCCATCTGGTGGCGAAACGGAGTTCGCCGAGTTTGCTAGTTTTCAATACAAGTCTCAAATCTGCTTCCCGCAGCCCCGGTATACGCCTTGACACTTATTATAACTTAAACGGTACGTTTAAAGTAATAGGATATTATAACTTACAAGGAAACCCCACAGAGTTCGCAACATGAGGAAGTTGATAAAGGCATTAAAATATGCAAGTAACTGCCTCCTGCGCAACCCTGTGTAATTAGGGGAACAAAGCCTGTATAGAAATTTACTTTGGGCATGAAATATTACATTTCATTATCCTCTTACCGATTTAATATCGAGCTTACGTCAATTTAAATATAATTAATTGTATAAACAAAGCGTTATTATAAGATTAAGTTACGTATATCTAAACAATGGTTTATGGAGAATATTTTGACATTCTAGCATATAAATAGTAGAGAAAAGCTCAGACATAGATGGTTTAAAACTAAATTATTTACCTGTGTTATATAGCTTATACCTCTGCCATAGAACTTTTTGTATGCAATTTTGATGTCTGAACTGTCATATGTACATAACGCTAAAGTCGTAACTATTGAAGTCGGGATCACAATCGCTATACCTTTAGGGAGTTACGGACTACCAGCGCATCATACAGCGTAGTTCAAATCTCTCTCTCTTCAGTCTGTAGCTCATATCTGAGCGTCGTGGTCAGCAAGAATAGATCTGGAGCGAACAATATGTTTCGACCGCTTTCCAGCGCCTCTCTTATAACTAACTGTGTATAGTTTTGAGGACGATGAGTCTTTCAATTGATCGGTCCATCTGGTTGTGAATGGCCACGTTATTCAAATAGATTTGTAATAATAATATTACGGTGTAATACTTCACACTAACATACATTTTATTTATAAGAACGGTCGCAGTATAAAAATGAACACAACAAACAAAACGTCTAGTAGATCCTTTATATTACAATAAAAGAAACCTTCCGTAATTTCTTATTAAATGTGTTCTGTTTAGGAGAAGCACAAATTAACTCGTTACTTTAATTAAGAATTGTCCCTTGTCTTTTGCGGTTTCCATTACATTGTATTATGTAGTGGTTAATACATTCGTATTGTCAAGCAAGCAATAAGTTAATTATTGTTGTAAAAATATTATTTAAAATAAAGGATTGATTTCTCCTCCTACACTGGAAGGAATTACCAAAAAAACGCGTAATAAATATCGCTAAACATGATCAAAATGGTTTCAGCCTCGAGGCGTAACTACAGTATATCCCAAATGAAGCTGTAAAACATTATTATAAATAATATATGTTGGAAACGATGGTTTTTGTAATGATTCAAAACGTTGAACAAATCAAATCTCTCGCATAGCGGATACGGTAGATGTCGACACTGACAGGTCAACGTAAGTCAGAGACTATTTATATTTATTTCCAATACACAAATATACAGTATTTACAATATCCTTAACCTATTTAATAATAATAATTAAAAGTTGATAAATAAAAAATTCTACAGTTCGATCCCTGTGGCAGTGTACTTTTAATTCTGGCACCATTTCTTCGAATATTCCTCGCGATAGTTCTTCGTTGAGTGAGGAAAGCACCAGCTCTGGGATCATTGGTAGGTACTATCTCACCGGCAACTTAAATCTTTAATTAGCGTCTGTGCACTTGGTTTGTCGGTGATTAAAATAGTATTCTAGCCTTAACAATCCCCTTGTCAGTCATCAGGGTGGTTACTAAAATAGAGCGACGCCTGAGGGATAGAGGTTCGAGCAGGTAAAAACTGTTTTTTATTATATAAGTCTGATCTATCGATAAATCATTCGTGATTTATGTAATTTGAGTATCTATGTGTGTAGCGACTGGCAGCGAGCAATCATCGCTGGTAGTTTTGGTCAGTTGAACGTGTTTAACGCTCAATTAACTATTTCGGTACAGGCGATGATAAAATTCACAATTCTAACTTTATTAACGAAATTGTATTATTAATGTAGGTAATATTTAATCAAAAATTGTGTTTACGTTTTTAATCGAATAAATATTTCGTTTCAAAGTTAATCCTTTTGTTACTAAACATATTTTATTTACGTTAAATCAAACAAAATAACATTTAATTTAGGAGTGAAAAACACTTGAAAGTGACACAAATCATAAATCTATATTTGATTAAATAAGTTAGCAACAATAGGTTTTACTTTGGTTTTTGTTGCTATGGTATTACATTTTGGTTAGTAAACAAAACAAAAGATATAGACGTATCTATGGTGGGGCATCAACCAGCATAATATTTTAACTCTAATCCATTCATACAGTAGATATATATCAACCGACCTCTCACAAGTAATCATATAATGAAACATAAAGATGAAGGGCGATGAGGGAACATCCTATCAAGGTTTATGTTGCATAGTGCAGTGTGGTTAGTATGTGGCTGCATATACGAGTAATACAAACAAATTACACCAACCCACTTGGCCTGAAATCGATATGAACCTGCCACTAGACACCATTTACTTGCATAACAGCTTTCCGGGCCGTTGGTTAGTGATTTTTAACTATGTTTGAGAGTAGGTTAGATTGTGATGCTATAGTAAGTTTAAGTAAAATTATTTGCTTGATTTAAATAAATAAAATAAATCAGTGGGGCTACAACCTCTTTAGGTCTTGGCCTCAGATTTCTGAATCTGTTTCATGATCATTTTTTAACTCTAATAGGCAAGTAGGTGAACAGCCTTCAGTACCTGACACACGGCGTCGACTTTTTTGGGTCTAAGACATGTCGGTTTCCTCACGATGTTTTCCTTCACCGTTCGAGCAAATGTTAAATGCGGACATAGAAAGAAAGTCCATTGGTGCACAGCCGGGGATCGAACCTCCGACCTCAGGTATGAGAGTCGCACGCTGAAGCCACTAGGCCAACACTGCTCAGAGATTCAAATTTTTAAGGTTATAATAAATATTTACCTTACTGTAAATAAATATATTATATAAAGGACTGTCATGGTTATAGTTCCTTACAGTTTCCTTGTTGACATAGAAATTATTATTGTAACTTGGCGAAAAGAGTGGCTGGGAGTTTCTTGTCACTTCTTCTCGCCCGCTCTACTCCCTTGATTTGGAAACTGGAATTTAGAACCTTCCAATTTTGTTATATTCGTTCATAAGTGTACTGTGTAGTTAAATAATTGTATCATAGAAAATTATGTCAGTATAATATTATCGCTCTCTATCGCGAATTTATCGATAGAAGAAGAAAAAAATTGACCAAGTTATAAATAAATATACATATATATTATGCGGTCACCTACAAAATAGGGACCCTAGTGTAGAGGCCAGTGTCTGTCTGATAGGGTACCATATAATTGTGTCATTTTTAAATAAATAAATTGTATGAAAAGCATTATGCTTCGGGCGAAATGCACACACCTAAAATGTACCTTATTCCTTTTTTTTCAATTATTTTTACTTTTCTTATTCTATTATTATTATTATAATGTGTGTGTTTCGTTAATGTTATGTCTATGTCTAATTACCTCAATATAATATTTATCATTACCTCCTAAAAGTAAAACTGTATAGGGTTATTACATGTTCTATAGTATGTTACGCTTAAAGTTATTAACCTCAAGAACTAATTAGAATTTATGAAATCTATTTTCAAAATACACACGCTATTTTAAAGTTTTGAAGTTAGTAGCTTTTATAAAGCTTTTATATTCGTCGTTTTCACCGACGGTACCTAGTTTGTATTCAGTTTCATGGCTCAATAATTAGCTAACATCAAACCTGCCCTGTTTATTCAGGACGCTTTAATTGCTAACAATTTTAATTTAGACTTTCTTTATTTATTCATGATTTTCTATTAATTACTTTTTTTCTCGTTTCAGGTAAGCAATGTGGCTCCATAAATATTATTTATAAGATGACGGTAATAATACTATTAACTAAAAATTGGGTTACAATCAGAAGGATCAAATCCTTAAATTAATTAATTATAGGATGGAAAGTTAAATCCATTATAAACATAGAAATCTATCTAGAAATTATTATTACTTATTATTAGTAATACTATGTTTCAAAGGATTTGTGTTACGAATAAGCACAAAATCAATTTAAAAAATCGTTTTGCCATTACAATGTTACATTGTCTCTGTGTATCATAGGCTATTAATTCCCATTCGCCATTACAATGCTATTTTATCTTTGTGTATAGATATATCGTCACAATTAGTTCGAGACGGAAAAAGTACTGAAGAATATAGATATTCTAACTAATATGACAATAGAGGTGTACACAATTAAGGGTTCTAAAGGCTTTTTACTACAAGGATTATACGAATATAATTCAATAAAATAATATGATTATGCGATATATAAAAGGTTTAATTTAACACAAGAACTTTTCTTCAAGAAAAGAGCGTACTAATTCTTAAAAGGCCGGCAACGCATTGCGAGCCTTCTGCCAATGATTGTCCATGGGCCGGTATTACTTAATATTAGATGAGCCTCCTGCCCGTTTGCCTCCTATTATATAAAAAAAGAATCTACGTTATCTCCATATTTACAAGAACAAAATCAGCTAACAATTCAATGTGAAATTTATTGATTTGGAATCACATACAGGATCTCTTATAAATGCGTTCACCGAGTAAACAAAAACACAAATGTGTAGTATTAAGGTTACAACTGTATTAAAATTTGAATAAAACTTAAAAAGTCTTTATAACATTTATATTGAATTCTTTAGTTACGTCGAATTTTCTTTTTACTGCAAATAATTTTACTTCAAAGGCACTCATAAGTATACACTATGCGCCAAGTATAAGCTATTTACAAAGCGATATTGCAAATTAAAGGAAGGATTTCAATACCGTCTCGAAAGAAAAAGAAAACAAAAACCGCTCCGTTTCTACAGGAGTCTTATATTAAAATTCACAGCCATTTGAGTCTACACTTTGAGTCTTAACTTGATTTGTAAGTCTTACAACGACTTGTCTAAGGTTAAAGCACTTCCGAAATCATTCATTAATAAGGTCCGGTCCTATTTCCTTTCGTTTGTATTGCCGTCATAGAAAATGAACTCAAAAAGTGCTCTTCTGTTCGTCGTTGACATTTCGATATTATTTCTAACGCTAATTAGAATCAACTGTTAGAAATGTTTCATTTAATAATCTGTGGAGTAATTGTTAATTTTTGAAGTTATACTTCTTCAGGCGCCTTATGAAAAATTGATGAGAGTGAAATTTTACGATGCGCGCGCACCTGAGACACAAAGTTGTCCTGAGACAAAAATATTATTAAATTGTTTACGTTAAATATTAATTATTAATTAATTATATTTAAAAAAAATAAAGAAAGCCAAAGAATACATATATATTTTTACGCGCGTACATAAGTACACGCACCCTTCTTTTTGGTTCGTAAGACTCTTTTATTCAGTCACTCATTTTAAAATAACTTTGTCTTGTTTACCGTTTTAATTAAACACCATATATGAAATTGTGCTTAAATTTAAAGAGTGCAATTAGATTGATGATTTTATGAATTTAATCAATGCTTACAATTTACGATATCAATACGATATTACTTACGATATCATAAATTTAGAATAAAGTTACTATTCGGTAACTTAAGATTTCTCGCAAGTAGTTTTTGCTTTTATACTTCGATTATCCGCACACATAAAATCATTCGTTCAAACAATTTTAGTACTGAGCGGCATTAGCAGTTAAATCCTGTACGAACGTGCTTTAATAAGTTCACTATACAATTGAGAGCTAAGTTGCACTGTTTTCTTAAGTATACTTATCTTTTATATAAAAATGAAACCCGTTTTCCGTTGTCACGACATAGCATGAAGACGGCTTGACCGATTTGTCTGATTTTTTTTTATAATATTCCTTGAAGTACGAGGATGGTTCTTACGGTACGATGGTTAATACCATATCATAGAGTTCAAGTGTTAGTGGAGGGGTTCCGGGAAGGTAAATTTTTATTTTTGACATAATATATTTGTTGTCTTATAAAATTTCTTTTTTTATCTTACTAGCTAGACCGGTGAATAGCAGAATAAGTATTTAAAAAAAATAAAGAATAGACTGTTAGGCGGTACGATGTTCGCCAGGCCAGCTAGTACTTAATATAAAATCAACTGTAAATTATAAATATAAGAATAGTACAGGCTTTAATCCAATATCATGCAAATTGGTATACACAGACTTCGGTAAGCAAACGGAATGACATACGCCCAGCGATAAACGTAAAGGGACATGATCGTAAAGTTTATGAAGCATTTGCATTTTTATCGAGCGAAATATACTTAATAAGGAAGTTCACATAAATTGATTTCAACGTTTTATCTTAATTCAGAGTTATGGTATATTGTCTGTGGCTATTAACGTAAAAGTTCAATCTACAAAAACTAAATGTACTAATATATTATTAAAACATAAAAATAAAAAAACGTGTGTGTACTTATGTACTTGCGTTAAAACGTTACTTCTTTGGCGTAACAAGATAAAATTTTTTGACTATAGCTAACTTCAGGGTGTCGGTTTTTGTGACGGTGTGCGCGCGCATCGTAAAAATCACTTGACTTGACTTAATGTTCCTATAAGCCCTAGATGGGGCAGGGGGCGTCCACAGTGAGTCTCCATCGAGTTCGGTCTTGAGCCTCCTATTTCACCTCGCTCCAAGTCTTTCCGACTCTCTTTGCCGCATCTGCAACTGTTCGCCAGGTTTGCATGGGACGGCCACACTTCCGCTTTCATTGTGGGTTCCAATTAAGCGCCAATCTAATAAGTTTTCTTATTTCTGTTTAAGTTAGAAGTTAAGTGATATTCATTTTTTCACGTCAATCGCCTTCACCATGCGTTTTTTAAGCCGTTTTAAAGTTGAATTATTATTAATTACGTTTAAAATTAGCTTAATTAATTTCTATAAACTCAAACTCAAAATAACTTTATTCATATAGGTAAACAAGTACACTTATGAACGTCAGAAAATAAGTTAAATTAATTCTAACTTTACATTTACTCACAGTTCGCAAATCAAGGGCGTAGAGCGTATATACATAATATATATATAAATTTAATTAATGGAATAATTTAAATAAGTTACTTAACAAGATTATTTTTGTAACTATTTTTTTCAACCGTATAGTAATATCTGTTCATGAACTAAAGTGTATAACCAAACGTATAGATTGTGTAAAAATATGTAAATAACTCTTATTTTGGGACCATAAACAAAAAATTACGCACCAATTCGCAAGACATAAGCTAATAATAGATTGGTCATAAACAAGAAGCCCCAAGTAGGTACAAGTTTCCCAAACAGGTACCAGCGAATCCTTTTAAGGGTCAATTGACGAATACCTTCCCATAGTATAATATGCGGGCTCTAACAGCAGGATATGCTAATAAATGGCTAAGACCCAAATTACCTAATTGACGTCTTCAAACTGACGTTCACTTTGTGTATCATGTTACGTGTAATATAGACGTCTCGAATTACCACATGATTAGGGTATAGTATACTGTGAGTCAGTGAGGTTATATTTAGTTTGGAAATCCCTAAAAGGTATGTTTGCCTAATTAATATAAAAATATTTTTAATAGTTCGAGTCAGTATAAAGGATTGAGAGGTTATCTGACCTGTTGTCTTATAAAGGCATAATATAGTGATAGAACAAATTATGATGATTTTTTTGTTACGTTGTAACTTCGCCTTATTACGATAAGTAAGCAAATGTATAAAAGATTGATATTCGTTATTTACACTAAAATACTACTACTACTAAAAAATATAAAAATGTTTCCTCATTTAGGGGCAATGTTCAAAACTAATCTTCATAAATATTTGTCCCTGTTACAGCATCAACTCATTTCCAAACCTATCTTAGGTAAAGATCTGTATTTTTCTCTCATTAGTGAAGATGCAATAAGTAAGAAAACCAGTATAAAAGACATTCGTTATTTATTTTGTATGAAAATATTTCCAAGTACTGAAAAATGCTGAAATACTTCTCCATTTCGGGACAATGTTCATCACTAACCTTTCATAAATAATACAGATTATAAATTCAAACGAAAACCATAGCGAAATGTGATAAACGATTTGAAAGTCTTCCGAAACATAGACTTAACTACCGAATAATAAAACAACTGAATATCAATAACAAACTGTCCATTAAATGTTTGAGCTGGTGTTAAATTTGCGAAGCACTAACGCTGTTTACAACGCAATAAAGTGATAAGTTCGGCGCGCCATCCCATAATGTCAGATATTTTATGTAAACTGTCTGGGTACAATTTACATAACGGCAGGTCTGCAATACGTTATCTATGGAACTTGAATTTAGAAGGGTCTAAAAAGGGATATTTTTAGATTATTATAACTTTTTCGAGTAATTTGACTGAATTGTTATGAAGACATATAGATTTTTTTATAGAACAGAGGAGCTTATCTGATGTTAAGTGATACCGCCGCCCATGGACACTATTAATGCCAGAGGGCTCGCGAGTGATGCCGGTCTTTTAAGAATTGATACGCTCTTTTCTTGAAAGACCCTAAGTCGAATTGGTTCGGAAATACTTAGTGGGCAGCTGGTTCCACATCGTGGTGGTGAGCGGCAAAAATTGCCTGAAAAACGCTTAGTTGCTTTAAAACGTTAATTGCTTGGTGGTTAGGATATTTATTCATTCAATAAAAATCCAGTTATAATTAGATAAGTCGCTTTAAATAGCTTCAGAGATAGAAATAAATATAAAAGTAACAGTAGAAACTAAAATAAACAGAACAAATAATAGGTACCAGCACATGAAAATATAAACACAGCAATTAAGATATACAAGGAAAACTTATAACAATGATTTTAATAAGCACGAAAAATGAATGTATGTTTGACGGTTCCAATACAATCAACGGTATCAATCGCCATTGTGGGAAATTTAAATTAAACTACTAACTTAACAACTTGTAAACTTACATAAGTGTTTATCACCTCAGTATTTTCATTTACTTTCTTATACAATTAAGTTTAGCATTATTATTATTATTATTTATTTATTTTTTCAGATAAAATAATCCATCATTATGTTAGTATAAACTTACGGACTAGTGTTAGTTTATTATTATTTAAAAAGCTAAACATAAAAACATAAAAACCCAGAAACCATTATATGAAACATTTATTTCCGTACCAATATGGTCCTTAAATAACCAAATGGGGGTAATGCACACCAGTTTTTGGAGCCTCCTGTCCGATTTTCCTAAAAGAATCAATGTTTACGGAGATATAGGCGGTCTTTTTTTACCATCTAACCCGGCAGTAATAGCCACAATGAAAAATTCCGGGGCTACCAATTCAATAACCCTATTTTTAAAAAAAACAATCGCAATGATTTGCACAAATATACTTTTTTTAATCCATTTTACAAATGCTATTTAGGCTAGTATAAATAGGGATATATACTTGTTTATACTGGAGAATGGAAAAATCTAATTCAATATTTATTTCTATGTGTCTTACTTTATATAGGTATATAAAACTATATACACCCTTACACAACCCTCTAATGAAACAAACAGACAAGTTTACCAATAAACTATTAATGTCCCCTGTGTTACGTGTCTCATCGTAATTGAGATTTGTCAGATCTATATATGTACTATATTTGTATACGCAGGTTTATGTTGAGGCCGTAGATTTTACTCACTAATATTAAATATTGTAATTGCACGTTTATTTATGACTTATTAAATTAATCAGTGGCGCTTCAACCTTTTTAGGTCTGGGCCTCAGATTTCTGTATCTGTTTCATGATAATTTGTCAATCTAATAGGCAAGTAGGTGACTCCTGTTCCTGACACACGCCGTCTTTTTGGGCCGGTTTCCTCGCGATGTTTTCCTTCACCGTTCGGTCGAGTGTTAAATGCGCACATAGAAATAAAGTCAGTTGGTGCACAGCCGGGGATCGAATCTACGACCTCAGGGATGAGGGTTGGACGCTGAAGCCACTAACCTAACACTGCTGCTGCTTATTTAGAACTTACCTACGATAATAATAGGTCCTTACATATGAAATTGGCGTTCTGTATGGGAGGAACAAGAAGTAGATGTTTTTTAATAGAATATATTTAATTAATCAAACCGTTGCTTTCTGTGATTGATTTGTTCCCGTCCAACTGTTTTTTTAGTAATAGGATCAATGAACTATCTATAAGATGACAAAAGTGCATAGATTGCAATGGTACATATACTTTGCTTAATTAAATATATTATATTTAAAAAAATCTCCTTTTTGTTTCTCTCATACAAAACGCCAATTCGATATGTAAGGACCTAATATAATGTGATCTATGTACATAAATAATAATAACGTCTGCTAAAGAATTCAAAAGCTCAATGTAACGAAAGCTCCGAAACTCTTTAAATCAGACGCATCTTTTTCAAAAACACACAACTATCCAGACCCCCTCTTGTCGTATTGTCAACGCGTCACAGATCTTGTGTCTATACTCTATACTCTATAGTATTATACTGGTCTGCCGGCTTATTACAGTAAAGATAAAATTGTACAATTATTTACAAAATAATATAGATTTTAATTAGACGTACGAGATAGTTTTATTCTTCGAATTATAAACAAAGCTACCCATAAAGAATGATATTATTATTGGTTTTTCCACTAATAAAAAATTTAGGCTATTATATTTGTAATGATTATGAAAGAGAGCTTCTAAATTATTTTTCTGCGTTTATATGCTATTAGACCTAAGGCTATGAGCGAATCTGGTCTGTGGTGCTGTCATGTGGAGTGGCTTCCAATAGGAAGCATGTACTCATCTGCTGCCTGGAGTTACTGCCGGTCTTCTTGCTCTAGAATATGGTCACGTTTTGGTCGTCTCACATACTGTTCTGTGGTGAGATGGCGAGCCAGTTCGTTCGGGTGACAAATTGAAAGCTCTTTGTATTTAGCTGCCAGTCTCCGGATTTCCTCTTTAATTGCTCGCATTTCAACTTGTTCGTGAACTTCCTTGTTGGTTATGTACTATGGTACTTTTGAAATTGCTCTTAGGATCTTGTTCTGTTGTTAAGCTTCTAAAATAAAAATAAAAACATTTGGAATAATATTTCATTAAGGGTATAAAAATCGCTTTATCAATCTTAATTTTATGCTTGGAAAATTTGAATAATATTGGGAAATAATAAAAGTAGACTGTCTCTACTAATATTTTATTGAACTCTGTGTCTTAGAGAGTACGACATACATAATACTTAATAATTATTTAGATTATATATACATATTAAATAATAATCTATACACTACACGGTCAGCTGCTGCGAACTATAGGCGCCGCCATATTGGCATTGGCTGCGATCACGAGCGCCTTTTACTTTAATCCCTACTCCGCGGCCGACCGTCACGCGACATGCACCACACAGACGAAAAATTTGAGACGATGCAATAAAAGTTTCACTTTAATAAAATCTTAATCGATTCCTGTTCCTGTTCTTGTGATGATAACATTCTATAAGAAACTTGACAAATCAAAATGTCAGAATGAACTAAACCTATGAAAATGAAGTCTATGATTGAGGTAACAATTACAAGTTGCGACTATTAGCAAATTGTGCGATTTCTAGCTTTACATCGTAATACTGCAGGGTATAGACTACAGACTACAAACGTACCTAATCCGGATGTCACGTGACGTCATGTTACGTAAGCCGTCAGAAACAAAGCTCTGCTTTAGCGGATGGAGTGTTAATCTCTATACTAGCTTGTAGCTTAGCTCTCCGCCTTAAAGCATTCAATTAGAAGCAAAAGGTTTAACGAAATACATACACATTATACGTCAAGGTGGAATATAAAATACCATCCGTATCACCTCGACGTACGTCGTGCCACAACTGAGCGTTTCTTAGGACAGTTTTACCAAACAAGTAATACCGAACCTATTCGACTTAGGGTCCTTCAAGAAAAGAGCGTACCAATTCTTAAACGGCCGGCAGCGCGCTTGCGAGCCTTCTGGCAGTGCGAGTGTCCATGGGCGGTGGTATCACTTATCAGATGAGCCTCCTGCCCGTCTGCCTCCTGTAACAACTTAAATAAAAGTTAAATGTATTGAATATTTTTTATTGTTTTTCTCTTTTGTAAACTTAGAACCTTTTTGTTAATATTACGAATTCTATCTTTATCTTTAGTAAGTATAATTATTTGTAATTATATATAATTTTTGTTAGCTTTTACGAATTAAATAAATCAATAGTGATTTAATTAAAGTGTATTATAGTTACAATGATCAAATACAATATTAACGATTACTTGTTGTATGCCTTGTACAGTGGCAAGATCAAGATAAGGGCGGAAAACCCCAGTTTGTATGGGTTTTTCCTTATTTCAACCTGAAATTTTGTTGTCGTGTATGCGTTAAACGGAAGTTATTAAAATTTATTAATTGTATTTGGAATCATAATTTAAATATGGCTGCATTCTGTCTTTATGACATTTTAAATTTAGAATTGTAAAGGTACGTAAAGCCGGGTCCACATTTGTAGCATGTTGACGTATCACGATCACTCGTATCGTATCTAGTGTTTGTATCATAAATATGGACGCTCATTTTGTCCATGTCGTATATTTAAGGCGTATCATGTAAAAAACGCGTCCATACTTATCGAATGCTGTATCATGTCGGTGTATGGGCTTTAACTTTACAAATATAGACGCTTCACTTTTCTTCCGATGTATCCTGATACGCGTGTCTTTCAGTGCACCTTTCCCATCTCGTACGGTTCAGTCATGTCTTCGTTCCCAAACGGTTTAGCCATGTCCAAAATTGCTCACAATTTGGCGGTGACTTGCGCCTGTTATATTATCATTAATAGTATTTCAAAAAAAGTTAAATCTAGACGTAGACGGCGCTGGAAGTGTCTAGAAACCGAAACAAACATGGTGGAATACCATTGATGCGAGATTTAAAATTTCAGCATACCAGCGGAAAATACAAAAATTTCACTCGCATGTCACCCATTGATGTTGTGTATTCCCTTTGATGATCGCCAAAAAACCGACACAGGATCGTTCGCGGTGTATCAAGTATCGTATCGCGATACAGTATCGTGATACAGTATCAAAATACGTCCATACCACCGATCGTGATACGCGTATCGGATACGAGGTGTATCAAGATACGCGCTTAGTGCGGATCGGGCCGTATCCGATACGGCATGTATCATAAACGGGTATCATTTTGCGTCCAAACTAACGATCATGATACGCGCGGAAGCCACGCAACGGAGATACGATACACCGAAATGCTACAAATGTGGACCCGGCTTTAATTCGTGTGATTTGCACGTGTTATGTCAGTATAAAAATCTGGTATTAGGATTGATTCCCAGTAGAATGATAATGAATTTAGTTCACAAACACCCAAAGGAATGGCTTATAACTATAGCTATTTGTGTGACACCTATAACCTTTGCACACGTGAATTCGGTGATTTTTTATATGAAATTATAAAAATCTTTCAAAAGAAGTATCTATTAATAAAACTTAAAAAGGAATTTTGTCCATGGCTGTCCATCCGTAGATGATATTTATTCCCATTTTTACAGTTACTTAATAATAATCCAATAGGAATCTTATTAATATAAAATTTAAACTAAAATATTATATAAACAAAACCAAAAAACCTAACTAATAACTAATTTTAAATAATGCAATTCTTGTGAATTCATCCAATGTGCAACTAAATACATCCGCATATAAAATACTAATATGTTGTGTATATCGCTTCTGAACAAAAGTCTTTGAATTTTACTTATTAGCATTACCAGAATAATGGAACAAGTTCCAGTTTGTACTTAATACGCTCCGGATGCGGCCTCCCTTATCCATATTTCCGGTTAAACCCGATCCAACCCTAAGATATTTGTTCACGGCATTTAACTAATAGGCTTACTTATGTTATTAATGCTTAAGTCTTAGCAGATTTATGAATTAACAGCTGCTAATACTTTAAAACGTAAAATACGGCAGATAATTTGTATCATATTTTTTTATAACATGTTTACATATGTAACAAAAAATAACCAACTCCAAATTACGCTTTAAAGTATAAATAACAATATTTCTGGCAGTATTGAGCAGTGTTGGCCAAGTGGCTTCAGCATGCTTCTCTCATCCCTGAGTTCGATCTCCGGCGCACCAATGAACTTACTTTATATGTGCGCATTTAATATTCGCTCGGACGATGGAGAAGAACATCGTGAGGTAACCGGCTTACCTAAGACCCAAAAAGTCGACGGCGTGCGTTAGGCACAGAAGGCTGATCACCTACTTACCTATTAGATTAACAAATGATCATGAAATAGATACAGAAATCTACAGAAATAGGGCCAGACCTTAAAAGGTTGTTTACTGTTTTTTTAGTATTTATACAAGAGACTTAAATATCATATTATTACGATAACTTTTGGAGGAGAAAGGAGTTATGCTTGGACAGAAGACAAAAAAAACGTAACGCTGAATTCTAAACTCGTTTGAAGTCGGTTTTTGTAAGGTCTTTTCATTTTCAAGTAGTAATATTTTGTTAAATGTTGAAGATAGTAAATTAGTCTATGTATGTGTGGCATTTTCATTTCAAATAAATATTTAATTTATTTTGCGTAGGCCTATAATAAATCTTGATTTAGCCAGTACCCGAGTATACAATACAAAATCACTACAAATACAAAGTTTACTAAAATTACGGCTTAGTTACCAATTGTGTAGTAATTTGTAAAAAACGCAAATTAGTAATAATAAAATAGTCTATGCGCCGTTTTAACTGCAGTAATCACATAATCTGAATTATTTTGATAAATAAGAGTATGTTCAGTACAAAAATGTTTTGCAATAACTCACCTTGGTAATCATAATTGCGGAATGCTTTCTTGCAATTCGCATTCTCGCTTAATTAATTTTTGATGACCGTCGTGAGTGTTGAGAATTTGCGATATAAGTACAATAGTTACAAGAATATTTATTGTGTAATTTTATATAGTCTGTGAACGAAAGGTCGTGTACCTCGGTTACCTGCAGCCATCTAAATACAAATTAATTCTTAAAAAAAGTCTTTATTCCAAGTACACTAACAACTATAATTCAGTAGCCGCATTTCGTCTTATGTCTTGCTATCTTCACCCATCCTGGGACATATCTCCGTGCAAATGTATCCTCCAACTCGTTGAGCTACCAGTGCCAGTTGCCAGTTCTTCTCTTCCGTTTAACGCCCTTGATTTGAGAACTGGCAGTAAAATTTGAAGCATTTATGTGTATTTCTTTATTGACGTTCATAAGTGTACATTGTGTTGCCTATATGAATAAATGAGTTTTGTGTTTAAGTTTGGCCCATATGTTTTTCAAGCTGCCATATGCCCAGTTCAGCTACCTAGAATATTTCTTAAGGTATCTCTTGTGCAATTCCTAATTTTGCTACTAACAGATATTCAATCTAATTATGATGATGCTAAAAACGGGCTACTCTGCTACATTAATAATAATGTCAATACAGCAGAGGAGCTATTTTTAAACAATTACCCTTTTTTTCATAAAAACTTAATCAGAATAATTTCACCGTCTTAACTAAGGTATACATCCATCTCTTTTCATCATAGTGTAAATACAATTAAACAGAAAGCGACGAAAGAGAACTTTCTACAAAATACTTCTAAAGTGCAATCAAACTGATTTATTACTTCAAAAGACTACAAGACATTTTGCATCAGCACATTCCTTGCATCATCATCAACTTTGCAATCCATAAAAAACACCAATGAATTCCCAATATGTAAAAAGAAAGCCAAAATACAGGCAATCTTAAATAAAATAAAAGATTGCGTGTAACTAAAACCCAACCGGTTTTATAACAAAATTGGTTTTCAAATTTCAACCCATTTCAATCTATTCAAAACCTTATTTCATTCAATATGAATTCAATATAGCAAAGTATTGGAAGGGCTCGCGTGTATTTTTGGAGCTTTTAATAAACTTGAACATGCATCTTACAAAGTGGCGGAGTTAATATTATCCCCTGGGATTTGATAGGCTTTCGTTATGAGCCCTTTGCGGTTTGAAAGATGCAGACTTCATTTCATTTTATGTGAGGTTCCGGAAAAGTATTAATCCTCTTAGAAGGGTTTCTGTATTATGTGTTTAAACGTCCTTTTAAACTGGAAATATTATGAAGGATGGCATATAGTATTTAATATAAATATTTAGTAGCTGACCCGGCAAACGTCGTTTTGCCATGTACTTATATTATTTCTAGGAAAAAAATTTTAGTTCAATAAAAATAACTATCTACTATAATAAAAAATAGCGTTTGATCGTAGAAGGGTGACAATTAAGGGTTGTATGTATTTTTGTATGCTGCATCATAAAAAAATAAAACAAAAAAAAATAGTATAAAAAATAAAAATTTAGAGGTGGCACCACCCTTAACATTTAGTGGGATAAAAAATAGATGTGCAATTCTCAGACTTACTGAATATGCATAAAAAATTCATAAGAATCGGTCGAGCCGTTTTGGAGGAGTATGGGAACGAACATTGTGACACGAGAATTTTATATATTAGATTTCGTAATCCTACAGCTAACATAAATGTTATATATTAAAAAAAACATTTGTACTAAAGCTATAGCCAAAGATGAAATACATAATATGTACAAAAGGTTTAATATTTAGAAAAGGGAAAAAAACTAACGAGAAAAATTGTGTTGTGATAACACAATTTTTCTCGTACATCAGTAAAATTAAGGGTACGTACGTCAGGGTGTGCTCATGATGCAGGTGATTATGCATTATGGATATTCTTAATAGTCCTTTAAAGCTTGTTCCGTGATAGCTTAAACAAGTCAAGGTTTAAATATTGGTCGTTGTATGTCCGAGCTGCGCGATAAAAAACTGAGTTTTTTGCATATATATTAGAACATAGACTTGAGCGATACCGTCTAAATTATCTAATTACCTTTCTTCATTATTTAAATTTCATCCAGATATCTACGTACAGTATTTCAGAGAAAGATTATTTTGAAAATTTTGAAAATCAGTTTTAAACCGCCTCCTAGTATATGTTTTAGCTAAATATTATTCATTATATACTCTGCTCCAATAAAATATTATTTCATATATATAATACTAGCAGACCGGCCAAGCGTTGCTGTGGCTAAGGTTTTTGATATATTACGTAGTAGCAAACTATTCAAGGGAAACGGTAGGAGAACACCAGTCATGGACCACCATGCTTTTTTGGTGATTATGCCATTAAATTGTAGCTTATGTGAAACGTTGGTACTTTCAACACAGCGCCATTTGTTAGAATTGTGACTATCAAATAAAAACAAATATTTTTCAATAAAATAATATTGCGGGTATAAATTGAGATGTAAGCTATCCTATCTTTTAAGTTGGAAAAAACTACACACGGTGTGCAAATTTGATTGATATCGGTTCGGTAGTTTAGGAGTTTAGGAGGGACTTCAAAAGGTTACAATATTATAAGCTGCATTACATTTCAACGAATGGTTTCATAACATCGTCAAAGTGCATTTGAACGACGCGGAACTCTCTACTTATTTCAGTTGAAAAGCTTTCAAATTAATTTTTCAATTGAATAATTTCTAAAAAGAATTAATTAGCTAAATACCAGTCAACCGTGAAGTGCTTTATTTAGTTTTGCTTTAGGTATTTTATTTGGTATAATCTGTATATTTAGAGGGACGTGGTTTGACTTGTTGATTAAGCAGTGTTGTCCTAGTGGCTTCAGCGTCTTTGCCGCGCACCACCACTGTGTGGAACCAGCTGTCCACTGAAGTATATCCGAACCAATTCGACATAGGGTCCTTCAAGAAAAGAGCGTATCAATTCTTAAAGGGTTGGCAACTGCGAGCCTTCTGGCACTGTGACTGTACATGGGAGGCGGTATCATTTATCATCAGATGAGCCTCTTAATTAATCTGTAATTGCCTATCTATAACTATCTTGCAATCAGTCAGATAGACTATGAGCAGATGTGTTGAGAGCTGTTAGGCGTTCAGAGCAAATTCTCCATCGAGACTGCTCCTCTCTTTCAACCGTGTCTATCAAGACTTAGGATTTGTCGCCTTTTAAGCCTATTTATTAGGTCCGGTAGGGTTAGTTGCGAGGCAAGCGTATTAGGATGCATTTCTAGCTTTTTCTGGATTTCATACTCCAGGTCTTGACCTCCTCTTTGACAGTCCTGATTTTGAGGTGCTCATGAATCTCCGATGTTTTTATAAACCACGGACAGTTTTATATTTGTTTCAAGATGTAATATTGAACCCTCTGTATGATAGGTACTTATGTAAGAGTCATACGCCGAACCCCATAGTTGAATCCCGTATGTCCAAATGCCTATCTATAACTAACTGTCGTTTGTGACATGTGCATGGGTAAAAAAAACTTTCAGGCAGACCTATACTCGCCAAACAGCCCAAGCTTTCAATCCTACAGCGAGATTAAACTAGCCAATACTTTGTCTTAACATCGATACATTAGTAATTCAGATGTAAACAGATATTTATAATTTTTACTTTGCTTGTACGGTTTCGCTCATATCTATTAACTTCTTGAACTTACAAAATTGGCGTACAGAGAATTTCAAATAGTGAAACTAGTTAGTAAGTGAAAACTTGTGTCTCTGCTGTAATGACGAAACACGATGCAAAGTTTTCTGCGTTTTCGGCTCCATTTTGCAGGCTTTCATTAAAACTTTGTTTTATTAAAGTAGTTTTATTAAATCTAATAATTGCAGATATTATATACTAAGTATATTAGTTAAAAACTTTTCAAATTTTTATCCTTTTTGTAAGTTTGTTATAAGAAACTGCTCGAAATAGGAAAGAATTAATAAAGGATTTATACCAACACTTTTAAAAGACAAATCAGAACAATATTTTAGAAGGTCTCTATGGTATAAAGCAAACATTAACTTATATTTATAGTCCAAATATTTTATTCTATTCAGGGTGAAAATATAGCTAAAATTATTTTCCCTTTCATTGGCTTGATACAAAATGACATCCATAAATCTGTTCCGCCCTATGAGCTCCCGGTACTGTGTCCAGGGATAATCCCGGGAGCAATCCGTCAAGCCTCCACGAAAAATGGACACTTACACTCATAGACATAGATACTACATATATAACATATGAGTATTTTTAACAAAGGAGCTAGTAAGGAGATTCTCAATTTAATGATGCACTAATCAAGTTGCATTGACGCTGCGATGAAGCTTACGATCTTGTTATTCTATTGTAATAAGATAAACGTAGTATAGAAGCGCAGAGGCGATGAGAACTTGGAGAAACTGATCGTGGTTGGTAACACAGAGGGCAGAAGATCACGTGGCCGTTCACCGACCAGATCGACCGATCAAGTGAAAGACTCATCGTCCTCAAAACTGTACACTGTCATAAGAGACGCGCTGGACCGAAGCCGGTGGACACAGATACTCCGCTCCAGACGCTTTCTTGCTGACCACGACCGTCAGACATGAGCTGCCGATTAAAGAGAGAGTATTGAAGCACTTGAAATGTGCCAAATGAATCGTAGTTACTTAAATCTAAGGTTTTATACCAATTGTCTTGAATTGAATTAATTGTTCAGTATTAAGTAAATTCCATAAGAAAATGGTAACACAATGGCCAACTGTCACTGTTCGCCAACTTCTTAAACGTAACGCGCTAACTTGAAATTGACATTTGACAGATGACAGTTGACGTTTGTCTTGTTGAAGACAAAGCACTCTCTTAACGTGACAAATGAACACGTGCCAAGCGTTATGCGCTACTAAAATAAGTGAAATTGTTCTACCCAAGTTCACTAATCATCCCCAGCTGTTACCTTGATTCTTTCTTAATCAAAAATAAAGTCTTAATGTATTGATTATGTACATACGCAATATACTTACCTACGTTTGTACCTCAAATTCTAAGATCGCTTCCCAGCGCAAATCGTTATTTCATGATGATAAACGAGAGTTTTTATGGGAAAACAACGATATAAGTGCCTTTAGTATGCGGATAAATAAAACTTAAGAACAATAACAGTTATGGTTAGGGTTTTTTATATTTTTTTACTTTATAAATGAAAAGATCTAAAGAAAAATTAAATTGTTTCTTACTGCAAAAATTGTTATAGCTTAAACTAAGACTCGATGTATAGTTGATATAATACAATATATGTATAAATATGTATATACAATTTGTACTTTATTTAAATTTTATTACAGAAAGAAGTTACGTAGGTATTTGGGTCGCAATTTTACTCGTAATTTATTTATTATAGTAAACTTAATAATTTATTTGCTTGCGTATAGTATATACCATAATTAAAAATGATTTACTTGAATTTACAAAACGTTCGTAGTTCATCTTAAGTATGAAGCAAACAAGTGTTGTATATTTTGAATTTGCCTAATTAGGTTAAATGCGCTTGCACGAGGCACTTATTTGTGTTTCAACTCCAAATTTAACTTTCTAGCTATTAATCTTCCTGAAAATTGCAGATAATGTTTACGTTTTCTTAGCTAAGTGATGAATAAACAAATATTATGCCACGAAATTTAGAAGATAACTTATTTCATTAATCTACTATTGTCTAAGGCGCATCCATAGATATAACTAAATCTCAAAGTCGGCTGCGACGTAATGATTTTTGGAAATGGTTATACTTCCAATGTTATTGACACGTGATCTGGACTAATATATTAAAGCCTAAGTAGTAGTTGAAAGGTATTTTTATATTAAACAGTTAAAAATGCCCAGAAAAACACACGCTGACACGCGCTTTGTCAACAACACGATGCTTTAGTCTGTGTAAATAGTACAAAACGGAAGTTTGTGACAGGAAGTAACAATTTCAAAAAAGGAACGCGCAGCTCTTAGTAACCTTAATGTTATTACGTTCCATGAACTAAGTATACTATTACAGAAGCCGTAAAAATAACCTAAAAAGTTTCGGTAAGCACCTTTTTCATGGTATTGAGTATCCAGGGCACGATAAATTTGTATTATTGTCGTACTCTTTTATTACACCATAATAGTATAATAAATAAATTTAGTTTTGCCACGTTGATTTTCAGTTATGTTTTAAGAAAACTATATAGTTATTAAAAAATTAAATACTGTTCCATCCTTCAAGTTTCTTGTCTACTGTTTGTATCGCATTTGTGGCTTATTATTGTAGATTTTTTGTAGAAATTTACCACTTAAATGGCGCGTTCTTCTTTATATTACTTTGTATAAAATAAATGAATTACGTCTATGCTAATTGGATCCCTCTAAGTACCGTAAACACAAAATCTTGTTGCTATTGCCCACTACAAAGACCATTGAGAATACTAGGTCAGGTTACCACCTGTATGTAAATATATAGGGTTGAGCTCTCGAGATCTTGACTCGAGGAGAGCCTTCGATACGAGGAACGTGGCTCAAGTGGATCTCGGCATTCATAAAAGGATCTTTGAATAGAGTTTGCAATGTTGCTTTTCTTAAGAACTTGGATTTATAAAAAATACGACATTTACAAGTTATTTTATACGTTTCGTATTTCTCAAGTTGTTTACCTTCTGTGTATATATTATTATGTATTACTTTATTAAGATTACCCTGTAGTAACTACAGTGTACGCTCTTTATAACGAATGTCAAGGGACCGAACGGGACTGATCACCTACTTTTCTATTAGATTGAAAATTATCATAAAACATATTCAGAAATCTGAGGCCCAGACCGAAAGAGGTTGTAGCGCCACTGGTTTATTTTTTATTGGGTTAAACCAAATAAATTGAACTCATATTTACCTTATGGAGAGTCTTTTGTTATAAAGAACGACGGTATAAAGAGTTTAACCTGTTCCACAAATAGCCAATGAATATTTTTTCGTCATTTACTCACGGATCACACAAAGAAAAACCATAATCTAATTAAACCATATAGTGCGTGCTGACCCCTGAAGCTCAATTGATCCTGCCCTTCTTTTATTTAACACAACACCAGAGGTCGTGATTTTGATTTTTTGTAATGAAACTTAGAACTTATATAAACTGTGGACGGTGCTTAAATATTATGAAATGTTTTATCTACATTTCGACTATTCTGTTATGCCCACACAAAAGACGCCAGGATCTCATTAAAAATAATTATTCAAATAATCCCCAGTATGCTTTTGCATTGTCTTATTGTGTTCTACTTCTGTGGAAGTACTTCATATATTTGTGAATATGTTTTCTACTAAAAATTGAAATCAAAACACGTTCTTCTATATTCTGTCCATCAGTATCTTAAAGATTATCAGTCTATTAAAAGATAGAAGTTTTACCAGTAGACTTTTTTTTATGTAATCGGATTATACAAACGGGCAGGATGCTCACCTGATGGTAAGTAATACCTCCGCCCATGGACACTCACATTGCCAGAAGGCTCGCAAGTGCGTTGCTGGGCTTTTAAGAATTGGTACGCTCTTTTGTTGAAGGACCCAAAGTCGAATTGGTTCGGAAATACTTCAGTGCGTAGGTTCCACATAGTGGTGGTGCGCGGCAAAAACTACCTTAGAAAACGCTCAGTTGTAACTGTCTTGGTATTTTTCAAAGCTCCATTATACATACAAATTTCTTAAGGATTTGTTGTGTTAATACAACATCCTACCTACAGTCTACTCATTATTTCCAAAATTTGTCCCCAATTAGTGTAGCAGCGGCTGTAACTTGGTTGGCGCCAAAATTGCGTCATTCAGAACTAGACAATGCATTGAATAGGATCGGTACAACTACGCTTCCCTTTGAGCTTGGATTCAAAAGGGAATTTGGTCTTTTAAAGCCATGTAGTAAATCGTAATTAATTCAGTTTCGACTTACCGCCACCATGATTTGTGTTAGCTTTCTCTTTATTATGTGGAAACGTATATTGATGGCAGTTGCCACTATAGAATAAAGCTTTCAATGCTGAAAGATTTTCAAATCGCTCCAGTTGTTGTGAAGCCAATTTATAACAATTAAAGTAGGTTAGTGTTATTTCAGTCAGATACTTCCTTAATCAAAATTTTAATAAAATGTTTCTTAAAAATTTATAAAACGATTTATATTTACTATGGACTGTTTCAGTCAGAAAAAAAAGAATATTCTATCCGTTTCTCTTTCAACAGTGTTATTGTAGACATTGTAATTTTATATACAGATATACATATGTGTGTGTTTTATGCAGTAATTGTACTAGAAATCACATATTATATGAGCCAAGAATGACTATATAGATGTGTATAGAGACGGATGTTGAGAAAGAAAGTTACCGTTTTAAAACTTACTTTTATCGTGTATTAAACACACAATCCAACTTATTAACTAATTGACATATGGACCTAAGTCCCCCAGGCAGATAACACCGGTCTTTTAAGTTTTTCCAGCTTCGTCTATCAATGATGCCAAATGTATTTACTATTTCAATTCATAAATAGTTTCAGTAAAATCCAATTTTATTTATTCTCACTTCGTTACATTTATACAAAACAAATTACAATACAAAAAAATATAAAGAAATCCAACGGGCGACTTTATCGCTAACAAGTGATCTCTTCCAGACAACCCTAGTAAGGGAAAAAACTAAAAAAAAGAGATATAATGAGAATCACGAAGTGCATAACCAAATTTTATATTAAAAATATATATAATCTTCATCTTATATAATACAAAAAAAATTTATAACACAAACTAAATAGCTAATCTCACGGATTCATGAATTACGATGCTATACAGAAGAATAAGAAATACAAGTATTATAATAGTCAAGATTGTGCAGGATATGGTTCAGGAATGTTTATGCAGAAGATTTTTAAAAGCTTATGGGTCGGGCAGCCTATTCCACAACTTAATGGCGGAGATCCTAAACGAAATATACAATTATATGAGCCAAGCAAGCAACAATTTTATCATTTTGTTATTATCGTTACAGAATATAGGTAAAATATACCATTAAATAGGGGAGGTAAAAGTATCCGGTCGTATTCGGTACGCGCTGCACCATTATTCTCGACAGCACAAAAGATTGTATTGAATCTTCGTTGATATAACGCTCACTCTACCTAGGTGAATAGTGGGAACCTCTTTCAATTGTAACCGTAGATTGTAACCCAATAATGTCTCTGTCATATAAATTTTCTGAAAATATGATACCTATCTTAATGCAAATAGAAAATGTATAGGTAAAATCAATTCTATAATTAATGTATTATTTTGAAAGGTCTTTTGGAGATAATGTTTCCATAAACGCTAACACTTCATACGGTAGAGTACGTTTCATTTATCCTTAGTATTTCATGGGGTTGTCTGAAATAGATATCTTCTTCTTAATAACAATGAATCTGATGGTATAAGTACTATTAAAAATAGAATAAAGGATTTTTTAAATAATAAATAAAATATTGAATGCTCCGTTTTGAGTATAAGAACACGTTCCGGCTGCTATTGGGCTGGCCGAGGTTCTGCAGTCATGTTTGTTGAGACCCGAACTGATGGTTTTAATGCCATCATTAATAAAACGCATAGCAGCAATGGTATCCGAAATCTGTTGTCCACAAAGATCAAACACACACACACACACACACACACACACACACAAAGAGCATTTCTTAAAACTTTGGTCCATGTCCCACTATAGGAGATTTGTGTTTCGTTTTATTTACTAACATAGCAACTATGCCCGAATTGTTACTACCTCTATCTAAAACTATGTATAGATTGATATATATATATTAGTTATAATTTTATTAACAACCTTACAATTACCGTACAAATTTATTGATTAACTAGTTTGATACGGCGATTTGCTTTCTATAAGAGTATTTTCAACTTTCCTAACATAAAAAGGAGATGAAGTGAAGTTCCGTGTTCAGTAATGGACTATGACGTAGACATATTTGCCATATTTTACAAGTTTTACACTTTTTACTAAAGTAAATTTTCATACAAAATGGTTTTAATTCTCTAAGGATCTCAATTAAAAAGGAATTATTTGTTCATTGGCAGAGGACGCAATTTTTTTCTTTTACATTAATTTGAAAGTTACATAGACTAAATATATATGTGGGAGCAATGGCGCTGGTATCAAAAGCAATTTTCATGATTTAATAACTTTTGATAATAATAATAATGACTATAGAGTCATTATTGTTATCGACCAATAGTCGTTTCGAAATAAACCATTCGTATTAACGGTTTTGCACTAATTTGACTTTGACGTTATTAAATGACAGTGACAATGGCAGCTGACACTAACACCATTGATTCAACATAAGTAATAAAGACTATTACATTACTACAGACTATCAAATAGTCTGTAAAATAGTAGATTTTAACTGAGTTGAACTAATTTTACTTTGATTACATTAAATTAATGAAAACAGCAGCTGATACCAGCGCCATTGCTCCGACACATATATATATTATTATCTCTTTCTAACTCTTTATTTACTTTAACCACTCTTTACATAAATAAATACGACATTAAAAGATAAATTCCATTCAATTAATTACCGAAATCCTTCAAATGAATCCTCAAATCCTCGTTTAATGATCTGAAGTTTTCACAATTTCCACATGAGTTTACGAAAAACGATCCGGGAACAATAAGCGCCCCTGCGCAGGCGGGGATGGCCCATTGTGAGATCCAGACCACTTAACGTCCCTCTTAATTAAGGAGGTAATACTTTGCCTAGGAGCTGAATAAGCATAATTTATATAGATACCTGTACTTGAGAGCAAACAACAGAGCCAGAATCAGGAAAGGATATTTCAATGAAGATTGAATTCAATATATCTGATTAAATTCATAGTAAATATATAGTACTATAGCTAGTATTTGTTATTTGGAAGCTAAAAAACTATAGTTTAGTATAAAAAAATAATTTGGTTAAATAGTATATAATTATAATAATATTAATTAAAGCCTTTTATTTCAGACATCATAAATTTCAGTAGATTTATATTTCCATCATATATATATCTCATTCCAAATCCCGCCATTTTTGTCTGCACTGTGCCACTCTGCCATGTACCACCTGCTGTCTCCTCAATCTGGTTTATAAATAGTGCAGGCTATATAATATCACGCATTATATAAACAATTAAACACAGATAAAATTGTGTGTCATATAACACATACAGGTAATATAATAATATATGGTTTTGTAAGTACCTAGTATACCATTTATATCGCAGTTGATACAGATAATACATTTGAAATTTTTACGCGTCGAATTGCGTATAACACGTTGCGTATATAATCCACAGTATACTGTTGAGCTTTAAGCCCTACTTTTCATGTTACACTCATTGGAACCGCACCCCAACCTTAATCCTCCGATTTAGCTCCAGTACTAAATCGGCGTATTTAAAACAAGTTTCCCATTCACCCCAGCTCTTTGGCTAGATATCCGACACGGAGGCCCATTCAGACGTGTGCCGTCTACGAAATAACGAAGCTCTCTCGGTTATTACACTTGCTTTTTTGTACTGACGTTTACAGTTTACACCTGTGACATTCATTCTAGGAAAAAGGCCTAAGCCTACAAATTCTAGAGGCGACTACATTATCCCACAGTAAGGCGTTAAAGGACTTCATACAAATGTTGAAAGAACATATAAATGAAAATAATAAAGTCATTTATTTGATATACAAACACAGTCACTTAAATCAAAAGTTGACCCAACTCGGCTTTTAGTTGCTGTAACACTGATTTTCAGTGGCCCCACAATATCTTAGAGCATCGTTTCTCAGCCATTTTTATTCTGCGACTCAAGTAAAACGGTCTTGTGACCCCGTCACTGTAAAATTATAATAATATATACATAGCGCGCTATTTTTAACGAATCTTTTGTCCCTATATTATGAAGTTTATATTTATTATTATTTAACAGACTGCTACCCTCTTTTAAAACAAACTCTACCGCTTGAGAACCGATGTCTTAAACTGACAGCTATATACACTGAACAAAACAAAAATGTTAACAGTTAAAATAAAAAATAAACTTATTTAAAAAAAGAACATGATAAATATGTTCATAACAAATACACACCACTTTTGAAATTTGATAAAAGACCATTTAAATACACTCTAATAACACTAGTCAATTATGACGCGAGTTCTGTTGTTACTAACTTATATTCATGAAAATTACATAAAATCCTCGCATACTCTTAAATAAGCAACTTGTTTCATAGCGACCGGCTGTTGAGAACAAAGTACTGTTAAGTACCTATAAAATTGTTAACTTTATTATGTCAATACAATGTTTGAAGCTTGTAATTTGTCAACGTACACACATACAGGTGTTAAGAACTATTTCCTTTCGCTTACACAATTAGAACAAACACATTAAAATGCAGTGTTTGTAATGTCACTGCACTTTGTGTTTGTCATATTTTTACATTTATTGTGTATCCATAGTCTCAAACGGTGGGGCACATAATTTACTGTCTGTGGATATGATATTTTTGAACATAGTCTAGAGCTCATACGCACTAACTCAATGACGTGCTCTTTTATCTCGATGAAATGTATTAAAGAAAAGGCTTACTATAAAGGTAACGATTATCTAGTTGATAAAAGGGCCTGGGACTAGTGCTAGACATGCTACTTAATTTGCGATATTTGTTTTAAAATAAGTGTTGTTTTATGGTTTGCTATTTTAAAAGAGTACCGAGATTTTTTTACGCCGGAATTTTCTCTCGGCCTAAACCCTCTGTCTTCTTTGCCGATGAGTAGGGATGTCTACCTATTCAAATTTAATGACTGAATGAGTGGAATAAGTGATACCTGTATCTTATATTCCATAATATACATTTTTTTTTATTGAGATAAAGAACTTATGAACATAAAAGTATTAGTAAAACTGCACTTTTTTTGTAACGTATTTTGATAGTAAAACTTAATAAAAACATTAAACATATTCATAAATCTTCAATTAACATTTCACTACACAACTAACATTCTCAGATTTTAAAAAAATATCGTTCAATCGGTCTCGTAAATACAAAAGCAAATGTTATGTCATTTTCTTCGTCTAATTACGACTTGAAATATCGAAATATTTATGCTTTAAACCCATAGTCAAATTTTGTGTTGACCGGTATTATAAGTTACCTTACATTTATATCCATTCACAAAGAAGCTTTTTGACTGCGAAGAATAATTATTTGTGAAGCCCGCCCTAACTATTAAGTGATAACAAATGTGTCTTTAGCGGGGTATTAAGTAAACACATACAGTTTTAAAAAGTAAAATAGTATTGATGTATTGATCGGTAGAGGTCGCTGTCCTATGATTGCTGACTAACCCGCAATGGGAATGCTAAATGTGCCGCCGTAGAAACTTAGTAAATTGCTTTAGTATTTATTATTTAATACTTTAAAACACGAGCCTTAGTTCAAAACTTATTAAGAGTACTTTTATTTAAACTATGGCCTATTTTGATTTAGTTGCAATGAAATATAAATTAATGTTTCCCCGAAAACCTTTTAATGTCGATGACGTCATTAAATTTAAAAAAAATGTCCGTGTACTAGTGTACACACGTTAGAAGTGAAACTTCTTTATGACCTTATTTTTCGAAAAATTATCTATGTGCAACTAACTTTACAGAAATTGGTTAAATAAAGTTAAATTAGATAAAGTTTAACAAAAGGCTTTTTATATCACAGACTTGAATACAAATAATACAATTATTTCATTTTACCTTATTACCACTAAGATTATTACAGAATTTCATAAATTGTAATATAATTTTTAGTATCATTGTTATAGTTATTATAAATTTTTGTTATTAATGGTTTAGAATCTCTTCGAATCAACCGTGGTAGGGACGAGAAAAAGACGCGCGTAACGGTCAAATGTGTCGTGTAACCGAAACATGTGACGCGTAACCGAAAAATGTTACACTAAATTTTTTCCAACCCCGATAAAGAAGTTTCACTTCAAAAATTACAAATGCCATTCGTTTGCTATAGTTAGGTTAAAATATTGTTTTTAGAATATTAAAATCTCATAACTTTAAATTTTTTTATTTCCTGTAGATTTAAATATTTTCTCCTGAGACCAATTGAAACCAAATCAATAGGCTTTATAGGGTGGAAATACGGAATTGATCAAAATGAGCCTACCTAAAATGTTAATAAAAAGATACCCAGAAAAATCTACTTTATTTTTTACCCATCAATCTTCTTCACGGTGAATTATCTAACCATAGATAAAAACAAAACCTCTTTTGAGAACACGTATCATAGACAAAACAAACTAACAGAGCTTTTTAAATATCCATCAGAGTGATTATCTGTGGTTTGGCTTCACCGCAGTCTTCATTCATAATCATTTTTTTTTACCTTTTCCGTGAATTAAGTTCGGTGGCGGCTATTGTATCAGATATATGACAAATGAAACACTCTGTTTGAAGCTGGGTATCAACTTGCTTTAATTGTTTAAAACGAGCTTATAACTAAGATAACATTAGGGGTAGTGGGGTTGAGACGCTAGATTAACAAATAACTTATTTGACTTATTGAAGAGTTCGTAAATCTAAGTGTCACTTATGTTATTGGACATTACAGGAAACGAGAATGTTACATTTACAATTTATGAGAGTGGTAAAACCAAAGGGCTCATATTGGCTTCATGTCTGCGATGGTTCCTTACATTTTGTTTACGCTTTTAATTACAATATATATATGTAACTTAACTAGTGTAAGGTTACATAACTCGTGTTATGACGTATTATCTTAACTTAAGCGTAGACATCTTAATAATATTTCGTATAGGTGAAAGGAATGATATTTGGAAAATGACACAACGAATTTAATATTTGGTTAGAAGACTAATAATATTTCAAAAGTACAAACCTAACAGTCTTTAATAAAATGAGCATATGTATTTGAATATTATGTTCAACTTCTTGACATCACGGGCCTAGTGAGCAAAATGAAATGGATAAAACCATCTGAATTAGTGTTAGTGCACTCAAGTGCTTAACTGTGTTAAGTGAAAAAATAGAACATAAGAACAGAGTGTCTTGCCTTTAGTAGAAACTCTAAGAAATGTTATTGGAAACTTTCTTATGTTAAATACCCTTATTATTAAATTCGGTTAGATTTTAATTATTGAAGTGAAACTTCTTTATCGGGGTTGGAAAAAAATTTAGTGTAACATTTTTTCGTTACGCGTCCCATTTTTCCGTTACGCGCCATGTTGCTTTTAGAAGTCAAACTTCTTTATCGGCGTTGGAATGAAAGTCCTTTATGAACGACGACGACGAAACGTATGGGAGAAATTTTGCAGCAAATCGTCACGTTTTTCAGTTACGCGCCATCTTTTCCTTGTCGCTACCACGGTTGATCCGAAGAGATTCGAAGCCATTAATGACAAAAATATATAATAACGATAACAATGATAGTAAGAATTCTATTACAATTAATGAAATTCTGTAATAAAGATTATTACAGAATTTCAGTAGTAATAAGGTAAAATGAAATAATTGCATTTGTATTCATGTCTATGATAATAAAAGCCTTTTGTTAAACTTTATTTAACCAATTTCGTTAAGTTGCATATAGTAGATCATTTTTCGAAAAATAAGGTCATAAAGAAGTTTCACATCTAACGTGTGTAGGTACACTAGTACACGCACATTTTTTTTATTAGTCTTAAGTGATGAAATAATGTCCCATGATGTCTCAGTAAAGTGAAATTTATTTAAAAAAAAGTTCGTTGAAGATTTATCGATTAAGCTAACAGATTAGCGTAAAGTATAACTTATCTTTAAAATTTTAATATAGAAATGATTGCCAGGTATAATATTTTTTTAAATTGTTGTTGTAAATAAGTCAGGTAATATAGACATCAAAGTCCTATAAAACTAGTTTAATTTATGGTAATACTATAAGTTGTGGGCTTTTTAAATCATAATCAACAAGCTGTCGGATTTAACTTCAGATTATAATGTTGAGTTTAAAGTGTCGTTAAATTTATTACGTCTTGTTAAAGCTGATTCAAATATGGTATAATCATTATTTATAGTAATATTTGTAAATTTTATGAAATTGTTTTAATATTTATGTCGCTGTGGACCAAAACATTATCCTACTTTCAACGGATTATAAAATAACAAACGTTTTAAAACTAAAATTTTGTTTTGATTCTAACATACGCGAACTTACATACTTCCCTAATGGACTAAGGTCCATATTCTAATTCGTGTCACAACACACTATCATCGTAATTTCTGTCAATGTGCGAAACTTCACATAAATAAATTAATTGATATCTCTTGAAACTATATTTTAGTTTGATTACGGGTCTAAGATCCCACTCGACAACTAGCAATGTATGCAATGAATTCTTTACATCAAATCTTTTAAAATTACATAAAATGTATTAAAAACACATACTTAGTTGCAATTTATATCAGCAAATTAATTAAGTACAAAAATGTATTACATGTAATGCGAATATATTTTTAGATATCTGCAGAATAAAGCAGGATCATGTACTATAAGTGGTAACATAGTATATTATATTTAAAGAGTTACATACTAACAATACTTACTTAATGTTAATGCTTTAGTTTAATTATTGTATAATTGTTACGTTATATCAAATAAAGTTTAGCTGTAAATATATAAATACAAATATTTACAACTTTGTTAACGTAATGTGTGATTTGAATTGTTGATAGCGAATATCCAGCTTAAAGACAGATGAGAATAAATGTAACACGTACTGCATTAGATAAACGAGCGTTCAGTCTGACGGGCTCTCAGACCCCTATTCATCAAGGGTTCACGTCAAATCTTACAAATGTGACCGCATACGCATTTGTGAAGTCCGCATTGTAAAATGGCGTGCGTGCCTCGAATCTTCATTCGATTTTCTTCTAGAAAAAAATTGTCCAGTTCAAGTAGATTAGGAGACTTACTTGCGCTTGAATAATGTTACCCGAAGAATAAAGACTTTACCGATTTTCTTAATAATAATCTTTGTTTATTTTTCTCACAAAAACTTACTACATAAACAAGTGACAGTTACATACATACTATAATAAATAAATAATTGTCTTACTTCTATTTAGGGAAAATGCTAGTTTGTGTGAGACTGATGCCTGCTAAAGGTAAGAGTACCTGTGTTACAGGTCATCATGCCTCCACCTCTTTGGATCGACAGAAGGTCTTAAAAAGTAGAGAAAAATTTAGTGAGAATAAACAATCATTATTACATAGGCTGTAACGTAAACAAAAAAAACTATTTATAGGGATATACATATGTTTCCTTATATGCGTAAGTTCATGCGTAAGTATGCGTGTGGGTGTGTGTCTGTGTATGTATTATTACTTAATTGTTATTCTAATAAAGCTAAAACTATTATCCTATAAATTGTTATTTATTATATAAATTATTATATACGTACTTTGATTTAGGTAAAACGTTTTGTACCTTTTGATTGATATAACATAGAAAATAGAACTTTACCATTTCCTATCATTAAGGTTTTTCAAGTCGTCGCGGCAATAATCTTACCTTTTTTATTTTTTGAGAGGGAATGTTTTATTGAAATAAGTTCAATCCTATTAAAAAGTTCAACAATACTAATATAACTTTTGTATTGTTACAGATGAAGAGAGACAAGTAAAACACAGTGCGTCCAAATTGAAAGGTATTTTTTTTATATTTTAACCTGTTTTATTTACGCCAATTACAAAAATTATTATACCAGGCAATGATTCCCGAACCGAATTTACTAATAAGGATATTTAACATAAGAAAGTGTCAATTAACACTTACAGTCTCTGTTAAGGGGAAGACAGCATGTTCTTGTGTTCTATTTTTTCACTTACCACTGTTTAGCACTTAAGACTAACGTGCACTAACACTTCATCTTATAGGGCGTCCATAAACTACGTGAGGTGTTTAAGGGGGGAGGGGGTCGAGTCAAATCTCATGTAATCTTACGTTGGAGAGAGGGGGGGTCTCGGCAAATATCAATAAATATTTTTCTGATTGAAAAAAAAATTTAGGAAAACGGTTGACCCTAAAGGCCATCTCTGGAACTTCCCGCTAACTCCATACCTAAACGCTCAACATTTCACTTATTTTGTTATATTAATAACAATCTTACGCGTTTACGTAAGAAACCCACATTTTGAAAAATCTCACGTAATTTATGGACGCCCCCTTACCCTAGGCATGTGGTGGTGTCATTAAGTTCAATTTCATACGCAAATATGTTCATTTTGTTACAGAGTGATATGTTAGTTTTTTACTTTGAAAATATTATTAGTCTAGGAACCAAATATTAAGTTCCTAAGATGATGATATTAATTTATCCCTAATGGGATAGACTTTTGTCCATACAGCCAGGTCTTGTTCTTAAGTTCCTAAGATATTAAATAGTATTCAGATGTCTACGGTTAAGTAAAGATAATATAAACACGCCAGAGATAAAAAATATTATTCTCGGATTATAAATTAAGATTGCGGTTAAGCCAAAACTACAGATAATCATACTGAAACATATATAAAATCGGAATTAAATAATTGTTTAGCTTATTAAACACTCAATCTTATGTTTAAATTTGATATTTAAAATGTATGAATTGTAGCATCTATTAAGTTTAAATTTGGTATTGAGATAACCTTGCGGTTAATAATTAATACAAATGTACAGAATAGATGACAAACAGAAGCATTAGTTTGGAAAACGCATACAAATTCCACCAAAAGCAATTTCAACAATATGAATCAGCGCCATCTCGTGAGGAAAAGATTCAACAAATGTGTGATTATGTGGATTAATATTTATCTCTTTTTCTGTCTGTAGTAACAGTGATCATTTAGGATATCGTATCTATATTGACGTCGTATAAATAAATGTCAAATGACGGGAACGGCTTGGATGGCAATCGAATCGGCAATTCCTGACACGTTTAATAGATAGCGCCATTAGCGTTAGGGTGGATATGAAAATGCCAATTTCGTAATGGCTTTTGGGGTTTTTTAAAACTGCGATCTATTTTTTTTTACATATTTGGCTGGGAATGAATGTTAAATTTAAATGTATTAGAACGGGTGCCCCAGCCTCCTCTATCTTTCTGGACTATAATTTTTAAGCCTTTATTAAACCAACCTTATATAAATAGACGTATACAGTGAAAAAAAGTGCGTGCATACAAAGTACACATGTCAGAAGTGAAACTTCTATGTAAATTGATTATTACTAAGGTAAAAGCCGCAATACATGAATATGTACCAGTATCAGTACTCCATGTATTTTTGTAATCTGCGTTTTCTGCACAAGACGTTATGCGACAGAATTGCCACCTAAAGTTCTAATATGTAACTACTAAACGAATACATCAACCAATAGCGTGTATTTTTTCTCGATCTTCCTTAGTCTCTCTCTCTCAATCTTTTTCACTATAGCTCTCTCCCACCTCCCAATGTGCGTGATGCGACTTTCGCTCCCTTATCTTCGACAAAAAGGCTGCACATCTTCGTGACGCTAATATTATTATTATTGCGTTTCATCCGTAAAAAAATTACCCTCATGCGCCTAGAGAAGTTTCACTTCAAAATAAATTGCACGTGGATATCCGTGGTCTCTGCCTACCCAATCAGAAAAAAGGCGTGATAATAAAAATAAATAAATATAAAAAAAATATTGGTTGTTTGTAAAGTAGGTTTACGATCGAGATGTTTACGTGATAACGTCTTATTGGTGATATAAGTTTTTGGGAAGTAAGGAATTAATGAAGATAACAATTTTTTCAAATTTTTAATTACATCTATCGTTTTATTCACACTTTTGATGATAAATTTCGGGTGTAAAATGACAAGTTTACTTATTCGACTATGATATACATTTTTCTTCATACATTCACGGAATGACTGGCAGCGCTCGAGATGAGACGGGAGATCGGTCCGTCTCTCTCTCGTTATACCTGCGATCGCGCTCGTGAGGTTTTGGTGTGACACAAGTTTCTGAACATGTCACCCGACTAAAACGATTTTAAAGACGTTATCACGTCAATAAATCATTATTCGTGCATGTAACAACACCCAAAAAATTTACGATTTCAGTAAAACTAGGAAGTTTTATCAAATTATCGATATTATTGATATATATTTACTAAGCTCCTGGGCAGTTCGCAGGCTTCACAGTAGCTTGTGCTTTTAGAAGGAGCTAGGCTGGCTAAGTTAGCCAGGACTTTACGCACAACGGACCTAGTGAGAGAGAGAGAGAGTAAAGTATAACTTTAAAAAGTAGGCTGTGGTATAAAGTTCGTAACGGTTGTAAAATAATATTTGATATTCCAAAAATTCTCAACATTATGGGTACCCTACAATAGTTCCCGAGTCGAGCTCTTCAGTTAGATAGTTGGTTTTATTTCCAACTCAATTCCGAACCCTATTTTTAGGTTTTACAATTGAAATAGATCATTCTGATGTTTTTATTTCAACAAAGGAACTTTTCATCCGTTAACGATGCACTTCAATCTGCTTTGCGCTGAAGTATTCGCTATGTGAGAACGGCAATTAAGACATAGCATACTAGCTGATTTCTGCAACTTGTCTGATCTTGAAGTACTGTATTGTTTATTATCTATAGAAAAAAATACTTATATTGCACGAATTTTTTCGCCTTAATTTAAACTCTCTTATTACTTTATCTTAATCCTATAGTCTGGCTAATGAAAGAAGATAAATGAATTATGGCAACACAGAATGTCATTTAATTTCTTAGGTTAGTATGATTTATTGTCTTGATACTATAGGTCTAATTTTGTCTTATAAGGCAAGTAAATCTCCTATTTTTTTAAAAATGACGTTTTCTTCACGATGTTTCCTTTCATGGTACCAAGTGTTAATTAGGGTAAAAACACGCATTAGGCGAAACAATTTTTTTACTAATATATAATGTATAAAATCAGATAGAATTGCGTCCAAAAACTATCCACAAACTGTTATACGTTCATGTGGTAATTAACGCCGCTTAACTGATTAATCACAGTAATTTTTTTTGACGACTCATTGGTCTAGTGGTTAGTACCCCTGACTGCGAATCCATGGGTCCCGGGTTCGATCCCCGGCTGAGACAAACATCGATGTGATGAGCATTTGGTGTTGTGCTTAGGTCTTGGGTGTTTAAATATGTATTTATATGTCTATCTATCTATGTATGTATATCCGTTGCTTAGTACCCATAACACAAGCTTCACCAGCTTAGCATGGGACTCGGTCAATCGGTGTGAATTGTCTTTAAAAAAAAATTATCGCTAAACTCGATTTTCGCGTTCCCAAATTATTCAAACGTTATATCAAACGAACAAAGTGCCATGTTTTGCTAGGTTTGCTAATCCTACAATTCACCGCTAAGACGAAAATGTTGAAATTGTTATTACTGCTTATTTTGCAGCTTATAAAGGATTAAGCTCGTAATAAAACGTAATTAATCTAAGATTTGGGATGAAATGTAAATATCTCCGTCGGTGTTTATATTTGTATTTTATATTAAACTCATAACATTATATTTAATCTCAAACTCATTTTTGTTTGTCTTTAATTCAAAAATTCCTATTAATATACGAAGTGTTATGTGATAGTATAATCAAGGATGTATGATAAAAATAATATAAAATATGTTTATTATGTATATAAGATACAGGTATCACTTATTCCACGTCATTAAATTTGAAACTGCAGGCATCCCTACTCATCGGCAAAGAAGACAGAGGGTGTAGGCTGAGAGAAAAAGCCGGCGTAAAAAACTCTCGGTACTCTTTTAAAAAAGCAAATCATTAAACAACACTTATTTAAAACAAATATCGCAAATTAATTAGAAGTAGCCTGTCTAGCACTAGTCCCAAGCCCTTTCATCATCTAGATAATCGTTAACTTTATAGTAAGCCTTTGGGATTTTATTAAAGAAGAGTATCCCTATTCTCAAAAAAGAGTTACTAACTTTAGATAGTCTAGTACGCTTTACGGGGAAATTACAGCCTGCGTTTGTTCCGAGTATTAACATTGTGCGTATGTTCTATTCTAGTAAACTTATCACTATATTTATGTATAATATTTAATGAATTTATTTGGTTACAGATGGACCAACAAACATACCGGCGAACGAGGCGCAGGTGTTGCAGGTGAACAAGCCCCAACATGGCGTGGTGGGCGCACGCTGTGCTGGCCGCGTGCCTGCTGTCAGTGGCGGGCGCCTACCTCATTCTGGTCCCAGACACAGCGCCGCCCGGCTACACAGTACTAGATGCGGCGGTCTACAAACTCGGTTCAGAACGAGCGTACTCCATCGACGTCCACCGCACTGCTAACTTCGTCCATCATATCCTCCGAGTCAATAGAACCAACGGCCTTGTCACGTTGCGTAAACGGCTACGATGTGATGGCGTTCTTTACCCCAACCTTTTCACGTTCTACGTGGACTCTACATCCGAACGGATTAGAGACATAGACTACTACAGCTTACCTATAAGAATTCTAGTTATAGGCGAAGATTGCAGCAGACGTCATGCTGATTTGTATGACATTGACTTCGATCGCGTCTACGATCAAAGCGATTCTGCTATGCAGTATGAAGACGATCACTTTAGAGATAAGAGAAATGTTATATATCAAGAGAGTATAGACTGGCGGTTATTAGAGGAAGATGAAATGAGATCTAGTCAATTTAGTGTTCTATCTACTGCGTATCCATGGTCAAGTGCGATGTTCGAAGATTATGTCGCTAGAAATAGAAGTAGGAAGAAGCGTTCCCTATTAGTACCTTTCGACATGGCCATCGATGTTAAAATTGCGGAGGCTAAGCAGTGGATAACGGAGACATATGCAAGCTTCTCGATACCAACAACAGACAGGTGGCAGGGCATATGCTTAAAGAAATCGCAGTTCGTGAACTCATTGACGGCATTCTTGCCTCGGACGGTTCAAAAAATGTGTAAAGTGCAATTTCTAGACGTGAGTGACCCCAGATTTGTAATAGAGAGTAGTCAAGGTGATTTGGTTGCCATTGATGATGTGTGTATACTAGAACCGATGTGGAAAGTGTCCATTCTATTCACATTCAATTGTGATCAAACAAACATAGTTGATTCGGATCATAGACTCAAGATCGTGTATCATCATCAGGAGTTAAACGATACGGACATAGCTAGAAGAGTGAAAAGAGAATTGAGAAATCAATCTCCATACTTTGAGCAGGCGCTTTATGTGGCATCTGTAGCGGAAGAACAACCTCCTGGTGTCATCGTTACTACTGTTCGCGCACGGTAAGATGTTACTGTTTATACTAAAACTAGCTCACTCGGCAAACGTCGTTTTGCCATGTATATTATTTCTAGGATTTTTTTTTAGTTCAATAAAATTAACTATCTACAATAATAAAAAATAGGGGTTGATCGTAGGGTGACAATAAGGGTTGTATGTGTTTTTATATGCTGTTTAATAATTTTTATTTTTTTAAAGATTAGTCTAAAAAATAAAAATTAAAAGGGTGGGGCCACCCTTAGGTTACCCTTAATATTTAGGGGGATATAAAATAGATGTCCGAGTTGTCTAGCTGTTTTGGGAACGAACTACGATGGCGTAGTCTTGCTCTTACGCGAATTTTGAAAACGTTTTTGACATTCATAAGCATGCCCTAAGACGCATCTAAACTGAATAAACGTATTTTGATTTGATTTGATCTGAACATTGTGATACGAGAATTTTATATATTAGATTTGTCTGCTTTAAACTAAGCAATATTGTTGGATATCCTCATTAATGCGACAGTTAACCAACGCACCAGACACCATTACCCTACCCAATGAATCATGAATGCCACGGAAATAACACCTTCTGATCATAAACCAACTGCCGCTTTAATTGACTTTAAGCTGGCTCGTTGGGCTTTTATGAAGTCATCTATTTTATGCGTTCCGGAAACAATGTCAACCGCGGACAATGGCGGCGCGTTATAACGCTAAAATATCTCAATTTACAATGCTGACGCGGCCTTTTGTGAACAGACTGATCTAACACATTTTATCTAATAATCATGACCTAGTTATTGTTATGCTAATCGCATTATAAAATCTACGTTGCATTTACCGGTCGTCATATTAAATTAAGTTTTTCAATATTCTGATAAAATATAAGCCAGGTTTGAAATCGATTGTGTCACTTTTGTCGTGATAAGTCTGTAAAATCATAATATTTTTTTTATTTATATAATTTAAACATATGCTTTTATTTAGAGAAGTGGTGGTCTAGTGGCTTTAGCTTGCGACTCTCATACCTGAGGTCGTAGGTTCGATCCCCGAACTTTCTTTCTATGTGCGCATTTAACATTCGCTTGAACGGTGAAGGAAATCATCGTGAGGAATTCGACATGTCTTAGACCCAAAAAGTCGACGGCGTGTCAGGCACTGGAGGCGGATCATCTATTTGCCTATTAGACAAATGATCATGAAACAGATTCATAAATCTGAGGCCCAGACCTAAAGAGGTTGTTGACAGATTTATTTGTTTTAACGTGAAAATAATAACTATCAAATATTAGAAGATTTAATATATTTAAATTTATTATCTTACTTAATGCAAGAATTAATGAGAGAATAAACTCCATATAATGAGATTTAGCGGTTGTATCTAATAGACAAAGATCGAGCAATTCGCTTCATATCCTCAATTTGAGACTTGATTTTCTTGACGGTGTAATCTTGGCTCTTGTAATTAGAAACGGGTGTGGCAACTTGTAGGTAATTTAACGCCTAACATAGCTTGCAACATAAAATATTTGTAAGATGTAATTGCAGCAGAAATGTCAATTTAGACTTATACAAGCTACAACTGAAGCAGATTTTTAAGGTAGTTTTATCCGCGCACCACCACTATGTTAATGCTTCCCACTGAAGTATTTCTGAGCCAATTCTACCTAAGGTCTTTTAAGAGGAGAGCGTACCAATTCGTAAGAGCGTACAAAGTTACTGTAACCGTACGTACACACTTAAAATTAAGGTACTATATTTTTGCCTAAATAGTGAAAACTATATACATTTTGCAATTTTAAAAACTATTGTTACAGTATATATTAAAAAAGGATTTCTAAGTACTTTTGAAAATTAAATCATGAAAACAGGCTCTACAAATCCAAAAAGCGAATAAAATCTGATCAAAACGAAAAACTTTGAAGTGTTTAAAAGTTCCAAATTGCTGCCGATATTTTCAAACGAACAACTGCAGCTCAATTTGAACGCAGTGCAAATAAACTTCTCGTAGATAAATGTTCAGAAAGTTCGTATTACGATATATTTGATCCTCAATATGGCGAATTCGACGTTTCAACAAAGGCTTTGCTACTTTCCAAGTATTGTAATAATGTAAGAGAAATCCTTTACGTGTCTCGTAAAATTCATTTCATACTTGCTTTCAAGTTATGACTTATGAAACGTTTTATATTTCCTGTTTATTGTCATTTTCCGGAAATAGAAGTCATGTGAATTGAACTTGAAAATTATTCTGATTCGTTGTCGTTGTCTCTGGTTGTTTGGCTACAATTTCCACGAAAATATTCGACACGGTCACTGATCTTTATATACTACGAACGTATACAATATAAATAGTCAGACTAAATAACATCTAGCGCTATAAGCGTGAAGAACAACTATGAAATTTTTGTCGATCGACACTTTGTTATACTTTTAAAGAAAACTATTTGAGTTTTAATTATTGTTTATGTCAATTATAAGACACATATTCCTCCTTGACGCAATTTATACTTGCAATAAAAATATACCTGAACAAATTTAAACTAATCTCAGTTTACCTAATTTAAAATACCTCCACTTCGGGAACGTCAATCCAAGGCATAACGTCTTTTAAATCTAAAAGTTATCTTTTGGAATGTCAACCCTGCGGTTATTATTATTATTTTATGTTCTGTTTTTAAATAAATTGCTAATTGCTATTCAGTGCATATAGCTGTCACTCCAAGATAGTATGGGTCCACTAAAAATCAGTGTTGCTAGTGACAGGAACTTAACGTTGAGTTAGGCCCAGTTTTGATTAAAGTGATTGTGTTTATATTTCTTTTGTGATTTAATCAAATAAACTTCTTTTATTCCTTCTTTCCACATTTACAGCTATAATTTGAATACCTTTTTCTTCATTATATAAAACATTGCAGTGATCCAGAAAATAGTCCAGTTACATACTCGATGTCCAGTCTTCTGGACTCACGGTCAGCAGGAATGTTCGCTGTGGATACGAGAACTGGTGTGGTTACCACTCAAGCAAGACTTGACCGCGAGAGGCTGGACGTCCACTATTTCAGAGTGGTCGCGCAAGACGACACGTTCCCACCGAGAAGTGGTACTACCACTTTACAGGTACGTGTAAAGATTGTATAATCATAATGATACTAAAAAAATATTAATACAACAGTCAAGACTGCAAACTCATTGGCAACTTCGTGTCTTTTAAATACAACTTTGAATTTTATTGCCGCACAAATTTAATTTAATCTTCAATTCTCAAATAATAACAAATATCTTTATGTATTCTGGAGAGATTAGCGGACCCGACAGATTTTGTCTTATATATACGTTTTAAATAAAAAAGAATAATTTAATTGAAAATCTAAACGATTATCGAATCCACTTAAACACACAAAAATCTTCATCAAAATTGTTCCGAGTTCCTAGAAGATTTATACATAAATTTATTAGCTATCGTTTCAGAATAGATTTAATTAAAATTGTCCGGCAATAAATAATTATAATTAATGATATAATTCTAATGAATTACTATTTTATTATTTTATAAATTAAATACATTAAAAAGACCTAATTTATATTAAATTAGGTTTAAATAATTAAGCAGTGGTACAAAATAAAGAAAATGTTTATTATCACAAAAGCACAAAGTTAGTGACACATTGGCGAGAGCACACAAAAACAGTACAGAACAAACTCGAACCTTCCTCTTATCTAGACAGTGTTGCCTTACAAAAATACAATCAATTATTGTAGAATTGAACATTAACAATTTATATTACCATTAATAAAATGTTTTAGATTAACGTGTTGGACTGCAACGACCATTCTCCTGTGTTTGAAATGCAGCAGTATGAAGCCTCCGTCAGGGAAGGTGCTAGCCCCGGTACCACTGTTCTTACTCTAAAAGCTACCGATCAAGATATTGGCAAAAACTCCGAGGTAAGTTTAAGGAAAAAACTATGTATTACAAGGTAAGTTTTTGTTCGTTGCACGCGTTTTTGGTAACAAATCGGTCAAAAATTAATAAGGAAGGTTACTTGGAATATCTATAGCCCACTAGGTAGAAAAAATAGAGGACGCTCACCAGAAACCTGTTAAGAGGAAGAATTTGGAGGAGGCGTTCACTCCTTTGGAGGTCGTACGAACATAAACTTAATGTAATCCGTATTAGGTATATTTGTTATGTAATCTTATATAAAATTCTTCACACATTTTTATATTATTAAAAGATTAACTATTCAGCCTGTAAGAGGTCGCTTGTTGGCAATAAAATATTTGTTTTTTTTTGTCAATGAAATACTACTCATATGTCATATCTTGATGGCTGGAGGTCCTCCACAGTCCGCTTCACAAGGCATTTTCTTTTGCGAACTAGCGAACTGTGGAATCGGCTCCCGGGGGGGGTCTTCCCTCAGAGATACGACCTCCAAATGTTCAAAAAGCGAGCCGACTCCTCCCTCACAGGCCGGCAACGCACCCACTAAAAATAGGTGTCTATGGGCTGCGTAGACTGCCCTTTTAGGTCCCGCAAGCTCGTATGCCCCCCTATTAT
This sequence comes from Pieris melete, assembly GCA_963693345.1. Taxonomy (NCBI): domain Eukaryota; kingdom Metazoa; phylum Arthropoda; class Insecta; order Lepidoptera; family Pieridae; genus Pieris; species Pieris melete. Next base: position 1,151,705 of record CAVNZK010000043.1, on the reverse strand, counting down.
ATAAAAAAAAAAATGTAGACTAGTATACATAAAGCAAAGAGTAAATACTTAAAGTAATTTAAGTATTGGTTGGAAAAGTACCATTTATCCATATTGGCTACAAAGCAATTAATTAATATAAAATATTGTACAACACACATTTCGATGGCATTATTAATTACATTAATGAATCGCAAATAATTGCAATGTGTAATAAAATTATTCTGAGATGTGGTTTTAATACAATTGTAAGCATAACGATAATTTTATTTGCTGTATTTGTGTATGGCCCGCATTAAAATTAAATAAACTGTATTCATATATTAATTAGGGTTTTTAACACATTTACATCATTTTAAATTATATATCTAAATGTAAACTTCATGTATACAATTGTATAATCTGTGTCACAATCATTCTAATTAGAATGTCTATGCAGACTTGCTGTAAAGTTAGTATCTCTTGTAGCTAAGTTTGGCTGTACGAGTTATATCCAGGGCAAACTAAGTACTTTGACAGATGGCAACGATAACTGTATAGTCTACGATACTGTACTATACGGCATAAATACAATCCTGAAATCAATGACGTTTAAAAGTTATCTGTTTAAAGTACGCGTAAATAAATACCTACTTATTGTCTACTTAGTGAGCAGGCTTACCCCGTAACTTCAATAAAAAATTCATTTTAATTTCAATTTGTGTATTAAGTTATCATACTATGTGTATTTACGACATCAGCGCTAGAATTACTTTAAATCAAGTTTTGCCGTTAGATTGTCATAATTATTTAAATCGGTTCTTAGAATTAGACATCAATATTTGGAATTCGATTTTGTGTTATACAGAGTACCGCTACTGTCTATAAAATTTAAAGGGCAATAAAAAAACCCACTTCAAATATCTGCCAGTTTGTCTGCCTATATTATACAATATCATATCAGAACCCTGATGTCTCAAAAGTTCAAATGTTTTTGATTAAACTTGTACTGTTAAGTGTTTCAATCATATTCTCAAAAACTTGTGACCATACATTTAGCACACAAATAATATCCAATTCCAACAATGTGATACCGGTCACTCTGAATTTCTTTATTATGATGAAATGATTTTCAAATTGAGATATTTACAATATATTTATTTCAGGTGGAATACTCAATAGATTCGGTAACAGCTGATCTCCTAGACCCAGAAAACAACGAATCCATAGACAGTAAAGAAGTATTAGACAGCCAAGATGTGTTCCGAGTGGATGGGCGAAGTGGTGCGTTGCTTACTCGAGCTACCCTGGACAGAGAGAAAGTGTCAAGATATACTGTAATTGTGAAGGCTACTGATCAAGCCAGCCCTGTGTCTGATAGGCTCTCCAGCACGTTAGTAACTATTTTTTATACTGAGTATCTTCTATCATACGGAATAGGATATTTGGCATGATTAAAACCTTCTTAGATGATTTATTAGTGACAGTACAACCTATACAAACTGTTATCTTAAGATTGTTTTTAAAAAATCGAGTTAATATTCACAATATCAAAAACAAATCAGAGCGCTTCTCTAGACAAGATGGCGTCGCCCAGTCTCTATGACATAGAGTTCCTGTAAACACGTATAAACCTTCAATATTTTTACGAGTTAATTATCATTCTTTAAGAACACACATATTATTTTTCGATGTAAGCAGTCTCTCATATTAAACTCCAAGACTGTATAAGGATCAGACTGACGAAGACGTATTATTTACAAGCATGCGTCATCGTCGATTTGACTAATCGGTGACCGTTTTGTGTCACGTGACCGATGTATAAAATAAATAATTTAATCGTGGATTTTTTATAAACCTAACATATTAACATTTTATTTTTAATTCTGATATATAGCCTATTTTGCTGAGACTGACAAAGCATTTCTAAATTATTATTAAAAAATTAAAGTAAAGTTAAGTTATAGAAACAACGGGTCGTGATACTTGCAATGTGATTTTCTGTACGAGTAGTCTGTATAGTTTTTTTTAATGAAATATCTAAGATTTTCTGGTAATTAAAAAAAGCTAAGTAAATATAGAATATACTTTCAACTATCTTACGTCCATAGCTAATTTAATTATTTTTTAATTCGGCCTTAATTTTTTTACTTAACTAGAAAAGTAAATACTAAAACGAATAAAACTGTAAAAAATATATCAGAATCCTATTTTATGTATTCTATAATCCTCAATAACCTTACTTTCTTACAAATAAATTCTCAATTTCAGCGCCACAATACACGTCAATGTTTTAGATGACAATGACAACTACCCGCAATTTAACGAGAAAACTTACACAGTTACTGTAGAAGAAGATATAAGTGTTGCAGATAACCCAATAATCGCTAAAATCAAGTAAGTACCTCAATTTATCCAATATATTATATATTTGTTTAATTATATATAATAAGAATTAAGTGTACTATGGTAAGATTTTATCCAGGCACTTCTCGTGAGTAATATGACAACACATAACGTTCCTGGTTCGATTTTCGATGAAACAATAATTGAGGCGTTAGTCACTTACGTAGTAATAAAGTTAAGGAACACACACAAAATTGTCACCCTTTAACAAAATCCAAGCAAGTAAAACAGCTTACAAATAAGAGAACATAAAAAATTCGTAATGTTTGGATTTTATTAGTCTCCGACATTTTTTTCTATAATTAATGCTTTTTTAATTTAAAATATCTCCTTTAATAATATTCAACATTCATAAAACATTGAAATGTCAGATTGATAAAGCCGGTATTTTTTTCAAAGCGATCCAGATTTATCCACTTATCTTTGAAAGAGCTACTTTCTGGCAAATAAAACACAAATAGAAAATTATTTATATTGGAATCTCCGACGGCAGACGTCGGAACACCCGCGGCCTTTGCGAATTTATAAGTCTACAGCGATTCCTTATTTACGGATATTGTATTTCCCCTCCAGTTCAAAGTGAATTATGCTTGCCGTAAGAAATATGTTTGTAGATTACTACATTTATATGGCAAATTAATATGGATTTCGCAATGCTCGAAGATTACATTTAACATTTTCCCATATAAGATTTCCTTCGCATCCATTGTCATTCTCATTCATTTTATTTATTTATATAAAAAGTCTTTGTCTGGTATTCGCGTGTATTATATATATATATATATGTGCATATATCTTTGCGTTGCGTTTATATACGCCTCTGACATCTGTGCATACGCGACCAAAGACAATATTGAGTCTTTGGTTCTGTATACACTACGAAATTAATTTATTAAATATTTATATTTCTCTTAAAGTGTGTATAGTAGAGATCAACTAAATTCTTTTGCTTACTTTAAACTTAAACATATTATCATTTGTATATGTTTAGGAACTATGAAAACGATAGATTTGAAAACTTAAGTTTATAGAGTATAAGTTTAAGAAAAAACATTTATTTCAGTCATTAATTTTAACCATAAACAATGAAGATAACAATAATCTAATGTTATGACAGCTGTCTAAATGAGTCTTCCTGAAAGGGGAAATCGGACGGTATCTTGAATCTTAGGAAATAGGAAATTGTTTTAGCTGGTATATTATTTTGATACACTGAAATTGCTTCTATTAAAAACTCTGTAATGTCTCAATATAATGATGTGATATGAAGAGTTTTAAATTACTACTTTAAATTTTCAAAACTACGGATATTTCTTGAAAGTAATAATATTCTTTATACTAAGTAGAATAATAAAAAAAATACAGTGAAATCGCGTGGTTGCATTAAACATTTTACTATTTTTTTCATCTTTGTGTGATAATTTTTTTGTATTTAAACCCAAATAAAACGAAATAAAGGCAAAAACTTCAATCTTGATATCATGAATCTTGATTGAATTTCCTGCAATAACGAAACAAAGCTTTGACACTTGATAGATTACAAATGTATCCACAGAGCAAAGGACGCGGATATTGGCGCCAATGCAGCCATACGGTACGCGATAATTGGCGGGAACACACAGATGCAATTTTCAATTGACAGCTTGAGTGGGGACGTGTCTCTGGTAAAGCCACTCGACTACGAACAAGTCAGAAGCTATCGACTGGTGATACGAGCCCAAGGTTTGTTTTTAATTTTTAAATTGAATTATGTTACAAATTTACTTGAATTAAAACTATAATATTACCTTAGATTGTTTACATAACTTTATATTAGTATCAGTATAAGAATGTAATGTAGGACATTTTACGAAAAAAAGGGGGAATTACATTTATCTGTACGTTTTTTGAAGTTGATTAAAAAGAAATTTGGATATAGATTATACAACATGTACAAGTACTTTATTCCCGAATACAGTTTTATATGAAATAAATATTTGTATATTAAATTTGTTAAAAAATATGGATATTTTATTGAATTATTTAGATCTGAATCGGACTTATTCAGATTTTTATATTCAATTTGATATTTTTCAGATGGCGGGAGTCCCTCACGATCAAACACGACCCAGCTTTTAGTTAACGTAAAAGATGTCAATGACAATTCTCCAAGGTTCTATACGTCTCTTTTCCAAGAGTCTGTCAGTGAGAATGTCCCGGTTGGATACAGCATTGTTAGAGTAAGTTATGGTTAAATAAGCAGTGTTCGCCTAGTGGCTTCAGCGTGCGACTCTCATCCCTGACTTCGTAGATTCGATCCCCGGCTGTGCACCAATGGACTTTCTTTATGTGTGCGCATTTAACATTTGCTCGAAAGGTGAAGGATAACATCGTGAACGGCTTGCCTTAGACCCTAAATCGACGGCGTGCGTCAGGCACAGGAGGCTGATAACCAGCTTGCCTATTTGATTAACAAACCATCTTGAAACAGATCTAGAAATCTGAGGTCCAGACCTAAAAAGGATTGCCACTGATTTATTTATAACATAAGCATTTTTATACCTTCGTCGTAATAACGTATAAAAACCGTACACGCGTTAGTCTAATATGGTACATAACAAAATATATTTTCAGGTACAAGCATACGACGCAGATGAAGGTGTGAACGCCGAATTAACGTACACGTTAAGTGATAAAGAGTACAATGGCAACGCTGGACTTCCAATTACCATAGACCCAAGATCTGGTTGGGTCTACACATCGAGCTCATTGGATAGAGAGGTGCAATCGAAGTATCAACTACAGGTACTTAAAACTCATAAATCTATTACTTTACTAGTATAAACGTGATGAAATATTATTTAACTAATTAAGGTTTATAGTGCATTGAAAAATTTACCGTTATAACTTGGATGTGATGACCGCACTTAGACGCACATTAGTCCGTTGTACTTGCTAGCACTATTTATTTATTTATTAACACTTGCAGAAACATAACTACGTAAAAAAATATTTGCTTTGATAGCTGAAAAATTTATACATAACAAAAACAAACAAATTATCAAAAAATACGTTTAAACTTAGTATCTAACACTTAGCGATCTGAGTGATAAAATAATTAATCAAAGTGACCTACGCGTGACTAAACGACTCACCCAATAAAAAAAAAACGTGTGGCACTCGGGGACTGCCGCGGTAGAGCTAATTGCATAGCATTTTTTATCAACTTATGCAATTATAATTATTTATTTATTTATTTATTATTTAATTATAATTAGATATTAATTCAATCTACCAGACTCAGACTAACACGCCTATATAGTCTGTCTCACTCTAACGCGTACCGGCTGCACCGGCCGCGTCACCGATCTCGTCAGAGAGACGTGAATACGTAGTATGCGTTCTGTCCCGCTCTAACACGTATTGGCCGCACATATATTACGTAATCGTGTGTTAGGTTATTTTCGTTACGCTTGCTTGCTTGCTTCGGCCGCCGCGCTCAAAGCCCGCGATAAAATCTATGCAATAGCTTAAAACTAAAATATAAACTACTTCTAATACTAACACAGGTAACAGCCACAGACAACGGAACTCCTCCGCGATCCGCCACAGCCTCCGTAGTCGTTGTGGTTCAAGACGTGAACGACAACGACCCGGTCTTCTCTCCAGCGCAATATGACGTGGAACTGGCCGAAGATGAACCGCCTGGAACTCCCGTCGTCACGGTCACAGCTACAGATGCCGATGAAGATAATAGGTAAATTAATTTTAATGTATTTCTATTCTAATTAATGTTTTGATTAAATACAACCTTTTCAAGTTATACAACCGGAGTATAAGAAATGTTGAATTTATACAGCAAACGATTAAGGAACAAAGCTTAGTTATACTTTTTTTTTATAAATAAGATTTTAAATAAAAAATAAAAATGAAATTTAGCTATTAGCGCTGAGAAAGGACAATAATACCTTTGTAAACATATTTCCGCCTCCATCACACCCCTACCGCGCATCCCCCTGTATACAAGCTACTAATTAGTAAAGTGTCTAGATATAAAGAAGCTAGACTTTTCAAACTTTTCGCAATTCGAGTTTGTACCTTTCTATGACAAAAAAAACAGATGAGTTTCGTTATAACCCGAATTCTTCTGAACCTGAATTATGCAAAGTTTGAACAGTCTAGAAGCTTCTTCTCAATTCGTTTCTGACTCTGACCCGAAGAAAAGAGAGAAGTATGGAAGATAAGAGTTTAGAATGGCTTAACCACAAAACTTAAACTATATGTAGTAATATCTTTCAATTCCAGGCTTCACTATGAAATCACCGGCGGTAATACCCGTGGCCGTTTCTCTATAACATCACAAAATGGCCGCGGACTCATAACTGTGGCTCAGCCGCTGGACTTCAAACAGGAGAGGCGATATGTCCTCACAGTGACGGCCACAGATTCTGGTGGAAGATCGGACACATCCATGGTCAATATCAATATAACTGACGCTAATAATTATGCACCGGTTTTTGAAAATGCTCCATATTCTGCTTCGGTAAGAGATTTTAATTAATACAATTTTTTTGGGTATTAAAAAAATATAAAATATTTTTATTTCTTACAACAAAATAATACATACATTTATATTACACAAATAATCTCTTCCTAAAAAAGCAGCATGGGAACAAATTTTTGTCTTCTGTGCCTGACACAGATCACATTTCTTCTCTTAATTCAAAATATTTTCCAATTTACTAAGAACTTTTTAATGGTAATGGTAGCTTAGGGCAAGTTACAGTGGCGGAAACAGAATTGGCGTTTTCTGATGTTTTACAAATAGAAGTATGCAACAAACTTTCACCTCTCACTTGTCATTGTACATTTGGCGTAGCAAACTTCCATATGCTAGAGTAAAACCGCTAGTTCGCCCCCCAACCAGTAGTCGTCCCCCACATTTATAAGTGGAAAGAGAAAATCGAAATTGCAGAAAATTTATTTTCTTCTTCCCTCTCAGTCCTACTACTGGTCGGAGGCTGCGAACTGGATGGTTTATGTATAATTTTGTGCTTAAAACCCAAAGATATTTTACATGCAACGAAATTGTTGGATTGTAAAAATAATCTAGAACATGACCATTATAGAGGCGAGGGCGGCACAAACTTCTCAGCCTCAGAAAATTTGTAAATCAGCCACTGACAAGTACGTAATGTTCATACATCTCCGTGATTTGGATGAGCATGTAAAGCAATCACAATACTAAAGTTACATTAATAATAAGAATCCTGCTCAGCGACAGAGTGCTAACTATTTGATAGAATTTGGAACCTATTTCTGTCGGCAATATTGCGTATTAGTACAAAGTTGGTATTCGTAATATTCGCTAGTTACCAATACAACTTGTGGAATTACCTTGAATTAATTTGAGTGATTTATGAAAATAAATAGGGCCTAACTCAGAGATGTTTCTAATGATGAAATTACTTTTTAAAACTGATCCAGTAGCGTAGAGTTAATTCGTTACAAACATACACAACACATTTATCTTTTCCCTTTATAATATACTATAGAATAGATTCCTGAGAAACGTTCCGGTCTGTCAAGAGTTTTATTTGAATGTTCTTAATGCTGTGGCGGTTACGGTACGGACTAATATAAATCTTGATTGTTACGCATGATTTTATTTACAATAATTATATATCTAAGTATTGAGATTACTGTCAGAACTATAATGACGTAACAGAAACAATAAAAAAAGGGTGATTTAGTATTTAAGTCTGAAATCCCACGATGATTCTCTTTCCGCAGTACAAAAAACATTTAAAGAACCAACATTCTTTATAGGTATTTGAAGATGCGCCCATTGGTACCACAGTGCTGGTGGTATCAGCCACAGATAGCGATGTAGGTGTCAATGCACAGATTACATACACCCTCACATCTGAGATATCCAACGAGGCTGTAGCTCATCATGAGCAAGAGTTCCTGATTAACCCTCAAACCGGAGCGATCACTACGAACAAACTTTTGGATAGAGAGACTATGAGCGGTATGTATTTTTAAGCTTCTATTGTTTTAGTTTTATAGAAGGATATTATTTTTTATTCCTATGTAGCAGTATAATTATATTGCAAAAAAGCGTCTGGACTTTGGTAAAATAAAATAAATAAAAATAAAATAATAATAAAGGTAAAGCTTAGAGTAAACACAAATGATATTTTAAAAATAATACTTAATTAAAATAGCTTTTAACTTACGATTTAGTTCGGTGATGGGCAAAGTACGGCCCGAGAAAGTATTTAATTCGGTTCGCCGAGGTTCGAATTACGTTTTGACGGTCGAGAAGGAATAGTTGATTCTACTTATAATGTTTTTATAAGCTTTATTACACGTATTTACATTACATGTATTTTTTCTAGAATTTTGGCCTTTTCTAGAATTTCTTAAACTTTGTGGTCCGCCATTAAAAAAGTTTGCCCATCACTGGTTTAGTTCATAACTCTATATGATATATATATACGCGTATAAATTGAAGTGATTTCTTGTTCTAGCTTCGCTTTCTTCCGAATTCCAAGTCACCGAAAGCGCCTTTGCCCAGAGCTTATATACTCGTAATATTGTTAAATACATTTCAAGAAAACTAAAATGCTATTTTCTAAAAGAATTTCTTAAGATTTTATAAATATTGAAAACCCTTTTCAGGCTATTTATTAACAGTAACTGCCCGTGATGGTGGCGTTCCAGCTTTATCTGATACGACGGATGTTGAGATATCTGTAGTGGACGTTAATGATAACGAACCGGTGTTTAAACAACAACTTTACACAGCTACTATAATGGAGGATGCGTTAGTCGGTAAGTTTGTTTCCCAAAATAATGCATATTTAACGAAAATATAAATAGTTTTACAACAAAAATAATAATTGATAGATCCTCTTTTTAGGATTATGTATCTTAAATTACTATTTTTTTTTTATATTACCCTTGTTTCTGTTCTTTAACTATGTTTCGTATTGGCTAACTGAGGGTAGGTAAAAAACGTGCTATTTTCTATATGCATTGAGCATTAAATATATTTTAATGACTATGAGTACGACTTTTTAAAGTCTTAACTAAAGTAATCCGTATCACGTCCGTCGTTCCACATCTGAGCGTTTTTTAAGGCAGCTGTCCACTGAAATATTTCCGAACCAATTTGACATTTTGGGTCCTTCAAGAAAAGAGCGTAGCAATTATTAAAAGGCCGGCAACGCACTTGCGAGCCCTCTGGCATTGACTATATCTATAGGTGGTATCACTTAATATAAGGCGAGCTTCCTGTCCGTTTGCCCTACGGAATTTTTGTTTTCTTTAAAAAAAAATACCGTAAACATTATAAGAACTCCAAATCGCGTCGCACAATTTGTTATGAAGTTGTATATGTATGAAGTCAAATACAAAATAAAAATTGGTATTTAAATGATTTTGGAACTAGATTTTTGTCTAATCAATGTCTTAAGACAAAGTAGAAAAAAATAACTATTTCTTAACCAATCTTTTCTATGCCTTCAATCTCCAGGGACTTCTGTAACCCAAGTGGGTGCAACAGATGCGGATGTGGGCCTAAATGGCCGAGTGCATTATGAATTAGAAACGCGCGATCGGGAGGAGGGTTCGTTTGTCATAGACCCAGCATCTGGGGTCATCCGGACCAATAAGGCCTTGGACCGGGAATCTGTGGCCACATATGACTTAAAGGCATTGGCCATTGATGGGGGAACGCCGCCGCAGAGTTCTACGGTAAATATTTTTTTAATAAAACAGGTCCTATCTTTTCCCCTTTCACTATCGTATATATTTATAGGACAAATTAAATCAAAATTAATTTATTCATATTGATAACTATGTACACGATTTTAGAAAAAAAGAAATTTTATTGTACAATTCCAAGACATAAATGATTTTTAAACGTATTATAAAAATGCTGTTGCTATGGTGCATGGAGGCGAAACAAAAATTGTATTGCCTTGTAGAACCTGGGTGCGTCATTTACGCCATGTAAGACTACCAAAATTATCTGCTGAACGAATACTAAACATCAATGCATTCACTAAACAACGAATCGAACAACTACTTACGTCTGATATCTAAATTACCTGCCGTCCATTATACACAAGGACGTATTGTTTTAACTTAAATTAAATAAAGGTGTATATATAATACACTAAAACATAAGGGGTTTAAGCAAGGTGCATGAAGGGCCACATAACACATTGATTTCTTAAAACAAAAGACTTAAGAAAAAAATAAAATCACAAATATAATTTTCATTAAAAGCCAAGCAAAAAGCTCAAGTTTTCCAAGAAATTACTTTTATACTGGTTCGTTAATTGGTGTAATTTCGAAAAATCACATTAAATATTATAACTCATGTATAATAAATATTTACCCTTGGGCCGGGGTCCTAGCGCTATAAGGCTTTTTAAGAAATTAGCAAAAAGGTTAGTTAACATCATAGGAGACCAAAGAGAAGCAGCTACCTCGGACAAAAATTTTGTCTAGCTAATCAAAGGGCCTAAACCTTGCCTAAAGGGACTCCTTATAATAATATATTTTAGTTATTATATTTTAAGGTTAGTTAATGTTTTTCGTTATGTTTATTATAATTTAAAAAGTGTTAGTTACAATTATATATTATAAATATTTAATGTAAATGATATTTACCAGGTAATAGTCCACATAAAGATAGAGGACATCAATGACTCACCTCCAGTGTTCGAAAGTGATTGCCTCACCTATTATATCCCCGAGAACAGTCCGATCGGGACTACAATAGGAGAAATATACGCACGAGACCCTGATGAAGGAGCCAATGCTGTTGTCCACTATTCTATTAAAGGTATATTTTATCTTAAGGTCCGACATCACATCCAACCCGTTTGTTCCCCGTATTAAAAAAAATGATTAATATGTTTTTTGAAATATATATAAGTCGCAGTAAATCAGAGAGTTAATTGAATCTCTAGACATTTAATTAAAGATTGATATTCAATCAAGTCGCTAGGATTTTGATTTAAATAAAGCAGCGTCGAAAACGTTAAACTATCTGTCTGACCCAAAGCCAGCGTGTTGATTAATAACGTAAAACAAGATGGCGGTCAAGACAACAGCTGATTACTTTTAGAGTATCACAACTGCCTGATTTTGGAAAATCTAATTTCATATCTGTTATTGCCTTAAAAGCTACAAGGAAGCGCTTTGTAAGAAAATAGAAACAATAGTAACCTTTTGGGTCTAAAATTTATGTATCAGTTTCTTGATTATTAATTTTCTAACAGGCAGATAGGTGATCAGCCTTCTGTAACTGACACACGCCTTCAAATTTTGCGACTCTCTTCTCTGAGATGGTAGGTTCGAATCCCAGCTAAGCACCAATAGATTATCTACCTATTTTATTTATTTACACTCGCTTTACGCGCATTTAACACCGTTGCGGTGAAAGAAAACATCGTGAGGAAACCAGTATGTCTTAGACTGAAAATTGTCGGCGTGTGTCAGGCACAGAAGGCTAATAATAATAATAAATGTGTTTATTAATTTTAAGTACATATGCATTACAATGTGTAAGATTTAGGAAAAAATTACAGGTATTTAATTATAAATTCCTTAAATAAATTTATTTTTATTTTATTTACTTTTGTTGGGCTGATCACCTACTTGCCTATTAGTATAAGTGATAATCATCTAAGGCCCAGACTCAAAAGCGTTAACGTTTTTTTCATACACAAATAAACACATTTTAGGTGGAGACGATTCCAACAGCTTTTCCCTGGAAACTCGTCAGGGTTCAGAGAAAGCTGAACTCGTATCAATGGTAGACCTTGACTATGAGAGTCCGCGAAAGAAATATGAGCTAGTAATTAGAGCTGCAAGTCCACCTCTTTGGAATGACGTGAGAGTGGAAATTCTGGTCACCGATGTCAACGATAATGCTCCTATGATGAAGGACTTCCAAGTTATCTTCAATAATTACAAAGATTGTTTTCCCGTGGGACCGTTTGGACGAGTTCCGGCGTATGATGCTGATGTAGCTGATAAGGTGAGATCTTAGTAATAAATTAGTTTTGACTAGAAAGTCTTGGGTTCGATTTCTAAAAGTGTTATTTTTGCTTTATCAAATGCAGATTCCTTCCGATATTTCATTATATATTACCCCAAATGTTTATTATGTACTTATTAAAATTAAGTTAAATTCAGAAATAGGTTCGATTCATGCTTAAAAAGCGAAGGAAATCTATATTTAACTGACTTTAAAAATGTCATGACTGAAAAGGTTATGACTCATACCGTTTCTTGTATGTCAATAACGTGTGCTAACTTCTATATATTAAGAGATAATAAAATATACCTGATATTGCAACTTAGGAAACAGTCTACGATTCATCTAAATTGGTCCAGTAGTTCAGTAGTTTAGAGATAAAAGTATTTAATTTGGCTTCATACATTGTTTTAATAAAAACCAATTTTTTTACAGCTGCAATATAGAATTCTCTCTGGGAACAACGCCAACCTGGTTCTAATAAACGAGACAACGGGTTCCATGACCCTATCACCTCAGCTCAATACAAACGTGCAAAAGCTGGCCACTATGGAAATATCTGTTACAGGTATTTTTTTACTGATATATTTTATATATAAATCATTTATTGTTAAACTGTCATTAAAATATATAAATACACGGAAGAGGAATGACCCTAGTGTGGGGAGTGTATGATTAGCTTATATATATATATATGTGGGGTTTAATGTTAACAGATGGTTGTATAAAATGTTTCTTCAATCAAGTATTAAACATTTTGTAAACCTACAAAGTAATTAAAAATGTATAAAAAGAAAATTAAACTAAAGTTCCTGAACAAATTTATAGTTTTACTAAAATTAGTTTTGTTTACTGTAAACAAAATATACGTATATTTATTTATATTTATGTATATATAAAAATGTTATATTGGTTTGTGTACGCTTCAAAAACTCAAAAAGTTCTGCACCGATCGACCTGAAATTTAAGCTTGATATATAATTTGTATCAAGGATTGTTTTTATATATTTTTTATCAGTCACACATCCGTGACCGCGAAAAAACAGTTTTTTTAACGATCATCTGTGTACCAGTGACCGCGCCATCTGCCGGAAGCGAGCTAGTTTATAAATAAATAAATTATTTTTCAGATGGCGTCAATGAAGTAAAGGCAGTTATGCAACTTCTAGTTCGACTGATAACTGAAGACATGCTTTTCAACTCAATAACAGTGCGTTTAAACGACATGACGGCTGAAAGATTCCTTTCGCCTTTACTCGGGTTCTTCATTGATGGCTTAGCGGCCATTATTCCGTGCCCCAAGGAAAACATCTATATTTTTAGCATTCAGGTAATCCATAGACTATAAGTTCGGTTGTTATACTTTTCTTAGTATCTTTTTGTTATAATTATTAGTAGTCTGTTGTCTTGTCTATTCCTATTAAAGTTATGTATCAGTTTGTCTGTTAATAAATAAATAATCCAGTAGGTTCGACGTCAAATCGGCTAAAAAGTGTTTTTACTTGCTTTGGGCATCTCATACTTGAGGTCGTAGGTTGGATATCCGGCTGTGCACTAATGGATTTTTTTCTATGTGCGCATTTAACATTTGCTCGAAACGGTGAAGGAAAACATCGTGAGGAAACCGACATGTCTTAGACCCAAAAAGTCGACGGCGTGTGTCAGGCACTGGAGGCTAATACTTGCCTATTAGATTTTAAAATAATCATGAAACAGATTCAAATCTGAGGCCAAGACCTAAAGAGGTTGTAGCGCCACTGATTTATTTTTATTTGGGCATTGATAGTGTTACCATACAATTTTCGTATATAACTTTTGTTATCATATTACAGGATGATACAGACGTATCCGGCAACATTTTGAACGTATCACTATCAGCGGTACGTCCAGACGCCGAAGTCGGTACGTCGACGTACTACACTCCTACGCATTTGCGCGAACGAGTCTACTTACATAGGACCACGTTGGCCAGGCTTGCAACTGTACAGGTACATATTAAAAAATGTATTTAATATTTAGATACATTTTGTCCAGAAATGCGTAAAAAATACTGAACCAATAATAATGAACGGATTTAGGATGGTCTCTGATTTTTCACGTTTTTTGCTTATGTTTTTGAAGCCTTAATAGATACTTAATATACTATCGAGGTAACTGTTCGATTTGCGTATACTATTACGAATGAAACGAACGAGAAAATAAGACTTTTCCGTTCCGTATGCTTTTGAAAGTACTTAAGTTGGGTATGAAGATTGGAAAATAAGGACAAAGCATTTTCACAATTCTGTAAAGAAAATTGTAACAAGGACAAAGTGTTTTTTCACAATTCTGTACAGAAAATTGTAATAAGGACAAGGTTTTTTTTACACATTTTTTTAAAAATAATGTAGGTCCTACCGTTTGACGATAACGTGTGCGTCCACGAGCCATGTCTGAATTTCGAAGAGTGTCTCACCGTACTGAAGTTTGGGAACGCGTCGGGTTTCATCAACAGCGACTCGGTCCTGTTTAGGCCAATATATCCTGTGACCACCTTCACGTGTCAATGTCCAAGAGGTTTTACAGGTATAATGTCTATTGAAATCCGTTTATTTTAATTAAAATTATTTTTTGTTATAAAATTATGTGTAACCTACTCTCTGTAATCTAAAAATGAGGAAATTAACACTTATATTAGGCTTATTTTTTATTCAAATTACTATTTTTTTTTAGTTTATAAATATTTTTTTCTTTCTTTATATACGTTATCGTATACGTTTTTTCACTAGACAATAGATATGTCATAATATAATACAATAAAAATGCCTGCCAGTTCTTTAACGGGCGTAGAACGGAAAAGAAGAGAGAATAACGGTTTGTCCCTTCTGCGTCACTATTTGAATTCGTAGTTTTTTTTTTTAATTACAGGGTCTGGTACGGATTGATCACCTTTATGAATTTGTGTTAATAGAGGTTTATATTTTAGGCTCTCGTGACCATTACATGTGTGACACGGAAGTGGATCTCTGCTACTCATCACCGTGCATCAACAACGGCACTTGTATTAGAAGGGAGAGTGGATATACTTGTGTCTGTTCACCTGGATTTACAGGTAAATAAAATAGACATAGACATAGAAATTTAGGGGGCAAACGGGCAGGATTTCCTGATGTTAAGTAATACCGCCGCCAATGGTCACACCGCCAGAAGTGGCAAGTGCGTTGCCACCCCTTTTAATAATTGGTACGCTCTTTTCTTTAAGGACCCTTTTACGCCCAGGTATTATCTGATAAATTATTGTTTTATCCTGGAATTCAAACCTATGTAATGTCAAGGTTTTAACACCGTAACACCGTTTATATACGTATATATTACACGATTTATAAAATATAATTTTAATATGACCTGCATACCTTAAATAGTAGTATAATATTATGTATAACATATGACGGCAACAGTCTTCGATTTGATTCCATTCCTCGACTTATGGTTCTTCAAGAAAATAGCGTCCCAATTCTTAAAAGTACCGGCAACGCACTAGCGAATCCTATGGCAATTTGAGTCTATAGGCAGCGGATATCACATATCAAGTGAGCCTCAGGGCCCGTTTCATAAAAAAAAGTGAAATAACAGTGGATTTCAATTTTATCGTTTCATCTGTTTTATCTTCCAAAAGTTTATTTTAAAAGCAAATATAAAAAAAATTATTAAAAATATCATATAATCCAGGTGTTAACTGCGAAACGGTCTTAACAAATGCGACCTGCGACTTCAATGGCGACGGCTCCATATGCCGTAGTGGGTCCCAATGCGTGGCAAGAAGAGAAGGAGGCATTCTGTGCCAGGGCTGCACTATCGACGCAGCATACACCACATCCATGTGCGAGCTGAAGGCCAGGAGTTTTCCTGCAACTTCCTTTTTGACATTTCCCGGCTTGAAGAAGAGACACCGCTTCCATTTGAAGTTAGAGTGAGTAGATGATTTTAAACTTATTTTTAAATAAATGCTTCACTTTTGTAAGCTTATGGGGGTTTAAATTGTCGCAAATTGTCACCTCTATCACCTCCAAACATAATACATAGTATTATCAATAACCCTCTTTCTGGGGCACGGCAAGTCCAGCAGAAAAGCGCCACGGCTGTACCATTCTTTTCTCGAAGCATTTCAGGCCATTTTCGACCCTCAATGACTTCGTTATGGATTAAGTTAATTTAGAAGCCTGAATTTTCTATATTTATATATTTTTTATTATGTATCAAAGTGGCCCTAAACAATCTAATTTAATATAATATGTATTACTTGTTAGATTCATTGTGCAAGGGCCAAGTTAATATATTTATTTAAAACATAAATGATTTGTAATATTCATATATATGGTTCCTATAAAATATTTAGATTTAGATTTGTTTTAATATGAACAAAACTTAAAAATTAGTTTGACGAAGAAGTTTCACTTCTGACACATTTTTGATGGCAAATACCTGTTTCGCGATATCCATACACAATACTATATTCTAAATAACCTTTCAGCTTTGCAACTCAAGCGACATCAGGTCTATTACTATACAACGGGAGATATAACGAGCGCCATGACTTCGTGGCGTTGGAAGTGATCAGTTCAGGCGCGGGTAGGGGGGGTCCAGGGTTGAGATTCTCCTTTGCTCTTGGAGGGGGGAGGAGCGAAGTCACCGTTGAAGGAGATGTTGCTGATGGGGTGTGGCATAGTGTGGAAGTCGAATATTACAATAGGGTGAGTTTATTTCCTGACTCTCTGATTGAATAATAATTAAATCCAGTTTTAAGGTCTCAATATATGCTGGCGTTATTAGAATTAATGTTAATACACATTATTCATTTAGACGTTAAAGAGGTTTACCTGCAGCCAACGGAAAACTGTCATACGGGTTCACAGATAACTATTAGAAATAGTGCGTCATCTATTGTGAACTTGGTGATTTTAAGTACTGACTGATAATTTTTTACGGTTTTTCGTTTGACAGATTTGTGTTACATGTTGGTAAATTAGTCAATTAATTTATATAAATTAAACCAATCTAATAAAATAAGTGATGAAACAAGATTTATGTAGAACTGCAAAAAGTGCGAAAGTTATTATATAATTTACAAATAACTTAAAATATGTTTGGGCTGTAAATACTTTTTAATCTTCATAGCATATTGTCGCATTTAGATAACTTGGTAATAAATTGTCCATAGACGGCAACGTTGATCTTGGACAACTGTGACAAAGCGTTATCTTTGGCCGGAGCGGGCGACTTCGGAATTAAGTACGCGTGCGCCAACTTCACGAGGAAGATCTTGCCGCCTCGCTGCGATATGCCCACTGAGACTTGTCACAGGTAAACATTTTATATATCTAATTATAATATATATATATATATTATATATATTTTTTGTGTATTATTATATATTTAATTGTATTTATTCTCACACAAGGCGGTAAGACTTAGAGGGAGAGAGACAAAGCTCTAGATAGTAGTAGATCTAGTAGAAAATGCAAATTATTGTTTCAAAGGGAAGAGAAACATGAATTTCATTCATTATGCTCATTCAGGAGGCTCACCTGATGGTAAGCTCTTTCCTTGAAGGACCCTCGTCGAATTGGTTCGGAAATACTTCTGAGAGTAGCTGGTGGCCACATGGTTGTGGTACTCGGCAAAAACTGTCTTTAATAATGCTCCGAACGACGGAAGGGGGAACCCTTATGACCTTGACGACCTCCAATATAAAACAAAAGTCTAACTTAGTCCAAAATGCGTTGACACGTGACATGACATGTGACAACTGACAGATGACAGATAAGATATCGCAACGTTTCGTTTTATATTCTCACCTTCCAGTTCCGTTTTATATTCTTTGTCATCTACTAAGCTACTTACCTTAACGGATGATGTGAATCTTAAATTTATATTATGAATTTACTGTATGTGATGTAGAAAATAAACTGTGCAGTGTTTTCATTCCCAGATTTCTAGATCTCACTGGACCACTGCAGATTGGAGGACTCCCAAATATCCCGAGCAGTTTCCAAGTTAAAAACAAGGACTACGTTGGATGTATATCGGATCTGTACATTGATCATAAATTCATCGATTTGAACAGGTAAAATTAATTGATCATGACACTATTGACTTCCTAGGAGGGTTTGGGGGGGACTTGTTCCATTTCACTCAATTTTAAGACCATACAAATTTTAGCGTACATACTTATAGTATTTACTGAACCCGAAATATAGGAACCGGTTTTAAATATGATTTATATATGAAGTACCGTAACATGGGACCAACATATTTTTGTGTTTTATTTTTAAAAAATCTGAAAGTAAATAGCTTTTAATATCTTAGGTTCGTCGACTTTTACTCACAAATCTGGTTGACTAAACAAATGGAGCAATCTTCCACCACACAAGCAAATATAAGTATTATAGATAAAAAAATCGATGACTAACTTTTGATCCTATCACAGATCCTATCGCATGACAATGTTTGTATAGATTAGGCTAAACCTTTACCAGGGAAAGCGAGGTCTTTACTTCGCTGTTCTTTTCTTTATTTATTTCTTTTTTTATTTTATACTAGCTGGCCTGGCGAACATCGTACCGCCTAACAGTCGATTCTTTATTTTTTTTTAAATACTTATTCTGCTATTCGGGACACCGGTCTAGCTAGTAAGATAAAAAAAGAAAGTTGATAAGACAACAAATGCATTATGTCAAAAAATAAAAATTTACCTTCCCGGAACCCCTCCACTAACACTTGAACTCTATGATATGGTATTAAAGTTCAAATTGACTTTTAAGTATTATTACGAATATTTTGTATGGGAATATAGAAAAGTTGTTTTTAGACTTTTCACTCATTTTTTTTTTAATTTTTCTTCTTTCTTCAAGGAATATTATAAAAAAAAATCAGACAAATCGGTCAAGCCGTTTTCATGTTATGTCGTGACAACGGAAAACGGGTTTCATTTTTATATATATAGATTTACCTACTTGTAAAAACGTAAAGTCAACTTTAAAGATACCCAATAATCTTCGCTTCGGTGGAAGGAGAAATTGTGATAAAAATCTGTCCATGAATTTTTGACATTTATTTTTTTTAAATAGTGAGCTTTGCCCTTGAGTCAAGTGTTATCATGACGAATGCCATGGAAAGCCTACTCAACAGCCCGAGCTGAACTCTATAGACCCTTCAGGCCAACAGAACCCTTAAAAAATCCATATAAAGCCGACCCAGCAAATGTTTTGCCATGTATATTATTTCTAGGAAATATTTTTATTTAAAAAATAGGGGAATGAAAAATAGATGTTGTCCAATTCTCATTTAGTTATGTATAAAAAATTCCATCAGAATCGGTCGAGCCATTTCGGAGGTGTATGGGAACGAACATTGTGACAAGAGAATTTTATATATTAGAAGATATAATTTGAACGCAAGACAAATTTTCAGGTTGAATCCCTAACTCTACAGTTGACTATAATTTTTGAGTGTTTATATACTTTTGTTATAGTTACGTAGCAGACAATGGTACGCTAGCAGGATGTCCCGAAAAAAGGTCTCAATGCAGCAGTGCGCCATGTTACAACGACGCGGAATGTCAGGATTTGTGGGACACCTTCCTTTGCAAGTGTCCCGAAGGATTTACTGGCAAGGAATGTGCTGAATGTAAGATATATTCAGGATATAGTAACTTATATATTCAAAAGGTTAAAAAGTTTGTCACTTAATTGATAACTGTTACTTTTTTTAGGTAATTTAACTTTACTAATATGTTCCTTTATTTTCGAGAATACCAAATTTTAGGTAATTAACATATAATAGTGGTTTATATGTATTGAAGCCATATAAGAAGTTTGTATAATTTCAACTTTTAAAAGGTTTTCAATTATTCAGGTCTGTACTATCCTATACGAATTTCTCTTATTTAATTACTATCAACAAATCTATTCGCACCAATTAATGTACTGTAGTTAAGACCGGTTTATAATAATTTTGGTACTGTTAAATATTGAATTACGCTATTATGACTGCGTATTGTTTATAATAAATAATTTAAATTTTGACAAAGATTTACCATATCGCTTCCTGTCTATGTATTCGTTTGAAAACTGTGTAACGGTAGAAAGGCATACCCAACAAACCATAAAAAGCCAACACTTATAAACATATTAAACCAAGTTAAACAAATTAATTCTTTAAAATAGTAAAATCCTATATCAACTATGTTCGCTGATTAAACCTTTTGAGAAATATTTAAGCTTAAAACAGGTTTTCTATAAAAATATTTCCCTCCAGCAACGGCTCCACCTTGGCGCTTCAGTGGAGATGGAATGCTCTCCTTCAACCCACTCTTGCGGCCGATACAACTGCCTTGGCTCAACGCACTTTCAATAAGAACGAGACAACACGATGCCTTCCTCATGTCCATACAAGTTGGACAGAACAGTACCATACTTGTTACCGTGAGTTTAATATTATTAGTTTTTATTTTATTATTTGATTTCTAGTATTGTGTTACACTTATAAATTTACATTGCTTATTATAAATATTTGCATGAAGGCAACTGACACTATTGTGGGCTAGTAAAGTATCATAATATATTGGATAATAATAATAAAAATTTATAAACTTACCAAAAACCACATTAGATTACACAAAAAATAACTTCATTATTATAATATAACATTAAAATAGTAACTAATTGACAAACAAATTCACAAGCAAGTAATTTCGTGAACACTTATGAAAATTTAAATTAAATATTATTGCACTAGTAGTATCCTACAGTTATATTTAAAAAAAAAACACTATATCAGAGAACTTATTTGTCTATCAAAAAAACCTTCACCTTCAAAAATTGCCTAACCACTTAAGCCAGACCAGATAAGTCTCTGCCATACATTAGAGAAGAATAATACAATTACAATATAAAATACATTTAAACACGCGTATAATATACATTCATTAAAAAAATTGAAATCTTTATTTCAGCTGAAATCCGGCCTTTTGCACTATTCATATAATGGTGACACAATGTTCCTCCCGTCAACAACATTAGCTGACGGCAACTGGCATAGAATAGATATTAAATGGATGGGAACAGACATATCTGTGAACATAGATTATGGCCTCAGAAACGCTCTATTACCTATGCTTGCCAACAAGATTCAAGGACAGTATATTGGAAAAATTCTGATCGGTGGACCTGACACTACAGCTGGGATATTGTCGTCGGATGTTGGATATTTTGAAGGATGTATTCAGGTATAAAATAGTTTTAACTGCTACCCTCAAAATATGTTTTACATTTTTAGATTTATTTTGGTTCAGTTGCCTTTTTAAATCTTTTTAATTTTGATTAAATTTATTTTTTAATTAATTATCAAAAACTGTGTTTTCGCAAAACATGCAATGTCAAATTAGGTTATGAAAGATAGCTATCAATACTTTTGAGGGTAGTTGTATTTATCTTACAAATAAAATATATTTACCCTGATTAATAGTTAATGGGAATATTGGGTTTTTTTTCTTCAAATTTAACCTTTTTCGGTTCAAAGAGTTCTTTTTAATTATCTTGGAGTATGTATGTTTAGAATGATTAAATTTTCAGGATGTACGCGTAGGAACTGCTCAATCTCTCCTCAATCGCCCAACAGTGAGAGAAAACGTCCGTGACGGCTGTCAGTCTAGGGCTGACTGTTTGTTGTCTATATGTCCGCCATATGTAAGTATTATATGATGATAGAATGAAACTATTTTTTAAACTTTACAAAAGTCTTAACATTTCGTCATAGTCGTAGAATAGTGACGGATCTAACATATAGAAAACTTTACAAGGCAGCAATTTCATAATAATATAATCATGTTAGTTTTTGTTATAACTTTTTTAATTTATATTCTATTATTATGAAAATTGGCATACAAGCCAATAAAAGGGGTTTTTTTAACATACATAAAACAAAAAATAATAACATTAAATTACACAGTTTTCTAGAAAAATGCTTCCATCAGCGTCTTGATAGACGTCACTTTACCGACTCTATGTTATTAATTAGAAATTTTTACACACATGTCATTTTTTGAAGTAACTTCTAAAGAATTTTGGAATGGGTAAAAAATGTTAAGCTCGCGTCAGGACACGTGACCTGATCGAAAATTCGTAAGACGGATGGAGAGTAGACAGCTGGCGCGGCGTATTTAATGTAATATAAATTGTCATGTTTGTGTACGATAGCGCAATAAATAAATATTGTATTCTACCACATAAATGATAGTACTTTTATACTGATAATTAAAGCAATTCGTGCAAAATTATTCCCTAACCATTCCAAAATATCAAAAGCACAACGTTAATATTCAAGTTTTCACTTTTGCCGGCACTCCTTGAATGCAACCCGTCGTTTTTTTTAATGTAGCCGTAATATTTAGTCAATGTGGTATCCAAATATGATAAAAAGTGGATTTTGGATTTTTTTCAAATGCGTCATTGTTCTACGATCATGACGATGCTCATTTCTTGCTCGACAGCCAATTTCATGTAGCACCTGAAACCATGGTTAAAAATAAACTAATAAATAATCATGAAATAACTTTCAGAGTAAATGCGTATCGTCATGGGACACGACAGAATGCGAATGCGATCGCGGTCGCTTCGGACCCTCGTGCGTGGCCGCGTGCGAACTTCAGCCGTGCGGCGAACACGCCACTTGCGTACCGGATGACAGCAAGAAGGGGTACTCCTGCAACTGCCATGTCGGGTATTCTATGAATGGTAAGTTTTGTGGACATGGTTCAGAAGCAAGTTTAAAAGGTAATTTATTAACAGAAAAAAATCTATGCTTCTAAATTTCGTTAACTGCCAGTTCTCAAATAAAGGCCGAAGAACGGACGAGAAGAGAGAATAAACTCTTTGTCACTCTTTTAAATCACCTAGGTGTTTTTTAATGTATGCAGATGGCAACCATTACATCATTCTCATCACGTGTGAATACCAACGTCCAAAGAAATATTTCAATATATTTTTAACCTACTTAATTGTAACCCGTTCAAGTCGTCTTTTGTTTAGGTTGTTTAATTCTTCTTAGCTCCCACTCCACTCCGTAATAATGTCCACTGCAGTTGGACAAATTATGTCAAACTTACAAAAGATTATATATTTTAAATAAAAAATTAATCTATTTTTGTATCATATAATTTTTAGGCTAAAACAACTTATTTTCAAATTTATATTACACACTTGTTAAAAAAACTTAAAAGAGAGTTAAAGAAGATTTTATATGTAAAATTATGTTGCATACGTATATGATCTTCTAGAAGGAGAATGCGTAGAAGAGAACACAGAAGAACAGTGTCCGGGGGGCTGGTGGGGAGTGAAAGCCTGTGGACCTTGCGACTGCGACGCTTCGAGGGGCCTCCACCCGTATTGTGCCACTAAGACTGGGGTCTGCCATTGTAAGGTATGAAAATAGAAAATGAGTAGAAATATATAAATGTCGGTATTTGTTGGTTTGAATATATAGTATTTTTTTTTTGTTAATTATTTTTGCATTTCTTGTACTCTACCCTCTGTAGGTGTTTTTGTTCCACATTAGGGTTGCCTAGAAGAAATCGTTTGTTAGCGATAAGGCCGACCGTTGCCTTATAACTTTTGTAACCTGCTTTTTTTTGTTGTGTATGTTTTTGAATAAGGTAATAAAGTATAAATAAGTAAATAAATATGCTGGTATATATAGATTAGTATTTACTAGACTGAAGTTTAGTAACCTTTTTAATGTGACGTTAACTAAAATTTTCAATAGTTTACTTAAAATATTAATAATATATTAATTTCCATTAAAATAATACTATATGAAATTATTGTATGATTTTTAATTATCTGTTTAATTAAACATTATGCAATTAAAAAAATCAAGAAATTTTACGTCTTATAATAAGTATTAAAATGTATCACTTTGATTGTGAGACATATTTCTGAATTAATTATAATTTTTCTAGGAGAACCACTACAAACCCGAAGGTTCAGAGGACTGTATCCCTTGCCAGTGTTACGCAGCCGGTTCAGTGAACAGCTCCTGCGCCACTCTCACGGGACAGTGCAACTGCCGGAGTGGCGTTATTGGCAGAGCTTGCGACTCCTGCGCAAATATATATGCCGAGGTCACGCCCAATACTGGATGCAAAGGTAATCTTTAACCGACTTCAAAACGTCACGAGAGTAGCATATTTGCATTGATATACAAAAAACCCAAGATGCACAGTCTCGAATAAAAGTAACGCTCGAAAGTGTCCCGAAACACTATTTCTGTCCCTTTCTATAACAGTATGTCTATAACAGTATATGTTACAAGCATATATTATTGCAAAATCAACCTTACGCGAATTGCTTAAAGTTGTTATTACAACGCAGTGTACTTAAAGCAATAAAATTTTACGACCGACCGTGGTCAGGACAAGGTATTAAGTGGAGTCAAACATGACTTTTTTTATTTACAACTATTTAACATAATTTTAAATTTATCCGACTTTTCGGGTGCTTTACAGCGTGCGTGGTCACGGTGACTAAAGACAAAAGGTGTTTGATGTTAAATAGTTGGAAATTTATAATAATACATAACTTTAATCCGGTTAAAAAGTTTTTTCTTTAAATTAAAAAAAAATGTTAAATTGGCTACCTCCTGACCTACACTTTATATAGCGTAAATATATTTGTCAAAAACTACACACAAAAAAGTTCAAAAGTACATAAATTTATTTATAAAAAAAAACACAAATAAATAACATCGACTCCACTTATTAAACGCGGGACTATTTGAAATTAGCGCACAATTTAGAATGTTGCGCTCATTTTTTGAGGACGTTTTTTAGACGTTGATTGTGCATCTTGGGTTTTTTATATGTATATCAATGCATATTTGTCAATAAATTTCTAGTGTGTATGTACACAATTTTCTTGAAAACAAAAAGTAGAGAGGAATCAAACATTATTAAGATACGGGTACTGTCTAAGTTTCATTAATATCGATTCATTAATTTTGAGATATGGCCATTACTAATAACCTAGCCAATTGTTTTTTTTAATGAGATCACACGAAAAGTAATTTGTCGTAATAGTCTGGTGTTGTTCTAGGTGGATAATTCTTAATTAATTAAATTTAAAATTAACCATGTTGTAGGGTTAATTTTAAATAAAGGTAAATGTGAGATTTAAAGACAGCTTTTAGTAAACAAATGTGGGTGTATCTAAGCAAGCGTAGTGTTACTTTAAAAATTAAAATAAAAGTTACTTTTAAGGTTTTAACTGAAACCCCACCTTTGACTAAAAGATACCTGTGTCTTCCATAACAAACCAAAAGTTGAAAAAGTTATACATACTCACAACAAATGTACATTTATTTTTTTATTTTTATTATTTTTTTTTTTTTAAAATAACGCCAACACAATTATATTTTTACACGGCATATAAATTTAACAATTTCCAGTTGTTTACGACGGATGTCCGAAATCCTTTGCGGCCGGAGTTTGGTGGCCACGAACCAAATTTGGCATTGAAGCTATCACTGACTGTCCTACAGGTATGATTAATACGCATTATTAATTAACTATTATTTTTACGATTGTTTAGATTTCGTCCGATGATACACGATTCGTTTTACCACCCGCATCACCTCGACGTCCGTCTATGAAGAATGTATGAGAATTAAATGTGTTTTTTTTATTCTTTTTTTTTTTAAAGACAATTCACACCAATTGACCTAGTCCCATGCTAAGCTGGTGAAGCTTGTGTTATGGGTCCTAGGCAACGGATATACACACATATTATAGATAGATAGACATATAAATACATATTTATACACCCAAGACCTAAGCACAACACCAAATGCTCGATCGATGTTCGTTTCAGCCGGGGATCGAACCCGGGACTCATGGATTCGCAGTCAGGGGTACTAACCACTAGACCAACGTAAAACTTTTAATTTTCTCCGGGAATAATAAATGAAAACTTTAAACATAGATAAAAGTTAACGCGCGGTCGGAGTGTAGGTTCTCAAATTGTGAGTTTTATTTCTCAGGGTCAAGTGGTAAAGCGACTCGTATGTGCGATGAGATCCAAGTGATACCATGGCAGGAACCGGATATGTTTAATTGTACCACTTCTACGTTCTATCAGTTGAGGAAACAGGTGAGTCTTTACATGTACAATACTATATCTCATATACAGTCTCATAATTTATGATAAATATAAAATAAATAATAAAAAAATATTTGAGTTAAAATTTTGAGTCATTTAACTCGAATACAAACAAACTTAAAATAACTTTATTCATATAGGTAAGTACACTTATGAACGTCTGAAAAGATGTTAAATTAATTGTAAATTTACATTTACTACCAGTTCGCAAGTCAAGGGCGCAGAGCGGGCAAGAAGAACTGGCAAGAAACTTTTCGCCACTCTTTAGGGAGCGTTCAAGTATTACGTAACGAATTTTGGGAGGGGGAGGGTCTATTTATACGTTACGTTACGTATAACGTTACGATGCGGGGCGGGGATTAAATTACGCGTTATTGTTAATATTATTTTCGACTTTCCAGTACTTTACACCACATAATGGTAACTTTTAGGTATAAAGAGACACTACGTGGTCACGAAACGTTTAACTATTGGGTACAGAAAAACGTTACGGCGCGTTACATGGGGGGGGTCAATAATCTCCAAAAATTGCGTTACGTAATACTTGAACGCTCCCTTAATCGCCAAGTTTTTTTTGTTTAACAATGTTTGTAACTAGCTGTAACCATTACACCATTACATGACATCTTAAGTAATGAATAGTTAAGTATTATTTAAATTTGTTTGTCTTCAATCAGTTTTTAAATTACCCTTTTCAGCTTCACAAAATAGAGACAGGCGAACTTACAATGAACACGTTCGTTGGTGTACGTTTGGCCGAAGACCTTTCTGCGGCGTGCACGAACACGCAACATTTGTATGGCGCTGATATTTTAGTGGCTGAAGGGATTTTGTTAGAGCTTGTACAATACGAGTTGAGACAAGGTGGATTGAACCTAACGCACAGTCAGGATAAAGATTACGTTCGGGTAAGTTTTTTTTTTCATCATATATTTGCCTGCGACTATATTCTTTTTAGTGACTAGTATTTATATTAAAATATATTTAAAAATGTTAATAATTAGAAGCGTAAACAAAATGTAAGCAATCATCACACACGCCAAATGAGCCCTTTAGATTTTTCCACACTCATTTTGATAGCGTCGCAACCCGACTATCCCTAATTTTGTGTTAGTTATAAGCTCATATTTTAAACAATTTAAGTTCGTTGACACCCAGCTTCAAACAAATTTTCACATATATTTGAACATATCTACAACAACCGGCTCCAAATATAACTTACCCACGGCAACAAAAATAGCTTATTAAAAAAAAACATAAGTGTATGAAAAAGGGAGTTTTTTTTTTAATAGGACAGTAGTCCGAAATAACTATTATAATGACTATATCACACTCGTGGTATTTTGTAATTAAATGCGAGTATTTTTGAAATGAAACTTCTTTATCGGGGTTGGAAAAAAATTTAGTGAACATTTTTTCGTTACGCGTCACATTTTTCCGTTACGCGCCATGTTGCTTTTTGAAGTCAAACTTCTTTATCGGCGTTGGAATGAAAGTTCTTTATCGACGTATGGGAGAAATTTTGTAGCAAATCGTCACGTTTTTCAATGATAGTAATAATTCTATTACAATTAATGAAATTCTATAATAATCTTCGTAGTAATAAGGTACAATGAAATATTTGTATTCATGTCTATGATAATAAAAGCCTTTTGTTAAACTTTATCTAATTTAACGAATTTCTGTAAAGATGCATATTATAGTAGATCATTTTTCGAAAAATAAGGTCATTAAGAAGTTTCACTTCTTAAGTGTGTACACCTAGTACACGCACAATTTTTTTATATAAAGGCTTCGTGTATGTTTTATGTATGTAGTGCTTATTATCATAGTTACCAAGTTCTTCCATGAACATTGACAAAATTCAAAAAGGTTTACATTTAAACAAAAACTTTAAAATGCCTTTACTTAATGCCTTATGAAAATTTTCAGAACATAATAAAATCGTCAAACACAATCTTGGACCTACACTATCAAAAAGAATGGCGACGCATCAGCGATTTGACAGGAAAGGGCGCAGAGCATTTGGTGCAACAATTCGATAAATATATATCAGTACTGGCTGAGAGTCAACACGACACCTATACTAGCCCCTTTGAGATTGTTACCAGTGATATGGGTAAGAATTTGTTTATCTATCTATATATACAGTCAAAACCGTTTACGACGACATCGTTAAGAACAAAATACCGGTTATATTGACCAAAATCAAAGGTCCCGGCTGAATTCTATTGTATTACGTACATAATAACAACGTCATCGCCTGTTACGACTGTCGGTTTTTATGACCAAATATGAGTAGTCCCTTCAATGTTATAACAAACAGATCTTGACTGTATATACATATAACTATACTATCTATATATATACCATCTCAAGATGTATTCAGAAAAAATAGTTTGACAGTTCTTAAAACCAGTTTATGTGTGAAGTTTCTAGATTATAGACTTTCTGATTCCTTCGACCAAACATCCATAACACGAACATTTCTGGCACAAAACCTCAACTTTATTAAGTTTCAACTCTGAGTCGGGATCAAATCATATTCTAGAAAGTTCAGATAGAAATTTTGTTTAAAGAGCTGTCAAACTATTTCATCTGTATTCCTCTTGGATTATTTGGCAATGCAAGACAATATTCATATTATACACATATTATATTAGTGTATATGGTGGGTTATTTCTAACTAAACTGTACATGTATACTAACTATCTAATATATGTACAATGACGTCATAGTTATATTTACTAAAGCCATTTAAGTTCTATATATAAACGAAAGCTTCCCCGTATTCTAATTCTGAAAGTCTATTCTGGTTTCAAGATTTGTCAAACGCTTTCCGAATTAAGTTGAGTTGCTTCCCAATTCAGCACCCTATAATGGTTATTAATAACCAACCAGCAGATAATTAAATTAACTCGATTATATATTTCGAATATACATATTCTATTATAGCTATCGGCGTAGATATAGTAACAGCCGAATCAATATATGGCTTCGAGCCAACACAACTTAGCCGAATCATTGAGGGGTATACCACGGAGAGAGTAGTTCTTCCCGATACATCATCATTCGTACACTCTCCCATACAAACAATGGGCTATTACGGCATCAATAAGTCGAAGAGCAAGAAACCCAGTAGCCCCACTGTGTCCTTCCCGAAGTACAATAACTACGTCAAGAGCAAGAATAAATTCGACAAGTTCTCAAGAGTTCTGTTGCCGCTGGATTTGATTGGGATTAATAATGTTCAAGGTATGTTTGAAACCTAAAATAAATTATAAGATTTTTTGCGTTTAAGATATTTAATAAGTGATTGCCTTAACCTTTTAACTAAATTCAAAATTCCGTGTACACTAGATACCCCAGCAATCCCATCATCCTATTTGTCCCTCCTCTCAGATTAACGCGTTTTGGCCAAAAGTCACCGATATCCAGATTGAGCATTCTGATAAACGAGCTAGTTCTGGATATCTATAGTTGCTCCCCTCACACTTTCAAATCGGTTTTCCTTTTGTTTCTGTAATTTATGAATCGATGTATTTTTTTCCCTCTAGCATTAAGAGTGTCTATGGGCGGCGGTATCACTTACCATCAGATGAGCCAAATAATAATAAAAAAAAGTAAAAAAAACTACCTAACACCTATTTGTATTCTGTAATGATAAATTCTGATTAAATAAATCTAATATATAAAATTCTCGTGTCACAATGTTCGTTCCCATACCCGAAACGGTTCGACCGATTATTATGAATTTTTTATGCATATTCAGTAAGTCTGAGAATCGGCTACTACCTATCTTTCGAACCCTTAAATGTGGTGGTCCATCCCAATTTTTTTATTTTTTTTTTGTTTTTATTTTTGTATGATACAGCATACAAAAATACATACAACCCTTAATTTTACCCCTCTACGATGAACCCTTTTTTTATAATAGTAGATAGTTATTTTTATTGATCTAAAAAAATGTTTCCTAGAAATAATATACACGTCAAAACGACGTTTGCCGGGTCAGCTAGTAATATTATAAGTTTTTCAATGCGTGTGTCATCAGCCTAGCCTTTTGATATTAATCGAATGAAAAAAAATTACGAAGATTTCGAATTTCCTTATTTATTCAGTATATTCTGCTCATAGAAAAGGCAATTGTATACAAATTTATTTTTATTATTTAATTTTTTTTTTATATTTTTTTTTTACTTTGCATTGTATTTTTTATTACTGAAACTTATTTTTTTGTGGATATGTCCAATGTGTCTATTTATTTTATGTTTTACATTTATTTTATTTTTTCTGTATAGCGATTTAATGTTTAGTTTCCTAAATAAATAAATAAATACCTCATTTAACTTTCTCAGATAATTTAGACACAATGGAATCTCGCGCAGTGTTCTCCTACCTCCAATACTCGAGGAACTCCTCTCAGCTGATGCCCCTTTGTATGGATGAGTCCGTGAGTCGGCGTTGGGGGGTTAACATCACCGTTGGGTCTCCCATACTTCAAGTTTCCTTATTCGTCCCAGAATATGTTTGGATGAAGGAAGCCAAGGATGTTGAGGACTCGGCTGATACTATGGAAGATCTTGATGGTAAGTCTAAATTTTTTTTTTTTTAAAGACAATTCACACCAATTGACCGAGTCCCATGCTAAGCTGGTGAAGCTTGTGTTATAGGTACTAGGCAATGGATATACATACATATTATAGATAGATAGACATATAAATACATATTTAAACACCCAAGACCTAAGCACAACACAAAATGCTCATCACATCGATGTTCGTCTCAGCCGGGGATCGAACCCGGGACCCATGGATTCGCAGTCAAGGGTACTCACCACTACACCAATGAGTCGTCAAATAAATAAATATATTTTAAAAGATCATTTGTTTTTATTAAAAAAAAATACCATTTTTAAAACATACACGAATTTTTTATCATGTACTAGATGAACTCGTGAACTTAGTATCACCTACATATCTTTGTGTCAAAACGTAATACAACATTTATAAAACAGACCAAAGACAACCTCAAAATACAGCCATGAAACACACATTTCTGAAGGCACCTAAGGACAGATTTTATTGGAAACTTGTAGTAGTTTTTAGTATTCTTTACTTATTTCTCTGGACTTCCACAAATAATTCAAGGCCAAAATTAGCCAAATCGGTCCAGTCTCGACTTTTAGCGAGACTAACGAAAATCAATTCATTTTGATATATATAGATAGATAAATTTAATTTGACACACACATATAAACAAAACGCTTGCCGTTTATATAATTACATATTTTAAAGATCCTAACGTTACGTCTTCTAACTAAAATATCAACTCTAGGTATCGCGTACATAAATAAAGGCAATCCACAAAATCAGAACGACAAAAACCCGTGGAGTCCAGATAACTCCATACAAGACACTCACGGGCCAATAGTCATCCAGCCAGCGTTTAAAAAACAGGATAGTTACGCAGAAACGCAAGAAGAGAATATGATGGCAGAAAAGCTGGAACAACCTAAAGCCTTAGCTTTGACCTTGGAGACGGGAAATATGAGTATGGGAAGGAAGTTGGTTTATAAAAGTTTGAATGGAATAAGACTGAAGAAGCCAATACGATTGCAATTGTGGCTTGATATCAGCAGAGAGACGTTTGGCTCCAGGACAAATCCGCAGTGCGTTCATTGGTCTATGGCAAGAGGGTATGTTTCTCTTTTTATTAGCTTTATATATTTTCAAACTGCGTTTTGAAATAGTAAGTTTTCAAGACCTTAATTTGTAGAATTTCATAAGATTATGACAGTAGAATACAGGACAATGTAATAAAATTACAAATAGTACTGAGTTGGCGGTTCTCCGTACCATAGGTGTACCCAAGGAATCGACAAAAATATTGAAAGAGCATAAAACCATAACGAAATTAAAAGCGTCTACATGGTCCCTACATTGCCATACTCTAATTTTATTATCACGAACTACGAGCCGATTTCATTCCCACCACCATTGTCCCGATACGCCACTAAGGCCGTGCCTAAACCCTTTAGGCCGTGTGTTGACGCTTATAGAGTAGTATTCGTTAGTTTGATGATACAGACATAATATATCAATGAAAAAGTTTCATTCTTTCTTTCTTCGAGAAAGAGCGTACCAATTCTTAAAAGGCCGGCAGCACACTTGCGAGCCTTCTGCCCGTTTGCCCAATGTGTATAAAAAAATATATCTCGAATAGTTCGTTTTAATTTCTTGTGTTAGCTTGTGATTGCATGAATTTCTGTACACTAAACGAATGTATAGTTGATTATACCATTCTGGTATAATCAACTATACATTCGCCTACTACTACTAACTATGCCTATAATAATATATCTATATATTAAATCTTGTGTCACTGTGTTTGTGGCTGCATTCCTCCCACCAATAGGTACAGGTTTTGAAAAATATAGACAACCATTTTTAAATTTACGAAATTTTATTTTAAATAAACGCTTGTACGAAGTAAATAACGTATTTTTAAAAACATTATTTACTTTTTAATTATGTTTAATTTTAATAGAAGCTAGAATTATGTAGGTATTTTGAGAAATATTATTATTTTTATATCAGGTCAGGTGAGTGGTCCCGCGTGGGATGTCACACAGAAATTGACTATAATTGGTCTCCATACTCCAATGACCCTCTTCTCATCAACTGCACATGCAACCATCTTTCTACCTTCGCTGTTTTGGTAGATGAAGTGGATATCGAGGTTTGTTTAAAATAATAATATTTTGGTTTTATTATTATTTCTGTACTAAAAACTCTTAAAGAATGAACATCTATTCCAATTTTCCAATTGAATGAGCTCCAAAACTATTGGACATATTTAAAAATACTTTCACCAATGGAATCCTACATTATCACTGATGAACATGATACATAAAAGTTCGATAATGTAACCCAAGGTGTGAAAAAATGCCAAAAATCAAAGACAATAGAGCAAAGTGATCCACTGCCGTTTTATAAAGGACATCAATATTTGCAATAAAACCGTACCATACGTTTGGATACAAATTTTATAAAATAAATATCCAGCCGTGTACTAAACGCTAGAAATAAATATAATGCTCCAAAAACACATACAAAGTGGTTTTTTCTTCAAAATTGTTAAAAATATGTTTTTTTGTATTTAAAAAATTACTCCATCCGTCTCTTTCCATCACAGCGTGAACACATTTTGACAGAAAATGACAGCAAACATTTTTATCGTCAATTTTTTTTTCAGTTTATCCCAGAACCATCTCTTCTTGAATCTGTTACTTCATACACGGGATTTAGTATATCCCTCCCATTACTCCTTTGCACGTGGGCAGCGTTATCGCTCATGCGCGGTGGTGCGGCGACCGTGTCCAACTCCATTCATAAACACCTTATTTTCTGTGTGTTCATGGCGGAACTTCTGTATTTAATCGCTTTGAAAGCAAGGAATTCCTTGGTTCAGAATGAGGTGAGTTTTTAATTGATTTCAGTTCAAAATGTATTGATTAATATTTCGTACATACATATACATATATGATGCAAGTTATATATCGAATATAATATAGCAATAAATAGCCGTCCATGACAAACAAAACAATAATTTAAGTCAATATTTAAAATTACAATATAATTCATTTCAATTCATTGGTTGAACAGAAAATACATCAAATTTGTTTAAAATCTTAATTGTTAGCCTAAGAACTAAATAATCTTTTATTATGCGCCGACGTAAACCATTTAATTATTTTCTAAAAATCAGTGGCAATCTTTTAGGTCTGAGCCTCAAATTTCTGAATCTGTTTCATGATCATTTTTAAATCTAATAGACAAGTAGGTGATCAGCCTCTAGTGCCTGACACACGCCATCGGCTTTTTGTGACTATGACATGTCGGCTTCCTCACGATGTTTTCCTTCACCGTTCGAGCGAATGTTAAATGCGCACATAGAAAGAAAGTCCATTGGTGCACAGCCGAGGATAGAACCTACGACCTCAGGGATGAGAGTCGCACGCTGAAGCCACTAGGCCAACACTGCTCTATCTGACGGAGTCAATCTTAACCTGAACCTTTGCCATACTAAATGACCTGAGTCATACTAAATAATTGTACGTAATATTTCAGTTCGCATGCAAAGTAATAGCAATGTCCCTCCACTATTGGTGGGTTTCCGCGCTCGCGTGGAGCGCGTGCGACGCGTGGCAAGTACGCAGACTGGTACGCGAAGTACGGGACGTCAATCACGGACCTATAGCGGCCCATCTCGCCGTTGCGTACGCGGCACCCGCCGTCGCCTTAGCGTTAGCGGCTGCCCATCATCAGCAGCAGTATGGGAATTCGCTATTGTAAGTAAATAGTCTTTTGTTGAAGATTTTTATATAATGACTACTTAAACCAATTAATAAATTAACTGCTACAATTCTCTTACCGAACAGACTTTAAGGTAAAATAAAAATATTTTTTATTATTTTGATAGTTCTGAAGTGTTTCCTTTGACTTATAAACTTTATATATATATAAAACATTCCTTTAAAACTTATTTTTACTTACTTATTACTTTATTTTACGTGTACACTGTACAGGTATGGTGGGTTATAGGGACTGGTGTGACGGTATGGTGGGTTATAGGGACTGGTGTGACGCCATCTTGAATAAAGCCATCTTGAATGAAGCATTTTGGCGGGTTTTTAAAATTATGAATTTTTAATTTGTATTTGTAACAATTTGTACAGATTCTATAGTCATTAATAAATTAATTGAAATAGTTTTTAAAATCTTGTCAAATAGTTAAATAGCTCATTGACGCTACAATCCATATATTCCAAATATTTAGCTGCTGGGTGAGTTGTCACGAGGCAGTGGTATGGTGGGTGGTGATACCAGCGGGCGCGTACGCACTAGCGGCCGTTGTACTTCTCGCGGGCGCCACGAGAGCTGCCTTCACTGTGCGGGACCATGTTATTGGATTTGGGAATTTGAGGTAAGCATTCATAAAAAATATGTGTCTTTTTATTTGGATTATACCTCATTTAAATGGAAAAGGATCACTGATATGACTTATTTACCGACTAATTAATGGACATACATACACGTACGAAATATGCGTAAAAGCCTTATTTATCATAATTATTCAATCAACTTCCTAAATAAACATTAGGTTAATAAATGTTTCAGAGTCACACTTAATTAAAATTTACTATTTAATTTATGACAATATGTTGTTTACGTATCACAACGGAATTGAGGGCACTACAAACGTATGTACGTATATACGTACATTGCATCGAACAAAACAAATGATATTGAATATAGAATACTGCTTTGGATTACTATGTAAATGCATTCAATATTAATAAGAAAAGCATTCAATAAGTTTGGTATACACGCATTATACTCAAATTAAATTAGTTTAACGAGTTTTTGTTTCTTTAATTTATCATGATTATTTGATTTGATACTGAAGATTTATCCTATCGAAGTCATTAAAGTATACGAACTTTAAACAAACTGCTTTTTATCTTCTCAAATTCTTCTTCTAAAGATTCTTCTTTTTCTCTTCTAATTCTATTTATGTAGTTCTTATTTCAGTAACGTAAACTTCCACCTATATAATGAATATTGTTACAGGATGTTACTAGCCGTGAGCATTATCTGCCTGCCCCTAGTCTGCCTGGCATGGGCAAGTGGGCTCATCCTGGGCAGTGAGGCAGGTGACAGGCGGAATCTGCTCAGCTCCATCCTGGCTGGGGCGGTGGCTTTGCACGCGGCTGCTGCCTGCCTCGGATATATCGCCTTTAATATTCGAGTACGGGATAATCTTAAAAGGTAAGATTTTTAATTATATGTTATTTAAGATTTTCTAATAAAATCTGCAAGAACACATGTCATGACCCATAGTTTGATGTAATAATAATAATGAATCGTTATATTATTTGCATAACAAATTTTCATTTCAAATGTTGGTAGTAGTATTTGTTAGCATGCACTTATGGCTAAATGTCAAGTAAATCAATATTGTATCAAGGTTACTTTCGAACTATTATGACGTAACAGAAAAAAAAATTAAGCACTGTAAAATATTGTAGTCATTAGGAAATAAATAAACAAACAATATAAAAAGTAATAATATATAAAGTATAAGGAAATAAATAAACAAATAATATGTGAATATGAAGTAAAAAGTCTCTTTATTTCTCTTACACACACACGCACACCGGCATAAGTATTATATTTTACTAGGTTAGGTCGTTCATGGCAATTATTTTTAATAATGATACATTTGGTTGTGTAATTTTTATTGGCTACCTAAATTAAATGAATAAATTTAAAAATAAAGCTTACTCCTAAAAGGACGGCAACGTACCCACTAAATGGGTGTCCATCTTTGCGGTGTCTGCCTTTTATGGCTCTTCCGTAGGCTTTTTTGCCCCCCCATTTTAAATTGAAATCTATGCATCTTAAAATAGATAGGAAACTATTGTACAAACTGTTGTTTTTCTTAATTTATGTAAATATATGTACTTACTTATTTGTAAGGAGGACAAAGTGGTCACTTAATGATATTTTTCAGAACAATTCTAAGATGCCTCGGAAAGAAGGTGCCCTTGGCTGATACATCTGTTATAATAAGCACCAGTGCCCAGAATTTATCGCAGACAAATAGGTAATTTTTCATATATAATAAAAAAAACTAAAATTTTGTTTATATTTTCCTATCAAAATAAAGTTAATTCAAACTACCCCTGAAGTATTATATTAATAAATGATTAATTTCAATGCAGTGTTTAATATGTGACAGTAAAAAAAATTAAGTTGTTAATTAATTATAAGTAGTGTATACTTTTTAACATATTTTTACTCATAAATAATTATTCAGGTCATCATTGGCCTATCACAGCGGAACGGAAGGTCGCCAACTTCGGAATATTGGTATCTCTGCTTCATCCACCACCTCAAGGTCTACCACGAAGACCAGCTCAAGTCCTTACAGGTGATATGAGGTTTTTGGCTCTCTAATGATGTTCAACGTGTGAGCAAGTGTCAATGTATTTATAGAACTTAGCCGTACTCTAAGATTCTACGTAAATTTTAGAGAAGAGCGTACCAATTATTTATAGGCCGGCAACACACTTGCGAGCTTTCTGGCAATGTTCATGTCCATGAAAAAAAAGTTTTCAAACAAAAAAATACATTAAAAAATAATCATATATTAATATTATTTATAGAAGCGACGGTCAACTCCGCCATACCAGTACATCCACGTCCAACTACAATACGAGTGCTAGTGACATGCCCGCTTATTTGAGAGGGTTCGACTCCTCGCTACACAAAAGGAAAGATGGTAAGAGAAGCTCCCAATTTTTCTGATAATCCGAGCATTTCCTAACATCTAATATATAAAATTCTCGTGTCACAATGTTCGTTCCTATACTCCTCTGAAACGGCTCGACCGATTCTTATAATAATTTTATGCATATTCAGTAAGTCTGAAAATCGGCTATTTTTTTACAATTTTTTTGTTTTAATTTTTTTATACTTAATACAAAACTACATACAACCCTTATTTTTCATCCCCCTACGATCAACCCCTATTTTTTATTATAGCAGATTTAAGAAACAATGTTTCTTATAAATAATATACATGGCAAATCAACGTTTGTCGGGTCAGCTAGTATATATAGTAAGAATAATATTTTTAATAATTTTACATAAAAAATCATAATTAGATGATCGTCGCCGGCGTCGCAAACCAACCACAGATAACGAAACAACAGGGGAGACAGGGGACGGCACGGAAGCCACGGACAGTGAGAGCGAGGGTAGTGCCAGGAGTCTGGATCTTGCCTCCAGTCATTCCTCTGATGATGATGAAACTAGTACTAGAAGATCGGATCATCCACCATCAGTTAACAGTTAGTAATTTTAAAAATAAAATGAATAAATCAGTGGCGCTTCAACCTCTTTAGGTCTTGGCCTCAGAATTCTGAATTTGTTTCATGATCGTTTTTAAATTTAATAGGCAAGTAGGTGATCAGCCTTCTGACACACGCCGTCGATTTTTTGAGTCCGACATGTCGGTTTCCTCACGGTGTTTTCCTTCACCGTTCGAGCAAATGTGCACAGCCGGGGATCGAACCTACGGCCTCAGGTATGAGTCACACGCTGAAGCCACTAGGCCTACACTGCTCTAGTTAGTATTTTTATCCAAAAGTATTATAATATTTTTGCAACAACCACCCACGCTACCTTAATCGTGCAGCCTGCATGGTCACCTTTAATCGTATCATTGTAGTGACGTATGTGCTATTGTTGATATATATAATGTTCCGCCTTTTTGGGAATACCTAAATGTAGATGTCAGATTTGACAGTTATAACGTCACGTCATAGCTTTTTTTAATATATTAAAAGTGTTAAAAATTCAAAATGTCCAGGGGACAGAGGCAGCAGTACAGGCGGGAGTTACTTACCAAACATCACAGAGGGCGCTCCATTAGGTGTTCCACCTCGTTGGCCTTCGCATATAAGAGAGGGTAAGTACGGCCTTTTGAGTGTTACCCTGTTTTAGAGTAAAGTTTACCACTAATCAAAAGCCGAATTTTAGAAAATTGCTAACACATTCGCAAGTCATCTGATACCGTAATTGCCCATGGGCGGTTGTATTACTAAACAGCCTCTCAGGTAGACAATTACGGGCAATGATTTTCTTTAAAAGAGTTAAGAAAAAAACGCACTTTACTAAGAAACCAACGACGCGTTACCCAATAAGTATTTAAATGTATTATAAAATATTACAATAGTACCATGTTAACTAAGCTTTCAAGGCTTCTGATAACGTAATTGCCCATGGGCGGCTGCATCACTAAACATCCTTAAAAATGAACTTTTCAATTTCATGCCTCTTTCTGGACATTTAACAAATTTTTCGCTTCTACCTACGGTCTACCAAAACAAAATTATTTTTCAATTTATTCCAGCATATTTAGCGCGTTATCTATTAATAATTTGCAGAAACAAATCGGCCGGAAGGTCGCTGGTCCCAAGAAACGGGGTCGGATGACCAGGCTTCCCCATCTCCGAACCCGTTGCCTAACCCGGATCTTACGTCTGACGTTTATCACCTAAGCAGGCATCGTATGAAACCGTCGATACTAGAGAATGTACACGACACATATGTTGCCAGCGTCGACGCTTCGAGATTGCCTTTGGATAATAGGTATGCGAAAATTATACCTGTGATTTTTGTTTAAAATTCGCAAAAATCCATGTTAATGAATTTTAAAAAGTAAAGTTAAACTCCATTAATCAAGTTGAAATCAAAATAGTGAAATTGCTGTTTTTCATCAAAAACTTGAGCAGCGAAGTTTTTACATATTTTTCTTCCATTCAAGACATTTAAGAATCAGGTTGATTGTTCCAACCTTTAAACTAAATTTAAATTCCATCTACCCTTTTGATACCCAAGCATCCCATCATCCCATTTGTCCCTTCTCTTAGATGGACGCGTTTTGGCCAAAACTAACGAATATCCAGACTGATAAAGAAGCTAGGCCATAGATATCCCGCACACTTTGAAATCAATTTTTCTTTAATTTCGATAATTTATGTATCGATGTATTTCTTTTTGTCTTCATGTTTTTTATGTTTGCCTATAAGTGCTTGTCACATTAAATCAAGTATTTTATTTTTCTTGTACCAATATATCAGTGTGGCAAGCGTTGACAAGCTTTTATAAATAAATAAATCAACATTTTCAGATACGGAACCATGGAAGACGAACTTA
Source organism: Pieris melete (assembly GCA_963693345.1). Classification (NCBI taxonomy): domain Eukaryota; kingdom Metazoa; phylum Arthropoda; class Insecta; order Lepidoptera; family Pieridae; genus Pieris; species Pieris melete. Next base: position 1,111,320 of record CAVNZK010000043.1, on the reverse strand, counting down.
TGTATGGAGTTCTACCGACTGATACTGACAAACAAATGCCATACGACCCCACATACCCCATATCCCCCACCATGTATCGCCTTCCCACGAATCCCTACGGCTCTAAAACCTACCTTTCCTCCCGTACCTCAGACTACGGCTACAGTCCCACGAAATACTTAAACGCGGACACATATGGCTCCCGGGATTTCCGCGACTCGGGGGTGACAGCCCGGGAACACGATGGCTACCAAAGGGATTTTCGGGATTCTGGGATAGCCACGATGCTTAAAAACGACTATCAAAGGAAAATAGAGGGGCATTATGGAGAATATACGGAACGAATGTCCGACGGTTCGGAGAAGCATACACACGATAAATACCATTTTCCATATACAGGTATGTTATTTACTTTGAATTGTCGGTAACTATTTGTGTGTATGTATTTGTTGCCTTACAAAGTTACTGAAATATTATTTTTTGACGTGACAACGTCTAATAAATCGATGAACGAAAAAGCATGTCTCATTGTCCCGTTACGCTCATTGTACGCTTGAGCCGCATCTATCTCTCTTCCACTCGAAGACTTAAGTATGCAATCATTTCATCAATGTTTTATTATGACGTTGTCACGTTAAACTATCGTATCGACTTTACAGACAACCATTTTCTTTTTAGATTTTCATAAAAAATGCGTCAAAATTTTGGTGTATAAAGTGTTTTTTTGTGTCAATTCACAATTTTTATGTTCACTGTGTGACTTTTATCACAAAAAAGAAATGGAGATTGCCTAAAAATCTATTATGGTCCTAATAAGTAATAAATAATATAATTGCTATAATCAAACGAAATAGCATAGTTTAAAATTTTTGTCTGAAAGTAATAAAATTTCAGTAACTTGGGCAATCTTCTTTCTTATCCGAGTATTTAGTAAATGTTTTGCTTTGCTTTAGCCGAAGAAGACCACATAACGTTGCGTGGGATCACCCACTCATCACAAGCTCCTAGTAGTGATAGCGCAGGTAACTGCTTTCCATTATAATTTGCAATTTTTCAGTAGAACTATTATTTTTTGTGTTTATCGTAAAATATCAATTCGCCTCAATTATAATAGTGGATTTAGAAGTATTAGTATAACCTCAGGTTCTATATCAAAAAAGGTAAAAGATTATAATTCTCGTATATCAAAATCCAATACGGGAGTCACAACATAAGAATATGAATGTTTTAAAACTATTCCGGTCTGAAGGACCAAAAATAGTTCGTTGTCTTATTTCAAATTTATATATTAGTAACTATTAGCCAGATACTTTTTTTGAATTTATACTTCTTTTGGCGCGTTAGGTAATAATCCTGAGAGTAAATTTTTTACGATACGCGCGTACACCGTCACAAAAAACCGACACCCTGAAGTTAGCTATAGTCAACATTTTAGTTTTTTCTATTGTTAGTGTCGTTTTTTCTACAAACGTAGAATAACATTTTTGAAAAGTTTTTTATCTTGTTCCGCCAAAGAAGTATAACTTCTAACGCGTGTACATAAGTACACACACGTTTTTTTTTCACATTCTGTATTATACTCAATAATGGACAGTGATAAGGAGAAAACATTTGATGTACATTCAGACACGTTCACATTGGAGGTTCATTATGTTCACGTAAGAAGAGCGAAGTTTCTCAACACGAGTATGATTAGCCTCTGGAAGGCCTCGACAGCTGATCTAAAAATATTTGTTGTAGTAAAGACTTTTTATTTTTTTATTTATTTAGCTATTTGAAACTTTGAGCATCTTTTAGGCAGGAAAGGATTGAGGATTGGAGTATCTTACCTCCCACTTGCAGGCTACCGCCTAACTACTTTTAAATACATAAGTGGCTTCATTTTCTTTATCATTTCTAGCAGATGGACAGCAACAAATGGGGGCACCGTTAGCAAGTATGGGTGAAACCAGCGAGTGAGTAATTATAGAAATTTTAAAAAATATTTTATGCATGCATTATAATTAATTTTTTTAACACGAAAGTTAAAATATCGAAACTATATTTAAAAATTATATTTCATTTCAAAAACTCGACTTCCAAATCGATAAAACTTCTACATTATTAACAATTTGAATGTAAATTATTTAAACCAAACAGGAGTCATTAAACGAACCGAAACCCTTGAAATCTGTACTTCTTTTGATATATGTAAAATTAGACATCACATATTCAAATATTTATATCATAGTCTGTTTAAAAATTTTCTATACCATATTAAAAACTATCCACTTGGTCCGATGTTCTTTAGTCACCAAACATTTTAAAAATTATTACGCATTGATCAAATTTTGTTTTCACATTTTACACAAAACAATTTTGTTTAATTGAAACATGTCAATAAACATATTATTTTTAGTTTATTGTTTTTGAAACAAATAATATAAAATTGTCATTAGATGGTGGCGGTTGTATGAGAAACACTCATTGTAAATCATATTTTGCTTTGCTAACTGGTGTTGCTGCACGCAAAATCATCAACATAGGGAGGAGGTAATATTTATTTTATTGTATGCATATGTTAAAGAGACAACTTGCATGTTTTAATAGATTTATATTTAATAATCTGATTACATTACTAAAAATGTATCTACAGAGTACAGTGCCACATACGTTTCTATCATATCAGGTGTTCCTAAGTTTGTGTCACATTTATTTAATACTAGAACTGTATTTTTTATGTCTTCATAAAAAAATATACATTGTTTTATGAAGACATTTGAATTAATTAATAAGTTAGCCTGCATGATTTCAAATTATTCCCCTTATAATGGTTAGTTATTATTTACTGGCAATACTATTATCCATGATAGCGACGAGTCCAAAAAAGTATGTGGCACTGTAGATTACTTTTTGATGTTTATAATGTCAGGACTAACTTAACAGATTTGATCGAGACTATAATATATCTATGGTATATATTAATATTTATAGATGATAAACTAATTTTAAAATTATGTAAATTATGTAAATGGGAAGGAAATGTAAATTAATTTAACAAAACATAAACATCTAGCTAGGTAAAAAAGGTTTAATAGAATAATTTTAAACCATGATAAGCATTTATTTCTATGAAGATATATTTAACAAATCATTTGTATTTAACAGGAAATCTACTACTGAAGATGACACAGAAACAAGGGTTTAGAACAATAGTACAAGATTTCCAATGAATCTCAATTAGTTTAGTAATTTATTTTTACTTTGTATAACATTTAAGATAGCTCTTATTTTTGTAAAGACTGTCCCTGATACCCACAGGCACTGCCATATTGCTAGAGTATTTTAGTTTTGTCTATGCTTTAATAGAGAATAATTCTAAGGTATAAGAAATTAATGTCAAAGGGAATCGTGGAGCTGGTAAAAAATGTATTCATGACACCTTAAATACAAAAGTAAATTCATTATATTTATAAAGGAAAATTAAAAATGATATGTGCGTTTTATCAGTTCCACTGCTCTTAGAAATAGGGAGATGGTTTTACTCAATATAAAATCCAAAGTCAGTGTGTCGTGTAAATAATATTAATATAAAATGTATAAATAAGATATTTTTGTATAACACCAAAAGATAAGATACAAAGCATACAACTTACATCAAAGTTTAAGATCGCAGTGAAATGTAAAAAGCAAAATACTTAGAACTCTCTAAAACAAGCACTCGTATTCTGTAACTCCCAATAGCGAAAGCGATCTCGACTTTAATGTTGAGTTTTTGTACCGCGCAATCCTAAGGTTGTGATGTCAGCGGGTAATGAGAGACTACATCAAAATTGCATGCAAGCAACGTGGTAAGTAAACAACGAAGCTGTTTTAGTTAGTTTATAATCAAAAATTATATCTTTGGCTTTTTTGAATTTCTTAAATGTTTAAATTCTCTCAATCTGACAGTTCATTTAAGGTGCATTAAGAATCTACTCTATGCCCTTGTCTATAATTCAATATTGAAATGCGGCTACTTCACATAGTTAATGAAGTTTGTAGCTAATTTGTCCTAGTTTAGAGTAAGACAAAATTAATATGCAAACATAATAAAAATACTCTTGGTGTAAATATCTATTGATGAGCGTGTTGTGTGCATTTTTAATGTTTTACGAAGAGTCCACCTATTTTGTAAATACTTATGTTAACGCATTGCATTCTAGGAATTAATTAAGTAGGCAATTATTGAAAAGCTTTATTTATGTAGGATAAATATTTTGCCATAATGATTGAGTGTGCACTCGATGGTTTTTTTTTTGGTTCAGTGTTGCCAATTTATCTCAGAGATGCTTAAAATTATGGATTTAAATGTTTCTGTAAATTATGTTATCATTAAAAGTAAAAGTTAAATTAAACTAAATTATTAAATATGAAGAATCAGATTAATTTTACAATATAAAATGTAGATCTTTGTTTTGTTCATATAAAATATTGATCTCAGAAAATATATAAAGTTTTACGTGGCCTTTGCAGTCAAATAACATTTGGACTGAAGATATTTTTTTTAATAATTCTGCATTTAGTAAAAAGTCCATAAATATATCTGGGTATGTATGTTGTATTTTGGGTTAGTTGGAATGGATTCAATATATTCACAATTAAATTGCTCAATAAAAAAAGTATAAAAATAATGAATTGATAAATATACATTTTTATAATATGCTTTTAATTTATGAATGTAGCTCATTCGACGTTTTAACATTTTTAGCTTCATAGCATAATGGAAAGGATATTATTAATGTACACTTAAATCAGGAGTTATAATAATAGTAATAGTGATACTGTAAACACATTCCATTTTATAAAATTAAAAATATATTGTAAAATTGTTGTCTTTCTTTTATAAGTTAACCCTATAACTAAGTTAGTTTTTTAAACATTTAAATCGTCGATAATATTTGCAGGAAAATCAAGTCAAAATCAGATGATATTTATATAGTATCAAAAATAAAAATATTAAATAAATCAAAAATAAAATCATAATCCACAAGGTCTGATCCAAAAACTGAGCATACTGTGTTGAGGAAGGGATTGTACGACTCTTTCTACCTAAAGGGAGCATCCTCGATCAGCCTAGCTATTATGTATCTGGCTGGCCCGAAATCAGCCCGGTAGGTGGCGCTGCAGTCGGTACTTTCATACTTTAATATCCTAATAGCTTGAAATATCATGCAGGACAACGTCTGTGGGGTCCACTAGTATTCTAAATACCTACTGAGATAATATTCACTACAATATTCATACATTGAATTTTTAAAAGACCAATTGGTGATTTACCTTCTATGTCTTTCCTTAAATTATTGTTATGCCGAGAATCGCACCTAGGACCTTATCATACTTAATTTAAGTATTCATTTCTTGATCCAGTCAGCCAGTCCAAAAATTGTATTTAGTACTAAACTTTTCAAAGTAGGTACCTATAATTTGAATTTAACAAACATATGCCGCCGTTAAAGATGGTGATGATGGTGATGTTTACATCACTTTAATCCCACCATGTCGTGCAACGTAGCGGTGAGAAATGAGAATTGTCGGCAAGAACATTTTCCCAGTTCTAGTGCTGTCTGTACACAGATCGGTTAACGCCACACCGAAACCCGCAGAGTGAGTGTTCGTGACCGCTCTATACGTGGTTCCTGATGGTAAATCTCAACAATTGATCAAATTTAAACGACATCGAGACAACAGACAGGCATTATATACAGAAATTATTTTTTTGCACAAAAATATAAACGCGACGGAACGACATATTATATGGAAGGACAAAACACTTGATTCGTAGATGCATTGGTCACGTGTCGTGCTCGTATCTTTGCCTGACGCGTTTAAAACACGCATCTGCAAGGCACAAGATGCTATTTTCCTATTGCCCATCATAAACGTTAATGTAAGATAACAAAACACTGATACCTTTTACATATAATATACCTCTTAATAATAATAATGTACACTCGTAGTATTAATAACTGTAAAAATTATGTATTTCAAAGATTTTGCAACAAGCCAAGTAAATTAAGATAATATTTGTCACACCGACATCTTTCACGTTTTATCGTGCTAAGATTGTTGTCTCGTAACAAGCTCGTGATTTTAATATTAAACTGCCTTATCTAACCTTGTTGAAGATATGTAAAATAACACAATAGGTTAACTTTTAGCTATTTATTCATCAACATACATAATATCTACATTTGCACAAATATGTGTAACTTAAACATCAGTAAATGGTTCTTCAACTGACATAATACTTTTTCGTTTTTATACTCAAAATGTTTTGAGCCCGCAAGTCGATTTCTTTCAATCGCACGGCATTCATGTCGACACCTCTAATTTGTGAATATTTTACAATAAATTAGATTTTATTTAAAGTACAAGAAAGCAAACTAATATTTACAATGTCTGGAAGTTATATAGAACAGATTTGTAAAATAATATATTGAGAGGGATTGCAGAAACATAATATAATGACATTGGCAATATGTTTTTTGATTGCCACCAGCCTTGAGTCTAAGAAAATATTGAGTCAGCAATATTATATACAGATTAAATATTAACCGATCCAAGCTTCCATAATTGTAGTAAGATTTCATGGAATGTTTAAGCTTTAAAATGATTAGATACAACAGCATTTGTGCTTTAATTTACAAAACGTGAATTATTGTAAAAAATTAAATTAAAATGTAATATACATGGTGAAAGTTTACTGTATATCTAGTCATTTCAACATTGCACTCTGGTGGTTTTAATAAAGAAATTCTATATGTTATTAAGTTGGCTAGAAACACTCCAATACAGTTACGACCTGTTCACTAAAATATAAGGCCTCAGCTAAACATATTGTTCATAAAAATCTCCATAATGTGAGAATTAGAAGTCTAATAATGAAAAACTATATTTCATAATATGCTAAGACCAAATATTTGACAAACAATGGTCACCAAGATTATTTAAAATTAAATACATTATAAGTTTCACATCAATAAAACATTATCAGAAGTCCAACACTTATTTTATAATTCAAGCTTAAGTAGCTTCTTATATAAATAAATATAGCTTTAAGCACTGTAGAGAAGGTGTCCGCTTGCTGTAACTCCATTTAGGTCCAGTGCTTGGCTGCTGAAAATAAAAAGAAATATATTTTATTTATCAAAATTATTAGCAATAACATTAAAAAATTCAAGTTAAAATTTAATCTAAAAGAAAACATTCAAACAAGAATATTTGTAAAATTTTAAAAATCCAAATAATTTAAGACAATTGTTAAATTAGTCCTTTCTAAAAATGTGGACCATATGAGAATGTAAAATACGTAAAAAAATTATTAATAAAACAATTTTCTACAGGTTTTTTAACTACCATCTTTACACAATAAATTTTACCTACTTACAGTTTGCTTATTAATTAATTTTAAAGTTTTTCTATTTCCTTGCTTTTTTTTAGAATAGAACATTGGTGTTGCTGAAGTTTCAAAGCACAACCTTAGGTTTGATCCACTAAGCTTACACTGCTCACAACTTTCTTAACATAGTAAATACAAATTTTACTCACACATAAGTTAATGCTTTCTGCCAAATTACTGGTTACCCATTTTGACCTTTGATGTCATGTATATGCCGACGATCAGGCCAAATAGACCAATAGCTGATCCAAAAATTTCAACAATAAGAATCTTCACAAAAAGAGCTGCATTTGCTGCATCAGCTAGGGCGGCTCCTGAGCCCACTATACCAACAGCAATACCACAGAAGAGGTTTACCAAACCTACAGCCAGGCCAGCACCAAACATAACATATCCAGCCATCCAGTTTTGTTGTTTGATGGTAATATCAATTAAGGGTTCTGTGTATTTCTCCAACATTCCCGACAATACGATAGCAGTAATCAGTCCATAGATAGCCACGGCCTCGCAGAAGATGACGGAAATCAAGTTCTTGGTTTTAATCCTGGGGGCTTTGACACCACCACCCACTATGCTAACTCCTGTAGTGTGAATTCCCATGGCAGCACCAACCACGGAGAAAGACACTGCAAAGGCAATACCCAATGTCGCCCACATGTACGGGGACGTGTTTTCCAGGAACCAACCAACACTTATTTGCTCACCCTTTCCATTGAGAAGATAGTACATAGAAAATATGGGTATGATGATCGCCACCAGCAGCACAATCAGGTAAGTCATGAAGTATCTCATTTTGAGATATATTTTTGGTCAATTGGAGTTACTGAACCTAATAATCCCGAATGGGATGGCCTTTTTTTCTCCAATTCCTGCCTTGACAGAAAACTCAAAAACGAAGGAGTCTTGTGATCACAAGATGTCATAGACAAAATTAAACTTACCAGCTACAAAAATTTATATACATTCAGCTATAGTCTCTGCTGCATTCTATAAAACTTAGTTTTTGATTGATTTATTCAATATTTGTGTATCAAGTACAAACGTAAATAAGGAAATAAGAAAGAGTTTTGTTGTTTGTGAATTTAAAAAATCAGGTTACATAAGTTATTAGGCGACAACGAGCGGCCTTAATCCTTATCTTTTCTTCCAGGCAACCCTAATAGGGAACAATAAAAAAATAAACACCCACAGAGGGTGAAGTACAAGAAGTGCATAAAACATTAACAACACATAAAATATAACACCTAACACTACATGTAACTAAAATCTAATAAAAATAAATAAACAAAAATTTAAAAGCTAATCCAAGGGTTAGTTGAATCACTACTATATACTTTCAATGTTTTGAAAACTTACTAAAGAACAATATTTTACATGTAACAGTTATACTGTAAATCATATGAATCTGTCTGTACGCTCGCACTTACAGGTCTTATGGAGAGGTGTAGTGATGTGCGTAAGAATTGCATAGGTGCATATCGCTAACGGGATAAAAATCTTAATTGTGTTGAGTATTATTAGGAATAATTTTTCGCTATATTTTGAAAATAATTTTTTTTATATTGTAATATTAAATGTTTGTTTCGACGTCATCATAGAGAAGGTATTTTACTAGAATTCTAGCCACCGATGGATATTCCCCATTGTTATAAAATGAACTATTGAGGTATTAAGACCACTGACATCAAAGCTATCTAGATCAGTGTCAGTCACTATCTTCTTAAAATTTACTCTTGGTATATTCGGGTTGCCTGCCTGTGATACTTCGCATTTTATTCGATCCACGGTCGCTCTATAACTAACTAACTAATTCAACAAATCAGTGCTGAAAGTTCTTGTGGATTATTGAAATTAAGGCAATCTTTTTTCTCAGAGTAATTTTCAATTCTTTTAAAAAAACGAACACGTGAATTACAGCCCGACTTTGAGCGTTGATGTCATCATTTAATTTCTTCAAATCTGCGTTACAAAATAAATTCTCCATTGTGAGTATTGCGTTACGAAGCGTTAGTAATATAATGAGTGTCATAACTAAAATAAACGTGTGCGTACTTATGTTCATGCGTTAAAAGTTATGCTTCTTTGGTGTAACAAGATAAAAATCATTTCAAAAAATTTATTCTACGTTTGTAGAAAAAACTACCCTAACAATATAAAAAAGGTATTTAAAACATTGAGTGTTATTATAATTTATAACGCATTATCTAGTTAAATAAAGTTTATTTAAATATGACAAAATAAATATTGTGAATACAGTTGTCCGTTCTCACGCAAACATACATAGATGTCCTTACTCTTACTTTGTTGCTAACTTTTTTTTGAAAAACTTAAATGTTGACTATAAAATGCTAACTTCAGAGTGTTGGTTTATTGTGACGGTGTTCGCGCTCATCGTAAAATTTACTCTCATAATTTTTCCCTAACCATCAGCCCCTAAGCCCCTCAGCCCTCGAGGGCAAGTTTTAATTTAATTTAAATTTGTTCTCGACCTTTGGGAGGGTTGTGCGGTACCGGTCCAGTGCCTAAACCGTACATGGAGGACATGGTCGAATTTCTAAGGCAAAAAGCAGGAATTATAAAAATCTTATACTTGACGCTGGCTAATGCACAAACCGTGCAAGAGCCATAATAAAAAAAAATAAAAAAATGCGTTGACTACAGACTATGTAATTTAGAAACAACAGACAAACAGTTACATGTTTTCGTTTAAAGTTTTATCAATCAATTAGGTCATAATATTGAACTACATATCTATAAGGTACTTAGTTGTTAAAGACTTTTTTTAAAATACACTTGGAATTTGCACATGGCAAAATCTATCAAATCGACAAACACAGCTAAATCTATGATTTGATATGGATCAGCTGACAAAATACACATTGTCATTACTTACATTACATTGACAAAATTGTCATAACTCGGCACAATGTACATTGTACCATTTACAACACCCAAAAACAAGTTACAAAACCAAAATATTTAAAATTTAATTCAAAAACAAATTTATTGTTCAGATGTGAAAATTTTAAATGTAGTGAAGTGAAGAAAGATTATTGTGTTCAACAGAAATCCAATAATATTATATTTTATAATTTAAGCGACGTTTATCTATGAATTACCGAAACTAAATGTTTTCTTCGAAAATGTAACTTAAATGGTACCTCACACAAACATAGAATTATAGGATTCATGTAATTAAATAGTGACACCAGGAAGGAGAAGATGAAGTAACAATCAAATATGAAGCCAAGAATATCAAGATATAAAAATGTTGTCTGCGTACGCCAGGTTTATAGTGCGATACTCTTATTTCATTATTTTTGGAGTCGCCACAGTTTCAACCGTTCTTACAATTATACCCCTGGTTTGCCGTGATCTACCTTCGTTTGCTGACCCCATTATTGGTTTTGAGACGCGTGGAACGGGATTAGCAAATCGGTTCATAGCTTGGGAAAATCTTATTGATGAAACAAGACCATCTCGAAAACTTGCAGTAAATCCTAAAGAAATAGAAGACCAAATACGAATGAATCTTACTTTTAGTAAAGTGTTAAAAGTTAAAGGAAAATATAAATTAAGCCATGGTCATAAGAAAGGTCGGAAAAATAAGAAAAAGCTCAATAATAACACTGCCTTTGCCAAGACCTCATATAGATCTGAAACAAATATTTCTGTAAACCATGTTCATTGGAGTTTTGGGAAAAATATTTCATATGAGGATGAAGACACAGCTTTTCTTAGAAATCATACATGGAAGCAATGGAAATCTTTAAAAGAGATGGAATTTACACCTAAAGATTACAGACACCATAATTATGCATCTGGCATTTGTGGAGCACCAGTAGTGGATTATGCCCATTTAGTAGTCAAAACCATAGATGGTTCATCATTATTGACCTTTGAAAATGTACAAAATGTTTGCAAATTACAAAGTAAGTTAGTCCAACTGGGAGGGAAGGTTTATTTTGATCTTTGCCAGAGATCAATGCAATCTGAGGATTTATGTTGCCCTATGTGGAGTATTCCAAATTACATTGCCTTAATTTCTGGTAAAAGCACTTGTGAAAATATAACTAAACAAGATGTTGACACTACCATAGATATTATTAGGAAATGTGCAGGTTACTTTCATAACTTTACTTTGATGGCTTCATGCAAAATGAATATTTGTAGAGTACCAAAATATTGCACTCAATATGATGCAGTGTACAATTTATTATTTTATCTTGTAGATTTTGATGCATTCGCACCTCAAAATATTTCAAATTCTTTTGTTAAAAATAGTATGCTTTTTCTACCTTTGCCAACAAGCAGTACAATATTGCCATATTATGAACTTCTTCAGAGTTCAAATTTATCATGTGATGGTCTCATTATACCTGCTATGGATTTTGGACTAAGAAATGCCCTATTTGATCTCTGGCTTATTCAAGATGCTTGGTTAATAGCTTTAGGTGGCTTCTTTGTTCTTATTGGTGTTTGGATCTACACAAAGTCATTATTACTAACAATACTGTTATTCATTGCCATTGGATATTCCCTTGGTGTTGCTTATTTTTTGTATGTTTATATATTTTCCTTAGATTTTTTTCCATTTATGAATTTATTAGTTATAGTAGTTGTGATAGGAATTGGAGCTGATGATGCATTTATTTATGTAAAAGTTTGGACAATGGTTAGTAAAAGACTCATTAAGGATAATATAATAATTCAAGAAAATGGTCTGAGCGATATTAAAAATGTTTCAAGTGCTGGTGAAACCATACTAGTACAAATTCTTGAAGAAACTCTTAAACATACAGTTATTGCAATTTTTATAACAACTTTAACAACAGCTGTTGCATTTTTTGCCTCATATGTGAGTTACATACCAGCAATAAATTGTTTTAGTGTTTTTGCGGGTACCACAGTACTAGTAAATTTCTTTCTAATGATGACATGGCTGCCAGCTTCAGTTTTTATATTAGATGTTAAAATGTGTGTATCTAGTTGTTTCTTTTTAGGTGCATTTAATAATGCATTAAATAGCATTGGAGAAGATATCAAAGTTATATTGAATAGATTTATCACAACTTGTATTATGAGATTATATGTAGGATTGGCACTTATTCTTGGGGTTGTAGGAGTTTGCAGTATTGTTGTTGTATTTTATTATCCAGGACTTCAACTTCCAAATACAAAAACATTTCAACTTTTCCAATCTTCACACCCATTTGAAATGTATGACTTTGAGTATAGTGATAGATTTATTTTCGAAAATTTTGGTAGAGATGTAGGTAGTGGGATGAAAATGCCACTACGATGGATTTGGGGTATAGAAGCAATAGACAATGGAAATCATATGGATCCTGCCTCGAAGGGAAAGTTAATTTTTGACGAGAGTTTTAGTATATCAAACCCCCAATCTCAGGTGTGGCTCTCTCAATTTTGCAGAAACTTAAAGACCCAGCCCTTTTACCAACCCACTCCTGGCCCTTTATTACCAAATTGCTTTATTGAAAGCTTTAAGATGTATATGAGTAGACGTTGTATCGATGTTATTGATAAAATGAATCGGACCCCTTGTTGTGAATCGTCGCCATTTCCTTACACAAAAGATGTATTTGATTACTGTATTATTAAAGCTATGGAGTCTCTATATCAAACTCCACGTGAAATTTTTATACCCGGCGTTGCCGGACCCAAATTTCTTAGAAGTGCCAATCCCCCTGTGGTTGCCGCTTTTGTTGTTGAATTTGAAAGTGTCGTACCATATTCAATGTCGTATACCGACATGCATAATTTTTACGAGCAAGTAGAAAATTGGACGCAATATGAATTAATATCTGCACCACCGGGTATGAAAAATGGTTGGTTTGTTTCGGATCTACAGTTTTATGATTTACAGAAGACGCTGGCCAGTGGCACTATTATGGCGTTAATGCTGTCGGCCGCTTTGGGGTTCATAGTCTTAATACCGTCTACTTTTAGTTTTGTTGTTAGTATATGTGCCCTTGCGGCAATGATTTTTTCATCCACAGTAACTATAGCAATTTTAGTACTAAGTGGTTGGAAATTGAATATTCTGGAAAGTGTCTCTATATCGACCTCGGCTGGGTTAGCTGTTGATTTCAGTTTACATTATGCTCTGAGTTATACTAACACAAGTGGTACTAAATCTGCAAGGGTTAAAAATGCATTATGCACTTCGTCAGGTCCAACAGCTGCAGCCGCTTTTACAACTGGCCTTGCTGGTATATTTCTATTACGCTCAAATCTTCTACCGTACTCTCAAATTGGGATGTTTCTAGCTTTAATAATGTCTGTCAGTTGGATTTATGCAACATTCTTCCTTTGCTCGCTCCTCCAAGTGTTTGGGCGAGGGTCTTCCAAAGAAGCTGTTGCTGATGATAAAAATTCAGTATCTAGGGTCAGTTCCGTTTGTTCGGGAGTTCCTAATTTAGAAAGTCATGAATTGGAGCATCTAGCAGATAGTAATCGAACAAATATTACACACTCCCACAGTCCATCAAATATTAGTGCGACCACAGTGGTTTTGCACGAAGATTATGATAATAAGGCAGGGAAAATAACAGTTAATTTACTAAATGACTGAAACGTAGATTTATATGTAAAAATAACATTTCGAAGTATTATTTTCTACCTGAGATATCTTGCAGTATTATTAATCAAATATTTAAATGTGACAATAAGTACCGCTGATCAAGTTCACACTCATTATAACATTATACTCGACTTTAGACTGTTCGTCCAGAGAAATAAGAAATAATATTTCATGGAGGCTTGATGTAAAGATATTCTATTCGTGAAATCACAATCTATGCCAATAGTTTGCTCAATTGTAAACATCTAGAAAAACTTATTTTTCCTGACAAGTCATAATGTATACGCATCGTTCCATATATTATTCTAATGTTGTAACATTTTTAAAGGTGTTTGTTTCACTTTCATATAACATATAGCACAAAAATTCTTCATAATTGTTGTGAAGTTAAATATTTAAACGCTCCTCAGTATGTGATATTTATTTATTGCATATTAACAGTTGCACTTAATGTATGTAAGTAGAATTTCAATGAACTACGAATTAAAAGAATAATAAACTTCATATTTTGATACAATATAAATTGTGCCATAATTAATAGTTCTAATGTCTTCTTAGTTGTTTAGAAAACTGTTGTTTTCTTTAAAATGTATATTTTGATAGCTAGTACAGTGTTTAGAATACGAAACGAAATTAGAACCAGATAATTATTGTAAATAAATGTATTAAAATAAAGAAACGTTATTTTGTTTTTTTTTACGTACTTGTACTTTGTATTTGTTTATTATTGCGATATAAGAGCTAAAGTGAAGAACTCCCTATCTGTTAGAATCTCCTGTTACATTGGGACAGACTCATTTCCCGGAATTAAAAACTGCGTTGGATTAAACACAGGAATAGCAGTTATATAGATAAATGATAGCTGAAGAGAGAACTCTGTGAGACAGGGATGTACCTTATGCTCGAAATCTAAGATTAGAATGATAAGTTATTTAACAAATTTGTTTAAATAAAATAATAGGAAATCTTCAAACAAAATATCCACCCAGATAATGATATTACCAATATCAGTGGTGAATACTTGCACTTGTAGTGGTTCGTATTTTATGGGTGGTTGTTTTCGGGACGCAGTGCCTGCAGCTACATAATCATCGATAAACGTGAAAGTTACCAGAGAAGCATTCAAATGTTTTTCATAGAAATAGGTTCTTAAAATGTTCGCTATGAATATTTAACCTGGTTTTTAACCGATTTCAAAACATCGATTGAGGTTTACCATCTGTAATTTTTTTGAACTCTGTTAGACCAAAAGAATTTTGCAGCAGTTGTGACTTGTGACCCCTACTACAATAGCTGAAAGCCAGTCACCAGCGAACGAAAAAGTATTAAGTAAGTCGTACTACAAACAATAGGGTATTATTATTTGTATATAGTAGCATTAGTTTTCCGTTCTGTGGTGACTGGTAAGTGCTAACTGCCAATGACAAGTGTCATGCCAACTCATTAGCGATTATCTGTGGAATTTAAATTTGAATAGTGATTCATAAAATAATAACAAATAAAAATAATTAGGTCAGTAATAGTTATTAATTTGCTATTATTTATGACATACATAACGTATTCCTATCTAGTTTTCTAATCCTCGTCCTTCATTTTTGTAGGTACCTGATTTT
Organism: Pieris melete; assembly: GCA_963693345.1. NCBI lineage: Eukaryota > Metazoa > Arthropoda > Insecta > Lepidoptera > Pieridae > Pieris > Pieris melete. Next base: position 1,095,704 of record CAVNZK010000043.1, on the reverse strand, counting down.
ATCCTCAAGTTGTGCAATTCTTAGTTGTAAAAATGTTTTCAACAAACCCAAACTATAGCAAATTAAAGACTCATCTACGACTCTCAGTTAATCGGTTGAAATTGTTGGAAAAGAAGAAAACGGAGTTAGCTCAGAAGGCACGTAAAGAAATAGCAGAATATATTGCGGCAGGAAAACCAGAAAGAGCTAAGATTCGCGTAGAACACATAATTCGGTAAGTTTTCTATACACATTCATATTTATATTATTAAGACAATTTTTGCTGCAAAGTGTGCTTACCAGAAAAATATTGTTTTTTTTATTAATTTATTTGCTTATTTAGTAATATTTTTCTGAAATCCAGGGAAGATTATATGGTGGAGGCAATGGAAATTGTTGAAATGTATTGTGATCTGATCCTAGCAAGATTTGGTCTTATAACCCAGATGAAAGACTTGGACGAAGGACTAGCTGAGGCAATATCGAGCCTAATTTGGGTTGCACCAAGAATGCATACAGATGTGCAGGAGCTCAAAATCATATCTGACTTATTGACCGCTAAATATGGAAAGGTATATGCAGAAGCCTGTCGTAGTGAGAGTGTGAATTCTATTAGCGAGAAACTGAGACACAAGTTGTCTGTTCAAAGCCCACCTAAGATACTTATTGAAAAGTATCTTATAGAAATTGCAAACAATTTTAATGTTGAGTATACGCCTGACGAGCAAGTTATGAGGGAAGAAGAAGGTTTGCTTATTTTTTTTATTATGCTCATCTTAACTAACAAGCCATTGGATGAATTATTAATTTTTATAAGTGGGACAAGTGTTAAACAAATTAATGAATTAAAAATAACAGTTTTATTACTTAAAACAAAGTTTTGAAATTTTTGAAGTGAAACTTCTTAATCGGGGTTGGAAAAAAATTTAGTGTAACATTTTTTCGTTACGCGTCACATTTTTCGGTTACGCGCCATGTTCCTTTTTGAAGTCAAACTTCTTCATCGGCGTTGGAATGAAAGTTCTTTATCGACGTATGGGAGAAATTTTGTAGCAAATCGTCACGTTTTTCGGTTACGCGCCATCTTTTTCTTGTCCCTACCACGGTTGATCCGAAGAGATTCGAAGCCATTAATAACAAAAATATATAATAACGATAACAATGATAGTAATAATTCTATTACAATTAATGAAATTCTGTAATAATCTTAGTAGTAATAAGGTAAAATGAAATAATTGTATTTGTATTCATGTCTATGATAATAAAAGCCTTTTGTTAAACTTTATTTAACCAATTTCGTTAAGTTGCATATAGTAGATCATTTTTCAAAAAATAAGGTCTTAAAGAAGTTTCACTTCTTACGTGTGTACACCTAGTACACGCACACATTTTTATTTATTAGACCTTATCATCTTAATTAGTCATACTGTCATGTAATAAAAGTATTCAATGTTAGTTAAGAACTACTCAGAATAATTGTAAATCTTTATAATTTCAGCTAGAGATGCAATGTTGATAGACATTAATGGACCCCCTAATCCACCGGGCTTCATTGGATATCCCCAGGTACCATCAATGCCACAGATGCCTAATCTCCCACCACCTACTGTAACTCCCTTTAATTATCCATCTGTAAGTATTAACAATTGTTGGAAAAGTTTATATAGCTTCACATCATAGTTCACCCTGGTATATTTTTTCCTTCTTTCATATTTACATTTTCATTAAGAGCCTAGATTAATTTTAATACTGTTTTTAGTCAAATTAAAAATGTATTTAATCATATTGGGAAATTAAGTGTATTGAGTATAACTGGAAAGAAACTCCGCCACACTTTTTAATAATTAAGGAAGCATTATTTTTTAAATAAATGTTCAATTTGCAAGCTTATGTCTTGTACTGCGATGTTAAAGCAATATATTAAAATTAATGCAAGTGTTTAGGAACCTGTAAACTTAAGAAATTAGTTTTTATAGCCATTCAAGGTGTTCATAAAAAGGTGTGTTAAAAGATCCTTTGAATATTTAAATAAATTATCCTGGCCTAAAGATGAATCAAATCTAAATTTATTTTAATTACATTGAATACATTTAAGATTTCTGTACTTAACATTTTCATGGTTATATTTAAAAAATGTCATGCTCTGAGTGCTTATAATTTGATACATTTTCCTGCTATATTTATAGATTAGGAAAAATAATGTTTGACATTTCATAAAAACATAATAATTGTAGATGCCATCTGGTGGAAAGGTTGGTGGTTTTATTGCAACTCCGTCTAATTATGGTGGACCCGGCAAGCCAATGTCATACAAAGTCCCCCCTGGTGTTGACTCCAAGACTTTAGACAACTCCTTCATACAGGTATAGTGTTATAGATAAATATTCTAGTTTTTTTCCTAATTAGCTTAGTTTTTATCATGAATCTTTTTTTTTTTTAATTTTTATTGTTTAATCATACACAGCATTATCTTAGTAGTATTTTGTATTATAATGATTAGTTGCTAATTAAAGTAGGCTACCAATTATAGTTACTAGAGGATCACTTTTATTCATTGCTTGTTTTTATTTAACAATATGTCTAACAATGCCTTTTAACAATCAATTAATCACACTGCTAATAACATTTTCTAAAAGTAATTTTTTAACAATAATAATATTTTGATATAATTTACATCTAAAACACAAGATATTTTATGTCTTATGTATATTGTATAATAAAATCAATAGTTTTTGACTTTAATCAGTTAAATGTGATAACTTTTTGACTAAGTCTGTCATAAAAGTATGTATTATGATTTCTATAAATAGTATTTTTAACTGACACAGCATAATTCTTAGCAAATTCTAAAATAATTTACATCATCAAAATCTATGTGATAACAAAAATGAATCTGGTTTTAGTTCTTTTGAAGACACATTTATGACTTTTGAGTTGTAGATTTCACTCTATATTTCCTTTCAGGAGGAAATGAGCAATCTTCCACCAGCTTATGACAGCATAGATCACTCCTTGGTAATACATTTTAATACACTACACAATATTATTTAGATTATAACGTATATCACTTTTAATTTTAGTGCTTGTTTTATTGTTTGATTTAGGCAATGTGTTGCTATTTTTTAGAATCATTATTTTAGAGAAAGTATGACCTACTAAAATCCCATGTTGCTTGTCATGCATTATTTAAATAGGAATGAAACACGTTTCAAATTAATAATTTTAACGACTTTTTCTTTACTTCAAACAATTAAGTTTAAAACTATTGGATCCTCATTAAGGCTATGGTGAAACATTTATTACAATATAATGTATAAACGTTGATAGTTAAAGCTTGCTGATTCATGAAACAGAGCCATAAAGTGCCCAATTATATGGTTGATACCGCGATAGATTCACTGTCTCACTGACCAGTTTAATAATTATCTTTTATATGCAATACATACTAGAATAAAACGTTTTCGTGCAACATTCATAACATAAAACAGAATATTTTTCTTCATAATGATAAATTTTTTGCAGCCTCCAAACGTCCCAAGTTCAAGTAATCCTCCACAGCCCCAACCAAGGACCAAACCGCCAGCAAACTATTTCCCGGAACTTCCGGAACTACCCTCAGTTCCGTCAGATCTTATTCTACCCTCGGTTCCTCATAGTTCTAACTCCAATGCTTCAAATGAGCCTAATGCACCGGATGAGATTGATTTTGAAGATCTGAACAGACGTTTTGAAGAATTGAAAAAGAAAAAGTAAAATGATTAGCTTTTTCATTGATCGTTTATATATTTAATTTGTCACAACACTCGTTTATCAATAAATTACTCATGTCATTGAAGTGGCATACTTCAACCAAAACTAACTTTCTGTATCTTCGTATACCTTTAGTTTTATATACAATGGAGCAGACATATGATTACTGTAAATATGTTCTATTTTTTTATTTAATTACTTATAGGTTAAGAATATATTATACTGAATAAAATTGTGATAAATAAAAAACGATATGTATAAAATTCATTTATGAAATAAATCATTATTCAATATTGCTTTTTTACATTCCAAATGTATTGTTTTTAATATATTAATATGTTAAAATATAAGACCCATTCCACCATTATACAGTATGATTTTAAATCAATTAAGGCAAGGCAATTAAACTTTAAGTTAAAGATCTTAAATGGTGTACCAATGAGCTTTCAGTTTCTATAACCCATTTTAAGAGTATTTAACAACTATTCAGTTTTACATAAACATATGCAGATAAAGAAATTGGAACTTAGACAGTTTAAAGCAAATCTCAAAATAAATACCAATACAAATCAGTTCACAAACAAGTACAATCAAACTTTTGTAGTAATAAAATCTTGAAGTTGACCAGATTATAATGTTAAATGTACTAAAATAAATGTATAACAATTAAGACTACGAAGCTACTGTAATAACATAAATAGTTAGTAGTTATGCATACTTGTTATATTTTTCATTAATTTACTCTATGATAAATAGATTTCCATCACTAAAAATGTATTTACTAGGAAATAAGAAAAAATAATCGATTATTAAAAAAATCCATTTTAATCGATTTTTTGAAAAGTAAAAATCGATTATTTTTATAATTGAAAATCAATCATAGTCGATTTTTTATCTGCCACCTCCCGACTTTATGCCTGGTCTTTTATAGCCCGGACCTCGAACTATTAGGGATATTCGATATACAACGATGTTTACAATGCGATACATTGAATCCGATTCTTTGAAGATTTATTGATATACTCGATGCATTGATGTTTTTTTGTAAAACATCGAAAGGATGATAAAACCAGTTAATTTCACAAAAACTCAAGTTTGAATGGAACACTATAATTTAAAAGTAAAATCAATTTATTCAGCAGCACAAGACTACATACAATTAAAAAGACAACAACAATACTGCAATGTGCTACTGAAAAGGCATACACTCAGCATTTATTAAACGTTAATTTGTGTTTATAAATTCTTTTGTTTATTTTTAATTTAAAAAAACCATGAAAAATAAAATATTTGGGGTGTTTATTTTGAAATTAATTCAAAAATTAGTCAAAAATCAATTAATAAAAAAATCGATTATTTTTTAAAGATAAATCGATTATTTATTAATCGATTTTTCATTCTAAAAAAATAATCGATTAATAAAAAATCGATTTTTATGCAGAATGTCACATCCAGTATTTACACATTTTCTGTATAAAGTAAAAGAAAAGAAATATTTTTAATGGCATAATCCACCCAATAATTAAGCTTTTGGATGCTTAATCCGCCCTTTAATTCTAACAAATTACGTTTAAAAATTATTTAAGACAAATTTTATAAAAGCTAAGGGTTGCCATGACCAATATTTTTGTGCAAAAAGCACTAAAATAATCATTACAATTATAATTGGAAGTGATAATGAAACAGTCTTGCTAAAACTATGTTGTTTGCCTAAAGTCATGGTTACAATTCAAATATAAGGCTACGGTTAATTTGGATAACACAAAAACCAATAAAAATTTCTGTGATTCTAATTTAAAAAAACCATTAATGAATTACATATATTTTCATAACATTCTTAGCATTTGTTGTGAACAAATATTGATTTTATTGTTAGGATCTGCCGTACTATCGGTTTTCATTCTGTTGTGTAGAGTCGAGTTTGAGACGATCTTAGATTGAATCATCACTTTGTTTGGAGATTCAGCCAAAAGTGTTCCCAGAGCAACTATACCTCTGAAAAAATTATTGGTATGTTACCTCCTTTTCCATTGCAGGGTAAACATAATTTGACAGAAAGAGACAAACAAGGTTTAGTTTTTATTTTAATACTTAATAAACTATGCAAGTAATTAAAATATCCTATGCCCTTATAGTGTAGTTAAAGCTTCAATTCTTTAATTATGAGTTATAAGTTATTAAATTTAAGAGACATAACATTTAAAATAATTAAAAATTACATTAATGATAAGAAAAATAAGGTTTTCATGTTTATAAAAATAGTAATTAGTAAAAGCTCTAATAAACTATAGAAACATCGTAACTTAAATGTTTTTATATGACTAAATATCTGATTGGACATATCATTCGTAGGCGCGAAACACACAGAAAAGGCGTAAGGTCAATTCAAAATGTACGTAAGCGGCACGTTGTTATTTATACTCAAGGGGCGTGGCACAGGCACGTCACCAATATCTTCGATGTCTCTGCACATTAATGAGTTGCAGCAAAGCGAGCGCATCTTCGTCATCTCAAGAGGAAGACATGCTTATCTATCTATTTGACTCTTTGTGCCGTCTCTTGGATATAATTTAGTTTTCGTATGTTTCGTGCCATAGTAAGCAAATATTGATCACCAAAGTTAACATACCTGAAATAAGCCTCCTTATCAGCAATTCTATTAAGCAGATGTATTATACAGTCGACCAGTTCTACTGTATCTGTTTGTTGACCGAGTGCCACTGATAAGTTAAGAAGTAAAGATGCTGCCGCGATCTGTAATAATGCGTATTGTTATTTCTCAATACAAGATTCAATTAACTGAAGCAGCTATAACAAAACTATATCCGTCTCCCTTCCACGCCTGCGCGCCGTTGTTGAGGGAGACAGATAATCGAACGCACGTTAACTTTGCTTTCGTCAAACTTGACGTGTTCTTGCAAAGGGATTCGAATTTAAAATCTACTAAGAATATATTGTGTAAGATATGGATGAGTACATGTTACAGTTTTTAATCACATCAACGCTAAAAAGCGTAAGCTAAATATGTATTTTAATATTCAGCCCTAATTTGAATAGACTTAATAGTTTATATGTTTATCAGTATTCCTATAGTTGCTTATTATACAATATCTAAACAATTACATTATATTATACAAAAGCCAAGAACGGAATACACATTTAAAGATAAACATAAAACATAGTTACCAATTTTTACCTACTTATAAATATATATATATATCATTATAATATATTTAATATAAAAGAGAAATAACAGAGCCAGAGTTTTTTATAATATTTTTACTTACATTAAATATATCTATTTGCTGGTAATTTGTGTTATAATCAGAAGGTATACGATACATGACTGAGTTACGTAAATAGTTTGTATTAAGTAATTAGTAAACACTTTAAAAACATGCTAAGAATAATATTTGGTATGATTTTTAAATGTGTAAAAAATTTCGCTGGCGTATAATTCTCAACATTTCGTAAAATCAATGTCAATATATGAAATAAAATGACTGAAGTAGCTGTTACAAAAGTATATCCGTCTCGCTTCCTCACCTGGGCGCCGCTACTCAATTGAGGGAGACAGATGATCGAATGCACCACGCTCTCTCTGGCAGCGAGCACCAACATTTCGCCAGGAAGATCACTGAATGCATTCACTAGTACACGCATGGCCAACATTTGGTTCGCTGCTATATTATCTGAAATATTATTAATTATATAAATATGAGATGGTATTGATAAAAAAGGTTCCTTACGTTGGAATATAAAAAATAAACATTTCTTTAAACAAATATTTACAGATAAGTCGAAGCGTCCCAGAAAGTAATTAATGGATATTTGAGTCAACAAAACCACGCCCTTCCTACGTCAACACGGTGTGTGTGCGTGACTGTAAATTAGAGTGTGGGGGGGGGGGTTTGGAGGAGGGAGGCATGTACCAAATTTAAGACAATGTAATAATTTTGATTGGAGACATTTTGATGACAAACACCTCGATATGTCTTATTGTTTTCGAGAATTTTGTTGACAAACATACACTTTAATACACGTGCTTGGAAGTCTTAATAAATCAATACTCTAATAATAGCTTTTTTTGAGGTTCTTTAAAATAGGAGTAATGTTCCAGAACTTATACGTAGATAAATACAGGTCTTTAGGTAAGATATATTATTAGTTTTTATGTCTAAAAATTATCGTTTTTTTTTTGTTGCTAAACTTACCCGGAGATAATAATGACAAAAGGTATTTAACAAATGTTGGTCCATACATAGTATCAAACATGACCCCGTTTATATCTTTGTTTCTGACAGCTAATCTGGTCACATCCAATACGGGGAACAGAATTTCTGAAAAAAAAAAAAAAATTGAGTATTTCTAGAAAGACATTTTTTAAAAGTCTATTTTTTTATGAAATAGGAGGCAAACGGGCAGGAGGCTCATCTAATTTTAAGTGATACCGCCGTCCATAGACACTCACATTGCCAGAAGCTTCGCAAGCGCGTTGCCGGCCTTTCAGCCACTACGCCAACAATAAATTTTATGAAATATAATTAAAAACATATATACCTTTCGGCCACTCCAGCATTTTCTTTAAGGAAGTAATAGTTTCAGGACTGTATGTACAATTCTAAAAAAAAAAAAGAATAATCCTTATAATCGTAAAAAACCTGTTATTCTTATTTATACTGATATTTAATTTGTTTCCAATTTTATGGTAAGTTTCCCATTAGAACTAGAATTTTTCACAATAATATTTTGTATGTGTGAATAGGTGTATTTAAGATATTGTTCTATAACAATAAATCAGATTTGAATATTGCTGACTTATTCATTTCTCGCTTCCTCTCAAAGTTGGGAAGCTTCCTTCAAGTCCCTCAGATCCGATAGCTTTATGATAATCCCACCACCTTGAACTTTTGGTTCTAGACTTTTGGACTCGGTCTGTAACCTTAGGTCTCTTGGTGCATACATTCCGTACCTTTTTACATATTCACTATTTACATGTTAGGTTACGTTTACGCTTAGGGATCCGTAGGGTTGTTAGGTTCTTACATCTCACCCTCATATATCTAATGCAGCTTGCTACATACACTACATATACTATACAGATACTCATGATAACACATAAATTTAAACACACATTTCACAGTCCGCTGATTGGCAAGCTGTACACAAAGAATATAGGTCACTTCATGCCTTACCACTTCTCCTAACTTGACGACGTCTTCTAGTTGAGCTTCGGAGAATGTGCTGAGGCTATCCCCGACCTTACTATTGAATTCCTTTAATTTATCGTAAATCGCTTTTAAATTGCCTTGGTCAAATCTGGAAAGAGATAATTATTAATTTAATCAAAGTATCATAAATAAATTAAAATAAATGGATGTAAGCGCAATTTTTTTACACTTAAATAACATTTTATTTTAACAGTAATCGTGGTTAGAGATGCTAAATCAAGTGACACTAATTGGTTTTATGAAAAAAGAGCAAAGTTATTTTTTAAAGGGGGGGTTCAAGTATTATGGAAGCACTATAGGGGAGGTCTTTGATTTTCTTATTTGGTGATTACGTTAACAGTAATTATTTACTTTTTTACACATTGTCTATGCTTGAAAACGATATGCATTTTCGAGGATTCCTACAAGAAATTAATACGTTTATGTACTATTATTTTTGAGAGCTTTGCTCAATTTTGCTGACAAGAGGGCGGGGGAAACTAATGGCAGTAAATCTGCTTACGTAATACTTGAACGGTCCCATAGCCTATTTGACAGTATGAATTATATAGTGACGACTTTTAAAAGCGTAATGAAGTAAAATAACTACTACTAATTATCCCTAAAGAACATATATAAAATATATATAATAAAACGAATGTTCAGCTGAGCAAAGGCAGCACAGATACAAATACTGTTTAATATGTCAAATAAATACTATATCTTTCAAGATTTTTGAAGTTATACTTCTTTTGGCGCGTTAGCGAAAAATGATGACAGTAAATTTATACGATGCGCGCTCACTCCGTCACAAAAACCGACACTCTGAGGTTAACATAGTCAACATTAAAAAAAAATTCTATTTCTTTAATTATGTAGAAATATTTTTCTTGTGATATTTAAATAAACTTTAATTAACTAGATAATGCGTTATAATAAAACTTTAAATGTATTAAATACCTTTTTTTCTATTGTTAGTGTAGTTTTTTCTACAAACGTAGAATAAGGCGAAAGATAAAATTTTTGTGTTGTTAGGCCAAAGAAGTATAACTTCTAACGCATTCTAACTTCGAAGTACACACACACATGTTTTTTTAATGTAATTTTTCTAAATTGTTATACCTAAATATAAGTTTAGTTAAGAAATGTATACCATTTTTAATTCATTGAATTACAAACAAACAGCCTTATCATTTAAATGACCTCTTCCGGGCTTTTCTCTTTTTGTTTTTTTTTAAATTACCTGATATAAGAGTCGTGTGGTATCAGCGGTTTGTCTGTAGACGTGATGGAGGCACTGGCCGTCGTATATGCCCCGGAACCGGTGAAGGGGTCGGATGATGACGGTGGCGGAAGACCAGGGACCGTGGACCCTGGGACGTACCGGGACTCCCCCGTGAATGGGTCTGCATAACTGAAAAGGGTTTTTATTCAGTTTTGAATCTTCATTTCGTTTCAACAATCAAAGCTTAATCTGAAGCTGATTTTTAATTCCGTACAATTCTGACAGCTATAATGTTCTGACAATTGACATGTCAGAGATGGCAAACCTTTTTGGCCGGCCACATTTTTCAGTTCCAATACGAGTCTAAATATCTGAGTACATACATTTTATTTGTTAGTAAATGTATTCATTTTATTAAGTGCGGTGCTCCACATTAAAAGTGGTTTTACTGGGAGTGATAATTACTTGAGTAAGTAGTAGAATCAGAATGTCAGAATTCTACAGAATGAACAATCAGAGTATAGCGGTTGGCGTGGGCCTCTCAAAGTTCGCGGTTGGAATTACGGCTGTGCACCAATGGACGTATTTTATGTACATCAAACGCTCGTTCGTGCGGTGAAGGAACACATAGTGAGGAAGATATTCCCTTAGACCTCTCGAATGTCAGGCACAGAAGGACGAACACTTGCATAAGATTTGTAGCCAAAACATAGTGTAGGTATTTCTCTAGCTCAAGGAGACGGAATGACTGCGTTCAATGGCATGTTGTTCCCACAAAAAATAATAACCATGAAACAGATTTTTTTATACCAGTCTTCGGCCCCTATTTTAGTGGGTGTGGCCTTTGAAGGACGACCACTATGTTTAAACGTAAAAGTATTTTTTTTAATATTATAAACTTACCCATTATTAGTGGGAGCCGGTATGGAGTCTAATTTGGCATTTGATATTATGAAGTTTGCTACTTGCTCTAAGTACACTTGCGGAAGATCATTTCTGGAAATATAAATCTATGATTAACTTAATTACTAATAAAACTACTTAGGAAAAAACCAGACCCCACCAGAAATGGATGGATAAAAATATATAAGTGATACCTGTATCTTATATTCAATAATAAACATATTTTTAAAATTAAAGCTTCCATATCGCTCACATGATTATTGGCATATTGCCACTTTTAAAAGAAAAATACTATTTTTTTATTAATGTTAAGTATAATATTTATGTATGTAAAAAAAATATTACATACGTACATAATATACATAACATAAATATTTTAACATAAAAAATTAAAATTATCTCAGTTATAAAACAAGGTCCGATAATTTAACATTTTTTTTTATATTTCCTATTTAGAATACAGCTGATTTATATAGATAGAGGTAATATCAATATATATCAGCTGGATTAACCGGCATATGTAAACCCCTCAGGCGTCAATGAAACTGACTTGTTTTTTTTTTTTCGCTAATTTTTTCATAAAGACTCACTTATGTATGAAACTTTGTGCAGCGACCCAAGGATCTTCAGTCTTGTTAAAAGGCAACTTGAGTGCAGGCGCGCCATCTTTAATATCCACGCTGAATACAAAGTCATATTCCTGAAAAATAATGATATTGATAAATATAACTTAATATAACTAACCATGTTTTTTATTGAATTTATAAAACCTAAGTCTAAAACACATTGTGAGTATTTTTTCTTTAGCCCACATTAAAACTTAACAAAATTATGTTTGGACTGAATCACTTGATTTAATAATAAATGGTCTAAGATCCCGATATACAACGACCTTCACCGAGATGTTTATTTAATGTAACGTATTTTATATTTATCCATATGGGTTGCCTAGCAAATGTCAGTCCAGAGTATGTTTAATTAATATTTAAAAAAAAATTTTTTTTTATAATTTGCATGTAGTAAATTTTTTAAATTTTTTTCAATCAATATTTTTACTTACTTCCATTAAAATTTATTAAAATTATACTATTTTCTTTATGTTATAAATGCATCTTAACTTCTGTTAGATTTGTATATTTAGGATTTTATTATGAACTATATAAGTAGGCTCCACCGCTCCTTAACTCTCTCTCTTCAGTCAGCAGGTATTGTCTGAGCGTCGTGGTCAGTAGGAAAGCATTTTGAGCAGTCAATCTATTACGACCAATTTCTTTTCAGCGCCTCTCTTATGACAGAGTATAGTTTGAAGGACGATGAGTCTTTCACTTGATCGGTCCCAGCCAACAAGATCACTTTCTTCAAGTTCTCATTGCCTCTGCGCACTGCGCTCACAGGTGAGTCCGTATGCGAAGATGAGGATAAATATATTGATGCGCTTAGCAGTCCACGGTATTCTTAGCATTTGCCTCTACTCCATGTTTCTACTACATACTGGAAGATAGGAAATACTAGAGCCCGTATCAGTCTTATTTTGGACTTTTGCAGTTCCTCTTTTCCTCCAGACTAAACTTTGTTGTTAAATTCTTTAAGTAGGTAGTTGGTATTCTTGAGCTTAGTTTCGATTTCAAGTATAAGATTTGCTCCAAAGTTTTGAATAGATTTTTATTAAACTCCTAAATTTATTATTATTAGTATAGTATAGTATTTTACTTACAATAGAGACTAGAAAATTAGTACTACCTTCCCTTGGTACATAGTCTTCCCCTCGCTGGCCGGCTTAGCTCCCATGACATCTCCAATCTCATTCCAAGTGTTCTCTGTAGCACTCCAAGAATAGCATTTGACATTGGTGCCTCGTCTCACCAATTTTGTCTGACCGTCTGATTTACCGGGATCCAAGAGAGCTTCAGGGCCTGGTAATCTGAAATTTTTGTATTTACCTACAAAAATTGTTTCATGCCAATTTCTGAGTCATTATATCCCATTCTTAATGCAGTGTTTGCATAGTAGTTTGAGCAGGCCCTTATCTCCAGCGTTCGAATCAGAGCTGTGCACAAATGGAATTTTATATGTGCACTAGATTGATTAACACTAGCTAGTACGGTGAATGAAGAAATTTCATGTCTCAGACCAAAAATATACATGTGACAGGCAGCGTATGGAGTGTAAGGCTGATCACAAACTTATTAAGAATAAAAAAAAAGATCATGAAACCCACGCAGAGATGTTAGTATTGGCCTAAGATTGGCATAGGCTGTAACACTAGAAGATTTTTTCTCCATACTCTTCTCGTCTGAATTTAATAGCTCTTTAAATATTATAGTTATTAATATATTTAACAAAATATTGTAACTATAATTTTAACCTAAATCATCTAATAAATTTTAAATATAAATAGGCAGAGACAATTCTATATATTATTTGCATTAAATACTATTATTTACTCAATCTCATTAGATGTTTAATGAAGGTCATTTAGCACTACTGTTTTGACCTAAGACCATTTTACTTAGTTTTCTGATGTTTTTTAGTAGAGTATTTATTTTTTAAACCCATATTTTTATTTTTAAATCATACACAAGAAATAAACTTACTCAGAGAGTTTAAATCCGCCAAAGTCCTGTTGTGAGGAAAGGAGCATTTTCTCCACTTCTTCGTCAAACAGTTTTAATGTAGCTTCATCAGCAAACCGTGAAGGGTCTTTTGTGAACACCCTTACAAGACCATCGCTTGAACCTAAAAATTTTAAAGCTTTCTCATACGGCTTTAAGAGGAATGTGTTATAAGGGGTGTTGAGGTAAGATTTGATAATTTAAAAAAATTATGCTTTAGAAGGTGAAGACCTAATTATGAATAAGAAATATTTGTAAATGGAAGATTTGTTAAATTAAATTAGAGATAAGGCTGTAATTATCTAAACTTACCAGTAACAATATCACCATTTTCCAAACAAACTACACTCCATACAGATTGGACAGGCAGTCTTAATTCTCTAATACAATCACCTCGGGCCCATATTCGAACACTGCCATCCTCACCACAACTAGCAAAACTATGTTCCACACCTGGATAAATACTTATGCTGAAAACATTACATTTTACATAAAAAATTATATTTCTTAGATATTTAGTTAGAGTTTAAGTCTGCTATATCTAGGTTTCTTCTGACAGTCATACATATATTTGAATATGGCTATGAAAACAAACAACCACCAGTATAGTATGTTGTGTATGTATCATATAATTAACATTGTAATTTTTTCATAATTATAATACTTCAAAGTTTGTTATTTATAAAATTCAAGCCTTGCCTTTAACAGAAAAGACAAATTATTTAATTATCTTTTGTATTAATTGTCTAAAACTATACTTATTTTAATCATAAAAACCTTGACATTTTAAATGTGATAAAGTTTTTTACCTGTATATGTAGTTTGTATGGCCATAATAAGTATTAAGACATTCACCCTTATTTGTCCATAATTTTATTGAAGCATCATTTGCACAGCTGAGAAAAGTCTCATTACTGGACACAGCCAAACTACGAACACAGTCAGTGTGACCTGCAAAATCACATAACTTCCTATAAATGATAAACACATTATTAATAACAAGTGTAAAAGTTCTGTATATATTGTCGAATGGAAAATTATCTCCTTAATGAACAACACTAATTAGAGAGATTCATGATAAATGACATGGAGTTTACACTGTATTTTGGCAAAGATATTAGTCATAATAAGAAGTAGTATTTATATTTCATATTTGTAATATATGACCTGTTAATGTGCTTAATAAGCCACCATCCTTCCTCCATAACTTGATACTTTTATCAGCTGATGCTGTAGCATATGTGCCATTAGCTAGTTCCACAAGTGACCACACTGCTGCTTGGTGACCCTTCAACACAATGGGAGCCATTTGAGGAGAATTTATGTTCCATACTCTTCCAGTACTATCCCAACTAGAACTGTGACATGAAATTTTTACATTAAAAGTAAAAAATCAAAAAATACTTCAAAACAAATAGTTATAGCGTGAACTAAATACCTTAATAAAATTCCTGAATCTCGACCCGGTGTGACACTGCAAACAGCATTATCATGGCCCTTTAAATTAATCTGAACTGCTCCATCTAGTAGATTATAACCTAGAATCGTGTTATCATTGCTTCCAGTTATTACCAATCCTTCAGGAAACGCTTCACACGGTGGAAGCCAGCAAACACAGGAAACAAAATTACTGTGCCCCTTGTAAGTTACTACATTGACATAGCTTTTTACGCTGTAAAAATATATTTTCCATAAGTTGTATGAAAATAAGCAGCCGTATCATGTACGAAACCAGTCTTACCCTTCTGGATGCCACAGCTTAGCTGTTCTATCCCGTGAAGCCGATAATATGCAATAATCCTTAGTTGCAGAAACACATCGTACGTCCATGGAGTGCCCGGAAAGGACTGTGCTTAGTTTATAATCCGGAACTGCCATTATATCTTTTTGTTCTTACAACAAAATATATCCTACAAATTAGTTTTAATTTTTACGCCGAAACAGCAATATCATCCGGAACGAAAAATTAAAACAAACTTTATCTTTGAAGTTTAAGCAGTTGTAAAACAGTGTATTATCAATGTCAAAAATATGTTTTTGACACAAAGACCTTTTTTTTGTTGTTAAGATTGTATGGGCGACAAAACACAGATATTTTACTAAATTGAAAATAACAATATAATATAATGCTTGGAGTTAGCATAAATTTGTAAGGGGTTCCGGTTACTTATATTTTTGTTTAATTCGGACGTTTTAAGATTCGAAAGTTTGAGATAAGTAGATTTCGGAAACTATGGGCCATCCTAATAAAGTAATAAGTGTACTAGGTGATTTTGAGATATTGGCTAACAAGTAGCGAATTTGATTGTTATCGCTTAAATTATTTTACAAATACAATCCTATTTTTTACTGTTTGCCGCTCATTTAGTTTATTAAATAAATGACAGTAATTTATGGTTTAAAGAGTCTATCCTTATTATAACCTTATAAACTATTTAAATGTGATGAATATTTAAATATTACGTTTACCTAAGTTTTCGCGCGGAACTCGTGCGTTTTGTGTATTTTGCACATAATAATAGTTAAAAACAAAAAAAACGACGGGATGCACTCCGGGAGTGCTGCCAGAAGTGAGACTTCAATATTAACGTTGTGCATTTTTGATATTTTGGAATGGTTTAAAACAAAAATATATTAATAATTTGTATTAATTTTCTATACTCTTAATATTTTAATGACAATTGAATTAATTAAGTTCCTAACATATCTACTTTTTCCCTCCCTCTAAGTATCGGAAATCTAAAGTTTTAGATTTGTATAAATATGAACAAGACTTAAAGATTCAAGACTTTGCCAAAGAAGTTTCATTTCTGACATGTGTGTTCTTTAGGCACGTTATGAAAAATTGATGAGAGTGAAATTTTACGATGCGTGCGCACCGTGACACAAAATTAACAGAATGAAGTTGCCCACGGAAGATGCTTCGGCATTGGACATAATTTAAAAACAACATTCGAATAATAATAGAATTTATGTTACACTTAATGTAAGAGAATAATAATAAATATTTATTTATTTAATTTTTCAACTGTAAACTGAACTTTATTGACTATAATGACTCCTTTTCCAGTCTTTGATTATTTAATTTTAATTAATTATTTGCATGCAATGAAAAACTATTTTTAATAATGCCAAAGAAATTATAGAAACTTCTTACGCGCGTACATAAGTTCACGCACCCGTTTTTTAATAACAAGCGTTTGTATGATGTTATATTTTACTAGAGGGTATTTTAAGTAATCTCTTATATTATCTGATACTAGAACATGTCTGTGAAATTATAAACTATAACAAACAACCAATAAAGTAGATTTATTAAAAATGTACTGTCGCATAAGATAAACAAATCATTATTTCAAAAGTAAGTACATATATTTATATTTGTTTATCTACGTTAAACGTTGATTAAAATATCTGTGAACGCGTATAGTCTTTTGACGAATATCTATATTATATTAAGCTATTTTAGGGTTGTACTCTATGGCACTAGCCAAAAGGCGCGTTATTTAAATTCACGGTTGTCTTCCTAGTTTGTGTCCACGGTCACTGATTGAGTCCAACTTTGCCTATAAAGTATCTAGAAATAGTTTTAATTAATTAGAATATATAAACAAACTATCCATGAATAAGTCCAAAGGAAATCTGACTATGTTGAAAAAATATATTTAAAGCTACTAAAACATACAATATAACAAATAAATATTGCTATATTTATTTTATTCATTCTTTATCAATACATACATATAAAATAACTTAAATGTTAAAATCTTTGATATTGGACGGTAGGCATTACATACGAAAATATACCTACAATACAAGCTCATAGGAGTGATAGTAGTAACGAAGTACAAGGGTTCACCTACCGGCAACCGCCTATCGTCTCGGCTACGTGATACGTCATGTTTTTATGTAGTGTAAAAGATGGCGTCGACGGTGTGTGTTTCTAGGTGCCGACTCTTATCAAAATTAGAAATAAATCGTGGTTTGTGTTTATCACCAATATTTAGGGATTTGTTGGATAATAAAGTAAGTGTTACATGCTTTTTGTGTAGTAAATTAGTTCATTTTCATACAGGTATTTCATTTTTGAAACGTTTATTAGTTGCACGTGAACAACAAATAATTTATTTTTAACTGATGTCAAATATCATCTTAAAGTAGTCATAGGCGACAAAAGTAAAAAAAGAAAAATAATTAAGAAGCAAAATTCTCGAGTTTGATATTGACAGAAAAAAGTTTTAATAATTTGTTTATTCATAGGAAGATTCTTTATTATTATCAGCTGACTCCAAATTATTTATTAACACTTCATTATATTTATTATTTGGATTAAAATACATTGAACACATTTATTTATTTTCAGAAATAATGGTGATTTATGTTAACAATATTAATAAGACGTGTATATCGTATATAATACTGAAATATATACTATATGCTTTTGTCAATTTAATAGAAAACATCAATTTAATTTAGATAAGTTATCAATCATGTTTCGGTTTAAATTTATTTGTCATACATATATTTGATTTAATTTCTAATGAGTATTAAAGAAACAAATCCTATAAGAAGCATTCTAACTAGAGACAACAAGAGTATTATACAGAAACTAAAAATATATTCTGATTTGTGTGTGAATAGATTAATCTTTAAATATTATTAGCAATATTTTTTTAAATAACAGAAACATATTTCATATGTTAAATAAAATTGTAGGTGAAAATCTGGTAAGTTCCTAAAAACTTATATAAACAGTTTTCATGGTAAATGAATTCAAAATTATAGTTTACTAATATTCTTCCAGTACAAGAATTAATTGATCAATACTCTATACTGATACCATAAGACTGTAAACTTCTGCATTTGTATTATTTGAATAGGTGGTTTAAGGCTACTGTGTTACTGTTTTAGGAGTAATATGGGGAACCGGTTTACCACCACATACAACAAAGTTTTTGTAAGAAAATTGGTTTTACTATATGCAAAGTTACATATTTAACAGTTTTATAATTTGAAACACAAAGTGCAATGACAGCAATTTTGTATTTTGAGTTTAACCTAGAAGAGTGAGCGGTCAGTGGCTTCGTTGAAAATTTATGACTCGTTATAATTTATAAATTACATATGATGCCTCTGTCAATTCGAGTTTTATTAAAATATTAGTCTCTGCGTCAATGTTGAACTCATGCCAATACTAATTCACAAGTTGAATGTCTGATCATGAATCACTCTATTGATACAGTGAACATGTCTCATAAGTGATTAAAATTTTGCTCGCCTTTTCGTTAAAAATTCAGAATATCCATCAGTTTTATAAAGGGTACAATGACTTAAACGAGAAAGAATTCATAATAACTACGTAAGGCCCACTTATTTATTACTGTCGCAAATTTGTGACCGGGTTCTACGGCGATCATGTTGAAAGAAAAAGAAAACTATATTCACGCTCACGATTTAAGGATTAGAAAGATTAAAATACCGTGTTTCTTATTTTTTAGCTTACCTAAAACCATAAAGTAGAACACATCGTAATTCGTTTAAGTTTTTTCATACAAAGGAGACATCACCTAAACAGCTAAAATTTTAATTTTTTGTTAAAGGAATCGTGGTGTTGGAGATGGCGGCCCACTCGACGCACTTTCTTTACAAGCGTTTGCGTTCATGGATCAAAATCATCACCCACAAAGATCGAAGAAAAACTTGACGGTAAGAAATTAATTATAAACACATTAATTTATTTATAATTCGATTTATTATTTTGAATTATGTTATAAGGCTATAACCTTCACCGAAATGGACTTATACTTTGAAATATATTAATGTATGTTTATACTTATAATATAAAATTATTTTATTAATTACACAAAGCGAGTAAATTACGTTAGGAATAACAATGTAGCGTACATCTACTAAATTTACAAGCAATAAATAGTAATCTTAGAAAGCAGATCACAACTTCATTCTGATATAATAAAGCGAATGCTTAGTAATAATCATAGCGCTTATAAGCTTACTTATAAGATTTATTGCTATTTAGACTGTCGTAGCAATTTTCTAATACCTCAAACTCCTCAAATACCATTTCTCCAAATTTTCCAGTATTTACCATCTTATTATGTTGTAAATGTTCATTAACGTAATAAAACTTCTTTTCAAAACTGTGGTTTTCGCTTAGAATTTTGTCTTGCAGCTCTGTCTTCGAGTTTTCAATGGCAGATTTTGTTTCTATATTTTGTTTTTTACTTTCACAATTGCTAGACCAATTTTCGGTTATAGTACCTTTAATTTCTGTTTTTTCCATGTCACCTATCCTTTTCTCTTGTTTAAATTTTATAGGCGTCTTTATCTGTCCTTTATTGTAACTTTCTAAACGACAAATCCTATTTTTTACCGAGTTTTCTTCATCTTGCGAAAGTGGGGGATCGCCGATTAACTTTGGTTTTCTAAATCGAAATCTTAAATTTTTGCTTTCTTCGGTGCCGGTTAGTTCTAATCGGCTGCTACAGCTATTAGATTTAACCAGTTTGAATTTAAAACCTGGAAAAGTATCTGTGGGTGTTGGCTGTTCTTGACATATGACATTTTTATTATCTGCTGCCCGGGATATCGATTTTTCTGGTATTTGCTTGTGTTTATCTGCAACTAAGCATGCACATTTATCTCCTTTACATTTTGTTTGACACGAATAACAATCCGCGCTACAATTTCGTTGTAAACTCTTTATCTCGTCCATAATTGCTTTTGTCATCGGGCTTACGTTTGAACCAGTCTTAGAATTCAATACTTTACCGCCATAGTACGTTACTGAAGTCCCACATTCGCGAATTTTTTTGAGAATGTCTGGACTAACATACTGGCTCTCACAGCAAAAATCTTGGGTAGCAGAATCGCACAAATATTCGTCGCTAGAACTGTATATATTGTCCTTTATATTTTTATTTGAATAAGGGCTAAGTGCTTCAGCATCGTAATCATTATTTGAGCTCAAATCGCCGCTAGATACTCCACTTGAAAGACTCGCATTATCCCATTTTTTATGACCTAAATTAGTGTCTATGGTTAATTGACGTATAACTTTCTTTCTACCTACGTTTTTATTCGTCTTTATTTCTTCACTTAAGTTTCTATACGACGTTGAACGCCGCGACAGTCCAATGTTCTCATCTACCAATGGTGGGTCATGGGTCATCGGACTTTTCATCTTTAATGTATCTTCGAATAGATTCCTTACTTTTTTTACAGTATCAGGATTAGGTAATTCTTCTTCGATAATTTCTTTATTTACCCTAATAGGGTGATAAAAAAAGTGTCTTCTCACTGCATTTTTAGACTTTTCCGCCTGCAATGAACCGTCGCTTTTCTTTAAGTATGAGGCGTGTATTTTACATGTATCAATATTTCTTTCTTTACGAGGAGTTGGTTCTACTTTGGTTCGCACTGGTTCAATTATAACAATATTATTATTGGTCAATAACTCTTGAAAACTATAGTCCTGTAAGTACTGAAGTAAGCCATCAAATTGCGCCTCTTTTTTGTAATTTGCTATCATACTATTTTTAAATAGTTCAGATTTCATTACCTTATAACGAACATGGTCAAAATCGTCACAACCTTTCTCGTATCCTTTAGCTTTTATTATAGTAGCTTGTGTCTTTTCGTTTAGATTATCTTCACTACTTAATTCCACAATTTCGATTTCTGGAGTATTGCGATAGGAGCTTAAATCGCTCTTTGTATTATTTTGTTCTGATTTTGGTATTGGATAAAATTGCTGAGAATTATTGTCTTTTACAATTTTCTCAACTGGTGGTTCTTCTATCTCTGAATCACTTTTCACTTTCTCGGTATCATCCTTCCATAGCTGTAACTTTGTTTGACTTATTTTTTTTATACTGTCAACAATTTTAACATTTTCTAATGATTGTATTATTTTTCCAACCGAAATTTCTGGTACAACATTGTCATCTTTATCCTGTTGGTTTGTGTCTTCAACATCATTTTCTGGTTCATTATTTACATATTCTTCTCTTTCAGGTTTATTTAAGTTGTCTACTGGAGTTTTGTCTATTAATTTCGACCAATAACTTTTGACTGAATTAATTTTTTCCTGGTATTCAATGTCTGTTTTAATAGCGTCATCCAATCTTTCTTTCACTTGGGTCTCACCTTTTACCACCTTTGTGGAATCCATAGTATCCTGGTTGTCAATACATTTTGTGCCTGAATTTGGTTTGTGATCTAACCTTTCACATGACGTTGATTGTGATTGCATCTGATCTTTTATTTTTGTATTTTTTGAATCAACTACTTGCAGTATTTGTGGGCGAGTCATGGTTTTATTGGTATCAAATTTTCGAGTAAGGGAATAATTTTTATGATCTTTTATTATAAGTTTTGAGGAGGGTTTATTTTTTGACGATAGTGAATTTAAATCACATGTGTCAGATTTAAGTTTTTGTAAGTTTTTCTTTACTACTTTGTTTAATTTTATTGTTATAAATGAATCTCTTAAATTAATATTGTCTGGTTCTTTATACACTAGCTCACTTTCTTTGATTGTATTTTGGGTTTCTTTAACGCAAATCGGTTTAACTAAGCTTTCAGCTTTAGTGCTAAATTCACCCTCTAAATGCTTTGGAGATTTATTGTCTTCTTTTGCGTCGGCGTTTTGTTGCAAAGGAGGATCAATTATAAGAGTTTGGTGACCACTTAAAGGTATGATGTCAATATTTGAGTCTTTTGATGATTTAAAAGATTGCACTCTTGATATTAGGGAGTGATTACGTAGCTCTTCGGCAAATGAAGGCTTTGAAAAAACCCTTTGTGTGTTTTGTAAGCTTTTGACAACAGCTTCCGGGCTTGGTATAGTTACTGTATCAACAGGATCTCGCTGCCTCAGAGAATAATGTTTTTTGATGTTGGTTTTTCCTTTTGGCCTACCGTTATGAATATTATCGTTAGAATAAGATTTTAATATCTTAACTTCTGGTCTACATGCAGTGTTTGAGGAGAGTTTTAAGCTTTCACTTTTCGTTATTAACTTAGTATTCCTTATAGTACCTTCGATTTCGTTTATTTCTCTTTCGTTTTGTTGGTTGTCTGTATAAAAGTCATCGGGATTAGAACTTGTTATAGTGATTATTGACTTTAAGTCGTCTTCAAGTTTTGTACAATTTTGTAAGATTTGAGGCTCCGTGTACTCTGGCAAATAAATGCTAGTACTGTGAGAATTATTTTTGTTGAGTGGTGCTGCAAGAGTTTTATTTAATTGCCCGTAGTTTTCACTATTTTTGCAGTTTAGTATTTGTTGGAAATGAGTTTGGGCCACTTCATATGTATTTTCACATGTGTTGTCTTCTGGGTCTTCCTCTCTTAGTTGGGCATCTATTCTTTCAGATTTTCTTAGACATTTACTAATATTAATATCCGGTAATGAATAGTATTGATTTTCTAATAAAGTTGTAACAAATGGTTCTGTTGTAATATTTTTTGATGCAGATGCCTGTTTTTTATCGTAAGTTTCTGTATCAATATAGGTTCGGCTAACGTAGATTTCGGTAGAATTGTTGTTGTTATTATTTTCAAGAGATGGTTTCTGTGTTTTTGCAAATGATTCTTTCCTTATATCAGCGAATGTTGTCTTCTTCTGAACAGTTGTATATATGGGATCGCTATCTGGCCGTTGACTTTCGGCGTCCACCGTTCGCGATTTCTGAGAAATGTGATCTTGGTATTGAGAATCACAATACTCATCGATTTTTTCGGCTAAAGAATGAGTCAAGTATTCTAACTTGTGTGATTTATCCGTAGACGACTCTATAGATATAGATATATACGACGTAATGCTATCTGGTGGGCTTGATACGGTGCCGTCGTTTTCTGAAATTATTGATTGGGTATCTTCATTTTTATTTTCGCTTAATTTTATATAAACATCGGCGTGATTGTCACTTATTTCGCCCGTTTTACTCTTAATAGATATAATATCGTACGTAACGTGGTCGTCAACGTTGCAATTTTCTATTTCCTTATTATTGTGCGAAGTTGATATTTGTGCTTCAGTTAATAGATTAGGTGTCTTTGAGTTTGCTCTATACTCAGGACCACTATCGTGTTCATCAGTTGCTATGTAGAGATCTTTACAAGATGGGGAAACCAAAGAACCTTCGGTATCAGGCGATCCTTCTTTGTAGCTCTTCCGGTGCGCCTCAAAGTTGTAGTGTTTTCTGACGTAATTTGAATCTAAGCTGTCGATTTCGCTTGGATTTCGAGAGTGGCCAATGCTATCTTCTGAAAGATTAATTTGTTTCGTATCTTCAGTTAGGTTTGCCCAGCTACCATTTGCTGATTTAGAACGAATGCTTTCATTACACGGTGAGTTTTCTTTTTGAGAATGGTTATCATTAGTCTGTGGAAGACTAGTTGGCTCTTCCTGTTGTTGTCGATTAATATCAGCAAAACACGATACAGTGCTATC
The DNA here is from genome assembly GCA_963693345.1 of Pieris melete. Lineage (NCBI taxonomy): Eukaryota > Metazoa > Arthropoda > Insecta > Lepidoptera > Pieridae > Pieris > Pieris melete. Next base: position 1,071,548 of record CAVNZK010000043.1, on the reverse strand, counting down.
GATGTATATCCCTTCTAAAACCTCTTCCTTAGTGTGATATTTTGCTCGACCAGATAATCTGAAAATTAAGAGACAAGCATTAGTATATTTTTTATCTGAATTTATTCTCTAAAAGCAAGATAAAATCAACGCTTTTCAAATACCATATTTTAATTTATTTATTGGAATAACCCTCGGGTCACATTTTAGTATGAAACTTATATTTATTTAAAAAACTTTATTATACTGATAAATTGCTTTATAATGTCTTACCTGTCTTTGAAGCAAGGTTTATCAAATAATCGGGCGCGAGGGATTAGCTGAGATCTTTTATTCTTAACGTGATTCTGTATTTGGAGGTCCGTAAATGTTTCTTCCCTAATGACAGCCAAACTTCTACTGCGACGTAAATTAGAGCCCTCAAGATCTCTATGTTTACACAATCTGCCGTAGCTTCCACTAAACTCTGTGTCGGAATTCGATAAATGCTTGTGTAAAAACTCCTCAGCCGCTTTTGACCGGGTCAAGTGCTGATAAAACTCGTCTTGAGGTAATTGGACTGGTAACTTATAGTAATCGGCCAATTTACTCTGATACTTTTCCTGTTTTTTATTTTTATCGCTCTCTTTACCTTTAGATAACCTTCTTTTCTTTGGCCTTTCGTCGTTCTTTTTCTTCGACTCTAGGGAGTTTCGTGGGCTATCAAATTCAAGAGTTTCCGTGGGATTCTCAAAGTATTGTATGTCAGCGACTGTATTTGCAGCGGATTTGTGTTCGTCCTGACTCGATTTCCTTTCTACAAGTTCTCGAAGACGGCTTCTTGTGGAGCTTGTGTTTGAAGTGGCGCTGTCGGGGCGTTTAATCGGATATTCTAAATTGGAAGACGATCTTCTAAAGAGGCTTGTCTTTATCGATCCGAAGTCGCTATCGTCTTGACAAGAAGCCGCTGAGAAATTCTGAGTCCTTATTCGGTCAACGTGATTCTGGCTAGAATACGACGCGACCGAGTCCACCGAGTGTCTGAAATGGAGAACGTGTTTGATTAGATTATGGTAAAACTATGGTAAACAGATAAATTTGTTTGCAAAAGATTGGTTCTAACTAAAGTCGGCTATAATGAAACGAGTTCAGTAAATATTGATAAATATTGTCAAGTAATTTTCAAAATTTTTGTTAAAGTCTGTTCTCAACGTCATTGGCTTTCTATAGCCGCTTTTCGCTTGAGTGTCGACTTTGGCGCTGCGCCAAAGCTTTGTGAGCGACTTTGATATGAACAAGTGTTGTTTATCTATTTAAGCGTTAAATTTGCGCCCGAATTAATAAAAAAACAAGAATATTATTATAATTCAATGTTACATTTGCGAAGATCATTTAGTAAGTCGTAGCAATTCGTTTGACATTTCTCCAGATACTACCTACTGCAAATTTCCTATATAGAGAGCGCATGATAATTAAACAAGTTCTGTAGAAAAAACAATAGAAAAGTATGTTATAATTACTATTTTGGTCACAACATAACATCTTGTAATACAAATGACAATCGATTTAAATTAATCACTATTGGCACGGGCTGGGCTAATTAATGCTAGTTGACAACTTTCGACCGAGCGTACACATACATCTAGGTTTCAAAGCGATTACCTACATGAAATATAGCGCCCTTCAATATGTTAGAGAGGCCATAAACGTGGCCATGTTAATATGATGTTATTTATTTAATATCATCATATATTGAGGTATTAAGCTGCTTACAACGTTCTCATTTTATGTAATTGGGTACTGGGTTAGTATTGTTTAAGAGAATTGTCTTACATAGTCTATAATTAACATCCGAAACAAATTTATTTTTTATCTATCTGCGTCTTTTCTTATATAACAGGAGGCAAACGGGAAGGCTTATCTGATGTTAAGTGATACCGCCGCCGCCTAAGACCAGAAGGCTCGCAAGTCCATAGTCGGCCTTTTAAGAATTGGTACGCTCTTTTCTTCAAGGACCCTAATTCGAATTGGTTCGGAAACAACACTGACAGTTATGTAGCAAAACGACGACGCGTGTCAAGCACTGAAGGCTTGGACCTACTTGTCTAGACAAGAAATATGATTAAAGAAACAAATGCAAGCTCGCTAAGACCCATAAAGGGATGTAATGGCAATCAATGTATATTATCACCCATACCGGTTATACTGTCATACCCTTTACTTTGAATAAGTATTAAAATGTTTTTTTTTTACTGATAAAAATCTAAACTGTGACGGCATTTTAAAATCTCAAAATTAAAAAAAAACTAGAGAAGTTGGCGGATGTCTATAATCAGCTATTGTCTGTGTAGTATTTTTTTTTATTTTCAACGGACTTGATTTAAAATGTAGTGGAGGTCTACGACAATAATTGTATGTACCTACTTATGTTAGAAAATGTTATATTAGTATGAAACAACTAAAAAACAAAAAACTCATAAGAAACATGATATAAATAATTCGTACTTTTACCTTATAGACGCGAATATCTGAATATTAATCATATATTTTCCCCTTTTTAAACATTATTTCCGACAAATCATTCACATCATTGAGCACTGGCTTTTTATATGCAGGACTTATAAATTTCTGAGAAATGTAGGCGCATGCGGGTAAACGTTTCAATATTTAATAGGTTTGTCACAATGTACGAGAAGCCTTCCGGAAACAGGAAATATATTTTAATATTTGATCATTCTAGAAATAACTATATTGGAATCAAACAGGATAAAATGTTTATATTACGGATGCTGATAAAAATGATGATGACGATACTGTTTGAAACTAATGGGACAGGCACAAAAAAAGTGCCCAGGTTCAAGTCCTGGCGAAATAGATACCTAATTACCTGGCGGTAAAAAAAATACTATACGTGTGTTCACCTATATACCGGGAGATAGGGACACAAAAGATTGGGGCATTTGTACCAGTATGGCGGTTCTTCAGGGGTCTTATTACGCAATAAAAAAAAAAGAAAAGTGATGGTCATAGCCCTGGTACCGGTGGCCCTATCGCGTGGGCGTTAGTCGAACTCGTCGGTTTAAGTAGGGTGTCAATCGATTTGTTCTACAAAAGTTCTAGTATTTTCAGGTAGTCCATGCAAAAATAATTGGCCGTAGTGTCCATGCCATACTTCTCCGGTGTGACTTAAAGCCGGACATACCGACACGGACAGTTCCAAATGGCTGCCATGCCGCCGAAAATCAGCATTTTTTTTTGCCAAACGATTTTTACCAGCCTAAAATTTTGTGTCACTATCTCCCGGTCTACTAGCAATACATACAAATCTGAAAATCAGCCTCGCTGTTTCAAGTACCCCCGCAACGTGACACGAAATTAAAAATATATCTTTTTAAGATGAATGAAAGATTAAAAATGTTGGCATCATTCTAAAGTCTGTTACTCTATAATAAAACTGGTTGATGTTAGACCAGTGAATTTGTTAAATTTATTTTTGTACTAGAGTCACATCGTAAACACGACAACGTTCAAGGTGATGCAAGGTTATTTTTTCGCCGATCTGAAATAACTCGATCACAATGACCGTGTAGAAATTACATACATTTTTTTTATACATTACTAGCTGGCCTGGCGAACATCGTACCGCCTAACAGTCGATTCTTTATTTGTTTAAAATACTTATTCTGCTATTCGGGACACCGGTCTAGCTAGTAAGATAAAAAAAGAAAATTGATAAGACAACAAATACATTATGTCAAAAATAAAAATTTACCTTCCCGGAACCACTCCACTAACACTTGAACTTTATGCTATTGTATTAAAGTTCAAATTCACTTTTAAGTATTATTACGAATATTTTGTATGGGAATATAGAGAAGTGTTGTTTTTAGACTTTTTCACTCAATTTTTTTTAATTTTTCTCCGTAAGAACCATCTTCGTACTTCAAGGTATATTATAAAAAAAATCAGACAAATCGGTCAAGCCGTTTTCATGTTATGTCGTGATAAGGGAAAACGGGTTTGATTTTTATATATATAGATAGGTTTTAACATATTGTAGGAAAGTATCTAAAACAGCTTACATCTATTACCGACAATTGGCAACTCATTAGCTTGGAACTACATATATTCAGAGCAACTGGTGAAATCTGAGGCCAGGGTCACAGTTTCACTTAATTATGATTGTATTATATTCTTCATGTCTTGAAAAAGTTGTTTGCTAAGTTCCAATTTATCTTTATTTCAAAATTCTATTAATTCTAGTGTTATTTACACTAATTGTGATTTTATAATTATGCTTATCAATTAAATTAGATATTAAAAGCCTATTTTGACAAAAGAACTAACTTTTCATGAAATAACACAATTATACAGAAACATATGAATAAATGTGTAGGAAGAACCGAGTTAAAAATACGTAAGCCCGTATCGTGTTTTCGTCATATATTTTGTTTCAGTTTCTTGAGAAAACTAACAATTAAATCAATTCATTAATCGAGTATCGCCGTACTGTACTTATTCATACGAAATCAGGGCAATGATAATGATATTAATGATAATGATCTTAAATAAAATGCACATCTTCTAAGAGAGAAGAGAATCTAAGAGTTCCAAACTATAATCTTAGTGTGTTAAGAGACTGAGGCGGTACACTTACACACATTAGTATAGTGTAAAGTAAGCGTGTAAGTATTGATGTTTACAAAGATTTATTAATAAAACCTACGAAGTTACGTTTAAGTAAATTACAAGAAAAATATGCTTGAGTTATTTCACAGCAACGTTAAAATAGATCAACGTAAGTTTTGGTTTAAAATATAGTTTGACCTGGATCTGTTCCTATTTTAAATCGCGTGGGACTTGAACAACTAATTAACTAAATTTTGCGAAGTATTTTTGAAGTGAAGTCAAACGTACAAATATATTTTTTTTAGTGTTCGGTATTCGGCTATCAATGTAAATTCAAATCTACTGTGAAATCCATAATTGGTTCAAGTCAGCTACTCAAATTAAATATCTGTTTACCCCACAACTAATGATTGTAACTTCAATAATGGGCATAGAAGATACTATTTATGGGGAAATATTTAAATCTTTACTCTTAATGAACTACTCATGAATTAAAATAGCAGAAATGAACAGTCTTGTCAAACTATTAAAAACGAAACGCGCAAAGATCACCTGTTTAAACATTGCCTGTAATTTATTGTCAGTGTTTAAAAATATGTTGCATTTTTCAACTAATTTTATTATCTTTGATTTCGGTAAGCCTATTAAAACAGAGATTCGAAATTTAAATGTTTTGTAACTTTCTAACTACGAGAGACATTGGCGATGAAAACTAGTGATAGTGTTTGCGGTTAACCACATGTGTTAAGATTTATTGGTTGGTCAATTTATACCTGAGAGTAAAGTAGCTAATATAGAAATAGAAGATTTGTGTAAATAATACATTAACTAATGAAGCCAAGAACTAAAAATAAAATTTTCGATAAAAAAACATTACAAATAATAATTTTACCTGGAGAGGGTTTATTTCTTTTATATTTAATTTAGGCTTTAGTGAGATGTATCTTGTTCAAAATAAATATGTAAAAATATTTGAATTTTTATCGAGCATTTTCACAGCGAAAAATGCAATCCGCGTGCCACCTGACTCACTGCGGTATCAATAGAATTAGCATATTCACACAGTATATTTAAATTGGCAGATATAGAGATTTTTTATTAAAAAAAATTGTCAAATATTTGTAAAAAATGGCGTGTAATTTTTTGGTAGAACTTTTTAAAACATGTTCTATCTCTCTAAATAATAATGGAATATGTTGCTAAACGCAAAACTCGAAGACGGTTTCGAGTATTCTTTAAAGTTTTCCTTGAACTCTGAGGAAGGTTTTTATATACAGAAAAAAGGAATAAATATAAAAAAAAATGAAATTTTAGTTTTATTTGGTAGTTAGGTTTTTATTCAGGCAGGCAGCTAGTAATGAATATATTTGACAATTTAATTGATCTATGGACAAAACGTAGACGTAAAGTCACGTAACCCCATAATCCATATTGGGGCATGGAAGATACGCGTTCACGGCGGTGCGAAACGTTTTTCTCATATTTCAATCCGACAAACTAAAAATGAAAGCAACGTAATGATGATGAGGCCATAATTTAATGAAATATTGTCTGCGTGTACGTGATTTCATCGGCATTGCATTTGCGGTCTTCTTTAATCTATTACTGTGCCGTGACACTCCAGTTATCATCTGTGCTCGCGGACTTTTCAATAAATCGATAAAGCGCACTTTGTATGCCGAAATAACCGTATTCAATCGAGACGTCTTCGCTATGAGCTGGGAAAGATACCAGATATATCCTAACAACAAGTAATAGATAATAAGTTTAATGATATGAGAATGAGTTTGTCTTCTTTACAGTAAACGATTTCGCTTTAAAAGGAAAAAAACAATAGTAGACCGCAGTAAGGTGACTCTTTATTCGATTCGCATTTAATACATGTTTTCATTAGGTAGTTGCCAAACAGTACAAGAAATATTTTAAATAAATATAAATACATATTCCCTCTCCACAAAAACACCTTTCAAAGCAACCTTAATAACTTCGACATTATTATTTGTATGTACACGAATTCTATTTGAGTTTCATCCTAATATTGCTAACAAGTAACGAGGTAATTAAGGAGAAAGGCTGTATTTTGCAAACGATTTATCTAATTAGTACAAATGTAGGAAATAATGAGAAGTTGAAATTTATGATATAGAAATATCATGGCTCGTCATAGGGTAAGTGATATGGTATTTTATGAAAGATAAAAAGATAGATAATTTTAAAACTTAAATAGTCAACTCGAAAATAATTGTAATTTTAGCATATTTGTTATTCAAGCAAAAAAAATGAGGCGAAATAAAAACGGATACAGTATGGACGGACTATTTCAAAAAGTCTGGGTTCTTTTAACCATAGCTTCGTTCATAAATCCATATAATTCCGACACGTTACAACGACGTCTTTTATTTTAATGTGTGTGGAAATCGTGAAAATGTTATAATGGATTTTTGATCAGTATTTTCTGTACTATAAATTAATTTCATTCGATCCCGCTATCAATGTACCTTATGTTAAAAACTACTACCCGCATACACCAGATAATCGGTCGTATTGAGTGAGGCTACTTGACAAAATACAGGAGCGTTGTAGATTAATGATCGTGTTTGAAGTGGACATTATGCGAGGATTTATTGCTTGGTCAATATCACCTGAGCTGAGCTGTATAATATCCAATAGATGAATCGTTGGTTAACTAGCAATTAGCTTCAAGTTATATTAAAAATATATAAACATATATAGTTGCTCAGGTCGGTAGTAGCAAGAAAAATTATCCGTGAGACACGTGAATAGAAATGTTGACTTGTGTCCCACTGGAGTTTGACTGTGTTTTGGCATAGTATGTTTCTTTGATGCTTTAGATTTATTAATTGGATTTCAAGGCCCCGATATATAAATTAAGTTTAATACTTTAAAAGGTATTAAAAGTATAATATTGAAACAGCAGCAGATTACTCTTTTATTTTATACACAACAAGCGGACATATAAGCGATCTCTTTTAAGAAAAAGAAAAGTCGTACAAAAATTTCAAAGTGCAAAATTTGGGAAACTTATCATCACAAATGGAAAGACTATTATTATTTTCTAAGCGTCAAGATTTTGTCGTGTTTGACTACCATAAATAAAATATCTCTCAAACACGTATTGCTTGTTATTAATATTAGTTTAAATATATAATAGTTTTAAGGATTAAGAGACACTTAAAATTCAACAATACACTCCTCTTTAGTAAATAATTTAAAATTACAAGTGCTGCGTTTAGAACTCAGATAAGATAAATAACGAAATGTTTACTTAGCAATCGGGCGTACTTGTTAAATATTATGATTTGCGCTACACAGAAATTATATATCTATGTATTTTCTAATACCTATAGTAGAAATGGGTAGTAATTCTAGGTGTTCGCAAATTTATCTAGCAATTTTAAGCGATTAGCTTGTTTTATGTTGTTTAGCTTATAAAGCTAATATGATTGCGTTGTTCAAACGCAATTTTAACGTCGGGATCAGAATCAAATTTTTTTTCACCAAAGGTACCGCAGTAAAGAACAAAATTGAGTGGTTTTGTTATTTTTGATATTTTGTTATTGATTCAATTGGAAGTCGGTATTGCTTTTATAGAAAGATCCCAATGTCTAAGCTTCGTACGGAACATCTGAATGAGAATCTTTATGTACACAATACTACAGTACAATGAAATACAATATAATAACTAAAATTACCTTAAGACACATTTGCGCGCCATCGTGTGTGGCAGAATATGCGAACGATTTACGATTGTATCACTTAAACATTTTGTACCATATTCTTGCAATAAATAAATTATTATTATTACAAATAATGCTAAGGTTAGTAGTACGGAGAACCACTGATACTGTATAGCTAATGAAGTATGCGTACATATAAATATAAATTAAATACTTTTGGACTTTAAAAGAATATTCCTTTTTTCTAGATTTAATTTTAACAACAACAAACTTAATCTTATATTTAATTACAGCGTTGAACCGTAAAAATTGATCGCCCGCATCAATGAACTCGAAGTGATTGTCGCTTAAATTAACAACGGTGTTAAGGTTGAAGTATGAAGGTTTAGTGTTTTTATAAACCGCCAAAATATCTTAGCATAGGAATGTTCTGGATAGTTCTAGAATAATGCTAGTCATGCTCGAACATATGTTTACTTGACTGAAATTAATAAAACAAAAGAGCATGTTGGGGAATTCATACAAGTGCGTTGGCCACGTTAAGGAAACTCTTTTTAGAAGAAACGTAACTTAGCGCAATTGATAGGTCCAAGCGTAGGAAATCAATTACGCGGATTACGAGGCAGAAGACGCGAGTAGCGATTTCATACTCCATTAGGATTAGGTTATGCAGTTTCAGAAACAAACACTTCTTCGATATAAATAGTATATATTATTTTTAATGAGATTATTTTATTAATGTAACTGTTTATAGATATTGCACAGCTTTAAATACAAATTGACACTTTTTAAATTAAAAATCTACAAAAATTTTGCTATTATGTATTTAAATATGTGTGAGTTTTTACATCATGATCAGAAAAAAATGGTAAATTTAACTAAATTCAATCTTATATTTGTGTCCATGCAAAATTGCTAAATTTTTAAGCTAAGTGAAATATAAAGAATCTTTAAACGATTAAATGTCAAGATCACGTATGTAAATAAATTACACGTATATTTTGCGAAAGCGTGATGTCTACAAGGCTATACGTAATTGGTTAAAAGTACTGCTAATTATCACATCGTAAGCCGAGTTACTTTTTGCTATGCATTATTTTTGAAGCTTCATTGGTAAGCTTAAAGTTCAAATTAATTTAAATTGTTGATCGAAAAGTATAAACAAGTTTTGACGGTACGGAAAAACCAACGTTTGTGTCTGCTGCAACTATTACCACAGAATGAGGAAACCAAATTTAAAATACTGAAAAACATTCGTTGAGCTTGTATTATCCGATCTAAGGTTTTATTAAAACTTAATAAAATTTGAATTATAAAAAATGGTAATTGTTTAAATGTTTAATTGTTTCTGGTTATTAATTTTATTTTCCCACGTACCCTTTAAAATGGTCACAAACAATAATTATTCATTTTGAACGAAATCTTTATCAAAACAAAAATAATCGTTATTTAATTAAACTTATTCTCCTATCAACTTAATATTGTATTTTAGCAGTTATATCAAATCACATATAATTTATATACAAATGGAACTTGCTCAAGCAAAGTCTTATTACGCTTTTTTGCCGTCTTTATACTATGGTGTGATACCTACGGCATACGAATAAAGTCACCATAGTATACGGTTTTGGTGACTATATACTGGTGTACCTAGTGTTTCATGGCTTCCAGCGCCGGCTGCTTACGATAAACTGCCTATTTAACGCAAGAGCAAGCATGCCCTATCTCAATTAGCGCTTATCACAAACGTTTCTAATACTAAGCATAGAAATAGGTCAATGTAGTATTATGATATGACTTTTGAATTACAGTTTCAGGTATTGGAAGAAGGATTCTTTAAAAATGTGTCAGGTTTCTTAATAGTTTTATTACCTAAATTGTATTTAGCTGTATTGAGTAACAGATAAATGTAAATATTTTTATTAATCAGTGTAATGTGTCGAGTGTCTTCTCATCTCTTATGTATAGCTTAGATTCATATATAAGCTAAATATTTGCTGGCTTTTATCACGGCCTCGTCTAGCCATTGAGAACTAAGGGTAGGATTCAGAGAGCTGTATGACTTCAGTCTCTCAAAGACAAATAGAATGTTGACATACGGGTTTCATAATTTGCGCTCTTGACACTGAATCTTAGGGAGCGTTCATAGTAAAATGTTCCATGTCCACCTAGTGACTCTTAATACCTAAAAGTTACCATTATGTGGTGTAAAGTACTGGAATGTCGACAATAATATTAAAAATAACGCGTAATTCAATCCCCGCCCCGCATCGTAACGTTTTACAAAAGGACCCCCACCCCTCCAAAATTCGTTACGTAATACTTGAACGCTCCCTTAACCTAAAACATTTAGTTTAGTCTACAAATTTACTGTATTAAAAAGCTTTCACAGTCGTTATATTAATACACCATGAATTAATTTTCATCAAGGCAGATATAATTTAATTCACAGGCTATGAAAGGCCTTTGTTGTGAATATTTAATCGATAGTATCGCTCTCTTATGTCAGTGAACTCTTGATTTTCAGTTGTAATTAAATTAAGTTTTGTGATCGTGAAGGTTGCTCTTATCGGAACGGAGTATATTTAAGGTCACTAGGTAGGTGGTCTACTAGCACGAAAGCCATGGATGAGCTATAGGTACTTAGATGTGACTAAGTGTTGTCAGTAATTAGATTTTTTTAATCAAATGTATGTAGGTTCATCATCATGCTGCTGATCATTCAGGTATAAAAGTTTGTACACTTGAATGTAACTGACAGTACTATAATTGAACTTTAAAGGTTCTATCGAGAACCTTCTTTATATATACATATAATTCTTTAGTAATTTATGTCTATTAGGTATCTAAATAAAATCGTATACTTTAAATACTTTTTATTGTTTTGGCAAGAAACTAGGATTGGAAGGATTTTTCTAACAAGGTCGACGGATTCTGACTGTAGATTTTCATAAAACAAATAGGTAGTTTATAAAACTGTAAAATAAAACAATTATTCATTCACAAACGTGTTGATAAATTGGTGTTTGTTATTCTTTTCTTTATGGTCAAGTTATTCGGTATTATGGCATAATCAAGTCAAATTATCTAATTGAAATAGTGAAACTATATATACTATCTATCTGGTAAATTTCCACGATCTCAGACAGCATCTCCATGTAATAGACTTGTATTAGACGAAGAAATGAAGCGTAAATCGTTGAGAAATTACCGATAATGCACTGTTTGATCTAAATACCCGTTCACTGTTTCGCAGTCTATAGTATTTATAAAGCCATTTATATTTCTTCATATTGACTAATGTAAACAAATATTTTCTTTTTTCTTGATAATCAAGATTTTTAATCTAAATTTAAATCTGGATATTTTTAATGAGAAAATATTTTTACGAAAAATGGCAGGCTGAGTTTTGTTGTCCAATGAATTGGCATAGCCAAATATTTTTGTTCTACGAGAATTGAGGATTTTAAATTTAATAAATTGTGGAAAAATATGTAAGACATGGCGGGATGGGCTGAAGATTCCAGCCTGGAAGGCGAATATTTATAAAAAAAAATTACACCAAAATAAACCACGGAAGTCTTATTTTTATTAATATTTTACAACACAAGATATCATATTTTGTTTTGAATTACAATTTGTCACATGAGCCCAGTTATGTAAAATGACACAAATACATCTTATATAAACGAAATGTTACAGATAAATGTTGTAAGGTGGTCATTGCATACTTTCACACCGTGCACTGCTTTCGTAATTTGACTGGATAAGTGCTATATCTGATTACAAATGATTATTTTAATTAGACATATGAAATGTTAAGTATTGCTGAGATGTTGAAATTAATAGATCTTTGCACATGGAGCATGAGTCATATTAACTATTTACGTTCTCTCCGAGTCTGTTTCGGTCGAAATTTCAACAGGATAGTAATAAAACAGTGATATTTTTGAACATACAAATCAATCATTCATATAGATTAATAAATTATGGCTGGTGTTTAATATAATAAAGGCCAAAATTTTCGAATGACAGTTTAAAGATTTTTTTAATTCAAAAATGTATCTATTTACAACGAAAAACAATTCCAGTAACCATATAGCCAAAGATGGAATACGTAGTCGTATTTATTTATTTAAAAGGTTCACATTTACGAAAGGAAGAAATCATGTCAATGGACCATGAGTCATATTAACTATTTACGTTCTCTCCGAGTCTGTTTCGGTGGACCAAAAATTATATATATTCAGCCTTTAATTCAGAGGTTTTTTGGAAGATTTGTGATCTTACTAGAAGTTCTCCAGACAATGTAAAACCAGATTGGTCGTTGTTAGGCTGGTTAACGCGGGAATTAATTTAGTACACATGTGTACTAATGTACTGGCTCTTACATAATACACCGTAGGACAACTGTGTCCGACGAGGATATTGTCTGATTTGGCGCAGGACTGCCAGCTTTACGTGTGTCCCGCTTAGTGTTACCAACTAATGTATACGTACTATAAACTGAAGCGCTTCTGAAGAAATTATGTTTAATTTTTTGTTAAGACAAAGATACTACACGCTCCTCATTAGCCGGTAAACATTCTTTACGATAATTAGCGTAAACATATATCTTCACTGTTTAAGTGATATATGTGACTATCGTATAAAAGTATTAATGACAACATTTGTAATTAACTAAACAAGGTAAAGTCATGAAATTATGCTGATTAGTTGTGAAAATGTCTGCCAATTAACGTAATAGGTTTTGGATTACGAAGCGCTTTTGGATTTAGTGTTGGGATTTTGGTGTACGAACCGTAGTTCCTGTCGCTTTGTTCTTAAATTGATTTGTTTTGAGATAAGCTAGTGTGTAGTAATTTTATGACAAAGCAAAATGGTGGGAAATGCCCTAATGGGAAGTTTGGCAGAATTTAGGCCTTCTATAAAAATGTACTATCACTACATAGTATACAACAAAGTCGCTTTCTCTGTCCCTATGTATGCTTATATCTTTAAAACTACGTAACGAATTTTGATGTTTTTTTTAATAGATAGAGTGATTGAAGATGAAGGTTTATATGTATAATAACATCCACTAAATATGGATGGAGAAATACTGTTATTTTTGAGGTTTCTAATGTGATGTCGTAAATCGTAAATAATTACATTTTTTCCGCTTACATTGCGAACCCTACGAGATTTATCAAAATAATGAACTAAGTACATATTGTACAAATTGAAAAGGTCTACAGAAAACTCCGCGATGGTATAAGATTATCTCTCATGGATATCCCACAATAATTTCTTTTTGTCATTTACTTTTACGACAAATGATGACCAATTTTCGAAGCGCTTTTAACCAATACAGCATTAATCCTTATTCAATTTTTAACTTACATACATTGTTGATTTAATAGATCTATATGGATGGCCCTTTACAGCATATGATTAAAATGAATATTTTCGAAGATATTACAAATTTCGTCGGAGGCCGCGGTTCTCCCTATACTCGATAGAACATTGAATTTAGTCAGCATTGCATCGGTGCGAAGCCTAGTTTTAAGAATAATTGTGAAATTAGATAGGTCGATGTTGAGGTCATTTACATTATAATAATGGTGAAAAACATAGATATATGAAGAACATTGTTTAATTCGCACAAAGTTGTAATAATAGATTATCTAGACTTGATTTGAAGGCTGATATAACTTTATACCGTAGTTTTATAGCTCTCGTTTATTTTGACGACACGTTTCGTAGTTTATGTTATAACGCTGATAAGTGATACGATATCATGAATCCTTAATGATGTCACGCAGGTTTAAATTTTCAATGTTAGGAGAGCTATATATCTACGTTCCTTTTAACGTTATAAGTAAAGTGTGTCGCCTCTTGTTTATTTTTGATTTAAGCAGTGTCGGAGGTATTTAAGGATTAATATGCTTCATCAGTTGATTAAGACCTGGCTAATTCATGAACATGGATTAGTTGGCATAGAAGCCTTTATCAATAAGGGGCTACGGTTCCAGCCACAAACCAAAATCTGAAGAAGAGGCTGTTAGTGGAAGTAATATATTGTATCAGTTATTCATTGGAATTATTTATTTATTAAGAAGAAACAGATACATCTGAATAATTTAAACAAGAAGAAGAAATAAGATATAAAGTTAGAGTATAAATAAAAAAATAATTATGTACAAACATGGCAGCACAGCCTTAAGGTTGACAAGTATACAATACAATATTAAGAATTAAGACGACGATGTAAATACTAATAATACATATACTAACTAATTACAAAAAGGTCTAAGAAAAGTACGTTCTAAGTTAATTTATTCTTAAATGAAGCAGTAGAGGCGTACACATTGTTAGCATCTAGTTTAATCAGATTCTGTAAAGAGCGCGCGGAACAATATTGGTTCAGGCAAAAGGTAGTTCTGTGCGTGCGTCTGTGTGTTCTATGCAACGTTTAGAACTACTATTCAATCTTAAATAATAATAATTATTATAATTACGTTAGCAGTTTTACTGCAATTTATCCCCCTCCCCCCTTCCTATTGCATGTGCATAAAAGTATTAATTTTTTGTAGGAGTCCTCGAAAATGCATTGGGTTTTCAAGCATAGACAATGTGTGGCTATATGTGTAAAAAGGTAAATAATTACTGGTGACGTAATCACCAAATAAGAAAATCAAAAGACCCCCCTCCCCCCTAAGTGCTTACGTAATACTTGAACGGTCCCATATTGAATAGGTACATTTTATGTAACAGGGTGCAAAGAGATGGGAGGTCACCTGATGTTTAGTGACAACACCGCCCATAGACACTCCCAATGTCAGAGGGCTTCCAAGTGCGTTGCCTGGTACTTTTACGGATATGTCGACAGACATGTAATATTAAGGACACATTCGTAATCGGCCTTGCCTTTTTGACCTACGCCATTATAAGTTTTATGTACGTAGATAAAAATGATATAATGACCATTGCATTATTTACCTCGTGTTTTGTTTAGGGTAATATATTTTAACCTACTTTTAAAGCCGTGAGTACTGTAATCGCCTAGTTGGTCACGTACTGGTTCATTAAATGCAATTACCTCGGAGTTGTCACTTTCAAATCTTGAAATGTTGCCGTTTCGAATATATCTTGGAAAAATAAACAAACCCTTATTGACAAAAACGAAATCAGTCTGCATGTAAGTAGAAAAAAAGACAAATGAATGTTAACTTGAAGCTGTTCTTTGTTTTGTCCGTTTCACAAACGTTTAACATAGAAGAGACCAGGAACTTGATATTACTTTTTTTTAAATGCTTAATATGATCATTGTTTAAGTCTATACGGTATTGCATGAAATCTCTTTCTCTCTTCTTCTACTTTATACATGTAATACATGCACTTACGTTTAACATAAGAACTATATAGACGAAACGATAGATTATATACATTGATATGATAAACGTATCGTCGAAAATATACGGATCTTTATATCCTAATTCCACGCGAAGTCTGACAAGAAAGTATCGATAAACTTTATTTGCATTTCAACAGGATAGTAATAAAACAGTGAATTTCAATCATTTCGGAATATAGAGTAATATTAATAATGTATTTAATATAATAAGGCCAACATTTTCGAATTACAATTTAATGTTTAATGACTTTAAAAAGAGGATGTTGTTTTATTTATATAATTAAACTTAGCATAAATCCAAAGATGGAATACGTAATTGTATTTATTATGCATTTAAAAGGTTCAAATATTAACGAAAGGAAAAATCGATAAAAATGATTAAATACGAAATACCTAATTCGCCTGTGCTGTGTGTGGTGTGAAACTGTATGATGCAGGTGATTTAGCGCTAAGTTTTGTTATGTTCCAAGTCTAATTTTGGTGAGCTAATCTACGAAAGATAATACTATTTATATCTTACCTATATGTATGTAAATACTAGTAAGTAATGTAAGTGTCGATGAGGATATAAATATACATTTTAAAATAAATATTAAATTAGAATAGCGATGTAATCAAATAACAGGAAAACTTGCAAACTTATTTCAAATATTGGTATTTCAATATTTCTTATACGATGTTGTGTATTTTCTCTAGTATAAGATGCATTCTTATACAAAAAGATTTTTTTAAATAAAATATAATTTATAGATTAATAAAATGCATAAATGATACAATGGTTGTATCATTTATTGTATTCAAAAGTTATTTATACAATCTCTTTATAAATGAAAATCAATGAATGTTCTGATACTTTGTTCTTTGAAGCATTCATTTATTTATAACAATACATCCACGGGATATACAACGTAAATAATTAATTAGTGTTAGACAATAAAATAACTAACATTTAAGATGATGACAAAGAAGTGATATTTAGCGTTTATTTAAGCTTCGGGCCTTGATATTGTAAAATGTCTACCAATAAATATTGTTTTATATTCTACTTGGAATTGAATATTCATGGCATCATTGATGTCAGAACGAATTAGTTGCCATTTAATTAAATATAGTTCAATAAACCAGCCTCTTTATCGTAATAAATGGTACTTTCTCTATCGGTTCTGTAAAATTTACTGTACTCCGTGTCTTCGGACGTGTTTGGCTTGTAAATTGTAATATACTTGAATTACCTCATATTACCTACTGTACGTAGTCTGAATACAATGTAAAATATTAGTTCATTGAACAAGAGGGTACATGTTTTGTGTAATAGTTCATTTGAAGTCGACTTAAGAAAATTTAAAATGGTAATTATCTTAACATATTCTTTAGGACAATAGCTATAAACTTATTTTTTGAATTTATAATATGCTTCACGAGTTTAAGTAGAAACCACTTTCTCGTGGTAACAAGAAAAACCGATTCTGAAATTCATTTAAGTATTGTATGATATCCGGACATTTTAAATCAGTTCGCCAACTAACATTACAACGATGACTGTACCATCTAAAAGGCCGGCAACGCACGCACGAGCCCTCTGGCTTTGAGAGTGTCTTTAGGCGCTGGCATCGCTTAACATCAGATGAGCGTCCTGTCTAAAAAAAATGGTTGTTCTAAAAAAAATGGTTGTTCTAAAAAAAATGGTTTGGTATTTTTTTCTTTAAAAAAAAAAATACTGTCTATAACGCCTTCGTACTGGAAATGTAATTCCAGATGTAGCTTGCTTGGTTCCAGATACTAGTTGTCGGTAATATAAAACTTATTGGTGGTGAATTCACACGAAAGTGCCTGGAGAAGGCTTACGTGCTAACAAAGGTTTGAAGAATCCCTTTATAACAGTATTATTACTAATGGAGATTAAAACCGTTAACAGACTTTAATTTAATCAATTAGAAAGTCCTAGCATTGTAAAATTATTAATTCTGGGGTCATGTAAAAACTTGTTTACTTGGTTCAGCCATAGTTCTTACTGTGAGAATAATTTCTAACAATACAGCGACCTTGCGTGTGATTATCGTTGGTTATGTTTTGCGCATCTAAGTATTGTTTAAGTATAAGTACGTGATTTTTTGGATTTCCTGTTATTCAAGGTTAACTTTAAAGTAAGTTTTTAGGTGTGGGACATTTAACTAACGTGTTTAAATAGTTTTTGTGTGAGAATAAGAGCATTACAGGAAAATATTAATGAGTATGTATCCCTATATTCATTTATTATAATTAATTCAGTTTAGACGTGAGTTAGTAAGTAACCTTTGGAATATTAAAAGCTTTCTTGTGTTGTTTAATAACTAAATTATACAACACTACTTATTATTTTTCCTTTCAAAAAAGGTCCTGGTAGATATTTATGGCTATGTATAAAGAAATACTTGTAAAAGAAATATGAGATTTTGAAATATATGTATCGTAAAAAGAAAGTCGGAGCTGTTTTGGGTCGTGTTATCAGTTTTGATAACATATCTTTGTTCGAGAGAAACTCTATCATGTCACGGAAAGAGCAAACACAGCTGAAGTTGTTACGGAAAATTGTTTTTCGTGTTTGAGAATCTGCAAATCGACTGCTACATGTAATAGATTTGAAATAAAACAGATGAAAAATCATTAATTTAAAGTAATTTTTTTTTAGGTTAAATAAATATTTTCTCAACAATAAAATGTATAGTATTCAATTTTAATGTGGATTTGGGATGCTCTATCGACCTTACACAGTTTGGTTTGCCTACATTCATTAAAGGGGTTATTAATAACACTATATGTGAGGTAGTAATCTGGTGCCTATGATCAAGTCAAAGCAGATTCGGCATAATTTATATAGCTTAGTTAAAATTGTAAAAGGGCTAATTCGTAAGAGAAGGCTATTATCAAACATCAAAACGTAAATACTAGTTCACATTATAACGCATATGAATCAGTCTACATTGTTGTCTATGTGAAATACGATGCGGGACCCATATGCTTTTAATCCATAGAAATGGTTTTGGTCAACGCCCTTTGACCAAGCGCATTTAAAATTTATCTAACTTAATTCACTTGCAAACTCTGTGTCGGAAAGTTGCACATGAACATAAATTGTATTACATTTTGTTGAAATTTTTTCTATTGTAACTTACGTTGTACAGTTATTTATTAAGTTAATGTGAAAAGGTTTTTTTATAAATTCTTTGTTTGTTTATGGAAGTTATTTTTCAAAATTTACAGAGACAGGCTTATGAAATACATGTTATTATATAATTTCGTGATTAACTTTAAATTTTAGTACTAACCTAACTAAAACCCATATAAGTTATAACCCTTTCTATACCAAAAACATAGTTATAAAAACAATGGTGATAATCTCATAATTTATAAAGTCAAGTGCAGGGTTACCTTGACGAACATCCTGATGCTGTAGCACTTCACAAACACTTCACTGTACGCGCCTTTTGTTTGGTTATCGTATAAGTTATGAGAGGTTGTCGTCTGTTAGCGGAGTATGCGCAGGCGCATCACGTGCGACTGGCGCTGGCGTGCACTTGGCTGGAAATGGAACTAACGGCTTTTCACGCTCTATAGATACTTGTTCGGACGATATTTTTATTTTTTTGTTCATATTCTAGTGCTTGCATGGAAGTGTGGAAGAGAAAATTATTTTTACAATGATAGTGATAATTGATTCAACGCGATGTATACTGTATGTTAAATTATCATTGATGTCATCTGATATGAATAAGTATAATATAAAATAAAAATTCTTAGCTATTCCTCGTGGAGTTTGTCTATCTATCTGAGCGGGAGTTGCCCGTTACCCGCTTCATAGCATCTTTGAGGCATATTCAGGGCTACATCGAACCGTGAACGAACTTGCTCTTTCTGGTTGGCTACATTTCGTAAAGGTTCCATCTTCATCTACTATAGGTACTTTATTGTTATATACATATCGCACGTGATTATGCGTAAAAATGCTTGAAGTAAAAAGCTATTCGGATTTACTAGCTTAATTTCATTGGTAAGTGGTAGAACATTATGTTTAATTTAAGTCCACATAGTTAACCGCAAACAAGACCAAATTTAAATAGTTTTTAATTTAATATGTGCTGATAAGTATTCGTTATATTTTGGCATATCTCATCACAAATCGTACATTTTCCGTAGCAGATAACGAGCTTGCATTTAAATTGAATGGTTTATAATTTAAGGTAGAATTTTCGGAATGTTAAATAATGAGAGATTGATCATCACGTTATTCGATTGCAATTTGTTATTGATTCGAGTTGAATAAATACTGTGTTGACAGTGTCTCTAGTTGATGTATCGAATTGGTTTTCGAGTTTTGTCAATATAGACACTGTCCCGTTTTCATGGCGGCGTTGGAGAGGTAGAGTATATTGGTTTTATTAAGGTGTTTGATTTGACGAAACATCAGACTCTGAATAATATAAAATGTTATACATTTATATTTTTTGTTCTTAATTATGTAGGCGATCAGTATTATGCTTTTCAATCAAAAACCATTATTGTATCATCGGAAACCTTGCTGACGCTGAAACTTCACTGGAAATTATTATCAGAGAAACAGACTTAAACGACTGTGAGTCAGTTACGGGGGCTTACTAAGAATAAATAAATAAATCAATGGCGCTACAACCTTTTTAGGTCTTCGCCTCAGATTTCTGAATCTGTTTCATGATCATATTTAAATCTAATAGGCAAGTAGGTGATCAGTCCCCAGTGCCTGACACACGCCGTCGACTTTTTGGATCTAAGACATGTCGGTTTCCTCACGATGTTTTCATACACCGTTCGAGCAAATGTTAAATGCGCACATAGAAAGAAAGTCCATCCAGCCGGGGATCGAACCTACGACCTCAGGTATTATAGTCGCACGCTGAAGCCACTAGGCCAACACGGCTTACTGTTGGCCTAGTGGCTTAAATTTTAGATTAATTATAATAATTACATCCAAAACCGTTTACGACGACATCGTTTAGAATAACATACCGGTTATATTGATCAAAATCAACGGTCCCGGCTAAATTCTATTGTATTAGGTACTTAATAACAACGTCATCGGCTGTTACTACTATCGGTTTTTACGACCATATATGAGTAGTCCATTTGATTTCGTTATAAAAGATTCTGACTGTATATATATATATATATATATATATATATTGTTAAAGTAGTTAATTAGTTTAAGGAAAGGCTGTAGAAGACTTGTTATAGTCAATTTATTACTCCGATCGTTAGAGTTACACACAAGGGAATAATTGAATTAAGATTTGGTACAGCGGTTTTGTTACCAGATGCAACTGATTATAAATTATTGTAAGCGTTGTAATATATAGTTTATAATTTATGGTCAATATATATATAACGTAAAGATGGCTTCGGTCACGCGCTACACGCTCGTCAAATATTATTGGTATTGAGATACAATGCTTATGTCATGATGATTTAAGAACAATATGCTATATACATGACAAAAACAGATTACGTGAAACCATTCTAATACTGATTACTTTGTTTGATATAATGGACTAACGAAACAAAGTAATATACAGTGCTAATGTTCGTTTTCAAGGTCTATCGAATACTAGCGTGCGTTAACCATTGAGCCTCGGAGTTAGCCAAATTTTTCACACGGAGCGGTGATAATAATAGAATATTTTACTTTTATTTAAAATACTTTACATTTAAATACATAAGGTCTATCATCTCACTCTTTCTAGATATCTGTTTGCCCTTTTTAACAAAGGCCTCCTAAAAATCCCTCCATTTCTGTTTGCTCTCTGCTATCTGCTGTTTCCTTAATCTGGTAATCCACCTTCTTAATTGTCTTCCTCTTTTGCGTTTATTGTACCTTGGGCAGCAGTTTAATACTTTCTTGTTTCTTTTTTCTGTTCCTCTTGATATGTGCCCACTTAAATTTATTTACTTTATTGTGACATTTGCTACCTTAGTTTTTCTTCTTAGTAATGCGGTGTCCGATAAGCGAAATATAATTGTATATGTCCAAAAGGATAAATCGACCAAAACCTTCGACTTTTAAATTATGAAGCGATTAAGTCGAGGCTTTTTTACTTTTCTCGTTCACCTTTCTTTGAAAAACCCTGAGCTGTATGTAATTTACGTAAATAAGGAAAACCGAAAGATTTCCTTTTCATGTTATAGCTAAGTTACGGAAATAAATACACAGTTAAATGAAATGATCGTTTTTAGTTAGTGCCCCATTTACCAAACACTTTGCTTGCTCTTTAATAAATTTGACATAAATTATTATAGAGCAATTCGTAAACGAGGCTTCAAGCAACTTTATCAAATTTTCATATAAATAAAAATTTATCGCCATGTAAGCATAACTTTTGAACGATTGCACCAAATTGGATTTCGTTCGATATTGTAAGGACCAGGGTTGTATAAAATAACAGGTTTTGAATCTCATAGTATGAAAAGTGAACGAGTGAGAAAAAAAAACTGTTTAAACACTAAAACAACTATTAGTATCATGACAAAATATAATCTATGGCCATCTAGATTTCTGTATCTGTTTCTTTATAAATTTTTTTCAAATAGGCAAGTTACTAATCAGCATTATGGTCCACGCACGACGTCGAATTTTTAGGTCTATGGCGTGCTCCTCCACCACCCGCACGAGGTTTTACTTCACCATACAAGCTAGTGTTAAATGCGCACATAAAAAGAAAACTCAATTATTCGGACATCGAACCTACAGAGATGACAGTCTCATCCAAACCACTAGGCCAACATTGCTCTCTTGACAATAAATAAATAGTGTATCGTTGATTTATTGAGAAAACTACAAGGCATACTTGATGATGATGAAGGCGCTAGTATATTCAGTATATGTTAGTTCCTATTACAATATAGTAACATAAGATGTACATAATATATTACGTATCTACTAATAAAATCCAGCTAAATATACGACCCATTTAATTTCTATACGAAATCTGTGTCTGAAAGATATAATGGAAAGTGATTGTTGACATAAAGTGGTAATTACGACAAGGACATCACCGGTGCGAGAAATAAGCTTAGACAATAGACAGTAAATTAGCTAATTTAGCAGCCCTTCAAGAACAAGGTCGTGAATTGTAGTGATATTTCTTTTGATAATAAATGGGTTTCATATGAATTTTAAATTAAGAATGTTTTCAAAGAGTTTCTGAATTTTTAACTATTTGTAAAGATTTATTTAATGGCGTAAAAGAACATTGTATTTAGTAAGTAAGTTAGTAATAAGCTGTAAATCTTTCTCAATAAATAAAATAAAATAAATGTCTTAATTTTGCACCTTAGCGCTTACGATGAAGATGTGCTGCGCATGATTTCCCGACATCCTGTGTTAGATACATCCGTTCCATCGTCTATGAAAGTAATATAATAGAGAGTTGCGCACTCGTTTATGGATCTCTCAATTTGATGGCCAGTCTCAGAATACATAGGTAGAATATATAAAAATCACAGAAAGAAGCACAAAAGATATGCTTAGAAGGATCATGTTCAACCGTTAAATTGAGCGTTTACAAGTAATATGTAGGAATATCTTTGCTTAGTTGAGTGTAAGAAATGTATTTTTATTTCCAACGATACGGTAATATAAAAAATACAAAGTCTCGCGTCCTCCATTGAAAAAGTAGGTTTCATGATTCGCAAGTCACGATTCTATTAGACTTCAATACGCTCATTGTTGTTTCTTTAAAAATGCTCGAACGGAGTATTCATTTCGCTTTTAATCGACTTTCATTAAGTTTATTCGGTTTTCGGATTTAATTTAATACGTCTACGTGTCTATTGTGCGAAATAGATCTTGACACAGATCATAAATGTTTGTTAACGAAAATTATTTAATTTCATGTAATTTATGTTTAATTTACAATATTTGGCCTGTTATAATAATTTATTTATTGATAATAGATTGCTTAGTTATTGGGGTTTAATTCTAAATTAGTCTACATATAATGATGAAAGTTTGTAAATAATTTTGTGTCAAGCGATTCCTGAGGCACTTTCTGTCGCGCACCACCAGTATGTGGAACCAGCCAGTCGCGGTATTTCTGAACCAATACGATGTACTTCAAGAAAAGTGTTTTAACGATTCTTAGATATTATTCATTCAGATTCCGCCCATTTTTTCTCCATATTTAGACATAACATAGACATAGACATAACATTTATTACAAACGAAAACACACACACATAAACACACAAAATAACAATATTTAAAGAAAAAAATAAAATAAGACATCAAAAACAATAAAAATTAAAAATTCCCTTTTGCCATTCGGTTCGCTTCCAGTGTGCAATGTGTGTGTACTGTGTACTGTGGTTGTAATTTATTATTTAACAAAAAAATATGTTTATGGCTGAGTTGTGCATTACTGAATAAGTTTTTTTTGTTGGACTACAAAATAAGGACAAACGTCATGATACAACAAACATAATTTGTGTGATCAAACCTGTTACCTGCAACATGCGAACACGACCAGCGAAAACAAATTCAAAATCAGCCATACAAACAACAATAATAAAAAAAGACAAAAATATAAGCTATAAAAACAATTAAACTATTTGTCAAAAATGCAAATCTCATCTAAAGATTGCATAGTTCTCGGGTAGTTTACCTGATTGTTAATTTTAGTTTGTTATTGTTAAAACCTTACGAAACATTATAACTTTAGTTTTATTTATTTTATAAGTTCAAAAAAGCAAAACGGCTTTAAAAACGTGTCTTGTGAAAGGTTTCTTACATTCCAAGAAATAATGTATTACACTGGATATGTAGCACTATACATTTTTGTGCAACAAAATAAAGAATTTTTGAAATTGAATTGAATTTATATTGTGTCGTAATTTTACTCCTGTAAAAAAATGTGTTGAGGAGATATTCGCTTATTATAATTGCGTCATATAAATTATTGATAACAAATAAACCGAAAAACAATAGAACACACGTACAATTAGCCAATGTTTAATTATAATTTACTAAGAAATAAATAATAGTATTGTTTTCTACATTTCTCTGCGCGTACGTGACGAAATCGCGTGTTTGATAATAAGCGTTGAGTTTGATAAAAGGCCTGTGATTGAAACGAACGAAGATTTTGACTTTTCCTGCTTGGGAGGTTTCTAATAACTACGGGCGTAATTTAATTTGTGTCTTAATTGCGGTTTTAGTCCCCAAATTATACAAGATTCTTTAGTACTTGATAGAGAAGGGTCAGACATTTAATATGGCAAGTAATGCAACTCGGTTTACTTTGTTGGCAACGTTGTATACGTTGCTAACAAGGCGCAAATGAACTTAATACTTGGGTTATACAAACTCAAATGAAAATGTTTTACGTGATAATGTATAAAAATAAAGTAAGTTTCTAGAACCGAACCTCTCAAAGACATACGAGGGACATTATGGCGTAAAATTACTTGTTTTTTTTCTAATATCTGATTATGCAAGAAATAAAACAAAAGAATAAATATGCCTTAACCTGGTCCATTGAAGTTTATTCGGTTTTCGGATTTAATTTAATACGTCTACGTGTCTATTGTGCGAAATAGATCTTGACACAGATAATAAATGTTTGTTAACGAAAATTATTTAATTTCATGTTAATTTACGTTTAATTTACAATATTTGGCCTGTTATAATAATTTATTTATTGTTAATAGATAAGTTTCTAGAACCGAACCTCTCAAAGACATACGAGGGGCATTATGGCGTAAAATTACTTGTTTTTTTTCTAATATCTGATTATGCAAGAAATAAAACAAAAGAATAAATATGCCTTAACCTGGTCCATCGATCATCTTCCATATCCATCTTTAATGCAACTAATAACACATGACACACAAAACCCGAAACATGACTTAAATAATTATCAATCTAAGCTTAATTAAAATGGTACAAATTAGTTGTATATGAACGTCCTTTGGGGTTTTGCAACGTCAAATAAAAGGCTTACACGCCTATCTCTGTTTCCCAAGAGTCTTTAGGAGCAATGCGGCAAATGGTAAGCAATTTTCGTAGGCTTTTCGATTTCGTATAGTTTGACCCTTGCGGTTTTCCTATAGCCTACTATAATAACTAAAATAAGATCGTGAAAAAACCGGCATGTCTTGCTTGGGTAAGTTTGAGAGTTGAGACTTAGCGTGTGATGTGTCACTTTGTCACTACAGGATGATATTGTTAATCTTTTAGAATTTAGGTAAATATAAATATTTATTATGCGATGGTATTGGATTAAAAATATACGTATAAGTACGTATAAGTTGGACGTATATTCAAAGTTTACTTATGTTGATGTGAATATTGATGTAGCAATTTTTCTCGAAAGCTAGCTTGAAGTTTTCCACGTAAGCCAGCAATGATGAAACTTATATCGTGGAAGGATTTACGAGTATATTACAGTATTGAAATGTTTTAAACATATTTTCCATCGACTAGCGTTTGTAGAATCAACAATCATTTTTATTATCTTTCCCGAAGGGGTAGGTAGAGACCACGGTAGGTTGCTATGTTCTTGACATACCTCTTTTTCTTCTTCTACTTTAATGACATTTAACATTGAAGCTTGGTCCAGGTATGTACGACAAGGACAACCCCTCTTCACCATCCACGGTTGCCTTGTATGCCCTACTTTTTAACCACTTCTCATTCCTCCGTTCTACATGACCAAACCACCTAGGCATTCCCTTTCGTATTCTTGTTACTACATCTTTTAACCCACACTGCTCACGTATTATAAGTTATCCTATCACGCAATGTTACACACTACATACAGCTTAAAGCTCTCATTTCCATGGCATTTATTCTACTCTTATTCTTTCTCTGCCACACCCAACAATCACTACGTATGTTAACGTCGGGATAATCATTCCCCTAATTACAGCCAGTCGAGCCACGTTTGTGGTTTCAAAAACAATAGTAGCTATTAATTATATAACTAAATATCTAAAGAATGTAGCAACTCAGATGAATTTAATGTCCCATTAGTAAGAACAAGAATGATATAAGTTAGGACGAAAGCATTTTGAGATCTTTTTTGTAGTCCGTTTAGATAGTGATTTGAAATATATATCTTAAATAATTCTAAAAAAAGAAAATAAGCTGTTGAATTTTATGTTTTTAATAGGTGTATTTTTTTATTTTCAGGTAAGTTATCAGAGATGTCCAACAAGGAATGTTCAGCGTGAAATTAACGGTTTTTAAATTTTCCTTTAATATAACCAAACTGTATGTGATGTATTTTATTTCTTAATTTCACTTATATTCTCTATTCATATATATTCTCTGACTTATATTCTCTATATAATTTATTTGCAAGATCAGCTTTCTGTGGCTGACACACGCCGTTGATTGGGTCTTTGACGTGCCAATTCCCTCGCTATGTTTTTCTTTACCGCATTGACCGCATAGTTGGGAAGTTCCATTGGAGCAGAGTCGTGATTTAGACCCACGAGTGGGAGCTCGTCTAGTAGGCTACTGCTACAGTTTATTATTATATATTAATTGAAATTCGAAGTTATGAAATTATATAATAAGTCTAGAATTTCAAGATGATGAGTTCTAGATTTAATTAACTCGCTCTTCAGACTAGTTTCATATTTCTTAGAGATAAAGTCCGTTTTAATTGCGGCTCGACTTGAAGTAAGAAAACTTGATCTTAACTTTAAATGAAGCTTTGTGAGACTAAAATATATTTATGGTTTTAGAAAGGACGTATTCTGAGAATCTGTTGATAATAATAGTTAAACTATTGATAACAGGTTATTAGACATGCAGATTTTAAGAGGTACATTGCCGTGACTCAACCGCATGACCAGGGTAAAGTGTAGTCTTTTCTTTGTATCTGCGAAATTAAAACTTGTTCAGAAGCAGAAGCGGGAGGGTAGCGTAGAACAGCTTTTGCACACAGTAATGGCCAGCATCAGAAACCGGGATGTTTTAAACCCAAGAATAGACTCCTATGAGACACAGAACAATCACCAACTTGTCTATAGAATAAAAATGATCAAGGAAACGAATGAGGGAGCCCCATTATGGGTAGTAGCGCGTTTTATAACACTGGTCAACACAAATTTCACTTTAAAGCATAAGATTTCAATATTTTACATCGTAATTAGACGAAAAAATGTACGAGTATATGACATGAAAACGTTTACCAAGGAGACCGATAGAGAGATTTTAAAGCTGTGCGTACACATAAAATGCATCAGCATTATATTTACACTTTCGCGATGACGGTTAAGTTTTTCAAGATCGTTCTTTATCACTCCAGTGCGGCACGTGTGGACATAAAAACTATTTTCCATAAGTTTTTAAAAATAAACGTATAATAAACTTTTGTACAAAGAACGAATTTTTTTTCGGTAGAGTCGTGTACAATGAAATACAATTGAGTAAGTCTGTAAAGATCGTTCTTTATCACTCCAGTGCGGCACGTGTGGACATAAAAACTATTTTCCATAAGTTTTTAAAAATAAACGTATAATAAACTTTTGTACAAAGAACGAATTTTTTTTCGGTAGAGTCGTGTACAATGAAATACAATTGAGTAAGTCTGTAGCTGGTAAAATGTCGACATTGCTGGAACGTATACCAGCAAGTTAGTAATGAGAGGAAACCTAAAAATTGCACATAGAATTGTCACAAAGTAGTGACTTTAATTACACAGGAATTTGGATTCGCATTCCCTCAAACGCAATTTTAAATTCAGAGAGGTTCGTATGAATTCAGGCTTTCATTGCAAATGAATGTTAGGCCGTGCCAGGCGTTTCTTTTCACGCATATTTAAATCAAAATGTACGAGAAGTCGGATTTACGTGCAATATTGAAATGATCTGTGGAAAGTAATAATTTGTATGTGAGTTTTTCGGTTACTCGGGATAGGTAAAGATTTTTATAAATGTACTTAAATAGGTATTGATAGTTTTTTCTTATTAATGTAGTAGTTAACCTTAAACATTGTTTAAATAATTGACGTTTATAATTTCATACCTGTGTCATCCGGACATTTAAATGACCAAACCGGTTCTTCATTATATCCTGGAAAATGGTAATTAGTTTAGACCTATAGTGTAATTCATTTTAAATAAAATTTCCACCTCATATATATTTTGGGTCAAACAGCTAAAATAATGCGTGACTGAGTGAGTTAGTGATTGTAAGTTGTGTGCAACAGTATCTGGTATATATATTTGCAATTTACTTATTATCTACAAAAATTAATTAAAAAATTGTCGTAAAATCTAAATCTAATTTCACTCTTATATCTGAAGTACTTCTTTTGTTGTGTCAAATTGTGATTACGATGTTTAAAAGTCAGAGATGAGTAGATTACACTGCAATATGATTTATTTTTTATGGGTAATAATATAACATTTCTGCTAGCTAGCTAGTAAACGACCGGGTGTAGTGGGATTAAAGTCATAGAATCATACGAATATTGTCAATCGATCGGACGATCTCATTCGCAAAATATGGCACGTCTTATCGCTTAGATCGTGTGTGTATAAATTCTATGATCACAACCAAACGGGTTTTTGTATGGTTTTCACCCAAAATGTAAAACCGGAGGCAGGCTTAGCCTTAAAATTGACTGAAATATTATAGTATTGTTTTATAAATAACAAAAAATTTCCAATCATGAAATCCGGAAGTTCCGGATGGGAGGTAGTTTCAAATTTTTTATCACTTATGTAGGTACGTACATAAATCTCTTAAGCCATGTACTAAGAATTAAAATTTCTACAGATACGATAAACTAAGCCAAGGCTAACGAGATTGTACGTTATTAAATTGTCATATTTCGTGTCGTGACCGGAAACTAGTGTTTTATAGCGTGAAGTGAACTGTGGTTAATATTTACAGAAAGTAATGAGAGTAATCGAGGGTGATTTATTTATTAACACTTCGTTACATTTATAATAAAAATAATTACAAAATATGTAACAAAAATTATAAGGGATGCAACGGCCTTATCGCTAAGCCATCTCCTCCAGGCAACTCAGTAAGTAAGGAAAAAACTAAAAAAAAATGTGCGTGTGTGTGCGTCATTTTTCGAAAAATTATCTATATGCAACTTTACAGAAATTGGTTAAATTAAGTTAAATTAGTTAAAGTTTAACAAAAGGCTTTTAATATCACATACTTGAATACAAATAATACAATTATTTCATTTTACCTTATTACCACTAAGATTATTACAGTATTTCATAAATTGTAATAGAATTTTTAGTATCATTGTTATCGTTATTATACATTTTTGTTATTAATGGTTTAGAATCTCTTTGAATCAACCGTGGTAGGGACAAGAAAAAGACGCGCGTAACGGTCAAATGTGACGCGTAACCGAAAAATGTGACGCGTAACGAAAAAATGTTACACTAAATTTTTTTCCAACCCCGATAAAGAAGTTTCACTTCAAAAAATATTATGGGTAAAGTGCAAGTGCATAACCAAATATTTAAAAAAAAAAAAGAATCACCAACCTTAATACAAAATAATATTAATAAAACAAACTAAAAACCTAATATCACGGATTCATGAATTGCAATGAGAAACTTAAGAACAAGAAATACCTACACGTAAGTCACGATAGAGCAGGATAGGATATGGTTAAGAAATGTTCATGTAGAAGTGTTTTAAAAGATGTTAGGTATGTAGGCAATCGTATGGAGTTGGGCAGCCTATTCCACAACTTAATGGCGGAGTTCCTAAACGAATTGCCTAAGAAGGATAAGGTTTATGGGTATTTTATATTCAGTTCGGCCTTTAATGAATGCTAATTAAAGCAGCTTCTTTTAATTGCTAGTCTCGTCTTCGAGGTTCTCTATTATTAGCGCAGAAACTTTAAGATCTAACCTAATCTAACAACCGTTGTTTACTTAAAAAGAAGATAATAGTTTGCAAGTGCCGTAGAAAACTATTGTTTCGCATTTTTCTAATTTAAACGGAGACTAAATTTAAAACTAGGGAATTAGCGAGTTGTTGAGAAATACATGCTTAAATAAAATAATTAAAAATTTCATTAATAATATATTTGTTAATGAAAGAATTGCATGCATGCATTGGGCTGGCGAAACTCGTTATTATTTAAGAAAACAATGTACGGCGAGAATGTTTCTATATTTAAGTTATTAATTAAAATATAATTTCAATATATTTTTTTAAATATTTAAATATGTTTTGTATCTGGTAAAGGTTGCGATGATGTAGGTATGTCTATATATATATAAAAATGAAACCCATTTTCCGTTGTCACGACATAACCAAGATACATTTTTCATCATTATTAAGCATTTTGTACACAATACGAGTCTGAAATTTTTGAACAAGAACTCGTAAAATACGCTTGTTAAAAGACTACTAAGGCTCCTTTGTTGGAATTTTAACTTTAAATATGATATATCTTTATTTAATATATCTTTAAAATGTTTTTGTAGGAATTTTTTACAATCATGACGATATATGACAGCTGAGTCTGAAATCAAGCGAGAATTTATTGGAATGGATTGATTTATGAGAAAGGTCCTTCCATTGAGGTTGTCCGCATTGACTGTCGTATACAACTATGAAATATGTGGGAAAATACTTTAGTTATTATTCCAAGGGGAAAATATTATAACTATAGTTATATGTGCAATTCTAAGCGAGTTGTTAGTATTAACATAATTTACTTGACACGTCACGTAATTCATGAATGAGTTTAAAATATTGAGTACTGAAGCGAGAGTTCGTCTTTGTAGAATTAATTATTCAAAGATAATAATAGAGCAAATTCGTATAGATTTGAATTATGTACTTAGATTAAATATTGGGAACAACATCTAATTTATAGTTATCCTTTCTTTGTTTATTTATTTGGGATACAAAACAGATACATCTTTATACAATAAAAAAAGTTAAAATAAATCATAAAATAAAACCACTGTATCCACACAAAGTTACACTGCTAAAAAATATGATACAGAACAAAGCAAAACAAAACATGACAGCACAAAATTTATAAATCCTGAAAACGACTAACATACTGGTAGCTATAATAAAGAAGAAAGATTCAAGGATTAGGAAATTCATAGTTGTTTTTAATTATTTTTAAATATAACATTAAGGGCCTCATAGCCTAGCGGTCTTATAAAGTGGCAGCTAGGTGAGGGGTACCGGGTTCGATTCCCGGTTCGGGGGCAAGTTTTAATTTAATTTAAATTTGTTTTCGGCCTTTGGGAGGGTTGTGCGGTACCGGGCGAGTGCCTAAACCGGACATGGAGGACACGATCGAATTTCTAAAAGACAAGCACGAATTATAAAAAAATCCTATACTTGACACTGGCTAAAGTCGGAAACACACGTGTCGTGTCGTGTCGTGACGCGCCAGAAGCATATTTTAATATGATTAGACAGAACGTGTTGCGACACGACACAACATGCAAATATGTTTCTAATCATATTAAATGTATGAAACCAATATCCTTCTGGCGCGTCACGACACGCCACGACACGTAAGTGTGTTTCCGACTTTATGCACAAATCGTGCCAGAGCCATAAAAAAAAACATAGTAATGTGCTAATCATTTGACCTAGTCCTAAAATCCCGGTATTGGGTCGTCATTTACATATAATATGTGGCTAAATTGGATTTAGACCTGTCAAGAGTTTCATTATTAAGTATTTTAAGCCGTAATCCGACAGCTAACACCAAATCTCCGATGATATGATATGAGGAAATTAAATTTGCTCACGTTCAATTTTATAACTTACATATTTTTACTCATCCGTCTCTTTTCATCACAGGTTATACATAATTTGACAGAAAGAGATAAAATATCTCTATATAGCTATGTTGTCTAGAGTCAGGTTTTTATTTCCTGAAGGTCTTTGGAGTTTTTGTGATGTTCTAGTTTTGTATATACGTACGTGGACGAATATATGTATATAGCATTTAGTTGGAAAAAGAAGATAATTTTTGAACTTGGCGATTGGTGTCATATTTGCTGTTAAGTTTGTAGAAGGCGCAAGTGTGTTCTGATCTTCACTGTTAAAAACTTAAATCCTGAAAGATTTTTTGTGTGGGTGAGATGACGACATTCTATTGATATTCTGAGATTTTGATTGTGTTCTTATATGTATAGATATAATAAACGTCAACCTCCATTATAAATAATAAGCATACACTAAGGTACAGACCGTCCCTTCACGCTCCGGGTTCTATATGCACAAAACTATTTGTAATTACTACGACTTGTCGATTTTTATAGAAGTCTTAAAAACGTCAACTTTCATAATGCGCAGGTATATTTATAAGCTTTGTGAAGCTCATAAATTGACGTTGCAGTCGAGCTTAAAACATTTTCCTGAAAATTCACTTCGTACAAATTGCGGCCAAGCCTCCATACTTTATTATAAAATTATACCAGCCATTTTTAAGGGAAATGTGAAAATGGTCGACAGTTTTCTTAGGCGCCAAATGTCTATTAGCAATGATTACGTCTTGTTTGCAGGTGTTTTTCCGAGTTTTTCCGCAATAGGCAAGGTGTTAAGGATCTTTTCAAATATTAACTTTGCAATTTATTTTTAATAATTTACTTAAATCATTCGTTTTCATACGTCACGAGGCCTATAGTGTCTACTATATAAACACCACAAACTTAAATGTTTTAAAGCCGATAAAAAACGTTACGTTTCTGTAAAGCACGCGGATTTTTGCCTTGTAACGAACCCATAATCTCCATCCGCCACGAACGTTGTATGTTATTAGGTTAGAGCGTTTAGAGATCTAGACTTATTGCGCTTAGGGGCCGTTTAAGTATTACGTAAGCAGATTTAATGCAATTTATCCCCACCCCTTCCTCTCGTCAGCAAAATTAAGCAAAGCTCTCATAAGTAATAGTACATAAACTCTCGAAAATGCATTTCGTTTTCAAGCATAGACAATGTGTAGGTAATATGTGTAAAAATTAAATAATTACCGTTGACGTAATCACCAAATCAGAAAATCAAAGCCCCCCTCCCCCCTATAGTGCTTACGTAATACTTGAACGTCCCCTTACTAAGATTAATTTAATAGTCATTATTTTTATAGCAATTATCAACTGGTAGACATCTCAAAGACAGAAATTAGTTTTGAAAATTCACACCGAGTAATTGGCGCGATTAGTCTGAAATTTAGGGATCTTTATCCTTAATGACCGTGTTTTGTTACGATTTAGCTCAGTTTTGATTACAGGAGACGTTAGTGAATATACAGAGTGAATAGCTAAAACATCAGGTTGAATCTCAAGGGATGTGGGGTAGATCGAGTGTGTTTATCTGATCATTTTTCTTCTTGGGAGTGATCAATTTAAATAAATGCTATGGACGTGATGAATGGCGTTTTATGTTCATTTATTTCGTTCATGTGATTTGTGTTGGTTGCAATATAAGATGAATGAAACTTAAAATTTTTGCTGAATATGTATTTTTGAAACAAAATACATATGTGGTACATGTTTAACAGTTTTTTGAGAAAAAGTAGATTAAGTGTTTTTGGTGCCTCAGATTCAAGATACGTAGTAAAGCCTCTGTACTTGTTTTAATTACTCGGCTGGGTCTGTGACTCAAAATGTGTTTTGCCCTGCGAAACGAGAGGTCTAAATGAATTGCCATCTTTCAAAGCTATTTGTGTTGGTTCAATCGGACCGATCAGAATGATCAGTGTCAATTGATAAGGTTTTGTTGTGACAAACGAAATGTCTAATGAAATATATGACTTGCGCTGCAATGTGTTATTAGCTTATAAACACATTATTCGTTAACTTACTATAAAAAAATGGTTTGAGTTCATCGTAAGCAATCCCAATTTTTAGATTAACACTGCATTGCGATATGATATACATAATTATCAAACTGTTTCACTTATAAACTGTTTCCTTACTAACTTGAAACTACTTACAAACTAAAAGTTCACAACCTAAAAGTATTAATATTTGGACAAACGTACTTCCTATCATGTGAAGGAATATGTGATTAATTGTATGGACACAATTTCTATGAAATCTACTCTGAGATATAGGAACTCAACAAACATTGCCTCGAGCGATTAAGTTGTTTCCATGATCGATACGAGTTTATCTGCGTAATTAAATGTTGAGTCCTTGGCCTCAGGCCTACATTTATAACTCAGTTTTAGAAGGGAGGTAATTTCACATATTTCGTATTATTGAAACATTTAATTACGGGATATTTTTATTATTATTATTCATTTAACCAGTATAACAACTAAATAGCAATCTAAATTTCTTATGTTTTTTTTAAATTGCCTATGAGAGTAAATCGCGGAATCATGTGTATTTCTCACAAGCAAGTAGTTAGTGTCTTATTAAATTATATTTCATAGGTTTTTCATTCCTATGTTTCATTTTTTTTATATAGAACAGGGGGCAAATGGGCAGAAGGCTTACCTCATGTTAAGTGATACCGCCCGCCCTTAGACACTATCAATGCCAGAGGCATTGCGAGTGTGTTGCCGTCCTTTTGTTGCTGAGTCACGTTTATCTCAGGAACAGGTCGGAAAAATGTATTGGAAAGTTTTTCGAGGAATTATGGTCTAAACACGTCGCGGGCGTTAGGTAGTATTGCGAAAAAGTTGTGTTATTCTTAAAAAGCCAATGGTCTTTGTACAACCATATTTATACGAGTATATACCGTGGTTAAACGCTTGCTTTTTACAATCATGTTTCACTCGCGTATAACATAAATCTTTGAAATATTTTTTATTTCTCTCCACTGCAGTGCAGAGTGCATTATAAAGTTGAAATTAGTCTTTGTTGCAACATTTGAAATATAATACATACATTATAGTTATTTGTTTGTAACTTAAATAACATTTTTATTCGTTCTTTTTAAATATTATTTATTTTTTTACGAACTTTTTTATTGTTATATTGTGTTGAAAATAATTGTTTTTATGTAATAGGAGGCAAATGGCCGGGAGGTACATCAGACGTTAAATTTTCACTTAACCCTAACCTTTTCAGAAGTCTCGCAAGTGCGTGGCCGGCCTTTAAGAATTGGTAATTGTTTTTGAAGGGCCCTAAGTCGAATTGGTTCCAATACTTTAGTGGTTCAACATAGTGGTAGTGCTCAGTTGTGGAATGACAGACGTCTAAATTTAAATGTGTGTAAGAATAACGCATTCATAATTGTGAAAAATATGAAAAGTATTTTCCTATATACACATAACATAGTCACAGTTTATATGTTGTGAATAAACGACAAAGAAGAAGATTTGGACGCAAAAATATAAATAATGCAGTTAGATTTTTTAATTATAACGACATTTTGTAGCTGTTTAGAAATTTGTGTTATTAATAGAACAATATGTTTAAAAAAAAACAGTGACGCTATAACCTTTTTAGATCTGGGCTTTAGATTTTTGTACCTCTTTCATGATTATTTGTCAATCTAATTGGTAAGTAGGTGATTAGCCTCCTGTACCTGACAAAAGCTGTCGACGTGTGCGTCTATGTCAAGCTGTTTTCCTCACGATTCTTTCCTTCACCGTTCGGGCGAATGTTAAATGCGCACATAGAAAGAAAGTCTATTGGTGCATAGCCGAGGATCGAACGTATAACCTCATAGATGAGAGTCGCGTGCTGAAGCCACTAGACCAACACTGCTTTCTAAAGGCAAATTGGGTCATATGTTTCTAAAGGCAAATTAAAATCTATATAAATGAAAGCTATTTTGAAAATACTTTATAACATTCAAAGTTTCTCAGTACAACTACAATTTTTCATCAAAACTGCGTAAGTTTGGCAACCGCATTAGTTTACGTAAGTCATGAATTCAGAAGTTATATAGCAGTCTAATTTATTATTCAGTAACAGAGCAGTGTTGGCCTAGTGGCTTCATCGTGTGACTCTCATCTCTGAGGTCGTAAGTTCGATCCTCGGCTTATACCAATGGACTTTCTTTCTATGTATGCATTTAGCATTCGCTCGAACGGTGAAGGAAAACATCGTGAGGAAACCGACATGTCTTAGACTCAAAAAGTCGACGGCGTGTGTAGGGCACTGCAGGCTGATCACCTACTTGCCTATTAGATTTAAAAAATGATCATGAAACGAATTCAGAAATCTGAGGTTCAGACCTAAAGAGGTTGTAGCGCCACTGATTTATTTTTAATGACACTGTCATATGTATTATAAATTACTGGAACGTAGGTAATCGTCACCCTCTTACCTTTATTGATAAAGTTTCTTAATAAATCTTCAACACCTCAGAAGTAATACGCGAAGATGTCCCGGATATTGCAATGACTCATATCAATAGTTACCCAGAAATATTATCAACAAAACCCAAAGATAGCAGGCATGTACGATGTATTGGACATTATGTTAGTTGCATATTTCGGGATTCATACACTTTGGTAATTATATATGTATGACTTATTGGCAGCTTGATCCGGCTTCCGGCTGGTTTGTTTTTAAAATATTTTGACTATTAATATGCCTAAGTCAAAATATATATAATCCAATATTAGTTTTAATACGATTTATTTAATATAGATTTGTAAATTTAAAACACGTTTTTATCAGGTTCGTGATAGTAAACAGCAAGTTGTTTAAAAATCGCGTGCGTCGCCAACGTAACGAGCCGTTTAGCCATATAAGGTCAAGGTGCGGAACTGTACCTGCAACAATAAAACGTTCTTGAATTATTACGTTCAATCAATAAGCATCTATTAGATGGGAGAAAAAAATCGTATTGGGGATGTAATTCATTATACTGAGCATGTATCTGATTTGTTCTTTATGTATTTTGTACGAAATTGTTAATGTGGGCAGCCATTTCTGTTGACTCTTGTAAGTGTAAATCTATTGTTGAATTATTTTATTAGTGTTTGTAAAAAAAAAATATACAGAACACAAACAAAACACAATCGCTCTTATTGAAAATACAGTTTGTTTTGTTGTCCAACAGTTCAGTTGTTGTTTTAGTTGTCAATTGCGCTAAAGCAATTAATTAAATATATATATATATCAGTTTTTTGCGTTTAGGCACGTCCCATGGCGTGCGTTCAAAAGTTTTTCCTAAAAGATTACGTCTACCTTTTGCTCCGTGGTCGTGAACCGAAGGTTGACTCTTCTCTTCCATAAAGAGACTTTGTTTAAATGAAATAAACGACGCTCCAGTCCCCTTTTCATTATAACAAAAGCTATACAATTTAAATGCAACAAGGAGCATTTGCCTTCTCTAATTCGTTCGATGTTTACAAAAGACCACTCTTCTATAAAGAAAAATTTATGATCCTTAATATCAGGATATATAAATCCTGTGTTGGCTTAGTGGCTTCAGCGTGCGATTGTCATCCATAAGGTCATAGGTTTGAACCTCAGCCCAACCAATGGTCTTTCGTACGGTATAGGAAAACATCGCGAGGACCTCGACACACCTTAGACCTAAATAGTCAGCGTGTGTCGGGCACAGACGGCTGATTTCTTGGCCTATTAGAAAAACAAATGATCACGAAACAGATACAGATATCCGAGGTCCAGAACTGAAAGGTTGTAGCGCTAATTTTATAAATTCTTAAATCACAGTGTTGAATGCGTGTTCAGTATTTTTAGAATGTGCTTGGGATGGCACTACTCTTTTGTTTGTTTTATTCCGTCTTATTAAATTCTATTTGTCATATAAAGTTTTACGAGGCTTTGTAGTTATCTCTTACAAAGTACTTTGGACCCTTCCTGACTCGCGATTTATGAGTTTACACAAGAACTCTTAACTTTAACTCTTTAGAGACAAACTCTTGCCTCTACGCCTTATGGTGTGTGATGTTAAAGTACTATAAATATAATCCTCCAGGCCCATATTAAAAGCTTGTAGTTTATTAAAACGCATGATGAATTTAATTAAGACACGTGGTATGGTATGGTAAGGAGGGGCAACGGACGGTCTATTGCACAAATCAAAAACAAATCTTTTATATAAATTTATAGTAGATTCGAAACGCAAACGCACATTAATAGATTCATCCACTTTAAGAGTGAGTAAATTAACCGAGAGTTTTTTACGCCGGCTTTTTCTCTCGGCCTACACCCTCTGTCTTCTTTGCTGATAAGTAGGGATATCTACCGATACAAATTTAATGACGTGGAATAAGTGATATCTGTATCTTATATTCCATAATAAACAAATTTATTATAAGCGAATAAAAACATTTGTAGCACAAATAAAAGAAATAAAGAGCGTACCAATTCTTGAAAAGGCTGGCAACGCACTCGCGAGCCCTCTGGCATTGAGAGTGTCCATGGGCGGCGGTATCACTTACCATCAGGTGAGCCTATTGCCCGTTTGCCCCCTGTTCTATAAAAAAAAACAGGACCATATAAAGTCTGTTTAGTGGAATAATTTCCTTTGATAAACGTGATTCTTAATTAACGTGTACTGAATAAATTTGGGATTTATAATTGCCTTAATTAATATTTCAATCAAACAGTCGATTAAAACGCGTTAATGAAAACTCTCGCTCAATAAATAAGATGAGTCGGCCATGCGTTACCGTCGCGTTACACTAAATCAAACCTTTTGACAAATAGAAATACCGATAGAGTATTTGAGATTTTAATGAAGCCTTCTTTTCAATAGATTTTAATAGAAATGACTATGATATAAATCAATGAAAATGTGTGTATTTATTACAATGTGTAAGTTTTGGGAACCCTTTTAAGCTGTTCCACAACTGAGTCTTTTCAAGGCCGTATTTGCCACGCACCACCACTTTGTGGTATCAGCTGCCCACTGAAGTATTTCCGAGCCAATTCGACTTAGGGTCCTTCAAGAAAAGAGCGTACCAATTCTTAAAAGACCGCCAACGCACTCGCGAGCCCTCTGGCATTGAGTGTCCATGCGCGGCGGTATCACATCAGGTGAGCCTCCTGCCCGTTTACCCCCGTTTGTTCTATAAAAAAAAGTAAAAAATACCTGTGTCAGAGTAACTTATGGTAGATGTAGCCTGCGGCGTCTGGCGAAGTCACATGTCTGACCAACGACAACATCCCTATTACCTTTGAAAGGCAGCTTACATATATTTTAAAATGATCCAATAATTATAGATTGATTTATTTTTGAAAGAGTCATATGTTCATTCAGTTTCGATCGCTTTATGAATATGGGGTACCTTTTTAAAATAAATTTCCTTCATAATTTAGAAGATATGCTGGTTTCCTCACAACACTAACGTACGTTCGTAACGTACTGGGAAGTCTTAGGGCCATTCCTCACCGAGATACAATGGCGACGTGGTCAGCGACGTCCCCAAATAGTTCTTATTGAGATGTATGCCGGCTAACTCACTTGGCGACCGACTGGCGACGTCGCCAGTTGTTTGCACGTTTTTGCCCTAAATCATGGACGGAGAAAGATAAATTTATTGGTAAGACTATTAACTTCAGGCTTAAGAATGACACTCTTTAACGTCATTATGGAGCGTGGAATGAAAGCCTGGTTATCCATATCAGGTTCTTAACTAGCTTGGAAACCAGTCTCCCAATACCGTCTTAATTGTAATTGCACTGTTTGTTTCAAATGTTATATGGGAACATAAATAATTATTATTATACTGCGCATTTTTCGTTGCCTGTCAAAAACATATCCCAAAAGTTTGGGGCAAAATGTCGATCTTCATTGAGTAGTTTAAGATCCTGAGATTTGATGAATTTAACTCAAATAGAGTTTTAACGGATGTTTTTGCTAATTAATGTACTTAATTAAACGCATTAAGCTCTCATTTCTATAGAACAGCCGTTTAATTTCATAGAGGAGCACTTGAATATGCAAATTGTAACTGGCGCTCCCATTATGCTATTTTTCATTCGTTGCGTTAACTGTGTCAAAAGCTTTTTATTGCTCCAAGAATTATTTAAATATTTTAATCAGTTATATATTCTTTACAAACTTACGAACTTGAAAAACCTAGTTACTTTACACATTTGTTGAATGAAATACAAATAAAATTGAACTAAGTTTTAAATGGATAGGATTAATGACAAACACTGATGCTAACTTTTTTTAAAAAGGATACATCAAAAGTCATACATCTAGATGATTTTTTGATTGATTGTTTCTACAAAAGAAAATGAATTTAAATACTAATTGCACTGTTTTAACACATAAAAAACGCATTAAACGTGTTGAATAACTAATATTATATAAAGATATACATATAAATAATTACAGAGACTAGTTAGTAACTAATTATAACAGTTAGAATATATATCTGCGAAATTGGGTAATACTATTACTATATTATGTAAAATGACACAACAAAGCGGCATCTGATTACAGAGATTAGAGACTTCAACCGAATTCCTACACAATCTTATTAAATTTAAATAAGAAATGATATAACAGAAGACCACTCTTCTATAAAGAAAAATAATCAATAGATAAGAAAATGTATGATTATTATTATCAGGATTAAAAAAAAATCCATATCATAGTATTGTCTATTCCACATAAAGATTATTGTATTTTTGTATTATTGAATGCGTGTGTCTTTTAATAGCCTCTCAAGACTTTAGCTCCACGCAATCTTATTTGAGTATCGGAGATTATAAAGTATTCCTAGGACTAAAGATGTTTTACCTGTAATAAGTGTGCATGTACGTGTAAAGTGTGTCGAGTTAGCAATTAACACGGATATGTTAATTAGTGGAAATGCATGATTGGACCATCGTTACAGCCGTTAGTTATCGTTCATTACCCAATCAACCATTCATTTGTACTAAAATGAAAATGAAAATTTATTTTAAACCAACTGTTTAAATTTAGGTAAACACTTGTGAGGTATTGAAATAACTCGGGGACTGCCGCGGTAAAGCTATTGCATAGCATTTTTTATCAAATTATGCAGTTATAAGCAGTATTTATTTTTCTTTGATATTATTATTTCAATCTACCACTCTACCAGACTCAGACTAAAACGCCTATATAGTCTGTCTCACTCTAACGCGTACCGGCTGCACCGGCCGCGCTCACGCTACGTCACCGATCTCGTCAGAGAAATGGGAATGCACAGTTTGCGTTCTGTCCCACTCTAACGCGTATTTGCCGAACCAATATTACGTCAAGTGTGTTAGGTTTTTTCGTTCCGGAATTTCTTCATTCGGTCGCCGCGCTCAAAGCCCGCGATAAAATCTATGCATTAGCTTAAAAAAAACGATTACTTATATTACTACATTACGTAGCCGTATATTATGGAATCTGCAGCCTAGCGACCATTACGCAATTTACTGGAATTACATGTGACTCACGTTTCGCTGTGTCAGCATTTAATACCACGCGGACCCTCATTTCATATTGAATGTCTTCGCATTCAAATTCGTATCATCGGATTGTTTAGCCGTAATATTAATTGTAGTTTTTTATTTTAATTAAATTTGTTTTAAACATTTGCTTTTTTAAACCTTCGGCTGTTGCTTTCGTATTACGCCTAAACCTTTCTGAATAATATTAGCATACAATGCAGAGTGCATTGTATTATGTATTGGTCAAAATACAAGAATTCGTACAGTAGATTTTGAGTTTGTCGCATTCGGCCGATAGAATAATCAAAAGGTAACCTAAAAATATTGCTATTTTATTAATGTCAAAAAAGCTTTTAGACATTAATAAAATAGCTATTCATATATATCATCATGAAATATCATCTGATAGTGGGTTTCCCGGCTCGAATTGACGTAAATTTCAAAAGCAGCCCACGAGTTAACCAAGATATAAGTAATCTCTGCTCTTGATCTCAGGGTGAGTGTTAGTTGCTTTCGAATATTCTCGAAAATGATAAGACATTTTTGTATCTACCTTTCATAATTTTGACTGTATATAGGATTTAACTAGCTTTTGAAGTCTTCGAAAGTCCTACACCACTTTAACAATTTTAAGAAAAGTTATTTTATTAATTCTAATAAATTGTAATTTTCATTGCTTTATCTTAAGCTGTTTGTATAAGTCCAGTGTTCGTCGTAAATCTTATATCTCTAATAAAGCAGTGATTATTAACACGTAAGAACGAAATTACTTCGCAGTTTTGACGCTTAAAAGTTTTGGTTTCAACTCGTACTAGACACATACACCAGTCATTATAGACATTCGAAATCGAAA
This sequence comes from Pieris melete, assembly GCA_963693345.1. Taxonomy (NCBI): domain Eukaryota; kingdom Metazoa; phylum Arthropoda; class Insecta; order Lepidoptera; family Pieridae; genus Pieris; species Pieris melete. The sequence continues at coordinate 1,028,683 of CAVNZK010000043.1, read as the reverse complement.
ATTTGATAATAATTCCAAAAGTTTTCAAACTTCGGTTAAGTGAATGGTACATTGGGACGACAATAAATCTCATTTTGCAACCTTGTCCGCAGTCCGGAACATTGTTAAAATTGCAATTAAATTAATTTTATGTCTGTATGGTCGTGAAAAAAATTCCAAAAGTTCTGCAAACTTGGGGAAGTTTTCGATATAATATTTCATATCACGTATAAAATTTGCAACCAACCTAAGTGTACGGAACATTTTTTGTTATTTATTTTATTTTCGATATATCTGTCAAATTTGCAGAACTTTTGGAACGTTTTCCTTCAGTTTAATAAAGAACAACATTAATTTTTAATAACAAAAAATGTTCCGTACACTTAAATTGGTTGCAAATTTGACACGTGATGTAAAATAATATATTTAACACCACTCCAACTTTGCAGAACTTTTGGAATTTTGGTCTCAAGAACTAAGCAAATAATTTATTGCATTTTTAACAATGTTCCGGACCGCAGAGCAGGTTGCAAAATTTTATAGTTTGTTTTAATACCACTCCCGACCTTACATCAAAATTTGAAAACTTTTGGAATTATAATGAATTAATTGTCTTAACTGACTGGACTAACACGGATACAGATATGTTGAGATCGCATAGAATCGTTGGCTTCTCGAATTTAAGAAAAACAAATTAATTAAATGCGGAAATATGGTTAAAGTTAGAGTCAAATAGTTGTGTAGACCCTTATTTTTTTTAATGAGGTGTAAATACGGTTATGCAGGCCCGCATCAACGATGTCGAGCTTGACGCGGGGACTGTGGGGCTGGGTCTACACTCAAAACCCTCTGCTATTCAGAGGGGTAGCGAGACCCCACCCACTAAAAACACCTCAACCCTCACACGCCTTTAAGATGGGCCCTCGGAGTTCGCCAGGCATTCTACCTAAGGGACCCGGGCTTATATCCGTCACTGGCTTATATCCGACTGGAGTAGTATGGATTCCCGGGCACTGCCTCACCCACTGCTTTGGTAAAAAAAGCTGTTTCGGAGGCAGCGCCCGCCTAAAAAAAAAAAAAAAAAAAAAAAAAAAGTTTGTACTCTAACCCCACTAAACAGGACGTGTGGAGTCGAATGCACTCACTCCTGAAGTGATAGCTCTAACCGTTCCAGAGATAGCTTTCCCAAAACCCTCGCTAATTACTTACTAATCACCTTATCAGCTACTATTTCCTGCACGAAATTCCCACTCATTATCTAATTACTTAATGACTCAGTACGAATGCATCGTTATCTACTTTCCTACATTCACTAACCCGATCTGTGGCTCTAAAAGAAAAATAGAATAAACTATATCTAACCTAACCTAACCTACGGGTCTAAGCAAACAACAATAAATATACCTAACCTACATTAACACCATTATCTATAATAAAATTAGGTGTAAGGGTTACATATTTAAATAAAACATTTTTATTCCAGGTATTATTCTTTTATTTATATGTCCATTATGTTTCTATACAAATTTACTAGCACCGTATCATTGTTCTCTGAGTCACACGTAAAATTTCTAAGGAAGTCTTCTAATCTCATCCCCTGAACTTGTAATATATGTATACCAAACAGTACTCTCCGCACACCGCCGATAGGTAATCCTGAACCGTAAGGCTATTGTATCTCCACATGCAACAATTCCTCCTTAAAAATCCTTCTATTGGTTCAATAGGTTTCCGTCCAAACGAATCAAAGTATTCCCCAACTCTTTCGACGTTTATATGAATAGCCACCCAATGAGACCCCGGCTGTGAATCAGGGTCAAGATTGCATATGATAAGTGCTGGCACCTGAGCATACATCGGCAATCGATTTGAAGGATAAACGTTGCTCTGGAGGCTGGGATGTATTCTACGAAGACTCATTTGCACTTCTAGTGTGTTCATACTTTAATATGCGTTTACTCCCCTACCCTTTCACTCTTTTACTGACTACATTTATTACTATCAATTCATATTTGTACCAATGTATTTAAACACACATAATATGATCTCAACATAAGTAATGAGTCTCTTTGTAAAAAAAAGTAATGAAGGTAAATAAAAACCATGTCATATTCGATTACATTATATTTTATTATTCTAAATATCATAATAATTACATAAGTGATTGCTTAACTACTATAATCCACACATACATTTCTGTTCTTATCTATTTCTATAATATTTGAAAACTCTGCGTAAACTACACAGTTAATTGTTTCAGTCAATGCGCTCTCGAATCTTACTTCCATTCTTACACTACCATGGCGTACAAGATTCCAATGCACATTAGAGTTAGCCGACAAGTCAGGTGTTAAATCAAAAGCTAGTAAACAGTATCCATTTGAATATTGCTCCCTCGATATTCCATTACCTTCGTTAAGAAAATGTATACCGGTGCCTGAGTACAGGGTGTGGTATGCGCTAGTAAATACATCGTTTGGAAATGATGGTTGTAACGATTTTGAAGGTATCTGTTGACCATCTATATATAGGCTAAATGAGCAAATACCAAAATTTTCAAAATTGAAAGGATTTTTAACATAACTACCGTTGAATGCTGTATTATTCACAAAACCTATAATACATCTCTTAGGAACCTGTCCTAAAATATACTTCAAAAGTAATGAAGGTTAATAAAAACCTGATAAGGTTATTCGTTTTTATTTTCATATTAGTAAATATATTTTATTGTTCTTAATATTATAATAATTATACGTATATTTTGTTGCTAAACTACTAGATACACACATTTCTGTTCTTATCTATTTCTAAAATATTTTAAAAATGCAATGACTATTAAGATTGCAAAGGGTATTTAGAGTGCCCTTTGTATTTATTATCCACATTTTACTGATAGGTATGGATACTTGTTCAAACATGCAGTCGAGTTGACTATCGTAACTAGATAATAATATCCATTACCAGTCTATATAACCTGATACTTGTAAAAAGATTTAGTATTGTGCTCTAAGTTCGACAAAAGTGAAGTGGTTGAAAGTTTGAAATAATAAACAATAATGGAGGTAAGTTATTTATATTTTATAAATTTGGTTTCAGTAAATTCTTTAATAATTCCTATTTATTTTTTGAAACGCATTTTGATTTGTTTATGTTATATTTCAGTCTTCATACAACCTGAAAGATGTGGAAAAATGTTTCAGACCATATAATTATTATAATTTATCTGATGATGAAGAAGAGGTTTTAAACATAACAGAAAATAAAAATAAGAAGACCAATCGTTTAGATGACTTTTTTCTTCAAGAACCTGACCGGAAGAAGAAAAAAACTAAACTTTCTTCAAGTGTTGGCCGTGCAGGGAAGGAGGGAAGCATTTCATATATATCGACTGATAAAGATGATGGAATGGACGCTGACATACTTGTGAAAATGGAATTATATAGTTTAAAAAAATTGAAAGAAATCCCAGTGGCACAACATTGGAAAAATGCAGACATTCGTGTTAAATATTATATGAAAAACGATTCCAACATTGATGTTCAGATAAAGGATATTGTATACAACATAACAAAGGGGATATCCGAGGAAGATAGTGTAAAACGTTACAGTTTTAAAAATTAGTTTCATTTAGTTTCTTCATGCTTCAGATTTTAATACCATATGTTTATATAATTAAGTAATGTTTCAGTTTTCCACTAGTATAAATACTATGTTGCATTGTACAAAGTCAATCATTGTGCTTTTTGTTGAAGACCTTTGCGCATTAAGGTTAAAAGTGTGAGACAAAAAACAGTTGTGAAACGAATACACATATACAATGTCTCAAGAATGTGTTAGTGTTTTTTTTGATGAAATGGATCATGAATTTGAAAGCTTATCCATTGATACAATTGAACTTTTCAACGTTTGTGATGAAATAGAAAGAAATGATTTAAATCACCCATTTTATGATCAAAGAATGATGGCGCTATGTGATGAATTCGATGGGAAACTGTGAGTATATTTTATAATCATATTATATATATATATTTAACTTATTTTTTTTTTATTTCTCTATTCGCATTTCTAACAGTTAAATATAATAAAATTTTATTTGATAGGGTTGATCAAATGGGTCGTGGAAGCAAAAGGAAAGCAGCTGTTGATATTAACTCTGCTGACATCAAAAGAATAAAATCTGGATCGAACATGGATCTTTCACGGTCTTCACAAGAGCAATCAACATCGAATGAAGGTAATAATTTTAACATGAAATTTTGCTGTATTTGTAATAGAAATGTTTCCAAAAAATATTTCGCTAATCATCTAAGGAGCAATGCACATAAAAATAATGTAAATAAAAAACAACATTCAATAAAACCCAATGTTAAGATAATTGAGACTGCGTTCGGTAATAGAATAATAACCTATAGAGTAACTTCAGAAAATCAAAATGATTTACAGTTTGAGACACCAGAGTTATTTCTTGCATCTATCAAAGATACAATATTTACAATAATAAATAAATCTATAGAAGATCATACAATTTTAAAAATAAATTTCATTTTATATGGTGACTTTATTCAGGAGACAAAAAACATTAACAACACTTTTGATTTCCAATCAATGAATTTTATTGTTTGTATTGGTGATGATTTAAATATATTTTATACAACTCTCACGAAATCTCTAATAAACTATATAAATTCATTTGAGAAAAAGGATAGTGGGTGGAGTCTGAAAAAATTTTTACATTTGGATATGAATTTAAATCAATTTAACCCTTTAAGAGGAAAATCCTTTATTGAGTTACCACATGATATAAAAATTAAAAAAGCTGTGATAAATGTTAAAAACACCGATGACGCCTGTTTTAAGTGGGCACTGTTATCTGCTTTATTTCCAATTCATAAAAATTCGGATAGAGTATCATCATACACCAAATACGGTCATAAATTAAAGTTCGGTAATATTAAATTTCCAGTTAAATTAAACGATATACACAAAATTGAAAGTCTTAATAATATAAGCATTAATGTTTTTGGGTTAGAATATAATGAACAAAGAAAAAAGCATTGTATTGTTGGGCCATTGTATTTTACAAAGAATAAAATGCAGACTCATATAAATTTACTATATTTGACACAGGGTAAAATCGGTCATTATTGTTATATAAAAAATATGTCACGATTAATAAGTAGTCAAGTTTCAAAATCCAAGGAAGCTATATATCTATGTGACTTTTGTTTACAATATTTTTCAACATCTGAACGTTTACATAATCATCAAATAAATGATTGCAGACATATTTGTACACAAATACCAAGCTTAGATAAAAATAAAAGAAATTGGTGGGGCGATATTGTTTCTGAATGTAAATTAAGTTTTGATAAATTTCAACGTAAATTGATGTTACCTTTTGTTATATATGCGGATTTTGAGGCTTTTTTAAGTCCCTTAGCATCATGTTCAAACGATCCTTCAAAATCACATACAATAAATGTACAAAAACATAATGTGTATAGTTTTGGATACTACATTAAATGCTCATACGATGATAAATTGTCTAAATATGTAACATATACTGGTGAAAACTGTGCTTTAAAATTTATGGAAACCCTGAAAGATAATTTGACAACAATTGTTAAAAAAATTGGTTTCCAAAAAGTTGCTAATAAAATATCACCAATTCAGCAAGATATAGTTAGCAAATCTGTTCATTGTTATATTTGTGATAAAATTTTGTGTGGGAATTCAATGATTTACCACGATTGGTTTACTGGGGAATTTGTTGGGGTCATACATAAAGTTTGTTCAGAAAAATTTAGAGTACCTTACACTATACCAGTCTTCTTGCACAATTTAAGCCATTATGATGCACATTTTATCGTACATGCCTTAAACTTTGATGAAGGTCAGGTAGAAGTTCTCCCACAAAATAAAGAAAAATACATATCATTTTCAAAGGTTCTTAAAATCAATAACAGTAATGTATCTTTACGTTTTGTGGATTCCCTAAAATTTTTACCCAGTAGCTTAGATACTTTAGCAAAAAATTTAACAAAAAATAATTTTAATGAACTATCAAAATGCTTTCCCAATTCAGAAGACTTTAAACGGCTGACTAAAAAAGGTGTATTTCCATATGAATTCATTAAAGATTTTGATACTTTAAACTACAATCAACTTCCAGATCTTCCACACTTTTACAGTAGTCTCACAGATTCCATTATTTCTAATGAAGATTACAAACATGCCAAAGATGTTTGGAATCATTTCAATTGTAAAAATATGTTGGATTATTCAAATCTTTATTTAAAAACTGATGTTTTATTGTTAGCAGATATTTTTGAAAATTTTAGGTGTGTTTGCATTAAAACGTACGATTTAGACCCGGCTCATTACTATACAGCACCTGGATTAAGTTGGGATGCTATGTTAAAACATACTAAAACAGAGATTGAATTACTTTCTGATATAGATATGATTGCTTTTATTAAATCAGGAATTCGTGGTGGTGTTTCGCAATGTAGCACTCGCTATGCAAAAGCAAATAATGTTTACATGTCTGACTATAATGCGAAAGATAAAGAGTCATTCTTAATGTATTTCGATGCCAATAATCTATATGGTTGGGCAATGTCACAATATCTACCTACAGGTGGTTTTGAGTGGGTTAGTGCTGATACAGATTTTAATGTTAGTTGTTCATCAGATATAGGTTTTATCTTAGAAGTAGATCTGGAGTATCCGGTGGATTTACATGATAAACATTCAGATTTACCTCTTTGTCCAGAAAATATACCAGTTGGGGACGCTAAGGAAATTAGATTGATTCCAAACTTAAAAAATAAATCCAAATATATTATTCATTATCGAAATTTAATTCAATGTTTGAAAATGGGTTTAAAATTATTAAAAGTTTATAGAATATTAAAATTTAAGCAGAGTCCATGGTTAAAGAAATATATAGACCTTAATACACAATTAAGAACTCGAGCTAATTCTGATTTTGAGAAAGATTTCTATAAACTCATGAACAACGCAGTTTTTGGTAAGACTATGGAAAATATTGAGAAACGAGTTAACGTTAAACTGTTAACCCACTGGGAAAATAGGGGCAAAGTTTTGGGGGCTGGGGATCTAATTGCTCAACCACATTTTCACAGTGTTTCAATATTTTCTGATAGTCTTGTTGCAATTCAATTAAACAAAATGAAATTAATTTATAATAAACCTATTTATCTCGGATTTTGTATATTAGATATATCTAAAACGCTGATGTATGATTTCCACTATAATTACATGAAAGAGAAATTTACTTCAAATCTGAAACTACTGTATACAGATACTGACAGTCTCATTTATCAAATATTTACTAGTAACTTTTATAATGATATAAAGCCAGACATTTGTACACATTTCGATACATCAGATTATAATCCAAACAATGTTTTTAATTTTCCTCAAGTAAATAAGAAAAAATTAGGTTATTTCAAAGATGAAAATTGTGGTAAAATCTTTACAGAATTTGTGGGTTTGCGATCAAAAATGTATGCATTACAGGTAGATGATAAAATTATTACTAAGGCGAAGGGTGTTAACAAATGTGTCACTAAAAAATTAACGTTGGATAATTATAAGTCGTGTTTGTTCAATAAAAACGTACAGCATTGTAAAATGTATCGGTTTAGATCATTAAAACATACAATTTTTACACAGGAAATAAATAAGGTGTGTTTATCTTTTAATGACACAAAGCGGTACATTTTACCAAACAAAATCGATACGTTACCTATAGGTCATTACCAAATCAATAGTATGTAATTGAGTTAATCATTATTGTAAATATAACAAATTATAATTTTTTATGTAAAATAAATTTGTTTTGTACATGTATAATGTATAAACGTGTACTGTACATTAATATTGTGATATAACACTTACATTTTTTGTATATTTCATATAAATAAATTGTTTTTAAAATATCAACTTAGTTTTATTCCTTTCCCTGAAGAAGACAGAAGTCAAAAATAATGATTCATTTTGTTCATCCCTTTGCTGCCATCGTAGCAGGACCTAGTGGATGTGGAAAATCTAACTTTGTTGCAAATTTCATTAAGCATAAAAGTAGCATATGTAATGAGATTTTTTTAGAAATAACATGGTGTTATGATGAAATGCAGCCGCTATATAATATACCTGGAGTAAATTACCACCAAGGACTACCGGAATTGCATATGTTTGATGGTAAAAATCCACATTTGATTATAATAGATGACTTAATGAGGGAATCTGATGGTCGAGTTGTTGATATATTTACAAAAGGTAGTCACCATAGAAATTTGAGTGTTTTTTACATAACCCAAAACTTATTTCATCAAGGAAGAGGACAGCGCGACATTTCACTTAATTCAAGTTATATTATTTATTTTAAAAATCCCCGTGACAAAACTCAAATACGATTTCTAGCTAGACAAGTTTCACCGGAAGACACGAAGTTTATTGAAGATTCATATACCGATGCTACTAAAGAAGCTCATGGTTATTTAATGATTGATTTGAAACAAAACACTGATGATGCTCGCCGCATAAAATCTAAAATATTTGAATCTATTAATTTTTGTACAATATATGTTCCTATGAAAAGGTATAAGTATCTTTGTAATCAGTCACTCTAAGTCAGTAATGAACCATGTATCAACGAATAACAACGCATAAGGAATTGTTATCAGCTTTACATAAATTAAAACCCAAACATCGTAGGATATTACTGAAGTCTTGTAATAATCAAGAAATTAACTGTATATGTGAATGTATTCACAATGTTTTACAAGGAAAAGTACCTTTAAAAGAGAATACAAAAACAAAATTAAAAAAAATTAAAAATCTCTTACGTAATCTGATCAGTAAAGGAAAAAGTTTTGAATACAGGAAAAATATATTAATACAAAAAGGAGGGTCCTTTCTTCCCATAATTTTGGGTACAATTCTAAGCACCCTTGTAAGTTGTTTTAATAAATCACAATGAACACAAAAAAAATGCTTCTTGTTGAGCAAGACTTTATTGATAAACTTAAACATCAGAATGAAAATAAAGCAACACCGCAAAGTAGATTGGATTTAGAAATGGAAAAAATTATATCAAGTAAATTGGATGATCGCGAAAAATGGGCGCTTTATCTACAAATTTTACAAAGATACTTACATTACTCCATGGAAGAACGTCAACCTCAAGAAATAACAATAACTGAAAAGGTAATAAATGATAATACTAATGAAAACCGGAACATCAATAATATAACTACCAGTGAAAATGAAAAAATGCTAAATGTTAAACAACCCCCAACGGGTGAAGACATCGCATATGGGTTACAACCAAAAGAAATATTAAAATTAATTCCTAAAACTTATATGAGGAGGGGTGAATTATTGATGGATACAATAGTAAATAAAACAGATCAATTGCAATGGAATAAAAATGGAACAGTTGTCATTAGTGGACAAGAGATACCAGGGAGTAATATTATAGATTTAGTGAATGACATCTTACGACCCTCGAAGAGATCTGATCCAATCGGTTGGGAAATATTCGCCAAGTTTTTAAATGATATAAATACACCGCTAACATACATTGGTAATCTGAAAAGAATCAAATATATATCTGACCTTAATAGTAAAGATAAAACATTGATTCAAGAATCACAAACTGAGGTTTCCTCAACTCCAACACAATCTAAACACATCAATAAATTGAGAAACAAAAGTGATTGGGAGAAATGGACCCCGTATTAGAGTTACATCGCATCTATTATGATATTTCACATCCAGCTGGTTACAGCAGTGTCAATAAGTTAACAAAGGCAATGAATGGAAAAATCTCAAAAAGTGACGTTTCGAAATGGTTGCAGTCTCAAGAAACATATACATTACATAAACCGGTTATAAAAAAATTCCCACGTAATAAATATATTTTATCAAATATTAATGAATTGTGGCAAGCTGATTTAAGTGATTTAAGAACTTACATAGAATATAATGATGGATATAAATATATTTTGTGTGTTATTGACGCCTTTAGTAAGTATGCTTATGTTAGAGCAATGAAAAAGAAGGATTCATGCACAATAAAAACGTGTTTAACTAGCATCTTTGATGAAGCTAAAACTGTTCCTAGACATATTCAATCAGATAAGGGTACGGAATTTGTATCTAAGGATGTCCAAACTTATTTAAAACGTAAAAATATAAATTATTACACTACAAATAATCCAGATATAAAGGCAAGTATAGTAGAACGATTTCAGAGAACATTGAAAATGAAAATGTGGCGTTATTTTACACATAAGAATACTTATCGTTATATAGATATTTTACAAGATTTGGTTAGTTCTTATAATCATAGTGTGCACTCTAGTATCAAGATGAGACCATGTGATGTTAAAATGGAAAACATTATGGAAGTTTGGCGGAATTTATATTATGATGAAAAGACTTATATTTCAAGTTTAAACAAAGTACCTAAGTTTAACGTTGGTGACTATGTAAGAATTACAAAATACAAACATGTTTTTCAAAAAGGTTATGAAAGTAATTGGAGTAATGAAATTTTTATCATTACTTCGATTATAGATCGTTCCCCGTGGGTTGTATACACTTTAAACGACTTAGAAAATGAATCAATAACAGGAACTTTTTATGAAAAAGAATTACAAAAAATAACTTTTTCCCCCACTTCCGAATATAAAATTGATAAAATCATCAGATCACGTAAAAGCGGTATTAGAAAGGAAGTATTAGTTAAATGGAAAGGATATCCTAACAAATTTAATTCTTGGGTCTTACTGTCGAATATTAAAAATCTACAATGAAGGAAAGTTTCTATTTAACTTTACTCAGCAATAGTTCCACACAATATTTCCCGGGAAATATGACATCAAATTTTTCTACAAAACTACCTAAAGCCATTACATTAGAAGGAGAATGGATGGTAGGTATAGTTGAGTTTCAATATCCCTCTACTATGTTCTCCGTGCAAGAACATGAAAATATCATATACATAAGTAAAAAAACTACCATCAATAACGAAGAGACCACACTAATGTATAAGAACCATATACCAGCCACCAACTATGATAATATACAAAATATTCTTATTGCTTTAAATTCGAAAGAGAAAGTTAGTTTTCGTCAGGACACCGTGTCAAAGTTTGTTTCTGTTGCAGTAAAGGATCCATCAATAATTTCACTATCTCTATCACCTAATTTGAGCTTTCAACTTGGATTTGAGCCAGATACCAATTTAGTAAATCATAATATCGGTAAACGCCCTGCTAATCTACATTTGGGGTTACCATCGCAATTATTTGTGTATTGCGATATTATAGAACCACAAATTGTTGGTGATGTCATGACACCCCTATTGAGAATTATACCCTTAGATCCTGCTAAATACATATATGGTTCAAATAAAATGCATATATTTTCACCACCACATTATTTACCGGTAATGAGAAGAGAATTTGATGTTATTGAGATAGATATAAGAACAACCACGGGAAATGCGGTACCATTTCAATACGGTACATCGTGTGTGAAACTTCATTTTAAAAAAATATAATCTATATTTCCTTTTTAAAATGTATACACCTCAAGAAACTTTTATATGTCCTTATGAACATTATTATTCGCAACAAGCTGGGGCTGGTATAAATGTAATCTACAAAGGAGCCTTACATCAACGTGGTCATGGTATTGGAAGTTTTCTTGGGGGGTTATTTCGAAGTGTGCTACCTTTACTCACTAGTGGTGCTAAGGTGATTGGAAAAGAAGCACTTAACAGCGGTATTGGGCTTTTGTCAGATGTTGTAGCTAGTCGTCCTATTAAAGAATCCATTAAAAATCGATTGAAAGAGGCTAGTTCTAACCTTAAACGCAAAGTTGATACCAAAATTGATAAACTTATGACTGGATCGGGTGTTAATAAGAGACGAAAATATTGTAATGAGCTCATTCGAGTTTCACCCCTCAAAGTGAAAGGCGCTTCAAAGAAAACAAGGAACAAAAATATTAATATTTCCAAGGATATATTTTCAAACTAATCATAATGTCATTTATTCATAATCATTCATGTGAGTGCGTTAAATCTGAATTGGATCTGTTTGCTCTTCCTTCCACACAAACAAGTATCGAATATGGACACTGGATACATTACAAACCAATTTCTTCATTAAGTGATGATGGACCTATCGAATTCCAAGTACCTGGTACAGGAGATGACTACATAGACCTTTCGCATACACTACTCCATCTCAAGGCTCAAATTAAAAATCAAGATGGTTCTGCAGTTAATGCAGCTAATGTAGTGGCACCAGTCAATAATTGGTTACATTCTTTATTTAACCAATTGGATGTTTACCTAAACCAAAAACTTGTGTCACCCCCAAATAATACTTATGCATATCGCGCTTTCATAGAAACTCTATTAAATTATTCATCATCCGCCAAACAATCACATTTGACATGTGGTTTGTGGTACGAGGATACAGCTGGTAAAATGAATGAAACTAATGAGGCAAACAAGGGCTTTTACAAAAGACAACAACTTTCAAAGGATGGTAAGGATGTTGAAATGATTGGGCATTTACATGGGGATATATTCAATCAAGATAAATTCCTCATTAACGGGGTCGAATTATCTATAAAATTAGTTAGATCGAGAGAAACATTTAACCTCATGTCACAGAATGCAGATAATAAGTACAAAGTCTGTATAACAGATGCAACTTTAATAATACGCAGAGCAAAAATTAATCCATCAATACTAATAGCTCATCAAAAGGTTCTTGCCACTACTACGGCTAAATATCCTATTACAAGAGGTGAAGTGAAAGTCCTGACCATACCAGCTGGTGTGCAGGGTAAAACACTGGACAATATATTTTTAGGACAGGTTCCTAAGAGATGTATTATAGGTTTTGTGAATAATACAGCATTCAACGGTAGTTATGTTAAAAATCCTTTCAATTTTGAAAATTTTGGTATTTGCTCATTTAGCCTATATATAGATGGTCAACAGATACCTTCAAAATCGTTACAACCATCATTTCCAAACGATGTATTTACTAGCGCATACCACACCCTGTACTCAGGCACCGGTATACATTTTCTTAACGAAGGTAATGGAATATCGAGGGAGCAATATTCAAATGGATACTGTTTACTAGCTTTTGATTTAACACCTGACTTGTCGGCTAACTCTAATGTGCATTGGAATCTTGTACGCCATGGTAGTGTAAGAATGGAAGTAAGATTCGAGAGCGCATTGACTGAAACAATTAACTGTGTAGTTTACGCAGAGTTTTCAAATATTATAGAAATAGATAAGAACAGAAATGTATGTGTGGATTATAGTAGTTAAGCAATCACTTATGTAATTATTATGATATTTAGAATAATAAAATATAATGTAATCGAATATGACATGGTTTTTATTTACCTTCATTACTTTTTTTTACAAAGAGACTCATTACTTATGTTGAGATCATATTATGTGTGTTTAAATACATTGGTACAAATATGAATTGATAGTAATAAATGTAGTCAGTAAAAGAGTGAAAGGGTAGGGGAGTAAACGCATATTAAAGTATGAACACACTAGAAGTGCAAATGAGTCTTCGTAGAATACATCCCAGCCTCCAGAGCAACGTTTATCCTTCAAATCGATTGCCGATGTATGCTCAGGTGCCAGCACTTATCATATGCAATCTTGACCCTGATTCACAGCCGGGGTCTCATTGGGTGGCTATTCATATAAACGTCGAAAGAGTTGGGGAATACTTTGATTCGTTTGGACGGAAACCTATTGAACCAATAGAAGGATTTTTAAGGAGGAATTGTTGCATGTGGAGATACAATAGCCTTACGGTTCAGGATTACCTATCGGCGGTGTGCGGAGAGTACTGTTTGGTATACATATATTACAAGTTCAGGGGATGAGATTAGAAGACTTCCTTAGAAATTTTACGTGTGACTCAGAGAACAATGATACGGTGCTAGTAAATTTGTATAGAAACATAATGGACATATAAATAAAAGAATAATACCTGGAATAAAAATGTTTTATTTAAATATGTAACCCTTACACCTAATTTTATTATAGATAATGGTGTTAATGTAGGTTAGGTATATTTATTGTTGTTTGCTTAGACCCGTAGGTTAGGTTAGGTTAGATATAGTTTATTCTATTTTCTTTTAGAGCCACAGATCGGGTTAGTGAATGTAGGAAAGTAGATAACGATGCATTCGTACTGAGTCATTAAGTAATTAGATAATGAGTGGGAATTTCGTGCAGGAAATAGTAGCTGATAAGGTGATTAGTAAGTAATTAGCGAGGGTTTTGGGAAAGCTATCTCTGGAACGGTTAGAGCTATCACTTCAGGAGTGAGTGCATTCGACTCCACACGTCCTGTTTAGTGGGGTTAGAGTACAAACTTTTTTTTTTTTTTTTTAGGCGGGCGCTGCCTCCGAAACAGCTTTTTTTACCAAAGCAGTGGGTGAGGCAGTGCCCGGGAATCCATACTACTGACTGGTAGACCCACTCGAACTCGCCCGAGTCCATGATGTTTTAAATAGCGAACGTATTAATATTCTATTATTTGAATAAAATCATATATTAGTAGAGTATTAGCTATCTTAAACAGATAGGTAGGTACCCTACTTCATAATCCTTGCACAAGTAGAACCTTACAAATTTCATTGTATCTGATATAAGAAAATTAACATGGTCCTTACACGAGAGACAAATTTGATTAATAATCTACGGCTTGAGCGGAAATCAAACATGACTCCCGTCACGGTTTCTAGGAAACCGCCTTGGCACTTTGGCGCTTCTTAATCAAGAATCTAAGCTTACTCAGTAACTTCCAATCAGTTTTTATATTGAAAGAACTACATCAAAAACGTTGGAATCTGTATTATTTGTTACTGAAAGTTGGAAATTATTATTTAAATGATCCTAATGCTTGGGATTGATTTGCTCCAGTCAAAATATATATGGCTGCTATGCCTTACCAACAATTTGTATGACTTAAAAATTAGGCGATTAAAATGAGTGGTGGGGAGTTTCTTGCCAGTTCTTCTCGCCCGCTCTACGCAACTCTTGCGAACTGGCAGTAAATTTAGAATCAATTTAGCATGTTTTCTGTTAACGTTCATAAGTGTACTTGTTAACCTATATGAATAAAGTTATTTTGAGTTTGAAGTAGTGTAAATAATAATACAAACATTACTTGTGTTAAATGTTTTAATCATTTAGGTTTATTTTCTCAGAGACATAAAGACGTGTTATGTTGCAAGTTTACAGCTTTATCCGTTTTACAACGTGCGATAAAAAGGCTTTCTATCGCGATTTTATTGATTCCGGCGTAAATTCCATCGATACAGGAAGGTTTTATTTGACGCACCTGTTCTACCTTTCATAAAATGGGATAAATTTAATATTTAGGCGTAACACGCGTAAAATTGTTAATAGAAGAATATTGCTAATTCCTTTGAAACTTTTTCAGACAGAAAAGTGTAAACTATATTTAAAAAGTACCTGCCCGCTGATATGATGGCTGCATGATAGGCCGTATCATATATTTTTCCTCTATTACGAGTAGCGAAATAAATACATTTATTATTTTAAATCCGTATTCATGTTTGCGGTTACTGCTTTTTTTAAAGAGTTTTTAGTTTTTAAAGCTTTCATATTGAAAATGTATTTGCGAGCTTTTTGCAGAAGCACCCGACGAGCATAAATACGCTAAAAAACGGAGTCTTTTTTTTTAAATATCGCAATATAATTTTACTTTTTGATTAACATGAGTACCACACATTCTAATTCTTTATTAGACATAATTGCGAGTTAATTACACTGTATCGATAAGATAAGTTGTATTATGTTTTGTAATAAATCGATATGTTGGGTAAGAAAATTTGATTAAATCGTGATTTAAAATTAGGATCTCTCTCTCTTGGATGGGTAGTTCATGTCTGAGCATGGCCAGCAAGGAAACATCTGGTGCGGAATATCTGATTCCACTGGCTTCTGTCCAGCGCCTCTTATATTACAGTGTACAGTTTTCAGAACGATGAGCCCTTCACTTTTTTTTTCTTTTTGTTTTACACAAAAATATTTGGCATGTTTACCTTCTTGTTTTATAAAAAAAAACTATATGTGAAGATTTGTAATTGGCCCATAATGTTACATATATATATTATGTACATTTATTTCTGTATTGTGCTGTGAATCTTCTGAATAAATAAAATTAAAATAATCGGTCCACCTTGTTTGTGAACGACCTTTACTATTATGTGGATGTGGATGAGAGAACTAATGACCAATGTAAAAACATATTCTAAACTACCACATTTTGATAAAATTTTGTTGGCATACAATACATTTATTGATATATATATATATTTCATATTTACAATCAAGTATACAGTATTTACTATTTTCTTA
This sequence comes from Pieris melete, assembly GCA_963693345.1. NCBI lineage: Eukaryota > Metazoa > Arthropoda > Insecta > Lepidoptera > Pieridae > Pieris > Pieris melete. The sequence continues at coordinate 1,012,218 of CAVNZK010000043.1, read as the reverse complement.
ACCTACAAAGTAGATAGTACCGGTGACCCCAACCCAGAGCTGGCACTTTCCTGGCTCAACGAATAAGTATCGCAATACAGCGAGGAAATGCTGCCAGCGTTAAAGGTACACCACAGGGACCAAACTTTTAAATTTATTTGTTTTTCTTTTTAATAATTTTTATTATCAATAAATAATTATTTTTAAAAATATATCGAAAAAATAATATTATTATGTAAATAAACAACTAAAAGATGTAAAAGTTTTTCATAAGTATTACAACGCTATTTAAAATATTTTCAGGAATTGTTTGTTCATACTAAAAGTTACGTTTCAGTTTAAATAAGGAAACCTTTGCTAAGGAAAGCTTTGCAACGACCTCGATGAATCTTTCATGTCTGCATTTGCAAAAGTATTTCTTCAGAAGAAGTGCGGTGAACGATATATAATTTAAATTTATTACAATTCGCTTTTGCGTCTCCTACTTCTTTTTTGGGCTTTATAGTCTCATAAATGTCTCCATTAATAATAGAGTGTTCATAATGGTTTACTGTATTTCTAAAAAAAGCGTGAGATTGAAGCGCTACGCTACGCTCTTTTAAACGATTTCTACACGAGCCTAAAATTTCGAGTTATGAACTAATCGTGCTCCATTCTATGACGTCAACAGTAATTATTTACTATACATATTACCCACACATTGTCTGTGCTTGAAAACGAAATGCATTTTCGAGATTCCTACAAAAAATTAATACGTTTTTGTACTATTATTTTTGAGACCCACAACGCTAGACACAGCAAAATCTCAAGGCTGTAACGTAAGTGCTACGGACATTAAACTGTATCAAAATTACGTATATATGTAAATAAATAATTATATTTCTTCTAGACATATCATGTTTGTGTCATTTATTTAATTGTGATGTTGAGAGTTTGTTAGCCCGTGGAAGAACACGCGAGGTTTGGCTTCTCATTTGAATCTTTACAAGGAGAATTTTCGTTAGAACATATTCGGAATGTTAATTAGGAATTAGATGAAAATAATTGTTTTGAAGAACTTTTATGAAATAACAAACTGTTATTGTTGTTTCTATAATGATTTCAGAAACACATTGGAGTTTAATTCTTCATACGACTATACGAAATTATATATGTAATTCGAATTTGAATATTATTAATAGTGATATATAAATACACAGTTTCGTTGCTATTTATATAAAGCTATATAAACTGTGTATCTTGAAAACGATATCATGTTCCGAGATTTTATCCCAAGCTATCCAGTTGGAAATTTGGAACTTACTGCATTTTAGCGAGATTAAGACTTCCCAATTCTGCTGATAGTTACAAGTTATCGAACTTATTTAATATCGTACGTGACTATCATGATACAGGCTTTATAGATACGAGATCTGATATCACTTATATATGTTTTGGAAGTCTATATTTTCTTATTTATTATACTTGTAACTCATATTTATTCTTTTTTTTACTTCTAAGTAACTAATTAATTATTGCAATACAGTAGGATTCTACTACTTTATAAATAGTATTATTGACAAAAGCTTATTGTAATTATATTTTACCATAATCTATAAATGCTATGGAACGGTGCTAGGGAGCGTTTAAGTATTACGTCACAAATTTTTTAGAGATTATTGACCCCCCCCCATGTAACGCGCCGTGACGTTTTTCTGTACCCAAGTATAGTAAAACCTTTCTTGACCACCTAGTGACCCTTTATAGTTGAAAGTTACCATTATGTGGTGTATAGTACTGGAAAGTCGAAAATAATATGAACAATAACGCGTAATTCCATCCCCGCCCCGCATCGTAACGTTTTATAAAAGGACTCCCCCCCAAATTCGTGTCGTAATACTTGAACACTCCCCTAGGCGAAAGGTGGAAGATTAACCAAACGAGTCATATCATTGAAACAATGTTTCACCAACAAAATTTGAATCAAAGGTGGGGTGTGTAAGGGAAATTGGTATACTCGTATATATAGGAGGCGTTGATATATCGGTAGTTAATATATCGTACCATTATATGTATAAACAACAAAATGTTTGTATTAACCATTCCTTATTGTTTATTTTAGTAGGGATTTAAAGGAATTTTTATTTTGTTTACTTATATATGCTACAAAGACAATTGAATCCACAGATTATTGCTAGTATGATTAATACAGAACACTATTAAATTTAACAATTCTTTAAAAAGATGATTTGTTCATTTCATAGCGGCTAGTTAATTTAAGCTTGTAGAGGTGTAGTTATTGTCTATATAGAAATTTCGCAATTGTATTTGTAATATTGTCTACGCATCATTATTTCGTAATTCCACTTGCACGTGGATCAATCAGTCGCCCTATAACCGCCATGTAAGTCAGAGGACAATAAAGCTAGAGAATTCTATTTCGGTTTTCATTTGGTGTACCTCAAACACTAAAAGCTTATGAATAAAACCGTTTATAATATCTAGTTAATCTACTGTGGTATTGTAAGCATACTAAGCGCTTTAATAATGTCGGATAGAAAGCGCTTTACCGCTTTGAAATAAGGATATCCGAACTATTGAGGAAATACGGTTATTCGGTATTACCAACGAAATTGTAGCTGCTTCTGACAGGCCATAACGAGTGGGTCCACAAATATCAAGATTCTATTTTCGAATTCTACTTTTATTTTATTTAAATATAAGATGGCGCTATTACACAATGCTAGTGAACACCATATTTCAGATTGATTTTCGAAATTTGATCTTATTAATGTCTATATTTGCCCCTGTATGCCCATATAATCCACGTATATATACGTAATCAGGCACTTTCTTTGATAAAACTTACAGTTTTCGGGAAAATCCGTTTCTAATATCCGTTTATAATATCTAGTTAATCTACTGTGGTATTGTAAGCATACTAAGCGCTTTAATAATGTCGGATAGAAAGCGCTTTACCGCTTTGAAATAAGGATATCCGAACTATTGAGGAAATACGGTTATTCGGTATTACCAACGAAATTGTAGCTGCTTCTGACAGGCCATAACGAGTGGGTCCACAAATATCAAGATTCTATTTTCGAATTCTACTTTTATTTTATTTAAATATAAGATGGCGCTATTACACAATGCTAGTGAAAACCATATTTCAGATTGATTTTCGAAATTTGATCTTATTAATGTCTATATTCGCCCCTGTATGCCCATATAATCCACGTATATATACGTAATCAGGCACTTTCTTTGATAAAACTTACAGTTTTCGGGAAAAATCCAAAAATAACTTTTATAGCACAAATAGGTCTATAATGACCGGCCTATTATTAAACGATTGGATTTTTTTTATTTTTTATTTATTGACAAAGATTTACAACTTACTTACTAAATACAATGTTCTTTTACGCCATTAAATTAATCTTTACAAATAGTTTAGTAAGTACTAATAATATTAACTGGATAGGTAACAATAAAATGATTTTATTCAATTATACAAATATATATCAAAGAAAGTAAACTATGTAAGAATTGGTTAAGTAACACTTAACAGTTTAGTGTAACTTATACACTTATAAAAACTTATGATTCACCATTTATTCCACTGAGGAACTCAGATGCCGACACCACACTTGAGGCGAATAGGTCTATATCACAAGTTAGACTGTCAATAGTAAATAAGTACCACAATGTGTATAGTTATAAATGTATATTAATGTAAAATAAACAATCTAATCACTGAAATTAAAGCTTTATGAAACACATCGCGTGTGAGTATAGCATGTTATACTAAACGACGAATGAGTGATACATACGGACATTGACTTTGCGATTGTTCGTTTGTTTCTATTCATTTGTTTAAATAATAAACTATACTCTGATTCTTAATTCCGTAGAATTCTGACAGCTATCATTTTTAATAAACCGTAAAACCACTTTTAATGTGGAGCACGGCACTTAATAAAATGGATATATTAAATAACAAATAAAATGTATGCATAGTATTTGTTGAGACTCGTATTGAAATTGAAAAATCTGCCCGGCTAAAAAGGTTTGTCATCTCTGACATGTCAAAAAAATGATAGCTGTCAGAATTCTACGGAATGAAAAATCAGAGTACCTATAAGCAATGTATTATCAGTTATATTTATCAGTTGGTCTCGTGTTATAAATTTAAGATTGATTCACCTTAATTCTACATGCTCCTATTTTACCGTGTCTTGCTGATAAAGGTTAAACATGATCAACTGTTTAAATATGTGAGGAGGCACGATGTAATTAAGGTGCTTACAAACATTTTGTAGAACCTTAGCGAGTTGAAAGAGTCCGTATATTTGTTCTTGTACATTATACGACTTTGATTTAAGAACTGGCAGTAAATTTAAATTGAGAACCATTCATGTTTTTTAGGTAGTTTAGTTACATGGAGTTACATAAATAAATGATATTTTAGTGAACTCTTCAAAAATGTCTACTGGAAAAGTGGAAACGACAATGTCTGGGCTGTTCGGACAGATACACCTGACAAAAATTAATTGCGAGTCTTGGAACTTTTTGAGAGACCAAAGCAGGTCCTTATCTTGACCCTCTCATAAGACCAGAGACTTAGTCTGTTTCAGTGATTAAAAAATTATAATTACTATAAAAGCGTTATTGATTGTCGATAACTCTATAATCATAATATAATTTGTTTTAAAAACGTGTCAAAGTCAAATCTTTTTCATTCCTTATGTTCATATTTTCCAGGTCAATAAGATATTATTACAGAAAAAAAAAAACTTTTTTTACCGGATTAAAGTTCACCGTGACCACGCACGCTGTAAAGCACGCGAAACGTCGGATAAATTTAAAATTATGTTAAATAATTGTAAATTTATAATAATACATAACTTTAATCCGGTAAAAAAAGTTTTTTCTTTAAATGTGTAAAGGTTATGTCAATCAAAGACAATATTAGATATTATTACAATAAGGACCTTGTTTTAGGCACAGCAATGTTATGAGATGATCCTTTATTATAGTTAACTCTATTCCTATACATTTTAACCTTATAAGTAGATACATTATTTATTTACGTGTCTGAAATAGTCTCCGTAAAATTGACGTCATATATACATATACTGTAATAGTATATCAAATGATAAACTAGATATAAATCTTGAACATGAACATAATTTGCATCTGTTCTCCAACTATATAAAGCTCTCTGCAACTTGTGAATTCACGGCGCGCCACAGATTCTTGTACTAAGATAACACTTGCCAAGTTTCACTTTAGTTTCTTATATTAATGAGATTGAATGATTAGCTGAAGTTTTGAATAAAATTAAGTAATAATAATAACATCTTGCAGTATTTTCTATTAAGTCATATTACAAGTACACTATTTTATTATATTATACTGTGGCGTTAATAAAGTCTGTCTTGCGTTAATAGATGTGTTTCTAGCTAAACATTGAACTTAATAATAATGAATTAATAATAAAAACATCTAACATCAACCCGAACCGAAACATTTTCTTTATTAAGTCATAATCTTCGCGCTGAAATTTATTTGTGAAATCTAAATATTAAATTGTCTCGTTTTAATTTATAATCAAAGTTTAACTGAATTTTCTCTAGTTTTATAATATTTAAGTTAAAATAAAGCTTCTTGGTGTTATCTTGATGCAAGTTTTACGTTATGAACAAGACAGCTCGAACGAATCGTGCTCTGTCCGTAGCCAACCAGTTGACAGAATTTAACATTCTTTCGAATTTAATTTAAATGTAAAACAAAGAATATTTTTGATTCCATATATTGATTAATAGTAAGATATTGTTATCAGTGTACTTTAAATTAAGGGGATTTGAAAAGCCTGTTGCGATAAAATATTTACTTCGTAATAAACCTTTTGTGGTTACACAAACTTTTAAAACACCGAGCTTTAAATATGTTTTATTTTTGTAGTTTGTTTTTTTAACATTTCCTCTTATTTGAAAAGAACGAGGTCAGATAAACATTTAAAGCGAATATTTCAAATGAAAATGGAATTTTCATAAATCTCGGATCGACTCGAAATATTGCAAAAAGTTTTGACGTTATCAACAAGTTGGAAATCATTTCAAGTATTTATTCATAAGCGTGGGTTAAAGCTTATTCTTGTTTGATCAAATTATAGTAAAAATATATATTGTATTCTTTTAACAGAAATATATTTTTTTGAATGCCTTCCTTATCATTAAAAGTAGATCTATGTAATTAATCGTTAAGTCGTTTAAGGCTTATTGTTGTTGTAAAAGAAACAAATTATCAATTACCCAGATTTGGTTTTTATGAATACATTGGTTGGTTTTTGAGGAATGTTTAGAATAAATAGAAATGATAATTCTTAGAAGAATAAAACATAACTTTTACTTAACCTGTTTTCTCGAAGACGTCTAGATTAATTAGTAATATTATTCTTTGTTTGCTTAAAATTAGGATTCGAAGGATTCGATAAAGCCTTAAATTGGTTATGGTATTTGAAGTAACTATAAGTTTTAATGTATTTTGAAGTCTATAGCTATTATTTGAATACGATAACAAACCCCTTTTAAATTAGAAGTATTGTAAAAGCTAGAAACATTTATATATATGGATGTATCCCATACGACAAATAATTTGGTTTTACCCAAGCTTAGAACAGTGAACTATGGTAAACTGTACTGTGCCTGACACACGCTGTCGACTTTTTTGGGTCTAAGCATGCTGGTTTTCTCACGATGTTTTCCTTTACCATACGATCAGTGTCAAATGCGCAAATACACAGAAAGTCCATTGTTGTACAGCCGGGGTTCAAATCTACGACCTCAGGATACAAGTCGCACGCTGAAGCCACTACGCTGGCACGTAGTGTTGGTATTAGCTTGAATAATAAAATCTCATATGGGTAACCTTTTTAGAATAAATACCTATATAGCCTTGGAAAAGTGTTAGCAAGTTGCAAGTACGTGATTTAACGAAGCATTTCTTCAGTTCGAAAGAATTAGTTCGTCTAAGTTTCTTGCTTTTTCTGTAGACTTGTAGTCTAGTCCATTCTTGTAGTCTGTAACTTTAAGACGAAGATAATTATTTTTAATTTGTTTGTTTAATACAAGAATTGAAATTGCTTTATCGTATGTATCGGATATAGACATATTTAGAAGTAAAGTGAATTGAAACTTCCAATAATTCGAATAAATTTGGGAAATTATTTAGAAGTTTGAAAGAATATATAGAAACGTACTCATAATCTATAATACTTCAGTTTGTCTTTATTAGAAGGAATGGAAAAAAAATGGTTTGTGAGCTAGTAACTATAAAAAGAAGTGGTATTATAAAAATACAGAAATTTTAATTAATGTTTCATCTATGTTTTAATTAGAACTTGAGATCATAAAAAGTGTATAAGACCAGCTAATTTAAAATTACAAATAATTTTTAATTAAACTAGACTCGTAAACATGTTTACTACCAATTACTGTATAAGATCTTCTAAATTCTTATTACCTCCATTGTACTGTCTCTTTCTATCAAGATGCGTTTTAGCTGTAATAAAAAGAGACATAGTAAAACAGTGTAATAGCTGATGTAGTTAAGTTTTTTTAATTATTTACAGGGCTACACCAAAATGCAAATTTCTTTAAATTCCTTATAAAGTAAAAAAAAAAGAGTAAAAATACAATTAATACAAAAAACAAATGAAAACATTACTATAATCAGAGATACTCGTAAGTAAACGTTTTTATTCCTTATACGATATTTATACTCGTACATATTACATCTATCTTCAAATTTGGATCCACGCGATATCATCCCAGGTTGTCCAAAATACCTTTTAAGGCTGCTGCCTCGAATTTCGCGGGCAGCGGGGCGGCAGCGGCTGCGGCGCGGGAGCGAGGCGGCCAACGCATACCTGTTCTCCAAACCAGCGGGCAGATCGCGCGGCACTATAGCGGTGTAGTGTTGTGTTCGTGGTTGTGTAGTCGAGATATTTGTTTTTATTCGCGAACGAAATGTCTAAAAAACGGCGACAACATCTTTTTGATTCAAATTTATTCCTAACGCTCGATTTATTGTGGACAAAAATATGTTATATGCAAAAATATAGTTCCATATGGGTCTCCTTTCAAAGATTTCTGAAATAATTTGCTCTTGCACGTCCGAGGTCATTTTGATACGTCACAAAAAATATGTACAGCACTATACTACAATGCATACGCGCAACGCGGGCGGTCACCGCTTGACTGGATTGCGCCGCTCGTTACCCGCCCCCGCGCCGCTGCCACGCCGCTGTTTTCGAGAACCGGTCCATTTGATTGTACGCATAATATCCTGCCGCTCCCGCGCCGCGGCCGCCGCCGCCCCGCTGCCCGCAAAATTCGAGGCAGCAGCCTAAGGGTTGCAATTTCCGGGAGTTATTTTGATATTTGAGGGTTCCCCGTATACATTATCACCGGAGAGAGATCTATTTGTGAAGCGTATGATTACTATGATATAAAAATGTACTTAGAAAAGATTAATGGATGGCAAACGGTTTCCTGTTTTTTTTATATAAACCACGTATTTGTGTAATAGTTTTATAATAATATTCGTATGTTCGTAAGAAATAATATGTGTCGTAGGTTGTATAAATTAAGTTTTTTGTGCGATGGTTACAAGTCAGTTTCACTGAAGTCACTCTTCTGGAAAGGGCCGTTAGCGTAACGTTGAGTTTTCACTTTTAATTGCTTTTACTTTACATAAATCACGGGGTGGCAACCTGACACCGCATTACCATAATGCGGAAATTCCGCTCTTTTTGTTTTTTCAGTAATTCTATTATGTTTGAAATGTTCTGAGCTGGATTCTTAAGTTCTTATCGCACGGAATCCGAAGGCAGGAGCCAGGAGGATGGTTCATAAATAATGTAAGTTTATGTAATGTCAGTTTCTCACTGCGCAAATGAACTTCATACTAGATGATTTGACAAGGTTTTAAATATGATTTCAGATTATTTATTAGTAACCTATAGTCTAGTTTTTTCAAATTAAAAAAAAAAAATTCAATACCTTAAAAAAATTAATTAATGTGCCGTACTCGCTTTTGACGCTACGCGCGCATCCTAAAAATGTCACACGCAGACCTATTTTCAGCGTTAAATTAAAATTATAAATAATGGAGATAGAGTTCCGGGAGTTCGGAGTTTTTTATTGGAAATTTCCTCCTATTTCAGAATCTTTGAAATTTCTTAAATATTAATAGTTTATTAAATATTGGCAAAAAACGAAATGCAATTTTTTTTTCATCTTTAATTGTTTATAACTTTTGCAATTTTTAATGTGCGAATACACGCTTTTGACACATTTTTCTAGACGTCATTCCGGATGCAATGAGCTATCGCACATAATTTTAAGAGCAGTATCTCTATTTTGTACAATTTTCAACTTGTCGACTAGACTACTAAACAAATTGTTAAGTACCTATTGGCTTTGAAAATAAACATTTATAATTACAACCCGCAAAACGCTTCTCTAGGCAATAGGGCGTAGCACCGGTCACTATAACCCATGTCACGTAAGCAAACGTCAAGACTTGACGTGTTGATATTTTAATCAAAATCATTTTTTTTATGATAAAACTGTTATTATCATTAAATAGTTTAAGACACATAACTAATGACTGTTGTTTCATGTGACTGATTTATGACAATCAATTAATTTTACATTTTATTTTACTCTGTACCTAACGCTGCTAAAGCCATGTTTTATAAGGATTACTCTCAATAACACGCATTATTTATAATTAGGTAAAGACTGACTTAATATGGAAAACAATATATTTTAACTCTATTTAAGGTTTACGGGACACGACATAAAAAAAGTAAAAAGAAAGCTTTCGAACGTACATTAGTAAATAATTAACTTGATAATTTTTAAAATTTTTGGTGTTAGGTAAATATACTACTCGTCATAAAAGCCTGCTAAAAATCGTCTCTTCTTACGACTTTTAATAATATCAAATATAAAACTCATAGTTGTCGGGCATGGTCTAGAAATATTTATGAGCTTTCAACTTGTGTTGACATACTTCGTAATCTAGTCCTCTCTTGGCAATATTGTATCAACCGAATGCGTTATTACAATGCCAAATTATTTTTCATGGCATACGTCTCATGCCCCAGTTTGCTTCGAAATATTAAAAGTTTCGGAATTACAGAGTAAGAAGTTTACCAATTCTGGGTAGAACATATAACAGCGATACATAACATAAGTCGAGGAAATAAATGATTATTGTAAAGAAATCCTTTCTTCTATGTTTAAATAGAATCTATTGAAATTTTAAATATGTTGGTCATAATTGCGAAGGTTGTATTTCTCCATAAATTTTGGTTTAAAAACTTATGGTACGAACTTATCTAATATATAAAATTCTCGTGACACGGTGTTTGTAATTAAACTCCTCTGAAATTAATTTGGAAGAGCTGGGAACCCTGACTCAGGTATTTTTTTACTTAAAAGGGTTGCGACATGTTACACATTGTAACGCATATGTACTTATAATGAATAAACACATTTTATTTGTTTTATTTATTATAATGGCTCGACCGATTTTCGTAAAATTTTATGTGCATATCAGTTAGGTATGCGAATCGACAACATCTATTTTTCATGCCCCTAAATGTCAAGGTTACCCCTAAATTTTATTTTTGAGACAACATTTTTTGTTTTTTTTATGGTACAGCATACAAAAATACATACAACCCTTAACTTTCACACACCCCCTTGTCAACCCCTATTTTTTTATTAAAGTAGATAGTTATTAATATTAAACTAAAATAAATGTTTCCTAGAAAAAATATACATGGCAAAACTATGTCGGGTTAGTACTATTGTAAATATTGTCTTGATATGTATCTTTTAATGTTTCCAACGAATAAACTCAAATACTGGACCGATTTTATTTGGACACGTTATCCCTGAGTAACAGGCTATATTTATTTACAAACTGTTAAAGAAAGAAATATTTGACCGCGAGGTTGACACTCTATCCCTAGCGGATTTTTAAAAAAAAAAACAAAAAAAAAACTTTACTTATTCTTGAATATTTATTCTGTCCTTCTTTGTGTGTTTCATCATTCTATTTATTTATTACCTACGTGCCAATCAATTACTTATCACAATTGAACCAATTTCACTAAGTTCAAGTTCAAGTAGTGAGGTAGTTCTCCTTTTAAGTTATTATTATTTTATATGCAATGAGCAAAGTTGATCGTAATTTTGCTCATACGTTCCTCCGTATAATAAAAATAAAATTATTATCGCGTTATCCAAGAGTTGGGCATTTTACATTGACAGTTCAGGTTTTGGCAAATATTGTTATTGAAAATATTATTATTTTCACGTTTAATGGGTAAATTTTTAAACGTAATAAATATGTAATAGAAGCTGTTATAAATCTCAAAATAGCCTTATCATTTATAAGCGATATCTTCTAGCCTAGCGGTTGAGCTATATCTGAATAAGGAATTAAAAAAAAATAGTACCTACACATTTTTATAAATACGCAATTAGTTCGAGTTATAATCCTAAAACATTGTTTATAAAAAGCTATCTCAATAAGGGCTTATAAGCGATATGCAATTCTGCAAAGGAAAAGAGAAAATTACTGTTATTTAAGAATTACTTTGGCGTAACATTTTACTCTTGAGTACACCCGCGATGCTGTGCGTCTGCAATGCGTATTGCGGAAACGCCAAATGTGTTTCCGGAATTGGGTTAACTGATAAGCCTATGTTTGACAGTTTCGAAATTCGACTTAAAATCTATATAAATTAAGATCTATATTCGTATAACGATTTCTAATGTATTTTTTGTACTACATTTAAATGTAGTATTAAAGGATACAACAAATACATTTGTTATATAAGCAGATGAAATCACTATTATATAACTGTTTCTTATCTATCATTTTAGTAATTATAGCCTAAACACCTTAAACTTAACAAAATATTACTTAAAAATTAATTATGCAATGCTATTCCAACTTGCCGCTACAAATTTTGTTGAAATCCCAAGAGCAAAACGTAAGTTATTCGTCACTAAAGGTTTTAATTATCCCATTTGCATCATTGAAGACTAATGGAAGTCTACAAAGAAACATGAATATTCTTTTATGAATATCAAATTCTCAATACCTTGAAAGTGAATTAATCGAGCGTCAATACTCGTAAACTGGTTAATGAAACGGTTAGCCCAACTATTGGACACAAGGTTCTATCGCAGAAAAAAGCAAAGATAAGATAAATAGAAAAATAATCGATTAATTTAAAAACAAATTGATTCTCATTTCGACTGATTTGATACGGAAGTAAAATGAAATTTAGAAAATAAATATTCGCAACCCATTTCGCGTGTAAACGGGAATGACAAATATTAATTTCCTTTGGCTATCAGAAGTCGCAGTTATTAACTGATTTTTTTTATGTTGACTTCAGTTATTAGGGTCGATTTATTGAAACTTCTTTTTTAATATATCAATTTCATTTGTCCCTCTTTTCCGAAGAAGATTGAGCATTCGTTTAGTTTTTGAAGTTAAACTTCTTTATCGGGGTTGGAAAAAATTTAAGTGTAACATTTTTTCGTTACGCGTCACATTTTTCGGTTACGCGCCATGTTGCTTTTTGAAGTCAAACTTCTTTATCGGCGTTAGAATGAATTTTTTATCGACGTATGGGAGAAATTTTGTAGCAAAATAACGATAACAATGATAGTAATAATTCAATTATAATTAATGAAATTCTGTAATAATCTTAGTAGTAATAAGGAAAAATGAAATAATTGTATTTGTATTCATGTCTATGATAATAAAAGCCTTTTGTTAAACATTATTTAACCAATTTCGTTAAGTTGCATATAGTAGATCATTTTTCGAAAAATAAGGTCATAAAGAAGTTTCACTTCTTACGTGTGTACACCTAGTACACGCACACATTTTTTTGTAATTTTAATTGTTTTGTTAAATATTTGGATTATCTCTTCCTGAATGTCATATTTGCCTATAATTGCTTGTCACATTAAAACTTGCATGTTGTGGTTTTTTTACCAATGTATCAGTGTTCCGAGCGTTGGTGAGCTTTAGTCAATAAAAAATAAAAACTTTTGCTTAACGATGACATGATTTATAAAGAAGTGATATCATGTCTCACTATTACAGTTCGTAATATAACTGTTAAAAGCATACTTGATTGATTGATGTAAGCAGCATGGAGAATTTGTTTACATAATTATTACCCGTACGGAGCTGTGGCGGGCTATTTGCGTCATAAAAAGAATATCTTTCATGATCATTTTTTAAATCTAATAGGCATGTAGGTGATCAGCCTCCAGTGCCTGACACACGCCGAAGACTTTTTAGGTCTACGGCAATGGTTTCCTTCACCGTTCAAGAAAATTTTAAATGCGGGCATAGTCGAGGATCGAACCTACTTCAGGTATGAGAGTCGCACGCTGAAGCCACTAGGCCAACACTGCTCACTTTAAATAATACCGTAATATTTACGTTTAAATAGCACTTCAGCTTTACTCGGGCGTAAGATCCTATGAATATTCATTCAATTATTCATACTCTTGTTAAGGAAAATTGTCTTCCGAGATAATTTCTAATTAGAGTAACGAGTTATTTCTCGTGTGAAATAAAAATATTTGTCGTTGTTTGCATAGTTTAAAAACAAAGAATGTACATATAAATACCTATTATATATAAGCTTTACATGAAATAAATAATAATAACAGATTTAATTTTACATTTTATTATAATATTGACCACGCAAGAGTATCTACCCACAACACATTTTTAGTGTGGCGACTAGCGGCTGTATATTTAACTACCATATTATCAATTTGGTATTTTTTTTAAGAAATACATTATTACACCTTCTAAGCCTTCAAAAACCTGAGGAGGTTATTGATTCGATCTGTATTTTTTTTGTGTATGTTCTAGCAAAGTTCCACTGTCCTTGGCCGATCTGCATGACCGAGTAGTCAAATTGGATTTTCGAACGGATAGATTGTAATAAAACCGATAATTTTCAGGATATTAACTGAAAAATCTCTTGAAAAGTCCAAAACTCCGCCGCCTATTTTATATTGAAGTAGGATTAAAAGTCGTTGTGTATAAGTGTTACATTTTCGTTTACCTGCTTACGTGCTGATTTCTACTACTACGCCCTACTCGCTGGGCTGACGATAAGAAGGCTCTCACAGTAATCAATTTCCTTAACGTCTTAACAGGCGTTAAGGCTTGCCAAACACAGGAGGGAATATAGGAAGATACCAACACGACCTTTAATAATGAAGAACATGACTAAATAAAAGAAAAATGTAACATTAATAAGAATGAAAATCGACACTAAATCCGCAAACTTTATTTGCGCAGATGGAACACAGAATTGAATCGAATTTGGTGACCAGAAATCCAATCAAGAGTACAATACCGAAATCAAACTGTCCACAGCAGGTCTCTCATGCTTTTACGAAGAAATCTATGACGGAGTTTTCAACCTTATTATAAAATGTGGAGATATACACTGGATACTTTATTGAAATATATTTAGTCACGTAATGGAAAAAAAGATTTTTAAATGTACCTAATTGAGCTATATTTTTATTTTATTTGAATGGACGACGTACGTATTTAAATGTATTTTTTTAAATTTATTGATCGTTTTGAAAAACGGGCAATTGTTAAAATTCATATACAAGAATTGTGTATTGCACATCTCGATAAGTATAAAAATTACCCCAAACTTTATGGCTATTACTTGATATTTATTTTGACTGTTGAAGTTTTAACCCACGTTATTTTAGCATCGCATTTCAGCAAGGAGAATCTGCAATGTTGGCTTCAGGCTAGTCTCATCCGTGAGGTCGCAGGTTCGATCCTGTGCACCAGTTTTTGGGTGCGCTGTTAACACTCGCTCATAAGAAGGGAAAAATCCCCACCAAACCGACTTGCCTTTGACACAAAAAGTCGTCGGCGTGTATAAGGCCAACAACTGATAATAATATAACCTAACCTACATATCAGAAAAAAACAATGGTCTCAAAACAGATACAGAAATCTGAGGCCTCTAGTTTTTCATAAAACCTATAATTTATACTGATAAATGTACAGAGATATGCATAGAAAAGGACGGAAGGGTTCTATATTATGCGTACTAAAGTCCTATTGTAGTCTCTACAGACCGAGCTTTAAATCTACATATATGTCCTTGTAGCCAATAACTACAAATGAAATTGTTACTATGAATAATATATCCCTACTATATAATTTCAAATAGTCTCCCGGACGTTATTGTATGGGGTTTCGATTTCTTTATCACAGCGCTGATGTGGCAACCGTGGAACCGCTACACAAGGTCAATATTGAAGTTGCGATGTTTTGCGAAGTTAAAGATTTATCGACTTTCTATAAAAAAAGGACTGAAGGTGACTAGGAATGCCCCGCGGTTTCACACGTGATGACAGATTTTATGAATAATTTTTTCACACCTTGGATTATATTATTGCATTTTCATTAGGAATTCTTTAAATTTAAAAGCCTATGTCAATCAGTGAAGATGCAGATTTCAAAGGTTCACTTCAAAAATAGATGTCGTCATACAGAAATCTGAAGACTCGGCGTCTTTGGCCCATTGGTGACATATTAAGGTTCCTAGGTTTAGTTTCTAAATGTTTAGTTAACAATTTTGTCTAAATATTGGCATTCTAAAGAAAAAACGTTTAAAGTTATGTATTATTATAAATTTACAATTATTTAACATAATTTTAAATTTATCCGACGTTTCGCGTGCTTTACAGCGTCCGTGGTGACGGTGACTGAAGACAAAACGTGTTGAATGTCAAAAAGTCTCACAGCTGTAGAAAAAGTTGTATTATCTGTATTTATTTCCCCGGAGTTTGTATCGACTAAAAGATGGAGGTATTGGCAAAAATGGCTCACCGTGTCCTCTATTTTCGCGGATTGTTTTTCTTTTTGAGATTTTGTAAATTTATAATAATACATAACTTTAATCCGTTAAAAACAGTTTTTTCTTTAAATGTGTAAAGGTTATGTCAATCAAAGACAATATTATTGACATTCTCTTATTCTCTTCTACATTTGTATGCTCGTATACTATTTAGGTCTCAGTTGGGGTATAAAGACTGCCCTTATCACCAAACGACGACACCCTTTTGCTATCACAATAATGACATACTTACCGCTTATTGACGTACGAGCACTGCCTCTTTGTGGCTTTTATATTTTTTGATAAGGCGTTATATACGTTTGAAGGTATGTTTTGATGTCATATTAAAGAAATGTTTGAAAGTTTGGACCTTATAGTCTAGTCGACAAGTTGAAAATGGTACAAAATAGAGATACTGCTCTTAAAATTATGTGCGATAGCTCATTGGATCCGGAATTACGTCTAGAAAAATGTGCCAAAAGCGTGTATTTTTGTAAGGAAATTTCTTAAATATTAATAGTTTATTAAATATTGGCAAAAAACGAAATGCCATTTTTTTTCATCTTTAATTGTTTATAACTTTAGCAATTTTTTATGTGCTAATACACGCTTTTGGCACATTTTTCTAGACGTCATTCCGGATCCAATGAGCTATCGCACATAATTTTAAGACCAGTATCTCTATTTTGTACCATTTTCAACTTGTCGACTAGACTATTATCTATTATTTGTATGAAAGTGGGTGATATAGACTACTTTAGTACTACGATGGATTGGTTCTGCTCGAAAGCAAAACGTTTAAAGCAATGCTACATTGCCATACCCGTTTCTTTCTTATTCCATATGAAGGCAACATTATATAATAACACTAGTTGACCCGGCAAACGTCGTTTGGCAATGTATTTTATTTCTAGGAAACATTTTTTTAGTTCAATAAAGATAACTATCTACTATAATAAAAATAGGGGTTGATCGTAGAGGGGTGACAATTAAGGGTTGTATGTCTTTGTGTTTTGTATCATAAAAAAATAAAAACAAAAAGTTTTGTTTAAAAATAAAAATTGGGAGGTGGGACCCTTAACATTTAGGGAGTTGAAAGCCTCTCTCAGACTTACTGAATATGCATAAAAAAATCATAAGAATCGGTCCAGCCGTTTCGGAGGAGTATGGGAACGAACATTGTGACACGATACTTTTATATATTAGATTAGATTTTTACATCCTAGTATTTTCTCTCCCTCTCTTTATTTTTCTTTAGGACAGAAGATAAAAAAAAACTTACTCGCATAAACCTTGTTTGTAATGTATGACTTTAAATTTATAATGAGATTTTTTACATATTTATTATTATTTATAGACAGCATAATAATGTGATTAAGTTAAAATTAATGCTTATATAAAGATACTGATAGTCCCCATGACTGTATGTATATCACGTTGGCCATCAATATTAAATAATAAATAACTTTCATCACACACAATCCTTCCGCTGGCTCTGCTACTCAACATAGTGTTTTAGCCTCCGAAATGATAAAGTTCTACCGTCTCCGTGTTGTGCAAACTTTTATCGCAAATAAATCAATAAAAACACAACTTAAAGAGCGTGTTTCTATCAATTAAAAAAAATATGAGGAACATTATTAATGACAACAATATTATTAATTAATTAAAAATAATTATATTGAACTGCCTTTCTTATCGGTTCATGTTTGTCATACTCAATGTTGCCAGATAAAGCTTAAAAGTTAGCAACATGCTCCGGGGAAATCATGCCTCCTTCGCAACCAATTTGCCTGCCATCACAAAAAATATTATTATTTTAATTTAAAACATCTTTTCCAATTGCGTTGGATTGTTGGATGTGATTTCAAATTACAAATAAATATCCACTTATCTTTAGTATACAGCACATGTGTGCGCTTCTATAACTTACATACTGTGCTTCATTAACTTGAGATTCCCTCTTTGTTTGTAGCTGTTCAAAATAAACTTAAACTCTTAAGTAAGTTTTGTAAGTGATGTAACTTTACTAAATGTGAAGACATTTATATTTCCAAGTTGTCTAAACTGACAATGTTAGTTGCGTTAAGTTGGTAATAATTTTTCTCTGTTGTTTGACGTGTACTGTGTAGAAGTTCGCTTGAATTACGTTCGTTCATAAGAGTTTTAAATCAAATTATTTCGAAATAATATAAATGTATTTGTGGCTCATCCTTGTAAGTATCTGCTGTAGTATTCACATACATATGTAAATGTTTAATGTAAACTCAAGTTCTGCGGTTGATTGAAATGTTTCTAGTTGTGGAAAGAGGGTTGGTTAGTTAACTTTTCAACAGATACGGGAAAATAGTTGAAAATATTAAGTTACAATGCTTATGAATTAAATTCTTTATACAAATGTTTTCGTTCTTGTGTAGTCTTGTCAATTTAAAGATGTATATTTAATGTTTTACAATTGTAACGATAGATTTTTGTATAGAAAAGTTCCTCTATCGAATTGAACTGAAGCAGAACATCGAATTGTAGTTTTCGTTAAATGTGTGACAATTCGAAGTGTTCGAAATGTCAATATCTGAAATTGTTGAATACATGACGAAACTATCGCGAACTTCGTGCTAAAGATACTATTGTATCTATATAATGTCAATTGAAGACTATAAATCCAATATTATATAGAAAGCAATTGACTATGTTGAGGCATGAACAACATACAATCGCCTGTTATAGGTATGGGTACACGTTGCATCATGGATACTTTTCCATTTGTGGCTTTGAAATCATCTAATTACGTTTTCAAGAGTTACATGGGCCTCTAAAAGCTATATAGTCTTATTATATTAGACCGAGCCGTGGTGGCAAGCGTATTTTTATTTGTACTTGTTCTCAAAATTTTACCAAATTTTCTAAGACAAAAGTACGCCATCACCACTAGTAAAGTATGCGAACAAAATCAGATATCATATTTTTTCATATCATATCATATCAATAAAGTATCATTATTAGAAATTAATAAGATTTCATGATTTTAACTCCCAAACAACTGTTATCGACTTTTCACTTATTTAAGTATGGTTGTAGAAAAACCCTCTATAATTGATATTTTTGTGTTAAAATACATATAGATACTACATCTATACATATATTAATAAAGGCTGTAACACAATGCTGATACAGTTTCTAACATAAATATTGTTCGTACTTTAAAAATTACAGAAGTTTACATAATTCAATTGATTAAATTAACACGCAGACGCAGTTGTCATGACGAATTACAAGTAGGTATAGTTTCCTTGTTTAGTCACGATTTTAACGCTAATAAGCGAAAATGTTAATAGAAAAGTTCTTTAGACGATTTTTTTTATAACTATGTACTAATACAAAAAACAAGATACTGCCAGTCAATGTGTGTATATTTTATAAATGTCCTTATTCGTGCTCAGAAACATACATATTTTTAAGTCAACGGGAATAAACATCTGTCGAAGTAGACATGGGGAGAAATTGGCTGTGCCAAAAATAAATGTGGAATTGTTTAGGAAAAACAGCTTTTATATGGCAATTAAGGTTTACAATAATTTCCAAAAGAATTAAAAGATCTTCCGACTAGTCTTTAAAAATTCGACTTGGAGTGTAATTTGAAAAAAAAAAATATATTATTCAATAAATGATTATTTGCGTGAGACACTGTAGTTGATATAAATTTAACATACGATATGATATGTACAATACAAGTTATGTAAGAATTGACCAATTCATATGACTAATAATGTGAAATCCCTTTAAAGAAAAAATTGCGCGCCATTGTGTGTGGCAGAATATGCAATCTTACGATTGTACCACCTTACACATTTTTGTACCATATTCTTGCAAATTATTAATATTATTATGTCAAAAATTGGTTTTATTAATTTTAGGCAAATGGTTGGTTAGCTAAATGGCATTATGCTTGATGCGGCCTTTTACGCTAAACTCTTAGGGTGAGTTGCATCAACAAATTTAGACGGACACGTAACCTTTGAATATGGCGCTAACGAACGCTAGACAAAAAAAGTGTTCATTCACTATCTATGACAGCTTACGTTCGTTAAAAAGTTACGCTTACGTTAACCAGTGCTTGAACCATTGGTAATCGTCAAATTTTGGTTTGTAACTTCGTAGTTCGTACTTCCCAAACTCTGTTTCCTCTGAATTTAATATTAGAGATGTTTTGATTAATAATTTTTTTTGCAAGGTATGTTAATATTACGATTATTTTTGACTTCAAAAAATAAATTGCAAATTTAATATTAAAGATGTCTTATATTTCAGATTATAACTTTTTATGGCATAGGTGTATGGGTGGTATTGTGAAGGACTAACATATTCTATACTGTTTATATTGCTTATTGCATGCCTTTGGCAAAGAAATAAAATATTTGACAAAAATAATATGCCTTTACTAACTGAATAACAGCCTACAGATTTTTTTTTTGTTAGTGCCTTCAGTAGCTAGTTTCCTTATTCGTCGTACTACTCTACTACTTTGAGGACAATTCCGGATTAGGCAACTTTTTTTGCAAAACGGTGATCGGAATGAATATTTTATTCCTTAATACTTGGAAACCAATAAGTTTTGATGTCGTACTAAATAAACCCTTAAAACTAAACAATAGAATCAATCAAAGTCCGCTGTTTTCATAGCTGAGTGCTAATGCTTTTCTAATTGAACTCATGTGACGACGTCCTTGACCCTAATGTGTCCACTTGTGATAGATATGAGATTATCATAACTCCTTAAATAGTATGTTTGCCTGGTACTTCTGTATTTAGCTTTTTTGTAATAATATTCAAAAAGAAATGAATATACTATACAGGGTGGCCAAAAAGTCGTGGATCAAACGCAAATAGGGGATAGATGAGGTCATCAGCGGCAAAAAATTGTTCTACGAGAGGTCTCTAAGGTCAACCCCTGCAGAGTTATGATTTATTTTGGTTTTATATGAAAATTGACTTTTTTTTACTAATTCTTCTTAAAATTCGAAAATATCTACATCCTGTATCTTTCTCATAATATCCACTAGATTGGTACTGATGAGTTCTTGCGTTCGACATACTATTTATAGTTGTTTATTGAGTGTATTCAAGATAATATTAAGTGATACGATATAACATTTTTTCAAATCATAAATTTTTCTTTACTTTGAACCCCACTGTGAAAAAAAATTACTTCACCGAAAAGTGTCCCTGTACTACAAGTTTTGGCGCATTTAATAGGGATTCTGAAAAGGTATTACACGTGGCCATGAATCGCTCTAATATCTTTCTAGGAAGAATTACAAACAACGATTGTGAAATAATAATTGTATTAAAACAATTATTTCTCAAGGTTGTTTGTATGAAACAAAATATTTTACAATAAAATATGCTCAAAAATTCCTGACTCTGACCATAATACTTAATCTGCACCGTCTAATCAAATTCCTACGTAACCCTCCAGCCATCTGTCCAATTTTTTGAATCTAGTCCGATTCACACAGTATTGGTCCCATGTAGGTAAATAATGTATCATAAGTCCGAATCGTTGTTGTTTTTTCGTCCTAGAAAGATATTAGAGCGACTCATGGCCATGTGTAATACCTTTTCAGAATCCCTATGAAATGCGCCAAAACTTGTAACACAGGGTCACTTTTCGGTAGAGTAATTTTTTTTCACAGTGGGGTCCGAAGTAAACAAAAAGTTTTGATTTGAAAAAAAATTATATCGTATAACTTAATATTATCTTCAATACACTCAATAAACAACTATAAATAGTATGTGTTAAGCAAGAACTCATCAGCACCAATCTAGTGGATATTATCAAAAAGATACAGGATGTAGATTTTATCGAATTTTAATAAGAATTAGTAAAAAAAAGTCAATTTTCTTATAAAACGCAAAATAAATCATAACTCTGCAGGGGTTGACCTTAGAGACCTTCCGTAGAACAATTTTTTGCCGCATATGACCTCATTTATCCCCTATTTGCGTTTGATCCACGACTTTTTGGCCACCCTGTATAGAAGAGTAACGACAGGGGATATACATTACGTATTTTGTTATGATAATATATTTTATCGAAAGATTAAAGATGTCGCAAAAATGGACGAAAATTTCCTCGTAAATACTGGCCAGTGTCGTCTATGAGTCTGATATGAGCAAAACTATTCCGGAATAAAAATAACGAAAATAGAAAAAAAAAATATTTTTGACATAGGAAAACTAAGGCGAATGATGGGCTTTATACTCCTGACGTAATAGTTTTAGCTTTCAACGAAGATTCCTTGTATTCGTTATATCGTTCAGGACGTGAAAGTGTCAATTATACGATACATACGTGACTCTCGACTTCAGACAATTCTGTTTCTTTTGTACGTGAGGCGGAGATTAAAAGGTTAGTGTCTTACTTTGGCCTCCAATTATAGCGAGGAATCGTAGCTTCGCCCTAAACCTTCTAACCAATAAGACGATAGCCTGTACTTATTTAGTAGCTTGTTAAAGATAATCACAGTGAAACCATATTATGTAGTGAACATTGATTTTGCTGTTAGATCAATGTTGCCGTCAGGTCAGTGTCAAGTCGTTTGAACCACTGCGGTGCATCAATGGTATTTTCTTTATAGGTATGTGCGCAATTAACAATTGATGACACGTGTAATGAAGGTATATAAAAAGAAAATTATTGAAGAAACGGGTGCAATATGAGGCTAAGATTCATTTAGAGTTTCGCCGCTGGATTATTATTGTTAAACATATTATGATTATGAGCGTCTATTTTGTATTGTTAAAAATAATTTGTCATGTCAAATCTACAAAAGTACTACGTTGACTATAACTTACGCATTGTATAAAATCCTTCCATTATCACAGTAGGCTTTTATAAGAAAAGCTTTTCCCTATCACATAACACCCATTCATAAATGTCTCCTAGTAAAGTTCTCGTAAAAGGACTTTCTTTTCGGATATATTTACTTCTAGTTCCTTTGAGACTAACAATGATTTAGATTGCATTCAGATGAAAATAGATATTAAGCAAGTTTTCTTTTATAAGTAGCAGTAGAGTTTTCCCCCATATAACGCGTATTCGTATAACGCGATCGCCGACCCCCATATAACGCTGTATTCCACCCCACCCCTTATAAGTCAAGTCTTGTTTCAATTGTTTTGTTATAAAATTAAACTAAATAAATTTAATTAATTCTTGTTCCTAGTTTTTTAATTGTTCGAAAAACGGTTTAACGAGAATACTCCTGTAACGCGATTTCCTGTAACGCAGTCCGGGTCTACCGCGTTATAGGGGGGATTACCGTATTCTTTTAACTGTAGTGAAATACTTATTTTGTCTATGACTTATTTTGTGGTTGTCGTATTTTGGTTTGAAGGTACTAAGAATATTTATTGATGATTCAAACTCAAACTCAAAATATCTTTATTCATATAGGTAAACAAGTACACTTATGAGCGTCAAAAAAATTTGAAACCTACTACTAAATATAGTAACAACGTAGATTTGTGAAAATTTAATTTATTCCAAACAATATAATATATCAAATGTACCATTCCATTATTATATAATTAACTTTTAAGTTTGTAATGGAAGAGCTGGGAACCATTACACAAGTATTTTTTACTTAAAAGGTTTCCCAAATCTTACACAATAATGCATTGTTATAATTAATAAACACATTTTTATTATCTATTACATTTAGAACGAATACTTTTGTTGCTATCTTTCTAAAAAGAATTTCAGTATAATGTATCTAGTTTATTCACAGATAAAGTGTCTAGTTGAATAGCGAGACTTCTTGTATGCCGACAGATAACATTTTTCATAAAGTGTTTCCCAGACGTCTAGACTTATTATTAAGAAGGTCAGGGAAATCTTCTGTTCTGCAAGTTCATTGCTGTTGATTACATGAGCATTTTTTTTAGTTTTTGAAATCGTTATGTATATTGCGAATGTTTAGAAAGAATACTGGAAATATTCTTTGCGTATATGTGGCTTTTTATAATAATGTAATTTATTTGGCTAAGTATTTCTATTTCTTTTTATTATTTAGCTATAACTTCCTTTTGAAAATGAGCTATGGAATCGATTACCTCAAAACCTGCGCTCAGGGGTCTTTGAATACTTTAGGCAGCAGTTGTCAATCACCTGATCGTGGCTTTCAAAATTCAAAATCATTTATTCATATAGGTAACACAATGTACACTTATGAAGGTCAAAAAAAATATATGAAATGCTTCTAATTTTACATTTACTGCCAGTTCTCAAATCAAGGGCGTAGAACGGAAGAGAAGAACTGGCAATAAACTCTCTGCCGCTCTTTTTAATCGCCTAGTTTTTTGTTTTACACAACGTTTGGTGGTTTGTAAGCAACCATTACACCATCTTCCACATGACATCTTAAGTAATTAATAATAATAAAATAAATTAAAAACTGCATCACAGGAGGCATGAAATAGGAGCACGCACATACATCTTGGGAACAACACGCCACATGAAATAACTAACATCACATACACGAATTAAAGTACCAGTCACCACAATTAATACGCATAATAAAAAAGCTGCAAATATAAAAACACTAATTGATATCAACAAAATATAAGTGTAAAGACTCTCTATAATAATATTATAGACATTTGTATTTTTGTTTGGTAACGAATAAACTCACTTGCCGCCGATTTCAAAAATCTTTTCACAATAATGCTATATTATCCAAACAACCAAGCTCATATAAATAAAGAAATATAACTTATATTGTAAAAAGGTAATAAATAGAATTCTTTTAAAAATGTAAGCAAGTGACATGAAGCGATCTAGCTACGTATGTGTCTCAGTAGAAAAATGGTGGTGAAACGCTACACGGTCGGGTGACCACGTGCGCTGGGCGTTGTAATCACTGGAAAATTTGATTGTGAAGCGATTTAAGATTTAATCAGAATAACGTGAGGTGGTGTTAGTTACAATGATAGATGTTTGGAAAAGTTATTAATTTTTTTATTAGCTAGATTATTTTAAAAAGATAGAGTTAAATTGTTGTGTATGGTTTAAATTTGAGTTAAATAAATAGGTAGATATTTGAAGGTTGTTTTTTTTATTCGATCAGGATTTGTGATAAGTTCATGCGAATTATTACTAGCTGACCGGGCAAACATGTATACCGTAGAGGGGTGAAAATTAGGGGTTGTATGTATTTTTTAATGCTGTCATATATATATATATATATATTATATACAGATTATTTCTTACTAAGTCTAAGATCAGATATAATGCGCATGAGCGTAAGTATCTGGCTAATTTTCTTTGATAACGGCTAGTATTGTCCAGTTAAACCACGCTCTAGTTACTCGGAGATGCACAACACTTTACCGTGTGCATATTTATATTTACACTGACAAGACAAAATGCACCCAAAAATAATGTTAATAAGGTTTAAAATGAATCGGCCGCAGTAATGATATTTGAATTTTAACAATAATCTTAATACTTATAAAAAGTGAAATATGAATTTAGATTTTTAAAATAAACATTGTCTTATCGGTTTATATTAATATTTAAATTCTTACAATAACTATTAGAACCTTCTTAGAAAACCCAGACATGTCGAAGAAGGAAATTACTTTATAATCATTGATTAAATATCAAGAATTTTCTTAAAGTTATTTAAATAAAACACTATTTTGACCGGATTGAAGTTATGTATTATTATAAATTTACATAATAATACATAACTTCAATCCGGTCAAAATAGTGTTTTATTTAAATGAGTAAAAGGTATGTCAATCAAAGACAATATTAAAGTTATTTATTAGAACACTAACATTATGTCAAAACTCTTTACATTAAGTTAAGTTCGATGGCGTCATAAATATTTAACAACAAAAATCTCAAAGAATTCCAAAGCATTGTTTCATTATAATAAAAACCGACTTTTTAAATTAAAATGTCCCTCAAGATTTTTAAAAGCATAATACAGGATTTAGTATGCAAAACGTGTACAGAAAAAACTTCCTGAAAATATATTTTCATGGAACCCGTGTCTCGGGTTACTCTGTGTCGAGATTAACCTCAAAATGTTTTGAATTAAAATCTTTGATACAGTGTTAGTAACTATCAAAAATAAAGTTCATTACATAACGGTAGATTTTTTTTTAAAATTAAAAACAATACGCCAAATAGTATTTACTGTTTACATGATTTTAACAAAACGTCATTATTCCACGCATATTTTCTTTATAAATAAATTTTTAAACAATATACAAGATAAAATTATATTATAAACTTTATACATACACATCAATTACATTAGAACACAAAAAAACGCAAAAATAAATCACAAAAATAAAACTGCAATATTAAACTAAACCTAAATAAAAACGGAAATTGCTCATACAATATTCTAATAATAGAATGCAAAAACACTTTCATTCCTCCAGTAAAAGTTTAAAGTTGTATTATTTAATTAGGCATTTTGTGCGCGTCCGGCGGAGAGCGATTTTTTAATACTGTGTATGGCCACACAACCTTTTAGATCTGGGCCTCATGTTTTCTTTATCTGTGATCATTTGTTTGTTCCTTTTGTGTTTTCTATGGCGTTTCTATGAGGAATGGCATAACTGTCAGCTATCATTGTCATATTATGGCGTTCATATTTATTTATTTATTTCGTAATCCTACAATGACTTAAATTATATTTAATAACAAACAATTACACTAAAAATATAGCCAGAGATGAAATACATAATATTTAACTACAAAAAGGTTCAAAATTTTACAAAAGGAAACAAACATTAAAAATTATTCAATTCACTTAACTAAATAGTACCTAATTTGGCTGTGTTGTGTGATGGTGTCACAGTGTAGTATTAACAACATCAAAGACTTAACGTTAAAAGTTTAAAACGATTAATACTTGTAGTTTATTCGATTTGCCAATTAATAGATCTACAACTTTTTTATTGTATTTAACAATTTTCTTTTGTGTTTTAACTTGCAGGTGTTAGTAACGTTATTTCTCCATCATTCATATATATATATAATAGAAAGTTGTATTAGTAATGTAGTATAAAGACGATCGAATCCCTTCCCGACATTCCGAACGATTCCCGGCAAACCCGTAATGCAACTAGGATTACGGGTACGAAACATTGCGAATGAAAGGACCGAAGGATATCAAGAAATTGCACGTGAAGAGCGCCTCATTAGTATGGCTCAACTTCGTGCTTCTCAATCACAAGAGCAAAACGAGGCAGCCCGCGAAACAGCTTGTTGGGCAATCCGAACTTCTTTTGGCGCGTTAGGGAAAAATGATGAGAGTAAATTTTTATGATGCGCGAACACTGTCACAAAAAACCGATACGCGCACGCCGTCACAAAACGCCGACACCCTGAAGTTAGCATAGTTAATATTAAAGAAAAAATTTCAATTTCTTTAATTATGTAATAATATTTTTTTATGATGTTTAAATAAACTGTATTTAACTAGATAATGCGTTATAATCAAACTTTCAATGTATTAAATACCTTTTTTCTATTGTTAGTGTTGTTTTATCTATAAACGTAGTTCTTTTTACGCCAAAGAAGTATAACTTCTAACGCGTGTCAAAACACATGTTTTTTTTATATTACTTATTAATTATATTATTATACGAATAAAAAAATTAACTTAATAAAATATAAAATCTGCTCATTTATAACTTCTAAGGCGGAACAAAGTTACTCTATAAACACAAGTTAAATATCCATTGCGTGGTTAAAAAGATCTTCATACAAGCGACATTATACGTTAAAAAGTTCTTTGTTTTGACGATATTAGCCGAAATACGTTTTGTATAATACTTTCGAAAACTTCCAAGGACTGCAATAAGTGCAGTTTGTAACAGCTGTAACAGGGTTTATGATAAAACTTGTGTTATTAAAATGCGGCGTTTCACAAGAAATTGCTTAGTGGTAAAACATAGATTTGAATATTTATTTTATTTATTTTGGTATAAGATATGTATTCTTTGGTAAGAAGGCCATTGTGGCTTAGTGTTTAACTCTGTCGGCGTATAATCTAAGTTCCTTTTTCGATTTAGGGCAATTGTTTCGGATTTGCCCAGAAGGGGTAAATCTGCCGTAAAAATGCGATGAATGTATCCTATTTTAGGGAAGTTCTGACTGTAGATAATATTTGTAAGTAAAGCTGCTACCGTTAGTAGTAATAATAATGAACACATTTTATTATAAACTTTTAAAGGGAAGTAAAAACTTATAGTCATACGAAAAAGTACTCTGCGTGCTAAGGTTTTTTTCTAACAATTGGCCATTTCGAATTATAAAGTGTTTTTGAGATATATATATATAATTATGGCGATAATTATGGCGATACATAGAAGCGTAAAGTAAAATAAATTTCGTATAATCAAAAAATCGGTGCCGAATTAGGCGCGTCGACAATAACTTTGTAAATACTGTTTTTGTCTCTCTAATCCTACTATTTCATTTTAATTTTGTTTTGTTTTTAATTACTAACAACAATATCGGGAACAATATTTTCCTTAAAATGCCGACAACGCATTCGCGAGCCCTCATTAAGAGTATCCATGGGTGGCGGTATCACTTACATCAGGTGAGTCTTCTGCCCGTTTGCCCACTATAAAAATATAAACAAATAATAATACATATCAGATTTTTATTTTTAAATAAAGGGTTCAATCAGAATAGAGATCGGCTAGACTGCACGAGGTATTTTTCAAAGGACTAAGCAATAGCGTTTGTCAAAATGGCATGACCATCTAAATTTAAAATTTGAATTCACCTGTCCGTTAAAATCCCGTCCAATTTATTTTCGAACACATCGAAAAACATTTTGAAGAGTTTTTCATTTCAATGCTTCCCGTGGGTATAGTAAAACCTTTTTGTAATGGATTTAGAGGTTTGGTTATTTTATATGGTTGATGTTTTCGAAGTCAATAAACGAAAAACTTATTTGTAAAGTTTCTTACTCATATACACTTATTTAATTATTATTATATATTATATATTTTAATTTCAATCTAAAATTATACATTTTGCCGGCTTACATAGGTATAATAAGTTTGATTAAAGTATTACAAATTTAATTTATAATAATCGAGTTATTTACGAAGACAAAAAAGAAAAGATAAATAAAATTAAAATTAATGTGTTTTTTTAAAATACCAACAATTTTCGTATTTGTCACGTATTACCTATTGGACTGTGCAAAATTTCAAAATTCAAAAACATTTTTTCATTTAGGTAACACAATGTACATTTATGAACGTCAATAAAGAAATATATATTAAATGCTTCTAATTTTACATTTACTGCCAGTTCTCAAGTCAAGAGCGTAGAACCGACGAGAAGAACTGGCAATAAACTCTCCGCCTCTCTTTTTAATCGCCAAGTTTTTTGTTTTACACAATGTTTGTAAGGAGCTAAAACAATTACACAATCTGCAGCCAGTGCGCTTCAATAAAAAGGATAACAGTAAGTTTTTTATATCTACAAACTACTATGACATGGGATTAAATAATCTTTGACGCCTCGTTATAATTCCTACACAAAAACTAACAACACTCAATACCCGTAACATTCAACCGAGAACACTTAATTATTCTTCAATGAATGCTTGATTGATAACAGTATATTGTAATTAACATTTCTTCGTACCATAGCGCACCGTGAAAACAAACTGACGGAGAAAGCCAGGAATTATATCGTTAAAAGTGATCTTATAAAAACTTAACAATTTCACAAATTGCTCTTCCACACTGCTGGTAATTAACGGTCTTAATTGTCGCTTTAAGAAATCGCGGAATAAACTGTACGTCATTTTACTCATGCCGTAGAATACGTCTCCCCTTATTCATAAATCTTTCTTATCCAATATAGTCTCTTGTGTCTCTTTCAGTTAAATTGGGTTTACACAGCTTAAAAAGAGACAGCTAAATCGATTCACGAGCAACTTAAGTAGCAGTTCTAACGAAGTTTTGTGTAAATGTCCATTTAACTTTTAAATATGAGTAGTAAGCGCGAAAAATTACGCTTCATCGCCTTTGCATATATTTAAATTAAGTGAATTTACCTGTGATTTAGTTAAAAAATAATTATTTGTGTATATAAATCCGCGAAATGTGGAAATATTACAGAAAAGTCTGTACTTAAGTTTTTAACAGCTTAGTTTGATCTTTTCAAAAGCCTTTTGTGAACAGCCCTTGTGTAGCTCTACGAGTGGCTACGGCCTACAAAACACTACGAGATTCGTAGCGCCCTTTTCCTTTTCATAATAACGCTATTATTTTGTGCTATTTACTACCGTCATTAAATTTAATGAACTTCTCTTAGCTTTATGAAGTAAGTGAATTATAATAATAAGTCGCGATTTTTTAATAATGTAATAACTACCAAAATACATTTTCGTACAGTAAATAATTCTATTCAAAGTTAAACTGAGAACGTAAAAGCAATACTCTATTTCAACTTTGTTTCAACAATTTACTCACAAACCGTATCTCATACATTGTGAAATAGCTGCCTTAAAATAAAAGAAAGTTTTTAAGCCTTTAAATTTTAACTTTCAACTAACAAGGTATTTATACCGTTTTCCAAAAATAATTTTCAAGATAATTTTTTTTTTAAATAGCTACAAGAATCTAGTTGAAATCTTTTCCTATTAATTTCTCTTGTCATCACATACCTTCTACGTTTGCTGTGTCCCTTTTTCCTCGCATTAGAGGGCGGGTCGCTCGCATAGGGACCACCGTCCACTTCAGCACTATGTCCAGCGCCCATCTTACCCCATAAGTCACACACAGTCACTGACACTACCGGATCTCAGCTAACTACGGCTAAGCATCTGTGCGTTACTCGGCCGGACGGCTATGTGAAGCGTACCGTCGCGTGCGCACTCCCACTTGTGTTAATTGGTGCGAGCATAGCGATGACGTTCGATTTAATTGGGGGCAATTTCATTGATGCTAAAACTATTTGGAGATCAGGATAATCTCAATTTGTCTATATAATAGTTTGTGGATGAGAAATAATTGTTAATCACTATCTCGTACCTAAGAAGCTAAAATCCTTAAAGGCATTTTATTAAACTAATCTTTTATTTGTGAAAAAATATTCAATGTAGTTCGTTACTTTTACGCACTTTCGTTTGTATTCTGGTTTATTATTTCCATTTAAATCAATATCATACTGCGTACTACTATACTGTACTATACTCTCTGGATTTTATTATATTAGCGAAATTCACCAGTTCAAAGTTTTAGTTACTGGATCTAGCCATTATAAATTATTCATGCTAGATAATTACAACTGGAAAACATTGCAAATGAAGTGCTTGGCACTACTTGATTCGGTACACTATTTGAATAAGATTACACAATTATTCTGCGTTGGGTATATATGTGTTACCATTACTACGTTAAGTATATGATGTTCCGCCTTTTTAATTGTAATGTTTGGTGGCACATTCGATTTTTAGAGGCCTACTCAAATATTTGCTATGATATACTCTTAAAAAAACTGCGCCACGTTTCGGGGGCTTTTCATCGCGGTCTTTGAGCAGTAGCTGTCTATCGCTGACGACACGATTTCTGTGTTATATATTTAATGTATAAAAACAATAATTGTATTGTAAAATGACTTTGGTGCAATATAGAATCGCTTATCCACATAATAAAATAACATAAAATAAAACTCTTATTTGCTTTACAGTTAAACTGTATTCTTACTTCACTTAATCTTATCTACTCATTAAATTACTCACTAAATCTACATATTACTTATAACATTTTATTTCTTATAAAATCTTGTTTTTCGGCGACCCCATATAATATTGGGTAAATCTCTTATCCATATTATAATCTTTACGCTGCGGCAATTTTTTGTTATTACAAAGTTGTTTTTCCAACTTCATTTTCAACTAAATTTGTGTCAGCTTTTTTACAAAAAACGTTTTATTTAAATTACTATGTATATAGCGTCCATGGGTTCGTGGGAAGTGTACGGGTTACGGTTAAATTGTAAATTCCTTATCATACAAAAGTTACGGTTTGCCTTTTAATGTATTTAACCTGAATTAAATTTTCTTATATTAGGTAATATTCTTGTCTTATTATTAATAATAATAAAAAAGTTAATAGATATTCTATTTGTTAAATAACTTTTGTAAGTGCAAAAGCCTCCTTTATTCTAATCATCTTTTCCCTTCCTCTTATGATACGCTGTATATAATGCCATCATAATTGACTTACAAAGTTATATTATTTAATGATATAAGCGGAAATAAAGGACAATATTAATAACAAGGATATCTTGAAAAATAAAACCACCGCGCTTGACTGACTCACTCAGTTTATAAAATTGTTTGGTAAACAATCCCAGAGATTTATAATGAATACGGAAGATAAGAGGAGCTTTTAAGGTATTAAACGCCTGAAAGTTTCGCATAAATAATTGATACGTATACAATGTTCTGAATTTATGTTTGCACATTTATCTGTGAAAATAATATAATATTATATTTTGTAACTGTGAAAAACATTTAGAATTTTCATTACCATGCCTTCGTGGTTTAGCTAAGCCTTTAAACCGGGTTATGGGTATGATTCCTAGTGTTACAGTAATTGCTTGGTTAGCATACAATGTTATTATGGTTGTGTTTTGTTTAAAATTTTTAATTCGACCTATAGTTAAAAATGCGAAGTACAAGTAGTAGTATGATAAAAATACTATATCGATTTAGTATCCTATGTCACAAGTTTCGTCCGCAATGCGCGCTTTGTACAAATTACTTTAACACTACAAATCTCAATTAGTGAAAAGAATTGCGCATTTCGTCTCGCTCCGTAGATTTGCCCCGGATACCATATCGTCATTACTTTCGTTCTTACAGACATTGGCAAATGAGAGAAAGAAACGGTAACAGATTTTATTTTATAATGCTCGCGCTGATTGTGATAAATTAGCTTTTCTTATGTTTATCGAAACATCTTTGCTTTCTTGATGATGATGAGCATGGATTTTAAAGTAGTAATAAAAATATTACGTTTAAATTGACTGGTATTTCTAGTTATTCAATTTTTTGTTATATTTTTCTATGCTCTTTATATAACGAAGCAAAATAACAATGTGCAGTCAATAAAATACATTTGATTTTATTGAATCGGTATCAGAAATTGAATGGCTGCATTGTTATATTACTGATTTGTTGCAGGATTTTTCATTCTTGTTAACTGGAGCTTATAAGCTCAACAAATATATTTCTTTAATAATCTCGAACTTCTATTCTATTTTAATATTAAACATAACAATTTATATAGAATATACATCAATATACTGACAGAAGATACGCAAGTGTGTTGCCGGCCTTTTAAGCATAGATTATTTTTTTTGTAAAGTAAAATATTAGATATACTCTATGTTAAAACGGTCAGTTGTAGGTGACCTATTACGAAAATCCTAATCGAAATTAGTTTAAAAAATTGTATACCTAAAGGTTTAGTGTTAACAAATTTAGCCTCCATTGCTATTTATATTACTCTCACATTCAGAACATTATATTAAAAGCATTCCTCACCGTACAAGACCCGAGAACCACCCAACTTTAATCATCTACATCCCTTTCGGGTGACAGAAATGTAGGTAAGTTTTTCACAAACGTGCTGCGTCGTTTTGATAATATTTATATTACTGAGGTCTTATTACCCTGAAGAAACTGTGGAAAAAAGCTCCTAATTGTATAATAATTACAATTCCAAGAAAAACATTTCGGCCGGAAAGGTACAACTTTGTGTAAAATCATGTCTCGTTCGAAGGATAATTTATAATTTGCTAACGTAAATTGATTAAAAAAATTGTTTAAAAAAAAAACAAGTAATGGTTTGTAGATATTTAAGTAGTTAAGATTGAAATACTCCCACCAATAAATTATTTAAGGATATTAATTGATAACGAAGGGTTCATTCAGTACTAATTCTAAACGAACATAGCAACAGTCTTTCGTCAAGGCACAATACAAAATACCATCCGTATCACCTTGACGTCCGTCGTTCCACAACTGATCGATTCTTAAGGCAATTTCTGCCGCGCACCACTACTATGTGGAAGCAGCTGCCCACTGAAGTATTTCCGAACCAATTCCTTCCTTTAAGAAAAGAGCGTACTAATTCTTAAAAGACCTGCAGCGCGCTTGCGAGCCTTCTGGCAGTGCGAGTGTCCATGGGCGGCGGTATCACTTAATATCAGGTGAGCCTGCTGCCCGTCTCCCTCATGTAACATTAAAAAAAATGTCTTCAATAAATCGGAAAGTCCGCATTTTAATTAAACAGAGGTGGAGTTGTAAATTCAAGTTTAATTCAATATGGACTAAACTATGCCGGAAACAATCTTTGTGATTAAAGAAAACTCTTTGTCTAATGAAAATAAATTGTTGTTCTGAAGTTGAAGAAGAAACTATAGTGTTTGTAATGAATTATTTATTTTGAAATCGGATTGGTAATCAAATGTTAAGTTGTGTATAGTTATAAATAAAGAAATAGATCTGTAATAAATGTGAAATGGAATATCATAGACTTTATGAACCTTTGATTTGAATTTATTCGTATTATTGTACCAAAACAATATTCCAAAGCAATTCGACTTAAGGTCCTTTAAGGAAAGAGCGTTCCAATTTTTAAAAGGCTGGCTACGCACTCGCGAGCCCTCTGGCTTTGAGTGTCCATGGGCGGCGGTATCACTTAACATCAGGTGAGCCTCCTGCCATTTCTTATAAAAACAAAGTTCAACCACTCATCTGTTAGTAGCCATCGCATACAGCGTATAAGCTAGAGACACAGGGTGTGATCACCGACGAAACTATCATTGTTCCGGGGTGGTAGGCGCACTTAAAAAATGATTGAAAGGATAAATTGCAAGAAGCATACCTTCGTAGAAAGCTTGGTTTATTCATAGTTTTGAATCTTGAGCTTTTGCTTACATTCCGGTAGATAAAAGACTTGATAATAATTTTTATATACGTATAATTAAAAATTATAAGCAGAAATGTACCCTTTGTCATAAGGATATTAATCATTACTTCTTCCTTAAAATTGATCGATCCCCTTCGTTGAAATTCTAAGTACTCATAAATTCGCTGAGGCCTGAGGCTCATTCATCAACTTAATTCAACTCCAACCGTACGGCCGTCGTTATGTCATTTGATAGACATTTTTCTCGCACGAGATTATAATTTATATTCCAAACTAAAAAGATACAAGTTTACTTTTTTAAACACCGTTGGCAAAAAAGGATAAGTTTTTTTAAGGATTAGTTACGGAAAAATCACGTTAAAGAAAATAATATGTAGTTTCATTTTAACTAGAATTATTTTACGCTACATATAAATACTATTTTCGTGTAAAAGTATTTTTATACCATTTAATACAAAATGAATATAAAAAAAAAACCATTGACTTTTTTGTATTTGGTTAAGAAATTTTCCAGCGAATATAATTACATCTTTCTTCGAAGAAATTCCCCCATAATCCCCGTACAATAAGGTTCTCGGAAAATTTCTATAATTTTCTATTCGCCGGATTGCTTTCCAATTTATGTGTTTATTCACTCTTATCGACCTTGACAGATGTTTTTAAAATTACATTTCTGAAATGTAATTCACTGAAAGCATACGAAAATTTTCTATTTTATTTTCAAACTGCAATACACGTTCCTAATGTATAATCCGTATTGATTAAAACCTTAAGTCTAATAGCAATCTTTAAACTACTTTTTTGTCTCTTTCTGTAAAAACATATTAACACTGTGATAAAAAGAGACGGAGACTTTAGTTGAAACTTACAAGAAATTTAGAAATACGTAAAGAACTATTTTCTATGTCCAAAACGTATTAAATAATTAATTGTCTCTATTAACGTAATCCAACTAATACCTTAACATATTCAAAGCAAGTCGGCTAAGCCGTTGTAAGTCGTGAGAGGTTTGGGCCGACATGAATTTAGTGTCAAGGGTTATTAAGACGAGATTCTCAACCCTCTATCACTTACTAAAACGGTAAGGCTGGATTGCCCTTACCTGGGTCATTGAAATTTGCCTATATTTCCCTGTATTTCTTCAATTATCCAGACTCTAGTTGGTTCCTTTTTATCTTAAACTTTTTGATGCTTCAAGTACATTTGAAAGCCAAACCATCCCCAGTTAATTGACATAATACACGCTTGGAATTGCTTTGTTGCTCCAAAATTGCAATTAAGTCGATGTAGTACTGGGAATTAGTAGTAATTAAACAATTTGGGTATTCAGTTGGCCATATAGTAGCGTTAAATTAGCGTTTAGCCGATTATGAAAACATTACTATTATTTATTAATATTTATAGTAATTATTCGTTGATATTGATACTTTTTTTTTTTTTTTTATAGAATAGGGGGCAAACGGGCAGGAGGCTCACCTGATGTTAAGTGATACCGCCGCCCATGGACACTTTCAATGCCAGAGGGCTCGCGAGTGCGTTGCCGGCCTTTCAAGAAGTGGTACGCTCTTTTCTTGAAGGACCCTAAGTAAAAGTAAATAAGTAATAAGTAAATAATATAAATAATAATACTAAAAGCAGTGTTGGCCTAGTGGCTTCAGCGTGCGACTCTCATCTCTGAGGTCGTAGGTTCGATCCCCAGCTGTGCACTAATTGACTTTTTTTCTAATGTGGGCAACATTCGCTTGAACGGTGAACGAAAACATCGTGAGGTAACCGGCATCTACCACTGTTTTTTTTTAATGTCAATTGTGTAAATAATAAGTATTATTGAATAAACTTATTTGTTTAGAAACAGATTCCTTGTAAAAGTACAGAATGCTTATACTCACTTGTGTTATGGTAAGTCATGTGTCAATTGTCAACACTAAGCGCGAAAACAATACTTTGCGACATGTTATTTTTTTATTATAGAACATCTCTTTATGAGTTTGATTGTCAATGTCACAATTAGTAGTTGATTTAATAAAAATAACAATGGGCGTAACGAAGCGAGCGAATTCAAGTTATTAACAGATAACCTTCAGTTAGGAGGTGGAATCAGAAGATAAAAGAAATATGAAAATGTTTTTTAATTGCGTCTGCCTGCTCTTTGTGATTTTATACGATAAACGTTTTCGTCTCATTAAAATGTAATTTGTGCCACAGCGCAGTGACATGAATATGAAAAGTTTTATAATCATGTTACACGGCGCTTTTTGTTTAAACTCGCGTTAATAAAGTTTCATTTCAGACTTGTTAATTTAAAAATGTGACATAGCTTTTGCGTTTCATATATTATCAACAAGCAAAATTTAATCATAGACCAAGATGCGATATGTAAATAGAAATTCTAAATCAGGCTATGCAAGGCTGACAGACTAAGCAAGATTCTTTTTTTTATGTAATAGGCAGACGGTTCACCTCTTATGGCTAAGGAGCACCTTAAGGCTGCTGCCTCGAATTTTGCGGGCAGCGGGGCGGAAGCGGCCGCGGCGCGGGAGCGGCAGGATATTATGCGTACAATCAAATGGACCGGTTCTCGGAAACAGCGGCGTGGCAGCGGTGCGGGGGCGGGTAACGAGCGGTGCAATCCTGTCAAGCGGTGACCGCCCGCGTTGCGCGTATGCATTGTAGTATAGTGCTGTACATAGTTTTTATGACGTATCAAAATGACCTCGGACGTGCAAGAGCAAATTATTTCAGAAATCTTTGAAATGAGACCCATATGGAACTATATTTTTGCATATAACATATTTTTGCCCACAATAAATCGAGCGTTAGGAATAAATTTGAATCAAAAAGATGTTGTCGCCGTTTTTTAGACATTTCGTTCGCGAATAAAAACAAATATCTCGACTACACTACCACGAACACAACACTACACCGCTACAGTGCCGCGCGATCTGCCCGCTGGTTTGGAGAACAGGTATGCGTTGGCCGCCTCGCTCCCGCGCCGCAGCCGCTGCCGCCCCGCTGCCCGCGAAATTCGAGGCAGCAGCCTAAGAGAGACTATGGAAAGAGTTTTTTTTTAAATTAAGATACATGTGCTATACACGTATTTGTTTAATTGTCATAATTTTGGTTTCTTGGTAGATTTTATTAGTCTTTATTAAAAAATTGTACTTATCTAAATAGTGCTTTTATTAGTTGATTATACCGATAAACGATCTCAAATCACTATATCAACTGATAAACGAAGTAACATTATGTTTTATACTAGTTATGTAAATATTAGAGATTTTCAAATAAAAAGTATTTGAATAATAGCGTGATAGTGTGTGTTAATTTACTCGATGTCATCGTTAAACATTTTATTTGCGTGCTTTTAAAATATTCTTTTTGCCGATTTATATGGCCGTTGTTATATGTAAAATTTACTAATGAATTGTGAAAAGTATGCATTTATTTACATTTCTACAAGACAATTTGTCGATGAAAAATTATTTATTGGTTAAACAGAAACGTGTACTTGTTAATTAGTATTTTTTGTCTGGCGAGCGCGATCATAGCGAAGAGAGCGATCATAGCAAGTGGGGGAGGCTTTGAATTGGCCCGGGGAGTTTTGTTTGAATAAGATCTATTATTTGTATTATAATCAGTATTTTAAAATTTGTCTTTGTTAACATGGGCAATTTTCTGGTATACAGTTTGTGTTCCGCCGTTTTACCTGCGGTATATTGGTAGTGGCGGTGTTATAAAGTTTTCAGGAAATTCAGGAATTAGTTCAATTTGAACTATCTGATACAATACTTGGGCATTATCTCAAAAATATCTTCTAAAGTTGAGAACATGCCAAAGAGGAATGGAAAGAAGCATGGTGGGTGTAACACTGAGACATCGAAAAAGAGCAGATGAGATAAGATCAGCGACGAAAGTAGAGGACATTATAATGAAAATAAGGCAATTGAAATGGCGCTGACCCGGGCACATGCCGAGAGATAGCAGGTTGAAATAGACAAAAATAAAAAGAAGGATGATGACGATGGACAAGGATAAAAAAAAGGAAAAGAGGAAGACAGAATAAGAGATGGGCAGACGATATAAAGAGAATAGGAGGCACAACTTGGACAAGAAGAGCTAATGTCAGAAAATAATGGAAACAGCTGGAAGAGGCCTATGTGTCACAGAACACGCTGACTACCTAAAACGGGTCAAGTGACGTAATAGATTAAGTTTTATTTATGTATTAATTTTACAGATTAACAGAATTAAGTGTTTTTTATGTAACTTAAATAAGTGTTATTATATTGTACTGGGTGTCAGCAATATAGCTTGATACAAGAATATGTCTTTCAATTTGAACCAGTTCTTCAAATTATTGTTCATTGAAAGATTTTTGCATTATAACAGTAAGGCCCTTTCTCCACTGCTCCGGTCCGGCGTCGGAAACCGGAATCAGTCATGAGAAAAATATCGGAAGGCCGGATTGTGCTTCTCCACTTTATCCGACAATAATCGATTAGTAAAAATATGTCACCCGTCGCAACCGACGTAACGCAGTGCTTTATTAAAATTCCTCGGCTTTACGATTCACAATGAGTCCTGCCTTTAATCGCCAACAACTTTTAGCTATATTGTTATACGTTCGAAGACAAAGAGGCATCACTGTCGATTACTTCGGACCGATAAAACACAGCGTTCCGATCTAGCAAATTATCGGATCGTTAAAAACCGGATGCCGGAGTAGTACGTAAGTACTGTTGTGAGTTTCTAAATCGGATCGGTAATTAACGTTTGCCGGACCGGAGCAGTGGAGAAAGGGCCTAAAGATTATCCAGATCCAGCTAGATATTATTACCGCATAACATTTACGTTTCTACGTTTATTTTAAACTAATAATTCAGTGACGTTTTTTACGATATTTACATATTTCTGTTTGAAATTTGCTTGGAAAGTGGTCCAGAAATATACGATTCCATATAAATAATAGCAAATATAGTTAAAATAAAAAATAACGCACTTTATAAAGTAAGAAAACGTTGTAACCATCAAGTACCGTTAATATATGGAGGAGTTATGTTTTTAAGTCGACTATGAAGAAGGCGGAGTAGCTAAACATTCGCTCGAACCGTGAAGGAAAACCTCGTGAGGAAACCGGCTTGCCTCAAACCCAAAAAGTCGACGGCGTGTGTCAAGCACAGGAGGCTGATCATTGACTTGTCTATTAGATTGACAAAATACTATGATACAGATATCTGAGGCTCAGACCTAATAAATAATAGTAAAAAAAACTAAAAAAACACGCTTTTAAAGCACATCAATTAAAAGCTTGTTTTTTAACTATTATTTATTTTTTTAGTTTAATTTTTTTAAATTTTTTTTTCGGATTATTGCATTGTCATCGATCTTTGACAGGTGCGCAAAGTAAGAAAGAATTAAATCTGTCCGTTAACAGTGGGTCAAAATCGAGTCCGAAGGAGTCGGTTACATACATACATTCATACAGGTGAAGC
Source organism: Pieris melete (assembly GCA_963693345.1). Taxonomy (NCBI): domain Eukaryota; kingdom Metazoa; phylum Arthropoda; class Insecta; order Lepidoptera; family Pieridae; genus Pieris; species Pieris melete. The sequence goes on along the minus strand of CAVNZK010000043.1, from coordinate 971,763 downwards.
TAATATAAAGCGTGTAAAAAAGTTTTGACGTTACTGATTTTTATGATGGTATGATATTGTTTATGATGGAGTAGGAGGGCTACTATCAATACTTAAACGCATCCACGCATCGTCGCAGGCGCAAGAACTTTCTTCTTACATCACAATTTTTTTACGGGAAAGTGCCAAACATCTACACTTTCACGCAACAAACAAGATAATTGATGTTATTAGCATAAATTTATTATTTAGATGCAAGCTATATTGATATCAGTCGAAGAATTCGTGAAATTACTTGAAAGTGAAGTGTGCGTAGGAGATAACGGTGTGATTATTGTGATTAAGTTGGAATTGCCGTAATGTCACGCAATTATATATTTATTTATTTCGTAATACTACAGCTAACAAAAATTATATATAGATAAAAAATTACCCTAAAAATATAGCCAGAGATGGAATATATAATATTTACCTATAAAAAGGTTCAAAAATTCATAAAAGGGAACAAACAATAAAAATTATTCAATACATTTAACTAGATACCTAATTTGGCTGTTTTGTGTGATGGTGTAAAAGTGAGGGTAAGTGCGCGAAGGTGTGTATGTGTGGTGTGCTCATGATGCAGGTGATTTTGCACTATGAATATTCTTAATACATGACCATATTCCGCGACAGCTTAAACAAGTCAAGGCTTAAATATTGGTCGTTGTATCTGGTCGGTCTGGGCTTCGCGATGCAAAACTGAGTTTTTTATTATTATTTAATACCGTAGATGATAGAGTTTTAATTCCTAGAAACCTTTTGTAATGATAAAATAATGTGGTAGGCGGTGTGATCGTCGACATTAGTCAGTATTTTACACTCGTACGGTGATGGAAAACATTTTGAGATTACCGGAAGTCTTAGTGTAGGATTCAGAGTAGAAATACTATGGTAGTCATTTGGGGATCTTACCCTATAACCATAGAAATCGAAGATGACTGGTGCATTACTTGCGATTTTAAAGCAATTAAAGAGAGAATATATGATGCCGAGCCAATATGGATGGTTTCAGCGTGCAACTCTCATCCCTGAGGTCGTAGTTTCGATCCCCGGCTGTGCTCCAATATACTTTCTTTTTATGTGCGCATTTAACATTCGCTCGAACGGTGAAGGAAAACATCGTCAGGAAACCGGCTTGCTTTAGAACCAAAAAAGGCTGATCTATGCCTATTAGATTTACAAATGTTAATGAAACAGAAACAGAAATCTGAGGCCTAAAAAGGTTGTAGAGCCACTGATTTTTTTAAATTTTACCGTCATAAATAGATAAACGTGTCTTAAACGTATTCGAAGAATTTCTGCGTTTCATCTCTAAGCAGAGGCTTACTCGTGCAAAGCAACCACCAGTGGAGCCTTTTTAACGAAAGCTCTGTTTCTTTGTAGTGAGATTTGAAGCGAGACGTCTAAGAACGTCGTTTGAAGTAAGCTCTAGAAAATCCCTTTTGTGCTTTGTAATCAAAGAGAATGAAATAATTTGAGAGACAAATAGGTTTTCAAGATAATCTTAGAATTAGTTGCGCTACATTAGTGTTTTCCAACCTTTTTTGTGTACCTTCAAAAATTCTTATGCCATAACATACGTAATTCAATATTTAAAAAAAATTAAACTTAAATCGTAGGTTTTAGGAAGGAATCACTAGGAAATCGTTAACGAAAGACACTAAGTAAATTGTCAAAACATAATGAAAAACTGAAATTCAAGTTCCAAAACTCAACGTCAAAAATCATTTATTCATGTAGGTAACACAATGTACACTTATGAACGTCAAAAAAGAAATATACATTTAATACGTCTTAATTTTACATTTACTGCCAGTTCTCAATTCAAGGGCGTAGAACGGAAGAGAAGAACTGGCAATAAAGTCTCCGCCACTCTTTTTAATCACCAAGTTTTTTGTTTAGGCTGCAAATAATTTTAATTTTTTATGTTCATTTATTATTTTAATTTAATGAGATCCTTGTGTTTGATGCTTGCTTGACAGATATTTTGTATTAGGTTCCAATTTGGTTAGCTTCAGTCTCAAGTCTCCACGTTGTGTTATATCCAGCCGATTTCGATTGCCCCCCAATCAAACGTCCCCCATGTACCTTTTAGGTCTGGGCCTCAAATTTCTATATCTGTTAGGTAATCATTTTATTTTCAAATAGGCCAATAAATCAGCCGTGTGTGCCTGACATACCTTCGACATTTTGGCTCTAAGGCATGCGGTTTTCTTACAATGATAGTTAAGAGTACGAGCGAGTGTTATGCGCACATTGAAAGTCGATTCGTGTATAGCCGGGGCTTGAACCTCGACTATGATAGTCAGACGCCGAACCACTAAGTCAACACTGTTCATTCGTCCATTGTGTGTTTTTATAATGTGTGTTCAAAAGTGGTTGTAACTTGAAATCAAATTTTTCAAAGTTTTCTGTTTCTTATGAAACACTAAAACTATCATAACATCGTATTCATCGTATTCATATGTGCCTTCAACGAGTTTCAAACTAGTCTATTTTTCTTCTAACTGTACTTATTAAGAAATATATTAGTTTTTAAAGGCCGGAAACGCACTCGCGAGCCCTCATGATTTGCCCTCCGTGTTTGATCATGGTAGATACAGGTTTTAACGTACAAATTATTGTTTGTAATTTTATCATTAAATCTTGTTCTAAATGATGTGAACAAAGTGTAAATAGTTTAACTCATAATTATTTAAACATGTTTCACAATATTTTAAAGAAAATATTTTTTAATTCTAAGCTTTAGATTACATTTTTTAATCTAAGCCAGACCGTGAATTAGTCCACTTTTCACGTGTTAATTAAAAAATAAATTAAACGAACTCGAACAATTTTTAACTAAAATAAAAAAGTTAATATATTATTTTATTATCTAGACACAATATACTCCAGAATGCGTCGATATATCATTTTTGCTGAAACTTGGATTCGTTCTGTTTGCTAAAAACCCGATAAAAATAAAATGATTATATGAGTTTTACTTTCCGAGAAATTTGTGAATACACACACGAAACTAAGCAAACTCCCTTGGAAGTATTTATAGATTACTCATTCATTATCCATTTCCAATTGTACATGCAGGTCAATGACCCTTATTTTTTTAAATTATATAATAAAAAAGTGTTACGAATATCAGCCCTTTATAGGTAAAATGAGTGATACTTTGCTTAGCACTGAACAGTCGACTAGTTAAGTAGGTGAGAGCAATCAGTCCACGACGACCACCCCGCTAATAGAATCATTTCTTTGCCATAATGTTAATTGACTAGCTTGTACTAGCTCGTATGGAAGACTATTGACTGTAATAAATAAGGAGAACAAGAAAATTTAAAAAAATAGGTGTGTGTACTTATGTACTTAGAAGTTATACTTCTTTGGCGTAACTAGATGAAAATCTTAAAAAAAAATGTGTTCTACGTTTGTAGAAAAAACTTAAATATTGACAATAGCTGCTAACTTCAGGGTGTCGGTTTTTTGTGACGGTGTGCGCGCGCGTTGTAAAAATTTACTCTCATCATTTTTCCCTGACGCGCCAAAAGAACTATTTAAAAATTTAATGTTTGAATAATTATAATATTTTGTCAATTTAACCTGCGTTTCATTTGTTTTAATATTCAATAAAGAGACTATAGAATAATACATGTTTAATTCGAATCGGTACATCCTAAGATGTAAGATGTATATAAATTCTTCAGCTTTATATAAACTTGCGATCAATAGGACGACCCGTAAGTAACAAGTATCTACTATATATTGTATTTTAAGTATTCGTGAGTGGTACGAGACATTTGAATGTTATGTTATACCCTGCAGCACGAACCATCGAGATAATTTTATTGACTATATATACAGTTTTATTCATTTATTATTATACTTATGCTGGTAGTAAATGCTCATAAAGAAAAACATTATCTAGTTCCGGAAGCCAAGGCTCAGTAAGGGTACACCAGCGCACACTTCGCACAGACCTGCTCCATTCGAGTTCTGGGGGCAACTGGGAGCTCAATATCTAAAGAACTAATTCGACTTAGGGTCCATAAAGAAAAAAGCGTTCTAATTCTTCAATTGCCGCTGGCTTTGAGATTGTCCATGGGCGGCGTTATCACTTAACATCAGATGAGCCTCCTGGCTGTTTGCCTCCTGTTACAATAACGTTTGATAAGAACTAAAAAAAATGTAATTAAAGTCACAAAGAAATAAATATAATGTATGTATTCTATTTCAAATGTTGCAACATAGACTAATTTCAACTTTATAATGCACTCTGCACTGCAGCGGAGAGAGAAATAAAAAATATTTTAAGAATGTATGTTTGACAAAATTGTAAAAAGCAATTTTCTAAATGTCACTTTCACCACGGTATATACTAATTTGGTTGAATTTGTACAAGAACCATTCGTTATTTATAAATAGGTCACCTTTTTCGTAAAGGCCGGCCTCCTGCCCATTTCCCATCTGTTGTATTAAAAAAATCAGGTTGGCTTTCTACGCCGGTTGCACTCTACCTCCTGGAGCACATAGGTCCCTAGTCATGCCTTAAAAAAGATCAGCGTCGTAAATGTCTACTGTTTATAGATGACACATAGTTTTGTTTTAATAATATTAAACCTTATTTTGCAGAGGTGTCGGTGACGTATCGTCGTGGTTTGCCAGTCATTACTGTGCCTCTGCCGTCGCGTCGTGAGAAATGCCGTTTCACGTTGCGGCCGGTGTCTCAAACCGTTGGAGATTTATTGGAACAGGTGAGTTGAACAAACCCTGTATAAACTATACTTCTGTCTAATATAACGCTAAGTGCTATTGATTATATTTTAAGAAAAATGAATGATCAGCTTGTCTCTGACACACGTAGATTAGGGTATTGACTATGCCGGTTAGTCGATGTTTTTCACTACTGCCCTGCGATTCCGTAACTCACTTCACGCACTCACACAGCGGTTTTCGCATCGGCGGTCGCTCTCAAATCAGTCGTGAAGCAGTCATTTTATGATTTGGCATTCTGAAAAGGTGGGAGCTTGTAGTTTATTGTTTATCAGAATGCCAAATCATAAAATGACTGCTTCACGACTGATTTGAGAGCGACCGCCGATGCGAAAACCGCTGTGTGAGTTCGTGAAGTGAGTTACAGAATCGCAGGGCTGTAAGAAAACTTTGATGATATGAGAATCACTTTTGAAATAACCAACAGTGGCTGTGGTGATTATGGGTTATTTCACTAAGTACAGTAAAGTCAAAAGTTAATATATTAGACAAAAAGCTAAAGCGACCGATGGCCTGTCACAAGCTTTGAAACAAAAATGGCAATGTGTTGGTCATATAACACGATACTAGACAACTGATTGACATTAAATGCACTTCAATGAAAGGGACCATCCGGGAAAAGAAGTGTGCGCAGACTACAAAAAAGGCTGAGGTGATGGCTCGATAGCAATAGCAGGGAAATAATAGCAGACTATTGGCAAAGAGAGACATCTGGTAAGGGTTGGAAGAGGCCTTCACCAAAGAGGTAGCCATATCCACAGGCGACTAACATTTAGATATAAGTATATATAAGCTATAAGTTTTTTTTATACACATTTTTATGCTATAAGGCTTTGTTATTATTATTGCTCAACTCAGTTCTAAATCAAAGTTATAGTACTATCAGTCTTATATCAGACATATCATTTATTACAAACAAAAACACACACACATAAACACACAATATAACAATAATCAAAGAAAATGAGAGATATCAAAAACAATCAAAATTAGTATTAAAAAAATTATATCGTATGTATTTATCGTTTTTCAAGCGGAGGGTCGAGTTTGTTTTTAAAGAGGGTCGTAGTCTGTTGAAAAATAATAAATACATTATATAGGTACAAAAGATTAGTTTATTAAACGAATGAATAATTATTATAGTGTAGTGTTATAAAACTAAATTATAATTTTACAGTGACGGGGTCGCAAAACATGTGTGTGTGTTTTACTTAACCTTTTGGCTTCTTCGTGGGTCGACATAAAAATGGTTGAGAAACGATGGTCTATAGCGATTCAAGTTCGTAAACTTGGGGCCAACAGAAATTCTTTTAGAGGTTTAAGTTATATATACTTAACGGCAAATCCACAATATATGAATGCTATATATATGCCAGTGTGTTCCTCAAATATGGATAACAATTTCACTATACAGCGATACGTTATCAAATTCTCTGCATTATTTGGATCGAGATTATATTGAGTAGGGGGAATTTATGACGGAATTTGATAAACAATAATCGGACTGTACGAGTCACAATACCGAATTTAATTATCTTCGCTTTCACAGGCTTTAATTGTTCAATGTAGACGGTATATTTGAAAGTCTTATTCCTGTGCTGCTAAAGGGTAGCTTAGTAGTATTTACATCTACCCGCATAGTAAGTTTATTTGCGGATAACCAAATTAAATTTGTTTCAATTTAACGTTTCATCTTAAACCGCGAACCGAAAGCGTTATGAAGTAACCAGAATTAATCTTGCTCATTTCCACATTCGTGTTGGATGATGTTTAAAATATATTTAAACTTACTATACTTACAATTACTATTAATAATAATTAAATTACTTATTATTATTAAATAATGGAACCAAAACTTTATTTAAATATTTTTTTATGTTAACGAAAACTGTTTTATTATAAAAATAATAAAATAAATAAGTTTAATTATGGAAATTAGATAATATTGTAATATTATGCCTTAATTTGGATTCCAATAGAAATTGTCATATATTTATTTAGGGAATAGTCTTAATATTATCAAAATCGATGCATGAATTTGTAGGAAACAAGACTTTCTGCTGACATACATACATACATACAGAAAAATCACAATGCACCGAGCTTTGACATAAACATATTGACCTTTAAACAGTTTAATTTATTTTATTTACAGTTAAAGGCAGAAGATCGCGGTGTCGAGCGGGCTGTAGCGATAGCAGCTGACGAACGTGTGCGCATCGCATCCAGCGACACAGTGGAGGCTCTATTGGAGAACGACTTTAGAATAGTCATCAACGATACCGAATATTATGTCAAAAGTCCACCTCAGGTAAGATTATTCGTTATAAACGGTTTTTGTATTATGTCCGAATATTTTTTTGTTTCAATATTATAAAGAACTCCCCGATAATTGTGTTGCGGAACTTTATGCTTACATGCTTTGCGTACTTATCTCGTTGTTTACGGAATTCGCGAGAGGAACTGGCGTAGCCACTTCTTCAATAGTATTTCCATTAAGGGGGGGGGGGGGCTGATTTGCGAGTCCCTACACTCTAAAAAAACATATTCACTCACTCCGCCTTGGCCTCCGAAGCGAGAAGCTTAATGCTAATATGCTAAAGCTTTAATCTCAGGGTTCAAATTCCTGTTTGTGTCGCATAGTTCATTAACGAAGTCTTAACGATCGTAATTGACAGAAATATAAGGGGCCGGGATAGTAGGTATAATATGTAACATTTGTATTTGTTTTCTTTCAACTTCGTTGGGTTATATTTTATTTAGTAGCGTGCAATCGTGACCCGTTAACGTAGACGTGAAAGTTTTTTCATTTTTGGTTGGCACAAACGTAGTTCTTTTGGTAAAATAATTCTGAGAGATTACCCCTCTTATATACTTATGTCTTTATAATATTAGTGAGGATTGTTTAAATATATTTTGTTTTATTCTATATTTAAAAACAGTAGCTACAAGCCTTGCTTCTGTCCCCAGATTTCTGTTATCTTGATTTTTTGTTAACAAGCAAGATGGTGCCTAACACACGGTGTTTTTAGCACTTTACTATTTTCCTTACGATGCTTTCCTTCAGGAGCGAGTGTTAAATATGCAGAGAAAAAAAAGTCCATTGGTGCACAGCCGATTTAAATGTACGGCCCGGGTTGAGAACATATTGATACGAGCTAGGGGATCAGATAGAAAACGCCGTAGATCTCTTCATGGTTTAATTTTTCTTCCCCGAATGGCCATATGGCCATTGTCATTTCCGCTACTTTAGTGTTTTCGTTTATTTAAACACTTGAATTGTTAGGATGCTCCGTTCCATCGAAATTATACTTTAATAGTTTATTTCCCATTCGTATTTCAAAAAAACTTATAACAAATATTCTATGTCTGTTAGCTTTAATGTTGGTGCAGAGTATAAAAGAGTCTATTGTTTATGGAACGGAAACTAGTTTCGATTCTAATCAAAAGTTTGTCTACTCCAGTCGTTGCCGGAAATTAACGACGATCCTCAATTGATCCTCGCTCAAGATTTACATATTGAGCTGATAGACTCTTGGTACATTGCTTTTCAATGTTCACGAGTTTAGTTAAAACATACTTTAATATGAAACTGGGACTGTCTCTTCTGGTTTTAATTGATGTGTTAACTGGCCATGGGCGGCGGCTATGCCGGCCTTTCAGAAATCATACTAATATTGTCTTTGATTTCGTGAATACATGTGAAGCAACTTCAAGGCATATAAACGCGAATTTATTATTATTTATAAAAGTCAATGTTCTCTCAGACTGTCTGTCTGTTGATGCTCCTTTCCTAATCCCAATTATAATAAATCTACTTGTCAAGTGGTCACCGAAAGATGAGGACGAGCCACTGAATTTTTTTATGATTGAATTTTTCAATTATTAACAAAAATCTTTTCGATTGTATTATACTTATAAGAATTTCACTAATTTATGAATACTAAATTAAAAAATAATATATAATCGTTTGTTCCAAAGACATTAAAGAGTGTATTTACGTCCAACTATTATGTCAAGATGTCTATAATACGAGTTACTGTCAGTCATTGTTATTTTTATGTACTCCCGTACACTTATCCCAAATAAAGACATCTAAATATATGAAGTCCATCCAAGTATATGGTGATTAGCAGAAGAGAAGACTTAATCCCAACAATCTCGGTGGCAGGTACTACTTTAGAGAGAGTTAATAAATACAAGTACCTAGGCACATGGCTGACTGAAGCATGGGAGTCTGAAAATGAAGTGAAGACCCGAATAGAAGTTGCTCGTGCTTCCTTCAACAAAATGAGAAAGGTACTTTGCAACAAGGACATCAGTCTGCACCTCCGAAGTAGGATGCTTCAATGTTACATCTGGCCAATTGTAATGTATGGTTGCGAGGCTTGGACCTTGAAGGAGGCAACCATTAAGAAACTTGACGCCTTTGAAATGTGGTGTTACCGAAGAATGCTGAGGATAAGCTGGGTCCATAGAGTCACGAACGAAGAAGTTCTACGGCGCGTCAAACGATCCCGAGAACTCACGTTGAGCATTAAAAAGAAGAAGATAAGTTACTTGGGACATGTGTTTCGACACGAACGGTACCGACTTCTTCAAGTAATCATGATGGGCAAGGTCGAGGGGAAAAGACGCGCTGGCAGAAGGAGGAAGTCGTGGCTCCGCAATATTAGAGAATGGACGGGAGTGGCCAGCGTAGAACAGCTGATGCGCTTGGCGAAAAATAAGAAGGAGTTTGACGAGCTGACCGCCAACCTCCAGTAGTGGAGAGGCACTTTAAGAAGAAGAAGAAGAAATATATGAAACAAAGTAGTGTTAGAGACACCACTTATAACTCAAGATCGGCTTGACCGATGGTAGTTATCTCTTTTTTTGATGGATTCTTCTTCACTCCGAATAGCAGAATAAGTAATAAAATATAAGTTTTCGAATAACAGTAAATAAATTAATTAATTTTACGATTGCAAACAACATGTGGTGCCATCTGTTGACGAAATAAGAAAGTCAAAGTCGATCAAATATCTGCAAATATATCTGCAAAGTCGAAACCAACGAAATAAAACATTTCTGTGTTTGGAAAAAAGGTGGTTTATAGTGATTACCTTAATGAAATCCCAAATTAAGTTTAACTAAAGTTAACACGCTATTATTAACTGTTAGGCGGAACGAAGTCAGCCGCGTCATCTAGTAATTATAATATATTATGAGGTTAGATTCATAGCTACATTAGTTGCTTATAAATATCAATATAATGGTCATTAGTAAATTTGACCTAATTAACAAAGAAATTATATTCTTCGAACTCAAATGCATGTAAATGAGTATGAAATATTAACGTAATTTTTCTTTGGTAGTTAACGTAGATTTCGTGACGCAAGTATTTGAGTAAATGAGCTAATTACGTAATTAGGTTAAGGGAATTTTTCGATCCTTTTAGTTAATTAAGCGTATTCATTAATTTCGCTTGAATATTCAAAGATATAAAAGGATTTAGATGTATGTTTATTCATTTGTTTAAGCTTATGGTTTGGCATAATTTGCATGTAAGCAAATTAGTAGATACAAGTTGAGCGTCGGCCTATTTCTGAAATATTTTTTTTCTATATCATTATGTAAACCATATTATAGTGGCTATACCCAATGCCAATTGAAAATACAAACTAAATTAATCAATCGGGTAAGTGGCGGTATTGGATCACTTACCGAATATAAAGTATTTAAGCACCTAGAAATATGTTTAAAATTTCTAGGTGCTTAAATAATAATAATAAATATCATTGAAATTCTTAAGGGCATCAATAACAATACTAAATAAAATGGACTTGATGGCAGTCGATGTTACATTATACGAAAACAGTATTAATAAATAAATCATCCTTGATACTGTATGTAATGTACAAAAAAATGTTATGTTTTTTTCTGAGCGAAATTACTGAGGGATATTTTGTTATTCTAAATTTTGCTAAATTTTAAATGCTACATGAGATTTTTTTATTGTGATTTGAACAAGAATTTTGGTTTTCGAACAAGTTTTTTTTATGAAAAATCGTAATATGCAATATAACAATATATCAACTAACCCAAACCATGAATGTCAAATGAAATCAGTAAGGTTTATTCAGTTGAAATGAAGATATGGCAAAGCGAACCCTGGCGTGAATGTTTGAAAAAGAAAAGTTAGAATCTTTTGTAAAGCTGTGAAACTGTTCGTTAGGCGTTTTAATGGGCTCGGTTTAATGAGGTATTATGGAAGGTTGTATAATTGTTTCAGTTGAATAGGCTGTGGGTTCCTTTATTAAACGGGATTTATTAAGGCCTAACAGTAGTAAGTGAGCAGTGTAAGCGTATTGCAAATAACGGTGAATGAAGCTTTCTGGAAAATTCGTGGCACTTCAGTAACTTCATTCTTAACATGATGGATTTTATAGATCTTATAAAAAAATAAAATTGTATGTTTATTATGGAATATAAGATACAGTTATCACATACTCCACGTCATTAAATTTTAATCCGTAGACATCCCTACTCATCGGCAAAGAGAACAGAGGGTGTAGGCCGAGATTAAAAACCGGCGGAAAAAACTCTCCGTACTCTTTTAAAACAAGTTATACACAAGTTTGTGTGGCAAAATAACTTATTTGAGTGTTTTTTATACCTTATCTAAAAATCAAAGCTATTTACTAACAATATTAATTAAATTTGTGATAGTCCCAGACTATGGGAGTCTGAGGTATAGAGGATCTATTATCTCTGGATTACAAAACTATTAAAAAGGCCTAAGGTGCTATTGTTGAATATAAAATTTATAATTTACTAGCTGGCCTAGCGAACATCGTACCGCCTAACAGTATATTCTTTATTTTTTTTAAAATACTTATTCTGCTATTCGGGACACCGGTCTGGCTAGTAAGATAAAAAAAGAAAGTTGATAAGACAACAAATACATTATGTCAAAAATAAAAATTTACCTTCCCGGAACCCCTCCACTAACACTTGAAATCTATGATATGGTATTAAAGTTCAAATTGACTTAAGTATTATTATTATACGAATATTTTGTATGGGCAAATAGAAAAGTTGTTTTTAGACTTTTTCACTCATTTTTTTTAATTTTTCTCTCCGTAAGAACCATACTCGTACTTCAAGAATATTATATAAAAAGAATCAGACAAATCGGTCAAGCCGTTTTCATGTTATGTCGTGACAACGGGAAACGGGTTTCATTTTTATATATATAGATAACCATTATCGGCGATAATTTAACTAAGCATAATTATTATTAACCCTTTATTTACATCATACATATATGTATAAAAAACAAAGGAAGTAAATGAGTGGTCTTACTTACTGCTAAAAGCGATATCTTCCAGACAACCCTAGACGTAAAAAATCAAACCTAAAAAGACAGATTTATCAAACTGTGACATTCATTGTCGGATGGAACGAGGCGTTTACTGAGATATATTTTTTTTATTAAATTTTTGTGTACCCTCAAAAAACATTCCTGTCTACATAATTGTTGGTTATTATTAAAGTCTCGAATTCAATAAAAGCGTCCAAATGAATGAATTCCAGAGCGTGATCCCGTGTGAAACGCGACTTAATAAAATTTTATGAGATTTTTCACGTTCCACACGCGCCTTTACTAACAAAATTTTAATTAAGGTGCCTGGTAAAGCTGTATGCCTTTATTGAAATTCAAATCAAATATTCTTATCGAATTTCTATTTTTATAATTTGTATACACAAGTTTTTGTCTCTCTCTACTTAGTTACGTAGTTGGTTGACTGGTTTTTACTTTAATTGTAATTCTGGATCCGCTATGCTACTCATACTAATATTATGCTGCAAATGGAATTGAAAAACTCCCCATATGTCATGGAGCTGTATTTTACGAATTTTCTTTTTTAATGAAAGTCAATAGCACTTGCACTCAAAAAGCTATTGTTCTAATTTCCCTAATAATAGTTTTCCAACTTGGTTCGTTATTTATGATTGGCGACATGCCAATACTGCTCTTAGTAGACTATGCTAGAACTATAGTTATAATTATTGCATTCGTATGGATATAGGGACTTGTATTGTGTAATAATAGGCTAATAGGTGGGCTGAAAAGCTCGTAGCTAACATAGAAAAGATATAATTTGATTAGGTTATTAAATATGCCTTCGAGAGCGATGCAACGATTATAGCGGTCATACAATTTAAAAATGCTTTTTGAAATCTTATCGCTACTTCAGTTGGTAGAGAGTTTTCTAGAGATTCTTTGAGTCGTTTCTCATCGTAGCTTCTAAATATTTGGTCAAGGCTTAATTTAAAGCGAACAGTGGTTCAAATTCAGTATATAAGGTAGTAAGAATTGATTTATAATTAAATAATAAATTCGATATTCATTTTATATAATAATTTTCCAGGAACGTCTTAGTGCTGAGGAGATAACACGTTTAAGTGACGTCAGGAATCTCGTTAACCAGTTATATGAAGCACTAAACGTTCGGGAGCACCAGATTAAGAAAGAGAGAGAGTTGAGATCGCAACTTGAGAAGCTGTCCATGGAATTGCAACCGTTAGAAGAGGTTTGTGTAAAAATATCTAGTCTGTTGTTATTCTATAGCGCTTTGTAGTCTGTGACTCCCTCGCCTTTCCTCCCAGAAAAATTATAACTTCAATAGTCATTCACAATATTTGTAATAGTATGAATGTAGATATACTATACTATATGTAGTATAGTATATCTCTGCGTTTTTTTCACTGACCATTCCCAATAAGTATATATTTTTAAAGAATATTTTTAATTAATGTATTTATTTCCAACACACAAATATACACAACATTCAATATTCTTAACCTACATAGTAATAATAATTAAATATTGATCAATAGAAAATTAAAACAAATTTAAAAAGTTTGGTCCATGTGGCAGTACCGTTCATGCTGGCAGCATTTCCTCGCTGTATTGCGATACTTATTCGTTGAGCGAGGAAAGCACCAACTCTGGGGTCACCGGTACTATCTGCTAGGTGCCTACCTTAATCTTTAATTAGTGCCTGTGCACTTGACCTTGGCCGTGCCAAAGAGTCTCTACTCCAAAGGGAATACTCCTGCCCGCTTGCCCCCTGTTCTATACAAAAAGCATTTGACGAGTTCTTTGTGAAGTCTGAATTGAAAAATGCATGACCGCCTCATCAGTTCTTTAAAATCTATCTATCTATAAAATCTATTACAGAAACGGATGTCCCTAGAAGTAGAGACGACACGAAAGACTTCCTTACTAACATGGGTAGGCCTAGGTCTTATGGGAGTTCAGTTTGGAGTCCTAGCCCGATTGACCTGGTGGGAATACTCTTGGGACATCATGGAACCTGTGACCTACTTCGTAACTTATGGCACTGCAATGGCTGCCTATGCATACTTCGTGCTAACTAAACAGGTAAGTCAGCTTAATTAATTAAATCTTGTGTGAGGTAACGTTACCTCAAAATTCTTGGGCTAATTTACCTTTCAAGTAGATTCTAGACTGAGAAATATGACGCTGGGAATCGAAGGAAATCTAAGCCTACGTATAGCAAACAAAAGACATTTATCTAATGTTTGAATTACACTAATAACCACACAAAAAAAAACGTCACTAATTACTTCAATAAAGTGCACTTCACACAGTACTTTGTCACTTACCCTCGTTTTATGCAAATTCCAATCACCTAAATCCTTTATAAAAAGCCCAAGTATTCGCCCATTTAGTGCTTTGCGTGAATTAAATTTTGGTTCTTAGTTATACAATACTCTTTTACTTTTTTTTAATAACGCATAACTCAATCTCGTAACATACATGAATGATTCAGCTCAGCTGCGTCGTACCAAGGGGTTATGGATAGATTAACGTATACTTATTATCTTATTTAAGTCAAAGTTATGTAACTTATTCTATACATATATACGTCAACACAAAATAACCAAAAATTTATTTATTTATCAATAAGGAAACATGACCAATACAAGATATGTAAAAAATAAATACAAGTTATAATTATAGAAGTGTTCTTAATATGTATCACAGATAAGATTATTTTAAAAGTACGAAAAACACAATTATATAAAACAATAATAGACACGAAAATGTAAACACAGCAATGTATAGTCCATTCACAAAAGATATAACAATTAAAACGATTTTAAAAGGCGCTTGAAAGCAGTAGGGGAATACATATCAATTTTGGAATAGTGAGTGTTATAGGAATTACCCATTCTATGTATGGGCGCACAAACCCCCTGTTAGTACGCGTAACCCTAAGGCCCTTTCTCCACTGCTCCGGTCCGGCGTCGGATACCGGAATGAGTCATGAGAAAAATATCGGAACGCCGGATTGCACTTCTCCACTATATCCGATCCGACAATAATCGATACTTATATTTATCATGCAACACTTATATTAACTAAAACCCACATACTTTATTTTATTAATAAAACGTTCTAAATTCTGAATATGTATTTAATTGCTCTGGCAAGTTTATTACTTTTTTATATTGTCTATCTTAAAATATTATAATCTACTTAATAAATAATTCACTAATAATGGTATAAAAATATAAATAAATAGCAACATAATTTGGTTTGGTCCAGGTTATCCAGATTCTTTCAAATTAAAGAAACTATAAATTAACCTGTGAATAATAATTTAAAACTTGGATACTTGGACCGATAACACACCGCGTTCCGATCTAGCAAGTTATCGGATCGATAAAAACCGGATACCGGAGTAGTGGAGAAGCACGTAAGTACTGTTGTGAGTTTCTAAATCGGATCGGTAATTAACGTTTGCCGGACCGGAGCAGTGGAGAAACGGCCTTATAGGCATATGACCCTAAATTTACATTTAATGACAGGTCTCACGGTCGTAAAACAGATGAGATAACGGGCAAGAAACTCCACCATTCCATTAAATTGCCAACTATTTTTTACAGATGTAATGAACTGAATGCTACACATGATAATAATAAAATGATATTTCAGGAATATGTCTTGCCAGACGTAAAAGATAGACAGCACCTCATCACTCTGCACAAGAAGGCGAAAAAGATTGGTCTCGATATTAACCAATATAATCAACTTAAGGATGAGGTAAGATTTTCTTTCGACAGCTCGCAGTAGTTTGAAAACTTTTCTATCTAAAGAAAACACTTTTTAACGGATTGAACCTATGTATTATTATAAACTTAATAATTTTAAATTATTTTTTCGTGACCATCACTGTACATCACGCGAAACGTCGGAAAAATTATGTATATGTTACCGTAAAAGTTCGAACTACGGTTAATCTTAAGATTTAAGTGTAAGTCTTAGGAGTTACCGACTTGAGTTGGTAAATGTAAGTATTTCTGAAAATACGACGATTTTTTCGAGCTTTTACCATCCGAATTCAGTATATGCTAGGTTTTACCACTGTCAGCTGGTAGATGTTGGTTTTAGGGATAAAACAATGAGTAATTCTTAATTATTTACTTTACTGAACTATTAGACAAAACACGTACATAGTATTATAAAGGTATCATATGATAGTAATAAGTACAAACTAATACCAACTTATTTAAATTATTTTGAAAAAACACATATAAACGTATATCTCTGAATATCTTTATCATATCTATCTAACTGAATCAGTAGTTCTCTATTTGGAATTTAACAACGAAATACAAACATAATGCTTACATAAGCTAGTCTAACTTAATAATTATTTTTATTTTTCAACATTTACCGTGCCATTAATGTAAATCCTAAGATTTACCAACGGAATGGTGGTAAGAGTTCGAATCGCAAACCTTTTGGGACATTTACCATTAGGAATTGGTAGATCTTAGGTTTTACTGGAATATCTTAAGATTTACTGCAGTTCGAGCTTTTACAGTAACATATATAATACATAGCTTCAATCCGTTATAAAAGTGTTTTCTTTAAATGTGTAAAAGTTATGTTAATAAAAGACAACTTTTCTATTATTAAATTTAAATGAATTTGCGTTTATATTTAAATGTGAAGTAACAAGGTTTGTGTTCTGTCTCTTAATCTGTTCCAATTTAAAGCAGTTTAGGCTTGAATCTTGTCTTTGAACGGTCGCACTCACCCTGCGCCTTTGAGCCTGACAGCCGTGTGCGCCATTCCTTAAATCATGAACGTATCGTCCGTGTTGTTCAACTCTAAATGCGTGCGCATTATAGTTCCCTTAATGCTTTTGGATTTGTGTATTTTTATAGAATAGGGGCAAACGGGTAGGAGGCTCATCTATTGATAAGTGATACGCCAGCCATGGACACTCGCAATGCCAGCGGTCTGTGCGTTGGCGGAAATATATAAAATTCTCGTGTCCTCCGGAGGAGTTTAACTACAAACAGCCATCAATGCCACATCTAGTTAAAAATCAAATTCCAACATCCGTGTTTCGCTTGGTTGACTGGCCAAGTTTTTTGTGTCTACCCACATTTTTGGTGCTTCTCTGTTTTCTTATTTTATATATGTACCTACATCTGTGCGCTCTAATTTTTAATCTTAGTTTTAGTTAAATATGTGTTTCTCAGTAAGTGAATTTTAATTCTTATGAGAAATAAAGTTATTCTTAAACCTAAACATCGCGACATCGCGACAAACGGCTTGACCGATTCTCATGAAATTTTGTGTGAATATTGCGTATGTCTGAGAATCGGACAACATCTATTTATCATCCCCCCAAATTGTTTTTTTATTTAATTTTTAGATAAAAAAAAATATTTTTTTATTTTTTTATACAGCCCCTATTTTCACCCCTCTATGATCTACCCCTATTTCTTTATATTTCCTTCCCTATTTGTTATAATCTGAAGGTATATCTACGTACGTAAATAGTTTGTATTAGACCGAGGAATTTTAAATAGTTGGGTTTGCCTAGTATTGTATGGAGAAGGGGTGTGAAATAGTAAAAGCGTCAATAAGTCAATCAATTAAACCGCTGCAAATAGCGTGTAAAAACATTAGGTTTTATAAGTTTTTGATTCACATTTTCATACGCGTAACTAACAAAGTATTTTTTACTTCAGATTGACAAACTCCAAAAGGACCTAGCCAAGCTACGTGACCCCTTAAACATCCACTTACCGGAACACTTAAAAGTGGAGGGAGCCAAACGATCACCTCTCACCAAAATCAAGGACATGATAGAGGAGACCTCAAAGAAAATCAAAATGACGTAATAAAAGCGTACAACGCGTCCAACGATGCGTATAGATTAAGTGTTTGTTATTCGAAATGTTTACTGTGTCACGATAAATGGACCATCCGATAAAAAAATTCAATTCAATAAATATTATTATTTAATGTAATATAAAAATACGAATGCGAAATATATTTTTTTTTTAACATGTGTTTTATAAATGAATATTATATAGGTAGTAATCGCGATATCTTGAAAATTAACATTTTTAAATTTTATACGGTAACAACATGAAGAATCATTTATAAATAAAAATCACATTAAGATCTAATTATATTAAAGTCCATTGCCAACACGGCGTACATTTGTCTTTAACTGTATGACGCAGTATACATTTCGACGACATTTTAGATAATTTTTGCTGTTAATACATTGTTGAAATAGTTTTTGAAAGAGGCTCGCCATTAACAATTTAGTTTAATATAAAAAGAGGCACGATGTAAAAATGTAGCTGTCTCTTTCATTTATATATGGCACAGACAGAGATAGAAACGTTTTGAAAGCTCCTATGTATAAAATAATATAAAAATCTTGTCTACTGAACTGTCTTAAAAATTTAATTGACGAGCTAAGTTTTCTAGTGAAATTCTAACAAATTATGTAACTAACATGTGATTAACTTTAATTCGCACAGAATAAGCAAAATATCAGCCTTAGGCTCGTATTCTAATGAGACGAGATAGTAGTGGCTGGGGATTTGAATTAGAATATGGACCTAAGTTATTGAAATCTCAATCAGGAAATACTAATGTAATTACATGATGACATCATAGGGATGCTACTGTGAATTTTAGATTTAGGTTATTTGATTTTAAAAAATAACAAAATGGTTGTTAGAATTTTATTTATTGACAGCCTAATAATATTAAAAAATGCTTAAAACACAGCACACACTCATTATATAATCCCTTATACGCTGTACCTATAATAATCTTGCACAAAAGTACCATTATACTGTGGTTAATTTATAATATATTGTTAAAAAGTATATTTAATTGTTAATTAAATTTGATATCTGCTTGGCGCCATTTCGCTAACACTCTGTGTCAAGTCACATTTCAAATAATAGCATGTCACTGTCAAGTAAGCAAAGCAAGTCATCTGCCAATGTCAACTGTCAAGTGTATTATCATTTTGAGTTAGCGCAATGCGCGCCACAGTACGTTGCGCCTGAGTTAAAAATAAAATCGCTATTTTACCCCTTAAGTAAACTGAGTCTTATATTAACTTATGTCACAGAATATTATATTTACATAATACGTATTAACTAGTATTAATAAGTATGCTCATATTTTTTCTATATTCGTTTTAACAGATCTGATACTTTAATCCGCGCCAAAATTTATTCGCATTATTATTATTATTATTAAAATAAATGTTACTTTTAAAATAATTTATTAGTTAAAGTAAAAAGCTCAGAATAAGTTACTATTAATCATTTAAGTTATAATCTAGTCTTAAAAAGAAGTCATTGTGTGCCTTGATTCTTGTAATTTATCTGTAACAGGACTTGAAGGATCGAAGATTTTGACATAAGGAAGAAGGGTTATATGTCCGTGTAACTCAAGTGGACTTGTGTGTGTAAAACTTGTACATTGTTAGCGAAAACGAACTTTATTTGGATGACATACGTATCAAATTTCATTGACCGGACTTTGACAACCTCAATCCTATCGAAGTTAAATTACAAGAATCGAGGCCAGAACATAAAAACTCAAATATAAAGAACTTTTAAATAGACTGTTCCTATAATTACTTGCCCGTTTTTCGATTTTATTATTTTATTAAAAACTAATCTTTCAATCACTTGTTTAAAAAAACACGTTATAAATCGTTTAAATGTTGTTAAGTTTCTTTTAAATGTAATTTTAAAACAACATTTATCATAGACAACGTTTTTAATATAGAACTGCCATCTCTTCTGACTAGATGGCGCTGTCATTTGTCTATGGAATTATTTTCATTTCAACGAAATGGTCAGATGAGTTTGTGGTACCTGTCTATATTTAAAAGAAAAAATCGCACAAATGTATGGTGCTTATGATTATTTAAATTTTATATTGTGTATGGGTATCCTATTGAAGATTGTGTACTGATTTTTGGTTTTATTAAAGTTCTATAAGTTTATTTTTTTTTATTTTACTAATTTTTGCATTTTCAACTTTATTTCATATTTTTTTGTCTCTTAAGTTCTAATGCCTTATTTTTAGCTTCCTATAATAAAAGACTTCGGTACTTACCTTTAATGATAATTTAAACTGATCGATATCTATATAAAGACCACAGAATTCCAAGTTCAGAATGAGATATCAGCTGCCATGCGGAAGAGGAAACGCTTGTCTTTAGCCCAACTCTTTGACACCACAGATTCCAAATTTAAATGTATGGTTTGGATAATGGATAGTCAAATATGGGTCTCACTTTCTTGACCATAGATGTGCCTATAGGACATACAAGTAATTTTTAACACATTCTATTCATAACCCTGTTATCTGTTCTCTAATTCTTAGCATATTTTACTCGTGTATATTGGCTTATAATATTAGTATAGAGTTAAAGCCGTAGGATTTAATGAAGGCTGTGAAAATTAATGTGAATAATAGATTTTCAGGCTTAATTCATATTGCTTCAATATTTATACCTTATTTGCTATAATGGTTAGGTTAAGTAGATAGGTATACTAAGTATATATCAAGTAACTTTAGAAGCACTATTGTAATATTTAACATCAATTCTATTATTAAAACTTTTTAAAGAGATTATTTAAGACCGATATCTACTCAGAGTTGTTCATTAAATTATTACATTTTGTATTGACAGCACTTAGGTCACTATAGTTTGACAGTCTGTAATCGTCTTGAAACTTAATATGAATAATTTTAATATATGTATTCCAATTTTTGTGAGTAAATGAAATTTGACATTTATGCAAAGGTAGGTACGGGGTGATGGTGACGGTGATTTTAATGAACGACTCTGTACGGTTGTTTGTTCCATAAAATATTATTAAAAACTTTATATTCAAATTCAATCGTTGTGATTTTTCTCTTTACAAAGCTTCGAAATTAATCTAGCAATGAAAATTTTGTTTTATTTTAAGTCTTCTGTCCTATTACTATATTATTATGTAAGAAAACTATATGTAATATATCTAAATTTGTAAATATTACATACTAGTACCAGCACTTTCAAATTCTAAATAAGCTTTATATTGTGATTTGCTCTTTGGCCTTTTAGATCTTTCTATATTAAAAATTGCTTCATATTTTCACTATACACTTTTTATTAGATGTTAGGGCAGAGCAAAGCTTCTGATTTTATTACAATTAAGTTAGTTATTAAAATCGCGCGAAATCACAAACGAGTGCACAACGGAATGAGGACGTCGCGTCGCGTCGTCGTTCTCCTATAGTCTATGGTGACATAGGTTACAAACAAATAAAAGAGTTTACCGTAAAAGAGAATCTTTTGGCACTCTACGTATAAGTTTAAATATGCGTGCAACAACGGCCATTAAAAAGAAGATCTGTCTATCGTTAATCAAGAATAATTACTAAAAAGTCTAAAAAAATCTATGGAAGTTTTCTATTACGATAGTTATTTATTTTTAGGTATCTATCGCGCTACGGCCTTAGATTGACCTACACTAGTACGCCATAGACTGATTCAAAACATAGTAATTATGAAGAGTTGTTTTTATCACGTCACAAAAAATGTAATCACCAGTGGCGGTTTTACACACCGAGCATACAAATGTACTAGTGAGAGGGGAAAGTCATCGGCAAAATTTGTTGCAGACTTCTATCTGTAAAACATTAGAAAACCGCCATGCAGAAATCTTTTTGATTTCAAGGAGGTAGGAAAAAAAGTTCGCTTCCCAAATTTGTCGCCCCAAAAATCTGCTGCCGTACGCTCCAACCTACTCAGCCTGCTGGTAAATCCGCCACTGGTAATCACTAAGAATTTATGTGTATCGCAAATTTAAAATTTCTTGTTAATCTGTATACTTGAACGTTTGTTATGCTGAGCATACTTTTACGGTTAATTATTTTATATATATTTACGGATAATCGTTTAAATTCTATTTTAATACGCTTTTATTTTAGCACGTTAGCCTAAGTGAAATGAAACTTGTTTATACATTTTAAACTATATTTTACTCTTATATTTAGACACTGTTCAATCTTGCATAATTTCATATTGTAGGCCTAATAATTAGTACTAACTTTCCTGTTTATTCACTAAAATTGCCAAATTATCCTTCCTATTTATAAATATTCTTATAAAACTGTTATAAATCAATGTCTATCTAATAAACTTGGCAATATTGTTATCCATTTGTTATAGAAAATAAGAACCTAGCATAAAGCTGTTATTCTATAAACTTAGCTAAATAATTCAAATTTATTAGATAGACTATAGGGCTGTAAAAATATGATAACACAATAGATAAACATCCAAACTCCTTGTTACTATTTTGCATTTTGTTAACAGTCGAGTTCAAATAAATTTTTCAGAAAATTCTCCAAAAAGGTTTTATTAACTACAACGAACAATCGAGGCTCATACTAATGTATCATGTTCTAAAGCTTCTGACGGCGATAAAGGCTTTGAACCGAACGGGTAAAGATCGATACTTTGAACGTGAGCACGAACTGAAACACCGGGTGGAATACCAAAATAATCCTGCCCAGTATTCCTAATAATCGTTGTACCAGGCTTACTATGAATATTGAATCCTACAGCAAACTGTGGTTTACTTTTTTCACCACTGTTGATTTCATCTTCATTATTAAATGGCACTTGAGAAGGTTTTAGAGGTACGTAAGGCTTCTTCGTCGGCCTAAAAGGTTTGCTGCTTGGACGCCAAGGTTTGCCTGCAAGTGGTAATTGTTACTAAGTTCTTTGTGCGCTTACACTGTGCTGTGCCGTTTGGTGGTGTAATAAAAACCAGTTTGGTTGTGAACAATAATTTATTGCAAGCAAAAAAAGTAATTCCAAGCTTTCTCCAGTGCAATTCGATTGAAAATTGTGATCTTGCTTAGATATAAAAGTTCTTTCCTTACTAAAAGAACGCTCACTTATTAGACTGATGCATTATTTCTAGCAAGATCATCAACGTCAACCATTTGCTATCCGTGCTATGCATCACCTGTTCCTTTGGTTGGTTTAGGGCCTGCAAAACTAGTTGATTCTTCATCCACGTAGCTTAAGTCTTGGTTATCAGTTTCTGGGCTAAATGGTGGGGCCTGGCCGTAGCTATTTGTGCCACTGTCAGTATTTTCAGAACTACTGATGTCAGAAGTGGATGGATCTGGTCTATCATCTGATGTTGGAAACGGTGGAGGTTTCACGTGACCTGAAGCAGCTGTACCATCAGGGCCTGAAATTTATAACATTTTTCAAGTTATTTATAAGATTTTTTCTCTTTTATCTATCGGAATTTAACACTTAAAACAGTAAAAGTACAAGTTTAGAAGTAAATAGTTTTATTACCGTTTTTTTGTTTACTTCATCAAAATCGAAAAAAGGTTTGGAGACCTTTCAATACGGGACATGAATAACTGTATCTCTTAACTCCTCACCTTTAAAGACGTCATCAGTTCCTTCATCGTTCGGTACAAATCCTGCTGGTGCTACGGAGGCTCCGACAGAAGTGACGTCATTGAAATCCGGATCGTATTGGCTTGGTAACGTTGGGAAGTATGATGGAATAAATGGGTCATTGCTGTTCTTCACAATCCGGTATCCTATACCGGGGCCAGCTATGTAGTGGACTGTCCTGTTAACGCAATTAAAGAGTAAGCTGGCTTTATAAATTGAGTTTTGAAGTACTTTTTTCCTAGTTTACGACTTGATATTAGACATAGACATTGACATAACATTTATTACTAACGAAACTCACACACAGAAACACAAAATAACAATATTAAAAAAAATTAAGGTACATTTTAAGTATGTTGTTGCGTTGTGGTTGTAAGTGGGAGCAGACGTGTTCCAGTAAAAGTTAACAGTGTAACTACACTGTTAACTTTTATACACAAAACGTTATTCTTTTATTCACAAATCTTAACTAAGATTTGTGTATAAATAATATAGTACATAAAAAAATTAAAAATAATTAAAATCGTTAAGAAATAGATAAATAAATATTTGTGGGCGGATTAAAACGAGATTTCGTGGGATTTTTGTTGTGTAACTAGATATACTTTATAACTGCGACGAAAATTAGATTTTGTGGAGGAGGGATATTATTCCTACACATTATTACAACGAACAAATTAATATAACAATGTAGTAGTCGACAATTTCATTTATGTTAGTCAAAATCAAATCTGGTTCTCAAATCCTTGGTAAAGGAATTTTACAATAGGTTCTTTTGGGCACATTATTAAGGAGCAATAAATACCTTTGAACTCCTTTATCATCCAAAAATGTGTACGACCCTCGAACGTTACCACGGGAGTCACTGGTTTCTGTTCGTCTCTGGTCTGGTCCAGCGGAAATAAATCTAGAAATTTATGAACTCAATTAGTTGACCAGATTTGTCTCGTTTATTTATTTGTTAACAAGAGATATAAGGATAAAATATAAAGTAGATATTTAATATATTCTGTGGGTCATACCTATCCAAATTTTTTTAAATATTCAAACCAAATTAAAAATATGATAAACATGTACTGTTCTTCTTATTTGTAATTCTTACTTTACCTATAAGAACCATCTAAGCCCCGCTGGACAGCAGTCTTCCCTCTAGGATTTTTCTCATTACGAACCAATGGAGCCCTATGAAAGGGGGCACCGATGCCTCTAGGGGAATCGGGAAATGCTGAGGAAACATGAAAACCAGTGTCTCTACCAGCTATGTATGAGACATCGTGGCGTTCTCCAATGTCATCAACGAATGAATAATGCCCTGAAAAGATAATTTATAAATTTACATTATTATTACTAACAAGGGTTTGTAAAATAACTTGCAACTAGCACCCGCCGAGTACATAATATTGTGCAATCTGATTGCCGAATAAATGGAAATAATAATACAGACGCAGCAAAATAATGACCTCAGATTGCATCTGTTTCTTTAATCGATAAATACAGCCTTGCGATTCTGTAACTCACTTTTGGAACTCTCACAGCGGTTTTCGCAGCGGCGGTCGCGCTCAAATCAGTCGTGAAGCAGTCATTTTACGTTTTAGCATTCTGATAAGCAATAAACTACAAGCTCCCTCCGCTTGTCAAGACGTAATGTGAAATTGCTTAACAGAATACCATGAGATTCCAAAAATGACGTGAGTGACAAACGGAGCGTTGTTAGTGCGAGGTGAACTCACGGATTAACAGAATCGCACGGCAGAGCTGCCTTTAGTGTCTAACAGATGTCGTTAATTTTTGTGTCTACGACATTTAAATACAATTTACCTATATATATTTTGGGCGTACATTGTTGGCTTTGGGAAACAAGTGTTCGCGTGGGTTGTTAGTCATTTTTAATTTATTATTATTTGTTGTTGATGTTGGTACTAAAATTAGTCTTTAAGTTGTACTTAATATCTAAAATAGATTTGTGTTGTTTAATTGGAATTAATTATTATTATTGTATTGATGTATCTTTCAGTTGCTTATAATACAATCAAGAATTTACCTTTAACATCGCCTCTACTATCAGCATTTTCATTCTTAGTGTATGTTCTGGTGTCAATTTTGAATGAATAGCTTGGATCTTCATTGGGGTCAAAATAAGGGTCATCTTTGTTCCCAATAGGACCTCTGGGGCGTTGGTCGAGGTCTATTTTACGATGTACATTCGGTCCTTTTGCTCGAAAACTAAAGTATTATAAAATAAATTATTACTTATTTCCTTAAATCGTCCTTATCGTATTCAAACACGATGTTATTAAATCATTTATTTAACTTAATTCAATTCATGAGTTAAAAGTCCTACAAAGTTGTACAAAGAATTCTTGAAAATTATATTGAGAGTATCACTATTTTTTTTCACCATCACCCATCTGCAATCAGCCTCAGCCAAACATATCATGTTCGTATTTTAAATATGTAGTCATAGTGTATCATTAAGTGTGATAACGACAGAAGAGATTAAAATAGAGCTAAAATACCACTTACCCCCTTGGCCCAGCGGTATAGATTGTTTCTTTAACCTCTTCAGTGCCCGGTTCTCTGGCACCAAATCTTCCTCCCACGACACCATTGGCGTTGCCTTTCGCTAAATGATAGCTGGACCCTCGGTCTTTGTTTACGTATCTGATGAATATATTCAAAATTTAAGTTATAGTAAAGTTTAAGTTAAGTAAAAGTATTTTTTGAGTTAAAAATAAGTATAACTGTTAATCTAATAGCAACAACAATATACTGTAATATCTTTGACTCTATATAAATATTTCTATTTAACTAAAAGATAGAATCGTACGTACGTAGTAGAATTTACTTTAGTAAGGATAGATTGCTTTAATAGTTTATTTTATATTCAAAATAAAACGAAAATCGTTTGCGTAGACAACAGAATCAAATTAAATTTTGTGTAAAGTTTTGTAAATGCGTATCAGTAATAATAGACTGGTGAAATAATAATACTAGATTTTTTATAATAATATAGGTAGATAAAAATAATAATAGAGTTTTAAATATCTGTATCAAAGCAGAACATACCCAAAATCAAAGGATCCATCTGTATTTACATTATTAAACTCTCCATCGCTAGCTCTAGCCTTTGAAGGTATAATTTGAGTCCTGGCTAACGCACATACACACAAAACACTAAAACACACAATCCAAGACATGTTCACTGATTATCACTATGAATCAACAATACATAATCACTTCAGGTGCCTGGTTCGCTGTGAACTATGAGGTTGAAAATCAAATTCGTCTTATATAGATATAGCTAACGTACAAAGTTATACGCCGTGAAAATGGCCGGACATCATTGTTATTAATATAAGGTTCCTGTTCCTCTTAAAGCTAGTAAGTAAGTTCTTCGAGGAAAATATATTGAAATATATTAACCGTTATAACAAATTTATCTTTTATTCTTAACTTTAACAGCTATTGTCTGACAGGCAAATTTATTAGTGCACGCCACAACAGCTACAGGTTTGTGGCTTCTGACCATATTATTTTGTTTGTTACATTACTGTTTTACAAAATCAGAAAAGAAGCATATTAAACTAAAATGACCGTGTCGTGACTATCTAGTAAAGAAAGGGTTCATCTGCCTATTCGGATTAAACTGGCTCGTTGAAAAAAAAAAATATTACTCGTTCTTCAGTCGGTCTGTTACTAGTTACTTAGACTGGTCGAGGATCCTTTAGCTTCCATTCATAGCAGAAAGACCGTCCGTTTACATACTATGTCTTCTTTTATTTATTTAAATTTTCTTTGTGATAGAACACGCTATTTTGTGCAAGCATTCCATAGTATATCTTACTATATACACAAGCTTTAAGTCTAAGATGTAACATAGTTAGATGAGGGCCACCACATCCTCGATTCCGTATTCACCAGGAACAAGATGTTTTGTTCTCATTATTCACGAAAGCTAATAATTGCTAGTGTTTATCTTAATCTAATATCCGCTGAAAAATAAAACAAAAACTTTGGAATTACAAAATAATATTTCAAATGGAAAATGAGAATGTGTAATGAAATGTAGATTAAACTTATTCGATCTAAATTTTGTTAAATTGCATTGTTCTAAATTATTATTAAAATTACGCTATTATTAATAATGGAAGTACCAATTAAATTGCTTAATTTAATTGCTAAGGCATATACCATAGAAACGAGACTCTTATCAGATTTCTGTATCTATTTTTTTAATTGTTCTTCTTTTGCAAGTAAGTGATAAGTTTTTTTACTCGTCGCAGATTTTAGGTTTATCCTCCAGATATTTTATTCACCAATAGATGCAAGTTTAAATATCCCACAGAAGATGCTCTCCAGTCGGTTCAAACGCATCGCAGCTGAAAATCGAGTAATAAAAATGTCTTTTTGAAACGTCGTAACTTTCATGTATAAAGTTTTTGTTAACATTAATAAATCGTTATTTTCATCCGGCGTTTGTGTTCACTTCCGTGTGCTGTTAGACCTTGAAGATGCTTTACAATACTGCAATAAAAGTCTGTTGGTAGCATTCGTTAAATTCAACATCATGTCATTCGGTCAATAAAGACAAAAACATACATATGAACATTGAAGTATACGAGCGAAGTGCCAGAACTAAATGCCATTTTTTTTTCATCTTTAATTGTCTATAACTTTTGCAATTTTTATGTGCTAATACACGCTTTTAGCACATTTTTCTAGACGTCATTCCGGATCCAATGAGCTATCGCACATAATTTTAAGAGCAGTATCTCTATTTTGTTCCATTTTCAACTTGTCGTCTAGACTATTTATCGCTTATTATATTTAACACTGTCAAAATTTACACTGTCTCTCTTGATTGAGTGTTTAATATAAAACAATGTTTTGTTGTTAGAGCAGTGTTGGACAAGTGGTTTCAGCGTACGTCTCTCATCCCTGAGGTCGTAGGTTCGTGAAGGAAAACATCGTTAGGAAACTGGCTTGCCTTAGACCCAAAAAAAAGTCGACGGCGAGTGTCAGGCACAGGAGACTGATCACCTACTTGCCGATTAGATTAACAAATGATCAGATACAGAAATCTGAGGCCCAGACCTAAAGCGCCAGTTGTATAGCCACGGATTTTTTGTTGTTGTTAGAAATAGATAGTAAGTGACAATGATGAAAATGTTTATTTTCTTTATTGGAAACTATTGGCGTTGAATCCTATTTACAAAACCAATGTATAAAAGAGGTCATGTGTATCATAAGTTAAGTCAAGCAGAGGTCACTCCTACAATGGAGCTACGAAGGGCATCTTTCATCTTTACGCTTGCTTGCCCTACACGCTGTATGGGATGGTTTTTGTATGGTATGATGATGGGTTTAATTGCACTTAGGGCCAGTTAATAATAGTTTAATTGTGAAATTGTATTCGATGTTTCTTACGATAAAACTTGTTTCTGTGAAATCTTTAATGTTTTGTAAATCTAACTAGCATTTTGTAGCTGAAATATAGCAGGGCGTGTCCAATTTAAATGTCACATAAGGACAAACAAACAAATTGATAGCACGCAATTAATTTATCATATATTCTGGTTTTTTTTTCTATAAGCAGACAATACATATAAAAATAAATAAATTAATGGCGCTTCAAGCTTTTTAAAGTCTGCCCTGCGATTCTGTAACTCCCTTTTCGTTTATCAGAATGCCAAATCATAAAATGACTGCTTCTCGACTGATTTCAGAGCGACCGCCGATGCGAAAACCGCTGTGTGAGCTCGAAAAGTGAGTTACAGAATCGCAGGGCAGGGCCCTCAGGTTTCCGGTATCTGTTTCATGATCATTTGTCAATCTAATAGGCAAGTAGGTGATCAGCCTTCTGTGTGACACACGCCGTCGGGTTTTGGGCCTAAGGCAAGCCGGTTTCCTCACGATGTTTTCCTTCACCGTTCGAGCGAATGTTAAATGCGCACATAGAAAGAAAGTGCATTTGTGCACAGCCGGCGTTCGAACGTACGACCTCAGGGATGAGAGTCACACGCTGAAGCCACTAGGCCAACACTGCTCTAAATAATAAGACATTATATATAAGTTTGAATAAAAGTAGTTATTGATTAGTTTTTTCTTCTACTTTATTTAAACTAACTTCTGCAAAATACGAATTTATCACTCGTAAACCAATCTTAGATATTTTTCATACTATTAGGTAATCAAGTTGGAGCTACTAGACATCTCTAAGTAGGAAATCAAAATTAATTAGCCAAGATAAAGCTAACAATAACAAATAAATTGCACAGTGCGCTCTTGGGGAATTTTAAATTATGTGAATAGCATAAAAACATCATCTAAGTATTCCGTATTTTATCACATCTCGTTAATAAACTTGTGTAATTATATAGACATATTATCTCATAATACAATTGAATTTAGTAAATATATACAACTCTGAGGTCGTGGGACACGGTACAATCGGAGATCATTATCACTCATTTTGTTCACGCTTTGTGTTTTGTGGTTTATAAGCAGGAAGCATCTTTATTTGTGGAGAATCGAAAATAACTCCTGGTTCCTATATTAATAATTGTAACTAGTCGTGAATATTTCCTTAATTAGAATGGCCCAGTGGGAAGTAAAAAGAGAGGACGTCCACAAGAAACCTGGGAAGATGAAATAAAAGATATAGCGGGAAAGATTGGAAAATAGTAGTAAAGAATTAGACAAATGAAAGGATTTGGAGTAGGACTTCATTCCGTCGGAGGTCATGGACTAACTAATATTAAATATAATAACATTAACTTCATTTTTACACTTATAAATGTACTCGAATACAGGCAATTTTTTTTATAATTGTCGAATTTCTCTAGGAACTCAAAAATGGCATTTATTTTATATTATTTAGTAACCAGAAAAAAAAATATTTCCGGAAATTGGACACAAGTATCGGGTAACATCTTGAAAAATGTGCTGACCGCTCTTACATGAGCTTATGGCATGGCATAAATATGCTCAGGGTTTCCTTTCTTCTCAATATTGTGATATATTAATAATCCAGGTAAAATGTAAGGGCAACCTCTGCACTAGCTATGAATTGTATCTTTAGTCGGTATTAACTCAAATGAATAAGAAAGAACCTTCAAAAGGCATCCCTGAATACGTTTGTATTGTTCAGCGATGATTTCGTAATTTTTCGCAGGTAATTGAAATAATTTCTTTCGATTATGTGGAACGTGTTCAATGTTCATTGTCCTTCACGATTGGTCTAAATTTAGATTCACATGTCTTGCTTGATTGAAAATGTTAAAGAGAAATTAGAACTCGTTGAACATCAGCGGTTGGCGTCAGTATTAAAATATCATTGCGATTTTAAATTGTTTTAGTAACGTTTATGTATATTTTTTTTATGTATCAGGAAGCAAACGGGCAGGAGCCTCCAAAAACCCTAACGTTAAGTGATACCGACGCCCATGGACACTCATATGTCAGAAGGTTCGCAAGTGCGTTGCCGGCCTATTAAGAATTGGTACGCTCTTTTCTTGCAAAACTCTACGTCGAATTGGTTCGGAAATACTTCAGTGGGAGCTGGTTCCACATAGTGGTGGTGCGCTGCAAAAACTGCTTTAAGAAGTTCAGTTGTGGAATGACGGAGAGGTGATACGGATGGTATTTTGTATTCTGCCTTGACGTCCGTTGTTGAAACTCAGCTGCAGGTATTAGTCCGAACAACCCCTCTGAACACTCTTCATTTTAAATGCGGTAAATGCATAGAGACACCATATCTCTACGCAACGCCAAAGGATCAAGCCGAACAGCTGGTACTGGGGAGCTCCCGCCCAGAGGTGAGAACAGTACTCCATATGGGGCCGAAATAAACAATAAATAAGTCAGTTTTATATACAATGGCTTTTGTCTTTATATCAACTGACGATGGCTGGAAACACCCTCAATGCTAAAATAGAATGTGGCACATAAACTAGCAGATCTTAAGATTTTAATATTTTATTTTAGGTTACCAAGTTAAAATTATATTGTAATTACAATACCTTTACATAGTGATTATATATGCTAAATATTTTTTTCGTGGGAAAGTTCGTTACGCTCCCGCAGTGCGACTTCCTTATGGTGGAGGGTTATGTGGGACTCGCTACTGTGAATACCCACTTAAACCCCACGGCGCCACCAGAAATCGCCCGACACGGTAACAGCGTAGCCTTGTCCGCATCTTGCCACACGATCAGCCGTTGAAATCACGGCCCTCTATGGCCATGAATGATGTGGAATGGACCTTGGCACAGCAAGGGCCATACTCACATTGACGTACGTGTTGGGGCCTCCTACGGGCCTTTGTTGTCGGAAAGCCCTAGTGATGTTGAATATATTCTTAATGGCTGTAGTTAGCTACATACTTCTTCTTTCCTAGTAATAGTTAAATTAAGAAATTTTTAATTACACTTATATGAAAATAAAACCACTAAGTTTGCTTAAGTATATTTACAATTTTATTAAAAAATTAATACTATCAGTTCATTATAAATTTACACATTAAACAGTTAGAACAGAAAACAATTAATTACATTATGATCTAGATAAAGTTGGAAATGCCGTAAGCCCGTCACAAGTATGTAACGTGCCTTGCGATTGAACAACCATAGTTTAAAGACGTACCATAGATAACAGATGTACCATAGATATATCGTAGATAATAGATGTGCCAAAGAAAATGGTTATTATTAAAATGACAATGGATTTAGTACTCGTCTAGAACAAAACTCAATTAAAATCCCTTAATATTTATCCTTTAAACTTATGCTAGGTTATTGAGCATCACGATTTAGTATTATTATCACTTTTCATTAACGTACTTAAAATATATTATTTTTTATTTCTTATCTTTATCTTTTTGATTTTTTTAACATGGTAACTATAAGATAAGTTTGCTTTTTTAGTTTTTCAAATTCCAGAAGTACCGCAGTATTCGCCTATTCTGTCTGAAATACACTCGAAAATGTCGAAGGAGATGTCACAATTGAGCCCGTTATCTGAAAGAAAATAAATAGGAATATTTAAAAACAATTTTAAAAATCTTGGATGAACATAGATGAGGGAAATATCAATAGCTGAGCAACATTTTAAAATAATATTTTGACCAAATTCAAAATTTAAACCGAGAAATCATATTTGCCAATGTATAATGAACATTATAATATAAACATGTAAATTTAATGAACATTTCTTTGTTTGTTTTACTCTGCAGTTAGGCTATGGAATTCTCTTCCCGTCCCTATTCGCTTAACTCCTTCTCTATCTTCCTTTGAATTTCTTCTGTACAAACATTTAATTGTGTTCAATTTTTATATTGTAATGTAACGAAGTGTTTATGATTAAATAATAAATAAATAATCGCTAGTGTGCTGCAAATATGCAGCGTGCTACGCAATCATTTTGTATAATTGCATGGAGTAATAAGGTTGGAAAATAGAGACAATATGTAAATACATAATTCGACCAAAGCCAATTACAATACATACCCATAGGCACTGTCCTAGAGAACTTATCATGGTTACGCATCAAACACTCCCTTGAAGCCTCCAGCACAGTCATGAAGTAGCCTCGCTCATTAACGCCGTCTGAATATAAGCCTACTAGACCCTCTAGTGTTGGAAACCCGAAGCCGTCCACCTGAAAAGTTAAAAGGGAAATGGTAGGTTGTTGGTTCGTTCAAATATATTTACTATAATAATATTATAAAAGGGAAAAGTTGTATTATTATTATGTTTGTCACGAAGTAATTAAACTACGGCCCTGCGATTCTGTAACTCACTTTTCGAACTCACACAGCGGTTTTCGGATCGGCGGTTGCTCTCAAATCAGTCGTGAAGCAGTCATTTTATGATTTGGCAATCTGAAAAGGTGGGAGCTTGTAGTTTATTGTTTATCAGAATGCCAAATCATAAAATGACTGCTTCACGACTGATTTAAGAGCGACTTCCGATGCGAAAACCGCTGTGTGAGTTCGAAAAGTGAGTTACAGAATCGCAGGGATGGACTGATTTAAAAAATATGTTACCAATAGAATGGTACTTTATTCCTGGATAAGTAAGTAGATATTTATTTGTAAACAATAAATATCCAGTCCAGCGAAGCCGGGGTAATTTAAACCTAAATTGCTATTAATGTTATGTCTTTGTAACTATAAACTAACTTTATTAATAAATAAACGTGTAAAAATATTATTGGTGATGAATAAGGTGATTATAACGTTTCTATCAAACATTATCTTCCGTAATACGAGTATACAAATGATAGGGGCTTAGTAATTATTCCATATTTATTCAGAATCATTAAAAAAAAGGAGGTAACTATACTCATCAAAACGAGTAAAATACATTTTTTTTTAATTTTACGTTATGAAATACACAATTTGTATTTAAAAATTCAAAATACCGCGCCTTCATAAATTCTGAGAATTCAAATTAAGGTGAAATCTGCTTGTGATAATTACTTTACTTGTAGTAATACAAACAAACCAAATATTACTCGTACTGTATATACTGTGTGTGCTGATGGCGACCAGCTCATTTAAAAATCGGCATTTACAGACAACATTCAATTAATAGCAATAATTGAAAGTCGGAGTTATTTACTTTTATGACTGCGTCGTAAATATTAAATTACCTTAATCGCTTCGAGGGATTTCAGCAATGAAATAGGTCAGTTGATGTACGAAGAACGTGTTAAAGTCTTTTACGTGGAAAGTTTTAATTCCAACAAGAGAATATTCTAACATCCAAGCCTCAATTTCGGTAATTATAAATATGAGTCTGTTATCGAAACTTAATTCTGACTCTTTTTAGGGTTATTTTATTAATTATAACTTATTGGATATGAAAATGAATAAATTAATATACATTTATTTACAAATCTCTACAATAACTAATTCTACTATGAAATAGGTGTGGTTCTACACACACTCTTACACACTGCTGGTACCATAAAGTAGTTCTGTGATGCCAAATCCTGCAAATTGTTCTCCCTATGAGCAACTTCGAATACCCTAAATATCGAAAACCCCTATAGTTTTATACAATCGGTTTTAAGTAAATTCAAATATGCATTAAGTATTATTAAATAGCTGTTTTTTCAATCTTAGAGTATTAAAGCTTTTTGTTTAATTTCAATTATAGCTACGCTTAGAGTTTTCATTTGGTTTAGTTTGTTAATTGGGTTCTAGGCTTAATACAAATCGTATAGTTTTGTTTTTTTTAGAAATATTTGTTTCTGAATAAAGTAAGTAAAAATGTCTTAATGGGGGTAAATCCCCAAAAAAACCCTTGTAGATCTTGATAGGCAAGATGCCCCAAGTTGGCATCACTGATTTGAAATCAGATTGATACCCATGTAGCTACTTTTAGTGGTCTCGCTCACGAACAAACTTCGCCTTACAAGATACAGATTGCCTTTAAATTTGTGTAAGGCGCTTTCGCTTCTTTTATTTTTTATTGCAGAAGAAGGTACAAAATGCTATGTACTGAATAACTAGATATTAAAGTTGCATTATTAATATCTATTTATAGTTACAAATTGGAGCAATCCGACGGACGACTATAAAGTAATAAAGTCAGATTTTTTGTAATTTTTAATTTTAACATGCCTCGGTTTATGGCATTCATAAAAGTTAATCGTAATATGTCAAGATTGAAGAATTGCTAGTTGATCCCGACTTTATTCATAAAATTATATTACCACACGTACAAAAGAGGTTTTAACGAGATGGCTTTGTCCTTTTTTACAAGTGCCACAATGTTCGTTCCCATACTCCTCCGAAACGGCTCGACCGAAACTTATGAAATTTTTTATGCCTATTCAGTAAGTCTGAGAATCGGCTACTATGTATCTTTCAAACCCCTAAGTGATGAGGGGTGTCCAGTGTCCACACCAATTTTTTTTATATTTTTTGGATAATTCTTTTTTTATTCTTTATTTTATAATATGCCATAAAAAATACATACAACCCTTAATTTTCACCCCTTTACCTCTATTTTTTATTATAGAAGATAGTTATTTTTGAACTAAAAAATGTTTCCTAGAAATAATATACATGGCAAGACAACGTTTGTCGGGTCAGCTAGTATTTATATATACAAATGACAGTCTTTGTTTTCTGTTTTCTAAAAAGCAGCCAATTAACTTACAATACAAAGAGAAACCGAGCTAATTCACATTATAGATGAAACGGTTAGATTAACCATACTATCACTGATGGCGTTAAAAATAAAATAAATTCAATACATACAGCTTTCACTTTCCGGTACACACACTGGAGCAGACACTGAAATTAGAAAAATACCTTTTTACATATAAATTAATATAAATTAATTCTGCTAAAGTTATGTACGATTTTTTTAGACTACGTTGTCTAGACCTTTAGATGCAATACTTTTAAGGGCCTATACTCATTGTTATCATTATTGTTTTTGTAAGATCAGGATGGTTATATCATCTCACCGTAGGAGGGAAAGAATAGAATACTCGTGTAAAAGCATGCACGTATGACGTAAAGCA
Source organism: Pieris melete (assembly GCA_963693345.1). NCBI lineage: Eukaryota > Metazoa > Arthropoda > Insecta > Lepidoptera > Pieridae > Pieris > Pieris melete. Next base: position 935,593 of record CAVNZK010000043.1, on the reverse strand, counting down.
TACATGCAAATCAAATCATTAATGCAATTCTGGAGTAATGTTCGGATGTACGGATTATTAGAAAAGGTTATTGGCATAATCTTATTTTAATTTCGCGCGTTATTTAGTGTTAATTACAGTCATAAAGTCAAATCTAATATTTAAAATTCTCGTGTCACAATGTTCGTTCCCATATTCCTCCGAACCGATTCTTATGAAATTTTATGCATATTCAGTAAGTCTGAGAATCGGCTACTATCTATCTTTCAAACATCTAAGTGATCAGGGGTGTCCACCCCAATTTTTTAGCTATCCGGGTCAGCTAGTATTCTATAAGAATTAGACCTCCTTGTCTCATACAAAAAAGACGTCAAAACGCTTGTCTTTATAGTTTAAAAGAGAAAGAACCCTTAAAGGGTTTCGCATGTGCGAAAAATGTTAATGCAATATTTTTTTCAAATAATACATTTTTAATAATAGTAACAAAATGTACAGAAGATACACACCCCGGCTATTCTCTTCTCATCGTGTGTGAACGGTACTTCTCTCTTGTTTCTTCTTCTCTCCGCTGGCATGGTGTGCTCCTCTTTGATGACATCAAGCGCTTCTGTAATCATCGTTTTATACTGTTAAGTTATATTTTATTTTATTAAGACATACACAATATTTTTTATCGTGGGTTTGCGAACACTAAATGTATGACATAATTAAATGATTATATATTGAATGATTTGTAGAGAAATGTAAAAATATGAAGAAGGCTTTACCCTAAAAGGGCCAACCAAACTCAACTACCTACTAACAAAACTAACCTTAATTTTTAGAACTAATTAAGAAACGTAAACTATTCGCTTATTGTATGGATTAATTAATAAAGGTTTAATAATAATAAATTAAATGATTTGTAATAGTTTATAAAACTATGATTACATACAAAGTAATAATGTTAGATATATATAACTTTCAAAAGCAGAATATATATTAACATTTATTACAACAGTAAAAACCGATTTTCGTAATAATCAAACTACCATAACTTTTGAACGACAACAGTTTAATATATCTCGTTATATCTTAGACTGTCGCAGTAAGTAGTTTCAAAGTGTAAATTATTACTATTAAAATGTTACATAAGGTCTTATTTAGTTTCTTAAGATAGTGACTAAATCGACGATTAAATTCCAAATAAAAATAAGTAGTTTCGAACGATTCCACAACGTACGATTGAGAAAGAATTTCTTTACACTATTGCCTATTGACCCATATTCCTATTGCACACAACACGCCTTATACGACGCTGAAATTAAGTACTCGTTACAAGTGTATTTGCGAAAGATTATGATTCTAACATGTTAAATTAACGGTCGATTTTCATACTAAAGCAAAACATGTAATATGAAATTACATGTTTTATTACATTAATATGAAATATTATCCATTTGTTTATTTGTAATTATTTTCTTTACTGAAATTTATCCCCCATCCCTACTCTTGTCGGGAGCGTTCAAGTATTACGTAACGTATTTTCCTTTTGTAAAACGTTACGGTGCGGGGCGGGGATTAAATTACGCGTTATTGTTAATATTTTTTTCGACTTACACCACATCATGGTAACTAAAGAGTCACTAGGTGGTCACGAAACGTTTTACTATACTTGGGTACAGTACTGTACTTGGGTACTGAAAAACGTTATGGCGAGTTACATGGGGGGGGGGGTCAATAATGTCCAAAAATTGCGTTACGTAATACATGAACGCTCCCTTGTCAGTAAAAGTAAGCAAACCTCTAAAAAACTAATAGTAACGTAAACGTATTAATTTTTTGTAGGAATCCTCGAAAATGCATTTCGTTTTCAAGCATAGACAATTTGTGGGTAATATGTGTAAAAAAGTATAATTTCTGTTGACGAAATCACCAAAGACCCCCCTCACCCCTATAGCGCTCACGTAATACTTAAACGGCCCCATGTCTTAGTTTGTGTCTGTTTTATAATTACATTTTGAATCAAATACTGATTACTTTCTCTCCCTATCAATCCTAAACAATTACTATTTTACCGACAATTTCATTGGGGTTAAACGCTATATAATAGCCGGTAAAGAAGTCCAGCAAAAAAAGTAAAGCTCACCTCCGTAGTGAGCCGAATTAAAATATAATTATCCTGTTTCATAACTGTAATTCGCGATCTTTAAACCCGTTATGAAGGTGATAATTTGGGACATTAAAATAATGAGAGGGTATTATATAAGATAATTGCTGTGCTATGACACTGAATTCGTTTTACAGAATTTTTGATGCTCGTAAAGTGCCGTAATCATTACTTCTGCTTCACTGATTGTTTCTTCATAGGCATTTGTAAGAGGTTGTTAAGCCGTGCCTTATAAAACAATTACTACAGGTAAAAAATATCATTGCTGTGGCCTATAAAACTATAAAGGGTATATTGGGTCAGGTTGTTATGCCTGACACATGTTAACCCCTTTGGGTTGTTTAGTCTGACTTCTTTTTCTTTTTCTTTATATTTTTATTTTATAGACAAACGGGAGTCATTGATCGCGCTAAATCTCGGTTCTGAATCTCTTCCTCGTGTTTACGAAAAGTTCGTTAGCGCACAGAGAACAAGAGTATAAGAGTCTTTCCTCCAACTTCAAATATTATTCCCTTTGGAGTAGAGACTTTTGGGCCGTGGGGTTCGAGTGCACAGGCGCTAATTAAAGATTTAAGTTGGCGTCTGGTAGATAGTACTGGTGACACCAGAGCTGGTGCTTTCCTCGCTCAACGAATAAGTATCGCAATGCAGCGAGGAAATGCTGCCAGCGTTAAAGGTACCTACACTGCCACAGGGACCAAACTTTTTAATTACGATTAAGAAAATTGTAAATACTTTATATTTGTTTGTTATGATTACTAATTACCTACACCAATTATAGAGACAAAATAAAATCATACGTACATAATATGTTGTATTGCCCAAAAAGGATACATTTCTTATAATTACGTTTGCTCAATGTACAGCGCCTATATACATATAGTTTTCACAAGTTCTTACGTTATGTATAACATCCTTTATTACGTACATATAGCAATGATGAAAATATTAAAATATCCAATTCACTTATCTACCGACTTATATAAATTCTTATTCTTTATTACGTCGCGTAAAAGCTAAATCAAGTTTTGCAAGTGAGTGTCATTTAATGCACATTTTAAAAGCCTGAGTTGAATATTATTTTTATACGTAGGAATAAAATGTATGATGTCAAGTGTGGGCAAGTAGCTGGTTAAACATCAGTACCTTACTATGCAAAACTTAGGGTCAGAAAAAAAATTGTTTCGTTGGGAAAACCCGTTTCAATTTATTATACAAACTACCACTAAGAAATCTAATCTCTATATCACGTAACAAATATCTACGTGTAAAATAATTAGCATGAAAAGCAGTTTTAACATTAATCGCAATAATGTATTTTTTAACCTCATTTAGGATTTGTACCCCTGATCGAACCACAACAATGAGTAAACATATTGATGATATTATCAAGATGACCTTATTGTATTCAAGGCGGATATAATTATTAAGTCGGTGTTGGTCTTAGTGGGGCATAATCTATGTCAGGGAATATGCTCCTATAAAATGCTAAGCATACCGAAGCGCACGCCTAGGCAATGGAGCTAGGCTATCAGGCGCGCACCGAAAGTTCTTCATACACGTCCACGCCATCTCTGTACTATCGCAGTGGTACATAGATGGGCCCACACTAGTTCTACCTTGTGGGCCGTCTCCTCCGGGCAATGCTGTGATCTGCTACGAGCTCCATTCGCAAATACCTCGAGATCACAGTAGCAAAGTATGAAGAACGAAGGCGAGTCTTCGGCGCCTTAACCGAACCATCTGACTAAGGGAAGACAACCCTGACAGAAAATCACAAAAAAAAAAAAATGGAAGCAAAACCTAAAAATAGTATACCCCAGGAGGGTACCGGTGTAGCCGGAGAATCCCTCTCTGAGCTTTGCTCAGGCTGTCCCACGTATTCTGGGGGGGACAAAGTTTTGCTAAACAAAGATACACTCGCAGAAGAAACCTGTAAGAGGGTGGGAATCCAGGCCCCCTTAGCAGTAAATGTTACTGGTCCTATTGTGAAGGATAAAAAGCTAGTTCAGCAAGCCTTTCATCATGGCTTATTTCTGGCCCGACCAAGAAGCTCATCTCTAAGTTCAGTAGCAGATGTTAACATCCAAAGCCCGACAGCTCTATTGAATAGAGTGCAGACAAATTCTAAAGACATTTACATAGACAAACAGAATCCTCCTAACTGGCAGAGAGCACCGACTCTAAGGAACGCCAAAAGGAAAAAAGTTTCCTCACCATCTCCAGATAGGATACCAGTTTCCAATCAATTCAGCGTCCTTCCAGTAGATAAGGAAGCAAATAATGATGTAGAACAAACTAAAAAGATATCTAAACCTCCACCTATAATCCTATATGGTATTGAAGACCTAGCCAAACTTACCGAACTCCTGGAATGTGCCGTAAACAAAACCGACTTCGTCTACAAAATAATGAACCAAAACCAGCTGCGCATTAATTGCGCCAACGTGGAGGTTTACAAAAACATAATAGACCTTATTCGGAAAAATAGACTGATCGGACATACATTTAACAGAAAAGACAAAAAACCGTATAGAGTGGTTATCAAAAACCTACATTATTCAACTCCTATCCTTAAAATAAAAGAAGCACTGGAAGACACGGGAAACATAGTGATAGGAGAAATAATAAATGCAAAGTATGGACCTGAAAAGAAACCTACATCTACATTTTTTGCAACCCTAGAACAAAGTCCGAGCAACAAAGAGATAAAAGGTATAAAGTACATAAACCACCAATCGGTCGTTATAGAGGAACCACGAAAAAGGAACTCCATAGTTCAATGCCAAAGATGTCAGCAATATGGTCACTCTAAAAATTACTGTATGAGGCCCTATCGCTGCGTAAAATGCGCGCAAGCACATAGAACAGCAGACTGTCCAAAGCTTGATCGAAGTACTCCAGCAAAATGCGCCTTGTGCCTCGGTGCCCATCCAGCCAACTTTAAAGGCTGTGAAGTATATGTAGAAATTTTATCGAGGAAATCTAAAAGGCAGTATACCCGCGCATCTAGGATGAATCAGCTATTATCCAATCCAAATCATAATAATAATCCGGAAAGACAACGCAGCTCTAATCAGATGGCACCTGAGATGAATACACTACCACAGTTAGAAAATAATAAACCTATTGGTGACAAAAACTTCCAGTCACAATCACAACCACAACACTTATCTAGGAACAAGGAAAGACCTAACAATGGAAATATCAATGGACCTATCAATCGATCAAGCTACGCCGATGTGATAGGATCAAACCAGATTACTTATAATATACCAAAACCTACAATGGAAGAAATTTTAGTCAAACAGGCTGAAAAGTTTGATCTAATCGTACAACAAATGAGCACTTTAATCAATTTAATTACAACACTAGTCACGAAAATGTCCAAATGACTTCCCTTAAGATAGCTACCTGGAACCCAGATGGGCTATTGCCTAATCTAGAAGAAGTAGAAGTACTACTACACACACACAACATAGACATATTATTAGTGTCTGAATCTCACCTTACAGAAAATAACAGAGTCACATTACGTAATTTTAATATTTATGCTACAAACCATCCCGACGGAACTGCACATGCGGGAGCAGCTATAATTATAAGATCAAATATCAAACATTATGAACAACCACAGTTTCAGAAACCCTACATACAAGCTACAACGGTTGCAGTTATAGATAGAAACGGTACGTTTAATGTATCCGCCATCTATTGCCCCCCCAAGCACACTATAAAAGAAGAACATTTTGAAGAGCTTTTTATATCACTGGGGCAGCGATTCATAGCAGGAGGTGATTGGAATGCCAAGCATGTTCATTGGGCCTCTAGGCTAACGACAACAAGAGGAAGAGAGCTTAAGAAAAGTATAGATAACCACAATCTCACAGTGATTTCAACGACGGACCCGACCAACTGGCCGACTGACTCAAACAGACTTCCGGACGTCATAGACTTCTTCGTCATGAAAGGCCTGTCTAGACTTTCTTACCAAATACAAACTTGTTTAGACTCGAGTACAAACCATGTTCCAGTTATATTGACTATTGGAATTACTGCTTTGAGCAAAGAACACAACCTTAAATTGTACAATAAACGAACTAATTGGAACTTATATCGAGAACTGGTCCATGACAGACTAGACCTAAAAGTTGCCTTAAAAGTGAAGCAGACATTGATCACGCAACTCGGTTACTAACCGAAGTGATCCAAGAAAGCTGCTGGATGTCCACGCCCGAACTCACTGCTCGTCCGCCACAGAGTAAGACCTACTCGGACACGATACGACAAAAAATATTAGAAAAACGAAGGCTACGTCGAATATGGCACACTAGTAGACTGACATATGACAAAACGGCGCTTAATAAAGCGATACGTGATTTAAAATCCCTAATATCCGAAGCTAACGAAGCAGCCTTGAGTAAACACCTGGAAGGATTGACATCAACAAAAGCAACCGATTACTCGCTTTGGAGAGCCTGCAAAAACCTAGCTCGACCACTACACCAAAAGCCACCACTACGAACGCAGAACGGGCAGTGGATAAGAACGGAACGAGAAAAAGCTGAAGTTTTTGCTAATCATCTTAGTCATGTATTCAAACCGAATGACCCCAGTCCTAATGTAGATGAATCGGATATCGAACTAATCATTGACCAAGACCTGCAACTTGATCTACCATTAAAACTAGTGACACCACGGGAAATTAATCGCAACATCAAATCAATGGACAATAATAAAGCACCGGGCTATGACTTAATAGACAAAAAGGTCCTCGAAGAATCACCACGCAAAGTGATAGTGTACCTTACAATGCTATTTAATGCAATCCTAAGAGCTGGGTATTACCCAGACTTATGGAAGGTATCACAAGTGACTATGATCCACAAACCTGGAAAACCTATTCACGAAATCACATCATATAGACCCATTAGTCTGCTACCTATTATGTCCAAATTATTTGAGAAAACTCTACTACACAGAATGCTGGACATAATAAAAGAAAAGCATATCATACCAGATCATCAGTTTGGCTTTAGGCAAAAACATGCCACAATAGAACAAGTCCACAGAGTATGTAGAAAAATAAGAAACTCCCTCGAGAGGAGAGAATACTGCTCATCTGTATTTCTTGACGTACAACAAGCCTTTGACAAAGTGTGGCATAAGGGTCTTTTGTTTAAAATTAAATCCTTATTGCCACACACATTCTATAGGATCCTACAATCATACTTGTCTAACAGAATATTTCAAGTTAAAGAAGGTGCCAGCACATCCGGTTTTTACGAAATTTGCGCAGGTGTGCCACAGGGCTCAGTCCTCGGACCCGTCCTGTACACACTATATACACACGACCTACCACAGAGCCCAGAGATTACTATCGCCACCTTCGCTGATGACACGGCTCTACTTACCTCCAACAGAAGTCCCATTCTGGCCTCTAAAATCTTACAAAATGGCTTAAATAAAGTAGAAGACTGGCTGGCCAAATGGAGAATTGCAGTTAGTGTGTCCAAATCGGTGCACGTCACCTTCACGCTCCGAAAGGAAGACTGCCCCCCCGTCACTCTAAATGGCACCCAATTACCACATCAAAATACAGTCAAATATTTAGGAATGCATTTAGACCGCAGACTCACCTGGAAAAAACATATTCAAACAAAGCGAGACGAAATTAATCACAAATACAAGGGTCTCTACTGGCTAATGGGACGAAATTCAAAACTATCCACTGACAATAAGTTGCTTTTGTACAAAACCATTCTCAAACCCATATGGACATACGGAATACAGCTTTGGGGATCTGCTAGTGCCTCAAATATAATAATAATACAAAGAGCTCAAAATTACATACTCAAGCAAATATCAAACACCCCATGGTTTCTCAAAACTACAGAAGTCCATGAATTTCTTAATATGCCCATGGTAAAAGAGGAAATAATCACACATGGGTATAACTACAAACTAAGACTTCAAAAGCACCCCAATCAGCTAGCAGGACAGCTAACTATGCCAGAAACTACTCGACGACTAAAAAAGCGGCGAGACATTTTTGACCAGGACAATCCAACAGACTGAGTTTAAATAAGAATAGGCAGGCTCCGCTGGGAGTAGCGCCTAACACGTCAACAAGCTCTCAACGTATCTACTTATAGTCGCAAAGACTGATTGTATGATTAATAAAAAAAAAAAAAAAAAGCTCTATTTAGTGTTTTCGGTTATTGAATAACCTTTAACGTGTTGGGTAAGTATGGTCACGATATATGCAATCACCATTCGTGATTATTTTTTAAACGATGACTTGAATATTTTTTTAATTCACCTCGAATATATTCCTGACGTTAATTTAAATAAATGTAAAAGCATGTTCGATTATGACGGCGCTTTGGACGGATATCATCGGTAAGAATCACCGAGACAACTAAGGATTACTTCCATATGTCAAAAACGTGTTGAATTTGACATAAGGGGCCATCCATAAAGTACGTCACACGTTAATGGGTAGGGAGGGTATCACCGAAGTGTGACATCGTGTGACAAGGGGCATGGGGGGGTCAATACTTCTGTGACGTCACATGTTAAAAATTTACGAACTTGATCTATATTTAATTAATTAAATGAAAATAGCTGTTTTCTCTCGATTATTTTTAAATACATACATAAATTTAAAAAATGTGTGACGTCACATCAGGGGGGGGTTTATAAAAATGTGACAACCTGTGACAAGGACGGGGGGAGGAGTTCAAAAGTCCTAAAATTCGTGTGACGTACTTTATGGATGGCCCCTGAGGGTACTTAAGCGCTAAAGCCTCGAATGAATGGAAGAGATGTTTAATTAATGGTAACCTGTTAAAAATGTTCGTCTGTTTGGTCAAAATGGCTCCCTTAACATAAATAGAAATAGTACTTATGTAAATGTCACCGAGCAAAACAAGACAATTAAGGATATTGTTCTTCATCTACTTTAAATTCTAGATGTCTTGTAATTTATAAATATTCCATCAGTGCACCAGTATCGCTTAGAATCCTTGAAGTTTCGTATTTTAATGCTAAGGTAGATTGTCGCATACAGCTGTTTGACACTTTTGGTCGCCCTGAGCAGAGAATATGATTATGATATTATTTTTTTGGTTTTAAGCTGCGAATCGTGGGCAAATTTTTTTCAAACCCGTCATTTGTCAATTAAGCACTTAAATTTATTTCTAAAATACGTGTATTGAGAACTGTTTAAGTTAATATGATTGTTTTAATTGCAAAAAAAGCAAGTTAAAGAAATCAAGATTGCTTGAACTTTAATTCAGTTTATATTTTTTATAATATGCTTTTATATATTTAAGACTATGTATAATATGTCACGATCAATTCCAAAGGTTGATTATCGCTCTGGTGAATTGTTCATGAGTCAGTTCATGAGTATCGCCATACAGTTAAGTCAAGTAAGTCAAAGGATTATTTCTTTAAAAACATATCGACGTAGGAAAGCATATTTGCTGTAAGTAGACAAAATACCTAAAGTGACTTTTTCCTGCCATTAGAATCAGAAAAAAAAGCCGCATCGAATGACCCGGGTCCTGTGTCTTTACGATGAAAAAAAAATTACATACGCCGTTGAAAACGCCCGTACTTATATTTTTTTTACCAAGATTAAATGCTGTATGTAGACCAAAATCTAGTCATTTCAGACATTTTGTACTTACAGCAAAAGAAAAACTGCATTTTTTCTTTACAAATACTTACTTCTTCCCATTTAAAAACTTAACGCTACTTACAGCATTTCAGCGGCGTGTCATTTTTACATTCGTTTACTTACAGCAAGTTTAGGGAACCTACAGTTTTAGTTTTCTTTTATCATTTACGACATTTTATTTCAACCAAACATAACATTACCAAATGACCCACTGCATTTCTAGATCTAATCATAACTATAAACACTAAACAGCTAATCTTACATCTTGAATTGCAATTGAAAGTACCCAAATACATAAATTTATTGCATACAGCATATTTACCGCCTGTAAATTGATAATATTTCCGCGCGTACATTTTTCTTCCTTAGTTACAGCGTTTTAAAGGTTTGTGATTTAAAAAACTGTTTGCTGTAACTAGCCAAACACGTACTTATAGTAACTTTGGATAAAAAGTTTACATTGCAAATGGTGACTGGCAGTTAAATAAATATATGTTTCAAAAATGGTAGCAATATCATGGATAGGTCAGACACTATTATTTTTTTTCCGAAATCAATAAAGTTTTTTGGCTCTGGTGAACAATTGCAATATGTCTACTTACAGCAAATGTGCTTTCCTACGTCGATATCATCTGTCATGGTATTGAGTTAGCGTAATCATTTGTTGGACTTATTTACGTGATTTTTAATTTAAGCAATATACAAAGTTATTTCTTAAACTAAGTAGAGTTATACATATTAAAATATATATTATATACATATAGTCATATTGAAATATCATTTCTATTTAAATAAAAAGTTAAGGTCTATAAAGTATGTGGTTCACATCATTTAATTTGGACTTATTATATAATACATATCAACATATACAATGTTATACAGGTCGATCTTGAGAATGGGCAACCTTTCCAATAAAGCGCAAGGTTATTTTGCAGACCTGCTAGTAGGTATATATTTAGTGTCAAATTTATATTAGTAGTATTATTGTGTCTAGTAAAGCAATCTGAATATACGTATTCTAAACAAAATTGCCTTTTAAATATTTTATAAGCAAAAGTTAAGCTAAGACAATACAGCCCACACAAAAACTGAATCAGCTATATAATAAAACGTGGATGTATGATGACTATACTGTACTAGTATTTGTTAGCATAGTTACCATTGATTTGTATTAATGGACGTTTAAGGTCGAAAAGTTTTTGTCCAATTACGCTTACAAAAAATAGAGCCAATGTTGTTAAACAAAACGACGGCGTGTTCCGTTTGATTGTGATTGGTCAACAACATCTCTAGTCCAACATGCGTTGACGACATGACATGTCAAAATGTTACGTCAATTTGACCAAACACACTAACCTGAGCAGTGCATTTCAATGATCATATTTTAAAAGCTAAACATTTAATAAAAGCCGGACAACATCTATTTTTCATTCCCCTAAATATATTGGACCATACATTTAATTTTTAATTTTTATTGTTTACACAATTTTTTTATGATACAGCATACAAAACTACATATCACCCTTAATTTTCACCCCTCTATGATCACCCCTATTTTTATTATAGTAGATATTTTTATTGAACTAAAAAAATGTTTCGGCAACAACGTTTGCCGGGTTAGCTAGTATTCATATAAATTTAGCGCAAACAATATTTCATAGAATATTATCACACATCAATTAAATCGACTATTACCGAATATTACGTGCAACCATTATACTTTCACTGACAGTGTGACCTTCACTACACGCAACCTTGGATTAAGATAGTCAAGAGTCGCTTTAACGGCCCGTTTTCTCTTAAACAGACGGACAAAGATACTTTATTTTATTTTATTTTTAAATTTTTGAGATTGATTAAATAAACATACAGTTATTACACACTAAACAACATTTGTAAACCTGCCCTGCGATTCTGTAACTCACTTTTCGAACTCACACAGCGGTTTTCGCATCGGCGGTCGCTCTCAAATCAGTCGCGAATAAACAATAAACTACAAGCTCCCACCTTTTCAGAATGCCAAATCATAAAATGACTGCTTCACGACTGATTTGAGAGCGACCGCCGATGCGAAAACCGCTGTGTGAGTTCGAAAAGTGAGTTACAGAATAGCAGGGCTGAAGTCCAATTATATCTGTACACAGCATTTTAGCGGCATCTTCAGTGCTGATTTACTTAATATTAATTATTACATACAGTAGCGTTAATATATTAAATTTATTGACAAAAATATTAAGTTATTCAGGTTGCAAGTCTTCGAATAATATATTTAAATTCATAAATACTATTGTGAAAAATATCAACATGGGAACACCCAGAATTATATATTACTATCTAGTCTGTTAAGGAATTGAGGGAAGATTTAAAGAGTTCGCTGGATTTAGTTTTTAACTCCTGCCCAGCCTTGCGATTCTGTAACTCACTTTTCGAACTCTCACAGCGGTTTTCACAGCGGCGGTCGCGCTCAAATCAGTCGTAAAGCAGTCATGTTACGATTTGGCATTCTGATAAACAATAAACTGGCTCCCTCCTTATCAGACCGCCGTTCGAAAAGTGAGTTACAGAATCGCAAGACAGTTCAATAACTTCCTGTAGCGGTCCCAATGTTTTTCTATACAATGTTGATATTCTTCTTTGGGATCGCACGATAGAAAAACGTATTACTCCAGTTGAGATCGCTATAGATATGAATGGTTCTTTACCATTTTCTGTTCTGGCGTTGAATAGCCACTGAATTTCACAAATATTACTCAATGACTTTTCTTAATAAACAAAACTGGACTCAAACTAAGCGAAGCGAATTGTTATTAATAAGGATTCGGTTGTCTTAATCAGTCAATCTTGAGCTTTCAAAATACCTTAAAAAATTTAACTTAGATGTCGCAAACTGGGACGGACAAAACGACTCACAGTGAGGCCATCCGTTTCCTATTGTATTCCTATTAGTTTCGCTTATATTGTTTTATATATTGCTTTCTCTATGGTACGGAAAATATTGCGCAAATGTTCTATGTAAAACCTTGTTGCCGATTTACATAGGAATATAACCACGTCTTACATAGACGATATAAACATACTTCAAGTCAATACGTACGAACTGTGAATATTTTTTTCCAAATTATTTATAATTTAAATCGTAAAAAAATCATGCAAAACTACGCCTAAAATATTAACTTGATGGCTTTGTCTTTCATGTTTATCACTAACGGTTAAAATTTGATTGTGATTATTAATAATTAAAATTAAATTCAGCAAAGCCTGAAGATTTTCGGCAAATTAGATATTTTTGGTTTTTCAGGGTTTTATTTTCTTTAGAAAAAGATCTTACACGTTACCTCTTAATATAGACAGCTTTATTTCATCTTGACAGAGAGAGATCACCCGTTCGATCTTCTGCGGCGCTGTGGGAGGAACCCTGCATCTCGATTCCTGAAAAAAAAAAATCATTTTTGAAGAATAAGTTTAAACTTAGAAACCAACAAATCATTTTTTTATTGCATTAATATTAATTACTTTACTAATAGCCATGAGAAATCATGCGCTAAACAATGTACAATACACGCTAATCCTAAGTTGCCATAAACATTTGTGTTATTGACCCAGATATTCTGTTTTTTGTTGTTTGTAACCTAAAGGTTAATCTTCTAAAATGTACTCTTTACGTAAAAGTTTTATGAAAAATGCGGTTTTTGTGGTGTAATCACACTTTTCAATAATGCTTGATAAAATTTGTATTTTTTATACTTATTAGATACTCATTCTGACATATTGATAAAAGATTAGAATAACTTCAATTATCACAATTTTAAATTAACAGTTTAACAGCAGCATGTTAGTAGAAATTTTAAGATATATTACTAATATACAATGTTGTATATCTTATTAATAAACAACGATTAAAATACAATTTCTATGTTAAAAATACAGTTAAATGCGACAAATGAAGAACAAACTTATATTCGATCAAGTGAATGTGGACGGTGATATTCTGGTTTCTTTTTCGTTAAGGTCAATCTTCTAAAATATATTCTTCACGTAAAAGTTGTATGAAAATTGCGGTTTTTGTGGTACAATCACGCTTTTCAATTATGCTTAATAAATATTTGTATACTTATTGGTTACTCATTCAGACATACGTTGATAAAATAATAGATTAACCCTAAACACTTTCAATTAACACAATTTTAAATTTTGAAAAATTGTTTTATGTTTTTGAACAGTTAGCCGCAGCATGTTAGCAGAAATTTTAAGATATATATTTACTAAGAATACAATGTTGTCCAGATTCTTAAGTTATATACATTCACCTTAATAAACACCTATTAAAATACCTTTTCCGTGTTAAAAATGTGACAAATGAAGTACAAACTTGATATCGGTGCTGTGTTCTACAATTATACAATCAAGAGAAAGCACTTTTATTACGTATAATATTATACGTCTTGTATATAAATGCAAAAAAATGTGTTTATTTCCGAGTTGAAACAGAATATATTTTTATATTTGTTAGGTAACATTATATTATTGATTCTATTGTTTTGTTTAGTTTGATATGTTAGGCGTGAAGTTTTATTGTTACTTAATATGTATATATATAGTACAATATCAGATCAGTAGTTCTTACTTTAATTTTGACTGATTACAAAAATAAAATGAGGTGGACGCGTACTATGTTGTTTCGTCTATTTTTGGATATGTTGGAAAATGTCAGATGAGATTATTACTACACCAAAATCTGTCCAATTTATGACGCAAAAGTTATATAATAAATACTTTATTTGATAATAGTGTCGTTACGTTCTTACACATTTTTGTGTATATTCGGTGGGGGAGTTACCAGACTGAGTAAGCTGGAGCCCAGGGCGGCTGATTTTTTTTTTAGATTTTTCTTTGCTACCTCATAGAAATCAAAAAGATTGCTGCATGACATTTTTTTCCTTTACAGATAGATATAAGTCTGCGACAAGTTTTGCCCAAACCAGTAATCGACCTCTGCACCTTCAACTCACACTTTATATGAGTGAAAAGAGCGAAATTGCAGAAAGTGTATATCCCTCTTCCCTCTATCAACCTATACATGTCAGTCCTACTACTGGTGGGAGGCTGCGAACTGGATGGTTTTTGTAATGTTTGTGCTCAAAAATCAAACCCAAAATTATTTAAATTAAATTTTCAAAATTAGAAATTGTTTGATTCTAAAAATAATCTGGGACATGAAAATTGTAGAGGCACGAGTGGCAAAACTTCACAGCCATAAAAATTTGTAAATCGACTGCGATTATTTCATTTAGTAGGAACCTCTTTCAATCCATTGCCGCTTTAATCATTGCAAAAGATTAAAAATATAATTAGTAACGTCGCAAGAACAATACAAGAATCATTATTGCCTTAAATTTGTATCATAACATCTCATTTGTCCTCAAGGTAACCACAACCGCTTAATTACTATTCATATCTATTGTATTAAATAGCAATAAAATAACGATTTAATGACCTTATGTTTACCACATAGACGGAAGACGCAAAGATTTCATCAAAGGATTTTAGTATTTGCAATAGGTCTTTTGAAAGCCCTCAAGAGCAAAGCAATATAGGTTTCAAAATGGTTACATAAGTCAGATTCCATAAGCATTGCGACAAGTAGCCTTTAGTCTGGTTTGGCTCACTAAATAAGTCACCTTGATTGCGTAATTCATCCGTGCGGTGTATCGTTGCGAATGTGATTTTTCTGCTTCATGTGAGGCTGTTTACAAGGTTTAATAGTAAAGTGTTTTATTAATAACTAGCTGGCCTGGCGAACATCGTACCGCCCAATAGTCGATTCTGTATTTTTAAAAAAATACTTATTCTGCTATTCGGGACACCGGTCTAGCTAGTAAGATAAAAAGAAAGTTGATAAGACAACAAATACATTATGTCAAAAAATAAAAATTTACCTTCACGGAAGCCCTCCACTAACATTTGAACTTTATGATATTGTATTAAAGTTCAAATTGACTTTTATGTATTATTACGAATATTTTGTATGGGAATATAGAAAAGTGTTGTTTTTAGACTTTTTCACTCAATTTTTTTTATTTTTTCTCCGTAAGAACCATCCTCGTACTTCAAGGAATAATATTTAAAAAAATCGGTCAAGCCGTTTTCATGTTATGTCGTGACAACGGAAAACGGGTTTCATTTTTATATATATAGATAGTTATATTATTAATATAAACAAAACATCAATCACGTATAATCAACTATGATTTCCAATAAATAATGTAAAATTACTAATATTTATTATTCATACCACTTAATTTTACCTCTTATAGTGTAGAGTGCAATTTCTTCTTATTATATTTTTTTCTTTTAACTGTAATATATCGCTTTGGAAATTTTGCTTTTCACGCCCTAATTTTTGCTTACCGTTTTCGTTACTGTATAAATACAATATATTCACGGATCAAAGTTAAATAATAGTGATAATAGTCTTGAAAAGAGAATATAAGTGGAAATCATGTAAATGGACACTTGCAAGTTTACATGTATTCGAGCGTTCGAATCTCAATTCTGATTCATTGAAAGTTAGAGAAGTCCAGGATTAGATGACGTGCATCAGACGTAGAAGATTGATAACCTTCTTCCCGATTAGTCAGTGGAACAGATCCAGAAACCGCAGCATAGAACCATAATAATAATAGTCAATGGACATATTGACAAAATTAAGGAATAATTAATATGACATGAAGTGAAGAATCTAATCATGGTTCACAGGTAATGAAATCAAATACGTGTAGGCTTGAGTCAGACAAAGTGGGCGCAACTCTCAACCTTGCTATTTGTCATTCAGACTAAATAAGGCATTGTGTGGGCTGTTTGCTTTACTATTTCGGACATTTTTAAGCTCCGTTATCCGTCTTTAACCGCAAATTTTGAATAACCTTATTAATAAGTCTCTGACTTCGTTGGTTACTTTATGTATGAATTATTTATCTTAATTAACTTTTAACAAAATTAACCATTACAGACAAAAAAATATTTTGTGTAATGAGAAATAAAGGTCTTTAAACATTTTCAAAACAATATATACACATAGAATCAAAACAACACAAAATTAAACAGTAATAGATTTAAATATTTACAAATAGACTAACTTTTTCATACAGTTTGGGAACTGACATGATCAGCTTCAGTTCACTTAACAATTAACCCTTTTCGCTGAGGGTACGAATAGTAACAGCGGTCAATGTCGCCTCCTAACGTAACCATCAGCACCCGGAGGCCTAGGCAATGGAGTACTGCCGTATTGTTTTCCTTTCCACGTAACAACTTTATAAGATACATGGTAGGCGGAAATTCTCGGCTCACTCTGAGAACATTTGAACAACCTTCGTCTCAAATAACTTATTCGAACGCAGCAGTACAAACTTTGGTTTGTTAACTGACTAAATCGGAAGTTACGGCCTTTATAAAATTATTTATAAAGAGACTTTGTATTGTAATGTATTGACATTTGAAGGATATTGTACGAGCGATCAGTATTTTTTTTACATCTGTTGTTTAGATTATTTCAGAACGTGCAGATGACGGACAATATCGGCTTAAGTCCTTCTAAATGCTAAAACGGCTTTATCAAATAATTCTTTGTTCATATTTTATTTTAAAGCAAAGATTGTCCACTACAATTACTATGATGTTAAATTTATTCTAAGCTAATAATTGCTGATAATCGATATAAGGAACTGGAAAAGTTTTACCGGAAAATAATAATGATTTTGCATTTTAAAGAAGCAGGCCTTCATATTTTCATACCACTTCACCTCATAATAGATGCGTTTGAGATAGTTTTATATCTTATAAATCTATAAAAAACCATTTATTTATGATTGAGATATGTCGCTTCAAACTTAAGCTTAGAACCAAGAACAGAAAAGATGAAATTTGTAATAATAGTTTAGTTCTCAAACCCTTTTCTTCTTATACTTCAGACTACAAGCGTGCCCAAAGGCATACTCCCCTAGGCCCTAACAGGTAACAACAGCGTTCTGACACCGCCGAGCTACCACAACTTTCCTAAAATCGCAATTATTTTGCACCATCCAGCATTAAAACCCGAGACAACTTTGAACTAAAACGTACTGAATTATCTGAATTAACTTATAATTTTTTTTTATAATTAAATATCTACAACTGTATAAAGATTACAAATCGATGAATACCAATGTTTACATCATTACAATTTGCATCTTCCATAATGAAATGGTCTGATTCAGCAGTTAATTGATTTACCTGGTTGTGTGGTTTGCCACTAATGAAGCTTGAAACAACCATCGCATTGAGCAAATATTTGCGTAATACAGGAAACATTCGCTAATTCCTTTAATGGGTACGCTTGATGCAATAACAGAGGTTAAACGGGTATAAATGGCGGGTGAAAAATATATTGTAGACTGTAATATTATTAATACATGTCAAATGTGTGTGGTGCAACGTACGTGTGTTACACAAGCTAAAATAAACAATTAAGGCAAAAATAAACTAAATAATTTTTCCGAAAGCACAAAATTTTAGTTAACCAAAAAAACCAGTATGTGACACGAAAATCACAGTCCCTATTATCAAATACCCTCAACATTTAAGTTAAAAGTTGCAAGTGAGATCCGTTAGCATAATTTATCGTCAATGTATCATATAGTGTAGGTATCTATCATAAAAAACGTACTAAATAAGGGTAATATAAGGTGTGGCTTCAGCGTGCGATTGTCATCCTTTCTCTCTCTTCGATCCCCGACTGTGCAGGAATCGGACCGACCAATGGACATACTATGCGCATTTAATACTTGCTCGTACGGTGAAGTAAATCGTGAGGCAACCGGCATTAGACCCAAAAATGTCAACAGCATGCCACTTTCTTATTGCATAAAATAAATGATCACGAAACAAATCTGAGGCTAGCTGAGTCCCCAATCCCCGAAGTCCATGATTATTGTAAATAAAAATTTCACCGATGTAGCCGGGGCGTATCTCGCGAGACGCGTAACAAGTCATTCGTGAACTAAAAAATAAAATCAGTGGCACTACAACCTCTTTAGGTAGGCCTCAGATTTCTGAATCTGTTTCATGATCATTTTTAAATCTAATAGGCAAGTAGGTAAACAGCTTCCAGTACCTGACACACGCCGTCGACTTTTTGGGTCTAAGACATGTCGGTTTCCTCACGATGTTTTCCTTCACCGTTCTAGCGAATGTTAAATGTGCACATAGAAAGAGAGTCCATTGGTGCACAGCCGGGGATCGAAACATTCGTGAACTAGTTTATTGTAATTAAGATTTTGTATCTTTTTAGTAAAAGTTTAAGACATAGAAAAAGTCCCTGGACACAATGGAAGGAAGTAGAGTGTCATAATAATAAAAAAAGATACCCCTATAGCGCTAGAAGCGCCACTTGTTCTTCTTTATCTCCAGCCCTATCACAGAAACACCATCAAACGAAGGTCATCTGGTCATTCTCACCCCCGGAATAGTTTGGGAAACCTGTGCTACAACCCTAAATGGGGTTTGGTCTCATATATATCATTATTTTTACATCTGCTTTTCATATTTTATAGACAAGTAGGTGATCAGCCTACTTCATATGTATTTTCCTTTTTGTGGTAAAACATTTTAGAGTGATTACCATCACCGTACGACCAAGTGTTGAATGAATGAATGAATCTGGATTTATTGAGAGGCTTAATTTAACAAATACCTTTTGTATAAAAGAAATCAGTAGTAAAATAAAACAGTGGCGCTACAACCTTTTTAGATCTGGCCCTCAGAATGTTGTATCCGTTTAAATATCAATCATATGTCAATCAAATAGGCAAGTAGGTGATCAACCTTTTTGTGTCGAAAGCAAGCCGGTTTCCTGACGATGTTTTCCTTCACTGTTCGAACGACTGTTAAATACGCACATAGAAAGAAAGTCCATTGGTGCACAGCCTGGGATCGAACCTACGACCTCACGGATGAGAGTCGGACGCAGAAGTCAATACTCCAACACTGTATGCACGTATTCTCTAGTAAAAATGTGATACATAAAACAATATAAATGGTTATAAACATTGCACGATAGCGATTTCTATTCAATCAGATCAAAAGCGAGTTCCAACGACCCGTGAACACTTTCTCCCATTCGCATTGATGCGCTGTTGCATTTCCACGCACCACTTGTTGGGGCATTAAATTCGACATTTATTGATTGTGAACAATAGTAATCAAATGGCGTGATAGCCCTTTAAACGTTATGGCATTTATCCATGTTACATTCATAGGCAAACGTAAACTGACACGATTTTTGGATCTTACTCTTAGATTTAAAGGTGAGACTTGTGACTTGTTCATGTCAAAATAATATCAAAAACGATTTGACAAACTAAGTTCAGGCAGGAGGCTCATCTGATGTTGAGTGGTTATGGTACACTCGTAATGCCAGAGGGCTCGCGAGTGAGTTGCCGGCCTTAAAAGATTTGATACGCTCTTTTGAAGGACTCTAAGTCGAATTGAAATCTTAACCCTATGGTTTCCTTGCGATGGTTGTTATCATCGCGTCAACTGAAAACTTAATACATACTTAAATATAAGAAAAGAACCTTATAAACAAGCGAGTATTTTTTACGCAAAAATAATAAAGTTATACAATATGTAAAAAGCATTATTAAGCTATAAACCTCCATTTGAAGTTGGTTAAAATATACAGTTTGATATACTAGTATATGTGATATTGTTGGAATTAGATAATTTGAGTGTGATGATCTTATTAGGCCTCCAAGAACGTGCGCGAAAGTGTATGTTTGTCCACAAATGCCTCGGAAACTCAGTGTCATATCGAGATGATTTTGATTTAAATAGTACAAAATAAATAAATAATGTTGCGGTTTTTGAGATATGGGTTTCCGTAGGGGACTTGATGAAATTTATTTTTTCAATTATTTTATCTATCTAGAAAGTTTATTACATACTACTAATTATGTGTTACGATTTATGTATAAATTAGAAAATATTAGCAACTTAATAAAAGTGTAATTATTTAATTCAATAGTTGTTCAATTAAAATTACGCAATCTCGGTAGTCCTGAGTCTGGTCTTACAACACTAATCAAAAGTATTTTAAGACCCCAAAAGAAATCTGAATATCGTTCTACATCTGTCAAATATAATGTGGAATTAATTGATACAATAATTAATAAACAAAATAATCGTGAAACTTAATGATTCGAATGTTTATGATACACAGACATTAATCTTGTATGTCGAGTCACACGCTTTCAAGGTTGTAATAGAAACTGGAGTATTCTTGTATAATATATGCAAGAAACAATATATCTGCATAACTTATAGAACTAGAACAAGAAGCAGTTCTGATTTGGGATTTTGAATTTTACACTATCCGTATTAGGTTCTGTATTATAAAATTACGTCAGTTCATTTGATTAACAATAAAAGCTTTAAATATTTTTATTATGTAGATTTAAAACAACTTATTTTTTTTATTTTTTCTCAGAGAAGTATACAAAAAGAACTAAATAATATCTTGTTTCGTTTCATGTTTTAAAATAAAACGAGAACATTAAGTTATTATTACTTTCAATTTTTATTTATATTATTTATAGTTTTGCGTAAACATATCACAAAAAATATATGATAAATATCTTAATTTAAGTAAATAGTTTTAAACTGTTAACTTATTGATAATTAATTAATACATATTAGGCTTAATAGTTTTATTTATAATTACTCACAGATTCAGCAGATAAAGCACCTCCATTCAATGTAATAAAAAACCATAAACACAAGAGACCACTACGAATCATTTTCACACACAATATTTTATCTGTATCACAAAATTCGATTTTTAAATCACAACAACGAGGAGGCTCGACAGATAACAGTTCTCGAATGCGATATTCGAAAGGCCCGCGTAGGATTGCCGCCTATATCATGCGTTCCGCAATAAACTATTACGGAAAACGAATTATAAAATATATATATGTTTCTTTTAATATTTAAAAAATAATACTTTTGTTATTCGTGTTAATTCTAGAAATGGCAGTTAGATTTCTTTTGCCGCAATATACTTTTGTATATTTGACATTTAAGTCGTGGTTCATATTATTTAAAAAAAACATTTCGGTTTTCGTTCACTATGAGGTGATTTTCTATAAAACAGATGACTGTCAAAGGCAATCATCAAGTCAGGGTGAAAAGGATTTTTAGGGCGACACTCATGAATTTTCTTCAGTATCCAGTGTAGAATTTTAATCAGATTTTTTCTGTACAGCATCTCATCCTAGTTCACACATCGTGGGATGCAGTCATGATGAAATCTCTCTTTGATTATCTAAAGAAAATGTATATGGAATATCTACGTCCGGTTAGCGCCTAGTGTTGATTAAAAGCAAAAATGTGCTTGACGCAAATTGTTTTTACATTTTGAAATTAGTATTGAGCTATAAGTACTCTTTACAATTTCATGTTAAAAAAAACCAATTCAGAAAGTACATCGCGCAACTGAAATTAAATACTTAAAGTGTCAAAAGGACTTAAATTCGCACTCAGAGTCGTACTTTTAACGTAAACGGATATTTAGGTAATTTTATTTAGTATCTAGTAAATTCCGATTAGCCGATCGTGTGTTGTTATTTCTTGTCCTCATTAGTGTTTTTTATTACGAAAGAAAATGCATTTTTCATTGAAAATGTTTTCACTATGTTGCAACTATTTTACCAAAAGAGTACATAGCGTGTTATGAAGCCAGGATATTGTGTAAAATATTTTTTAGATATTATCGTATAAGCACTAACTAGAGCAGGTATGTGAAATCTTATTTCCTTTTGCGAAACAATTTTAAAGGCCATAAAATAACTGCAACGTTGACATCTCGCACTAAATCTTTATAATTGTTAGATATGCAGACGTTTTGGAAACAAACACCGACCTCACCACATCATACACAACGCAACCTACAGGCTACCGAAAAAATGCCCTTTCTTCGTCCAACGTTTTTTATACGAAACCCACTTTAATAACTTTCATAAAACAAAATTGTCACCGACGATTCAACACTTTACATTCACTAAAAATCTTAAACAACATCTTACCCTGTCCTATGCTGAAACGGAAAGTATTCTTATTGTCCAACAGTAGTTTAATTTCGTACAAAATTGTACGCGTTATCTAGAAATTTGAGCAGTGTTGGTTGGTTCAATCCCCGGCTGTGCATGAAAGGGATTTCTTTCTATGTACGCATTTAACATTCGCTCGAATGGTGAAGGAAAACATCGTGAGGAAAACGATATGTCTTAGACCAAAAAAGTCGACGGCGTGTGTCAGGCACAGGAGGCTGATTACTTGCCTATTAGATTGAAAAATAATCACTGTTTCAAGATTCAGAAATCTGAAGCCCAGACCTACAGAGTTTGTAGCGCCACAGATTGTTTAATGTAGAAATTATTATGTCAAGTACCTACTGTCAATATGTCAAATGGAAGAGACTAGCTGCCCACAACACAGGGAATCCTAGTGTCAGGGGTAGTGCACTTTCTTTTTTAACTAAAAATCCTTTTTTTATTATATTACATTCTAGACGAACCTAAAGAGATACTACTTTTACCACTTGTTAGCCAACCGAGTGGTTGATTGATCTTAACTCAGCAAAAACACTTGAATAGCTCTTTGGCACGTTGTCATTATATTATTTCTAAAAGCAGATAATAGATGTCGCTACTTCTTACATTAAGTGGATTAATCTACTTGCGCTAGTGTTGTAACCTGTTTCTCTGAAGTCTTAATATCCGTAGAGCTTGTAGCCTTAAATGAAAATCGCGGTTATCAACTAAATGAGCCAGACACATTTTAGTATTATGTCATGTTTTATATCAAGGCCAGTCTTTACTATAATTAATTATGGTTTTCAGAATCGAACCCAAGTCAGACTAAAGAGAAATTTTATGTAAATAAAACTATCGCAATACATTTCTGCATATTTATTAATTACATCATTAAAGTTATATAATATTAAATCTTATATTTATTTACAACACCTCTTCATCTTAATTAGATGTCAGAATATTTCAAATGTTCTATCTCGCTCCATCACAGCGTAAACACAGTTTCAGAAAGAGAAAAATGATTTAAAACCCAGTTATATAAAGAAATAAAACCATGAAGCAAGGGGCAGACACACTACTGCCTCTGTTTTATAGGTCTAGTAGTTTCGTCTGTGCCCTAAACAATGTTATTCCTCCGAGAACAGAACTAAGCACCTCCGAGTGAGAAAGTAAATCATTTAAATATGAATCGATTTTAATAATCCCGAACCTTAAAACTATTTTCAGGCCTAGTTACAATATGAAACAGCAAGCCTACTGCGAAACATGAACTTGGATGATTGACTCTGGCTGTCATTCGCACAGCAAATTACTCTGTAACTTCCAACAGCAATAAAAAATCCTGACTTCAATGCTGATTGTTCCGGCGCTGGTAGTCAACCAACTTGGGATTATGTGGTAAGCATAGTGACACATTTAATTATCTTGCTATTTATCTTTATCAGCGTTATCTTTTGTTTCATCCTCATTACTCCCTTTTTTGGAAATAGTTCCCTTCTTCATATGTAATGATTTATCTTTAAACCTGTCCAGACGTACTAAAGACCTGCTGGGACTGCCAAGACCAACTCCTCTTATGTACATCTCAGAACGAATGAGACGTTGTGATGTTAGAGTCGGACGGAGATCGTTGTAGTATTCTTCTATCTCTTGTAAGGTCAGTCCCTTTGTTTCAGGCAAGTAGAAATAAAGGTAAATGCAACCTGCAAAAATGTAATACGGTAAGCAATACGGTTTGCTAAGTATTGATTATTACAAAGAAGTGTAAATATTTTTAGGACGCTTTTAAGGCTCTTTTAGTAACAAAAAACCAGTGGCGCTAGAACCATTGGGCCTCAGATTTGTGTATGTTTTTCGAGAAGGTTATCAGCATGCCTATTTCTTGCCGTCGACTTTTTGGGTCTAAGGTCTCATGATGTTTTCCTTCACCGTACGAATAAGTGATAAATGCGCACAGAGAAATATCTATAGGTTTCTGAGTTACTGCTTATGAAGTATTAACTTACGGTATTTTTAAATGTGTCCTTTAAAACTTTTAAAGTTTATTTCAAAATCCCTACTTGATTTTTTAATAAATACGAATAAAAGTGTTAGAAGTAGATTACACTTTATACAGTAGCTTACAGAGTAATGTCTGTCGAAATAATTTTGTGAATTCTTCATACATACCCAATAATGAACAAACTCCAAAAGTAATAATGGTGTACGGATAGCCAAGCGCATCTCGAACGTACGGATACGTCTTGTTTGCGCCAAATATCATGAAGTTCAGTATCGACATAGATATTCCGCCGAGAATGCCTCGTACCTGAAAATTAAAGAATAAATACTTGTTACGTAGAACCACAAATTTTTAGGAATTTTTGAATTAACGCGTAATTTGGAAACATTTATTTTAACATTTAGGGTTTATTGGTTTTTATTCTATCGTTAAATAAATTTCAGTTGTATTTATTTAATAATAACATGTAATAGTAAACATTTTCTTATAGACTATGCATAATATAAAATAGTGGTCAACTTGATGTAGTAGTCACGACTACGACATCAGATACACTGGAAACTTCGAGAAAAATTTAATAACTTCTTCCATTATTTTTCTTTTTATTTAATTATAACACGCTTTCGTAACCTAATAATCATAGCCATCGCTTTTGGTGAGATAACGCAAAATTACCTGTAATGGGTAGAGTTCAAACATGATGAGAACTGGTAGAGTGTAATGTCCCAAAGATCCAAAGATAATGTATAAAATATACCCGATTTGAGGGAATACTGTTGGGTATTCCTTGTATTGAATCGTAAGGCCGAGCGCGAGGCAAACGATGCCTACACCTAAACCTAAAACAATACAAGCGTTATACGTTTGGTTTCGTAACGAAATTGGGGGCCAGTTTTACATAATGTCTCTTTCATCTTAAAAGCAATTGAAGCTGGCTTCAAAACTTTATATATTCACTTACAATCTTTAACAATATCTTCTCAACCTGTCCTTTGCTGAAACGGAAAGTATTCTTATTGTGCAACTGTAGTTTAATGATAAAGTATGTGTTATGTAGGACTTATTGTCAAGTACTGTTAATACGAGTATGTCAAATGGAAGAGACTACCTGCTCACGATATAGGGAATTATAGTGTGGGGCTAGTGCCTTTCAGCTAAACCTTCTTTTTTATTTATATAAAGTTTTTTTTTATTCTTTCTTTATACTTAAAAGCTCGTAAAAGTAACTGCTGAACTACGAGTCAAAGCCGTAAATTTTGCTCACTTAAGCTTTCTTAGTTTTATGAGCGTGGCGATTTCCTAAATCGTCGGAGTTACGCCCCGAGAGTATAGCTCTCTTCAACTGTTACATTGCAGTCATTCGTTTCATAGCAATTAACTTAAACATGGGAGTTACGCCCCGAGAGTATAGCCAGACATAGGCACTCTCTTCAACTGTTACATTGCATTCATCGTTACATAGCAATTAACTTAAACATGGGAGTTACCCGAGAGTATAGCCAGACATAGGCACTCTCTTCAACTGTTACATTGCAGTCATTCGTTTCATAGCAATTAACTCAAACATGGGAGTTACGCCCGAGAGTATAGCCAGACATAGGCACTCTCTTCAACTGCTACATTGAAGTCATTCGTTTCATAGCAATTAACTTAAACATGGGAGTTACGCCCCGAGAGTATAGCCAGACATAGGCACTCTCTTCGACTGATACATTGCATTCATCCGTTACATAGCAATTAACATTTCATTATTTCCCTTATATTCTATTGTTGTACGCGAGTGGTTAGTATAGAGTAAAACTAAAACCCTCTATTATTCAAGTCGCCTGATGACCCAGGAACCGTACAGTTACTATGTTGCCAGGAATCCTTTTCAAGTAAGCATTTGGAGTAATTTTTATGTTTATTATATTAAATCAAATCATCAATATCTTAATTTACAAAAACCGCTGATGACCACACTAAGAAACCATAGAGTGTCAACGGTCTAGTCGATTTTGCGGTTGTCTGCGGTTTAGTCGAGACTGATATCTAATTATACAATTTGAAATGATAGTGAATATTTATACAATCTTATAAGCTGTTTTCTCTATTGTCTAGTTTATGGTCGTATCAAATTGTTGCTATTTAAAATGGTTTATAAAAGTTACCTGATATAAGTGCAAGTGGCCTTCTGCCCGTTCTGAAGATAAGCGCAGACGCAGCGATTCCAGAGAAAAGCCTAGTCAGACCCAGCATTACGTTTCCCGTATGCGGATCAATCGATGATTTTGAGTTCTATAAACGGTTTTCATATACACACTCACACATGCACTCAGGCGTGTTGAGAACAGTTGAAAAATCAAAATCAAAAATAAATAAAATAAAAGATGTCAATACATAAAGATATTTTAAGGAATTTATAATTAAGTTTGTTATGGAAGACCTGGGAACCCTGACACAAGTATTTTTCACTTAAAAGGGTTCCCAAATCTTACACATTGTAATGCATATATAATTAATAAACACATTATTTTTCAATTTTTGATTTTTTACCATTTAATGTAAATAAATATTTCCGGCTGAACACAGTGAACTTCGTGTATAGCGTATATACACACTTGCGTGGATCAAGTGAAGCAATTTTCTGACTGATCTTATAATTGTTTTGATGACTATTAGTGATCTTAAATGACTATTGATAAAAAAATATGAGTAGTGTTGGCCTAGTGGCTTCAGCGTGCGACTCTCATCCCTGAGGTCATAGGTTCGAGCCCCAGTTGTGTACTGTAGACTCTCATTCTACGTGCGCTTTTAACATTCGCTCGAACAGTGAAGGAAAACATTGTGATACAGAAATCTGAGGCCCAGACCTAAAAAGGTTGTAGCGCCACTGATTTATTTTATTTAGTGATAAAACATGATAACTCAGAATTATGAACAGGCCAACAACAAATACATTGTTTCAAAGCAACATGAATCCAGAAGCTCCAGGTTATTTACGAACGTCAATTCTGCCATGTATACGAAAATAATACCTGTAAAAG
This sequence comes from Pieris melete, assembly GCA_963693345.1. NCBI lineage: Eukaryota > Metazoa > Arthropoda > Insecta > Lepidoptera > Pieridae > Pieris > Pieris melete. The sequence continues at coordinate 907,620 of CAVNZK010000043.1, read as the reverse complement.
CTCGACAGCCCACATGATTAAAATCGTGACACCTGACAGTTGAGTAATGAGGATGTATATCATCACAATCCAAAATGGTTTGCAGGACGATTTGCGGAATAATGCTGCAATCTGTTCGCCCAAAGTTAGCCTGAAAAAACTATAGACGTTATTCGTATAAATAAATGAATAGGTACTACAAATGTTATTAAGAAAAGGATACATGGATAAAAAGTAAAAAGTGCATATGAATCATAATAATTTAATTTTTTTACACTTCCTATACGAATTCATACTAATATTTTAGATCTAAGACAATAAAAAACTTACTTTTTTATATTATTGTCTATTTTAAAATCCATTAATTCTTCCATTTCCCATTCAATGTTATGTTTGTTGGATCGAAACCTTCTCAACGCTTTTTCTGCGTCATCCATCGTTGCCTTTTCAAGTAAAAAGTATGGCGTTTCGGGGAGAAAGAAGTTCAGAAAAAATAGAAATAATCCGTAAGAGCCTGCGATGTGGCATAAGGCTTTCCAATGGAATACAGCACCTAAGCCAGCCTGATAAAAAGAGATGATGATCACCATCTTTATTATTATTCACCAAACACAAACGCTAAAGGCGTGTCAATTAAATATTGATAGACAAATATATATTTTAAAGTTTATTTATTTATAAGAACACTCCTGCCCTAACAGGCGACCCTAAATTGACAAGAGTGCACTATAGTGAATAAAATTTACAGACGTAAAAAACAATATACGAAATTAATTAGGAAAACCAAAATTACATAATAAAAATACAAGGAATTAACTAACTAGGCACTAACAAATAATATAATTTTTGACAGTTCATAAGACCCTATGTAATCCGTAACTAAATTAATACACCGAAGTTAGGCACTTTATAGCCTAGTATAAATTTGTTTCATAGGTTAAGAGAATATATTGATTTCGCTACAGCTATTGGTAGAATCCGCGCCGGTCGCGGGTAAAACAATAATTATTACTTGTAGAGATTACGACTCGTTTTGTTGAAATAAAACCCGGGCGTAGGAAGGCAAAAGCGTGTTAGGATTTTCATGTGTTCTTAAGCTATTTATTACCTGAACGGTGATCCCAATGGACATGGCAACATTGGGAAAGGAACCAATAACGCCACGCATATTGGGCAAAGAGATTTCAGTCAGGTAAACTCGGGGTACACTCATCGCCATACCGACGCCTATACCCGTGATTATCCTACCTAAAAAAATCAATTATCTATTATAACTAGTCTGGCCATAAATACTGTTATATAAAAACTTTAATTTTTTTAAACATTTTGATTTTGCGGCAATTGATATATTTTTTCGTGTTCATTATCAAATTAGAATAAGGAATGTGTGTTAAAGAAAATAAGATTGCAGCCCTGCGATTCTGTAATTCACTTTTCGAACTCACAAAGCGGTTTTCAGAGCGGCGGTCGCGCTCAAATCAGTCGTAAAGCAGTCATTTTACGATATGGCATGCTAATAAACAATAAACTACAAGCTCCCACCTTTTCAGAATGCCAAATGATAAAATGACTGCTTCACGACTGATTTGAGAGCGACCGCCGATGCGAAAACCGCTGTGTAAGTTCGAAAAGTGAGTTACAGAATCGCAGTGCAGTGCGTAAATCCATAGATTCGTGGCAAACCAGATTAAAGGCCTGTATAAAAGCCAAAGGTTCCCATTTCGAATAGAATTTTTTATTTTTTTCTGAGACTAATAAATATTCAAATACATTTTAATAATATTACATTATTCATTTAAAAATGCATTTTTATTTGTAACAGAACTTATGGCTGGACTAGGTAGATACCTAGAATATAGTTATTGTTATAAGTGGCACATTAGACATAACACACATTCTAGTATAGGAGTTTAGGTTCGCGTTAGTCTACTTTTAAATAAAGTCTGTTAACAGCAGATCAGCGATCTGCGCTTGTGTGTTTAATCTATGTTCCGGTTTCCTCACGATGTTTTCCTTTACCTATGCAAGGCTGATTTCGTAAGTAGAAGAATATTAGATATATTATACAGGGTGGCCAAAAAGTCGTGGATCAAACGCAAATAGGGGATAGATGAGGTCATCAGCGGCAAAAAATTGTTCTACGGGAGGTCTCTAAGGTCAACCCCTGCAGAGTTATGATTTATTTTGGTTTTTATATAAAAATTGACTTTTTTTACTAATTCTTATTAAAATTCGAAAATATTTTCATCCTGTATCTTTTCCATAATATCCACTAGATTGGTACTGATGAGTTCTTGCGTTAGACATACTATTTATAGTTGTTTATTGAGTGTATTGAAGATAATATTAAGTTATACGATATAAATTTTTTTCAAATCAAAACTTTTTGTTTATTTCGGACCCCACTGTGAAAAAAAATTACTCTACCGAAAAGTGACCCTGTATTACAAATTTTGGCGCATTTAATATGGATTCTGAAAAGGTATTACACATGGCCATGAGTCGCTCTAATATCATTCTAGGACGAAAAAACAACAACGATTCGGACTTATGATAGATTTTTTACCTACCTGTGATCAGTACTGTGTGAACCGGACTAGATTCAAAAAATTGGACAGATGGCTGGAGGGTTACGTAGGAATTTGATTAGACGGTTCAGATTAAGTATTATGGTCAGAGTCAGGAATTTTGAGCATATTTTATTGTAAAAAATTTTGTTTCCTACAAACAACCATTGAGAAATAATTGTTTTAATACAATTATTATTTCACAATCGTTGTTTGTAATTCTTCCTAGAAAGATATTGGAGCGACTCATGGCCACGTGTAATACCTTTTTAGAATCCCTATTAAATGCGCCAAAACTTGTAGTACAGGGACACTTTTCGGTGGAGTAATTTTTTTTCACAGTGGGGTCCGAAATAAACAAAAATTTATGATTTGAAAAAATGTTATATCGTATCACTTAATATTATCTTGAATACACTCAATAACCAACTATAAAAAGTATGTCTAACGCAAGAACTGATCAGTACCAACCTAGTGGATATTATGAGAAAGATACAGGATGTAGATATTTTCGAATTTTAAGAAGAATTAGTAAAAAAAAGTCAATTTTCATATAAAACCAAAATAAATCATAACTCTGCAGGGGTTGACCTTAGAGACCTCCCGTAGAACAATTTTTTGCCGCTGATGACCTTATCTATCCCCTATTTGCGTTTGATCCACGACTTTTTGGCCACCCTGTATATAGATATAATATATCTATTTATGCACTGAAGTAAAGTCGATAATAATGAAAATAATACAATGGTATTAAGAATGACGAATTATCGGATTTCCCTATTTTAATTGGTTATTATATATTAACTAATAAGTTTTATACTTTTGACCAAACTATATATAATTTTTACAGTATCTTAATTGGTAAAAATCGTTTGTTTTTTTATTTACCTAGAATAATATCCTTGGCCTGTTTTGCAAAGCCCGTATAAAACCAGCCTATACTGAGTGGTAGAGGGCTGAAAATCAACAATGGCCGGCGTCCTAGTCTATCCATAAAATAGCCACACGTGACGCACCCGATGGGAGACACCAGTGTAAGAACACTTGCTGCAACATAATACTATTAATAATTATATATAATATTAATAATATTTCTTATTGTATCAACCGTCTAATAATGATTCCACTGATGGGAAGTAGCCAATGCCTTCATTACCGGCAAGTGGATAGTTGGATTCCTTGCGATGTTTTTCTTTACAGTAAGTACTAGGTTTCTTCGAAGTATCTTTGGTCCTGTTTGCGACGACGGTGTTTGGCGTATTCGCTACAATGAAGAACTTAAAACAGCCTGGACGACGCCAACATAGTCCAATTCATAAAGTGCAACAGGCTCAAGTGGTTGGGACAGAACTCCAAGGTCCTTACTAAACATACAACCCGGTGGCAAGAGAAAACCCGGTAGATCGAGGCTGCGTTGGTGGGATGGAGTTGTTAAGGACCTCGAAACAATAGGGGTTCGCAATTGAACCACTGAGCACTGGATAGATTGCGATGGCGAAGTGTACATAAGGAAGCTAAGGCCCACAAGAGGCTGTATAACCACGATGAAGAACTAGTGTACAGTCAAATTCATGAGTTCATAATTGGTTGGCATAGTATGTTAAGAACCTAAAACGTTGTTTCTAATGGGAGTATAAATTCCTGATATATTTATGTTCTATGATAAAGTGAGTAATACCGTTGGGATATACATAATGTATGCGTAACTGTTCACATGTTAACTTAAGGAATTATATGGAGAGTGACCGGCTTCATAGATAATATAGGATAGTCGAGTCAAAAAAATTATTTCACGTCACATCATATTAATGTAATACACAAAAGTTTCAAATTCTTTTAAAGTCTTCATAAATTTTAATATTATAATATAGATAGAATTTTAATACTAACCAATCCAGGATTCCTCACTGATGCTTATCATAATATCGGACTCTGGCGACTTTAGTTGTGGTATTGCCACCGCTGGGAAACTGAATGCCAGACCAATCATAACAACAGATAAGTTCACCCACACTCCATAGCCGAATTGGATTAAAGAAGTCTTCGTAAAGAAACCAGGGTCGGGATAGGTACATGGATGCAAAGACATTATGCCATAGTTATTAGTAATTAATTATACCATTTTATGTAAATGTACGATAATTAGTACAAATTATATTTATATGTAATGTTTGTGCAATTGACAGCGTCAATTTCTCAGAATTGTTTTCCAGAGAGTAGAATCACTCAATCGTGATCTGTTTCTATTTTGATGTTATGGGGCGTTCCCACGGAGCGTTAATCACGACAGTCAACTACGCTAGTCAACTGTCGTTCGTGACACTCACGAAAGTGTGAATTGATAAAACGTTCACATGGTTGGGGAATTTCGTGCCGTTCACGCTTCGTGTTTCGACTTAGTCTTTTTAGTTTTTTTAACTCCTGACAAAAAGAGCTTCTTAAATTTTTGAATTTTGATATGACTTCTTTTGGTCCAAATCCAGGAATATTTAATTCATGACTTATTCTCTTAGCTGCGGCGGCACGTAAATCTCTATCACGGTAGTCCTCCACTTGGATCATATAACACCTTTTCCATAGAATATAACTCCAAAATACGCGTAGTTTCACTGTCGTTAAACTTAATTCCACGTTGTTGTGACGACATCTTGGCTTCACGAACGGTATATCACGACTGAAAATCAAACACGTTTGATCTATCCACGCTTGTGTCGTGCGCCGTTCCTCACGAAAGCAAGTTTAACGCCTACAGAAGTGTATTTCACGAAAGCGTGGTTGACTGTCGTGATTAACGCCTCGTGGGAACGCCCCTTTAGATTTTTCTCTATGTTCGTACTTCGTTTTTGCTTCGCGCGTTTGGATACAGATAGTCGTGTAGATTTGGTGAGCAAAAACATTGTGACATATACTTTTATAACACTAAATATTCATTATGAATAAATTATTTTTCATTAGTGCTATTGCTTCGTTAAGACAGATTTTAACTGTATTTTCCAGTAATAGCATAATTGTTGCATTTACAAGAAAGAGATCAACAGTTAATCGTTTAAAAATTGCAGCCATCTTGGATTTATTTCTACGTATATAGCACGATAGTTCATGCTGAATACAAATTATAGCAGCTGCTAATATTACCATAGTTTATCGCAGTCATTTCAAAACATATCGTTTCTGCTTGGTTTACTAGGAAACGATAGGTAAGTGCATCCGAAGCACTACGACCGCCAGTAGGTTTGGACTAATGTTTTCACTCTCCAGATAGCAAAATAGAATTGTAAAAACTTCAACCTTACAAAGCGAAGCCAATAGATTAACTAAGGAGATAGGAGTAAAACAAATGGAAATATTGTTTAAAGTACATTGTAATGTTTTGTTTCCATCTTCGTACTGATTAGTCAAGTAACATTTTAATTTGAAAATATGCAATTCTTTGAGCTGAGCTTTCTCCATATAACCTCTGGAAAGCACATATATTGAACCTAAATATCTCGAATTTTAATATTTTTTGAAGTCGCTTTAAGACTTCGGTTAAAGCACTTACTGGTTTTTAAAAAAAATATCAATTAAATCCAAACAGTAATTGTATTAAAATCAGGAAGAAACTTTTTTTATTATACGCGGGTAAATAAATGGATGTGTATGTTTGTTGTTCGCAAACTCTGCCTTGAAGATGGGTTGCTTTCCCTCCATCCTCGATCTGACGTTCTCGTCGAGGGATGACAGGATTTGCAGCAAGGTACCTCTGGATATTGCTTCAAACTCCACACCGTTATTATGTTGTATTACCTTCTTATCTATAAAATAAAATTGGTTAACAGTTTAACCACACTACACATAGATTAATGATTTCCTTTATCTTTATCAAAATGCCGATTTCAATTATCACGACTTTAAGCTAAGTATATTTTGTTGTTTTTTAATAACCCTGTCGTAGCAAAGTTACATATTTAAAGAACGACAAAAGAACATGTTTGACATGATTGTTTCCTCCCCGTGGATGTCAACATGTTTATTGACCATTGTCTGCAAGATATGTGTGAATAGAAGAAATCCTATACGCTGACAACCAAATGGGAGAAAAAGCTAGTGTAATGGTGAAAATGGTGGTAACAGCTAAACAGCAACTTTACTAAAACTAAAGCTTTAGTATATAATTACATTTTCGTTACCTGCTTATAATTTATAGGTACATATTTAGTAAATTACCTTGGATACCAAAGATTTTAGAAAACGCAGCATAAGCGTCACTCCATATCAAACACCATACAATGAGAAAAACGAACGTTCGATCCATTGAACTCTGCAATCTGTACAACAACATTCGTTTTTTACATTGATTACATTTTACAGCAATCCAATACGTTACTTTGCTTAAATAGCCTTTTGTTTCAAGAGTAGAACAAAATGTAGACATCGCCGCGATTCACTTCAAGAGCGTTGCATGCTACCTTTTGAGAAGGCTCCATAGCATTGTTTCTTAAGCGGGGATACACTAAGGTCCTGATGTCAATGTAACATTATAATTCATATTAATTTGATAACGTCATAATATATTTCAATAATTTGATGATGTAGTGATATAATAATACAAGAATTTACTATAATGATGTTACTAAAATTCCTTTTAAGACAAATTTGCACGCCATTATGTGTGTTAGAATATGCGAACTTTAGATTGTACCACCATAACATTTTTGTACCATATTCTTGCAAATAAATTATATTTTTAATTTTTTCATCGATATTGTACCGTTTTTTTAATTCGAAAATAAAACTAAGGTTCAATATTTAATATTTTATTCCATTCAAAAATTGCAATTCATTTATATGTACTAAATTAAAAATTACAAATGCTATACATTATTAATATATACACGGTTGACAAAATAAATGCGTACGGCATTTTACATTTTTACAAATTACTACAATCATTAAAAAGTGTTAAGCAAACAATAATTATTTATGATATATTTTACAATCTTATAATATTTCGTAAATTAGTAATAAAATCTAATCTACAGCCAGCCATGGACACTATTATAATTTTGCTCGTTCGTAGTTTGTACTTCACGAGTTGAACAAATTATAAAGAGCCCCAATACATTTGCATTAAAAGTTTTGCACGTAAACAGGAGCGAAATAACTTACAATTAATACACATTAACCTCCATTATTAATAAAAGAAATAAGTATTCACATTTATAAGTGAATCATACCAAAAAGTGCGCAATATTTTCCCATACTACAACAACTTACGTACCAAGACTTAGCTCACGGAAACTTAGCGCGAACTCGTGTATGTCAAAATCCAATACATTATTGACATTCGGGAGTCAGACTTAACGCTAGTCTCGTTTCTGAATCTTCATATATAAGCGTTTCGGGTGTGTTAAAAGCATTGAAAACAAATAAAAACTAGTAATGTGTAGAGAATAAAAAACTTGATTTTTAATCATTAATTGGCGCTCACAACGTGCAATGTATAAAATATTTTGGTTTACAATTTTTATAAGAGAAAATATTAATACTGACGAAAGGTTTGTAAAATGCAAAAACACATTTAAAACTACATTAATAACAAAATATTTACAAACTGCAATATCTACAATCTCATTTCCTAATGGCACTAACCTATTAACATAATACGCAAATCAACCGCTTCAGAAAACGAAAACAGTAAAAAATTGCCAAAAATGGCTTAAAAGTTAAAAAGTAATTTTCGCAACTGAAACTCTAAAAATATTTCTATGGCGTTCACTATCGCTTGGGTTTGAAAATTATAATCGCATTTCCTAAAACTGGTTAATAAGTAGTATTTTTTTCTAGAGAAAACAAATGACAACTGCGCTGCTTATAGTCGAGATAGCTAACACTATATATTACTTTAGCACTCTATTGTCAAATTTCTGTGTAAAATAGTCCAATAATCTCTTTCAAAATAATGTAAACGTTATTTTTCGAATGTCAGTCGGCTAGGAATTTAGGTGCATTGTGTCATAATGTTGTTTTTATTTAAAAAAATATTTCAATTGCTAAATTTTTTGTTTTGTTCAGTGTATATAGCTGTCACTCCAAGATAGTATGGGTCCACTGAAAATCAGTGTTGCTGCTGACAAGTTAAAGCTGTTGGGCCCATTTTTAATTAAAGTGATTGTGTGAGTATTTATTTTATATATGTGTGTGTGTGTGTCAAATGGACGTGTTTTTATCGTTTTCGTTTTCAAAAGAAAATTATACGCATTAAATAATACTAAATAATATCGACACATCTACTGCCGATTTTGTGAAAAATTTCGTTATTAAAAATGCCTTATTATATTTTGAATAAGGCACAATCGTAGGAATTAACTATACTGTATACGTTATGCATCTCTTTTCAACACAGGGTAAACCCAATTAGACAAAAAAAGATAAGTATATAATAGTTAAAACATTGTAATATTGATTGAGATAAAATAGTTCAAGGAAAGAAGGTGACCGATTCCGAATAAAATCACACTTTTTTCCGTGTTATACATTTACTACACCTACGATGAAAATACAATTATTTAAAAGAATGCTTTAATTTTTTTAAATTGCCAGTATTAATGTGGACTTCGCCGAGATCAAAAACTTTTTTGTCAGGTCAAAAAAAAATTACGTAAATAATGAATTATATCGCAAGTTTTCAGACATTAATTTTCATGTGACTTTGACGTATTTTCCGAGGTGTAGAATATGCGACTATTTTTCTTAATTGGCACTAGGCATTATGATATATATCTGCCTTAAATAAAATAGGTAAAATAAAGTATTAAATGTTATCACAGTTTTGTAGAAATCGCACATGCATTAAGTTCAGAATAAATAATTTAAATAATTAAAAATATTTAATTTATTAAACGTTTTATTAAGGCACATAATTAATTTCGACTAACGATTTATCAAATTACAATATTAATTATGCATAATAATTCATGTTCCCAAATCATCTATTGGGGCATGGAGCTGACACATTTCTGTGTTCAATATTTAGAAAATATCTCTATGGTCCGTATGCTAGAACGTCAATCAAAATTTAATTTCAAATTAAATCTTATTTCCAGAGCTCTCAAACAGTTTTTTCTATATGAAGTTTGGCACATTTGACACATAAGACCAGATTAAGACTTATTTTTTGCAAAATATTAATGGTACGGCAATGGCTTTTAACCGTTAGTTAGAACTATTTATCCTACGACAGTAAATAGTTCCAAATCTGACCACTAGATGGCGCTGTAAAACACCATACAAAAATTTAACGTTAACTCACTTCGTTGTCTTAAGAATTCTGTACATTGCTATCCAACTACGCAATTTCGGTCTGTGTGTTTTTCCCGGATAAACTCTTAATTCTTCCAGAGAAATAATCCTCAATTTCTTGCAGTGTTTTGCCTTTTGTCTCTGGTAAAAATACATAGAAGAACGCGGTGCCTGAAAACATATATTTACTTAATAGCGACTACAAATAAAAAGTTATAAAATGTGTTTTTATATATAACCTATATACAAACACATATATAATACATAATTCCAAAAATACCTGACCAAATTAAACGCTCTTACGAACTGTTCAGCGTGGTCCTAATTTTAAGTACGTACCAGCAAGTGATAAAGCTCCATAGAGGCCAAAAGTCCCATAGTCATTGAGCGAGTGCTTAAGTAGAGGGAATGTTTTGACCACAGTGAATATTGACATGTGAGCCACACATGTCGTCATACCACCTACTATGCCACGAACCTGCGACGGAAAGAGGTTAAAGTATGTGTATATGATTTTTGCCAGGAAACCCTGATAAGGTTATAAATAAATCAGTGACGCTACAAGTTTTTTTAGGCCTCAGATTTCTGTATCTGTTTTATGACTGTGTGTCCATCTAATAGGTAATTAGGTGATCAACCTCTTGTTCCAAGATGTTTTCCTTCACCGTTCGAGAAAATGTTAAATGTGCAACGTGTGTAATGAGAATCATATAGACAGAAACTCCATTGGTGCACAACCGGGGATGGAACCTACGACCACATATGAGATCGCATCGAAGCCACTAGGCCAACACTGCTCTACTAACATTATAATAGTCAAATTTTGTTAAAAATTAAACAAAAACATATTATTTAAAATAGAGCATATGGATCAATTTTCAAAAGATATAATATCATATAATTATATTTAATATCATAAGTTAAGGTAAAAAGTATACAATTAATTATTTTTGAATATAAATTACCTGCGTAGGATAGACCTCGCCAATCATAATCCAAGGTACGATGAGGAATCCCAGGGTACAGAATATCATGAAGAGGTATATACTGGCTACTGGAATCCAAGAATATTGAGGTGGCAGATTATTCTCCTTCCAGTACTGCACGTAGTAGAGGTACACTGATAGTACTACCATTGAAGTACCGCACCCGAGAGCTGGAAAACATTGCAATAATCAAAATCGCTGTTAAATATTTCCTACATTTTATTATATTTCTTTCATTCTTGAATTTAGTACAGATTCAAAAGCATTGCGTTTTACATTTTTTTGCAAGAAACTTTTTAATACGCTACAATATTGTAGGTAGATTTCTGTATCTGTTTTGTAATAATTTCTAATAGGCAAGTAGATCAGGCTTCTGTGCCAAATATACTTCGAATGTTTTGGTCTAAGGCATGCCGATTTCCTCACGACTTTTTTCTTCATCGAACGAGCGAGTATTAAATGTGCACATAGAGAATCATATTGATATACAGCGGCGGATCAAAGCTGAGTAGCACGCTGGAGGTACTAGGCCAACACTGCTCACGTTCGACATGCCTTAGACCCAGTCGACGTATGTATTGTCTATAGAAAATAATGATCACGAAAACACAAATTAAATTGATTACTAGAAGACTAGGGGGATTTGTAATAAATCTTAACGGAAACTGAGAAAAAACTTAAAAACGCACACGGCCTATCTTTGTTTAAGACTTCTAGCAATATTGAGCATTAATCTCACGCTTGTGTTTCTTGACAACTTTGTGTTTGATGTTTTTAAATATATCTTGAGTGAATCCTATTTTTAAATTATGTTTAAACTTAGATTTGTTACTATTTCTTGAACGATATTCCACTGTTAAACTGACTCTGGCGCCGTTTTTATTTACAATCACTCAAGCGTAGTGGAGGTCGTTTAATAGATTAGATTCGATTTTCGGCGATTTCTCTCTTAGCCCTCCTACTACATATAAAAACAAGAACATTTTTTTAAAAATATAATTGTTGACAAAAATTTATCATTTCTGTTCCTATAAATTTGAGACGTTGCAAAAAAGCAAATACATCCATCAACACAAACGCTCTAAGTTGGGCTTCAACGCTCCACTAAACAGAATAGCTAGAATCGACTGCAGGGTTCAAACAATCTTGATACTTGTTTGGTTGCCCCATCCGTTTACTGGAAGGACATTCTGTTATGACTTTCTTAGCTTCTTTTGCTATGTTTTATAATTTGAGGTCATTTTTGTAATATTTATCTTCGTAAACTTATTAATTACAAACATATTTGTGCACAAATTGGAAATAATATATGTAAATTGTTTGTTTTTTCTTAGGCTTAGTAAATAAAATGTGTACTTACACGAAACAAATGTAAGAGGTCGCCTTCCGCAGCGTCTACACAAAATACATCCCACGACGGTGAAGATTACTCGAAGCACTCCCATCGATATTGTTAAGGAATACTTGTCTAACGTCGCACCGGATGCCTAAAACAAAAGATATTTGAAACGCCTGCATTTATTTTGGCAAAAGTTTTGACGATAACATCAAGAACGTTATATTTCAGACTGTAACCATTGTTAGGCAGTTTGTGCGTACGCTTGTACGGCTCTGGGTGACTAGTGTACGCGTAATTTGTTTTTTGTTGATACTAAAATTAGTCTTAGTTGTACTTACTAATTAAAATTGGAATAAATTATTACTATTAAACCATAATTTATTCACATAAACTTTTCTTATAATATCTAGTGTAAGGCCTACAACGCACTAGCGGCTGGCCGCAATGCGGTGTGCCGCTGCGGCGGGCCGCGGTATATACGGTCCGCCGTAGCGGCCTGCCGTATTCCGGCTAACCGTCCCTATTGCGGTCCTATTGCGGTCTGCCGCAATCGTCACTCGTCAGTGCTTCTTGAAATGTTACAAATTCAAATTTAATGACGTGGAATAAGTGATACATGTATCTTATATTCCATAATAAACAAATTTAATTTTTTTATTTTTTACTCTTTTAAAATAGGTTTACAATATTTTGTTTACATTTGTTAAATAATTATATGTGATGACGTAGGTAGGACGGCTAACCGCGCCGAGTGCGTGGAGGGGACGCGGCGCGCCGCATCATTCAACCGGTGCGGCTCGCCGCAGCTCCAAATCAACCGGAGCGGTTGACGGTTGACCGCAAGTCAGTGCGTTGTTATCGTGCGGTTTCATATAATAATCGATGTGCGGCCCGCCGCAGCGGCACACCGCATTGCGGCCAGCCGCTAGTGCGTTGTAGGTCTAAGAAACCATTTCACAGTTTTTGAGTTCATCGCATTCATTCAGTTAGCGAGAGACTTTATTATACAATATGAAAGGATAAACCAAGCCTTATATGGAGACTAATATTAAACTGATTAAAATACCTGTCAACTAAGGGAAAAAGCGTGGATAATCTCAAATACTGAGCAAATTTTAGATTGTTACCTAAGTGTACCTTTTACATATACATACATACACTTACGAAATTAAAAAGCGTAAATAGATCCTCATAATTATTAGATAATTCCAATTGTTTTCACTTTCGTACTTATAATTATTGTTTTTATTGCTATTTTAGTTGTGTTATTTTTTTAAAATCTTATTTGAGGACTCTTCTAAATAAGTATACATATTTTTGGTTTTATATTTAGTATTCGTGACATATCTGTCATATTTTCTTTGTCGATAAGTAAATGAATAAATTACTAAAAATTTGAATAATACGTTATATATATTTACCTCAAACACTTCGACGGCATAGAAAGTGATGGTATTAACACCACACCACTGGTAAATGAAGAAGTACAACGCCAATATTCCAAATGGCTTAAGGGTCGATGGCGCGAGCAACGCCTTTACTATTTCTCGAGTTGACTTCAACCTGTAACGAGGTAGTAACATATATATATCACAGACCTTAATGTATGTAGACACGACACAAGATTTCTAGTGTGCCTGTATTCAACGACTGAAAAGCGATTAATTATTCTTTCACTCGCAATCGAATCGTATACGTCATATTCTATATTCCACCATTAACCACCGCGGTATATAACAAATACGAAATCATTAAGATCAGAACTAGCGTTTAAGATACAGGCTATGCCTAGTTTAACCGCTAGTGCTCATAGAATTATTTTATGTAAGAGGTTAACCAAAATGAATATTGAGAACACAACGTAATTGTAAGTACAAAATGTAATTGTTTTACCGTTAAAGTTATTTTTTTTATTTTATCATACTAAACAAATATATAAATCATTTATATTCCTTTTTGAAGTGAAACTTCTTTATCGGGGTTGGAAAAAAATTTAGTGTAACATTTTTTCGTTACGCGTCACATTTTTCGGTTACGCGCCATGTTGCTTTTTGAAGTTAAACTTCTTTATCGGCGTTAGAATGAATTTTTGAAGTGAAACTTCTTTATCGGGGTTGTAAAAAAATTTAGTGTAACATTTTTGCGTTACGCGTCACATTTTTCCGTTACGCGCCATGTTGCTTTTTGAAGTCAAACTTCTTTATCGGCGTTAAAATATGACATATAGTATGTTTTTGACTTTGAAGTTTGACAACGGATTACATTTTCGACTTGAAATTTGCTAATCGCAATTTGCAGCAATTAATTTTTAAATTGTATGCTAGGTATCAAGATTAACTGTGTTTAAAAAAATAGTTTCGGACCTCTAAACTTAAAACAAACCAATTAAGGCTCTGCGTACAACAAAGGTTTTATTTAAGTTTCACTTCTTACGAGTGTACACCTAGTACACGCACACTTTTTTTATCGACGTATGAGAGAAATTTTGTAGCAAATCGTCACGTTTTTCGGTTACGCGCCATGTTGCTTTTTGAAGTCGAACTTCTTTATCGGCTTTAGAATGAATTTTTTATCGACGTATGAGAGAAATTTTGTAGCAAATCGTCACGTTTTTCGGTTAGATATAGTAGATCATTTTTCGAAAAATAAGGTCATAAAGAAGTTTCACTTCTTACGTGTGTACACCTAGTACACGCACACATTTTTTTATTGTAATCTAAGACGTCAAAGTTATAAAACCTTCACTATAGAACAAAACGTTTACCGTATACAAATAAACACAATTAATAAATCACGATGTTACTAGTATTGATTTTAGTAGTACGTTTATCGTAAACAATATTTATTTCTATATTAGTTGAGTACAAAGCCAATGTGTGTGTTAGTACATAGTTTCGCACGAGAAATGATTCGTCCAGGAAATTGAGCTGGAAATGGAACCGGCTTGCCTTAGACCCAAAAAGACGACGGCGTGCGTCAGGCACAGGAGGCTGATCACCTCCTCGCCTATTATATTAATAAATGATCATAAAACAGATACAGAAATCTGAGGCCCAGACCTAAAAAGGTTGTAGCGCAACTGGTTTATTTTTAATTATTCACTAGCAAAAATTCATTAAATTTAACCTGACAAATAACTACATCTGAATCGCATAGTAAAGTTATAACACATTCTAGGTTACAACAATAAACATACAGTTATATTTTTAACTGGGACATTTCTTGTACTTAATCCATTTTAACAATCTTAGAAAATATAAAAATGAGAACACGTAATTAGTGTCGTTAAATATTTAACTGTTGTGAAATATTGTTAAAGTAATCTATACTTGTTATCTGTACTTTGGTAGCTTAGTGGCAAGGTGCGCGACGCTTAACCTTAAGGTCACGCATTCGAACTGAATTTTCTACAAAATCCGTAATTATTTATTGCTTATATGGTGATGTAGATAAACATCGTGAGGAAACCAAAACGTCGACGGCGTGAATGTGTTTGTAATGTGTGTATCTAATATATGTAATGTATGTAATGTAATGTATGTTGGAGGTTGCAGCTCCTTACAAACGTTGTGTAAAAAAAAAAATGGCGATTAAAAAGAGTGGCGGAGAGTTTATTGCCAGTTCTTCTCTTCCGTTCTACGCCCTTGATTTGAGAACTGGCAGTAAATGTAAAATTAGAAGCATTAATATGTATTTCTTTAATGACGAATCACAAGTGTACATTGTGTTACCTACGTGAATAAATGATTTTTGAATTTGAATGTAATGTAATGTAATGTATGTAATGTAATGTATGTAATGTAATGTATGTAATGTAATGTATGTAATGTAATGTATGTAATGTAATGTATATAATGTAGGACATCGATCCCAATCTCAATAATGAGTTGTGTACCGCGCGATTCGGATATTGAAAGAACTACTGAACTTGGATAAAAATATATCGTTTTCGCCATTAAAAATTATAAAGCCTCCGATGAAAGACACACATGAACAATGTATATTGATATTCTATAAATAATCAATTTTCTAATAACGTGTGTTCTGTGTTTTCTGTTTCGTGAATAAATGAACTCCATACTTACGGTTCAACGTGATTCTTCTCTTTAAAGGAAATCATTTTCTGTATTTCATCATTTAGGTTGCAAGTGGACCCTCGAAGCTTCGAAAGGGACTTTTCAGCCTTTTCCGTCTTATCTTGATTTAGCAGGTAGTTCGGTGTCTCAGGAAGGACAAACATACCCAGGAGTGATATTATAGGTACGATAGCACTCACGCCTGCTAAGATGTTCCATGATGTTGCACTGCCGATTATGTACTGGAAATTTAAAAAAATATTTATTAGATAGCTTTGAGATACAGCATGGAGCAGACAGTTTTCAGCTTCAATTAGGCAAGGTGCACACCCTACGCGCTTTTATTATTCATCTGGAAATCGTAATCCGGTATACATATGTGCGTTTGACTGAACCATAATTTTGCTTAAAAAATATTTAGCTTCTCAATTAAATTTGATATTAGTTAGTTAGTCTCAATTAAAGTTTTATTATTATTATTTATTTTTATCAACCAGGCGTGATCTTATGCCCATAGCCTACACATGCTACAAAGTGGGATGCATGCAAACACCTCTTAATAATAAAATACTTTGGCTAATATTTTATTGATACCTTATCAGTATTTCGTATAGTAACAGAATTTTGTTAATCGTAAATAATCTATCAAAAAATGAAATTGCAGTTGTTATGGTTTCGAAGATGATTAGTTAATAGCTTATACAAAATAACCATCAAGAAAATATATTTTGAATAGTGGTATAGACTATTAACAAATAATTATTTAACTCTAGTAGACAAAGATAATTATGATCGTGAACACAACAAATATTTAATTTGTTTTCCTGACTTTGTAGGCGATATACTTTGTACTTTCTTTAACAATAATATTGGGGTTTTACATACGACGTTTTTAGGTGTGGTCGGGTATTTATTTGTGGGACCTGTATTGTGGCTTGCTTAATATCATTTTTCTTAAATCGGGAAATGCATTACCCCCCGCGGCGCGGCTTGGGGCGGAAGGTTATGTGGGAATTGCAATCTGTTAAAACCCCACTGCGCCACCAACACTCGCCCGACAGGCAACGCGGCAACAGCAGAGCCATGTTCGCGCCCCATGGGCATGCATAATTTGTGACGACCCTTGATACAGCAAGGATATCTCAAATCGCAGCGTCTGGGAGGTTGCTTGAGGAGGTCGGCTAGTGCTTGCAGAGATTCATAAGCATCTCTTCTTTTAGACACATATTGCTTATCTGATATTAGCATATCAACGGATATAGCTATCCAACTTATGACTGAAATAATATAGCCTTTCTTTAATATGAATAGATAACAAGTCACCAGTCAGCGTTGACGGGATAAGCAAAACTTTGCTTCAGAACAAAGTACTTATTTTACAGCAATAATATCGTAAGGATGTTGAAATCGGGTCGGGCATTCCTTGTACTACATACCTGGACCTAATCCCGGAGGTAGGTACTAGAGAAGAGACAAGTTAAAAGTACCCATAACCGATGCATGCTTGGTAAATGTCATGAAAGTAGATGAAGCGAGAGGGTTTTGTCAGGAACGTAGCAAGTGGAATTCAATGGCGTGATAGTATAAATATGTATTGTATTACGATATAAGAATAGGCTCAACACAGGAAGGGACGTAGCGTAACTAATGAAGCTAGCTAATTATTGGAGTCAAACAAAATTAAAACCTAACAAGCTTCGACGAAGCAGACGCTGCACGTTTGATTTGACAAATGGACATAATCCTTACTTATCATGTTTGTCAAACCGTCGTTTCCACTCGCGTTTCACAATCACCGACACTTGACAAAACAAATTAACAAGTTCATAGCTCCCTGGTCCAATTAGAAGCCTTAACATCAACAAGTGTCGTAAACAAACATTGACATTGTATACAATTATTATTAAATTACTATCACGACGTCACGTGAATACATGTCTAACATCGCTTATCACACGAATAAATAAATACCTCGACAACAATTAAATTAGCGCATTGAAATATTTATACTAAGTAATGAACATGAAAACATATACTCAATAACTACAAATTAAAACTATGTTAAGCTCTTTGGACACATAGATTAATGCAAAATTTTAATATAACATTATTTTTGTATCACGGGTCTTATTAAGACAAGAAAGTTAATGGAGGCGGGTAGATCTCCGGGTAGCAGCCAGACTTTTAATACAGCAAATTGTCAAAACTGATTTATGTAGATATATTTCTAAAAAAATTAATAAATCAATGGCGCTACAACCTTTTTAGGTCTAGGCCTCAGATTTCTATATCAGTTTCATGATCATTTGTTAATCTAATAGGCGATAATAAGTAGGTGATCAGCCTTGTGCCTGACGCACGCGTCGACTTTTTGGGTGTAAGGCAAGCCGGTTTCCTCACGCTTTCACAAATCTTATACCAACGAGCGAAAAGGGCCAGGCACCGTACTTCCAATAGCATACTAGTTCGATGTACTCAATCTAGCGCTGGTGGTGGCTCAAGCTTGCGACCTTGGGTCGTAGGTTCGATCCCCGGCTGTGCACCAATGGACCTTCTTTGCATGTGTGCATTTAACATTAGCTCGAAAACATCGTGAAGAATCCGGCTTGCCTTAGACTCAAAAAGTCGACGGCGTGTTTCAGGCACTGGAGGTTGATCACCTACTTGCCTATTATAATATTGAAAAATGATCATGAAACAGATTCAGAAATCTAAGGCCCAGACCAAGGCAGTTGTAGCGCCACTGATTTATTTTAATTTTATAAATAGATTAACCAGAGGAAAACAGAAAACCAAAATGGGCGCATAATTTTTGTCGTTAATCAAATTTGTCACTTTGTTGGCAAAGCGATTATGATTTCACGACATTTTGATTTATCACAAGTGTTTGCATTTCGTGAATTTCAAATATCATTTATACGTGATATTTGCACGTATCTTTGCAATTGTTGTTCACGTTATAGTCGCACAATAGAAGTATATATTCATCATGGCTAATATGCCGTCGGCCTACACCCTGTCTTCTTTGCCGATGAGTAGGGATGTCTACCACTTCAAATTTAATGACGTGGAATAAGTAACACCAGCCCTGCGATTCTGTAACGCACACAGCGGTTTTCGCATCGGCGGTCGCTCTCAAATCAGTTTAGACCAGTGCAGATAGCCTTTAAAATAAATAAAAAGTGAAAAAAATTACAGTAGGATGAAACCCATTAGAAAAGGAGGGGAATATGATCAAAATGAAAGGAAAAATAAATTACGGTCGATCTGAGGTCGGGAAGGGTAGGGGGGAGAGTTTTAAGGGTAAAAAACTTTTTATCTCGATTTCCGGCAAAACTAGAGAATAGAGAAGTAGGGAAGGGGATGACGGGTCTGGGCGTAACTGCATACGATTTTTTGCGTTTTCTGAGAAGATTTACTATGGTAATATATATATTTTTTTTACCATAGGAAAGTAGAATTTTATTATTTTTATGGTTTAAAAATGTATCGGATTTGACATATCATATTCAAACTTAGCGTAGAAACAGAAGGAGGTAAAGATCATACGTTTGTTTATACTAACTAGTAAAAAAAATATCCATAGAAGATCATTAATTTCTGAATAAACAACTGAGTTGTGTGTATGACCTTTTGCATAGTTAAATTTATAATAATTTCAAGATACCGTTCTTTTCTGCCAATTGAAAACATGTATTACCAAAAGTCGAACCCAACACCAACTGGTTCACGCCGTCTGCGTGTTCAAGCAATGGCTATAAAAACAAATTACATAATGGAAAATTTTCTAAATTAGGAAATACGTAGACAGGGCGTGATATTGACGTAACTCTCATAAATCATAATCAATTTTCGCGTTTAAAAATAACCACATCATCAATCAGTTCTTACGTAAATCTCTGAAATTTGAGATTTAAAAAACAAACTAGAGTATCAAGAGAAAATACTTCCGTATAGAAAACTTTTTCTCATGTAACTTGTAAGAAACATATTATAAATAAATCAACTAGCATTTCCATTTGACCAAATGCTTTTGCTTAGTATAACACTTGGGACTTATTGTAACAGGCTTCATTTGCTAGATACACCTAACCGTTGTTATATCTAATATATAAAATTCTCGTGTTGCGATGTTTGTGGTTAAACTCTTCAGAAACGGCTCGACCGATTCTCATGAAATTTTGTGTGCATATTGGGTATGTCTGAGAATCGGACCACATTTTTCATCCCTCTAAATGTTAAGGGTAGTCCACCCGTAAATATATTTTTTTTATTTTTAGATATTTTTTTCTGTTTTTATTTTTTTATGATACTGGATTAAAAAATATATATAACCCCTAACCTTCACCCCTCTACGATCAACCCCTATTTTTTTATTATAAATGATATACATGGCAAAACGACGTTTGCCCGGTCAGCTAGTAATACACTTGGCGTCAAAAAAATCGCACCTTTCTTAAAATTCGTGTCAATCGATTATAACTTCTAAGATCCTTCCTGTAGGTACCCTATCATTATTAGTATCATTTAAAAGCTCATTTAATAAGCTTTCAAAAAAATATCATTTGTTTACGGAAAATCAAAAACCACAAATCATCAGCACTTTGATTAAAAAGTGGCGATGTACGCGTTTGGAGGCTCACTAATTGTACCATTGTGTGGATGCGTATATAACGAGGGGGTAAAAGTCAATGATGGGTAATTCGCTATTCAGACGTCACAGAGGTCACTCCTGAAGAGCTTCAACAAGAAAAAACCCAGTGAAAATGGATACCATGGCAAAGAAGCAGCTCAAGTGGTGACCCTACTGCAAATCGGACTACGGCAGGTTGAAGTTGCTCGGCAACTGAAAATCAGCCGATTTCGAGTGCAACGGGTATACCAACGGTTCCAAGAGACTGTAGGTTACATCAGGAGACATGGATCCGGGAGACGTCGCTGCACTACCGTCAGAGGTGATGGCTCCATTGTGTCAACGTCATTGCGGAACCGCTTCATCAACGCTGTGGAGCTGCATTAGCGGCTTTGAGCTACTCGAAAGACAGCTGACAGCGTCTCCACTATCAGAAGAAGGCTGTGAGAGAAGTATTTGCTGCCCCGGAGAGCTGCTACAGGCCCCCTATTGACTACCATCAACCGGACGAAAAGAAAGCGATTTTACGAAACGCACGTGCCGTGAACATTCGACCAGTGGAGGAATGTCCTGTTCTCCGAAGAAACCCAAATGTACGTGTACACCAACAACATGCGTAAGAGAGTCTACAGGCGGCCAGGGGAGCGTTTCACACCAGCCTGCACCGTGGAAACCATCGGGTATGGAGGAGGATCTTGCATGTTCTAGGGCGGTATTTCTATCGACGGCAAGACAGACCTCGTGTGCGTCTCCAGAGCTGGAGATAGTCGCGGCCAGGGGTCGCTGACTGCCTACCGGTATAACACCGAGGTTTTGGAGGAGCATGTGGTCCCATGTGAAGGTTTTGTCGGCGCCAACTTCGAGTTCATGCACGAGTACGCCCGGTGCCACACAGCCTTGATTGTCAAGGACTACCTACATCAAGGTTATGGACTGGCCAGCAAGAAGCAACCGACCTAAATCCTATCGAGCATCTCTGGGACGAGCTGAATCGGCGAGTTCGGGCCCGTAATCCAGATCCTGCCACTCTTGATTAGCTTCGAGATGCCGTCATCGAGGAGTGGGACAACATTCCCCAGGAACACGTCGTGACGCTCATCAGGTCCATGACTGACCGCTTGGAAGCTGGTCGGAGGGATAGAGGAGGTAACACTAGGTTTTAAGACTAACTTTTAAGGATTGTCATTGTTTATTTTTAATTTTTGTATTGTTCCTTTTATATGTAATTTTGACCAGAATACACATTGTTTCACATTTTCCCAGAATTTTTCTTTTTTTTATGGGGGTGGTGGTCAATTTCCTACCGTTTTCAAATAAGGGATTTTATTATCTTTCAAATGATACTAATAATGATAGGGTACAGGAAGGATCTTCGGAGTTATAATCGCTTGACAAGAATTTTAGGAAAGATGCGATTTTTTTGACGCCGAGTGTATATAATAATTGTTTCAGAAAATCAAAGAAGTTGTGTAAATTATTTAATGTTAAAAGAAAAGCTGAATATGAATCATTGCATCCTGTAATGAACTTTTTCAGTTTTTTTTTTCATATAATTTCTGTTAAACTTGTTAGATTTTGATATCGTCGGGACTAAAATGCTTAGTTTGGTGTGTTCATTTTATAAATCAAACTAGCATTAAATTAATAAACCAAATCTTTATTACGCCTATAGGAAAATCGATTTCTGTATCTTAATAGATTCGATCGTAAATGACCCTAAAGTCGTTCAAATTCTAGCCTAGTTATTGGACCATCTCATAATTCACCGAAACCGTAAAATAATTTACTGATACAGTATTTAGAACACTATTTCTCCTAATACAATAGACTTGTACCTGGTTTAATAAATAATTAGTCTAAAACATGACACGAAAGGGTAATAACTAATAGGTATTAGTCACATATACATATACATATCACACTTCAGTGCAAATGTGTGAGATAACTATTACGCGTCATAGGAAATCCTAATGAAAATAATTGTGCAAATTACTGAAACAATAAAAATAACATGAAACTCATTGTTATGACAAATGATCACTCAACTGTATATTATATTATCTATTTTACGGTATTGTGTAAAGAGGAAAGTTTTGTTGTTTTGAAAAACAAAATTCGATTTCTAAAAGGAAAACCATATTGTATAACATTCGTATTTTCAAAATCAAAAAAAATGTGCGTGTACTAGTGTACACACGTTAGAAGTGAAACTTCTTTATGACCTTATTTTTCGAAAAATTATCTATATGCAACTTTACAGAAATTGGTTAAATAAAGTTAAATTAGATAAAGTTTAACAAAAGGCTTTTAATATTCCAGACTTGAATACAAATAATACAATTATTTCATTTTACCTTATTACCACTAAGATTATTGCAGAATTTCATAAATTGTAATAGAATTTTTAGTATCATTGTTATCGTTATTATACATTTTTGGTTTTAATGGTTTACAATCACTTTGAATCAACCGTGGTAGGGACAACAAAAAGACGCGCGTAACGGTCAAATGTGACGCGTAACCGAAAAATGTGACGCGTAACGAAAAAATGTTACACAAAATTTTTTCCAACCCCCATAAAGAAGTTACACTTCAAAAAGGAATTTCCAGCCGTGCGAAGCCAGTTCAGACTAAAATTGTCACGTGTTTGAGTCCCGTAACGAGTCAATTCAAGAAACGACGTACAATATGTATTGACTTTTATTAGTTTCGGAAATCGATTTTCTAACCATACAAATAGATATGCCAGAGAGCCAGATACATTGTTTTATCTTTTTTATTCATTTTCTTATCGGTCAATAGATCAATGTTTTTCCCAGAGTCGAATAAAATTTGATTGTACACAGTACATTAATAGATTCTAATTCTTATACTGTCTACAAAATACTAAACGACGCGACTGAAGTACAGTCTGGAGCTCAACATTCAAGACGTTTATTAGGAGAAAAGCCTTTCTCCTTCAGCCCTTTTATATTTAACAACTTTCTTAAAAACAAAATTTTCACTAATGATACAAAATCTATGCTGAAACGGAAAATATTCATATTGAGCAACAAAAATTTAATATAAAATGTAAGTGTTATGTAGAAATTATTATGATAAATGATTTATTTTCTGTAAGTATGTTTGTACAAACACTTTTACACGTCAAGAGTTCGACGTTTCCTATCTGACTACTCTGAGAAGAAACGCCGAAACAAACTCAGAGGTCACTGTTTTAAAGTCAGACAATAAGATTATGTGAAGACCATGTAGATTACAGTCTGAAATGGTCTTTTGTCTTTATGTCAATTAACGTTAACGTGTCAAATGGAAGAGACTGCACACGACACAAGGAGTGTACAGTCTCTTAATAATATAATAATATAATAAAAAATTTTCTTCCTTTCTTTCTTGTTTTTAGGAAAAAATCTAATAGAATTATCCAGTAATCTCACCACTATCAAAACACCAGTAGAAACGCCGACAGATGCCATGGCTCCTAACATTCCTCTCAAATGAGGCTGAGATACCTCGCAAGTATACACCCTGGCTGGGGCACCCACCATACCAGACCCGAGACCCACCAACAACCGACCTGTAAGGAAAATTTTAACACTGTTTGGCCATTTTATATAATACTAGCAGACCGGCCAAGCGTTGCTGTGGCTAAGGTTTTTGTTATATTACATAGTAGCAAACTATTCAAGGGAAACGGCAGGAAAACACCAGTCCACCATGCTTTTTGTTGGTTATGCCATTAAATTGTAGCTTATGCGAAACGTTGGTACTTTCAACACAGCGCCATCTGCTAGAACTGTTTATCAAATAATAAACAAATATTTTCCAATACAATAATATTGCTATCCTATCTTTTAAGTTGGATCAAACTACACACGGTGTGCAAATTTGATTGATATCGGTTCTGTAGTTTAGAAGTCCATAGCGGACAAAAAACGTGACACGTAATTTATATATATTACTACCTGATCCGGCAAACGTCGTTTCGCCATGTATATCATTTATAATAAAAAAATAGGGGTTGATCGTAGAGGGGTGAAAGTTAGGGATATGATAAGATGGACTCACCAATATAAATCATAATAACATTCTGGGCGAAGGATATCGTGATCCATCCTATTATGAGAGGCACTTCAGTAAATATGAGAGTCCGTCGTCTGCCTATGTTGTCCATCAAGTAACCACTTAGAATACAGCCTATTGGTGTACCCACTGCGCTTAAACTAGCTGAAAAAAAGTTATCAGGGTAAGAATATCAAAATAATCAAGAAGACAGAACACAAATGTTTTTCGCACTTACATTTACTTATTTAATACCTCATTAAAATTTCTACGATTTTGAAATATAAATAAACCAAAATATACATAATATTTTAGATGTTGGCTAAGTACCTACTATAGTTTAAGAACCTTAATTATTATTATTAAAAAATAATGTAAACATTCATTCATTCATTAATATACTACTAATACGCATAAAAAAATCTTACTTATATAATAAACGCGAATGTTTGTAAGTATGGATAGATGTCTGTTACTCTTTCACGTAAAAACTCCTTAATGAATTTTAATGAAACTTTACAACAATATAGCTTATACATTAGAATAAGCACTGGCTATAATTTATAAAGATATTGTGTGAATTGCCTAAATATCAAGTAGGAAAAAATGTACCACCTGCGAGCTATTCTGTCGTGCGCTGCCAAACCCGCTAGAGTTACATATATATGTAATGTATGATGGAGCTGTTTATCTTAAATAGTTCTACAAAAAGTCCGGCATAGTATATATCTATGTCTTATGTGTAAGCCGTTATAGCCAAAATCGTGAACCATAACTACAATAAAAATTCATAATTTATTTCTTATGCAAATTTAGTAATAAATTGATTCCTAAATGATACTTTTATCGCTTCTTGTATTTAAAGTAGATAAAATATGTCTTTCAGACAACATCATCTGGACAAATATTATTTTATTCCTGCCAGAAGAAGTCGCGAGCACCAGCTAGTACAAAATAAATTAAATAAAAGGGATAAAAATAATAATGATATTCGATATAGCACTAGGCATTAAAGCTAGACTCCCTGTAAATATTTTTGTATATATTAATTAATTTAAAATATATGCTTACCAATCCAACTGGCCTCACTTTCAGTAATCGTCAGTGTTGAATTACCACTCTTCAGTTGCGGCAGCGCCGTCGCAGAAAATCCAAACGCCATACCAGTATTAATAGTCCCCAAGTTCACAATCAAAGCCGCGACTATTTGCTTAAAGGCCTTCCCTCTTCCTTCTTTTCCTGGTTTCTCCTTTGGAGGCTTTTCTGGCGTTTTCGTAATTGTCGCTTTGACTCCATTTTTAATGAAGGGCGTGGCATCACTTCTAAAAAAACAGAATTCCGTTAAGAATTGAATAGTTTTTAAAGCCGTTTGAAGACTGGCAACTGAATACTTAAAAATATTTCTATCGCCTATAACATGCCATTATATAAAAACGAGTAGTAATAGTTACGAGAAGTAGATATGAAAAGAGCAGAATTACGACTCGTAGCTATCACCATTTCTTAATTGAATATAGCACAGTGGTAGCAAAATAAGAATTATCAACTACATAGCAAATTATAAGAGATCCTAATAAAAAAGCTTAACCTATATAGCATCGAAACACGATAACTATAAATAAATGATTTAATTCCATAGCGATACGATAAGCCTATATATATATCCTACCTTCATACATACATACATACAACGATCAATATTTAAGCCTTGACTTTTTTAAACTATAGCGAAATATTGTTAAAAGGATTATTAAGAATATCCATAGTGCAAAAATACCTGCATCATGAGCATACCCCACATACAAACTTTCACGCATATACCCTCACTTTAACACCATCACACAAGACAGCCAAATTAGGTATTACTTAGTATATATAGAATATTGTTTACTGCTTTTTCCCTTTTGTAATTACGAAATAAATAAATAAACGTTATTTAACAGCTAACAGGCTGTCCTTTGAGAGAGTTGTATTTTGATTTTAGTCATAAGAGATAAATAATCTTCCTTACAATTTCATTTCCAAAATAATATATTATACAAAAACGTCATATTTATATCATTTAATACTACAGTTCTATAATAGAAATCAGATAACTCTTCGCATATTAATCGAAAGTATGTATGTTGAATTCTAGATAAGGACAAAATAAAATATCTAATTTTATATTTGGTTTGAGATTTTCTCAAGAAGAGCCCGGGTTTTATATCGTTTTGTTTCTTTTTGTCAAATTGTAATTACATTGTAATGAAAAGAGACAGTGATAGAATGGTGTAATTAGACTGATTTAGTTTATACTAAGATTTATTTATTAACATTGCACCGTATTTTTTATACTGACGGCAAACACAATTTTGACCAAAAATAATATGGAAACAAGTAAATTATACTACAACTCATTCCCAAATGAAACAATTTTATAAGAAAATTACCTTTTTATTACAAAAAAAAAAATTAAAACCTCAGATCAGTCACACGTCAGATGTGACGACCTGAA
Organism: Pieris melete; assembly: GCA_963693345.1. NCBI lineage: Eukaryota > Metazoa > Arthropoda > Insecta > Lepidoptera > Pieridae > Pieris > Pieris melete. Next base: position 880,200 of record CAVNZK010000043.1, on the reverse strand, counting down.
CACGTGGTTGATATGCAGACATAACAACACACTCACAATTCAATAAAATTAATTGATCCGCAAGTAAATATGACTCAGAAAGGTTATCCGTAAGGTCAACTGTAAACACCCCCAACAATTATTGTTTGTCCCGTGACTGATAAGGTTTGGTATTCGCTTCCGGGAAATGAATAACATCAAAACTTTTAGTGCTACGAGCCGTAGAAGTTTATTGTACCAGTGAAAGATGTTTTGTTTAAACTGTTTTATACGCAAGTTTGATACTTAATTGATATAAAACTCGACAATGCCATGCAGTTCTTCCTTCGAAAACTCGAAACATAAGTAAATAATGTCGCTATTAAATGCATTTTGCATATCAAAACCCAATCAATGGAATTATGTTACAAAAACTACATTAGATTATTTTAAAACTCGTACATACGTACTAGTGCTACGAGCCGTAGAAGATTATAAGTAGGGCAACGACAATCAAATACTGTCTATAGAAGAAAATGGCCCTTCACTTAAGTCTTATTTAATAAACGCAGTGCACTAGCTTGGTTAAGTTGAACGGTTTAAGATTTTATTCAGTTATCAATCCAATAGCGCAAATATTTGATTTGGATTGTTTTTTTTTACCAATGTTAGAACTGATGAATTTAATTCCATGCAGTTAATTTTTTCAACTAAAAACTTTTTCACTTAAAAAGACCAATTTTCCAAAATTATGCCATAAGTCATTTATAATTCTCGCTTTTTAAATCAAAGTATAGTTAGTAACAGTTTTGTTAGTAATAGTTATTAAGTATAAAGAATGCTATGTTTTCCTGTTAAAGGTGTGAGTTTTATCGTTATTGTTGTTTGTTTCTAAATATAACATGTTATTGTAATGTATATACCGAATGTAATTCTGAATTAAATTTTGCATAAAAATTATATGGAAGACAGAAGTTTTTAATTTGATTATAATGATTAATTTCACGCTGTTCCTTTCTTTTAAAATACTATGTCTCTTAAGAAGAGTTATTAGTATTTGGCCTTTCTTTCGATTGGCATCATAAAAGTAAGGGTGTTTTTTTATATTTAAGTCGGATCGATTCCCAGAGGAGGCAAGTAATTTTTAGAAATTCTTGAATGCAGAATTACCAACTTTTAAAAATAACATAAAGTCTTCTTTCAGTGAAATACCCTATCTACGGTATTTAACGTACTTTTCCTTCATGTCCCAAAACTTTGGGATATAATGTATAATATGGAATACAGGTGTATTTATTTATTTTGGACATAATTGTGTTTGCCAACCCTATAAAAAATACGGTGAAATGTTAATAAATAAATCTTAATTTAAACTAAATCAGTCTTATTACAAAATTCTATCACTGCCTATTTTCATTACAATGTAATTACAATTTGACAGAAAGAAACCAAACGAAAAATAGTGCAATCGCTCTGATTAACTTAATATTAATAAGGGCATAGGTCTCCAAATCTATTTTTAATTCTGTCCAGTTACTTTGTAATTTAAGAAGCAGCTGAGCTTATCTCAATCACGTACTCCCAAACAAATAAACACGTCAACGATTTCACAATCTTTATCACATATCATTAATCTGTATGTAAATTTATTTTTCTTGATTGATGTTTAACTTTTGGTCTTACACACAAGAAGAATTGGCTGATTTCAAATTAAACCACGATGTCACACATACTTTAAAAATAACAAATACGATAAGATATATTAAAATAGTTAAGATTATTTGCATATATATTTCATTATGTCACAAGGTCCAACCCCTACTATGCAAATCTAATAATTCTTGATTAATTACATTCACCTTGGGACACTTTTATAACCATCATATTGTAAACACGTTATATGTAAGATAAGAAATGAATTAGACATAGATTCATGTACTAGGTTCATTTCAGCAACGATAATTGTGCTATTTAATCTATATACATATATATATAAAATTGTTATGTTGGTTTGTGTACGCTTCAAAAACTCAAAAAGTTCTCACCGATCCAGCTGAAATTTTAGCATGATATATAATTCGCATCAAGGATTGTTTGTATGTTTTTTTTGTTTATTTTTCCACAAGTATCTATTGCAAAATTAAACTTATATGATAGAAATGTATTCTTTGTTCTGTTTCTCATTTCTCAACTATTCAAAGACAATGTATCACTGCGAAGCGTGGAGGGGTACAGCTAGTGAAATATATAATTTTATAAAGCATATGATCACGTATACGACTGACAAACAAAAATATTAAAAACTCAAAAACTACAACCTCGATAGAAATAAAATGAATTCACTATTCTTTTTATTCTTTTCTACACTAATATTATAAAGAGGAAAACTTTGTTTGTTTGTTTGTTTGATTGTAATGAATAGGCTCATAAACTACTGGACCGATTTTAAAAATTCTTTCACCATTCGCTAATTAAGCTACATTATCAACGAGGCTACATATATAGGCTATATTTAATTTTGAACAAAAATAGGGTTCCGTAAGATATTAGGGTTTTTCGGACACAAGGTGTAAAAAATCAACCAAAAAAGTTACTTATTTTGCGTACCCTGCCTAAACTATTAAAGATAGAACCATAAAATGTTGTAAGTAATTGTAGATCTTATAAATATCTACAAAATACTATACCTATCTATGTCGAGTGAAGCACAATAACCATAAATGATATAATGACATGGCAAAACGGCGTTTGCCGGATCTAGTATTTTATACTTGTACTAGCTGCCCCCGTAATCTTCGTTTCTACTTAATGCCTAGCCTACCCTTTTAGTACATACCATCATGGAACATTTTGCTATGCTACCCCAGAGACCGGTTTTCTGGAATGAAAACTTTTTAGGTTTTTCTGTGATTTTTCTCTTTATAAATAATTTCTCAGAGTTCTAGTTATAAGTTTTTAACTAACAAATAATAAATAGGGGTTGATCGTAGAGGGTAAGTGAAAACTAAGGGTTGTATGTATTTTTGTATGCTGTATCATAAAAAAATTCAAAAAAAAAAAAAATTGCCTCAAAAATAAACATTTTGTGGTTTAAAAAATAGATAGTAGCCGCTTCTCAAACTTACTGAATATGCATAAAAAATTTCATATGAATCGGTCGAGCCGTTTCGGAGGAGTATGAGAACGCTCATTGTGACACGAGAATTTTATATATATAATATACAAACATAGCAAATCATCTTAATACTATAGGAAAACATATCATTTTAACCTAGTACAAGAGTGTTTAGCTACGGTCATTGTAGATCAAACTCAAAGGAAATGAGCCAAAATGATGGTCATTATCAATTGTTCTAATTAGACGATAAACCGACAACTTGCAATCCGATTACGTATATATTGCGTATAAACGTCATTGGGAAATTTAACAACTCATAGGGACATACATGCGCACACGCAACGTTGAATGAAGCCGCGGCAGATCGACTCCCGTTACTCCAGAATATCTATCACCCAATGAGTCCCTAGTTTTAATATGATAACGTCTAAGGACGCAACGCAAGTTCAATGTTACTTACTCCAGACGCTTTTCTTGATAAAGTGGTATTAATCACAATATTAGAAAAGGCTAGCCTTCCTATTGAATATTTTTACATTCGCTACATCATTGGTGTGCCTCCATTATTAAATGTTCTGTCAAATGGATACACGTTCCTAAGAAAACACTTTAAAATATGCGGTATTTTGGATGTAGATATCGTTTTCTCCATAAATGAATATCTCAATTTATCTTAAACTAATTAAATGCGATGCGATTCCTATTTTTATGTAACAATCAGCCAACCATTTCATGTTGAGATTTTTAATAAATCTAGAAACAAGTGACAATCGTAGTTCGTGTTTCGCGGGCGTAAACAATGAAAGATCTAGGTCTTATTATTTCACAAAGACATAATATATTGCAATGAAAACAATTATGCAACCAATATACCATAATTTAGTCCCAAACTGATAAGTGCGTCGAGTAGCGTAACTAATAAACATGAAATTTCACGTGCAGTTTGAAAAACATTTACAGAAAAACTAGCTTTGTGAAATCTATGGCTTTGTGTACTAACTACGAACAAAATATATAATAGCCTTATACATAACTTACACAGAACCATAATAAGGCACACCATCGCTTGAAGTGCTTGCCATGCTGCATCTGATAATAATCACACTTAAATAACTTGTCGGCTTTATTTAACCTTATTAATATAACTAAGCCAAACTATTCATAAACGTACAGTTCAAAATCAATCACATCACTGTCTTCGAATGTAAAACTTCATAAACCCTGTTCTGTATCCTTCCATCAGTGTTAATACAAATTAACAGGAGACACAAAAGACAGCATTATTAAATAGTAATTAAAACGAAAATATATCTCGGTAGAAACCCCACTACTAGTATATACGAAGATCTTACATGTTCTTTAGATTTTAATATATACAGTACGTTTATGAATAACCATTATACAACGAAACACATTTCTTAATAATCAATTTCGCACTTCTAACTTCATCTTCTTGAACCGATTAGTTTAAAACTACCCAATACTTTAGGTCAGACACGGTTAAACCAATACTGACAACTGATAAAATGCAGACCGTTCAATTGCTTATCATAAATGCGTGTAGGGCATTGTCAACAATTCCTACCTACAATGTAACTTTATAAACGAAAAACTTAATTATGGACAATTTAGACACATGTTTCTGAGTGATACGTTGTATTTATTTATTAAAGGTCACCATATCATACATAATGCTATATCTACAGTATATGTTACAAGTTCTAAAATATATGACAACTAGCTGGCCTGGCGAACATCGTACCGTCTAACAGTCGATTCTTTATTTAATTTAATACTTATTCTGCTATTCGGGACACCGGTCTAGCTAGTAAGATAAAAAAAAGAAAGTTGATTATACAACAAATACATTATGTCAAAAAATAAAAATTTACCTTCCCGGAACCCCTCCACTAACACTTGAACTTTATGATATGGTATTAAAGTTCAAATTGCCTTTAAATATTATGACGAATATTTTGTATGGGAATATAGAAAAGTGTTGTTTTTAGACTTTTTCACTCAATTTTTTTTATTTTTTCTCTCCGTAAGAACCATCCTCGTACTTCAAGGAATATTATAAAAAAAGAATCAGACAAATCGGTCAAGCCGTTTTTATGTTATGTCGTGACAACCGAAAACGGGTTTCACTTTTATATAATACTAGCGGACCCGACAGACGTTGTCCTGTCCTAACTATGAATATTGATTACAAATTGGTATAATTAATTAAAAAATATTGCAGAAATAAAGTGTTTATTATTCTAATGCTTTATGGTATACAACATTCTTTGTTTGTTTTTCTGGCTCGCATACTATTATATTATTTATTTTAAAGGATATTCATTTTTCTTAGATCCTCTTTGACGATATTTGCAGGACGCATTCTGTCAATGTTATGTCAAACGCCATAAGGTTACATCAAAAAGTTCGAATTGTATGGTGGTTAAGTATTCTTAAATTTTCTAATTTTCCGCGCAATTTTTTTCTTTTTTTCTTTTATAAGAACCTTCTCCTGACAATTACAAACACAACAAAAAAAAATCAGACAAATCGGTCAAGCCGTTTTCATGTTATGTCGTGACAACGGAAAACGGGTTTCATTTTTATATACAGGGTGGCCAAAAAGTCGTGGATCAAACGCAAATAGCGGATAGATGAGGTCATCAGCGGCAAAAAATTGTTCTACGGTAGGTCTCTAAGGTCAACCCCTGCAGAGTTATGATTTATTTTGCGTTTTATAAGAAAATTGACTTTTTTTACTAATTCTTATTAAAATTCGATAAAATCTACATCCTGTATCTTTTTCATAATATCCACTAGATTGGTACTGATGAGTTCTTGCTTACCACATACTATTTATAGTTGTTTATTGAGTGTGTTGAAGATAATATTAAGTTATACGATATAATTGTTTCACAAATCAAAACTTTTTGTTTACTTCGGACCCCACTGTGAAAAAAAATTACTCTACCGAAAAGTGACCCTGTATTACAAGTTTTGGCGCATTTAATATGGATTCTGAAAAGGTATTACACATGGCCATGAGTTGCTCTAATATCTTTTTAGGACGAAAAAACAACAACGATTCGGACTTATGATAGATTATTTACCTACCTGTGACCAGTACAGTGTGAATCGGACTAGATTCAAAAAATTGGACAGATGGCTGGAGGGTTACGTAGGAATTTGATTAGACGGTGCAAATTAAGTATTATGGTCAGAGTCAGGAATTTTGAGCATATTTTATTGTAAAATATTTTGTTACCTACAAACAACCATTGAGAAATAATTGTTTTAATACAATTATTTTTTCACAATCGTTGTTTGTAATTCTTCCTAGAAAGATATTAGAGCAACTCATGGCAATTTGTAATACCTTTTCAGAATCCCTATTAAATGCGCCAAAACTTGTAGTACAGGGACACTTTTCCGTAGAGTAATTTTTTTTCACAGTGGGGTCCGAAGTAAACAAAAAGTTTTGATTTGAAAAAAAATTATATTGTATAACTTAATATTATCTTCAACACACTCAATAAACAACTATAAATAGTATGTGGTAAGCAAGAACTCATCAGTACCAATCTAGTGGATATTATGAAAAAGATACAGGATGTAGATTTTATCGAATTTTAGTAAGAATTAGTGAAAAAAAGTCAATTTTCTTATAAAATGCAAAATAAATCATAACTCTGCAGGGGTTGACCTTAGAGACCTACCGTAGAACAATTTTTTGCCGCTGATGACCTCATCTATCCCCTATTTGCGTTTGATCCACGACTTTTTGGCCACCCTGTATATAGATATAGATAGATTATGGTAAACAAAAATATTACAAAAAATTAAATTTTTTTAATTAATATATTTTTTTTTTGCTTATTGGTAGGCAAAAAATTACTAGTAAAGCAGCGGATTAGGTAATAGATAGACAATTAACAATTCTTTTATTTGATCAGCCCACTACCGAATATGTCAAGCTAGTAATGTTTATTCTGTTATATTCGCGAAGAATTGAATGAGCGGTGCCTGAACTCCTAGGTTGACCGTATAAAATACTTAGTGTTTTATAAGTACTAGTAGACCATTTTATACAGAATCTGTAAACATATCATATAAAAAACATATGTCCAAGGATGCCGTGAATATTGGTTCTATGAAAACATTCAATATGGAATTTCACTTGTATCACTGTTGTTTAACTGATTATATAGATGATACGTGTTATATATAATTTTACATAATTGTAATATGAGACTAGACGGCAACCAGCTGGCTTCTAGATCACGCAGTATTTTTATACTATCTACTTAGATTTCCTCTAATTTATGCGAATTTTCATATTTTATGCTCTTTACTTTATAATAACTTAATTGCATACAATAGAATGAAATAGACTTTAATGTTCTCATACACGAAATATAACAGCCTCTGGAACGGTATTCCAATCCAGAACCCGAACTTAAAATAGGAAATCAATTTTATCCAAAACAGCATACTGCTTCGTAAAAGGCCGGCTATACACTCGCCAGTCAACTGGCAATATCCATGGATGGGACAAATCCAGGGGCGACCCATATCCCTTAATCGTATACAAATATTAAGACGCAATTAGTTAATACAAAAATCATTATGGGATGGAATCATTTTCAAGTTTGGCACTTGAAAAAAATTCAATAACATTAATGTCAGAAGCCAATTATCACTTAATTGAAAATGAAAATGTTTATTTGTATCTTTAATTTTACATTAAATACATGAGTTGAAACAGCCCCCGTAAGGAGTCAGATACACTTGTGTTGGGGTTGGCTTGATTAAATTTAAAATTTTAATTCGATCCTTAGTATGAATAAAAGTAATATGAATAAATATAATGAATTTTAGTAGTATTCAATATTAAGCGTCTAAGGCTGAATTTAGTGTCACGCCGACCGCACGCGCACCGTCGGCGCTGATGGTCGAGATATATGAACTTCTAGGAAGCGTTTTTGAATGACGCGTAGCTATCGGCACGCACGGTGGTCAGCGCCGATGGCTGCGCGGCCGTACGCGTCGCGCGTCGGCGCCGCGTAGCTGTCAGCGCTGACGATCGCTAGAGCGCCTCTGCTTCCAGTGAGCGTTGTAGTGTCAAACGGACGTCGTCAGCGTGTACAGTCATGGCAAATCGCGAAGTGGATACAGGTCGAGTAAGGCGGTCAGTACGATACTAAAACGAACCACGCTGAGCGTCAGCGCTGACGGTGAGCGTGAGACTAAATTCAGCCTTATTACTTTCAAAGGTTATGTATACACTTGATGGCTGGAAATCTTCTACAATCCCCTATCTAGGTATTTCCTTTTGCAAACTAACGAGCTGTGGAATGCGCAGTAGAAGAGTTCCCTCCAAATTAAACAGAAAGGCCTAAAAGGCCGGCAATTCTACTAAACACTTGTTGATGAGAGGTCATATAAAAAAGATAATTAATATTTTACTATACTCTCATAAATACTAGTTATCTATACCTGTTAACAATGTTATCAGTATCACGTGCTAACTAATAGATAATTGTTTTAAATTAACATGTTAAATCCGTCAAGTTCTTTTGTATTAAAACAAAATATAACTATATATTTAACTTAATATGTATTAAATATATCAACGTAGGTAATATAATATGTTTGAAATATAGATTATATATACAATTATACCTTTCTATGAAAAACATAGAACATAATTTCGTAATGCCGTGATCCGATCATAAAGTTTATCAATTTGTGATGAATGGCCAAACGTTTCATGAAATTGACAATTTAATTTGGCCAGGATCAATGAATCATCTTCTAGGCCTTAAACTATATAATATCAGTAAAAACATTAATTAAAATAAATACTACACAAATCCTGTTCTCGATAATATTTATTATTATTTTTACATTGATTTCCTTTAAATATTTTTATTATTAAATTTGATTTAACTCAAATAGTTTAAATAAAATATTGATTTGTGGAGTCAAATATATGGGTTTCCATTTTAAGTTATAAAAAATAATATTTCTATTTGTTTTATTAGATTATTACGACTTACAGTTTATCAATAATCTTGCTGATTCAAACAAAACGAGATATTTTAAGATAATGTCGCCCAACAACAATTGTTTTAGAAAGCAAAGAAATCCCCTCCCAAATAATCATGATGAATAAATAATACCTAAACACTTGAAACTTCGCGTGATACTTTGATGTGTGATAAGATAATATAACGTTTCGAAATTGGCTCGTTTAGCGTATGTAGGGTCATGTTAAATAAAAAATACCTCGTATTAAATATAAATATTTTAAAGCTTACGAGATATTGTTGTACAGTCTAATCACTTGTACTACTGGATCGATTACGACCAAATTGATACACCTGAAATCACAAGGTCCTTCCATTTAAATACCAAGGACATAAACGCTTAAGGAATAAAACGGAATACGATATCCTAAAAAACAATAAATAATTTGCGACAACTTAAAAAAGGTTTCTAACGAAAACAAACGTGATTTCAGAAAAGAAATTCAGAATAATTGAAAACCGCAAAGAATACCTCATCAAGGATACTTAATGTTACAAATAATTTAAAATTCAACAATAATGGAGCCAGAATTTATATCTAAATTTGAATAGCATTTGTAAATATGTGAGTTAGTTTGTATTAAGGGTTATTTTGTACTAAGCACTGACTTAGACATTAGCTCTTATAGTTAGTAGAATTAATAGCTTAATCCTACCTTTGACCGAAACCATATAACAACCTTTATAGTGGTAAAGATTTATCGTGTACGCGGAAGTTCCATTTAGCTTTAGTTTTACACATTCATGAGGAAACTATATAAACACTCGAAATAAATTGTAAGCTTTAAACGTAATTTTTTGGATATACAGTCAAAACCGTTTACGACATTGTTTAGAACAACATACCGGTTATATTGACCAAAATCAAAGGTCCCGGCGGTTAAAAGTATTAGATACTTAAAAACGTCATCAGCAGTTACGACTATCGGTTTTTACGACCAAATATGAGCAGTCCCTTCGATGTAGTTAATATAGATTGTGACTGTAGTTTCATGCTTGACGGTTCTAATTAACTCCTTTGATAGAAAAAAAAATTGGTTATCTGTTGTTTATGGGCGAAATTTTAAGCAATAACGTCATAAGAAAACATTGATAAAAAATTGCATACTTTTATGAATTAAATTCAATTATTGTTACTAAATTATCATTATTTTGAAATAAAAAAAGGAGTTAATTGAAAATATTTTTTTGCATTCGTTAATTTAAATTATACAGATTAACAACTTAAGATAAATGCATTACAAATCAAACGCTGATCGTGTCCTCTCAATCGCTTGTACCGCGCTCTCGCTTGTGCAAGCGGAACGTGACAATGAAGCTCTGCTCAGGTGGAACCAAGGGCGGATCCAGCTTTGGCGCCAGGAGGGGGTCACATAGTCGTGGTCAAGTCAAGAACTTATAATTTAAATTTGATAACAATAGATACAAGTAAAAAGTAGGTATTTTATTAATGTACGTAAGAATTGCACTTAAAAATATTTATTCTTTATTGTACACTTGAAAAATTAACACATAATATTGTCCTACATACAGGTTGGTCCAACTAGTGACGTCAATATTTTTTTTTTAGATTCCTCACACCTGGGGGCATACGAAAATACCCCATGTATGTTCCGCGATTTTTTGTAGTTTTCGAGTTATAATTTTTTTTGTGTTTTTTGAATGTTTTCTGCCAGCGAGGTTTCAAAAATTCCTATCTTTTTTTGTTGTAGGTATTTTGCGGTTTTTTTTTCTGTGAAGTGATTGTCTTAAATGTTGTTCAAAAAAAAAAAATCTCAGCTTCCTAAAATTAGTTAAAGCTACTCAAAAAATGTTTTAAAGTTGGAAGTTTAGTTTTTAGCTGGATTTGCCCAAACATTCGACTTCAATTTAAAAATACAAATAGAAGTTTCCATAGCTTCTGGCTAAGTTTAAAAACTCCACAGGGTTCTAAGCTACCAAAATCACAGAAAAAATGGTACTTAATTGGTCTTTTCGTAAGACCAAAATTATTGTAAGAATTACACGAGCTACTTTTTTACGGGTATTAAAATTAGTCAAAAGTAGATCGTAAAATTTCAAAAATAAAAGTAAAAAAAAAACAGTTTTAATGCTTCAATGATTTTTTTGCCTATCCACATTAAAAAGCCAATTACAGCTACATTTATTTTACGGGTATTAAAATTAATTAAAAAACCACATTATTAAGTTTAATTTACCATAAGAATAATAAAAGTCGAAAAAAAACATTTTTAATGCTTGAATGATTTTTAGCCTATCCACCAAAAAAAATCCACCGATTACAACAAAAAAAGACCGATTAAGTACCATTTTTCTATGATTTTGGTAGCTTAGAACCCTGTGGAGTTTTTAAACTTAGCCAGAAGCTATGGAAACTTCTTTTTTTTTTTTTAAATTGAAGTCGAATGTTTGGGCAAATCTTGCTAAAAACAAAACTTCTAACTTTAGTACCTTTTTTGAGTAGCTTTAACTAATTTTAAGAAGCTGGGAATTTTTTTTACTTGAACATCATTTAAGGCAATCATTTAACAGAAAAAACTGTAAAACACTTACAACAAAAAAGATATGAATTTTTGAAACCTCGCTGGCAGAAAACATTAAAAAAACACAAAAAAATGTATAACTCGAAAACTACAAAAAATCGCGGAACATACATGGGGTATTTTCGTATACCCCCAGGTGTGAGGAATCTAAAAAAAAATATTGACGTCACTAGTTGGACCAGCCTGTATACACGTACATATTACCATCTTCTCTTCAAGACATCCAGAGAAACACTATCACGTATTTTTTTTTGAAGTGGAATCTCGCTGTTGGCCTTTAGGGCCTTTACAGCTCAGCTCGGCCTGACTATCACGTACGGAATGAGGCAGCCTATTTAAATCACATAACCGAGGTGAATGATTTGTCATAGCAGCTAGAGGTATGTTGAGGCGTTACGCTAAACTCCGCAAAAGTGAGCAGAGGTACGACAAAGGATTCCATCAAACAAAATAGAAACAGACAAAATACATATATTTTAATAACTAAATCAATTTTTCTTTAACGTGTTTTCCCGAAACGCGTTATTACGTTATTTACGTCAACGGGTAAGTTTTTATGAACGTGGAGAAGTGCCAGTCCGGTTAGGCGATCTTCAACCATTGAAGATCTTAGCCACAATTTAATTCTGCGCAACGTAGAGAAAGACCTTTCTGCTGTCGCTTCGCTGACAGGGTAGTGTATCCAATTTTCCTATATTAGGATACATATTGATGTCACAATTTAAAATAAGACTATGTTGTGATATGTTGAAGTTTAGTCGTTCCGATTCCGATTGAGGTAAGGTCTAGCTAGACCTAGAGAGTTTCATAGTCGACAAGCGCGCGCAAGTGTGGCGCGGAAAATTAAAATTTTCGATGCGTTGGTTTCCAAACGTTTGCCATCATACAAAGTTATTATATTATATTAAATTAATGAAATATTGAAGGTATGCAGTTACATATAATCTGTATGGTGACAAATTTATATACATATGAAATCATTATGTTCAATTAGTGGTCCACCTAAGTCCTGCTCAGGGGGGGGTCATGACCCCCATGACCCCCCCCCTGGATCCGCCGTTGGGTGGAACGTGACAATGAGTCATATCAGTTCATCGATTTATAAGATGTTATCACGTCAAAATGTCCCCTCGCGAGTTGCGTGATTACTGAGGCTACTGGATTGTGGTGAAGTCGCATGGATGATCTGTTAAGCGCTGCGCCTTCTAAGTTCTCATGTTATTTTCACACGTGTACATCCTCTTTATATTATATTAATATTTGATTGTCCTGATTAACGTGTGTGATGTTTGAGAGTATAAATAAAATAAAATACATTTAATGTAAGAATATAGTTTGATGAATTTAAATTCCGTTTAATGCAAGTATCCCTATTGGTTTCAATTACAACCCGTTTGTGTTTTATTTAAATGTACACTAGGAAATAAAAATGTATAGTATTAATACTACACAGAAGTGAAATGCTTCCCGTCTGTGTAAAATCCAACACGTTTTTGACATACCGTAACTGTCATGTGTCGACTCTGAAGCTTACCTAAGAAGTTAATAAAAATAAATAAATAAAACAACACAAACTAATTAGTTTTACGAAAGACATAAATGAACTTAATATTAAAGGAAAAATTCTACGAAAGACTAGGCGGTATGGTCGCAAAAATAATTAATTTGTAGATCAAAGGAACTTTAGGTTTAAAAATTACTATTATACCGTCAAATACTTTTATCAAAGTACTTATGACTATCAATTTTTCATGATAACGAGTATTGCATATTAAAGATACTGTCAAGTAGAGATCATAAATATCGCCCGTGTTTATTATATTTTTGTATTATGTAACAAGTTGATCGCTTATTTACATTTCGTGCTTAATCCCAATATAGAATTCCCTTTATTTCAGAATTACGAACTTGCATTACGCACTTTATTAGCATTCAATAATATTAAAAAATAATAAGACTTTATTCATAACAGAAATGATCTAATGCTAACCCGTGTTGTGGGTAACAACTAGATTACAATTATTGCCTGGTACATACATGGTGCATTTTGAATTTATTTTTTTAAAGAAAAAAAATGTGTGCGTGTACTAGGTGTAAAAAGTGAAACTTCTTTATGACCTTATTTTTCGAAAAATGATCGACTATATGCAACTTAACGAAATTGGTTAAATAAAGTTTAACAAAAGGCTTTTATTATCATAGACGTATATTATACACTCTGTATTTGAGAGTGCCTGATAGTTTAGTTTAGTCTTAGTTTTTGTTATTCCTGTATTATTATTATTTTTTATTGCATCGCAATTCATGAATCCGTGAGATTAGCTTTTTAGTTTGTTTTTTTTTTGTATTACTTTAGATTAAGATGGTGATCCTAGATAACTTTTTTTATTGATATTTCTTTTTTTAGTTTTTTTCCTTACCAGGGTTGTCTGGAAGAGATTACTTGTTTTTCTATACATGTAACGAAGTGTTAATAAATGTATGAGTTGTATAAACCCATTTTTTTCAATAACTGACTTTTGTCATGTGTTTCATTGATATTATGTTGGTAATAATTTTCGAGGTTAATTTGTAAAATAATGGTCTCGGAAATCAAACCCTGCATCACTGTAAGCATCAGAAACTAAGCGGCCTTTTTAGATGAAGATTCTGTGCCAAGCAATTACATTGTATTAAATTAATACATTTGTAAATACAAGTTACCTAGTAAACAGCATAAAAAGAAGTACGAACAGTAAATTGTAAATAAGTCCACAGAAATCGATATATCATAAGCCGATCACGTATTCACCGAGTGTCTTAGGTATTTCTTATTTCAGCATTTGGCAAAGTACCCTTTGACGAAAATGGAGTGGACTTTGACCGGTAATTACATCTTGGCTTGGTATACTAATGAGCTCATGAATAATCAAACAGTTGGATTTCTGCCTGATTCCACTAGATAAATGTCTTAAGTTTTCTAATGTACTGCGAGTGTTATAGTAATATTTATGACTTTATTAGAAAAAAACACGAACGTTTCCTTCATTAATCGAGCTACGACTATGAAAGAATATCTTTAACCAAGCTTTATAAGAAAGCATTCAAATTGTTTCAACAATCGATTTTTCCGCAAGTATAGGACAGACATTTTGAAATCCAATTAATAAAACATTTATTTATTTACACTTTATTACCTTACACAAAAACACACATATAAAAAAGCAGGTTACACAAGTTATAAGGCAACGGGCGGCCTTATCGCTAACAAGCGATTTCTTCCAGGCAACCCTAATGTGGAACAATGAAAGAGAAACACCTACAGAGGGTAAAGTACAAGAAGTGCATAAATAATTAACAAACAAAAAAACACGTAACTATAACTAAAATAAAATAAAGTTGTAAGTTGTGATGTAACATTGTGTTTTCCTATCATAGTCATCATCATCATCATTTCCTACTTAAACCTTGGTACCAAGGTTTAAGTAGGAAGGAAATGTTTTTTTTTATAACAAACTATTTAATTATTCCACTGTGAATAAGATGTACCTAACAAAGAGCATTGACCGAGCACGATATCATATCGTGATAACGTTGGAACTACGCCAGGAGCCTTAACCTTGCCCTAACATTTGAACCGACGCCACCAAAATACTCTTCCTTAAAACTGTCTTAGGGATAAAGAATGGAAGTTCATCTGGTTGTACGTTATGGATCCTTCAGTAAATTTAGAAAATGTTACTCATATACAATCAACAACAAGTAGACCATATACAATTATTTTTGGTTTTTCATCTATTTCCATGTATAAAAAAAAGAAATCGGTGGCGCTACAACCTCTTTAGGTCTTGGCCTCAGATTTCTGAATCTGTGTCATGATCATTTTTAAATCTTATAGGCAAGTAGGTGATCAACTTCCAGTGCCTTACACACGCCGTCGACTTTTTGGGTCTAAGACATGTCGGTTTCCTCACGATGTGATCCTCCACGTGTTAAAGTCATAAGATTTTAATTTACAAATAAAAATAGGGGATAATCGTAAAGGGGTGAAAATAAGGTTTGTATTTTTGTATGCTGTATCATAATAAAAACAAAATTTTTCGTCTAAATAATTAAAATTTAGGGGTACTCTTAACATTTAGGAGTTTGAAAGATACATAGTAGCCGATTCTCAGGCTAACTGACTATGCATAAAAAATATCATAAGAATCGGTCGAGCCGTTTCGCAGGAGTATGGGAACGAATATTGTGACACGAGACTTTTATATATTAGATTATTAAGAAAACATTTAACTTCGACAGCAAAAGGATTGGGCATTAAGGGGACTTTTTTTCTTTATACACAAGGTTTGATTCTTTTAATCTGCCAAATTAAATATATACTAACGGTTCAAGAACCCAGGGGTCATCTAGGTACTTTAAATAATAGAAGATTTCAGTTTTATTCTACATGAACCACTCGCGTACAACAATAGAATATAAGCGAAATAATGAAATGTGAATTCCTATGTAATGAATGAATGTATTGTAACAGTTGAAGTGAGTGCCTACGCCTGGTAGTGGGGGCGTACCTCCCGACGATTTAGGAACTCGCCTCGCTTATAAAACTAAGAAATCCTGAGTGAGCAACATATACAGCATTGGATCATACACTAACATTACTATGTTAACTTTAATAACACTTTGTGTGTGAAGAATAACAACATATTAATTATTTATTGACTTGTAGCGGCGTAACATGCCTTTGCTTGCATGATCTTACCATTATTTAGTTTATACTAGGGAAAAGAATGTGGTTGGTAAACAACTTAATTATATAATTAATTATTAAATTTGACTGAATTATTTTAGCGAATGGAACTGAAGTTAAACTTTGATAAAAGCAATTTATGACCATTTTTTACTTTTTAAGTATAAAACGAACCAATTCAAATCCATAGTTCTTCTTAACAAATTTTTATTTTCCACAAACATAATATTCAAAGCGGTATTTTATACCGTTAAAACCACATATTAAAAACATGACCACACAAGAATAAAACCTCATACATATGCATGCAAAGAAAAAATACCAACACCATCTATATTAATCTAGGTTATACTAAAACCTTCTTATGTTTTCTGGCACTTTCCACCATAAACTTGTTCTAAACTAGCTCCAAGATCTTATACAAATCGTCATAAACTGCCTATTTCATATTGCCATTTTAGTATGGCATATAAATCTATACACAAAAATACTATTAAATATACATTATTATCCATCTACCTATCTATCTACCTTTTTTTATAGTTCTTCAATATATTTCAAGATTCTTCCTCTACAATGCTTAATCCATCCTTATTGATTAACACTTCTTATACATATGTGATAAATATACTAATTTTGTTGTATGACAGCTTCTACTTCTCTACAAAACAAGTAACTAAATGCAGTTAAATAAATTATTCAACGATCGCCAAATTCGTATTTAATTACAAATGCACGAATGTTTTAGGCGACATATCTAGAAGTAAAATGTATTAAAGGATTAGTTACGCAAACATCTTGTAATGTTATATGATATTTTGTTCATAAAATTACAGTCAAATATTGCTTCTTTACACTTGTCTAGTAGACCTACCTTGCGATTCTGTAACTCACTTTTTGATAAGGAGGGAGCTTGGAGTTTATTGTTTATCAGAATGCCAAATCGTAAAATGACTGCTTCACGACTGATTTGAGCGCGACTGCCGCTGCGAAAACCGCTGTGCGAGTTCGAAAAGTGACTTACAGAATCGCAAGGCTGAGGTCGTACATTCAAACCACGGCAGTTAAGCTTAAACAAAAATCCAGAGGAAACCAAATAATGAATACGATGAGTGTCAGACACAGAAGGTTGGACCACTATTTGCTTATAAAAATAAATGTCAATTGAAATACGATGCTGAAATCTGAGGTCAAAAGCCATAAACGAAAAAAAGATGTATATAGTGTATTGTTATGTATATTTTGTTAAAAATCAATTAAATAAAAATAATATAATCCTAACGAAACGTCATCGTTTAGTTTAGAGATTTCTTTTCGATACAGAATCTTTAATAAGGCGAAAAGTTAATCGTATGAATTATAAACTCGTAAATCACTATTTGAAAGTAGAAAAGTTAAAGTTTAATATTATATGGATAATATGAAAAATCATACGAATTATTTATGCTTTTAAACGGACATACTTTCATTGTTTCAACAGCCGCTACGGTGTTTTATATGAATAACACTAGGAATTAGTAGATTCTATATGTTAAGCTATTTAGGACATCCCGTAATGTCGAGAAAAAGATCTCCAGTCATTATGCAATGCCATTGGAGTACCAAATTAACAGGCAAAAATACTTAAGGTCACTAGGTCCCTGCAAGAAGCCTGGAACCAATATATGAAGGGACAATACACGAACCTAATACGGTCGTCACTCTTACACTAATGATAACATTATTTACGGACATAATCATTTCGCATGCATCGTATCATGTATTCTGAAATATGTAAATAGTTTTATCAAACCCACCCAGTGATGCAGTGATCATTCCTGTCTGCAAAAGCATTATATATTAAAGTCCTTATATAAGTCTAAGAAGTATAAGTCATTATATATTAAAGTAAAAAATAGTTTCATTACATGTATGAAATGACCGCGACATTGCGCATTGCATACAAGTTTTTATTCATATATACGTAAATTATTTTTTAAGTAGTTCTTAATACGAACAAATGTTATAAATAGAAGACAAATATTTTTAGCCCATTTAATTTATGTAAATATAATTTCGACCGGATACTTCGAGCGCTTCGCGGTGTGATAATAGAATTACGATTGTAACATGTTAAATGTGTAAAATATAATTTATATGAAAGAGTTAATACTAAATCACTAAACCCTCTGTGGTTCATTTGTAACTCATGTACTAAAAAAATTTAATAGAACGCAAGTGTCTGGTCTATCTATACCAAATAATTAATATAATATATGTATACACCCTTACGCAAAAGGTGTCCATACTGCAGAACACAAAGTAATGAAAATAACAAACAAAGCTAATACCCATTTGATTTGTAATTTTTAAAGTTTAGAATTGGCTTTATTATTATGTATTATAAGTTACAGTAATTGTTATAGATATATTATTTTACAATTATAATCGGCATCGTAGTAATTTATGACCTAGTCATAGCCTAACAAAGAGACCTACTAGATATTAATTGTATTTCAATAATAAATGCATTCAATACTGATTAATATAGTACCGTATCCCATATAAACAATTCTACTTACTTTTCATCTGCCATTTTAATATTAAATCACAAAAAAATTCTACAAAGTTCACAGATGCAATTCTAAAACAACACAGATTCCATTCCAGGCTAATCACATGTAAAACAATATATATTACACATTATTAATCGCACGTTTACTTCCCGCGACGGTTACATATGTACTGACATTATATACAAGTTTTCTCAATATATGGATGTTTTCGCGCACGAGTTTGCATAAAAGCGCGGCAAAATATTATCAGCTGTTGACAGATTCCGCACCGAAACGCTGGACGCGACTTTCCGTGCGATTTTGTACAAAGGTGGCTTTTACTAAATTATTTATCACACAATATTGGCAAACAAATATTTGTCAAACATTATTTTAAATTAGAATAATTTATTTTTTACGTTTATAATAAGGTTTTATTCAAGTAATATTTAAAAAAGGAATAATAAAACCTCATTCGCAACAAAAAGGAACAAATGTTCATGTCTAAATTTTTAATAATTAATATTTTATTTACATAAAAACAATCATTAAATTAAACTACTAATTTGAGAGTCAATTATAATATACCTCATTAATATATTTGTGAACGTGACTTAATTACAAAAAATACATAAACAAACAAATTATTATGTAGTAACAACAGTGTAAAGGTTAATTGGTAATTATTTTAGGTAAAATATTATATCCTTTTAGTGGGCGTCTAATACTATATATATCTGGGATAGCTATAAGTGTCAGGCATCATCTATGTCTCTTAAAACTATGTCCCACTCTATCAAACATTATTATTATTATTTTTTTGACTCTATACCCTAATGATACTGAGGTAATAAAAACCCGACACCCGATAACAGTCTATGATAGCTTCAAACTCTTTCAAAATCTGGTATTTTTCGCATCGTGTTTTCACTATACAAACATACGACACGCAATGATAATGTTCCTTCATTCTTAATTCGCGTATTGTTGATGTATTAAGTAATGGTGAGCCCTGTATAGGTGTTGCCAGGATGTGCCCGGTAGAAAGAGAGCCACTCCGGGTCTTAGTTATTGCGACCTTGTTGGTATTTTCGACCTGGATCTCTAACTAGCAGAGATTTTGGTGTGGGCGAGCAACATATATGTATTTCCACCTCCAATATAGCAAAAACCGATCTCTCTGCCTAGTAATTTAAAGCCAGTAAGTATACGCATTTAATTAGTATAGTTAAACATTTAGTCTAAAGTTAAATTGCGCAAAGATATTTTACACTCGGAACTAACAATGAAGTTATACGATATAAATCATCCCGTATCATCCGTTCCAAAATAAAAAATTCATACATCGTCATCGGACGAGGGAATAATTGAGGGCCGCTTGCGAGGCCGTCAAAATATCCTTTAGTTATGCACTAAAGGATATCTCAGGTCGAGACAGGGAAAATAATTAGCGTACAAATTATACAAACCACCTTCGCACCTTATTCAGATTTATTTTAAATTCACATATCAGACTTTTGTATTATATGGCAAAATAAAAGGAAATAAAACAATTTTCCCATACCCTTGTAGAAGAGAACCATAGTGACACAATAGAATAGTAGATAACTTGTAAATTTAACTGTAATTAACCAAACAACTAGATACGCTTTTGAGCCAACACTGTTTTGGAGTGTTATATCTTCACTTATGTTTTTGTATGTTCTCGTTGTCATCACGTTACTTAATAAATTAATGTGAATTTAAGTGTGAAATCAAAATAAGTTATTTTTATTTATTTAGTTAGATATTTTTAGATAGCGGGAAGTACTTAAGTTATAAAATTGCGATTGAAGAAATCACAAATTGATTTAATAAGAAATCAATATAATTGTTTTATACTTGTTGTGACAATGATTTATATACACACATTTAATTATATATATTTTAATGCAAATCAAATAAAACGTTTGTAATAAATATACTTTAAATTAATCGCATTTTTATTCCGATAACACTAACAGGTAAATCCATCGTCACCTTGCATCTTATCTAATTCCGCTAAAGACCCTGCATCGGTAATAAAACTGTATGTGCATCTTAATAAGTAATATACAACTATCTATAAACATTTTTTTTAATCCCATTGTAGCAAATAAGTTGGAGTTTGCAGACTCCACAACTGGACTCCTAAACTCGTGATGTAGTCATAAAACATGGCCGATCAGAATTAAACAGAATATAGAACACTGTCTGCGCTTTGCTGTGATATCCGCCGTGTGGCCAGCCTCGATATACATTATTTTCCTACAAATTGGGTTACCAATAGTTCAACGTTTAATGATCCTGTTAATTGTGTTGGGTGTACAATAAAACTGAGATGAAAAATAACTCGGTGGACATTTTTAGCTACTGTATTTCGCCGAGTCGTTTGAGTTTTAATCGTAAAAATTATTATTTATTTACAAGAATATGGTACAAAATGTTTTGGTGGTTAATTACTATTATTATCTTTTACCTTTTTATATGCCATGGGACTTGTTTGATAAAAAAAGTTGCAGGATTGCGGTCTACTGCTGAGGATGTTGCATGAATCTGAATAGCGCTGCGCCTTAAGATCTCATGACATTTTCACACGTGTATATCCTTTTTCTAACATATTTTCACATGTGTTTCATTGTCCTCATTTTAAATGTACTCAAACAGTACAAATTAAAATAAAATGATTAAGCAGGTACTCTGATCCCTTACTAAGTCTTGCTGATGTACGAGAATTTGGTCATCGATATTTAAATTTTTAATTTATTACATTCCCAAATATTACCTCAAAAACGACGACGATAAAATCTTTAAATGATGAGCAATCGTGAAATAATGGCGATGTCCTTATCACAATTCGAAAGTAATTTTTGTTGCAATGTATTGAGACAAAATGTTGATGTAAACTTTTATATGTATTCATCATCATCATCAATGGTTATACAGCCCCTTGCCATCGCAATCTATCTAGTGGTTCCCGCGTCCAATTGCGAATCCCTATTGTTTCAGGGTCCTTGATAACTCCATCCCACCAACGCAGCCTCGGTCTACCTGGTTTTCTCTCGCCACCGGGTTGTGAGTTTAGTAAGGACCTTGGCGTTCTGTCGTTCGCCAATCAGTGCACATGTCCACTTGAGCCTATTGCACTTTATGAATTGGACGATGTTGGCGTCGTTTAGGATGTTATAAAGTTCTTCATTGTAGCGAATACGCCAAACACCGTCGTCGCAAACAGGACCAAAGATTCTTGGAAGAATCTTCGGCTCGATAATAAGGAGAGAGTTCTCGTCTTTCTTGCTAAGTGGCCAGGTTTCAGAACCATAAGTGAGCCTAGTTTTATATTTATTACAATTTTCAAAATGGCCTACGTCCTAAGTCCAATATTTTGGAACATAGGAGTCCAGTCACTACGCTTAGAATAAGCTATTGTAATGAATGGGAGTAATATTTCTCTTTCGTAATTTGGATGGAAATATATGTTATCTAACTTTACTTTTTATCATAGGACAAGGATTTCGACCTTCCTTTCGAAAACCGCGCTGCTAATGTTTGCCGAGCTTTCATACATACACCTATGTTTGAGAAAGAAATGGGACAAAAAGCAGGCGGTGCAAGAGGCTCATCTATTGTTAAGTAACAAGCCCTGCCAGACACGCTGGCAGAGGGTTCGCGAATGCGTTACCGGATTTTTTGTCGACGTCTATGTGTTATTAAGATCTTCATACGATAATTTTTATAATTAATCACTTCAGGCAAACTCTCAGATGTGTCTGTAAAATAGTTCTATTTTACCTTACAATCAATAAAATCGCAATAATCGATTTCATTAACAAATCAACAATTATGAATTACTATTTATCACACAAACCGGTAAAATAGGATTATACTGGTTATGAATATTAATGTTTTCTATAAATAGTAGAAGGATTAAGTCGTCTGATATGCTTCTAACAATTAAGAAGTAATAACTTCTTTGGCATCGTTGTCATTTGAAAGTCGATGAAAAGAAATAGTGAATGTAAAATGAGATAAGAATAGTTTTACAGTGTAACTAACTTTAAATTAGTGTGTATCATTGAATCATTTAATTTATCTGAGATTAGATGATTAAAAAATTAAATAAAAGTCTAATACTACATTTAAATAGTGAAACCGCCTAACTATTCTTTTTTTTTTAATACTTATTCTGCTATTCGGGTTGATAAGACAACATTATGTCAAAAATAAAAATTTACCTTCCCGGAACCCCTCCACTAACACTTGAAATCTATGTTATGGTATTAAAGTTCAAATTGACTTTTAAGTATTATTACGAATATTTTGTATGGGAATATAGAAATATGTTGTTTTTAGACTTTTTCACTCATTTTTTTAAATTTTTCTCTCCGTAAGAACCATCCTCGTACTTCAAGGAATATTATAAAAAAAAATCAGACAAATCGGTCAAGCCGTTTTCATGTTATGTCGTGACAACGGAAAACGGGTTTCATTTTTATATATATAGATAAAAATAATCCGACCATACGTCCTTCCTATTTAAACATATCTGGAATGTTCTGTTCTGTGTTCTGAATTATTATACATAACAAGGAAGAGACATATTAGGAAAAAGGCCGTTGACCTCAACGATTATTAATAAATTTGTATTGTCTTTGTGTATAGCAAGTGCTAATCAGTATTTGATACCTGTGTGTGTATAGTTGTATAAAAAACCAGCGCTACAATCTTTTAGGTCTGACCTTCAGGTTTCTGCATCTGTTTTTAGGTGATCAGCCTTCTGTGTCTGACACACGCCGTCGACTTTTCGAGTCCAAGGCATGCCGGTTTCATCACGATGTTTTCCTTTACAGTACGATTGAGTGTTAAATGCAAACATAGGCAGAAAGTTTATAGGTGCAGCCGGGAATCGAACCTTCGACACGGATGAGATTCACACCTCGAAGCCACTGCTCATTGCCAAATAGATAGCTGTCGCTGAGGGCGTACTAACTTCATATAAATACTTTCAAAGATTCTTTATCATTTGTTATTGAGTGCGCATGCACAAACTGACATTTGTCGTCAGGAAAAACGCAATAACGCGGCCAATATTTAAAATTTCAAGGTGACAGGTGTATGTGCCAAAAGTGTATTTTTTTAAGTCACATGCTTTGACCGCCCACGATTAAACTTGGCACTTTCCGATGTCGAAAAAAAGATATCCGGTTACAAAATAATTCCAAAATACTAAAAATAAACTGCAGCTGTATTTAAGATAGGTCATTAGGTACGTCATGCACTCGTACGAAAGATCGAACGTCGGAACGAAAACAATTAGTCGTTCTGATTGTGATTGGTCAATTGTGTCTTTAGTTCAATCATAGAGAAGCGTCAGGATACATTTGTCTCACATTTTGATTGCAACTTCCACAGATTGCAACTCCATGGAAAACTCTTGCAGAGTCGTATTAGCAACCTTGCATTTTATTATAAATTGCTTTTGCTTTGTTATATTCCTATCTAGTTACTATTTATGATTATTTACATTGATTTTGTATATTCGAGGACATCTCCCGGACCCATGCGAATTCTTCGATAAAAGTTCCTTCGGGCTTTGTGTGTCGCGATATCGCGAGCTATTCGATTGCGTGGATCTGTTGATTGACACCTGATTCATAAATTATCATGTCATTTAAACATCTGTATATATTTCTTACAGTGAGCAGTGTTGGCTTAGTGGCTTCAGCGTGAGTATCTCATCCCTGAGGTTGGTGGTTCAATCCCCGGCCGTGAACCAATGGGCTTTCTTTCTATGATTTATATATGCGCATTTAACATTCGCTCGAACGTTGAAGGAAAATATGGTGAGGAAACCGGCTTGCCTTAGACCCAAAAAGTCAAAAGCATGCGTTAGGCACAGGAGGCTGATCACCAACTTGCCGATTAGATTAACAAATGATCAAGAAACAGATACAGAAATCTGAGACCCTAAGAAGGTTGTAGCGCCACTTATTTATTTATTATATATTTCTTACATAAGTGTTGCATTGTCCTCGTTTTAACATATGTGATAAGAGCATAAATAAACTAAAATAAAAATCATGTATATCAAAATAATCGCGCAATTTAATAGTATTTTTAGGATTGTACGAGGTTTTAGCTTTTATTAGTAGAACTAATTCTACTTCAGTTTAAAATTTTAAAACGAAAAATAACGGCTTAAAATTCATGTGTTCGTCTATTCTTATAAACTTGCTAACCCAACTTTAAAACGAATTTCACAAGTAAGATTGCACAATGTTTGAAATATGAATGATAAGCTCCTAAAAATAATATCATTATTTGTGTAACTCAAACACGTAAAACATTTCGTATACATTCAAAGGGTACAGTACAAATTGTAATAATTCAGACATTTCTAATGACTTAACGCTAATAATAATTAGCTTAAAGCGTAATGTTAAATGAGCGCACGCATGCTCAGGAGATGCCTGTTTAACCGCCGCCTAAATTAACCCATATCATACTGTCTAGAGAAGATGGAAGGGTGCAAGGAGTTCCACTTCTTGCTACTGTTTTTATAAGAAACGAAGAACCAAACAGTGCAGTGCGGCATCTGGAGATGTCAACTCCAGCGTGCAGAGGAACATTGTTTGATTGATGCGTGCTACAATTTAGAAGTTTTTACGTCCTATACAGAAGTATTCCTTTTTGTTATTAGGTACAAAAGCCAAGTCTTTTGATAGAACAGACAGAATAAAAGGGTTCATTGAGAAATTAGACTATACAGTGCAATTTCTTGAAACGCTTTCAAAAATCGTCATAGTCGTAGAATAGTGACGGATCTGACAAATAGTAAACTTTACAGGGCAGCCATCTCAAAATAATATAATCATGTTAGTTTTTGTCATAACTATTTTAATTTATACTCTGCTATTATGGTTTGTTTTGAAACAAAATAAACATAATAACATTAAATTACACAATTTTTTAGAAAAATCACATGTTTCTATCAAACGTCACTTTACCGACTGATTAATTTGAAATTTAAAACACATGGATTTTATTTAATGTAGCCGTAATATTTAGACAATATAGTATCCAAATATGATTAGAAGTAGATTTTGGATTTTTTACAAATCCGACATTGTTCTACGATCACGAGGAATATTCTTACGTATCGCATGCTTTAACTCCACGGGTTGGTGAATCAAGTGTAATACAGCTCTAAATGATAGTCAAGATAAGAAAACCTGAATCCTTATACTTACTCTATCATCACGTAAAGCTAACTGACACCCCCACACCCCCTTTGACCTTATGGGACAAACGTTTGACTCTCTTCCGTGGTTCTCCTTTCAAGCTAATTTTTCTTGCGGATCCCGCATAGCACCATTTGCTGGCTTCCACTTCACATTTATTGAACATGGTATCACCAATGTTTGGAGTTTTCAAATTGCTAGTTGCACGGCCTATACGTTTCCTGAAAATATTTATGAATGTAGGCATGCTTTGAATTTTAGGATGAAAGATGGCTAAACCTGACCACTGCGGTCATAAATCATAACTCGTTTCATATGTTTAATACCGGGATTGGTCGATTCCACAACTTCCACCGACCAATCGTCAGCAAGATTGACTTGTCAAAATCCTTTACTCAAGTTCACAGAAGAACAAAGCAAATCAACATTTTAATCTCCAATACTTCATGTAAACAAGGATATTTTTTTAAATATGTAATACGAAAGATATAAATCCAATTGTAAAATTTAATTGTAAGGATACGTATTCAGTAGTATCATATAAGTAGTATTGTTACTTGAAGTAAATAACCAATTTGCCTTAGGTATAAAAATAGCTCATACACCCGAAGTATACGTTTACACAGACAATATATACTCCTTGGGGTTGAGCGACTTAAAGTAAAGATCGATTGAATTCTCGTAGCATAATTAATCCCACAAAAAATGACAAAGGAAAATAAAACTATAATATTTAATTTATTTTTTAATTACAAATTCGAACATATGTAGTTTTCGAAAGAGTTATACAAGTTTCAAATATCATATGAATAGTACAAATGGTAGAAAATATTACAAACCTCTACCATAAAGCGATAAGGGGATGAGAATGTAAAATAAAAGACGGTTGTACACACCGTTCGTTTGTGATTGGTCAACACCGTCTCTAGTGCAATACGCATTGACACGCGACATCATACGTCATATTACGTTTGACCAATCACAACTGAACTCATGTTTGTGTACAGTCCTTTGTTTTACGTCACATCTCAGAAATTCTATTGTGTTTAATAGGTAATGCAGTAATTGGATGGACAGGCACGATATATCTGCTTGTCACAAAAAGATATATACTGCTGACTTCAATACTACGTAATATTTTATATTGTTATCTATGCGACCTTATTTTAAAACGTGGTTAAGTTAGTGATATAAATGGATGGTAACCATAAGAAATGCCGTACAAACTTTAGTCTTTAGTCCTTACTTAATAAAGTACCAGCTTAAACTGATTAAATAAGACTGATTTAGGTTTAAAATACTTACAATACCTAAATAATAATTTTTAAAAACTCATATTACCGATACAATAATGTTAATAATAAAACTTAAACTAAATAAAACTATCATGAAACTTTTAAAATTAAGCCTTTTTGTGTATTAATTGTAACATATATACATGCACGGTAACTCATAGACCAAATCGTAAGGCGAATGTATAAATACCTAACACAAATTATTTTGAAATATCTCTAGAATTTTTAGATACATTTATTATCTTCAGAGAATCGTTTAACGTTTATTTATGGTGGGGGGAGGGGTCGAAATAAGACTTCAGAGAAGCCATAAAAGGTAGTTGCCCATGGACATCTACGTTAGTGGTGCGATGCTTTAAAAGAGTATGCTCTTTTTTTTTTTAATTGGAGTTCGTATCTCCCAGGAAAGACTCGAAGCCATTTTGCAACAGGCGGATAGCTGTGTTTGTCCATGTATAATTCGTTTCTGTAATTCATTAAACTAATACTATTTAAAAAAAAACATTTGTGCTATTATAGGGTTTAGTCGAAAATATATACAAATTATTTTTTTAATACAGTTGCTCAAAAAGTGGCGTATTGCAGGGACGTATAGCGTTCGGGATGTGGGCTATTACACACTCGTGCTTTTTCTTTACCTTTTCCGAACTAGTGCGTTTTCTTTCCCAACTGTCAAAATAATGTCTATTAAAAAGAAAAAACCAACCACGAAGTTTTTACTAAAAAAAATCATAGAAATTTTTATGATTCATGCAGATATTTCTAAAAAGAAGCCACTGCTTTGTTTCAATATAAGATTTAATGATTTGATTCAATGAGTTAGGCTAGATTTCATTTCATCTCCTTAAATTTCATTTCATATCAATAAAAAATTGTACTGAAGACTTGGCTGTATGGGCATAGTTCCCTTTGCCTACCCAGAATGGGTGAAGAAAAAAAAATATCTGCTTATATTCTTTTACGGTTGGCGCCATTTTCCAAAAATGTTCTTTGCGCGTTTAGTTGTTTGTTATATTATATATTAAATATACATGAAAAATCATACGAAATAATAGTTTGTCTCAAACAGTAAATAAATATGCAACCTAAAACTTCTCCAGTTAGTATACAAAACTGTACCAATGTATATGTGAACAATAATTTGTATAAGAAATAAATGATTAGTGAGTTGAGTTTATTGTTTTTTTATTATTTTATTAAATTGCATAATTTTTTCGCAACTGTATTAAAAATAGTCGTTCAGTACACGTGCGGAACCGTCATTGCAACTTGTTCCGACTGTCAACCCTCACCTTCGGCTGCGCCTCGGCTCGGGTAGACATTTGTCGAAACTCTTTGCAATGACAGGCTTTCCGCACTTGTAATGAAATATACTATTGTAATGAGATACCCTTATTATTAAAGATTCCCCATCTCTTTTCATACCAGAGAAAACGTAATTTCACAGAAAGAGACAAAACTACAAGGGAAAAAAGTACAATTAGACTAATGCAGTTTTTAATAGCCGGCAAATGATGTTTTGCCATATATTTTATTTCTAGGAAATATTTTTTTAGTTCAATAAAAATGGGGGTTGATCGTAGAGGGGTGAAAAGAAAGGGTTGTATTTTTGTATGCTGTATCATAAAAAAATAAAGAATAAAATTTAGTAGTGGACCACCCTTAACATTTAGGGGGATGAAAAATAGATGTTGTCCGATTCGCAGACCTAACACAAAATTTCACTAAAATCGGTCGAGCCATTTCGGAGGAGTTTAATTACAAACACCGTGACACGACAATTGTGTATAATAGAAGATTAAATAATATATTTGTTTCAATATTTAATAAAGCGCTTTGACTTTAAATTACCAAAAGAAAGTTCTTTCACTCCATTTCCTTCTGATAAATTTTATCATTACAATATTTTATTGCTCTCCTATCTTACCACTTAACGCCGAGATAATTTTCACCTGACTATAAACTTTAATCATAGATCTATAAAAAATTATTAAAGGAATGTGAAAAAATAATCGATTATTTTTTTAAGAAATATCGATTATTTATTAATCGATTATTCTTGCTAAAAAAAACAATCGATTAATAAAAAATCGATTTTTTTATGCAGAATGTCACATCCCTAGACCGCATCATTTTATTCTTCAAGACATTACAGCTGAGACATTTCAATACTTTTGTTACACGTGACAAACGCAAAAAGAATTTGTGTGGAAAGAAAGGCCACGTGACCAAGCGTGAGCTATTATCATTCCCATACAAATACGTTTGGCATTAGTGGGTTACATCTGTTACAGAGTGATTTGGTCTATATTCCTAGAATTATTGCTAAGATAATTGATTAACATATTGAATTCATATCGTGGGTATTTTTTGAAGTTATACTTCTTTAGGCGCATTATGAAAAATTGATGAGAGTGAAATTTTACGATGCGCGCGCACCGTGACACAAAATTAACAGAATGAAGTTGCCCACGGAAGATGCTACGGCATTGGACATAATTTAAAAACAACATTCGAAAAATAATAGAGGTTATGTTACACTTTAATTTTAACTCAAATTTTTCAAATGTAAACTGAACTTTATTGACTATAATGACTCCTTTTCCAGTCTTTGATTATTTAATTGTAATTAATTATTTGCATGCAATCAAAAACTATTTTTAATAATGCCAAAGAAGTATAACTTGTTACGTGCGTACATAAGTACAAGCACCCTTTTTTTTGCATACAGTGAGAAATAAATAATGTTTGATTACGTTTATTTACATTTAAATCACAAATATCTTAAGTACATAATATAATGATATAAGAGGTCATATATGTGAGGCCTATAACAAATAGATTAAAAACTAAAATTTAATCATTAGCATAAATCATAAGAAATTATAATCATTCATTATTATGAATTTTATATAAGTTCTATAACAGAAATACGTGAGAATATATTGCTTTACATACAACTAATTGACTTTTTATATATATGTGTAATGATTTGAACCAAAGATAAAACGTTATGTCAATTGTCATGATTCGTCTTTACCAGTGTCCTTGGCAAACATAGTACCCATTAAAAAATATAAGAGAATGTGTATCTACTGACGATTAAATTAAGATTTTATATATCTATTCTAGCGAATAGCAAACCTTTCCGATTCCTCGAACCAATTAAAAACACACCAACGTTCGTTTGTTTTGTTAAAAGTACCAGCTGACAATTCGTGGCAAGTCTCCAAGTCAGTTAGCCCTTCACTCGTGAGGACCTCTAATTCTGTAGCACCTTTATCTATGAAGCTATAGATAACTAAGCCGGAGCTCCTTGATAGGGCTCTGAATGTTCATGATCATCAAAACCTTCGTCGTCTTCATTATCCGGAGCATAGCTCGTGCCCGGTAGCAGGATGTATCTGGCATCCCTGGAAATTAAGGTATTATTAATTCAAATGCTAATCCAACACAGGCCAATTCTACAAGATAATGTCAACTATTATACAGATAATATACCTGTACTCATAAAAACCAAATCGATAATTACGCCTTATTAAAGCAAGTTTCTCTCTTAAATGAAACTATCTCTCTTTATAATAGCTTAAATGCGATGAGAGACGACATATTTATATAACACCGGGTAAACTGGCAGGAGGCTCACCTGATGTTAAATGATACCACCGCCCAAGGACACTCTCAATGGCAAAGAGCTCGCGAGTGCGTTGCCGGCCTTTTAAGAATTAGTACGCTCTTTTCTTGAAGGACACTTAAGTCGAATTGCTTCGGAAATACTTAAGTGGGCAGCATATACATAGTGGTGGTGCGCGGCATAAACTGCCTTAAAAAACGCTCACTTGTGGAACGACGGACGTCGAAAATAATTAGTTTTTTTTTTAATTAGAATCTATTCCAAGTTACAAAGTTTGTACACTTACGAACGACAGCAAGTTTCAAGTCCGTTATTTTACTTTTACTGCCAATTTTCAAATCCAAGGCCGAGAACTGATTCTGTACCGTATTCTTATTCAGTATAACATTTAAGCTGAGATAAAGAGTTTTATATACAACAGAAAAATAACACTGTACACAACCAACTTGGACAATGGACATAGATACATTTTTACTTTATTTACAGAGGTATCTAAAGGTCCATCCTCATCATCTGACTCTTAATCAATCTTCAAATATAATCTTGTAGCTTCTAATTAGCGCTCCACTTCTGACTTAATAGGTAAATTGAAAAATAAGATTTAAAAAAATAATTTCAAGGTTGGCTAAGTTTAAAAAGTACACGTCGTCGATTTTAGGGTCCAAGGGTCTCAAAAACGTAGTTTTTTTTAACACGAGTTCATAGATCACGCACTCATCTCGAGTTTAAGTCTTTACCAAAGACATATCGTTTTTGTCACGTTGTTGGCTACAAAATTTACCGTACTTGCAAATGTTATTTGCTTACTTAGAACCAAGAATATACCTCCGGAGCCACGGTTTCGACACGACGCATTAAATATAGTCTGAAATAATCTTTGTAAATGTTTCTTGGCCAATCTTATAAATGCAATGAATACGTCTATAATGAGTGATCGTCAAATGTTTTAAATAAAGGATCCTCTATACTCCAGGATTCCACGGTCATTCGTCTTATGTACATTATTTAGTTTGCTTAAATGATTATGGCTTTAGTATGTAAATAGCATGACAAAATGTAAACATATCGTGATCATGATAACATGTCTTCGATATAATTGATATTATACATTTTCACTATTACTAATGTCTAGCCACACTCAGAGTCAATTAAATTGTCTAATGGTAGATTCAGATACGATACTATGATTCCCGTATGTCAAAATTAAATCATTTTTGAAATACAGGAGTCTATCTATAGAGTCAGGAATAATCTTACCCTGATATTCATGAGTATAGATCATACAAGCTACGAAATTTAATGCCCGATTTTTTAACGACTGATTAGGGAAAGACCTTTAATTGTTTATTTAAATCTTCAATTAGATATAGTATATATATATATAGATTTCGAAACATCTGGTAAATACTGCAAAACAGATTGATTTTAAGTGCTAAATATTAATTCCATATTTTACGTTTCTTTGACTTAACGCTGTAAAATAAATATGTTCTTTCAATATTATTTGATTTTTTGTTTCTTATCTAACTTCTGTAATTTATGGGGTTTATACTTTGTGGTATCCTTAGTAGAACAGCTTCGACACGGAACCATAAATTGGAGTATTTCATATATAATTTATATACTCTAAATTACCCTTTAGTCCTACGGGTAACTAGGTATTATTTCTTTGATATATAAAGAAATATATTCGTATTATAGATCAATGAAACACACCACCAAAGAGGATGTGAGGAAATATTTGGAGACGCGGGAAGACTTTGACTTTGTTGAGTAATATAGTTTTTTCTTTGAAATATAAGGTATTAACTGTCGTTTGTTTAAAATGTTAAATTACAGTTTTTTTGTCTATTAATGTACTTAGGTTTTCAGTTTCATATACATCTATTGTTTTTTTTTAATGTTACAGGAGGCAAACGGGCAGGAGGCTCACATGATGTTAAGTGATACCGCCGCCCATGGACACTTCCGAAAGGCTCGCAAGCGCGGTGCCCGCCTTTTAAGAATTGGTACGGTCCCTGACGGACCGTAAGTCGAATTGGTTCGGAAATACTTCAGTGGATAGCTGGTTCCACATAGTGGTGGTGCGTGGCAGAAATTGCCTGAAGAAACGCTCAGATGTGGAACGACGAACATACGTTTTCCAATTTAATCTATTTTGGCTTTATAAATTGTCTGTGTTTTGTTTTATAATATTTATATTATCTGTAAGATTACTTATAAATAAATAAATAGTATAACATGTGTGGAGAAAGACATATAGTTCCTCCAATCTGATCAGAGTATCTCCGTCCAAAGATCCCAGTTGCTAATGTTAATTGTAGTCGCAGATAACCGCAAATTAAGATATGTCATCATTGCAATGATAATAATTTCATATTATCGGTGTCGTTACCTACTTTTACATCTTATAGATATACATATATATAGAATATAGACGAATAGACTAGATGCAGTGCAGCGTCATTATATACGGTATAACTACAGATTTCTTTATTTCATAGATTCTTATTTCAAGGCGATTGAAATTAACTTAAGTCTAATATTGATATTATTTTTCCATTTACATACAAACTCTATTTATTTTATCTTTTGTATACTAAAGTCCGATTTAATTTAATAATAAATCATAAGGAAGATGTATTACTTTGTATTTTTGTTAATTGTTATTTGTTAATTTATAGAGTATTTATTGCTTGGTGTATTTCAAAACGCATAAAAAATTAATCAGCTTTTTTCAAATTAGTATCTTTAGTAATCTCAACCTGTCAAAACAGGAATGACAAACTCAAGATGGACTTGAGATTTTTGAATGGGATTTGTAATAAATAAAACAACGCAAAACAAATACTTATTTATTGTCCTCACAAAACTTTACAATAATAATGATATGATAGAAGAAATCAAAATGCAAGTAGTTTATACACATTTTAATATAAAATGTGGTCATCACAGAATATTTCATAAATAAACTTCAGGTACTTTAGGAAGACTTGACAATTCATAACATTTCAAATTTTTTTAACACTTTTCATAGATAACAGATAAAATTGAATTAATATTGTCTATATCTATTTTTTTGTGTGCGAAATTCCCTTTCCCGGATTAAAACTGGTTGAATCATTACAATTGTGAATTTAAAATTATAATTGCATTTTTGCCAAAAATGTTATAACATCACCGACTGTAATAATTAAACGCATTTCAATTAAATTATACATAAAAATGGGATTTTCTTTTCGTAGAATTGTTTTACAATCCTATTATGATTATTATTTTATACATAGAAGAGTGTATATGACAAGCATTTTACTAGCCGCTTTATATGAAAAGATAATTTAGTATACCTTGCCTAAGAAAAATAAGAACACTATATTGTAAAGAATTTATGAAAACAAAAATAAACTTCAAAAATTAATACTATCACCTTAAAGATCTCCATAACATTTCGAGTATTTAATTCGAAGTTGTTGCTAAAAATTGCGGGTAGCTGCCAATTATTATTTTTATACCCTCCGTAACAAAATTTTCTATTTTTTTTTATTAAACTTCAAAATTGCATCTATTAACTTTTCTATAATTGAAATCTTATAGAATAGCTATCAAACTAGATTTAGGCAGTCGTAAATCTCTTAACACAACGTTCAAATGCGAATTTACACCTTGACGTCCATGTTGTACTTCTTTTCGTCACCGTTCCTAAAATTTAAAAAAAAAACATCAATTTTGTATCACCAGCACTAGAACAGCAAAAATATTCTCCATAGTGCGTGATTATGATTTCAAATTCCTCGATTTACATAATACGCATATGTTAAGGCAAATTGTGTAGAAATAATAAAATATTCTAATACGATATTAGGTAATACATACAAAAATCTAAAACTTACTGAACCATAAACTAACTACGCTCTACCGTACATACCAAAAGTTAACCAAAAATGCTTCATCTCCACTGTAGTAACGATTGTCCATCAAATAATTTAATTCATCTTCAATTTTCACGTTAATATAATCACTGTGCTCTCTGAAAAATCCCTGAATTTTTAAACTCTTTTGATCCCAAATCATGCAAATCCCAATCCTGAGAACTGCGTTTGTCTCGTCTTTGCAGTAAACCCGGCATTTCGAAAGCATGATGAGATGTTCCTTTCGGTTTTTGATGTCTTTGTTGATCCCCTAAAGCTGTTTTGATTCGCTAGGATAGAGTTGCCAACTTAATTTGAAGGTTAAATATTCTAAGCTATTAATAGCATAGATTTTATCGTGGGCTTTGAGCGCGGCGACCTAATGAAGTAATATAGGCGCGGCCAATACGCGTTAGAGCGGGACAGAGCGCATACTGCGTCTTACATCGGTCTGGCGTAATCGGTGACGTAACGCAGGTGCGTTAGAGTGGGATAGCGCGCGTATTCACATCTCTGACGAAATCCGTGACGTACCGTTAGCGCGGCCGGTACGCGTTAGAGTGAATCGGACTATATAGGCGTGTTAGTCTCGAGTCTAGTAGAGTAGTAGATTGAATTAATATCAAAGAAAAAACTTGAATTAAAATCTAAGAAAAATAAAATAAAATTGCATAAGTTGATAAAAAATGCTATGCAATAGCTTTACCACGGCAGCCCCGAGTGCAATACGTTTTTTTAAATGTATGTTTGAAATGATCGCAGACCTATGATAGCATGTCTATTTTAATAACTAAATTAATAAGTAGTTGGCAACCCTAATGCAGTTTAAGCGTTTTAGAAGTGTTTTATTGCGACGGATATAAGCGGATGACTGGAAAGACTTCAACTGAATATGTTTGTTGTCGATGACTTTTAAAGTTCCACCTTAGTCGGGACTCGTTCGTTACGGGACGTAGTAAGCGATTTTGCAAGAGATTTATGTCAATTACTGCAAGTTGATTACGCACGTAGATGCGTTTTGTGTTTTTAAGTGTGACGGTTTTTAAAGTGTACAAAAATTACAAAAAACATGTCTTCATCACGTGATATATTTTAAGATATATTTAATGGAGAATATAAACGTTTATTAACTGTCGAGAAATTATTTATCCTGGAATT
Source organism: Pieris melete (assembly GCA_963693345.1). Taxonomy (NCBI): domain Eukaryota; kingdom Metazoa; phylum Arthropoda; class Insecta; order Lepidoptera; family Pieridae; genus Pieris; species Pieris melete. Next base: position 843,975 of record CAVNZK010000043.1, on the reverse strand, counting down.
CTCTCCTGTTGGGTATAGAAGTCCTCTAATATTCCTTCCTTATTTTTCTTGACAAATATTTTTCCACATTTCAAATTCCTTGACTTGCTTTGATATCGAATACTTCTTCAGTTTCATTTACTTATAATAACTTATCAATTTAACTTACTTTAAAACCACATCCCAAGTAAAACACCACAAAAACGCGCAATTAGTAGAAGATAGAACTCTCGCGGAATAATGAAAAGAAATGTTCGCTGAAGTTTAAAGCGAAAGTAAGATGTTAGTGAAGAATACGTTAAAAGACCCACAAGTAGATATTATTGATTACTTGAACGTTTAATTTTGTTTTACTAATATTGGTAATACTTTCTGCAAACACTATGAAGAATTGTAATGACAGTTCAAGTAATCAATATCAAGATATGAAACCCAATTTAAATTTATATCAATCAAAGTTAAAATACCCAAATCTTATTACTATTTACAACTATTAAAAAAAACTAAAAAAAAAAATCACTTTAAAAAGAACAGAAAATCTTAAAAACTGAACTGATTTTAATGAAACTTGAACGGAATTTTTGGATATACATACACTTACGAAATTTTGTACGCATGCTTATTAATCCTAGTTAAATGTTATGTAATTACAACATTATATATACATACGAATAAACTCATACAACTTTTATGACGTTGGGTTAAGTAAATGTATGTCATAGAGTTAATCTTAACTTTAATTGATATTCGTTAACCTCAGACCGCTGACTAAACTAATTCCAATAAGCCTTAAATAATAAAATTATTCCCGGTTTTTATATCTAACCAGTCAATACGAGTCGTTAAGAACTTTCCGATATTTATACAAATTTCTACCACTCGTTTTTATCGATAAATACCAAACTAAATCCCTCTTAAGAAATAACATTGGAGAAAATTATCATAATTTTTAAAAACTTGAAAATGGGTTTTATCAGAATTTGTTTAGCCGTTTCGGCGACTATAGCGGTCACGCCCCAAAATCCATTAAATGTATAATAATAAATACCTGTAAAACACATAGTGCTGCAATATGAAGAATATATCGAAGACCAAACTGAAAAGGCCGAGGCCGAACTTAGTCGCGTCGCCGAAGAACGAAACCCAATCGTTGTAATTGTACGCGTTCAACGTCATTTGAAGAATTGACAGGAACCCTCCGACGAAGTCCAAAAAGATATTCCCAATACTCCAGCCCACTGTGGATTTACGCTTGTAGTTCATGTAGGCCTGGAATCATTGGTTTATTTATTATATTATATACTGTTTTATTATTTTATTTATATTACATTTCACTTTCTTAGAGCTTTTAAAAATCTATAAAAACAAGTATTATTAATGAATATTTGAGTGAAACATTACAATTAATAATATCGTTACGTAATAATATATTAATAATGTGATGATATAATAATTGACAATGATCATATGCTTTTGTCTTTTATTAACATAACTTTTACACATTTAAAGAAAACACTTTTTTACCGGATTGAAGTAACTTTTTCTTTTAGGTGATATAAACTCTACTATAAACCTCTTAGGGTTTTAGCAACTAATTAAGAACTAAAAGGGTTTGAAACTTGTATCTTCCTAATGAGAATAAAATCATTACCTGTGGTATATATTTGATGAGAGTAATACTCAGTTTAATATAACTGCAGTAGTACAAAAAGTCGAGCCACTCCAAGATACTGGCGCCAGCAAGACTCGCCGTTACTATGACCACGCCCCCAAACACTGTCAATATGCCACGCCCTGTCATCGATACACGTTGGTCTTCGCGCTGAAATTTACAATTTAATCATTTGTATTGTGTCTTTACAAAGGTTTTTATTAATTTCTATGTAAACTTTTCCTCGCCTTTTTATTATTATATATATTTAAAAAGAGCCTTCAGAGCTCTTTCAAGAATGAGTAGTAGTTCGATTTACATAAAAGTATGAACAATTTTAATTAAGACATTGACGTCCATTTTTTTTTATTTTTGGTCAAGGTCCTGTCAACCTTAAAAATTCTTAGACACATTGATGTCCTTGGCTGCCTTTTTGAGCGTCCCGTATGCTCAACTAGTATATAAAATACTCGTGACACAATGTTCGTTCCTATACTCCTCCGAAACGGCTCGACCGATTGTTATGAATTTTTTTATGCTTATTCAGTAAGTCTGAGAATTGGTCTATCTATCTATCTTTCAACCCCCTAAGTGCACCCCGAAATTTTTGTTTTTATTTTTTTATGATACACCATACGAAAATACATACAACCCCTAATTTTCACTTGTATATTCATTATGACTTGAACTCTGAGGTTTATATACGAACTGCATGAACCTTTTTTCACAGAAAAACCTAAAAAGTTTGCATTCCAGAAAACCGAACAATCTGTGAGGTAGCATAGCAAAATGTTCCATGTTGGTATGTACTAAAAAGGTAGGCTAAGTAAAATCACATTAATGAGATACGAAGTACTCGGAGGCAGCTAGTTTCCTATAGAAAAAAGGTCTATTTTACAATGACTTACCTCATATATAGCGCACTGTATAATAGTAATGATAGTGGCAAATACAGCGTGTAGCGAAAAGAACACATCATTCAATTGTACAGGATTTAAACCGCGGGGATGACGACTGAAGTATTCCGCCTGGAATTAAATAAAACCGTATTTTACTAATTATATATATAATAAAATTATTTGAGTCAACAACAATTAATTTTAACATATAAAGGTTTTTAACACAAAGACCTGAAATACAAAATAAAATATTGTGGAAACAGTCACACATACTCTCTCATATATCACAGACACACATACCTACACACAGACAGACCCATATTACATTTGACAATCTTTATTTTTGAAATAGGGCAAATATTAAAAAAAAAATGTAGAATCCGGTAAAAAAAAATATTGTGAAATCTTGTAGTAAAGGTTGCAATGTTGACCTTCTAGCAGTTCCAACCCGACTTTTCTCAGGAGTCTGTACTTAGATTCTCCATACTTTACTTGAAATAAAGGCAAAAAATGCAAAAAATGATTCTACCCTCTAAATTATATAAAAAAATACCTGAATTTCCTTTGAAAAGAAAAGTCCACAGTTGAAAAGCGAATACATAGTGAATCCCATCACATTTAACGCCAAGAAATCGAAATTGAGTCCGACCACACTCTTCCTTTTGAAATTTATGTATATTTGAGGGTAGAACGACACGGACCACGCCACGAAGTATATCCATCCCATTATATAGGAAATCACGTAAATCGCGTTCGAATGCATCACTGTTATTCTCATGAATAGTGAATCCAAACTGAAAAATCATAATAAAAAATAAACGCGTAAAGACAGAAAAGTAAGACATTAAAGAAATATTATAAAAGCTATTGCATAGCATTTATTATCAACTTATGCAATTCATATGGTAGAGTTACCAGACTCAGACTAACTCGTCTATATAGTCTGTCTCACTCTAACACGTACCGGCTGCACCGGCCGCGCTTACGCTACGTCACTAATCTCTTCAGAGACATGTGAATACGCAGTATGCGTTGTATCCCACTCTAACGCGTATTGGCCGCACCTATATTACGTCATTATGTGTCACGTTTTAATTTTCGTTACGGAATTTCTTAAGTCGGTCATCGCACTCAAAAAACAATAAATTACAATTTAACCACGTTATAATTACAATTAAAACTTACTTAACCACATCAGTAGGCAACGCCGAGAATGTAACCTCTGAATGGCCAGGACTCCTTCCATACGCACATATATCGTAAGCCAATTCCGCTGTTGTATTCGGCTGTTCCACTGCCGGAATATTAATCGTCGAAGGCACAAATTGTACTATATCTGGGTGTTGTATTTGGGCTGTCACTGAGAGGGTTTCGTTGTATTCACCGCTGAAAATTTTAAGAAATATTTCAAGGATTTTATCTATGTAAAAGATTCCTTTTTATCATAAAAAAGTGCGTGCGTACAAAGCACACATGTCAGAAGTGAAACTTTTTTGGCGAACTAATTTTAACTCTTGTTCATATTTATACAAATGTAAAACTTTAGATTTACGACACTTAGAGGGAGGGAAAAAGGAAGATATGGTAGGAATTTAATTGTCATTAAAATATTAAAAGTATAGAAAATTTATAGAAATAATAAATTTATTTCTTCGATAATAAAAACACGTGGCATTTTAATTTACAATTCGTCATTTGAGATTTTAATAAAATATTTCTTATAAAATATAAAATACTAATATTTCATAAATTCTCTTTGCGAAATTTTAAAAATTGAATTTCTATAAGGAATTCACCCTTCTCACTCTCTCTGAATCACTCTCTCCCTTTTCTGCGACAAAAACGCTGCACATCTTCGTGACGTTCCGTAAAAAAATTACCCTTATGCGCCTAAAGAAGTTTCACTTCAAAAAATAAAACAAAGGCGGTCGTACTCCTAAGTTAGTAAGAACAGTTACTTCCAGACATCAACAAAGGTGTATTATTTTTTATATGTGAACTCTGAAGTACTACTAGACTAAACATATGTGCACCTCGTTTTCCACTTATAGATAACGTCTGATATTCAAGACGAAAACCACAATTGGATCAAAACCATGACCTAGTTTAATGTGGTTCAAAATCTTCCATTGATATTATTAACTTCTGCATTATAAAACTAATTTAAATAAACAAATCAGTGGAAGTATGTTTATACACAATTAACATTTCAAATATCGTTTCTATACAACTGCGTTACATCGGCTTTGTTGTGGCATAGAACGCTGAATCTATATTTTGCTTTATTATAAATAAAGTATCGTAGGAAAAGGCTCACAAAGTTTAGAAAAATTAAATGGACTATAAAATTATGCGTAAATTATCTTAAAAACTAAGCTACTTTATGTGCGTACCTGATTTAATTCTCGATATAATTTTTGCACTAATTTGCATTTCGGTTAAAAAACCCGACGTAATAAAAGCACATACTATATATTGGAAACATTAGGTACATTTATATTTCTGTTTTCTATTTTATATAGCAATTTAAAAAAATATCGTTGAAAGATGACAATGTGTTTTATATATTATTAGAAAAAAAAACAATCTTGTTACAGGTGAATCAACAAGAACTCTAATCGTATAAAAATAAAAAAAACAAACTAAATATTTACGAAATAAAAAAAATACTAATATTATAGACACAAACTAATAGAAATAGAATCAGTTCAATCAACGGACAATAAAGAAACTTTTTTTGCCCAGGGGGCAAACCGGCAGGTGGCTCACCTGATGTTAAGTGATACCGCCGCCCATGGACACTCTCAATGCCAGAAGGCTCGCGAATGCGTTACCGGCCTATTAATAATTCTTACGCATGTAATTCGTTGAGTAGTACATCGAATATGTGCCCTTTTTAGAGGGTTAGTCCTTGTACCCAATTTTGTGTTAAAGTCAAAACCGTTTACGACGACATCGTTTAGAACAACATACCGGTTATATTGACGAAGGTCCCGGCTGAATTCTATTGTATTAGGTACTTAATAACAACGTCATCGCCTGTTACGACTATCGGTTTTCACGACCAAATACGAGTAGTCCCTTCAATTTCGTTATAACAGATTTTTACTGTATATAGAAATTCAAAAATAAATCAATTTAATTGCACCATTTTAAGTACTCATTAAAGAGTCAACGAAATTTGACAGAGACTAATAAGTACTTTAGTTAAAATACTGCAATTAACCTGATTTAGCATTTTATGAATAGCACCTGTACTTTAGCAAAAAATTGTTTTCGTTAATTGCAGATTGTCTCTTATTGTTACTCTTAGAGTGAGGGGACATTGGAACGATAATTAAGGAGCTGAAATGGAAGTGGACTGGGCAAGAAGAAGAAAGCGTAAAGAGTTCCTCACACATGTGCGATGGTACGACATCACAAACATCGCAATGAAAGCGAATTGAGAAGAGTGGATGCCTTTGCACTTTGCAAGTGGATAAGGAGCCATCAGCTCCTAATGTTAATTTTAGCTTACAATAAACATTTAAAACGTTATTCCTATTTTTATATGACTCATTGTGCGGGTGCCATAATATCTCAATCTGAATGTACCACTTTCTATGCAAAAAAACGCGGTCTTATTATTTTATTAAAAATACTTACATCTGTATGAACTTGAAGAGGCGCGTCTCATCCACAAGCAGGTCCAAAGTCTTCACGTCTACATACATCTTCTCTGCTTGGCACAACTTGCAAGGTAAACCTGGAATTGTCAACAAAATAAATATAATTAACTATTTATTCTTTATGGTTCATAATATTATAATTAAAAAATAAATCAGTGGAGCTACAACCTTTCTTTTTTACGTAAATATAATAGGATGATCAGCCTCCTGTGTCTGAAAAACGCCGTCGCCGTAAACTTCAATGTAAAGGTACTAACGTAAGTAATTACGATAAAGATATATTTTCTCTTACAGTGTAAGTGTACAGTGATTGATTCGGCGATAAAACGACACCATTTTCTTTTCTACATTTTCATATACAATCGCAGTTATAAGCAATATGCAGACTTTACAGTGCATTTTAACTTCTTAGCCCGACTCGTTAGTGCCAATAAATAATTAATAGCCAATAAAAATAAACAATATCAAACTTACATATTAATATAAATGTGATTAAATTCTTATAAATATGACTAAAATTGCCCCTTGCCCCGCGTGAAGTCATCGTCACTTTGTCTAGCATTTTTCCGGATTCTGATCTGAAACAAAATAAAACATAAATCGTAAATTTAACAAAAAATATTGAGTGACAATTTACACAGCATTATATATTTTAAAGTATTGATTAGTTGAAATACAGGGGAATCCTCGCATACATATAAAGTTTTGTCCCTAACATAATTTAAAAATATTAAAGAACGTAAAAAACCTTGACGTTGGCAGATATATGTATCTATTGTCTTTGATTGACATAACCTTTACACATTTAAAGAAAAAACTGTCAAACCACACATTTAAAGAAAAAACGGCCTAAAATTGTCAAACACCTAGGATCCAAATTAAAATCTCAAGAAAAACAATCCGTGAAAATAGAGGACACCGTGAGCCATTTTGCCAAAACCCTCCATCTTTTAGTCGATACCAACTCCGGGGAAATAAATACTCTCTACAGCTGTGATACTTTTTGACATTCAACATCTTTTGTCTTCAGTCACCGTGACCACGCACGCTATAAAGCACGCGAAACGTCGGATAAATTTAAAATTATGTTAAATGATTGTAAATTTATAACAATAAATAACTTTAATCCCGTTAAAAAGTTTTTTCTTTAGATATATGTATCTCTTTCCTAATAAACGATTTTCATTAGAGGAGTAGGCGATCAGCTTTTTGCGTCGCACATGTACGATCTTTGATATGTTTCCTCACAATGCTTTTCTTCTTGCATGAGGAAAATCTATTAGGGCCATGATGAAAACCCACTACCTAAGTTGAGAATCGCGCCTCGTCGTAGCTTACTCAATCTTTTATAAGTTAAATCGCCAGTATTATCTCATCTAAGTATGTGCTTTGAAAACAAAAATAAACAATCTTTAAAGCCTTTTAATATCATTATTTAACAAAAACTAAAAAAGTTGACGACTAAATGTATGAGCATAAAAACAATTGTATAAACTTGCTTTTTACTCGCACTATGAAACAGCATATTCATACGAATGTCAGTTATCAAAAACAGGTAACCGAACGTCAAACGCGAGCGAGTTATCTACTTAGTTAAATTAATTACTAAGCTATTTTATGTAGTTTTTAAACGACATTCTGTCATTATTATCACGTAAGTGACACACTTGTTTTTTGATATTAGAAAAGTAAATTGTTTCTAAATTTTAATAGACCATTTGAAATATATTGTGATAATTCTAGTAGCTCGATTTAGGACACGCACCACCACTGTGGAATCAGCTGCTAGGGCCCGTTCAAGTATTACGTAAGCATTATAGGGTGGTTCTTTGATTTTCTTATTTGGTGATTACGTCAACAGTAATTTACTTTTTACACATTGTCTATGCTTGAAAACGAAATGCATTTTCGAGATTCCTACAAAAAATTAATACGTTTATGTACTATTATTTTTGAGAGCTTTGCTTACTTTTGCTCACAAGGGAAAGAAACCAATTCGACCTAAGGTCCTTCAAGAAAAGAGCGTACCTATTTAAAAAGCCGACAACAGACTTGCAAGTGAGTGTCACGGTCTTTGGCTTAAGTCCTTCGTGGTCACGGGCAAACCAATTATTATTACAGTAAATGGAAGCTTTGATTACAAACACATTAACGCGTTCATCAGACCTTGACTTAACAGTACCTGTCTGGTCCAAGTGTGAATAATATAGTTGGTACCAATACAATTTTTTTTATATTACAGGAGGCTCACCTGATGTTAAGTGATATCGCCGCCCATGGACACTTACATTGCCAGGAGGCTTGTATGTGCGTTGCCGGTCTTTTAAGAAATGGTACGTTTTTTCTTGAAGCACCCTAAGTCGAATTAGTTCGGAAATACTTCAGTGGGCAGCTGGTTCCACATAGTGGTGGTGCGCGACAAAAATTGCCTTAAGAAACCCTCAGTTGTGGAACGACGGACGTCTAGGTGACGAAGGTATTTTGTATTCTGCCTTGACGTCCAATGATGACACTCAGCTGGAGGTATTAGTCCGAATAAATTTTCTTGGTCTGTATAAAATAATTTTCCGTAACAAAGGTCACATTAACATTTTATATACCTATTGTATAAGTAAATTAATTTAAACACCGTTAATTTGCTGTTATAACCCTATTTTCTAACAAAACTGTGCCTTATATAATTATATAATTTGTGTTACGAATACAAAAAATGTACCTGAAAAACCTCGCAACACTTTATTAAACCATATCGTGAGCACAATATATGTTTACAATTTCAACTCGGGGAAAATTGATTTTTTAACGACCGAGGAAAAGCGATAAAGAAATTATAGCATGGCTCAAGGTTAGTGTCAATGTATTAGGGTGAGAACAAGAACTTTTGTTACTTATTTACAATGCCGTCGGTCACGTGCTCAAATAAATTAAGGAAAATCATGGTTTTAAAAACTCAACACGGCGTTTTTTAAGTACGTACAACCGAATACAGACTAAAAATATCTAATACTTTTAGACAGCGTTATTTTATTATTTGAAAAATGTATTACCAATCGATTCATCGTACTAGGATCTTGTAATGAGACGGCAGTTATGACGTCACGTATTAAAATCGCAACAGAATAACTAAGTAATATAAGGTAAAAATTTAAAATTATGTTGTCCAAGAAAAATATAACATTAGCACCTTATTAAACTCCTATAAATTATACATTCCTCGTAATGAAAGTTCAATTAAATCATAATTCAAATTCAAATTAGCACGATTTATGTCGCAAATTGCAACGCAATTTGTCACGTGTACGATTACTAAAGTACCTACATAATAATGAGTCAAATAAATCATTTCTAAAATTTTAATTAAAACAGCATTCTAACATATTAGCTAACATTTCAATATATACAACCTTGCCTCAAAGTACACAACCATTAACATTACAAACTCAAAATAACTTTATTCATATAGGTAACCAAGTACATCTATGAACGTCAACAGAAAAGATGTTATATTAATTCTAAATTTACATTTACTACCAGCCTTGCGATTCTGTAACTCACTTTTCGAACTCACACAGCGGTTTTCACATGTCACAGCGGCCACTGTGAAAACCGCTGTGTGAGTTCGTAAAGTGAGTTACAGAATCGCAGGGCAGTTCGCAAGTCAAAGGCGTAGAGCCGACAAGAAGAACTGGCAAGAAACTCTCCGCTACTCTTTTTAATCGTCAGGTTTCGAGTCATTCAGTATTCAGGCAAATCAATCAGAAGGATTAGGATCATTTAAATAATTGTCAAATTTATAAAAAGCTTTATTGATTAATTTACGTTTCACGAGAGTTTTGAATTTATTTAGCGATAATTATCTAATTTCGCTTGGCGGTATGTTGTAAGGTCACCATTTATTTTAAAATCGTTTATATATACAAACAACAGGCTTCAATAATATATTGACCAGATAGTGTCATAATATTTAATTCCGTACCGACTCCCTTGGAGAAACACAACAAAACTCATAAATCAAAATCATACTTGAAGTTAGGTTATGGTATTAAGGTCACAAAATTTTGAATTGTAATAAAACTTTCCGTTCCGCGTGCTTTGGAAGCATTGTCAAGGTTGATAACTATAATTGCAGTTAACTTAACTTCGTGGCATCGATTGGTGTAAAAATTTCTAACAATAACTAAATACATCTTTGTAATTTATTAAATGTAAATAATAATCTTAACTCTCGAAAGTCAATATAATATTTACGTTCATAAGTTTTATGTTGTATTAAAAACTGGATTGCATGCACTGATTACATGCATTAATAAATGAGCTATTATCTTAACTACAGATTAGATAAACTTATTAAATCAGATTTCTAAGTCCTCGCTTGGGTTATTTACCTCGACATGTAAGTATATCTGAATATAATCTTTATACCGTGAACACGCTTAAACTACTGAAACTGAAAGTAGATAGATGGTATATAAATAAATCAGTGGTACAACCTTTTTAGGTCTAAGCCCCTCATTTCTGTATCTGTTTCGTGATAATTTGTCAATGTAATAGACATTAAGTAGGTGATCAGCCTCCTGTGCTTGACAGTTGACACACGCCGTAAACATTTAGGGTCTAAGAAAAGCCGGTTCCCTCACGATGTTTTCCTTCACCGTTCGAGCAAATGTTAAATGCGCACATAGAAAGTAATATATTTAGTAGAGTAATATATTTTATTTATTGATTGAACTCAGAGGAAAGTGTTCATAGACATAAAATTTGGAAAATTAAAAAAAATAAAAATTTAATATAAAAATAAAATTTTAGTACTAAGCATAGCATAGCAAAATGTTCTATATGTATGTAGGTATGTAGCTAATAAAGGGTAGGCTTAGTAAAAACGTCATAGGCGAAACGAGTTTGCGGGGGCAGCTACTCGAACATATTTGATACGTAAAACCGTAAGTAAAAAATAATAATACGTAAATGCAAAACGCGTATGAATTATAAATAGAATTTCAAATATTTCCTCAAAATTCTCGTGTCAATAAACGTGATAAATTCTCTCACTAAATAGGGTTTAGTATAAAAGATACCTGTATTATTCTATACATGTTTTCCTTATCCTGTTGTCATGTAGACCGAATATAACAAAAACTTGTCACGGTGAGACAAATGGGGCTACGTAATTAAATTTACACTTTAAATCAATGACATTAGAGTCGAGTTTCTATCGTTAACGTATTGGTGACATTGGTTACACTCTCTGGATTTTAATGTGAAAGTTATGCAATGGCCATGCATTTACTGTATATATCAACAAATGAAGCATAAATATTTTGTATGTAAGTTATTTTTATTTGCATTAATAGATTCTGTTTTTTTTATAAGCGCATTCAGTTGTAGTTGGATGTATCTCCAGTAAAGAGAATGCAGGGTCAGCATAAATGTTTCTGCCGAGTAAAGCTTATTTACATATTTACAATACAAGGATTTAAGTGTTAAGATATTTAACTAAACAATCAGTATAATTATTTTGTTTGTTTTTTTAAATAGAAATAAATAAACTATTTTCACATACGTCATTCTCAAATGTTTAACTGTAGTTTATTACGAACGCCAATTCTTTTTATATAGTTTTACCACACATACTGTTAATTGGCGAGATAAGTAAATACTAATAATATATTTGTATAATTTTTAGGCTTACGTTACCGACATTACATGATCATCTATGAAATATATAATATTCGCAGGAGTTGCGTTTTCATCAACGGACGTTGAGGCAGAATACGAAATTCCACCACGTTCGTTGTTCCACTAATGAGCGTGTTTTACGCCAATTTTGGCGTGCACATCCACTATGTGGAACCATACTCAACTACGACTACAAGAAATCAGCGTAGTAATTCTTAAAAGCCCGCCAACGCACTCGCGAGCCCTCTGACAACGAGTGTCCATGGGTGGCGGTGTTAACATTAGATGAGCCTTTTGTCTGTCCTTAGAAAAACATGGAAAGATTCGGTAAATGCGGTGTTTCATTTACGGGAATGCGAGAAATTGCTGGTGAATTGTATTTTATCATTTATCTTTGAGGGTCTGATAAGTGCTTATGTTTTTGATAATATCTGTTAAGTGACTCCGCTAATATAGACATCGGCACTTTAGATATTTCTAACGGCGGCTATTAAGTCTACATAATACACCTTTTGTCACTTTCCTTTAAAACTGATTATCTGGATATATAATCTATCTGGACTGCCATTGCAGTCAGCTATTTCGTGTAGAACTTTTGTTTCAAGTACTTGGTTGAGTCTGTCTCAACATTCCCACTGCTACATAAAACTATTCATATACACGTAAAAATATTGACCATACTTATTTCATAATCAACATTAATTAAAATTAATTATGAACGCTGTGATTTAGCATTGAAATTATTTGAAGGCACGAGATCGCGTGAACAATACGACAATTAATTACGTGAATTATCGTAACATTGTAGCGTCAATGTATGTTATTAATCATGCTTACTTTTACTGATGTAATTAAATTTATTATATCATGTATTATTTAAATACTGCTGAAGGTATACCCTTCATAATAGTCAAAGATATCAGTTTAGAAAAAACCCGTCCAAACAGACACATTCCTGCATATTTTATCGGCAAATCGTTCATTGAATACCACGCGAAATAATTGTTTTTGTAAGAATCGAAGCTGGGACGGGATGCCGTAAATATACCACTAGTAAGTAACGTCACAATGATTTGAACTTTTCGAATAATTCGAGTCTGTTTTTAAAATTTTGGTTCCAATTTTAAAACAGTCTATGCCTGCACATCTACACAGTACACTACACCTGTCGTTTGGCTGCACATCTATTTATTAAATTGTTTTGTAAATAAATATAGTCTATGTATCTCAGGAATTATATAGAATTCTAAACAGTGGTAGTTTTATAAATACCTTATTCGTTACAAACATATATTTCCTCTGTATAATAGTAGGTACTTATTAATATGTAGAAACTAAAAACTACAAAAGATATTTTATATGGCTTTTATTGAAGCTACATTACGTCTAAAACTTACAGAAAGTTTAAGTTTGTATATTCACTAAAATGGTGTGATCTTCAACGATTTGGGCAAATCGTTTCGGGCAATTTCACTGTTTACTATTTAAGTACAATCGTGTTTAAATTTGTATGGGAAAAGCATGCGTTCCACATCCGAGAGGATGTTTTACAATTTCTATTGTCTTTAAAATTCTCACCAACTGCCAATATTTAAGAATGTAAACAAAACATTAAAGAATCGAGGTCATTGCCCTGTTTCACTTCATAATTTTTTTTAATTATTAATATGAACGCGAATTCCGTATACCACGAACATTATTGCCTGGTTGTACCTATAGAAAGACAATCAATAAAAAGACGAAAGCTATAATTATGTGCAAGTAGATTACTTATTACGTAACACTGAAAACACCACACAAATGCATTTTATTAAACATTTAATTAACATGTTTCGTTCTAAAATCTAAATATATGTTAATATGTAATGATTTACATATGCGTAACATTTTTTAATATTATACAAATACATTTACATGTCCCAATGCGCAGTGGCATTCGTATTAAATTAAAAATAATCACGTGAAACTTTCTTTGTAATTGACCTTTCTGCTCTAGCGCAGTTAATGTAAACGACATACAGAGCACTTGTAAATGGGGAAAAGAATGATTGTTCTATATAAAATAATTAATTCTTAAATATATGTATATGTGTTCTTATGTAAAGTAGTAATTATTGCGATTACATAATAACCGGTAGCGCTACAATTGGTTTTGGACTCAGATTTTTGGATCTGTGCCTGATGCACTTCGATTTTAAGTGAATATATTTATGCTCATGTACGCTAAGTTACACGTTTTTTTATTTTAAAAATATTAAACACTTTTCAATTACTAAACAGATGACGCTTTAATTGTATTTTAATTATATTTTTATATATTCACGGCCATTTCCCGAAGGGATAGGCAGAGACTATAGAAACCTCTCTCACTTCATCCACATTCATGACATTCACCATACATGCTCACCGGTTATGGGAACTTTTTTTTCATTAAATAGAACAAACAAATAGGCTCATCTGAAGTTAAGTGATACTGCCGCCCATGGACACTCTCAAGACCAGAGAGCTCGCGAGTGCGTTGCCGGAATTATAAATCATAAATCTGCTCCAGTTTTAATTATTAATTAAATTAACATTTTAATCATAAACTGTTATAAGAAAACTATTTCAAATGAAATATGAACAATGTTTCGCAACAACGATACCTAATAGAAGTATGTAAGTTGTTTCATACTAGTATGTAAACATCACTTTATACCTTTGACTAGCTGATCCGGCAAACGCCGTTTTGCCATGTCATTATATCATATTTTATGGTTATTGTGCCTCACTCGACATAGATAGGTATAGTGTGTCGCGGACTTTTTTGTAGATATTTATAAGATCTACAATTACTTAGAACATTTCATACTAGCCTATATTACTTGTGGATAATGTAGCTTTCGAATGGTGAAAGAATTTTTAAAATCGGTCCAGTAGTTTATGAGCCTATTCATTACAATCAAACAAACAAACAAACAAACAAAGTTTTCTTCTTTATAATATTAGTGTAGATAAGGAAAATAAGTCATAATTCTACTAAAACGATACTTCCAAAAATGAATTATAATCACGTTTTCGTTTATTATTTCTTATTTTTTTACCGACGCATGTTTTAATTGTTAATATATCTGTTCCTACCTTTAAAGGAGTGGATATTTAACACTTCGTTACATATACTATTTGTGATAATTTTAACACAAAAGCTAAGATATCACGGAATATGCTTAAAAGGAGTGTTAAGATCATAGGCACACCCCACATACACAGCCCCACGTACGGTGTACGTACTCACTTTTACATCATCACACAATACAGCCGAGTAAGGTATTACTTAGTCAAATGTATTTAATAATTTTTATAGATTTTTTCCTTTTGTTTTGTGTTTGAATCTTTTTGTATATGTTCAATCTTTGGTATATCTTTCGTATAATCGTTTTTAGTTATAGACAATAATTGATGTTAGCTGTAGGACTACGAAATAAATAAAAAGTGAACCATTATTGAGTTATGATGTCTCTTTAGCTTTTTTCAAAATAAGACAAAGTTATTGATTCTTTATTATACTTCTGATTTGTAAAAACGATTACACACAGTTCTTTAACATTATTAATACAATAATTATCGGAATACGTAGAAAGCAACTGAATTAAAATTGATGCTTATTTATAAAATTTTGACTGAGAAAACTTAAAGAAACTGCACAAAATCCAGGCAATCCAAACATTTGGTGAAAAGGATGTCGTGAGATATAATTTCTGCAGACGTTATACGGAGCACAATCAGGACGATGTCAAAGAACGCTTTTGTCAAGTCATTTAATCAATTTAAATTTTCGGTCGAGTCGTTTAACAAATCTCTCGAATAAGTTTCACGTCTTTGAGCATTAGCCCACTGTCTGTTCTTTGAATGCGAAATTATAACTTTGTTATCTATTTTAATATTCCTATTTCACTGCTACTAGCGTTGAATAAATCGCAATTACATAATAAACACCATAAGGGATTACCAAAAATATAATTGTTATGGTACTTTGACCAGAAATAAAATTTATTTTAAAATTACATGGCTCCTCCTCATTAGGTTAGATCCCACACAAGGGACGTCTCTGTGTTGTGAGTGACCAGATATTCTTCCGTGGACCGTGGTACATATAAACAATAATACATGTTTTATAATACCTACAAATAAAATACTATATATGTCTGTGTTTTGTTGTAAATTAGTTTTTATATACATGCGCTGTCTCGTTATTGGATAAATGAATAAATAATATAGAATTTGTAAGTACATATAAGCATTAATATGTACATAACCTACAGCTGTCTAATACTTTTGATATTGAGTCGTCAAATCGGTTGTACAGTGGGGTCTGACAGAAACATTAAATTGTCTGTGGTCATTCAGAAATTGATCGTTGCTTTGTGTGCTGTCATTACCAAGTTATTAATATTCTCACAATTATTGAGGTGATTGTTTTACAAAGTAGCGAAATACTTTAAAGTTTGTAACTGTCGTCTTTGGTTATTCTTGAGATAATGGCAATGCGAATGTTTTATTTAAATATGTTCAAACCACAAATTATTAGTTTAAATATGAATACTACGTATTTATTAATAATATTGCAAATTGAATAAACACAGGTGTCAATAATGTTACCACAGAATACAAAAATCCAATTTTATTTTATGTTATTTTGCAAAATTAACCGTAACCAATGGCTTAGAAAGCGATCAATATAAAATGAATATTGTTTTCTAAACGAATATATAGTTACTTAGTATACGTTAGCTATAAGTTGTTAAAATGTTATGGTCAAATATATCGACAAAAAACAATTTGACGCCATTTAGCCAATATGGCGACGCAAATGCCACGTTGACGAAAGGTGCGCGGGAATTATACGTATTTCCAAATATCGAAAAACTTCATAACCACATCTTCGACGGATATGGAAAATAGATGACAAATTTCAGGATCTGCTTCAGTAATATTGTGTTAGCAATAATATAAAGAGCTTTTATAACTTCCATATCAACATTTTGACCCAAACCCTTATAATTTCGGCTAGAGGCAACCAGGACAGTTTAATAAGCTACTGGACAGCGTCAAAAAAAACCTCACTTAAACAATACGACCTTATGTTTTTACACGCTATTTGCAACGGTTTAATTGACTGTCTTGACTTATTGTCGCTGTTACTATTTTCCACCCCTTCTTCATACAATACAAGGCAAACCCAACTATTTAAAATTCCTCGGTGTAATACAAACTATTTACGTAACTCAGTCATGTTTCGTATTCAGATTATAACACAAATTACCAGCAAATAGATATATTTAATGAAAGTAAAAAATGTTTAAAAAATAATTAAAAAAAACTTAAATAATTTAAAAATTCTTCCTTTGAATTAAATAATATATATTTAATTGATAATAAACAATGAATCTTAGAACTTAGAATTTATTATAATTACATATTCTTTGTGTATTTTTTGTATTTATATAGGTGAAACTGTGTATGTTTAAATGTGTATTCCGTTTTTGGCCTTTGTGTACAGTGTAATTGTTTGAATATTGTTTAATAAGTAGCTGTAGGAATACCGTTGAGCAAATAAATAAAAGTAACAAACGCGGGCGAAATCGCAGAGCAAATCTTGGACAGTAGTAGTTTTTAGGTGCTTTTCTACCAAAAAGCATGCAAAATATTACTACGTGAAACATTGCTAATATACGTAGGAAAAGATTCCCTTACAAGGATATCCTGTACAGTTAACCCGTCAATCCAGCTTTCGTTTCCACGTAAATACAAGATCACGCCACACCTCATTATCGCGACCTACACTTGCTACTGCGCATGCCATATAATAAATACAAATACGTACCTACATGAAATAGTTTAGAACCTTTTCTTCTTTCATATTATAAAAAAAATATTTATTTTAAATCATGGCGGTTTTCGACGCTAAAACATGTTTTAAAATAGATTATTTTTGTGATTGGACTACAAATAGAAAACATGTGATGACTAAAGTCAAAAAAAAAAAATTAAAATCAAAGTACATAATTATTTACAAGTAAATAAATGTCCAGTGGCAGGCTGCTACTATATATGTAAATTAAATATAAAAAATTTATAATTTCTTGTACAATACGGTAAAAAAATAGTTGACATTATTAATAATAATTCAATTTAACCGGCCGTTTAATAGAAACATTATTGCTTGTCGTTAAATTATAATAAATAGTTAAACAACTATATTTTTGTCTATTGTTTACCTTTAGATAGTAAATAATAGATTCTTATTAGCATTTGTTATATCCAGTGATAATAAAGCTAAAAGCATGCAAATTAACTTTCTAAGATTTCTAGAAAATTTTCCAATATGGTGAGGGAAACCCGTACGAAATACTTACCTACCATCATCATGTAATAATATGAAGATTTATTTTTTTGTTTGTATTGCATAAGTTTTAAAACAATTTAAAAATTCGAATATAAAGCTATATTATCAGCGAGTTTTATACTTTCAGCGAACTTTATAACACGCAAGATAGGCGCAAAACACTAATGAATTTTTTTTCCAAAGACGAGAAAAACTGTTTTGGAGCGTCCCCCACTTTTTTTTCATTGAACACGCTAGATTGATCCCCGAAACCACGAGTTCGAATTAATTTTTAATTCAGCATAAAATTTATTGAAGTAGGTTATATTACATTACGACCAAATTAATATGGACAGCTGCAGAAACACTCTGTAACCACATAGTGTATCTAGTACTAACTATAATTTAAAAAGAAACTTAATAAGGAATACATTGGAACTTTAATTAAACCTTTTGTTTTTTGTAATATACTGGTAATACATTTTTTTATAAAAAAAATCCTTTACAATATTCACTCCACACAGAGTATGAAAAACGACATGGTATTAACGCGTCTTCTAATAAAACCTTGCACCTGTTTAACCCCACTTCAATAAACCACACTTATTAATTTAAAAAAAATACTCAAATTGCACAACTAAAGTTCTCATCTATCCCATTTCATCACAGCGTAATCACAATTTGACAGAAACGAAACATAAGTTAAATTAGATTTATTTTTTATAAGAGTAACCAACCTATCAGAGAGAATATAATGTATTAAAATGGGTTTTCACCAATCGTCATTCTGGGATGTATAGGAAATCGTTGCAATTTTCTTTGCATGAATCACTAAACGTCACAGGAGGATAAATAATTCACCGAAGTTCGTCATACTTTAACATTAAAAGCATGTTTTAGTACCTTTATCTAAGTGATAGGAGGTACTTATATATAAACGTCCCAACATGTATGGCTATCAATCGAAAGCCCCACTATATTCTTTGAGATTCGAATTTTAAACGTAAACTTGTTGAACATAGTAAATAGTTATGCAGGCTTTGTTCTTTAATATAAAACTGTGTATTAAAATTCGTTTTAATAAATTCGTAATAACATCTGTGTTTATTCAACTTGCAAATATCCACGTCTTCCACGATCTAGCGAAATCCCAACAGTTTTTCAATATTAAGTTGAAATGCCTTACCAATATTAGTTTTACTATTTTATCAATAGTTACTGGTCTACCTTGAAAGCTCGCTTGCTGCAATTACAGAATAAGATAACGCTGTTACAGATACATAACATAGATAAAATAGTTAAACTTTAATTAAAGTTAAGAAAAATTTCGTCGTTTTTCGGCGTTTTGTCCCGCCTAAAAGTTTAATACGATAAAGGAATGCAAAGTCCTGCAAAAAGTGGTATGAGGCCGACATTACTGAATTCTGGAAGTCGAGGCAAAATACGAAATTCCAGCCGTATCACCTCGCAGTTTTTAAGGCAGTTTCCGCGCACCACTATTATGTGGAACCAGCTGCAGCGTACCAATTCTTAAAAGGCCGGCAACGCATTTGCAAGCCCGGCAATGTCTATAGGCGGCGGTATCACTTAACATCGGATTAGCCTCCTACCCGTTTACCCCCATTTTTATAAAAAAAACATGCGTCAAAAAAAAGGCTTATTGATCATTTCCTAGACGTGTGTCCGACCATAGACAATTACGCCGAGAATATAATACGTGCTGTTTTAAAAGACATGATTAATAACTCGAACGATTGGGATCGAAACAAGGTCTTTAGCCTTAATATAAAATAGTCAGACAAGAATGTTCACGGTCACATTCGGTCAAACAACCTATCGATTCTTACTACATTACCATAGCCATATACTATACACCATAGCTTAGCTTGGAATGGCCTTTGGTCGAATTTTGTACTAGAACTCCATCGACTACACTTTCAATGCAATTCCCACTTTTGAAAAATCTATCAAGCATGACAACCAGACTGGTAAGTCTAATATGAGAATTTATTGGCATGATAATGGTACCAATTTTAAAGCTAGACATACGTATCACAACAAATTACTTGATAAGTATCTATTTATTTAAAAATAGGAAATTGGCAATTTAAAATTATATCGTGTGCATTGTAGGACCATCTGCCGACGCGAGCTTCGTTTTGTCCTAATGTTTTTTTATAGCTACATACCAACGTATGGAAAATTTTGACATGGTACCCTGCTACATAGTGACTGAAAACCTAACAACTAAATAAAAAGTTTATGAAGTTCTTTAAAAAAATAAGGAAGGTTTTTTGAAGTTTTAGTTCACTTCATAAAAACATTCCTTAGTTAAACTTCAACTTAATAATTTAAAAAAAACTCGAATCCATCCAGCCGTTTTCGTGTTTTTCGATTTGTTTTAATTCCATAAAGCCATAAAAAATTACATAAACACTGAAAGATTTTCCAATCAATATCTTAATAACAAGTTCTAATAGGCTTGGTAACAAAATATGGAATTTCTATTGCTAGCGCTCGCTTAAATTCATAATTAAAAGAAGCCTGAAAACTGTTAACATGTACATCTATGCTCCACGAAATAACTAAAAACTACATATTTTTTTAATAATTTTACCAGGCGTTTATAAAAATATTATAAACTAACTGCATTTTCCATGTCTGCAATGTCAATGTCCCCGAGTGATATTTCAAAAAGTTATTTACAACTATTTTTAATCAACTATCAAAATCAATATCGAAAAAAAACTATCGAAATCGTTCTTAATTCATTCCGATTTTTTATTAAAGCTATTTTTTTAACTCAGCGTTTCGATAATAAATTCGCGTTTATTTATTTTTTACAATTTAGAATACTAAGAATACTAGACTACTAGATAGATTAGAAGGATTATATAAAGTACAAAATAAAAATACATTTTTGTATAGAACTTGGTATCTTCAAAACTATCAAAACGCCGCCATTAGCTATTGAAAAACACAAAACACCGGAACATTATTCAAATGTAAAACATTTTCTTCAAAAGTAAAAACATCAAATAAGAAAAGGCTCAAATCGTATTCGAGGTCAAGTATCCGAGGTAATTCTTTAAATAGATAACAAAAAGTGGATTTATCATAAATAATGTACTCTTCATAAAACCCGAGATAAAAAGTTACATTCAATTTACTTTAAGGATTATTATAAGGATGTAATGTTAATTTAATCCTATAATTAAAAATTGTTTTAAATTAATATTTATTATTTATATACCTACATAGTGTTTATTATTTAAATATTACGAAACATATGTTCTTAATAGTCATATTTCCCAATATTAAGGGAAAGGGATTATATATACTCTATTTTTTAACATTTTATAAAATAAATCAATCAAATGTATGGCCCGATACATCTTTCGTGTATTATTTCCACACACTTTATCATTAGATGCATTTCAACATATAACACAACCCTGTGAGATTTATAAAAACGATATGATAACATTACCAAAAACAAAACATACAAAAACTTTTCTATGGACTTCTATAACAATTTATGGAAATCGAATTAATTTTCGAACTCACCAGCACATTTATTGTATAAAAGGATACAAAAATATATCCAGTTCCCGTGAGAATATTATCTATTTAAATTAAACAGTATGACTCACAATTTAATGGCAAAATTAAAATTCACAAACGTACCGCATCAAACACGTTCCACTATAATTAATCAACAATTAATTAACAACAAAGACGAGCGCTCACGTTAACGGCAGGACGCCATGTGATGCGAACTTTTCAATACGCTCAAGATGGCAAGTCATTGATAAGAAAATATATCTGTCAAAGCAGATAACTATAAGATGTTATAATAATATTAAATGTCAAGTCATTGATATGAAAAGATACGTCAAAATAACTAATAGATATATTTTAATAATAGTACAATTCGATATTGTAGTAATTACAAGTTTATCACTCAAGATCTCAAGAGGTTGATGTCATTTCATCAAAAGAAATCAGATTTACCGTTGAAACCGTTTCAATAATACTCACGTACATGCGACTCGTAGATCAATACGATTTATAATAATTTTAGAACGTTGTAAACTTAGATGAGCAGTTGGCCTAGTGGCTTCAGCGTGCAACTCTTATCCCTGAGGTCGTAGGTTCGATCCCCGGCTGTGCACCAATGGACTTTATTTCTATGTGAAAAGCTAAAGTTAAATAAAGCAAAAAAGTAAATATAGATACGCGATTGAATGCCCGATTAGTTAACAACGGAATTAAGGAAGCAGAGGATTGAAAAACAAGACAAAGTTTTACTGAGGGCAAGATTCATGCATCCAATACTCCACTCTAAATGTTACTGAATGAATTAAGTTGTTAATGAAACACTCTTCGTATTCGCTCTTGATCTAGTTTTTTATGTATCAGCCGTTTTTTACCTTCACCTACGTAGGCTAACAAGTTTTATCTCGATCTGGGATAAATTCTTTAGTATTACATATATTGTTAATTGTTTATTATAAATATTTCTAGCTTGATCGACTTTCAAATCAGACAGGAAAAGCTAATTATAATATCAACGGCTGATTCAATTCCGATCATCTATTTCAGAAATATATAAATATTTGAATGACTTCAAAACCCTTTACGATATTCAAAATTGGTCGTAATCTATAATGTAAAAATGAATCGCAAAAACTGTGTTGGTAAGCGCATAACTCAACAACGCCTGGACCAATTTGGCCAATTTTTTTTAAATAATATTTCTTGAAATACGAGGATGGTTCTTACGGAGAAAAAAAATAAAAAAAAATGATTGAAAAAGTCTAAAAACAACACATTTCTATATTCCCATACAAAATATTCGTAATAATACTTAAAAGTCAATTTGAACTTTAATACCATATCATAAAGTTCAAGTGTTAGTGGAGGGGTTCCGGGAAGGTAAATTTTTATTTTTTGACATAATGTATTTGTTGTCTTATCAACTTTCTTTTTTTTTACCTTATTAGCTAGACCGGTGTCCCGAATAGCAGAATAAGTATTTTAAAAAATAAAGAATCGACTGTTAGGCGGTACGATGTTCGCCAGGCCAGCTAGTTTTATTATAAGTATACGCTATGTAAAATGATAGATCAATTTGGACAATAGAATTTTCAGTGGTACCTACTTAAACATATCTAGTGATTATTGTTGATGACTCTGTGTCATTTCAGCGATTATATAAACGATAAAATACTTTAGGTTAGACATTTTTAATAGATTTACTTTCGGATTCAGATGACCACATTTTTATTATTATAACGTGCATTTGTTATCAGCACAGGATACTTTATAACATCCATATACGATCCGACACCTCATTTTTCATTTCGTATATTGTAAGCAGTTTCGATATAGTTCTTTTAAAATAGCGCTGATGTCACATTGGGATTATGCGGTCAAATTGAATTCAGGATCGCAATTACAGGATTTACGAGTACTAACCCAAGAAGGTTATTAAGAACATTCTACAGTCAAACCCGGGTAAGTGAGAACTGGATAAGTGAGAAAACTCTAAGTGAGAGTAATAACCGGGACCCGTCATTTTAAGCTCCCAAAACCTCTATTAGCGAGAAACAGAAACCTCTGTAAGAGAGAGTCGTTTTTCCCTCATGCACCTCCGTAAGTGAGACTGCTACTTATCTATACCTCTATAAGCGACAGTCGGGCTTAATTTATATTATTTACTTTAGATGGGTTAGAGACGGTCGCACTTGCTGTGACTTGTTATTGCTCCGTACCTCTATAAGAGAGAAACGCTACCCATGTACCTGCATTAGCGAGAAACTCGGTTTAGTGAGAAACCTTTATAAGGGAGAATGAGATTGTGCTCCCTTGAACTCTCGCTTATCCAGGTTTGACTGTAATTGCCAATTTAAATTGCGCCCGATTTTATGACCACCATTAATGCACTTGCAGATTTTTAACCGTATTCGTAAATTAAACTATTATCGCTACGTAGTAAAATATATAAATAAAACAAGAAAATCGCAACATACAACGGGCAAATTTATCGCTTATAAGAAATATCTACCCTGCATCCATGTGAAAATATCTCAAACATTTTCGCTTAACGAAATTTTTTAATGTTCTTAATTTGCGACAGTTTCTAAAATTTTCCTTTGTAAGCAGGGGATTACTATTGGACGTGTGATTTTATTATAGGTAAGTAAAAGATCTATTCACGTTATTGCCAAATATTTTTGTTAAGGATTCTAGAATTAATTTGGGCTAGTGGTTGGGTGGTCTCATGCAAGGCCTGGGTGCATACACAGGCATGGCCGGGGCTGTTGAAGTGAGTACCTCATTCAAGGTTCACCAACAGAGATTCGGTGGGTGACGGGGCTCACGGAAAGACATAATCTCACTTATTAAGCGCAAGCTGTGTCAGTCTGTAATTAGGTCTATACCTATAATACACCTTATAGTATCAGTGTTTAGATATGTAAGTTAAGATGCACATTTGTTGGCTGACTTATGGACTCATATCTATATATATAAAAGAAAGTCGTGTTTGTTACAACACTTATAATTCGAGATCGGCTGGACCGATGTTAGTTATGTCTTTTTTGATGGATTTTTCTCCACTCCGAATAGCAGAATAAGTAATAAAATATCGGATAAGTTATCGAATAACAATAAATTAATTAATTAATTTTACGAATGCACACGGCATGTGGTGACATTTGTTGACAAAACTACGCATCATTTTACGTCGAATTCGTGTCACTTCAAGAAATTCCGAACTTGAGGTAAATGAGGAGATGCATAACCAGGCTTTGATCTTGATCGAAAACATGTGTTACCTCATCAAAAAATGTTATAAAGCAGAAAGTGCTTTAACATGCAGTATCGCAATATTGGCGATAGAGAGAAGAGGCCTAATGTGTAAACTGCCATTCTTCTTTTGCAATGGCAAGCAATAAAACATTTCTCTATTTGCAAAAAAAGTTATCACCTTAATGGAATCCTAAAATAAGTTTAACTAAAGTAACAACGATATTATTATTAAGGCGGAACGAAGTTAGCCGGGTCAGCTAGTATTATATATATATACTAGCAGACCCGGCAAACGTTTTTACATGTATATTCCTAGGAAACATTTTTTTAGTTCAACAAAAATAACTATCTACTATAATAAAAAATAGGGATTGATCGTAGAAGACAATTAAGGGTTGTATGTATTTTTGTATGTTGTATCATAAAAATAAAAACAAAAAGTCTAAAAAATAAAATTTTTGGGGTGGGACCACCCTTAATATTTAGGGGGATGAAAAATAGATGGTGCCCAATTCTCAGACATACTGAATATGAATAAAAAATTCATTAGAATCGGTCGAGCCGTTGCGGAGGAGTATGGGAACGAACATTGTGACACGGGAATTTTATATATACATATATAGAGATTTTATATTATATAGTCCTCAAGATGTTTTCTGTTAATTGTTAATTATCGACATAGAAATTTGTGGATATTTTTTTTCTCATGTAAGATTTTCGATGAAAATAAACTTCTTTAAAACTTAGCCGGGATTCGAACTTATACACTCTTAAGCACACTTTACCATTTGGCTGGAAATGATAACAGTTTATTAGAATATGTTGATAACGTGTGCATGTGTTACTGTTTATAAACATTAATTTGTCATGCGATAAGCTATGTATTTCGGCACGTGCGATTATTAAACATATACCTATTACGTCAGTTTACTGCCAGCTAAGTCAATTGTTACTTATAGACCACAAGCCCATGAACAAAAAATACCTGTGAAATGACCCAACGTGAATTACGCTTAGAAGGCTGTTACTATATCTGAAAATAGCTCTGAGCACTATGCCGTCATTTCTGAGCGGTACATGTGAGTACGTGAGTGAATGGACTTTCTCAGGTACAATGGGGGAATTTCGACTAATTATTAATGTACGGCTTTGTTATAAGTGTATAGATGATTAAAATTAAATGTCGAAAAACCTAGTGCCGTACAAAAGTGATGGTGCCGGAAGTCGGTGCAAATTTTTAATTCGACGACAGTTGCAGAAGCAATATAGGTCATTTATTACTGTACGGCATTTGTGTGATGCCTTTTGGACACATATACAGATACTTTACCCGTAAACGCCGTACATATTCCCAGCGGAGCGGTCGAAAGCCAAGGGTCGCAACATATGTCTGATTAGCATATAGGTGATGATGATATGAATCAACATAAAATTAAATGATCTTGAGAGTACTTCACAAATAGATAACATTTTCCAGCATGCCGTACATTTGTTGTGGAACACATAGGTGTATGGGGTAAATTACTTTTCTCAGAAAAGAGACATTTTCCGGTGACTTTTAGCTGTACGGCAATAACACAGGTTATCAATACTTTAGACAATCTTCAATAAAAGATAAATGCCGTACACTTTCGATAGTCCGCTACCACCGCCTACCAATACAGGGCGTCCCAAAGTTATGGGAAATGAAGGGAAAGTACCTTAAATATCGTATATAGGGTATTTTACTAAAAGAAGACTTTATGTTATTTTTAAAAGTTATTAATTCTGCATTCAAATATTTTTTTAAAATTACTTGCCTCGTCTGGGAATCGAACTGACTTAAATGTAAAAAAAAACACCCCTACTTTTATGATGCCAATCGAAAGAATGGCCAAAAACTAATAACTCTTCTTAAGTAACATAGTATTTTAAAAGAAAGGAACAGCGTGAATATATCTTTTTAATCAAATTAAAAACATTATCTATCGTATTCGGCCTAAAAAAATCCCCTACGAGTCTGTTACTTTAGAAAAGTTATTAGGTTTTGGCCATTCTTTCGATTGGCATCATAAAAGTAGGGGTGTTTTTTTTTAATTTAAGCCGGTTCGATTTCCAGACGAGGCAAGTAGTTTTAAAAAAATCTTTGAATGCAGAATTACTAACTTTTATAAATAACATAAAGTCTTCTTTTAGTAAAATACCCTATCTGCGATATTTAAGGTACTTTCCCTTCATGTCTCATAACTTTGGGACGCCCTGTATTATATATATTTTTGTTAAAAATATTTTTCCTTTACCTCTCTCTGCTGGTACGATAAGGCTGTAAATATACTTTACAGCCTTATGGTAGTATATTCAGATATGTACAGTTATTAATGACCTTAAGGGACACCTCAAACGTCGTCGAAGTTTTTATCAGCTGTAAAGAATAATCTGGAGTAAAATGTACGGCATCTGTTTTTTTTTGTTTATTTATATTTGTTACATAAAAAATAACAATAATCTTTGAAAATATTACTCCCCATATTACTCTAGGAGCATTTGAAAAGTCATCTAAATTTCGGAAATTTCATATATTTTTTATCATAATATTTTAATTTGTTACCATTTATAATGAACGGCTATAATGTACAACGGTAATATTTAGTAACATTATGTAAAAAAACAAGTTGCCGTACATTATTCTCTGATCTTACAGCAGTAAGAACTTGGTAAATCCTGAAATTTCGATAAATATTTAATTACACAAATATTAACTATAATATTTGGACGGCATAATTATAAAACATTATTGTTCGTGTTAAATAATATTTTGAACATGTTGCCGTACATTTTACAATGACCTTAGGGTATATGGGTGTAGGGGTAGGGTTCCGACCCTTGGCTTTCGACCGCTCCGCTGGAAATATGTACGGCGTTTACGGGTACAGTATCTGTATATGTGTCCAAAAGGAATGACACAAATGCCGTACAGTAATAAATGACCTATATTGCTTCTGCAACTGTCGTCGAATTAAAAATTTGCACCGACTTCCGGCACCATCACTTTTGTACGGCACTACGTTTTTCGACATTTATTTTTAATCATCTATACACTTATAACAAAGCCGTACATTAATAATTAGTCTAAATTCCCCCATTGTACATGAGAAAGTCCATTCACTCACGTACTCACATGTACCGCTCAGAAATGACGGCATAGTGCTCAGAGATATTTTCAGATATAGTAACAGCCTTCTAAGCGTAATTCAGGTTGGGTCATTTCACAGGTATTTTTTGTTCATGGGCTTGTGGTCTATTACTGGATATATTGATTTCAAGCATGGGACGGTAAATAATAAAAAAACGGGTGCGTGTACTTATGTACGCGCGTAAGAAGTTATACTTCTTTGGCATTATTAAAAATAGTTTTTGATTACATGCAAATAATTAATTACAATTAAATAATCAAAGACTCAAAAAGGAGTCATTATAGTCAATAAAGTTCAGTTAACATTTGAAAAATTAAATAAATAAATATTTTGTATTATTCTTTTACATTAAGTGTAATATAAATTCTATTATTATTCGAATGTTGTTTTTAATCATTTTAATAATGCCTTAGCATCTTCCGTGTGCAACTTCAATCTGCTAATTTTGTGTCACGGTGCGCGCGCATCGTAAAATTTCACTCTCATCAATTTTTCATAACGCGCCTAAAGAAGTATAACTTCAAAAAAATCTATGGCGCTACAAGGTCTGGGCCTCAGATTTCTGTATATGTTTCATGATCATATGTTAATCTAATAGGCAAGTAGGTGATCAGCCTTCTGTGCCTGTCGCACGCTTTCGACTTTTTGGGTCTAAGGCAAGCCGGTTTCCTCACGATGTTTTCCTTCACCGTTCGAGCTAATGTAAAATGATAAATGCGCACATAGTAGGAAAGTGAATGTGTCCAGCCGGGGATCGAAACTACGACCTCAAGGATGAGAGTCGCACGCTGAAGCCACTAGGTCAAAACTGCACGGTAAATAATAAGTGTTGTAAAATTTCACATAGTTACCCTGCCTGATTAGAACACAGATTAACTTGTCGTTTAATTAAACTTTGAAAATCACAGAAACAATAATATATAACACATACAAAATACAAATCACTACGAGGTTAGTTAGACCTAAATATTTTTAAGTTAAATAAACCTATACACTATTCAGAATATGATAAACAGATTAATAAAAAAAACATACCACAACAAACTCTTAGAACATCAAAATCACAATATTAAAGAACACAAACGAGTATTCCTCACTGCGATACTTTATATTATGGTCATAATTGTTTTAGGAGCTCAAGTATAACCTATGAATATTGTCATCTCATCGTGTTGAGTCATTTGATCATTTGATCATAAAGCAAATATCACTGCTTGTCATCTTTTAAGTATAAGATCCTCGTGTATTTTTATCAGAGGTCACAGACCCGCGAATTTTGATTGATAACATCAATCATTTGTATTGTAATCGCAAATCAATGACCTTCAAGGCTATAATGCTTTACGTCAAAATCTGAGAGTATGTTATAAATATGAAACTATAAATAATATCATGGACATTGAACACAATTTGACAAGCTTTAGTTTTGATAAATAAGTATAGAAATCAGTATTAAATCCCAGACAAAGATAACATCATAACTAATTAAAGCGTGGACTACAGATTAGTAGTAGTAAAGATAAGTTACTATAGTTACATACTATTGTTATATAGATCATGGTATATAAAACGTTTCATAAAAAAATTGCATAATTATTTTATATGTATGGAGCAGTGTTGGCCTTATGGCTTCAGTGTGCGACTCTCATCCCTGAGGTCGAAGGTTCGATCCCCGGCTGTGCACCAATGGACTTTCTTTCTATGTGCGCATTTAACATTCAAGTGAAGAAGAACATCGTGAGGAAACCGATATGTCTTAGACCCAAAAATTCAACGGCGTGTGTCAGGCACAGGCTGATCACCAACATGCCTAAAAATGATCAAGAAACAGTATCAGAAATCTGAGGCTAAAGTGGTTGTAGCATCACTGATTTATTTAATTTTTATATTGATGTAAACAGATTTCACCTACTTACAACAACCTTGGCTTAGTGATTAAACCACGGCGTGTTCGTTTCTCGGTAAAACATTTTTGTTCATTAGCTACCGCAGAAGGCTGATTTGCAAAAAGACTGGTCTCGCAAAAATATGTCGGCCTCATATTCTACAAGACGGTAATTCTCATATTTACCATTTGAAAGCTATGAACTTGATTTATAAAAAGATGACGTTGCAATTCTTTAATACATACTTTTGTGTGCGCAATAAAATAAATGTTTAGAACAATTATGTTTATATTTTGCATTCTCATCCTAAGTAGGTTTAAAGTCATATTTACTTTTAATTAGAGTTTAGATCACTGTTTTCCAACCGTTTTTGTGCCATACCTTTGCTTTGCTAAAATTCTTATACCCGTTATGTAATATAACATACAATTTTAATATAAGAAAATTGAATCGTTCACTTAAGAAACTGAAATGATAGGTTTTAGGAAGGTATAAGAAACTGTTAACGAAACACAGTAAGTAAATTTTTAAAACATATAATCTAAACTGAAATTCAAATTACAAATACTTTTAATACATTTTCGAATAGCCCCCCTTAACAATCAAATTGCCCTGTGGGTGTGAGCCCCACGTTGGGAATCACTGGTTTATATAGTGATTGTAGTATATTTATAAGTGCATATATAAAGGAAAAGTGGTATTCACCATAACACATATTTAGAAATATTTTAACACTAATTCGTCACACTTTATGCACATAAATTATATGTGATAATGTACAATTTACCGTACACAATTTTAGACATTTACGTACCTACTTACACAAATTGTTATCATACACATCCATAATTCAGTGATGCCAACTTGGAGGTTTTCCCTCCAAATTTAAAGGAAATCAAGATATCGTAGGGGGTTTTAGGAGGTACATTTATTTAGGGGATTATTAGCCAAATAAAAATTGTTACTAAACCAAACCTAGACTCCAAGCGTGGATATAACTGATATATCAAACAGCCATAATACTCCAAGATCGAAATTAGAATGTATTTTTCACAGCATTTGGGATCCTTATTTCATAAAGGATATGCTTGAAAGGGTTCAAAAAAAGCCACGGAAATGATCAGGTCATTCAGGAAGAAATCTTATAATGAGCGTCTGACAGCACCTGACCTTACTGATTTAGGAAGTAGGAGATTACGAGGAAATCTCATTGAAACCTATAAAATCCTCGCTAGCCACTATAATGTCCCAGGAATTGAGAATCTCTTTATTTTAAATGAAAATACATACACATTTGAGGGGTAGTCCTTTAAAACTTAAAACTACTCAACATAACCCAAATTCTCCTAAAGAACTTTCTCCCAAACCGAGTAGTGGCCGACTGGAATAGGCTTCCGGAAAGTGTAGTCAGTGCACCATCTTTAAACACCTTTAAAAAAAGATTGGATAGTTTCTCCAAATCACAAAATACACGCGCATCAGCTTATTAATAGCTGCCAGTGTGTTAAGATATAAATAATAATAATAATATTTGATAATACCTTTCAAATCGAATTCGAACAGAAACTTTAAGAGTTTTTAATCGATATTTAGTTGGTTTTAGGGGGGAATATTCTGTGTGTCATCTTTGCCATAATTCAGTAATACATTATAACGTAACGTTTACCGGAATATTACACTTCATGACTTAATTACGCTGACGTTGTTACCGTAAGTTACATTGCCCTTATCAAGAACGAATTGTCAGACTCACTCTAATATAACGATAATTCTGTAAAATGTAAGACACAAGGAAGATTTTAACTGCCTTAAAAGGAGAAGGTAGTTAACAATTTGACGCGTACAATTTTGTGTAACGTTAAAACAAAATATTAGCCAGAGTAATTGTAATACTTTCGATTGTACACATTTTCACCTTCAAAAACTCTTCTAATTCGACGCGTTTATAGCTGGTGATAATGATGGTTGGCAAGAGATAGGATGACATGGATTCTTTACGGAAGCCTGCGCCGCACAGGCAAATGCAGATTAATTTTTAATTAAGCTTAATCTCGTTTTATTAGTGTAAATACGAATAATGGCTTCTCTATTTTATTAATTATATTACCACTGATTTAATAAATCGGGATCGGTACATACGGAAATGACCCGACCGTTACGTAACAAATTTGAACCTAATTTAGTCACTGTTCTAGTTTCATTAATGTATGCACCGCTTGGGTGCCCCAAAAATAAAGCATGAATATGGTTAGTATATGGGTATATATACATTATTACTCTAAGCCTTACCCTAATATTTTCTGTAAGTTTGATAATCATTACGATACTAAACATGTTAAATTATCGAGAAATGTTTTATTAATCTTATTAACAGTTCAATTAATACATACAATATTTATTATATACATATATAGATAAGAAGATATATAGAAAATAGAACACAAGATAGTGTCTTCCCTTTAATAGAGAATGTAAGTAGTAGTTAACGGACACTTACTTATGTTATATCCTTATTAGTAAATTAGGTTACACTAAAATTAGTCTCAAGTTGGGCTAGATCGTAATGTTCCATGATGTCTTAGAAATGACTCATATATTTCAAAAAATATGTAATTTTTAAAGAGTGCTTAATTATGCAACTTTTGTCGGTTTTGAGTCAGTGACTAACTTTATTTAATTAATGCTTTAAATGAGGTGAAAATCCGCTGAGTCCGGCCCACGCCACGGAAGTCGGGCTTGACGCGGGGTCTGAGGGTCTGGGTCTTGGTCTTGCTGATCAGCAAGGCCCTACTCACTAAAAA
This sequence comes from Pieris melete, assembly GCA_963693345.1. Classification (NCBI taxonomy): domain Eukaryota; kingdom Metazoa; phylum Arthropoda; class Insecta; order Lepidoptera; family Pieridae; genus Pieris; species Pieris melete. The sequence continues at coordinate 811,062 of CAVNZK010000043.1, read as the reverse complement.
CACCTCATCCCTCCACACTCCCCTATTATATGTCCGCAGGGTTCGACACGGCATTCAATTCAAGGGAACAACATTATAAAACCTATACCTACAACCCGTTGCTCGTTTTTTGTATGTAAAAATAATGTTAGTATTATAATAATGTAATTTCATTTCTTACAGCTTTAAAGATCACCGTGACGAGCAAAATTCACGGAAGGCAGTTTATGTTTAGACATAAAATTGTGTATACTAATTGTACACGTACCAGATTCACAGGTTCATGATAATTGGATGTTTTCAATATCACATGGTAGCGGTCCTAATTTCATCGCACCACGCCTCGCATCGACATTCTGAGCCCTGAAACAAAAATTATAACTCGTGTCATCACGTACATGATATCATGTACACTCAATGGATGAAAGTTTTGGGTAGGTCTAGGGGTCATAGATTTGTAAACAAAATGGCAGAAATATGTAAAGAATTGGTACGCTCTTTTCTTGAAGGACCCTAAGTCGAATTGGTTCGAAATACTTCAGTGAGCAGCTGGTTCCACATGGTGGTGGTGCGAGGCGAAACCTGCTTTAAAAAACGCTTAGTTGTGGAACGGCGGACGTCGAGGTGACACGGGTGGTATTTCGTATTCCGAACAAGTAACTTTTATTTAATTAATAATTCTCAAAGCATTTTTGTCATGTCAGACAGTGTTCAAAAAAAATTGTCGGGACTTAAATTAGAACATAAATTTTACACTAAAATATTATATATTATTAATATTATTTAAGAGTACAATTCAATACAACAGAATTTACTCTTTTCTATCAACTGTACAAAGCCAAGCCTCAAATTGCTTTCTATTGAATCCAGTTTCAAAATCACCGGAGGAAGTTATTCGCGAAGTAGCCTGTTATCCCATTAACCCATGCATTAGAGAATATAGGCAATTGGACAATTGTACTTGTTAGAGACTTGTACTATTCCATACTCAGTTTGACCCTATCATAATTTTAAGGGTTTCAGTTGGAAAGTTTTTTTTTATTTTTATGATTGGACAATTCACCAATTGACCTAATCCCATGCTAAGCTAGTGAAGCTTGTGTTATGGGTACTAGGCAAAGGATATACATACATATTATACATAGATAGACCTAACACATATAAATACATATTTAAACACCCAAGACCTAAGCACAACACCAAATGCTCATCACATCGATGATTGTCTCAGCCAGGGATTGAACCCGGGACCCATGGATTTGCAGTCAGGGGTACTAACCACTAGACCAATGAGGCGTCAGTTATTTATATGCTTTCTATGATCTTTCTATATATATTTAGAATGATCCTGTTCTACACAGATAATAGAACTCTATGGATAAGGATTGGTAGTTTTTTATTAAGAAAGAAAAAATATACTTGCATCAATTTAGATTATATGAATGGATCTAAATTACTAAATTAACCTTTATTGAGATTAGTTTATTGAAGATAGATGGGAGTATTTAGGTCAATGTTTAAGGCTTGTTTAATTAGTTGGTATATATGTTTGTATACATGTAATTTAGGAAAGAGTAATAAATAATAATGCATTTCAAATACTAAAAAGCTCTCAATAATATTTTTTTAACTATTGCCTAGTTTTGTACATTTGACTGTGTATATGACACTTTCTATAGCTACTTGACACATATCAACTACTATGTATTTAAGGAGTTTTATACATATATGTATTGTTAATAATAGTTGACTTTTCAGGAAATGCCTATTTTTTTGTTTTTAATATTTTGTAACACTACCCCCAATAATTTGTTTGTGGAATACATAATTCCAATTTAGCTTATATTACAAACGCAACATCACATACATTTATGTTGTTTCAGTGTGATGGATGTGCCTGTGAACAATTTTATACATATGTACCTTTTATGTAGACATCAATCAGCTACAATTATGTATGAATTTTTAAATTATATTAATTGCTATGACTAATAGAGTAGAGTAGAATGCAATATTGAACCAAATACAAGTAAGCAGTTAACTATATCCTCTAAATAGCAACATAATTACATACAATAGGCACTGAACTCACTAACCTTCTATGATTGTGAATTAAAATATTCCCCTGTCCTAGAGTGGTGCATCCACATCAATGTATGTCAAGTATTGATGGCGGATTACCTTCTAAACTAAAACAAGTTATCAACAAAAAGGACACAGGAATGTGGATGCACCATCTCATGAAGGACTTTATATAATAGGTCATGCGTCATATACTTAAGTTACTTATCTTAAAAGTGGCAAGTAGTTAATAACTTAAAATCATGAATAGGTACTCAGGTGTTTCTCCAGATTAAGAATTTTAATAAAAATGTTTCTGTTAAAAAATTAAAACATTGGCGCCAGATTGCAAACTGCCCTCGGTTAATATGATAAATAATCTTTACCATACATATAAATCAGAGATATAATGATGATGAACAAATTTTTCGGCGTTTTCACTTTAAATAGTTTTAGGGTGAGGCGACAAAGTATGAAGTCTTTGAATTACAAAAAAACAGCAGTTTTAATATAAATTTAATTATTACGAATTCGGAAGAAGTTATAAATGCTCACCTTTTAAGATAACAATATCTGTTTATAATTTTTACTTAATTTCGCAACGCCCACATTTTAGCTTATGTTTGCCTTCGGTTAAAGCATTGCGCTATTATTATAACATCATGCAAACTTGTATCTAACGAATACAACTCCTTAAAATAAGAGAATTTACTTTCTTAATTCTTATGATGAAAATTGAAATTATAATATTGAAATAAAATCAAAACCAAAACAACGTTTTAACCGATTGTAACTTGACATCAAGTATCTATACTCTATTGCAACTGGTGAGTCTGTGCTTGTCAATTTACATTTTCAACTCCATAACGCTTTTGTAATGGTCTTTAAGCGTTATATACATTTTAGGGTCATTGTGAAAACATATTAAACATAAAACATTATATTGCTTTCTGTAAAATTAGTAGCTGAGAAACTATTACATACTCAACACAAAGAGCGTCGCCAGAGAGAGTCGTACCCTCTACATACATACATACATCCATTTATTTTTCTTCCGTATAAAATAAAATTGTTTGAAAGTTAATTACTTACGACGCCCTTGTATAACATTAAACTTTTTAAATTTAGTCAGATCTGGGTCTTTTAAGGGATTTTTTTTCCTTGTTAAGTTTATAAGCTGCTGACATTTTTTGCATATTTTCTTTATGAATTTTGTCATGGTCAACTATTCGCTTTGGGTAATCTACACCAATTGTACAACCAGCAGCTGTTTGCACTGACTTAGGTGCCTTCCATGGTTCATAAATATATTCAGTAGGGTACTTTTTCAACTCGGAAACATATTTGCGAATGTACAGTCCCTCCTTATCAGTTTTCTTTCCAAATGCAACAGGACTGTACACTCTGAAATACTTGTAAAAGAATGCAGAGGCTGATAACCACATCCAGTTACCAGCATTTAAAGACCAATCATAATCGAGGAGTAGATCTTCAAAAACTTTTGCTCCATCTTCCCATGATACCCAGAGATCCCCACGTGTTAAAAAGCATGCAACCATGTGTCGTGCTAAATGATGTATCCAACCCTCTTGTCTTAATTGACGCATGATTGCATCCACAAAAGGATATCCAGTTTTCCCTTCAGCCCATGCTTGCAAATAGGCATCATTTTTCTTCCATGGTATTTGAGTACACACAGAATTTCCAACCATCTTATCAAAGTTTTTAGTACCAGCCCCAGCTGTATAATAGAACTCTCGCCACATCAATTGGCCCATTAGTGAAACAGGTGGTTCACTATGCCTATTGCCACTCTCTACCTGTTTAAGTTTGTGATAGAAAAGTTTGGCTGACAAACAGCCATGGCTTATATAGGGACTTAAAACAGTCGTGCTTGGTTCTAAACTATTTGGCGATGTGTTTGGCTTTTCAAACGCACATGCCCACTGCTTTTTAGCCATGTACATATTCAGCCTATTTAATGCTTCTGTTTCTCCGCCTTGGTATTTACATTCAATAAGACAAGATTCTTCGATACCCAACTCTTCCAATGATGGAATGTCATAATCTTTAGATTCAATATCTTCAGGCTTACAGCAATCAGATAATTTCTTATTTAGCTCAATACATTCTCTAACTTGCTGATCCCTAACTAAAGACAAAAACTTTTGGTATGTTAATGGCACACTACCATTATTTTTCTTTAAAATTCCTTGAACGTCATATACTGTATGTTGAACACGTTTTACTACGAAAATATCATTTTCTTCACAGAACTTTTCAATTACTTCATCTTGCGCAACATATTCAGGATCAATATCAACTTGTACAGTTAAATATTTCACATTCCAATTTTCAAAGACTTTCGGTAATGATACTGTTGCCATACCTTTAATAATATACAGACGTGTGTTAAGTTTCCGCAAATTTGTGTCCAGGTTTTGTAAACTCTGAATGAGAAACCTCAGTCTATTTTTGCCTATGCGATTTTTTACCTCAGGGTCTATAACATATATTGGTCTCAAAATATGCTTTCGGTTTTCGGCCTGAAAAGAGTTTAATTTAAAGTATATTGCGACTATTTTTATATTAAGATATTTTGAATATAAATTAAATAGTTTACCTCATTAATTGCATTTCTAAGTGCGAGGTTATCGTGAATTCTTAGGTCTAACCGAAACCAGTGAACAACAGATGGAATAACCATTGTCCTAAAATATTTTTTCATACAAACTACAAAGCGTTTATAATATATTGACAATATAATGAACTGGATGATTAACAAATTAACTAGTCTTCCTAAATTCGTATAGTTAAAAATAACTTTCTACTTTCAGGCCAACTTATTTTACCGCACACAAGTGTTTAAATTTGAACAAATTCGAATTTCGAATTTCTTAATGAACATAGATTAAAATTTTTAATTTAAAATTAAATTTATTACCAATAGTGAATAGTGTCACTTAAGTCAGTCAGGTTATAACAAACGCATTGTTTTCTGTGGTTCCAGGGATTGCAAATTGCCAAAATATGTAAATAATAACGTTTCTAATCAAAAAATTAAAAATTTGTATTTACAATCAAATCTAAAGCAAATGTTTTAATTTATTTTGTTATGTTCTTCTCAATTATTACGCTATTCTTGTGTAATGTATGTACTAGAATAAGTCAACTCTATATCATCGATATGCCACCGAATGATGCCGAAAGTTATTGAGTTGACGATTGAAATAGATATTCAAAAGGTAAGTTTAATATCTGTAAGTATTAACTCCACAGTTAAAAAAAATATGAAGATATAACGATGTGGTATGCAATTTACCAAAAAGCAAAGGAATGCAGTATAGTTATAAATTATATTTTTTGAGTTTAAAAATGAGAAAATACTTTTAAAAAAAGATATTTCTTTTTTTAAAAGTATTTTCTCATTTTTCATTTCATTTATTGAAACTATTCTAAGGTTTCCTTGCTACCATATCTTTTCATTGCTATGATGATTAACATAAAATTACAGGTTTCTTGTCCAGGAGTATGGTTGTGTCAAGATGGCCGTGTTTCTCTTACAGTATTTGCGTTGGGAACAAGTTATCAAACTTGCCTTTTACCCCCAATGTTTCCACTTATGTTCAGAGATGTATTTTACTTTCGCAAAAGATTTCAAGAGAGTTGTGCTTTAAGTAATATTTGCTGTTTACTGAGTAAGTCGAGAGAAGTTTTTCAACAATATCCTACTAGACTGGTTCTAATATAAATGTTGACTAATATATGGAATCTAACCAGCACTGGTAGTCTGTAACTTCTTATAGAAATAGCAACAAAGATCCTTATGTTTTTGTATTCAATTGTTATATAGTTCTTTTGATATCCATAAGGCTGGTGTTGTAATCTTATGATTCAGTAAGTTAAGGATTCAGTATAAAAACTCGACACTGCAATCCTTTTTGTATTTTAACATTTTAAGGCTTAAACAATAACAGAATTAAACAAATTAAAACAATAATTATCCCTTTGCTAAGAAAGGGTACAATACTCTAATATAACCATTTAATATATTATGTTTAGGTTCTTAATTTCACTTATTTCCACTACTTTCTTAATAATTTTTCAGAAGATGAAACAATATATTGTGAATTAGTACAGTGGTGTGAAGATTGCTCAAGTGGCGAGTGTGTAATCTTGGCCCAGTATCTAGGCTCCTTAAATGATGTTCTATTCCCACCAAATGTGTGTTCTACAGATGGAGTTGACCTGCTCATGCGCAGATCTAAGGATTTTCCTGTAAATATTTAAAAAAATATATTTATCATAGTAAACAAAAATAAATTCATATTGGTTCTTCCTAATATGGGACACAAAGATTCAGAAACATATTAGAATCTTAATTACCTCTTATTTATTTTTAATTATAATTTTTATTCAAAGCTTTTATTCATTTTTACTGCACAATTACATTTTAAAAGATTTTTTTTTACAAGATTAAAATGCAATTAATTATATAGGTTTTATATTTATTTAAGTTAAACACTGTCAACTGTGCTGCTGAGATCTAGAAGCATGCAAATACTAGTTATTATGAAAAATACCTATAATAAATGTTTCTTTTCAATTATACTAAGTATGTACATAATTTTAATACTTGGGTAATACATACATAAACTCAATACTACTGATAATGTTGCAACCTAAAAAAATATTTTTTTGTGACATTTCATTGAAATTTAATGTATAATGTTTCAGGGAATTCTTTCGCCTAAAATTGAGATTGCTACAAAAGTGAGAATAGATGAAATATGGAGTCAAGGCTGCGGATTGTACAATAAAGTGAAGGCTTGTCATTGTGGTCCTTCGGATTCAGAGGCAAGGCAGAAACAAGTCTGTCATTCTGCACAATATCATAGGTATGTTGTTAATGATCTATGTGTTGGCCTAGTGGTTTAAAGATGTGACTTTCAACCCTAAGGTGAGATTCAGAAACAACTTACTTTATTTTATTTGCACATCTATGTTCTTTTTCCAGAAAATGATCAAATATAATAATTTAAAGTTTATACACTGTATAATGTTTTCTATCTCATTTTTCCCATGTTAAATCTTATAAATTTATATGTCTGTCTCTTTTTAAAAATCCCTATGCTGTTAATTTATATCATTATAAACTAGCGCGAATGGCACCTGGAACACATTTTTTTTTAAATAGTATCACACAGAGTGTATTGCCACAGACAAAGTGGAACACAATTAATAATCTCAAATAAATTAGGGATGCTCGATGATCGTCGATGTTGAAAGCAAAAACATCGATGTTTGTACATCGACGTTGCTATACGAAAAATATAGTTTTAGTACAGTTTTGTAAATTATATTATTTTCGACTTTCCACATAATTGTAGAAAGAGTCACTTTGGTGGCCACGAAACGTTTTACTATTGGGTACAGAAAAACGTTACTGCGCGTTACATGGGGGGGGGGGGGGGGTTTGTTAATAATCTAAAAACTGCGTGACGTAATACTTGAACGCTCCCTAAGGCCGAGAAGTTATTACATATAATATTATTAGCGCATTTTTGGGTATGACAGTCATCGCAGTGATTTGTAAGGGCAGATTGTAGGTGTCGCTATACTAATAATTAACTCGGTCTATTTGCAATTTCATATTTTAATCATTATAATATGACATCAGGAATGATTTCTTCAAATGTTGCTATTAGGTCATGGCCTAAATTTGACTATTTCTTTTGTATGCTAATGCTAGTTTACAATCAAGAGAATGATTCCGGGTTGCATATATTAAAAATCTTCCACTCATTAAAATATTGAATAGCATTAAATTAAAAACTTGATGCAATATGCATGTTCCGGAGATCTTGGGATCGATTCCCGTCGAAACATTTGTTACCGGCTGGTAAGAACAGAAGATTGATCATACCTCTAATATATAAAATTCCCGTGTCACAATCTACGTTCCCATACTCCTCCGAAACGGCTCGACCGATTCTTATGACATTTTTTATGCATATTCAGTAAGTCTGAGAATCGGCTACTATCTAACTTTCAAACCCCTAAGTGATAAGAGGTGTCCACTCCAAAAAAATTGTTTTTATTTTGTTATGTATGCTTTTTATTATTGTAGAAGGTAATTTTATTGAACTAAAAAATGTTTCTTATCATAATTAATATACATGGCAAAACAAACGTTTGCTGGGTCAACTAGTTGGATATAATATAATAATTATGTGTAATCTGATTAGCTATTATAATTAGAAATTTCTTCATCTGTCCAGGACCAAATGCAATCAGGCTAGACGAATGCCATCAAGATCTAGATCGAGGTCTCGAACGCGGTCTGAGGGCTCTAGGTCTTGTTGTAGCCTTGTTGCGGAACCGGCTGCGCATGCGTCGTGTCGGTGCCCCAAGTGAGTAATATATCATTTATTTTGGACAAATTTTTTAATGTTTAGTAGTGCTGGCCTAGTAGCATTCGCCGTTAAACCCTGTGGTCGTGCTTTTGAACCACGGCTGTGCACGAATGTACGTTCTGTCATGAAGGAAAACATCGTGAGGAATGACATGCCTTTGACCTAAATGATGTATGTCACAGAAGGTTGATCTACTTGCCTATTAAGAAAAAAGAGATCACGAAACATATTCAGAAATCTGAGGCTAAGACCAAACAAAAAGCCCGCAACGTACTTGCGATCTCCCTGGCATTGAGAGTGTCCTGGGTGGTATCACTTAGAGCCTCACACCCGTTTTGCCCATTGTCATAAAAAAAAAATCTTAGCTTTAGTATTTTTCATATTGATAAATGTTATGATAATTATATTTTAGATCATCTTAAATTGAATTCTGTTTTTGTTCATGTATTGTTGTGTATTTTTTTTTCTATAAAATTGCTACATGATATCCTAATCGTTTTGGAACATGAAATAATAGCTAAGGCGCGAAACACACAGAAAAGGCGTAAGGTCAATCCAAAATGTACGTAAGCGGCACGTTGTTTTTCAAGGGGCGTGGCACAGGCACGTCACCAATATCTTCGATGTCTCTGCACATTAATGAGTTGCAGCAAAGCAAGCGCATCTTCGTCATATAAAGAGGAAGACATGCTATCACGATAAAGTCAGCCTGGGTAATGACTCTTTGTGCCGTCTCTTCGCCTCTTTGATATAATTTAAGTCGCATCCGTGCCTGTCTGTTCTGTTCTGTGATCTGTTCCACGCCGGCTCTGCGCCTGCGCCGCGCCTTCGCCTTACGCCTTTTTTGTATGTTTCGCGCCTTAGTTGAGGACTATGTAGTCATGTTCTAAATTTAAAACAACCAATAAAAAATTCCTTAAAAACCAGCTTCAAAATTAAGCTGTTTAATGATAATTACCGATCGTACAATATCAATTAAAATTAATACCAATAGTAATTACTTTGATTCAGTCCCTTGACAAGCAAATCCCGTATCTCCGTCTGCCAAAATAGGCGACCTCGTCGTCAGTACAACGTGTATAATGTTGACACGAGCGATGTGGTATGGGGCGCCAATAACTCACGGAATACTGATGTCTTACGGTACATTAAACCTATTCGATAGCGGCCTATCATTTCTGTAAATAAGTTAAGGTCACAATAATGTAGCATTCTAATGAAATTATTTTTATAGCCCAGTAGGTAGTTTTTAGACATTCGTTATCATACGAGTAATCTTTCATATTTATAATAAAATAGTAACATATCTATATGTAAACGTATAGATCAATTTAGATTTAGAATTGTAGTAATGGCTGTAGAATCTAATTCACAACACACTCACGAACGCACACATCTACACTGGTATTTACTACCATATAAGTTACGGTAGGCTCAAGTAATTTGTATTTACTTAAAAGCTCACACATGTGTAATGTGTATATTCATGTACTATATAAATAAATAAAGCTTTTGTTCTCTGACCGTTGATTACAAACAAATCATTGGTAAGAAAAAACAATTGATAACTTTTTAGTAGCAACCAGTTTGACAGTCAAGTTGTCCTGACACAGGTCTCCTCTATTTTAGCCCATTCTGCTCTCAGAATGGGCTAAAATAGAGGAGACCTGCCGAAGAGATGGAGCAAGCTAGAGAGCTTGCTCCATCTCTTCCGCAGACCATCTGCCCATCTTTTTACTAGAATTTTTCCTTTTGCTTTCTCTTGGATACGATCCTAATACATCTTTTGTCTACTTGAGTTTCGTAGAACGTAATTTACTCTAGGTACTAGTATAGTTTTTTTATTACCTTGGTTGGTGTGTGTAAAAAGGAACTCCTTTTTATGTTATACAATATTCATTAAATAAATTTCATTTCCTATATTTACTTTGTAACTATCATTAGCGAGCGCGTTATAATAAAGTACGTCACTATGGCGTGTGAGTATAATTGATATGTACGGTCTATGATTGAACACTGGAGTTGAGAATGTGTATTGAGATAACTAAAGATCTTCAAGAACGGATGATTTTAATATTTTGTCCCAGAAGTAGTTTGTTTACGAGAAATAGGCAATTGTCTGGCAAGTTGCGGCCTAATTGAGAATGCTTTAAGGCAACAAGTTAAGAGCTGCGACACGCTATTCTTAAAAGTACCAAAGTTAAAGTTGTTCAGACTAATACCTGCAGCTGAGTTTCATCATCAGGCGTCAAGGCAGAATACAAAATACCATCCGTATCGACTTCCGTCGTTTCACAACTGAGCGTTTTTATGGCAGTTTTTACTACGTGGAACCAGCTGCCCACTGTATTGTATGTAGTATTTCGGAACCAATTCAATTTAGGGTCCTTCAAGAAAAGAGCGTACCAATTCTTAAAAGGCCGGCAACGCACATGCAAGCTTTCTGGCAATGTGAGTGTCCACGGGCGGCGGTATCACTTAACATCGGATGAACCTCCTGCCCGTTTGCCTAATCCTAATCTTATATTAATTATTCTATTTTTCAGCACATCTATGGAGTCTGACTTGGGAACACTACAAAGGGAAGATCGAATCCAGAAATTATTATTAGAAAGTCACTACATAGACTACGACAAACTGTGCAATACAGAAAAAAAGAAATATAATTATAAAATGTCGCCTTGCCTTTGTGAGATTTGTAAACGATATCATGAATTGTTTCACACTGATAGTTAATTTATACAAATTTATTTATTTATTCAAAATTATAGTAATACCAAATTTAAGTTTTAAAGACTGATTTAATCATGTACATAATTTTTAATTTATATATTTTTTTGTTACAAATAAATACGCACGAATAATATTTTTTTTTATTTCATACAAATTCGAATGGGTAACGTAAAATTAATTTTTCTACATTATGGCTTTTATTATAAATACATAGCTCCCTTATAAGGGAGCGTTCAAGTATTACGTAACGCAATTTTTGGAGATTATTAACCCCCCCTCCCCATGTAATGCGCCGTAACATGTTTCTGTACACAAGTTCAGTACTGTACCCAAGTATAGTAAAACGTTTCGTGACCACCTAGTGACTCTTTATACGTAAAAGTTACTATTATGCGGTGTAAGTCGAAAATAATATTAACAATAACGCGTAATTCAATCCCCGCCCCGCACCGTAACGTTTTACCTGCCCCCCCCCCCCTTAAATTCGTTACGTAATACTTGAACCCTCCCTAAAACAGTCTCTCTGAAATATAAGTTTGAATTGAAAGATGTTTATAAAGAATAAAGCATTGAAACGGCAGTGAAAATTTTTACCAACACAATGCTAATAATACAAATAAAATATACAATTTTATACACTTATATTAATTTAATTAAAATTTAAGTAGATATGGACGGAAGACGAATTTCAGCCTTCACATTTGCTAATATTTGTACATAGATCACGCTAAAATCACTAAACTAAAGTTAAATAAAACGTTATACCACGCCTACTCTGTATCTTTCCATAGCCAACGAACTACGTAATACCAATTTGCGATATGAGCGGCACGGTTGTTGAAAGATTATCATTTATATAAATGAAAAAGTATTGAAATTATTATTTCCGATTTCTATATATTTAAGACAGCTCAAATGGGTAGTATATAGTAAAAGGAAAATGAGAAAAAGATTAATGTAGACACATTATAAAGGATATATTTTTAGAGGGAATAAAGCTAAGAAGTGATTGTCGTAAAAAATAATTATTTAAAATTCTTGTAGAACGCTTTAGGAACGGCCTTTGCTTTCATTGGTAAAATGTAGTACTGTCCCTTTCACACAAACTTTCTATAACTTTAAGTATAATGAGACGTTATGAGATTAAACACAAAAATATCTAAAGTAGACTTACGTCTGGTACAAATATAATAAAAATTAAAGAAGATAAAAGTACTTCATAACCAAAAAGCACCAGAAAGAACGGGCACCATCTTACAACCATTTGGATTTAAATATCGACGAAAAATCGTTACGTAAAGCCCCAATAATGATAATACAGAGGTTCGATTCCAAAATTTAGTGAACTGTGTCCACGCGCATTATTTATACACAATTTTTTTTATAGGTTAGTTGCATTTAATGACAAATTTATAGCAATCGTAATTTTGGAATCGTTTCATGTAAACAACAACTATTTCATAAATTAATCTCTATTTAAATTTAATAACATCAATGTATGCGATAAATTATGAATTTATTTGTTTTAACTCCAATTTCCCTAACATTATTCAAGACAAAATTTTATTATTCACGGTGTGTTTACCGTAACTTTGTGACCTTTCAACGCAGATCTATCTTTAGACTTCGCATACTTAGTGCAATCAAAAACAAATGCAATAATAGCGACTAGAGCGAAAACGGCATAGAAAACTGCTAATGATATAAGAAAACTGTCTTCGGTCTCCTCCCATAGTCGATTTGTCCGCAAATAACCATAGTTCGCCAGTACTTGAGTGCCATTTGGGGGTGGACAGGGCGGAGAATAAACAACTATGTCGAGACGTTGTTTCTGAAAAGAATTTTATACGTTACAATGGATCCTTTTGACTAAATACGCGTCAACTGAAAAGGCAAGAACCTATATTATACATAACCCCTATAAAATAATCCTCGGAGTAGTGGGTTCGCTCCGTGCAACAAAGTGCTCAGAAAACTTCTGAGCTTCTGGAAGGAGCTTGGCTGTATTAGCTAGGACTTTACGTACAACGGACTAAATGTGCGTCTACGGAAACTAAGTCCACACTACTATACAATCTAAAATACATTGTTTCGGGGGGTCGCGACCCTTGGGGTTTGGTTTAAAAGGGGGTCGCAGTCTGTTGAAAAATAATAAATACATACTACATATAGGTACAAAAGATTCGTTTATTCAAGGAATGAATTATTATAGTGAAGTGTTATAAAACTAAATTATAATTTAACAGTGACAGAGTCGCAAGACTGTTTTCCTAACTTTGCTTTTTCGTGGGTCGCGACATAAAAATGGTTGAGAAACCCATAAAAATGCGTGACAAAAGACAAAACTTTTATGGACAAACATACACTTACGAAATGTATCATGCATGTAAAATATTGGTGCTTATAAATATTTTCCTCTTCATTATTTCAAATTTGTTTATTTTATTAATATAATATAAACTTACCTGTTTATTATTACACCTAAGATCCTTGCTGATGCTACTTCTCAAAGCAGTTTCGCTCAGCTCCCGCCTTAGAACTTCAGGTAGCACCCATTTCGCTGGCGACACGTACTCCAGCCACTTTGTGAACATCGTCAGGTCCTGCTCATGCAGGGTAACTCCACAGACCAGGGTACTCAGCAATAGGCAGAAACCGGAGATGATGGAAGCTGTCTTCTCCATCGGTATCACGAAGACTGACGCACGACATAGCATTTGTATGCTTATTAGATATAGCACCGTGTAACCTGTAAAGTGTGGCGTTATTTAATAAAAATAGGGGCTACAACCCTTTATGAGTCTCAGAATCAGATGGCATTTGTTTCTATGATTTTTATTTTATTGACAAGTATTTGATCAGCTTTCTGTGCCTCTTTCGATTTCTGGGTTTGCCTTCACTGTACGAGTTAATGTTAAATGCGGACAAATAAACAAATTAATGAATGAAGTAATACAAGAAGAAATACCTAAATAACCGTAGAACCCGTCGAATGTGCCCGGCGCTTGCGCATACAATCCTGACATCGCGTAGCTTGGCACCAAATACGCCAGCCATGTTAGTATCGCTGACCAGAGCTCTAAAAATTGCTAAAAGCAACATTTTCAACTATTTAGTTTATATTTTATTAGTTCTATTATTAACCTTTAGAGAAATGCAGTTAAAATATATATGAAAAAGTAAAAGTCAAAATAGCAAGTAATAGAGGATATTTTTTGACATATTACTAGAAAAATTATTGTCTATATTTTGTATGGATACAAAAAAGTCGTGAATCCTCGGACGCGAGGACGAAATCCAATCAAGTGGAAGAGAGATAGATGCGCCGCAACCGTACAATGAGTGTAACGGGACAATGAGTCATGCTTTATCGTGCGTGCAGCCGGCATTCATCGATTTATTAGACCTCACGTCAAAATCAAACATTACATAATTTAAAGCACCCATTAAACATAGAATATGTATAAGCTGGTTTGTAGTCAGTAGTACGTAATTAGTTTTCTAGATACATAATTGAAATATTAATTAAATTTTAAACATTATACCCACATCGAACAAAATAAACATGGTCCTAGAATACAGGCCTACAGCGATATCTCGTTCGACATAGCGCCGCATAGAACTTGCTTCTCTAGCACTCATCCATAGAATTATGGGCCATGCAGCTATACACATTGTTGCGTAGTGGAATCCTACACGGTCATTTTGGGTGAGCTGTAATATTAATTTATATTAAAGAAACTAGAAAAGAAAACAGAATTTGCTTATTGAATGACAATAACTAAGCGTATTGTTTGTAGGTTTTCTACCCCAGGAATTAAATGAATTAAAGTTAACTTAACTATTGTAATTCCTTAACTTTTTTTTAAATGTTCTAAAGATATCTTGCGAAAAATAGTAATAAATTAGAAATAAATACAGTAGAAAAATAACATAATAAGAGGTTTCTTACCTTTGGATCTGTGGAAGGTAGATCCCAGAAGATAGTGCCAATTATGAGTGACATGACAGCGGCAATGAGCACTCGAGTGATGACATTAGATAGCGTTGTCATTTGCGTATATAACATCGTTTTTCTGAAATAACGTAACCAATGTTTTTGATTTAATTAAATATTATAATTGCTTAGTACTGGCACTACAGGGTTCAATTCTTTTTGACTGAACTCTTTAATCTAGTATTATTCATGGTAAAACTTACTTAGTTATTAGTAAGATCAATTTGTTTATCACAATTTCAAGTAATACTTTGTGCCTATTTTAGTCTAGTAGTTATATTCTAGGAGTACATTGTCTTCACATATAATTATTTAACTAATGTATACAAACTATTGTAAAACCTATTTTAAAAGATAAGTGTGGAGTTTCTTGCCCATTCTTCTCCACACGATACTACCTTTTGGAAGGGGCAACTAGAATCTTCTTTGTATTTTGTTTGACGTTCAAAAGTGCCATTTTAGGTGGTCTAATTGAAATAAATGATTTGACTTTGTCTTTTCATAACTTTAAGCACTGATAGACTTTTATTAGGTATTATTTTTGGCAATTATATATTGTACTAGCTGATCCGGCAAACGCCGTTTTGCCATGTCATTATATCATTTATGGTTATTGTGCCTCACTCGACATAGATAGGTATAGTGTGTCGTGGACTTTTTTGTACATATTTATAAGATCTACAATTACTTAGAACATTTTATGGTTCTATCTTCAATAGTTTAGGCAGGGTACGCTAAATAAGTAACTTTTTTGGTTGATTTTTTACACCTTGTGTCCGAAAAACCCTTAATATCTTACGGAACCCTATTTTTGTTCAAAATTTAATATAGCCTATATTACTCGTGGATAATGTAGCTTTCGAATGGTGAAAGAATTTTTAAAATCGGTCCAGTAGTTTATGAGCCTATTCATTACAATCAAACAAACAAACAAACAAAGTTTTCCTCTTTATAATATTATTAGTGTAGATGTACCTACTTGGTATTTTTGAGATGTGTTTTACCTGTATTATATTATTAGTTAACAGTATTCTTTGTTGATACTCTTTTTAATTTATAATTAAATAAATAACTTACTCAAGTAAAGCAAATGCTTGGACGGCAACATTGGCACGTGAGACGGGTGCTGGTAGAGGAACAGGTCCTGGTGGTTCTGGGGCGGAATGAGCGCCTGCAAATACTCCAGCCAAAGCCTCAATTCGACCTGATGACTCCAGCATGGCGGCTGCTGATAGGTCGTCTAATGTTACGAGGTCCACTGAAATATTGGAATGTTATAATCAATATTTTTATCATAATACTAATTAAATTAAAAAATCACCGACGTATAATTGGAAGAGATCGTTTATCAGAGATTATGCCTCCTGCTATGTCTGTTGGATGTTTATTGTTTACTTTTGCATGTAAGGTTTACATAAATAAAAGTAACATAAATATTTTTTTCATTTTGGGTTCTAAAGTTAGCGGAGTGAGTGTGTGATTAATAGTAGGTACATAATGCAAGTCAGTCATGTCAGTGTTAAATCTTAATAAAGGGTATTTCAACAAGAAGTTTGTTTTTCAATTGTGGCAACACCGAGAACGTGATAGTTTTGACATTTAGTTTTTGGCGGTATTCGTAGCAGGTGCTTTGGCAATTTCGCTCGAAAATCGCATTAAAATAATTCAAATCCACTATAAAAATGGTGGTTCTGTTAAAGTTACATTTCGTAAAATTCGTGATATTTTCGGCCAGCATAATCGTCCTTCTGAGACCGCTGTTAAGAATTTGGTCGCGAAATTTGAGTCGACAGGCTCGGTACAAAATGTGCCAACACCAACACGTGTTCGACCGGGTCGTTCAACAGAAAACATCGCCGCCGTGAGCCACAGTGTTGAAGAAGATCAAAATTTGTCAATTTCACGACGTTCTCAACAATTGGGGTTATCCAAAAGCACAACATGGCGAATTTTGCGAAAGGATTTGGCTTTGAAGCCTTACAAGATTCAACTGGTGCAGGAATTAAAGCTGATCGACCATTCAAATCGCCGCAGATTCGCTCAGTTCATTCAGGAACAACCTGCTGGTTTTTAATGCGGTAACAGTCAATGGATCACGGTATCGCGAAATGTTAACCACTAAATTTTGGCCTATTATTGATGACATGGATATCACTGAAATGTGGTTTCAACAGGACGGTGCCACATGTCACACAGCCAATGAAACGATCAATTTATTGCAAACCAAATTTCCCGAGCGCATAATTTCGCGAAATTCAGCTGTTAAGTGGCCAGCCAGATCGTGTGATTTAACACCACTGGATTATTTTTTGTGGGGCTATGTTAAAGACAGAGTCTATACGGAGCCAATCGAATCGATTGCAGCCTTAAAACTCAAAATCCGTGATGTCATTAACGAAATAGACCCTCCATTTTGCCAAAAAGTGATTAAAATTTTGATGAAAGAATCAACATCTGTCAGCGTGGTCGTGGTGGACATTTGCCAGATATCATTTTTCATTCATAATTGCCAAACTTTTCTCTTTGTAATACAATAAAAATTTTATTCATTTTCCTCTAAATTCTTAGTTTTATTTTGTTTTAGAAAACAAAGTTCTTGTTGAAAAACCCTTTATCTATAAATTACGTGTCACATTGTTTGTCCGCTATGGACTCCTAAACTACCGAACCGATTTCAATCAAATTTGCACACCGTGTGCAGTTCGATCTAACTTAAAAGATAGGATAGCTTACATCTCAATTTATACACACAATATTATTTTATTGCAAAATATTTGTTTATTATTTGATAGTCACAATTCTAACAGATGGCGCTGTGTTGAAAGTACCAACGTTTCATATAAGCTACAATTTAATGACATAACCACCAAAAAAGCATGGTGGTCCCCATCACTGGTGTTCTCCTACCGTTTCCTTGGAATTGTTTACTACTATGTAATATGACAAAAACCTTAGCCACAGCAACGCTTGGCCGGTCTGCTAGTTTAATATATATTTTAATGATTTCATTGCTTTAATTAATTTTTTTAACAAATCTGTGTATTGTAAAAAATATATGTGTAAAGTAAAAACATTATACATTTTAAACTTATTATGATATATAAAAAATGGTATTCTTACAGGTAATAATCCTAATTCTTATAGGTAATGCTCCGTCCAATGTATCAATTAAATTATTAGTTACTCACAAGGTTAATAAATACTTCATTTAAGCGAATTAAATGAATATGAAAATGCAATGTTTGTATGGACTTTTCTTTAGACAGTTTCGCAGTCAATATTTGACATAAATCACCTATTTAGACATTTATAACATATTGTGTATATTGTGGTCCAATGACTAGTACATCCTAAACTAAATGTGAACTACAGTTATTTTTTTAAATCAAATCTATCTATATCAGTAAAAATAATTCGCAAATATGTTACATATATGACATATTCGAGTATATATTTTTATTTGTTCCTTGAACTCTATGATAAAACCATTATGCAGAATTTTTTTTTTAAATATAAAAGAACAATTGAAAAGTTCAGTTTTATTTAGTACTTAGATTTTTATTCCGGAAAAGCGAACAGTCTCTATGTATCTAGTAAACGGTAAGTAAAAAAATCATATTAAGCAAATAAATAAGCAAATAAAATAAATAAATAAATAAAGCGGAACGTAGTTCGCGGGGGCAGCTAGTTCTTAATAATCTGAAGTAGGTATATGAAAGCAACGGAATTTCATACAAATGACCTAAATATTTTAAACACTGCCTGGTGATAAGGAGGGAGCTTGTAGTTTATTGTTTATCAGAATGCCAAATCGTAAAATGACTGCTTCACGTCTGATTTAAGTGCGACTGCCGCTGCGACAATCCCTGTGCGAGTTCGAAAAGTGAGTTACAGAATCGCAAACCTGAACATATAATTTTGTCTTAAATTTCTGCGAATTTTAAAGGCTTACATTACTATTTTTAAATTTAATGCGGGAAAGTACACTTACAATAGTAGTCCGAAGGGTTTTTGAAGGCAGGACAAGGATAATCTATTGAGGCGAAATATGGCAACATGTCTCTTCTGTAACCGCTGAACATCGTGCGACCAGCTGATATCAACACCACCTACATATTAAATTTATTGAATCATTATTTAATATTCATAGTTAATTAGCCTAGACGGCAAACGACCATAATGCCCGCCTTCCACTGCGAGCGGAACGGACCCATTACGGACTCCGCTATACTTGTAACGATGATTTTCATACATGTACCAAAGCGGAGATGAGCGCAGCGGAGAGAGCGATTTGAAAGATTCACATATGAGGTTAGCGAGTTGACCGAGTTTTACACGGGAATGAAAATGAAAATGTATGAAAATCATCGTTACGTTCCGCTCGCAGTGGAAGGTGGGCATAATAACCTCGCAGGCCTAGCGCGAATTGCAACTACGATTTTCATTTAAAAGTTTGTTTTCTTTAAAGCACCAATGAATGTCAATTAAGTACATAGAAAACTTTGAGTCACAGTCGGGGTTTAAACGCACGACCTCAGATTCGAGATTACGCAAAATAATTATTGTTAATCCTGAAATCAATCCCAGGAGACACAATAGTAGCGCTCATTTTGTTTAAATTTTGGCATGCATGGTTTCATATGAATAAATAAATTTTGATTTGATTTGATAAATAAATACTTTGGTTTTACATCAATTTTTCCTCTATAAATATAAAAGTTTTCCTAAATTAATTATTGTGTACTTTGTTTACACAACACTAAAATGCTGATTAAACTAACATTCTAGCACGGTTAAACAAGTAAAAACGTTAAACAAACCTTAGTCAACATAGCGAAGATCTCATACGTAGGAGGGTGTAACGACATAATAACGACACGACCAGTACTAGCCCAATTCCTCAAATACTCAACGAGGAAGAACGTGTCGAATATATCCATTTCCTTGGTGGGTTGGTCCAAAATCAATATCGCCATGTCAAGTAAGAGCTGACACGCGACATTCAGACGGCGGACTTCAGAACGAGTTAGACGTGATACGTTTGTATCTCTTACTTGCTCCAATCCTAGCTCTTCGATCAGGAGGTTTATCTGGAAGAAATTTATATCTAGATAATTTTTATAGGTGTTTTAGTATGAAGTTTTACTTTTGAAATGATAAAATAGCCCTTAGCCTACCATTAAACACCATACCAAAAAGATATAGTAACTAAGCGTAGAGACACATGTCACCCGTACGTACAAACTTGACCATTAGATTGCGCGTTGGCCGCATTTATATCGAAATGTTAGTTGACGTGTACAAGCGTACTCTCTCTTTGGTAGGTACCATATAGAGTTAATTAGTTTGTAGTTAATTATCTTTTGGTATTTTTTTTGGTCCTTCGATCCAGAACCAACTAGAGTCTAGTGTTAGGGCCGAAACACATAACGCAAACTGCTTATTTTTGCGGCGCCGCAACGCCAAAATCGGCAGTTGCGTTGCCGCGTTGCGGCGTCGCGAAACAGGGCATTATGGTAGGGCAACCATTTTCTCGTGATTTTTGAGTGTGGATAGACGTCTCTCTGCGATGGATCGTAATAAACTTATTGCTTATTTGTTATTAAGAAGACATTATTCTATCTTAAAAATACGGCAAAGAAGATACTGGATACATCCATTAAGTAAGGGTATGAATCCAAATGGCGAGTTCTTTTCTAAAAAATACGAAGCATTAAAGATAGACGAAAAAAAATTTGTTGCCTACTTTAGAATGAGTATATCATCATTTGAAGAGCTATTAAGCGAGTTATCAAAATATATACAGAAGAAAAAAAATAAAGGAAGAAAACCAGTTACTGCTTTAGAAATGCTGGGCTTAACTTTAAGGTAAAACAAATAGGTTTCTTATTTTTTTTTATTGATGTTTATGGCACTCGGAATCAAATGTTTAGTTTTATTTGTACCCCTGGCTTTATACACCTGTGGTACTAGCGGGGTGTCGATAAAAATTTTGCATCACTAGTGTTCATGGTTTGGGGGTACCTAGTGGTACAAAGCCAGGTTCAAATGAAACAAGACAGAATCAAATTAAGCTTTTTGCATTATACAATTTTCTTACTTTAAGAATACTTTAATAGGCCTTAAAAAATGTAATGATCAATTTAAGAAAAATCAAACTCCTCATCTTGTGAAACATAGGAAGTAGCTGACGTTTCGTCCAGTAAAAATGGTGAATTTATTGGACGTTGTTGGTTTGATGATGAGGTAGTCCTCTGTTCAGTAATCGAACTTCCAGGAGTAGAAGTGTGGTAGCCACTCTGAACCGTATTATCGTATCTCATAGTTGAATATCCTTGATTGTAACCCTGATGCTGATATTCTTGATTATAGCCGTGATGTGTATTTTGATGAATTGAAGGTTGAAGAATGTCGGTTAATATTTGAAGCACCCGACTTTGAAATATCAATGTTTAATTCTCATTTAACGATTGTAGAGATGGTAAAATCCCCTTGAAAAAATGCAAATGTCTATTCTCCGGTGTTTTTAATATTGCCAATAAATCTTCTTCAATATCATCCTTATCATCTGCCTTTCGTTTTCGTGGTTGACTTTTATAACGAGGCAATGCCGTTATTTCATTCTCAATATCTCCTTCCGCTACGCATAAACTGGAATCAGTTGCATTTTGTGAAACCTTTTTCAAAAACTGTAATTGTTTATTCAAGTGATATTCTTTAATTTTTGCAGCTCCAGCTCCTGATCGATTGGCATCTTTTAGTTTTTTTTTATATTTAGCAAAATTATCTTTTATGGCCTTCCACTTCTTGACTAAATCATTACCTGCAACAAAAAACTTCACAAGTGAAAAATAGTAATAAAGACTAAAATTCCCTAGATTCCATTTATACTACATATAAAATTTGATATAACTTTCATAAGTACTTTCGGTCCATCCAATTTCATATAAATGGCTGGCCGCCGAAAAAGAATAATTTTCTGCTTTTTCTTGACTTAGGCAAGTTAAAAACTGATTGACTTTGCCTAGAACAACCATAATGTAAAATATTTATTGAGTACTTCTTTGAAAAACTACCTGTCTATCTTTGAAAATCTATTCCTTTAGCAACACTATTACCTGCGCGGTTTGAGTTTGATTATACCTACATTTGTATTATTTTATTATTTGCCTACTAATTATTATTTCATTTTAGATTTCTAGCAACCGGCAGTGACTTTAAAACCATGCATACGAATTACTTCCGAGGAGCAAGTACAATAGCAAAAATTGTAAGGACAGTTTGTCGCGCCATATGGAAACATCTATCAAGTCAAAATATACCTCCTATAACAAAACAGGTTCTAGAAGATGTCGCTATTGAGTTTGACAAGAAAGCAAATTTTCCTAACTGCATAGGAGCTCTTGATGGTAAACATGTCCGTATTACATGTCCTGCGCACAGTGGATCACTGTTTTACAATTATAAGGGCTATAATTCAATAGTTTTATTAGCTCTTGTAGATTCTAGATATAGATTCATTTTTGTCGATATAGGAGCGTATGGCAAGGAAAGTGACTCCACCGTTTTCCAGAACTCTAAACTTTATGATTTGATTATGACACGCAAATTACCTATTCCTGTACCAAAGCCTTTACCAGGTTCTCAAAATGAAACTCCATTTGTTTTTGTAGGAGATGAAGCATTCTCAATTTCGAATAACGTCATGCGCCCTTACTCAGGAAAACATTTGTCGGTACAACAAAGAGTTTACAATTATCGACTGAGTCGTGCCCGAAGATATGTCGAGTGCGCTTTTGGCATCCTAGCCAATAAATGGCGCATATTTCATCGATCTATGAATGTGCAATACGAATTTGCGACAGACATTATCAAGGCATGTTGTGTAATGCACAACTTTGTTTTGAATCGAGATGGAGTACAAGCGACCGATGACATTATCTTTGATGATTCTGATCTGCAAATGTTGCATTTGCCCACAGCAAATGAAAATAATTTAAGCCCACATCTAATACGGAATGATTTTTGTAATTACTTTTCCAGTGATGTTGGCGCCCTAAGTTGGCAATTAAACAAAATATGAATATAGTTTTGAATCAAGTGTCCACTCTACGACTATAAATGTTACTCTATGCACAAGAAACGTTTGAAGTGCAACCATTAAAATTATAGCTATCTCTTTCAATTGCGTTTTATTTCATATCTTTTGGTTTGCTTATCAGTAAAACTTGCAAATGTGTGCAGTTTTGGATTGCTGGGAGGTAATGATTTAAACACAGGAACAGATTTAAAACGTAAATTACTATGAACATAACTTATCTTTAGTTTAAAATATCATTGCCTAAGACTATATGTTACTACTTACCCAGTTTTGATTTTTCGGTTGAGTTTTTTTCCTTGTAATCAACATAAACGATCTCACAAATGCTTTTCCATGCTTCTTGTTTTATAAATTTGTCTTTATAGGTTTCGTCACTAGTATCCCACAAACAACGGTGTTCCTGAACCGAAGATATAAACAGATCGACGTCAACGTCAGACATTTTAATTTTAAAACTGCTTCTCGGTTGACACGTGTTGTTTGCAAGAGTGTTAGAAACAAACTGCATCATTGTCAACAAGTATGACGTCATAACGCTGGAATTCACGTCGTGCGTTGCGGCGCCGCACCGCTATAGCGCACTGCCGATTTCAGCGGCGCGGCGCCGCAACGCGCTTATGTGTTTCGGCCCTTAGAGCTTTGAATACTAATAACAGAAAACTTCAACGTTTCATCGGCTATCGAAACGACAATTTTTAAGTTCTTTAGTAAATCTCTTCTATTATTATTTGAATATATAATTTATTATATTTTAAGCAACTAATTCCTTCTTTTGATAATTTTGATTTCTATATTGCTAAAATAAAATAAATAAATCAGTGGCACTACAACCTCTTTAGGTCTTGGTCTCAGATTTCTGAATCTGTTTTATGATCATTTTTAAATCTAATAGGCAAGTAGGTGATCAGCATCCAGTACCTCCGCCGTCGACTTTTTGGGTCTAAGACATGTCGGTTTCCTCACGATGTTTTCCTTCACCGTTCTAGCAAATGTTTGCAAAGAAAGTCCATTAGTGCACAGCCTGGGATCGAACCTACGACATCAGGTAAGAGGGTCGCACGCTGAAGCCACTAGGCCAACACTGTTCCTATATATTTATATATATTGCTAAAATGCCTCTCCTAAAATCACTTACCCGCTCTCGATCATCCATTTTGACCTGGTTCATGTTATGTCTGGGCGTGCGTAAGGTGGCATGGAACCGTAGAGTGTGTTCCACGGTCATAGAGGGACATAGGGACGTGTCTTTGCGGACATATGCTGCTACTTTCCGAAGAGTTGAAGACGCAACCGGCTGACCATTTAAGACTATGTCACCCGTTAGTTTCTGAAAATTATTGTAAATAACAGGATTTTAGTGTTTAATTTTCGAAGGTTTGAAATTGAAACAAAATAATTAAATAGGTATAATTTTGTAATTAAAATGAAAAAAAGAATTAAAAGAAATGATTATTATTTATTCAATCGAAAATTTTGAGTCACCATTGTTGAATGCAATGGCACCGTTATCGCTTGTAAATTGTTTTTATTTTCTCAATACACAGACTAATATTTATGAGAGTTCCAAACCGTTGCCAACAGATATCAATCACCATTAGCATATTAAAGATGTATTATTTTGATAATAATTTTAATACCTCCACTTATCAAAAAAATCTAAACCATAAATCACAAATAATTCAGTAAACGCATACTTAGCTACGTAAAATATATTGTTTTTGCATACATGCTATTAAGCATCGTATATATATATATATATACAAGTAATATATTTAGGCGTAAAAAGACATTCAGTTGTTATTTCTCAATACATATAGAAACAAAATATCATAATAATACAGTAAGAAACGCTTAGCAGAGTACTTTATAGTAAGAATAAAAACACGATCCCTATTAATTAATTAATATTTATTTGTCCTTAAATAATGTTCATACCTTTCTAGCGCCAGCCAAAACGTCCAAGAGCCCAGTGGCCTCGCACTGAGAAGTCGCCAAAACCGCCAATATCTCTCCAGACTTCACCTCAAAACTCAACCCTGAGACAAGCAGGGTTGATTTGTTTTCGGGTGACGTTATTTCTAAACTGTTTACCTAAAATAGTGACGTATTTATTACAATATAGGCATTAATAGAGAACAAAGACTATAAAAGCGTAAAATTATTTTAATTACGGAATATTTTACGGAGGATTTTAGAATTATTATTTTACCAGACGCGTACAATCATAATTTATTAGATAGTAAAATACTGAGTCTTCGGCAAACAACGCATTTCAATGGAAATGTATAATTAACAAAACGTGGCGACGTTATCGAAGTACCAAGTGACTATGCGGCCTGTTAATAAACTAGTAATGTTTCGAATTGAACAAAATAATTAGAAAAAACAGGTTCATAAAAGATAAAAACGGAAACGTCCGTTTTTTTCAATTTCATTTTTATATATTTCTTAACTTATATATCGAAAACTAATTTTGAAAAAATTTGGCTAATAATTAGTTTAACCATTTAGTCACAAACAGGCTAGATATATTTAATTATTTGTCTTGTTCTCTTGGTCTTGTCTTGTTTAACAAAACTAAAATATACTTACATAATAATTAGGGTATATATACGCGGAGTGGGTATAGCCATCAAGGTGGTCACCAGGCCTAAGTGTGGAATGCTTCCGGGAGTGAGCTACAGACATATGGCTTCCGGCCTTCGACATACGACCGCCCAGATGAGAGGCTGGCATCAAATAGCTAAAAATAAATCTTTTTTAATTAAATTAACTCAATAATCATTTTTGTGTATGTGCTAATGAGTGCAGCGAGTGATCATTAAAACGTAATTCACAGAATCATTGCGTAACGCCAAATTACGGAAAAAATAATTTCTATTTATATGGTTAAATATCATTTTATAAATTTCTTGCAATGTGGATTACTTTTTGTACAAACATAATGTTAATGTTTACCACAAATAATGTAAGTACTGACGGCGGTTCCTTATGAAGTTTTTTGTTACAGTAATACTTCCAAAATAAACCCAGTATTTCTTTTGGAATTATTTAACTATTTAGATTTTACTACTGTGTAATTACCTGAACATAACTTTGTTTTGAACAAAAAAATCTCCAGTGTTATCATTGTCATTTTAGACCACAAGCCCATGAACAAAAAATACCTGTGAAATGACCCAACGTGAATTACGCTTAGAAGGCTGTTACTATATCTGAAAATAACACTATGCAATATACGTATTTTTTGTTCATGGGCTTGTGGTCTATATAGAAAAATTATTTTCCTTAAAATATCTTAAACTTAAATGAGTAAAGTTGTTATAAATCAGACATATTATCAATTTAATTATCAACAAATAAATGGTTTGCCTCGTGCACATTTCCTTTTATTCTTGCAATAATATTAACATATACAAAATATATTACCTCTGATGATCATTATCCGGTACAAAATCAGCGACGCTGTTCCGTCTATTTGTATAAGAGCGATGCGTACGCGCATCAATACCCAGCAGGTTCGCTTCACTCACTGATTTATGCTTCGAAGTCCCCCATTGCGATTCTCTTATACCAGCTTGATGCATCGCGACTAATGGCACTCCAGTGGCATGCTATCAATAATTTTTATACTTTAAATATGCTTTCAATATTTTATTTATACATTAACATACATGCTAATTACTTAAAAACTACTAAACTGATTCTCGTGAAATTTTGACCCTTAGTTGGAACTCTCTATATAGTTTTGGAGAAATTTGTGTACATAATAACAAAATTTTAAATATAATATATACTTTAAATAGTAAATGTTTGTCTCTTCCCTCCAGAGGTGCGTGGACTTTAAAACCACTGAACTTATTTTCGTGAACTTGGACCCTTATTTGGAATAGACCTCGACCATAACATAATTTTGCATATTAATTTTAAATATAACATTCTATAAATATCTATTTCTTCAAAAATGTGTGGTTAAAACCTTAAACCACTGAATTCTCAAACCATTCAAACTACGAAAACCAAAAAAAATCATGAAATTTGGTTCTTGAGAAAATTCTTTAATTAATTCTTGAATTTCCGAGAAAATTGTAATAAAATATATTAACTAACCTGATAAGACTGTTGCATATTCTGTAACCGGAAGTCTGGATCCGAGCGGTATTTCCGATTGTATTTATAGTTGGTTGAGGTTTCGTTGTCTGAACTGTCATAACCAGACGACGTTTCTCTCACGCCTCTGCTTTGTCTCTGGATCCTAAATGAGAGTTAAAATTAACTTTTGCTATCCATAGACATCCAGGTCAGGACAGGCTAGCGAATTTCTAAAGAAAACTCTTACTCAGTTTTATATTTCTGTCTCTGGG
Source organism: Pieris melete (assembly GCA_963693345.1). Taxonomy (NCBI): domain Eukaryota; kingdom Metazoa; phylum Arthropoda; class Insecta; order Lepidoptera; family Pieridae; genus Pieris; species Pieris melete. The sequence continues at coordinate 783,411 of CAVNZK010000043.1, read as the reverse complement.
TTGCCGGTTTACTACTACCTAGTCAAAACGTAGTAAACCGGCAACCCACGGCAACCAACGTCTGTTACATTAAATAAACGTAACGTCGGGCAAGGCAAACGGGCAGGAGGCTCATCATCATACCGCCACCCATGGACACTCACGTTGCCAGAAGGCTTGCGAGTGCGTTGCCGGCCTTTTAACAATTACGCTCTTTTCGATAGTCGATCTAGCAAGTGAGCAGCTGGTTCCACATAGTGGTGATGCGTGGTAAAAACTGCCTTAAGAAACTCTCAGTTGTGGTGATACGGGTGGAATTATAAAAAAGTATATCGAAGCACTTTTTAAGAAAGGCATAAAATATTTAGACATCATTAATTTACATTAATTACTCTCGGTCTCTAACTTGAGGAGATTTCTGCCGCAAGACCATTCGTAAACCAAAAAAATAAAAAAATTACATATTTTATGAGACTTTACCTGGGGACAGATTTCATTCCACTCCCAATTGAGGTTTTTGGCTTCGGCGTTCCAGAACGCTGTGATCCGTTATGATTTGGTGGGAATACGCGCGGTAGGCCGAACTTGAGGTAAGTGTACATATTGGAACCCAGTGCTGATCTGAAACCAGTAATTAATTTGTTTATAATTGTTTTTTAATATGACAATGTATATTTTTATATGACCTTTGCTCATCAAAAAGCCTTAATTAGTAAAACCTTTTACTCTACTAAACATTTGGACGAGTTTAATATGTTTATGTATGGTACTGGTGACCCCAGAGCAGCCCTGCGATTCTGTAACTCACTTTTCGAACTCACACAGCGGTTTTCGCATCGGCGGTCGCTCTCAAATCAGTGGTGAAGCAGTCAATTTATGATTTGGCATTCTGAAAAGGTGGGAGCTTGTAGTTTGTTGTTTATCAGATTGCCAAATCATAAACTGACTGCTTCACGACTGATTTGAGAGCGACCGCCGATGCGAAAACCGCTGTGTGAGTTCGAAAAGTGAGTTACAGAATCGCAAGGCTGGTGCTTTCCTCGTTCAACGAATAAGTATCGCAATACAGCGAGGAAATGCTGCCAGTGGTAAAGTTACACTGCCCCAGGGACCAAACTTTTTAAATTTGTTTCAATTTTTAATTTATTAATTTTTAATTATTAGTATTACTATGCAGGTTAAGAATATTATGTATTGAATAATAATTTGTCAGCTTATACGAGAAACATACGGCTGCACTATTGTATCATAAGTACATTTAATTAAATATATTAAAATGATAATCATAAAATTCTAACAAAACTGATTTCCTGGAAGAGATTAGTAGATACGGCCATCCAAATTAAAAATAGTAAAAAACTAATTTATTCGCTTACTTTGGTCCATATCTTGGGTGGGACAATATTGACTGCACAGTGGTATCACGAAGCTGGAAGTTTCCATATGGTAGCGGACTTTTGTCCGTGCTACCGAGGGCGCTGTCCGTAAAGTCGGAATTTAGGTTTTGCCTGAAAAATATTATTTATTAAATAAATGAGTCTTTAATAAATGAATTTTAAATAAATGTGTTTATAGAGGGATACTCGGACACATTATAAATTTAAAAAAAGACTTCAGAGAGTTTACAGGGTTTTGCGAGATTCATCTATATTTAGTGGTTCCCGTCAAAGACACACCATGAGGCATGACCACCTAAATACATCTCACTCAACCATGCTTGTAGTTGCAAGACCAGTGTTGGCGTGCGACTGTCATCTCCCAGAGTTTGTAGATTCCATACCCCTTTGTGAACCAATGGACTCCGTCTATGTGCGCATTTAACACTCGGTCGGACGGTGAAGGAAAACATCGTGAGGAAACCGGGGTGCCTTAGAAAAATCGACGGCGTGTATCAGACTCAGAAGGTGGATCACCACCTATAAATGATCACGAAATAGACAGAGAAATCTAAGGCTCGTACCCGCAAGAGTTCGCATACAAATACGAATCTTTTGACGTCGAAAGTCGAGGGCATTTTGTTCCTTGTTGACAAACATACCTGTAAATAGACCAGGCGTGCAAGTCCTCGGAGTGCATGCCGCGAGGGTCGTGCAGCATTGGGTTGGAGGGCACCGAATACCGCCTCTCCCCACCCATACCCAGTGTCTGCGACATTTTTCTTACTAGAACAATGTTTTAAATTACACATAACTGACTTTAATCATTTAATAAAAAATAAACAATAGTTTAAAAAACTAGAACACAAGCTTTTAAAGCACATCAAACTAAAAAAGGAAAAATAATTCCTAATTTAAGCTGAAAATGGGTTGCTCGATAGACGAAAAATATGGCACAGAGCGCCCCACGCTTTTTCACAATATTCATTACCATTTTCACCCTTTTCATTAGGAATTATTTTTCACTTTTTAGTTTGATGTGCTTTAAAAGTGTATGTTTTAGTTTTTTAAAACTATTTTTTTTTTCGGATTATTGCATTGTCATCGATCTTTGACAGGTGCGCAAAGTTTAAATTAAATCTGTCCGTTAAAAGTGGGTCAAAATCGAATCCGAAGGAGTCGGTTACATACAGGTGAAGCTAATATAAAGCGTGTAAAATATGAGCGTATAAGATTAAATATTAATTATTAGTATCATAACAATCAAATAGACAGTATAAATTACACATTAATTTTACTAGTATAGTAAATAGTTAAAGTAACAAAACAGACAAATGTAAACATTGTATACATGTATGGGTGATTCATGTTCAAAATGCTATTTATTTGATCGACATAAGTTTTATTCGATTTTCGTATATTTTCAATGTTCGAAACTGCACAAACAATATACGTATAACAGTAGGTACGTCAATGAAAAAACTCTTTGGGTTTCGAGAGCCTTAATTTGCACTAATATTTGGTTTATTTAACTAAAATATGAGTCGAGCCGATATATTTTCATAAGAGATTGACTGATGTTTCTACCAAGTACTCGTTAATATGCAATATACTGCAAGATTAGTACCTATATCTGAATCTTCTTTTAAAAGGTGTGTTAAAATCTGTTTCAATTTACCTTTGTCATCCCAACAGCTTGTTGAAAGATTTCGGAATCTTCATTTTCCACTCTTCGCTATAGCATCTGCAACAATAAAACATTTCGTTATACGACATAATAGCCAAAGAAACAAATGAATTGAAGTAAATTTGCTATAGTTAGCCGTTATTATAAGTTGAAACTTTGTCGTCTTGTTATTGTTGAAACTGTGTTTCTTACTTATGATTATAACTAACTCTTATAAAATTGTGTTATCAATTAGTTAAGCGTGTGATTATTAACTCTCATTAAGTTAATACTACCGCAATACGGCGAGGAAGGCCAACATTAAGGGTAATTGGCCAAGGGACTAAACTTAGATTAATATTTATTACTAACTGTGCTCCCCGCATTAATTCGTTTGTAGCGACGTTCTAGCCTAACGCTTATCACGGTAAATATAATTTTAATTGCAAAAACAATATTTTACTTCTAGACATATGGTATCGCGGACGTTTTTTAAATATTGATGTGTTCTATAAAACTGTAAAACGCCTTGACATAGACATAACATTTATTACCAACGAAACACACACACAGAAACATACAAAATAATAATAATAAAAAAAAATTCTTTAAGGAATAAGGTACATTTTAAGTGTGTAATGTGTGTTGTGGTTGTAAGTGGCCCTGGCTCAGCATTATGCTGTGGAGCAGACGTCTTCAACAACGCTGGTCATTCTGCTAGAGACCACAACCAGAGAACATAAACCTTTGCTCAATAGGTTTCGCAGAGTATGTCATTTAGGAATTTTTATTGGTATTTTTAACACCTATTTCTTATTAATATATTTCTTACGGATCTATAACTTTAATGCAACTATTCTAAAGCCCATGTTCATCAGGGATAACTTACGGTTCAAATGGTAAAAAAAAAATCCAAATCAGTCGTGTAGTTTTGGAGAATATTCAATGCAAACAAACAAATCTTTACTCTTTATATTATTGTTGTTACCAGTGTTATTATTTTAGGTTATGCTGATTAGGTTAGGCTTCTACTGAATCAAATATTGTATCCTAGTGATAAAACTAATGATATCATTATAAAGAATATTATCACTCGTACGGTAAAATAACAAAGCATCGTGAAGAGACATCAACAAACAAAAGACGTTTGCCATCAGTGTAATAAAGTTCTATAAACTATGGCCTGAATATAATCACTTCAATTAGGTACAAAGCATGGTGAAATGTTGTCTGGATAATCGGATATGTCAACAGAACAATTTGTCTGTGACCTATTGTTAATTTCACTCTCGTTGAACATTGCATAAATTAAATTAACGGTCATTTTTGTTTACCTATAATTATAATTTAATTTCTATTTTTGAGGTTATAAGAAAAATCTTAAATATAATAAAACCCGTTGATTATTTTTTAAAAATATGAGATTAACACTAATTATTTATTATAAAATATTTTACTTATTGTGTTATGTGTGCAAAGACGTAATTATTTTTCATTTTTAATAGAGATCATAAAATGGAATTCCATAGAAAAACTTACCTAAAAATTAAAGCTATTGGGACTAATTTCTTAAAATGTATTAAATAAATTCCATACACAAATAATAGTATGAAAATATGACAACGTAAATCACCTTGAACTAGACATTTTTACAAAATAAGATCAAGTGTGTGAGACGCGTTCATTGTTTATAGCAAGTATCCCATGATCATGTCACTGTAGAAATGAAATCATCAATGTAGGTGAATGCCTCCTAGGGTTGTCTATTGAAACGAATAATTAAATTTTATCTATAAATTATCAAAATTCTAGCGAGCCAATAAAATAATGTTTGTCTCAATGTATTGAGATAAAAAACGTATTACGATTTCAAATATAAATTATCACAACAATATTAGTGCCTACAACATCATCATGATATACTCCTTTCTTGTCTGTTGTTATAAACTATTTAGAATTCAAATTCAATTTTTAATTAAAGATGAGTAAATACTCTTTAGATAATATAAAACAATAATGAAATACTTTTGAATTCAATGTTTTTGGATCATTATTAACTAAAGATGAATTTGTATTTTGGTTTATTTTAAGAGGCTCTTTTCAAAATAAGTAAAGTTAAGTAATGGTTGGTTCAGTAATATAATAAATAAAAAAACACGTATAATTGGATTCTGTCAACAAATGTCAACCCTACGTCAGCGAACTCGTCAATAAAATGAGAAATAAAGATTTGTATGCGTTTCTCTTATTGCATAATGCAATAAACACTACCTTATTAAGATGTTTTGTATCATCACAATACTAGAAAAGTCGCATAATAATAAACTTAATGCACCAATTTAGATATATAATCAGTTTTTATACGTATATTATAAATGCAATATTCACCTAATTTCAAAAATAACTTTCACAGTCAACGGTGTACATATTTCTAAATCAACGAATTGATGATTTATATGACAGATAGTCTTTCAATATAGACGTCGCGATCATCAACTAGTTGAAGAGTCGTTGAACTGGATACGGCTTAGATCACAAGTGACCGCTTAATTGGTAAGCGTACATAATTTAAGATACGCCTTTGGATTCGGTTGTTATTTTGAGGAAATAAGTCTACCAACACATCTAGTTTCCACTATTACAAAAGTGTGATCGGCATTGCTACACTTTGACGTTGGACACTTGATAAACTGGTAATAGGATGGCAAGAGATCACGGAGACCAAGTTGACCAGAGACCATAACAGATTCACAATCTAATACCTAAGGTCACAATCTCTTGAGCGCTGCCAAATATGTCTTATAAAACTTTGTTTGACACGTCCTGAATAGCTTCTGTAACCCGACTGCATAACGATCAGAATAAAAAGAGGAGGTAACGGGTCGTATAATCGGGGTTCAATTGTTATTATTATTATTAAATATCATAATAATAATAAATTCATACAACAATTGGTTTGTTCTTCCTCAATATTAGTATTACTTGTTTTAGTAGAAGTTCTGATATTAAGATAGATTCCTTTTTCCTTTTTTAGTGGTCTAGTTTTTGTATGGCCCCTCTTAGGGTAAAAGTCTCCTCCATATCTTTCCATTTCTCTTTGTCTTGAGCAACAATCATTCAGTTTTCCCCCGCTAGTTTTATAATGTCACCTGTACATCTTAACTTGTGTCGTCCTATCTTTTTCCAGTAGGTCCAGTCCATTTTGTTATTTCTCGTATCAATTTTTTTGCCCGCTCTCTAGCAATATTCCCTGCCCATTTCCATTTAGAGCGTGTACACATGTGCATCTGTCAGTTTTGTTTTTTTACGAATGTCAACATTTCTTGTATTGTTTTTTGTATAAATATGTTCCATACGGTAACCAAAAACCAGTTTTTAATTCAGTCCATGTGCATACAAATATTGGAAGTCACTTGCAGACCCTCACCTAATTTGCAATAATTATTCCGGTTGTATGTTAACCGGTCATTACACAACTTAACAAGTTTTTATATCATTAGAATATATGACTCGTTGTTTTATATGTAGAAGTTTTTTTTTATATAGAACAGGGGCCTGATGTTAAGTGATACCACTCATGGACACTCTCAACGTAAGAGGGCTCTGAAAAATTGGTACTCTCTTTTTTTGAAGGGCCCTAATTCAAATTTGTTCGGAAATACTTCAGAGGGAGATTGGTTCCACTAGTTGTGGTACATAGCAAAAACTGCCTTAAAAACATTCAATTGTGGAACGACGGACGTCAATGATACTGGTGGAATTTCGCATTCTTCCTCGACGTCCAATAGTGACTATTAAATATTTAAAAGGATTTTAAAGGGGAAGGGCATGGTGCATGCCCGAACACACGAACACACGGTAGGAAGTAACAAATCGTATCTTTATTATATTACATAACCAGAGGCGCTACAACCTTTAAGTCTTAGCCTCAGACTTGTATCAATTGCAGACCTCAGACCTGCAGGTTCCCAGGTAGACCTCGGCAGATCAAATGTCGGCGGCCGCCCACCGACTAAGGTGGACTGGCGATGAGACGGAGGTTGGCTTGCAGTGGATGCAGAGAGGCCAGTGCAGGGAGTACTGGAGATGAAGGAGGTCAGAAATTGACCAAAAAAAGAGGCTGATGATGATGCAGATGATCAGTTCGTGTCTGACATTACAGTTTTATCATGATCTTCTTTATCGAGCGAGTGTAAAATGCGCACATAGAAAACTACATAGCAAGAAATTTACTCAAAGGCATGACCTCAGAGTTACTAGCACTAAGCCAACACTGGTAATATAATAACATTATATTAATAACTATGTTGTTAAGATAGAATTAAGTATGACAATGACAATACTATATGTACCTACGACACGATTACGAAATAAACATTGTTGAGTATTACCTACATTCCCATGTATAATTGATTATGAATTTGTAATTACTTGTCGATGGCTAGAGTGGGATGAAGAGCTTTGTTTGCAAAATTAATCTGTGGAAATTTAAAGTCTGTTGCAATAAAAAAATACTTCTTTAAACGACAACAATTTATGTATTTGTGATTTTTATTTATTGAGAAAATATGTTTTAATGACAGTTCTCTCATACTTGGTATTTGTTTATTTTCACTATCGATTCAAAACTTTTACTGAATGACTTATGCTGAAACGGAAAGTATTCTTGTACAACAGTAGTTTAATTATAAAAGTGTTATGAGGAATTAATTAGGTGGTGTACCTAAAATAATTAATATGTCAAATGACTGAGAATAAAGAGACTGGGTGAACTGAACTGAACATTGAACTATACATCTTTTTTTATAGATTTTTCTGTTCTTTTCTTAAGTTACGCAAATATACCACTTTTATACAAACATTATTTAGATAACTTTATATAATGTTTATATGTTTATCATGCTCTCAATGAGGTTTGAGTTTCCATTTAGTTTTCGTTGTTATTGGTTTTTTTGCGGTTTCTTGTTTAATTTTCCCTTTCTAGCTTGCTTATGTTCTAATACTTGATGTGTATGTGTATAAAATTAGTGATGTCATATTTTCTTGTATAATTTTATGCATACACGTATAAGAACTTATAAATGAATAAAAAATTAATATAGAAAATTGCATGACTAAAAACTACTTATATTCCGGTAAAACAGGATATCATGGTAATAATAAACGTGGTTAACACGAAAAGTAATAGAATGTTATAAGCCACTTTTAATTATGATTTAATCTATAAGTCTAAGATCAAAAAGAGGCTACGAAATTTATTAGTTATTAAAACTAAATTATTTAAATTCTTGAGATTTTGTTCCTTTTAGAGAAGACTCCTGGGCGGTTGAAGTGCATATTAGTTTATTGCCAGTTCTTCTCTTCCGTTCTACGCTCTTGATTTGAGAACTGGCTGTAAATGTACAAATAGAAGCCTTTAATGTATATTTCTTGTTTGACGTTCATAAGTGTACATTGTGTTGCGCCTAGTCGATAGTACCGGTGACCCTAGGCCTGTTGCTTTCCTCGCTCAATGAATAGGTATCGCAATACATCGAGGAAATGCTGCCAGCATTAAAGGTACACTGCCACAGGGACCAAACTTTTTAAATTGGTTTTAATTTCTATTTATCAATTTTTAATTCCTAATATTATTACCGTGTTTAGAAGATTATTACAGGATATTTGTGTGTTGGTAATTGTTTAAAATTGAATGTATAGTTGTATGTTAAATAAGTATCAGTTTAACAATATTTATTTAACAACAATATAAATAATTCAGAATAGTCGATAAGATCCATATATCTTCTCGCATTCCCGATTATAAAGGAATGCGCATACGCAGGCCGTAAGGCGCAGGCTCTATTTTTACATCGGCCGGCGACTTTAGTTCAGTGACCTAAGGTATTGTACGTTATGGTACAATAAATATGTCAGGTATGACCTGACTTTTGGCAAGTCAACTGAAGTCAAGCGACGATTGTGTGAAATTTTCTTTGGTAATTTGTTACTTACATGAGTTAAAAGGTTTTTATTATTATTAAATTTTGAAATAGAATATTCCAAGTGAGCATTTATCTTTTTATTATACTGAAATGACAAGATTGTCTAGATTTGCAGTTTATGGAATCATTATTAAAACTTAAATATATAAATTATGATGATAATACTTAATAGAAACGCTACTGCCATATTTTGATTTTAGATTAAAAAATCAGCCGTGCTAGCCTAGTGATTTCAATGTGCAATTCTTATCACTGAGGTCGTAGGTTTAACCCCGGCTATGCAGCAATGGACTTTCTTTCTATGTGCGCATTAAACATTTGCTTGAACGGTGAAGGAAACACATCGTCAGGAAACTGGCTTGCCATAGACCCAAAAAATCGACAGCGTGTATCAGGCATGATCACCTACTTACCTATTGTATTGACAAATGACCATAAAACAGATACGGAAATCTGAGGCCCAGACCTAAAAATATTGTAGCGCCGCTGATTTATTTATTTTATGTATTATGGAGTTATTACTACAAATATGATTTGTATTATTCTAGTATTAGTTAGCAAATTTATTCAATTTGTTCATACCATATAGTTTTGTGTCATGTTGCACACGACGAGAATTCGCGCCTCGGTACTTGAACTTGAAAGTGCATTTCGAATTACAATTCCTTGCAACCACATGCACCTTAGCCAATGTAAACCACAGACTAAAAAAAATGCTGTGAACGTAAAAGTAAAACTGAAATGGTGCAAAATTTTTAAATTTCGAGTGTCTTATTTTTTAATATTATTTTATGAGTAATTTATTATTCTATTTTATAAAAGATTTTGTTAAGTGTAGTGGATTTTTAATATTTTATACTTAACCAACATAGAAATAATAATTTTGATTTAAAATTGAATTCGCTAAGTTATATTTTACCAATTTAACCTGATGTTAAGGGATACCATCGCCAATGTACACTTACATTGCCAGAATGCTCGCAAGTGCGTTGCCCGCCTTTTATAAGCTGTGTTCTATCTAAGAAAACAATTAATCAATTACTGTAAAATGTGGAATCCGCTGGACTGATCGACTAGAGAGTATGGGGGAGTATCGGAAATTCAAGAAAGTATCTAGGAATACCAATGAGACCAGATTTCGCTGCAGAGAATGTAACTAGCCCCTGGTGGTAATAAAGTACAATACCTATATATTTAAAAATAATGTAATAACGAGTTCAAAGTGACAAATAAGTGGGATCGTAAGTAATAATCAACTTCGCATTTCCTTTTGTCAACTTCGTATAATTTATAAAATTTTCTGTATTATCTTGACCTCGATAATGTATATATTACATTCCTAGGAACGTGAGTATATTGCGAAAAAACGTAGGTTAAAACTTTAATTAATTTTTTATATGTTTTCGAACACCTTGGTAATAATGATAATTATCAGTGATGTTTAAAAAAAATATATATTGCCGTCATTATAATTTGGATTCAGAAATAAGACTTAGCACGAACTATGAATTCAATTTGAAATCCCATACGTTTTTGTCATACGGCAGCCACACTTAGGGCTGTCTCGTTTCTGAATGTTACCCTTAGATCATGGATTTGAACCCCTCTGTATCTTTTACTGGTGATCAAGTTGTATCGATAGAAAAAAAGGTAAGAAAAAATCTCGATATGTCCTGATTGAAACTTTTAGACCTGAAATTTGAAGAAGGCCTATACTATCAGCGAAATATATATAAACATAAACAACATAGGTTTAAGTGCACAGACGCTTATTAAAGATTTAAGTCGGCGCCTGGTATATAGTACCGGTGAGCCCAAAGCTAGTGATTTCCTCGCTCAACGAATAAGTATCGCAATACAGCGAGGAAATAGTCGCTGCCAGCGTACACAAATAGTTTTCTATATATCCATTTTTAAATAAAAAAAGTGTCTTTTTAAATATAAAGGTAAACTACCTTTCAACAGGTACATTCCAGAGAGTGGTACAATACTGACAGGAATCGCGGGATTTGGAAGAGGTGTTTGCCAAAAAAAGGACACTCAGATATTAAAAAAGAACCACATGATAGAAGTTCGTTATGTGTAAAAGTATCTAAAATAAAAGGAATGAAAAACAAACTGAAATGAAAAAAAAATAACACTAAACATGAGAAAAAATTAAAGAAGACATAGGAAACGAACGGACTTATTGAAAGCTGTTGCTTCTTGACAACCCAGACGTAGAAAGTACAGTACAGATCTGAAATTTAAACATCTAACATAATATAAGAAATGGGTTTATCGATACAATATTGTTAATGGTATATTAACATAAAATACTGTTAATTTTCCTTGCAGTTCGACGGACGAGGCTATGGGTAGGTTTAGAATCCTTATCTGGGAGTATACTTGTCTTGGTACTGGTTCTTGACTATATTATACTATGTCTTGTATGATTCTGACCGACCATTGGATTAGCTTATATGATTATTTACAAAGATATTTTACATTTTCGTTTATATGATTATTTCAGATTTTACTTTATTTTAGTTATAGTTAGTGTAACATGTTATTTTTTTGTTATTTATGCACTTCTTCTACTTTGCCCTCTGTAGGTGATGTTTCTTTTTTGTTGTTTCATACTAAATCGCTTGTTAGCTAATTAGGTTACGAAGTGTAAATATATAACTAAATAAATATGCCCTTTGGATTCCAGACATATGTCTAGCTTTGTACATTTAAATTGTATCGTTTACAAACTATAATTTTAAGTGATATCATGTAAGAATCATTTATTAAACTTAAAATAAATTTGTGCAGAAAAATAAGATTTTTTAATCTTATATGGTAAGTACATTAAAACAGGGCGTCAAAAATGTATTTTATCTACGCATACTGTAATTTGAAAGTAAAATTAGTCACGAGAATAGTAACTTGGCAACTCCAGCGCAAATATTATCAGTATGCATTTTCACTTTCCTCAACATTTACATGCCATTATAATGTTCACACATTTCAAGGATAACACTGTTTTATCGATTTTTTACACCTACAATGGCTTGGCGGTATTTAAAAAATATTGAATTTATTATTATAAAATATTCGAGTGAGAGAATTATGTTATAAATTCCATTTTATTTCCGTCAAAGTTTTATTTAATTATTTAGTACTTACCTACTTGTTTAAAGCAAAGAAAAGAGTCTCCATATATATTATGTGCCGTGATCAATAAAAAAAATGAATCTAGAATCTCCGAATTTATAAATATTTGTCTACTTGCTAAATATTAAAAACGTACTTAAACATAGGTATTTTTAACAAAAATGTTCGTAATCACACTTGTTGAACGAATTTTAAATTTCGTGTACTTTCTATATACCCCAGGCATCCCATCATGCCATTTGTCCCTTCTTTCAGAAGAACGCGTTATGGCCAAAACTAACCTATATCCAGATTGAGCATTCTGATAAACGAGCTTGGTCTGGATATCCATAGATGCTCACCTCACACTTTGAAATTGATTTTCCTTTAGTTTTTTATAATTTATTTTTTTGTTTGTCACATTAAATATTGTATTTTTTTTCTGTACCAATGTGTGAATGTGCCGAGTGTGGGCAAGCGTTTCTAATAAATAAATAAATTATAAACTGGTAAAAAGTAAACGGTCGTTGTTTGAACATTGTTCAGTGTCTCAGAATTAGTCAGAGGTTTCGTAAATACTCATTCATTGATCAGGAATGTCGTTCACAGGATGTGACTGAGAGGAAACGTGCGATTTGTAATCGATAATTTTAAAATGTCTTTATCAATAAAATTACTTCTTTGTGCCTTAATGTAATGTTTCGTACCAGTTATTATATTAAGAATTTAAGAATTTTTATCTATAACAATAGTAATCCAGTAGCGGTACCTAACGGGTCTTGACCGCAGATTGTTTGACAAATTTTATTGTTTATAGACAAATAGGTATCAGCCTTTTGTGACTGACACATGTCGTAGATTTTTGAGTTTTAAAACATGCTGGTTTCCTCACGATATTCCTTCGCCATAGGAGAAAGTTCATTGCGCGCATAGGAAGAAACATTTGTGCAATGCCGAGATTTGAACGCACAACTTCAGGTATGTGAGACGCCAAGTCTCTAAAAGTAGTGTGACTATTTTATCTTTTTTTTACTTTGTCTTTAATCAAAAACTTCCTGTATTGAAAAACTGTTATTTCCTCCAACGCGTGACAATCCGGAAAAATAACACCATATTTCCGGATTATAATTATTATTAGACTATGCGATTATATTCTAAGAGTTGTGCCCTATTTAATAAATTACTTATAAAAACAAATGTGATAATGTGCATTGTACTAGTCGTATTTAATTAAATTTCAAAGAAACAAGCAATTTTCCACGTTTTACATGAAAGTACATGTCATTGTACATTTTCATTCATATACTTTTGAATCGTGATAAAATTAGTTCCAGATTGATGCGTAGAATTACCACGTACGAGAAATTGTCAGGTTGCCATTGCTTTCTCGTAATTTCATTCTTTTATATAATGATTTGATTTCTCTTTAGGGAACATTGTTTTCATGTAATTTCGAACAATTTCAGTAATCACATCCAATAATAGTGTGGAATCAAATTCCATGAGTTATTTAGTACAGTTCCATTAAATTGGAACAGCTTTGCATTTAACATAAGTATTCTCTTCTCTTTGATCTGCATATTGAGAGCATCATTAATAAAGCCACGAAAGCGTTAGGTTTCATTATAAGAATCTCGTCCGACTTTCAGGAAATTAAAAGCATTAAAATATTATATTGTTCTTTCGTTCGTAGTCACATCGAATATGCCTCACAGGTATGGAACCCAATATACAACATTTATATAGACCGCCTTGAAAGTATACAAAGAAAATTTTTAAGGTACATTCAATTTAAATCTAATTGTTACCTGCCTGACTATCATACACGCTGCAAAAAATATCATATTTTGCCTTTAGCTGAGCGTAGAAAAATATCGGACATTACGTTCCTAGTGTCTTTACTTAATGGTGCGGCTGAGTTGCCAGAACTGTTATCTAGGGTGGGCCTGTACGCCCCATCATTGTTTCTGCGCGGACCAAATTGATTGTACGTCCCCATAGCACGAACTACATACAGAAAAAATTCTTACCTATTGCGAGCATGTCGTTCTTTTAATGTGGCATGTCTGGAGCTTAATTTGGACTTGTTCTGCACAAGTGTTACTGCAACGAAGAAAGCCCTTTGTGACTGATACTTTGAGATTTAGTTTTTAATATAGCCTTGAGAGTTTTTTTTTTTGAGTGTTGGTGTGTAATGATGTGATAATGTGTAAGTGTGTGTGTGTAAATTGGACGTCATCATGTTAATTGTATACTATTGAACATTTTTAGCTGTAAGTTTCCCTAAAATTGTAAAAAATAAAATAAAATATTGAAATTTTACCTTAGACCACATTTTCAAATACCTACTTTTCGGTACGTCACAAAACCACTATTTTCATTGTTGACTTCCATCAATTATATATCTTCTATGTATAGTATTTACAATATTCTTAACCTACATAATAATAATAATTCCAATTTTATAAATATAAAATACAAACAAAAAGTTTGGTCCCCGTCGCAGTGTACCTTTAACGCGGGCAGGATTTCCTCGCTGTATTGCGATACTTATTCTTCGAGCGAGGAAAGCACCAGCTCTAGGGTCACCGGTTCTATCTACCAGGCGCCAACTTAAGTCCCACTGGCCACCGATCCAATTGGAATAAAATCAAAGTTGGTGGAAAGACTTATATTTGGTTTTATTTTCTATTAGGTTTAAAAAAGTATTTGATTTAATTTTTTTTTAACGTCGGTAGTGGCTTACATTCCTCATGCCTTTAGGGTAAACACATATGATGTATAGCGGACCTATATACTTTGGAAATTTGTGAACTCCTTTTTAAAAAGAAATGTATGTAGAATTGTTAATGAACACAAAATGGGGATAGACAATTATGTCTCATCAGATCAGATATCTGATCCTTCTTCGTTGTCGCAGTTTCGTCGTATTATTTTTAGCTTACGCTTAAAGTAACCTATTTTAAATTATTTTTATTTTTTGTGTTTTATAACTTAGCATGATTTCTGTTTCACATTTTATATTTAAATTGTTTTGCTATGTAAGTTTTCAAGGTACACTTTATAAATTTTACGTTTTCGTAAGCAAGATTTTCACTTGTTTAAAGTACTCCTGTTAGCTGGCCAATAAATAAATAAAATGCTGTCTCTTGCTCCATTGTTTCATTATGTTAAATTTGTACAGTCACTGGACACAGTTGGCAAATGCGGAATCATTTTAATAACCTCGACGCTTAGCAAGAAAATGATACTGCATAACTTATTAAGTAATCATTGTTACGTCAATATGGAATTTATTATATTAAGAATTGAGTAATGCACACGTAGAGATTTTAAAGTTAATGCTGCAATGTGAATCTAAATTAATTTCATCGTCAATGCAATTTAAAAAGCAAAAAATTAAATAGAATCTACGAGTGATTCTTTAACCGGTATCGCTATTTAAGTGATCAGGCACAGAAGACTAACATTTAAAATCTTATAAAAGTAAGGATAAAACATTATTTATTTACTTGTTTTAATTTATTTTATGATTAATCGAGAACTAAAGTAAATTTTGTGAAAATCAAAATCTACAGTTGTTACGGAATTATGAGACTGCAATTATATGTACCTATATAGAGCGACCTACAGGTCAAAAGACTGGACTTTTATGGCATATGTATAATCATAGATCATGTCACACTAATGACGGAAGAATTTTCTAAGTCGGTCAAGTAGTTTTTAATTGAAATATACATAACTTTCCTCTTTATGATATTAGTATAGATCAGCTATGCATAATTCCAATAAAATACGTCATAACATGCATTTCCTTCGATTAATTAACTTACATAATACCTTTCTTACACCATTTAACTTAATTGATCAATAAATATTCATTATACTCGTAATAGAAAGAATCGTGTTTGGTCGGAAATGCAATACACGCACATATAAGGAAGGAAGAAATTCGGCTGAGATATTAGGATTGCCGTATTTAATTGGCAGTGGAAAATTTAAAATCGTTTTCTATATAGGCTTTTTAGTGTGTTGATGGTTAACAGTATGAGTTGATGGAAAGAAAAAGGTTAAAGTTTTTTTTGCTTGGCACAGAATGTAAAGTCCATTGTACCTTATTTAAACGTAACTGGCCAGTATCATTGAGGACTTGGAAATAAAAACTTTTTGGTATATGGATAATAAATATCACGTTAACAATTAATTTTCATAGGATAAACAAATCATCAATTATCAGTCACTTTCCGAGCGGTTTGATCCCTTGGCATTGCGTAGAGATGTGTGGTCTCTCAACATCTTCTATCAATACCTGCAGCTGTCGATGCAGAATACGAAATTCCACTTCCACCTTAACGTCCGTCGTTCCACAACTGGGCGTTTTTAGGGTAGTTTTTGCCATTATGTGGAACCAGCTTCCTACCGTAGTATTTCCGAACCTATTCGACTTAGGTTCTTTCAATAAAAGTGGGTACCCCTTCAGCGCACTTGAGATCCCTCTGGCAATGTGAGTATCTATGGGGGCGGTATCGCTTAACATAAGATGAGCCTCCTGCCCGTTTGGCCTAAGATATATAAAAAAACAGCTCTCGAAGACGAAAGATATTTGTGAAATGCTATGACGTATTCTATAAACCAGTGTATACTACTAAAACCAATCACAGACGCACTTACGTCACTCGAAGAATAATCAGGTAATTGATTAATTTGTGTATAAGCAAGAAGACGCCTTTTGAAACATGAAATTTTATGGTATGCGGTTTTCTGCACGATATTTTCCTTCATTACACGAGCAAGATTTTTAGAACACAAGAACAGAGCGTCTTTAATAGAGACTGTTATTGGACACTTTCTTATGTTAAAAATCCATTTTAGTAAATTAAGTTGGACTTAAATTACTTATTACTCTTAAGTTAGGCTAGATATTCCATGATGTCTTAGTAAAGACACGCGATAAAAAAATCACTAGAAAGAACGAAAAATCAACTCACAAGAGACGTGATTGAATTATTTGTTATTCAGTGTCTCTCTATATTAGTAGCCTGTGGAACCAGGTTTGAACTTCGAACAACTTATTGTTAATTTAATTATAATACAGCAAGTATCATCCATAAACATTCCTGTGCTGAAATGGCATAACGGTGCTGAAATAAAAATGAAAGTTGTGAGCGTTTGAAGAAAAACTTGTCTCATGCGGTATTGACCCACATATGTACGTAAGTGAGCATTTAACACTTTACATATGATGGTGTTATGTAACGTTGATACCTTTTTATTATATATAAGCAATTAACAGTATCGAAGGTTAAGGTCAATGGCCTTCGCAAAGAATATCATTCCGTAATATTTATAGCGTTTTGAAACAAAAACTTATTTTACACTATAATCAGTTTCTTATACTAGTAAGATAATATTTTTGATTATAGTTATGGAAGTTAGCTATGCAATACTAAGCCGCAGAAGCAGACGCAAATAGCAAAAATTACTAGAGGGCCAAGAGACCACATCGTTTCCGATCGGGTAGCGTTCTGCAATTCAGAGAATAACTCAAACCGATACATATTTTACAAGACTTATTTAGCAAGACTTTAGTGATATCAGAGCGAAATAAACAGACATGTAAACTATAGACGCCTTGGTCTCGTGTGTTTAAAAAAACAGTGGCGCTACAACCTCTTTAGGTCTGGACCTCAGATTTATGAATCTGTTTCATGATAATTTTTCAGTCTAATAGGCAAGTAGGTGATTAGCACCCTGTGTCTGACACACATCAAAAACTTTTTGGGTCTAAGACTTGTCGGTTTCCTCACGATGTTTTGCTTCACCGATCGAGCGAATGTCAAATACGCAAATAGAAAGAAAGTCAATTGGCACAGCCGGGGATCGAGCCTCCGACCTCAAGGATGAAAGTCGCACGCTGTAGACACTAAGCCAACACTACTCAAATATTGAACAGTTTATAAAATATATTTGTAGACTTATATGAAGAAAATCCTTATTAGATGTGGACCTTGATTTTGAACATTAAACTATTCAAATCATAAAAACATTCACTAATTTGGGTCAAGAATGTTCATACTCACGTTTTGGTAATAAGTTACAATACCAAGATATTTTAAATATTTTCAACATACATTGAGGAAACGAGTTATATCGTTGTCGTGAGGAGAGAATTTCTGTATGTCAAAAACGTATTGAAATTTAACAACCCGGCCTCACAGTTTCCGCTCAGTCTCAACTCCGAATGTTACCCTCACTTTCCTGTTGGTGTTGCTATATCAACAGCTAGTTAAAATAAGGAATAACGCTTCTAAGGAACGTAATAAAAAAAGCCGGCTCTCTGCCATGTACCAGCTGCTTCCTTAAAAATTATTGATCGATGTTGCTTACGCAAATTACGTACAAAAAATAAAATCAGTGTTACACAAAAAAAGCAACACTGATTTTCAGTGGGCCCGGACTACCTTGGATGACAGCTTCACCTATTATTCTATATTATTTAATAGATTATCAGCTTAAAAGTATGTATATTCAAAGGCTTTTAGCAAATATGTTTGTGACAATAAAGTTTTAAATTGTTATGACGCACCCTATAAAATGTAAATTTGAAAGTATATTATACGTTACTTATTCTTCTTAGACGTAGTTGCTTTCGTCTCAAATAACCTTTTAATCGACGAAATATCTGGACGTATTATTAAATCGTCCTGATGTTTCGTACATATCGAATCCGTAGGTACTTTGTGATATTTAGACTTAATTGTCAATATTCAATGGTAGTGCACAAAAACAGTAATTCAATTAAATAATTGGTTATATTACAAAAATATGAGTGATGACACAAATACCTTGAACTATTGTAACCTCGTGAGAGAGCCATTCTGCTACCGAATGATTAATATCTCTTTTCCCAGACATTGTTTATAGTGTGACTTATTAATGGCAACTGTCTATAATTCAAAGTTACCCGAAAATTTACGTTAAACGAAATCGTGTTGTGTTTCGATAGGCAAGCTTTTGTTGTTCAAGCATTATAACGAATGTACTGAATATAATCTTATATATATAAAAATGAAACCCGTTTTCCGTTGTCACGACATAACATGAAAACGGCTTGACCGATTTGTCTGATTTTTTTTTTATAATATTCCTTCAAGTACGAGGATGGTTCTTACGGAGAGAAAAATTAAAAAATATTGAGTGAAAACGTCTAAAAACAACACTTTTCTATATTCCTATACAAAATATTCGTAATAATATTAAAAGGCAATTTGAACTTTAATACCATAGCATAAAGTTCAAGTGTTAGTGGAGGGGTTCCGGGAAGGTAAATTTTTCTTTTTTGACATAATGTATTTGTTGTATTATCAACTTTCTTAGCTACTATCTTTAGCTAGACCAGTGTCCCGAATAGCAGAATAAGTATTAAAAAAAAATAAAGAATCGACTGTTAGGCGGTACGATGTTTGCCAGGCCAGCTAGTATTTAATAAAAATAATAAGTAGTAAAAACTTTATTTATGACAAAAGGGTTATGACAGAATTCATATATCGGTAGTCTCCACTCTGGGGAGGCCCAGTATTGTGGATAACTAGAAAACAATTATTCCGTGGTACATGGTACATGTTTAAAACAGTTAAAAAAAATTTAGTGTTACAAATTAAGAATGAGTGAATGAGTGAGTGTTGAATGGGTGTGTATGCGCATCTATTTGAGAGTGTAACTGAAAGTTGTTATGGTCGTGCACTGTGTATGTGTTGGTTTTTGAAACCTCAAAGTCATACCAAGATATGGTGTAATGCCTCTGTAGATTCGAAATCCAATTTGGCTAGTGTAATTTCGATGTGATTTGTGAGTTTGTATCTGGATAGTTGGACGATTTGTTAACGATAATAAAAAAAAATGGGAACGCCAGACCAGAAACTGGGGAAGATGGAATAAAAGACACAGCGAGGAAGGATTGTAAAATGGAGGCGAAGATGGAGATAAGGGGAAGAATTCGGAGGTGGCTCTCGCTCCGTCGAAAGTCGTGTACTAATATTAAATATAATGACATGGACTTAATGTAATCTGGATTATGTAGTCCTCGAATATATCTATCTATTTTTTATTTAAAAACATGTCTATTATATGAAAAAAAAATCGCTTTTCGCTATCCGCCCTCTGCTGACTTTTATACGACCAATGTATATCCAATTTTTATCAGACAATTATTATTGAAATGGTTTATATGTTTCATTTTCTCTCTATTTATTACACGCGTACACCACCGCAATATAACTATATTAACATTTACTTATAAATTTTAAATTAAGTTGTCAATTAAGTTCAATTCAACACGTATTTAAAAATAACGAAAGGTTAGGTGACCGTTATGTTACGGTAACCGAATCATAACAATAACTTGAATTCTCAGCAGCCAAAATGATGCCAACGTCCATATAGCCTAGATCTAAATAGCTAAAGGTAAGCTTAAGGCCTGGCGAATGACTAAGCCATGTCACGTAGAGAACATGTCTCGGAAATCGTAAACCTGAAACTAAGTACTAAAAACACAAGGTTGGACGTATTTGTTGCAACAAATCTTACACTATAACTACTAAAAATGGGTGTTGATTGGCTGCGATGACTGCCCTTTTTGGACGTCCTGTAGGCAAGGGCGGATCCAGCTTTGGTGCCAGGAGGGGGTCACATAGTCGTGGTCAAGTCAAGAACTTATAATTTAATTTTGAAAACAATAGATAGAAGTAAAAAGTAGATATTTTATTAATATACGTAAGTATTGCACTTAAAAATATTTATTCTTTATTGTACACTTGAAAAACTTAACACATAATATTGTGTACATACAGGTTGGTCCAACTAGTGACGTCAATAATTTTTTTTAGATTCCTAACACCTAGGGGCATACGAAAATACCCCATGTATGTTCCGCGATTTTTTGTAGTTTTCGAGTTACATATATTGTTTTTTGTGTTTTTTTAATGTTTTCTGCCAGCGAGGTTTCAAAAATTCCTATCTTTTTTTGTTGTAGGTATTTTGCAGTTTTTTTTTTCTGTGAAATGATTGTCTTAAATGTTGTTTAAATAAAAAAATATATCAGCTTCCTAAAATTAGTCAAAGCTACTCAAAAAAGGTTTTAAAGTTAGAAGTTTAGTTTTTAGCTGGATTTGTCCAAACATTCAACTTCAATTTAAAAATACAAAAAGAAGTTTCCATAGCTTCTGGCTAAATTTAGAAACTCCGCAGGGTTCTAAGCTACCAAAACCATAGAAAAAAATGGTACTTAATTGGTATTTTTTTGTTGTAATCGGCCTTTAAGGTGGATAGGCTAAAAATCATTGTAGCATTAAAAATGTTTTTTTTTCGACTTTTATTTTTCTTATGGCAAATGAAACTTTACTATCTATTTTTACAGTTTTAATGCTTCAATGATTTTTAGCCTATCCACCAAAAAAAATCCACCGATTACAACAAAAAAAGACCAATTAAGTACCATTTTTTTTTCTATGATTTTGGTAGCTTAGAACCCTGTGGAGTTTTTAAACTTAGCCAGAAGCTATGGAAACTTCTTTTTGTATTTTTAAATTGAAGTCGAATGTTTGGGCAAATCAGCTAAAAACTAAACTTCTAACTTTAAAACCTTTTTTGAGTAGCTTTAACTAATTTTAAGAAGCTGGGATTTTTTTACTTGAACATCATTTAAGGCAATCATTTAACAGAAAAAAAACTGCAAAATACCTACAACATAAAAAGATATGAATTTTTGAAACCTCGCTGGCAGAAAACATTCAAAAAACACAAAAAAATGTATAACTCGAAAACTACAAAAAATCGCGGAACATACATGGGGTATTTTCGTATACCCCCAGATGTGAGGAATCTAAAAAAAATTATTGACGTCACTAGTTGGACCAACCTGTATACACATTCTCTTGAAGACATCCAGAGACACACTATTCACCTTTTTTTTTAAAGTGGAATCTCGCTGTTGGCCTTTAGGGCCTTTACAGCTCAGCTCGGGCTGTTTTGGCGAGCTTAGCTCGGCCTGACTATCACGTACGGAATGAGGCAGCCTATTTATATTACATAACCGTGGTGAATGATTTGTCATAACAGCTAGAGGTATGTCGAGGGGTATTACGCTAAACTTCGCAAAAGTAAAGAGATGGTACGACAAGGGATTCCATCAAACAAAATAGAAACAGACAAAATACATATATGTATTTTAATAACTAAATCAATTTTTCTTTAACGTGTTTTCCCGAAACGCGTTATTACGTCATTTACGTTACGTTTTCATGAACGTGGAGAAGTGCCAGTCCGGTTAGGCGATCTTCAACCATTGAAGATCTTAGCGACGATTTAATTCTGCGCAACGTAGAGAAAGACCTTTCTGCTGTCGCTTCGCTGACAGGGTAGTGTATCCAATTTTCATATATTAGGATACATATTGATGCTACAATTTAAAATAAGACTATGTTATGATATGTTGAAGTTTAGTCGTTCCGATTCCGATTGAGGTAAGGTCTAGCTAGACGTTTCATAGAATGAATTTTCGATGCGTTCATTCCCAAACGTTTGCCATCATACAAAGTTATTATATTATATTAAATTAATTAAATATTGAAGGTATGTAGTTACATATAATCTGTATGGTGACAAATTTATATATAAAATCATTATGTTCAATTAGTGGTCCACCTAAGTCCTGCTCAGGGGGGGTCATGACCCCCATGACCCCCCCTCCCCCTGGATCCGCCGTTGCCTGTAGGCTAGTTTGCCCTCTATTGTATATAAAAAAACTAATTACTTCAATTTTAAAACTAAACTAAAAACGAATTAACAGAAAGTATTAATTAAGATTATATTAGATAAGTAATTAAGATTAAATTGGTACTAACAATTAACACGGTTTAATGTGTTATAATCGCCTTATAAAAAAAAATATTAAAAAAGGCCGGCAACGCACTCGCAACCCCTCTAGCATTGAAAGTCCATGAGCGGTATCACTTAATTTCTTAATTTTAGGTGAGCGTCCTGCCCGTTTGGTTCATTATGTAATAAAATATTTAACGACAACGACGTGGAAAAAATAACTTCCGAGACATTTGTGGACAATAATTCATTTAATTACAACATTTAGCAGAAGCAACAACTCCAACATCATACATAAGTCAAGTAAAAATCGTAGTCGGTAAACAGATATAAGTTATAACATCACTGGAGAATGATAAATGATTTATTTTCTGTAAGTAGGTTTGTACAAACACTTTTTCACGTCAAGTATATATTTTTTTAAACTAGATGAGTTCGACGTTTCCTATCTGACTACTCTGAGAAGAAACGCCGAAACAAACTCAGAGGTCACAGTCTCTATTAAAGTCCAGACATAACAAGATTATGTGAAAACCATGTAGATTACAGTCTGAAATGGTCTTTTGAGGAAAGAACCACACAGATTGAGTGGACCTGTCGAGTCCAAAGACAAGACATTTGGGTAGGCCTCATAAATTACTCAAACTGTCAGACTATGACTAAAACTGAGAAAAAGATAAAATAAATAAAAAACAATGATCCACGTAAGCTTAACATTCACAACAATTAAAAATAGTATAAGTAATACTTTACAAAGTAAATATTCATGTCATGATACCCTCGTATGTCAAAAAACCATTTATTTTTATTCATAGACTCTTATGTCATTTAACTGGTTATCATGAAGTAAGGACTTTTTACCATCTAAAATTATGGACAAAAACACATAATATTTTTACGAACATTGACGAAATGAAACATCCTGTAATATTTGGTTCATTGCACATACGTTATCATTCTACAGCGACGATAAGACCATTAATTTTGAATGAAATGGGGTAAGACTATTAAACGCGTACGTTAAATCAACTGTCACAAACCGTAAGCCTACCAACCCCATAATATGTTCAATCACTAGCCATAGCCGTGGAACAACTAACTGTAACAGTGTGGTAATAGACATAACTGTTTTGAAGTGAACCGAACTGTATTTGTAAACAGTTTTTCGACTGTGGTTAAAATGGGTTTGTTCCCAGAGTCACAAAATGTAGCGTGACCCAGTACCGAAATTTTAAATGTTTCTGCCGTGTAAACTGTTAGGGGAATTTTTTATCTGTATAATTTACCTCTTAAATAATAGGAATGATCGTTTGTAAGCGCTTGAATGGTTCTTTTTTTGTAGATAAATATTATCATTGCTACCTTAAATGAACACATATTTCTTTATATTGTACTAACTAATATTTAGCTGCTTTTGTGCGTAAGAAATATATCTAAAACTAGCGTCTTATTCAGGCTTCGCAAAGCTACAATTTTTTTGT
Organism: Pieris melete; assembly: GCA_963693345.1. Taxonomy (NCBI): domain Eukaryota; kingdom Metazoa; phylum Arthropoda; class Insecta; order Lepidoptera; family Pieridae; genus Pieris; species Pieris melete. The sequence continues at coordinate 758,930 of CAVNZK010000043.1, read as the reverse complement.
TTCATAGAAAAATGTATTCTAATATAGTATTTTGAGATTATTACATAAAAAATACAAATCATATGTATATTAGTAAATTATCCTTATGTGCGTGACAGATATATATAAAATTAGCTATCTACAAATTAAACGTTACCAGGAAAAAAGATCGAAAGCCGAGGCTTTGATTATGAGAGAAAATAACCTTGATTGTGACGAAGAAAGCGCCCGGAACGATCGGCGACGGCAATTACATGCATAACGTATTCTTATTTATACTCGTTGTATACAAATTAGATTCTCGCAATTTGTTCATACCTATTCGTAAAGAGATATTACTATGGTTCTTAAGGTGCAGAGTCGCTCCTACGATCCAGGGTCGTTAGGAAGTAATCCAGAGTAATTATGCCTTTTTTATAGAATAGGGAGCAAACAGGCAGAAGGGTCACCTGATGTTAGGTAATACCGCCATGGATACTCTCAATCCCAAATGGCTCGCGAGTGCATTGCCGAAACATTAGCTGAATAGATTTATATATGTATAATATATTTTAAAATAAATGTACATTTAAACTTATTTATCCTGTCATACTTTGGCGGATATGGTAACCATGGTAACCTAATAGAGTTGTTGTATAGTAAGGTGTGATTTGACGCCTATTTCTACAGTATGTATGTCATTAAAGTTTACTAATGTTACTTTTATCACTGCCTTATATTTTAATTGATGTTTCGTGGTCTTGATAAACTGGGTAGGAATCGATCGCCCCGTTGATCCGACCTCAGAAAGTCTTCATTACCAAGTGCCTGAAGCCTCGAGAAACAGTAAGTATTTGCACTAATTTCTCCATTAATGTAAAATGGTGACGAACGCTTGGAATTGTTATCCAAGTAACATTGAAAGTCAAGATAATCCTTGCGAGGCAATGCGGAACTCGGACCTATATTCGTGACGTGCATTCTGATTGTCATCTGTATAATGTAGTTTCAAGTCAAAAACCAACCTTAATTCCAATACATAAGGTTCGTATTAGATCAACGAATACAGTCCGGTGAGCTACGAAAATTGGAACGTCTTGTGTCTAAGTTCCTTATGGCCAACTAATTACAACATACTCTATCGTAATGTTTTTAAGCGCAATGGTCGTATCATAAACACTATAACGCTATTTATTAAGGTATAGAAACAAATGAAGTTCATGTTGCATTTGAATTAAGTTTCTTTAACGCACATAATCGTGAATTTATTACATTATTAACTCGTTACAGCAGTATAAATACCACAGTGAAAAAGTATTTGTTTTATTATAATAAAACGTGTTACATACACATTCATGAGTAATGCAAAGTAAATAGTCAATGTCAATGACATATTACTTAATTCTTTATTAATAATATTTATTATATTACTCATAATTCCAATACAGTTTAATGTATTGCGTGTTGTATATTTTGAAACGGTATGACTCATTCGTCTAAATAATTTAAAACCTGATTTTTTTCGGACCCTACTTGATGACCTTTTCGGATACGCTGGACGTCCATGGTTCTATTTTGGATGAATGATAAAAGTTTCAGTTAAATAAAGGCTAATCGAAAAGTTTCTTATTCAGTTGCACTCTTCATTTCTGAAGGTCGTGAAAGTGGCACACACAACTTCCTCCACTCTCCCCTGTCTTCGGCAAGCCTCTACGCCTGGGTGATGGTAAGAGTTGATCGGTCCAGCGATTCTGCCAGCCACGATAAGGTAAACTTTCCATGCGTGTAACTTTTCCAAAAAAACTCAGGATGTCCGTAACAAATCGTCGAAAGACAATTGTTTACATGTAACCGTCTTAGTATGGACACGTTAGTTTGCTGTCCATAGACTCCTAAGTATTCGCCTTCATCATCACATTTGCAGCGCATCCTTATTTCTCCTTTCAGATGTTCATATTGTCCAGGATTCAGCGCACAATAGCTTCCTTTAAAAAGAAGTTATGGTGTCAATTGCTGTGCCCCATTCGCAAGTTACGGGACTTCTAAAAATAACTATTTCATTGTATATTTATTATTTAGTACTATTTTACTTTTCAAATAAAGCCGGATTCTAAGGCGTTGGACATAAAATATAGACGATCTGTCAAACCAATTTCCGCTATTAATTTTGACGTCTAGGCAATATTACGTTCTAAAATACAAGTCTGAATCATCGCCAAATATTGTCTCATGAATAAAACATTTTTTCTTTGTGTGACATGTGCTCAATAGAACATGAGCTACGTTTTAGAATGAGTTTCAGTTTTAATAAATGTTGCAGACTGTTACTCTAAATAACAGTTGACTCGGTATGCGTTCCTTATAACGGAACGTTGGCCTTGAATGGCGGCTGCGTGATAATTTTAAAAATATGAAAATTACCCGGTCTGTTTGATCTTTAGATATACTAACATACCAGCTACGGATGGAATGAGGGCACTGCAAGTACAAAGGTATACTTGACAATTACCTTATTTATGTATAAGGTAATTGTCAAGTAAAGAAGCATGTAGGAAATAAGAATTGACACCGGTGGGGTCAAATTGTAATGGTGATACTTAATTAGATCCATGGGATGTCATTGATCCCTTGGAGAATGGGTTTTAGTATGGCATACTTGTGTTTCTCGGACGAGCACAAATAAAAAGCTGGCGCGGCAGCAGAGCAGACGCAAAATAATAAACGGCTAAAATATGAGAGTCTATCCTCAAACATTGATTTTGTTCCCTTTGGGGTAGAGACTCTTGGGGCGTGGTGTTCAAGTGCCCATTCACTAATCAAAGATTTATGTTGGCATCTGGTACCGGTGACCCCAGAGTCGGTTCTTTGCTCAATAGGAGGAAATGCTGCAAAGAATTAATGTAACACTGCCACAGGCACCAAACCTTAATAAAAATTTGGTTTTCTATTTATCGATATTAATTACTATAAAGAATATTGTAAATACTATACGTTTGTGTGTTATTATCTAACTTTATGTTACATATGTTCCGCGGTAATATAGGCTTAAAGAGAGAAAGTATAACCGAATAACGAAGCATACTTCTGACAGTGTTATCGAAAATGAAGTCTTTGGATAAAAAGTTTTGAAAACCAACTTCCTTGGATATTCGTAAACATAAATGAAGTATTTTAGTTCATGTTATCGCTTTGGTTAGTTTTACTCGTTGAAACGTGAGAAAACTGTGACATACAGTATGAGTAGATATAGTAATTTATGACATATTCACGTATTTATGCGAACATGACTTTCAATTATTGATTTCAATGATAATAAATTCACTTAATAGCTTTCTTTGATAAGTTTTAACTCTATAACCAGATAAAACGGCATTTATTTTGATTAAATTTCCCTGAATATACTGTAGATCGAGAAGTGATAAAAATGTTCAGTACTTTTTCAAAAATAACTATTACATTTATGATATTTAGAAGCAGTTAAAAAGTTTTAGTTGAAGATAAAATCTAAAAGGCTGTATAAAAAGCTTACCACGAGTTCTTTTAATTATACGTAAATTCTTTACTTTGTAAATCTTGACATTATTGTAATTAGTCTATTCCCATAAAAACGTTCCGTTTAACGCAAAACAGACCTACAAACCCAATTACCTATTGCTATAAACTGATTGAATATAAAATTGTGTCGAATCGTTAATGCAGTCTACTTTATGCTGTTTATCAGTGAAATTGAATAAGCGTATCGTATTTGATCTTGGTAACGAATTACCGTTCGTTTTTACTGTTAATACAAATTGCAGAATATGAGAACACTTTATTTAATAACTCACGGGCGTTTGAGATCTATAAATCACACCGTCATTCACAAGTCTGCGAAAAAAATATTTGAGCTGTTTTGTTCTTTTTTGCGTAATTTGTTTTTGGTGTTCTAAATTCGAAAATGATCAATGAATGTAATTTTGTCATGGAATGTCACGTTGACAATGCAGGTGTAAACGTAAAACAAGTTATCTTACAATAAATGAAATACTAAAAACAAATTATTATATAATTTTATTATCTAATGTTCGTTCATTAGTATACACATTTCTTTTTCTTTCTTTCACTTTCGCTTGTAGGAAGCATCTGGAAGGTCTCTCTGCATCCAATAGTACTCGGCTTCATCTTCCCTGATATCTTCTTTGCATCTCCTTAATATCTTGATGATATTCCCCTTCACTCAAATTTTCTACCTACCTAAAGCTTTAAGTGCGTTTAACTTTTGACAATTTGCTTGTAGTTAGGGTCTTTGTTATTGACTTAAAATGTATCTGTGATCTCTTTAAAAAAACCCTTTTCCCTTCTCGTTGAGGATCCGTCGTGGTTGTGACGAATTGAGGATAACCATAATCCGTCCAATAAAGGTAATAGCAATTATTCCTCCCCTAGGCTTTTTTAGAAAGTTACGATAGTTATGCCCATCGTTATAAAACAAAATTTTGCGTTTTTCAAAAGGAAGAAATTATTTTAGTTATTTTGTAGTTATCAGAACACCTAAAAACATCTAGACAGAATTTCTGTTACAGACCTTTTAATTGAGGTTAAAAATAACCTAATTATTATGATACAAATAAATTTGGCTATAATTATAATAAAAATTTTTTTCAATAAATAGTTTCGTGTGTATATATATGTATGTCTCTAAAAATCAAAATCATTTATTCGTATAGGTAACACAATGTACACTTATGAACGTCAAAAAAGAAAAAAATATTAAATGCTTCTAGTTTTACATTTACTGCCAGTTCTCAAATCAAGTGCGTAGAACGGAAAAGAAGAACTACTGTTTTTAAGGAGCTGCAACCATTACACCATGTTCCACTTGACATCTTAAATCAATATCTTTAACAGTGATCAAATCCAAATCAAAATATATTCAAACACTTTTATAAAACACTGTTGTATGAAACAATTTTATATTAAAAACATCAACGCGTTCTAAAAAACCTCCCGAACATCCGATATCGCAGAAATAAGGAAAATTGCAGCAATACAAGCAATAAACAACGCCAAATAATACCTGCCTCCTAACATAAAAGCAAGATCGGTTCGAATTAGGGTCGCATCTAATCTCTGGATCATCCTGATAACATGAAACAATGCTCGTTCCGTTTCGACGACTCTTGCGCAGTTGTTGCGCGTGCCTTAGTGTTACCACATGTACTATAAATTACTATATTCATATACAAATTTGTAAAGTGACCTTGTTGGAGAGCGGTCGTAGAGAGGATGTGTTAATAGGTTTAGAAGACAATGTCATATGTAGCAATCACTCTTCTCTTACATTCTTAATGTAGTCACGACAGGCTAAAGATCTTGTAGGAGTGGAAGACGAGACCAGAGTCATTAAGTGCCTCAGTGTAGTAATGTCTACAGTGGTTTTTGCTAGTAAGGCTCTATAACTAAAGCTCTACCTGGCAATCAAAAGCTTATTCGTAAATAAAAAAATGACTATCTACTATAATACAAAATAGGGGTTTATCGTAGAGGGGTGACAATTAAGGGTTGTATGTATTTTTGTATGCTGTATCATATAAAAATAAAAACAAAAAGTTTTGTCCAAAACATTAAAATAAAATTTTAGGGGTGAACAACCCTTATCACTTAGGGGTATGAAAAATAGATAGTAGCCGATTCTCAGACCTACTGAATTCGCATTAAAAATTTCTTAAGAATCGGTCGAGCCGTTTCGGAGGAGTATGGTATGAGTATGGGAACGAACACGAGAATTTTATATATTAGATAAAGTCAAAGGTCTGATCGCCTCAACTTTTTTCTTATCTTGACGTAACTTCAAATAGTATTATCGCATAGACAAAATATAATATTTATTATCTCTTTCAGACTTTGAATAAAAAGCGAGCTTTATCTCAATTAAATCATATATTTCAAACATAAATGAATTAATTGAGATAAAGTATTCAATTAATTTGTTGCTATATTGGCTATTGTCCGCATGTCGAGGTCACAGATCGTGCGAAAACAAACAAACAAAAATATATCCACCTATTGTCTTCGTGAGAATAACACGGCGTTGTTAAATTGTCCCGTTAATATATGTAAATATTGGGTGTATTCGTTTAGAAAGCTAATTTTCAATTCATAAGTGATTATTTGTTGCATAATCAGGAGCCCACGCAGTGCAGAAGACTACGCGGAATCGAAAGAGCTGATCAATTGGCAAAGATACCCGCACTTCACCTTGATATCTCACCCTAGTACGAAGACTTCCAATTTTATTTGAATGAACTGTTCGTGTATGGGATACACAGAACAAAGAACAGCATCCAAAACCAATGAGTGGTGGTAACATAATGGGCATCTATTCAAGATTTTAAAGCTCACAGTTATTACAATTCTGAACGGGGCATTTTCGGAATGATTCATAGATTTGGCATCGCAAATTACGAGTGCGAGGGAAGGGCGGAAACCATAATGATTAAAAGTCCGAGATACGGGACCAATAGATACGATCTGGAACAGAAAGCAAACAGGTCTATCTGGGAAAAATCTATCTATCAGCTCTAAGCAGACAGGAGGCCTGATCGTATTTGGAGCTTCTCCCAAAGATGCTGCAAGAAATGAAGCGAATGAAATGGTGTTTGGGTAAAAGGTTACAAATAAATAAATAACGATCGAGGAATTAATTATAATTGTAAAGGATCTAAACAGAATAAATAAACAAAAATAATAACCCAAATATAATGTTATAGTAATTAAAAATATAAATAATATAAATGAGTAGTCATAGAATAGTATTAAAGCGTGCGATTCCCGCGTGGTCGCGCCTTCAATTCTTGGTTTTGCACCAATCTATCTAGCTTCATTAACTACTTGTTTGGTAAAGGTAACATTGGGAGGACTTGAGAATAGAAGTACTCTCCTCTATAAGTCACAGACAGACACCAGAAGAAAGCAAAGTTTATCGTTGATTTAAATTCCAAATTACCATTATCTATGACTTTCGAAATTTAAATGACATTACGTTTTGTGATTACCCAATCGACTGGAAAACATGTTCTAAAATCAAAATGCACTTTTGTTCATGTTTGATGGGTGAACCCCGGTTTAGCGGAAGCTGACTATGGCTATTTCCGCTTTGTTTAAGGTTAAATTTAATTATGAGAATTGTTTTTATTACATTTAGAAATATAATGTTTCCGCAAAATTATCGGCGTAAATGTTATTAAAGTAATAAGTGCTTAAATATGTGTTTTTTTGCTAAAAGTGACATTTACACGGCAAAAGAATCATTTAACAGTAATCATATTAGTTCTGTATGTACATAAAACGTAATGAGATTATTGTCATATATTTGTCTTGTTACAGAACTTTAACTCTCTGTATGTTTAAATTGAATCAGAACAGAAAACAGATCTCTAAGATGTATAGCTTTCTTACTGAATAGGTTTTTGTTTCTAGGTGGAGTTTGACTGGTGGTATCTACGATAATGCAACTTTAAGAATTGCTCTTTTTGCACGTTCCGACTTAATCAGTGAAGATTCAGGCGATCAGCCTACTTTATAGTTTAGACGTACGTGTTAATATGTATTGTGTATAACCATTATAACTAGCTGTAGGAATACTATCAAATCAATAAATGAGAAAATGGCACCTTTGATTTTTCTCGTACATGTACATATTGTACGTTTTTATCTACGAAGAAAGCTTACACTTTCAGTTGTCATCCATTGTTCAATCACGTTGAAAGAATCACGACCTACAAATGCAAATTCTAGTTAACTTACGCATAACGCAACGTAAAATGTCTGTTTCGGTCCTAAGTAATTTAATAATCAAAGGCTCTTAAACATTAAGAAACCACATAAAGAAAAGAAGAAAAGACATAAAGAAATCCTTAACCCGTATACTGACTGGTCCCACCTGTGACTAAAGTCATTAATTTAGTCAATGTATAGTTTGTTACTGGTAGTTTTAAACTTTGATGCGCGGTTTAGTGTTTGACGACATCGTAGTAATTTGTAGGCAGACTATAGGCTACAGTGATGAGGACAAAATTAGTAGCTACTGGATGTTTATAGTGACTTTATAAATATGTTTAAGTTAAAGTGCGTGAGCTGGTTTACGGTTTATACCATTCCTACGCAATGGTTTATCTGCATTCATACTTTTGTGTTTATTCGTATTTGGTACTTACATTCACATCACAAAGATGTGTTAATGAAATTTATTCAGTCGTGTCATTATAGCTCGTCAATCGTTCTTTAGAACGCATTTTTTTATTTATAGAACAGGGAGAAAACAAGCCGGAGGCTCAAGTTAAGCGATACGATGTACCTACTAAACTATCCCTTTTCATCACGGCGTAAACACAATTTGTCAGAAAAAGACGAAAGACAACTTTAGGTAAAAGAAGGTAATAGACTATAGAATAGATAGATATCGATGTGTATTCTTCTCCATGTGGAATAAATAAATCATAATGTTATATGCATTCATTTTAAAATCTTTTTTTTTACCCAGTGAATTATTCCTTATTGTAACGACACTAATGCCTTTTTTATGATAAATATCTGTTCGCGTGGAGCAACAAGTACTTCATAAGTTCGTTACTTTCCGCAATTATAAAATTAAGGTTTTAGCCAAACGTCCCACAAGCGATAAGCGTGAAGGTGACGCACAGAATGCAACCTTGCATTATTGTTTGTATATTATTAGCTAACGCATCGGAGGCCACTCACCGAATACCAATGGAAACGTGATTGTCATATTATTTTGCCATTATAGGCTGTCATGTGGGAGAAACAAATTCCCAAGGAGGTTTTTACCGCTAGCGGTCAGAGCTTATAGCACAAAGTATCGTTGATCTTTCTGAGAAAACTTACCAAGCCAGCGTTCGATTCTCAACCCTGAATATATACAATGGGTATTTCTATGTATGTACAAGACTCTTATCTATGAGATTTTACGTGTAAATGTGAGTTCCGTATGTCAAAAACGTACTGGATTTGATATATTGGAGTCATATACTGGACTCCGACTTACCCTTAGGAACAAAAGAATCGAAAGTTTCAAACTAGCCCTGTTTTTTTAACTACGTATTAAGCTAATCAAGATTTAGAAGGTTTTATAATTCATAGCCTCGTTACGGAATTAAACTGTAAAGTGATATAAAATTTGTAATAATTATATTGATAATTACCTAAAACTGATAATTACATTAATAAACAATTTAAGTGATGATCATATACCATTTTTGGACGCCCAAAAAGGGCAGTCATCGCAGCCCATAGAGACTCATTTTAGTATGTGCGTTTGCCTTTGAGGCCGGAGTATGCCTTTTTTTTAAGCAAGAGGTCGTATCACTCAGGGAAGACCCAACCGGGAGTCGATTCCACAGTTCGGAAAAGAATGTCTTGTGAAGCGGACCGTGGAAGACTTTCAGCCATCAAGGTGATGCTGATGAAATTTTGAGTTAACTCGGCTCGGTGATGAAACGAGGTAAGAGGGACCAAAAACTCTTCATCAATCTTCATAGTACACATTACATACATAGCTAATCCTCCTACACTTGTTTACACATCTAGATTGCAAAGTTATAAAACAATTTATGATACACATAGTTCTCTGATGACAAGAGCGAACACCTACGGCATTATACATAATGTGCAGATGTTCGACAACTTTCTGGAGCCTCAAATTACCATGACACAATTCTACTCATCCTACGAGCATACTGAGTCATTGTTGAGAGATTAAAATGCGCATATCAATATAACATTATGTTTAACTTATACTGATTAGCGTGTAAGGTTATTAATATGAGTGAAGTATACAGTATTTACCTATATCCTCGCTATATTGCGAAACTTATTCGTTGAGCCAGGAAAGCACTAGCTCTGGAGTCACCGGTACTATCTACCAGGCGCCAACTTAAATCTTTAATAAGCGTCTGTGCACTTGAACCCCACGGCCCAAGAGTCTCTACTCCAAAGGGAACAAAATCGAACTTGGAGGAAAGACTCTTATATTTGTGCCGTTTATTATTTTCTGCCAGTTCTGCGGCCGCCCAAACTTATTTAGCTTACTTCATCTTACAAGAATGTAATTATTTGTGAAGGAAAATGCATAACGAGGCGCTATCTCATTTTAGAAACCATTATTAGAAACACCAAACATTGTAAAACTATAGCGTCCCCGGTTCCTTATTCGACAACGCGTGTTTTTGTTATCAGAGTATCCTAAGCAAATATAAAATTTCATAATACAGTATCATAGGGTAGATACTGGTGGATTAGCGTAGTAATGAGATGACGAGTCTAAGGGCGCGAGTTAAGTGAAACAACGCGATTTTAAAAAGCATTATTAATAATGTTTCTTAAGAACACAAGAACAGAGGGTATCTCTGTTAATTGAGACTGTAAGTAGTGCTATTAGACATTTTGTTATGTTAAATATCGTAATTAGTAAATGAGATTAGACTTAAATTACTTATTAGTATTAAGTTAGGCTAGATCGTAATGTTCCATGATGTCTTAGTAAAGAAACATGTATAAAAAAATGTTTCTATTCAACAAAATAAGCCTTTTCAGTTCTGCATATACTTTAGTTGTGTAGCAATTGTTACCATATGTACATTTACGGTTCAAGTAAATCACATAACTAATGTTGTAATGTTACAACCGGTGATGCGACGCAAATTCGTAAGAACAGTTTGGCTACGGTAGGTAATACGCTAAGCGGTACACAAATATAGCGAAATCGTCGAGATTTGAAGGATGTATTCGTCTACGTAAGCCTAATGATGGGCAAAATTCGAAGCAAGAGACGGGCTGGTAGAAGGAAAAAGTCGTGGTTACGGATCGTACACGAGTGGACCGCATCCGCCGAGGAGCTATTTAGACTAGTTACCGCTCAACACCTTTACTAAAGTAGCACTCTGGTGTCTTTTTTCAGAGAAGAAGAATTCGTCTAAAGATCCCGATATACCGTTTAATAATAATAATCCAATGACGCTACAACCCTAAAAGTCCTCAGATTGCATCCATTTCATTGATCGTTTTTATTTCGTAGTCAAGTATCAGCCGTCTTTTTGAAGTTATACTTCTTTAGGCGCGTTATGAAAAATGTATGAGAGTGAAATTTTACGATGCGCGCGCACCGTGACACAAAATTCAGTATGGGCGCCGAATAAGACATGTAAAAAGAAATAGATTATGCGTGACGTATGACCATAATGACATTTGTAGTACCTACCTTTTAAACAAATAAAGCCGTTTTAATTATTTTTTCAAAGAAATTTAGCAATGCTTTTTCACAAAGACCTATTGTTATATAGTTAAAAGGTTATGAAACATACCTAGTTATTAAATTAAATTAATAATATAATAAAATGATAAATAATAATTGTTATTAATATTAATTAATAATTGAATAATATACTAAATATAAATATTGTTAAATTATTAACGCTAAATATCTATTATTAATTATTTAATATTAAAAAAAAATAAAGAAAGCCAAAGAAGTATAACTTCTTACGCGCGTACATAAGTACACGCACCATTTTTTTTTATTTGAGACATGCCGGTATTCTCATGATGATTTCCTTCACCGTATGAGCGAGTGACTAATGCGCACATAGATCGATTAGTGAACATCCGGGCATCGAACCGACCCTCTGGGATGAGAGTCGCACGCTGACGGCACTAGACCAAGACTGACAAATAAGATTTAATAATATAAATAAATTTCTTTAGCGGAGTCTATCCATTTGTATGAACCCGAAACAAATTACAAAATTTAACTATTAAGCTATGTATCGACCTACTGAATGGCGATTATGTATTTGTTAATTGTTTAATCACGATCACTTTATTTTTAAATTATTGACGTGATTTAAAATGTATTGGATGTCTTCGACAAATATTTTATTTATATTTGAGAATGTGGTCAGTTGAAAAAGATATTGTTAGTTAATTGAGAGCCCCTAGTTTTTATCGGTAAGAAAAAAATAAACATTGTTTAGTGGTTAATTCACGTTTGTCACTCGTCGCACTATACAAATAAATGAACTACATAGTTAATACAAATAAATCGTTTGGATTTCGTTGTTACACACTACACGTTATTTTCTAATTTAAACGCTAGATTACAGTTATCTGAACTCGAATAGAGGGATTTCTTTTAACTTATAGATAAAACATGAAAGCCATGTATGGTTTAACATTGTGTGCATGAAGTGTAACTATTATTTTGTCCAAACAAGTATATAGAAACGTATCGGCAAATAAAATCTTAATTAAAAAGTGAAAAATTTTATACGGTAAATGCAGTTTTAAGATTTTAATGCGATAATAAGGTGAAAGTTTGATATATGTTACCATTTGCAAATTAATTGCAAGAAAACTCGCAAATTTCTATGTAGTCTGTGGAGTCTCAAAGACAAGATGTAACGTTTTTAATTGTCTCTGACTTAATTTACTTTTTATAGAATACAGCTAAAACGGTTGTATGCATAGTGCAACATTTATCAGCTACCAACACTCTGTCGTACCACAAATGTAATGTAATAAAATAATATAAATTTTAATTAAATTACACTTATAAACTGGTTGATTGATTACATATCTAGATTTACTTTTAAGTCACTTACCTGTAAAAATATCTGTATCTGTACCTGTATATCTATTTTATATGATATTTATCTGTTTTCAGCCCGATTAAATTCTTATTATTGCCGCTTAATTATTTAAGTTATTAAGCATAATTTTGCACCCTTGAATTGAAGCCTATTTTGAAACTTAAGACAAATCTTACTATCTAATCGTACTATAAAAATATATTCGATAATTTGTATGACCATAATCGTTGTATCGCTCTCAAAGGCGAATAATAAAAAATAATTAATTATTCGATAATCAAATCAAATTGTATTAAAAAAAAAGAAAGAAGAAAATTTTTCGTACCACAAACTTTTCATCTCACCTAATGCTACTGTAGTGGCACTACAACCCTATATGGTCTTGGGCCTCAGATTGCATCCGTTTCTTCAGACGACCTCCGGGATGTCTAAGCTTTCTGCTTAAATTTTTTGAGTATTAAGAGTTTGTTGGAGCAGTTAAATAACATACATAATACCGTTAATAAACCATGTATATGTATAACTGTATGAACATACTTGTGTGGGAACCCTCACAAACCTACTAAAATCTAATTCATTGTTTAAATTTTAAAATAGAAATACTTTCTAGGTTAAAGCGAATAGAATGAAACATATTTAATCCTATGAGATTGAAGTACTTTTCAATATGTCTTATAAATTGTAAGTATTGCCATAATACAAAAGATATTCATATTTATGTTGAAAATTACGAAAATTATTAGAATTCTTACCGCTTCGGGGCCAAATGGTTGTTCTCAGAAGGGCTAAAGACTTTTTGTTTGTTACCTTACCTTACTTTGAATTTACGCATTTTGCATATTAATAACACACTTTAACAAAGTTTAAGAATGCGTTAGTTTGTATGTGTGTCTCTTAAAGGTTGTCATATGTTTAACTTTATTCATAAGTGACTTTCCTTTGTTTAAATTATTTCATTTTTTTGAACAAAAGATTAGGGCTAGCTTATTAGTTAACGCGTACTTCCTATAGCTGCGGTCTTGTGTCGATTGTGAAGGCTAACCAACTTTCTTAACAAATAATCAGACATACAAAAAAGTGTCCCTATACCTCATTACGGGCCTTCAAAGATTTATTTAATTTCATGACTTAAACTGATATTACTATAGTCGGGTCGAACAAAGCCTGTCGCGGATGGTAGTGATAATAAATTAACTTAGGCTACTTCAAGAAGAGAGCTTATCAATTCTTAAAAGGCAACACGCTCGCGAGCCCACTGGTATTGAAAGTGTACTCGTATATGTCAATGTCTATACCTTATCATCAGATAAGCCTCCTGTTGACCTGTTCATTAAAAAAATATAGCCCTACCACCTATCAGGCACGTGATCGGGCAGATCTGTGCGAGAAGTGAGGCAGCTGTGTCAAATCATCCCTTTCCTAAAAGGGACTTTATATATTTAAAAGGCTTGGTGTCTAGACACAATATTACCAAATATAAACTATATTGATACATTTCAAATATTTCCTTTTATATCAGACGTTGACTCATCGTAAGGTCATTATCGCGTATTGTTTTAGCTTTTTTAAGATCGCAGTTTAGCCTCTTGGGTCAAGAAACCGGATTCATCATTCGTTACGATGAATGATGTATTAGATTAAATTGTGATTGAATTATAAGAGACTTTATATGTTTATATTTTGATTAATTTATATTTATATAATTCATATGAACATTAGGTTTATATAATTTCATTTTTCAATTCAGAAACGGGTTTATCACATATGTCAAAATACAATATACATATTTTTAAAGTCAGACATAACGTCTAAAAAACGATTGTACCCTTAGAATGACCAATTGATTACCAATTTTCGTATGTACACACTACAATAATACAGGTACAAAATAATTTTAAATTTAAATTTTAACTGACTTGATCATAAATCATATTTTGTTCCGATTATCACTTTCGGATTATTTATGTTGGCAATGTTTTTTTACAGAGGCTTTGTAAAATTTCAGTCTCAACATACTAAAGATCATCACAGGACTATCAACTATCATTTACAAACTGGTGCGTAGCTACTTTGGCCATATGCCAGGAGAGAACCGAAAAGCTGGTAATGGTTAGGAGGAGTGATGGTAAGAGAAGTCAGGGTCGATTGTCTACCCATTAGTCTGACCAGATGCTAATGCTCATGATCGGTTATGCACTGAGACTGGGGATAGAGTTGTGTAGACGCAGCAAGTTGACAGATCGTCCACCTTCAGTAATGATGACAAAGAAGAAGAACTTTGTCAATTTCATTATGAGGTGCGCTTTGTCTTATGCAGCAATTGTTAATTAATATAATTCATCACAAAATTGTTATTAGAAAGTCTTTGGAATTTTGGTAAATTAATAATAATTAGAAAATTGCATTCTAACATAAGGCCAAACTAAAATTAATGAATTTCATATGTTTCCGCTAATTAAAATTTTATGCTTTCAGAATTTTTTGCTTCTAATTTAACCTTAGAGAATGAAAAAAATAATTAGGTATTTAAAATGAAATTATATAATTTAAATTATTGTTATATAACCTTTCTAGATTATTAAGCACTGAATACAAAAAGCTCCTTCTATTTGTTTTTATTTATAACATTTATAACCCTGGAATCAAGCAGAAAATCAACCCTGCCCTGCGATTCTGTAACTCACTTTTCGAACTCACACAGCGGTTTTCGTATCGGTCGCTCTCAAATCAGTCGTGAAGCAGTCATTTTATGATTTGGCATTCTGAAAAGGTGGGAGGTTGTAGTTTATTGTTTATCAGCGTTACAGTGAGTTACAGAATCGCAAGGCAGGTTCGATAAAGTATTAATAATAAATTGAGTTAAGTAGAGCAGGTCAATTATCTACTTATATTTCGGAAGTTGTAACTTAATAAATAAATGACGGACACAAACATTTATTTGTCCAATTAGGAAGCATTTCTTTATACTGTAGATTACTTTTAAATATATTTGTATTAATAATAATGCACAATAAAGCTTTGGAAGATCTACAATTGTCGACTGAACAGCAGTCAATATAGAACTTCATAACGCACCTCAAACAATGATCCCATTAAAATGTTACAAGCGTTGACTTTTACCAATGACAACTTCTAGTTTCGACTATTGTGAACAGCACACTATAACTAACTATACTACTACTAACTTACGAAGTTTACAAGTTAAAGTTTATTTATTGGTTAAGGAATAAGCTTAGATTAATTAAAACTTTGAATAAGGCTCTTATATCGCTCGTCATACACTTTAATAACATAACTGTGTTATGGTTATTTCATGCATTTATAAGTATCATGCTGGGTCTGTTGAAATATAACAAATAAAATTCTTACACCTACACAAATATGAGTAACTTACTTTGACCGGCCAACGGGACTCCGTACAGTTCACACACACACACTTCACAAAGTACGAAGTTGATCTACACACTGAAATCGAGATTTAACCGATTTTATCAATAAATTTACAATAATAAATTTCGTATAGTTCGTTCGTTTTTGTGTTTCGTTGGCCACTTGCATGTACCACGTGACGACAGACTTTGAACGTGGTTGTATCAGCACTGAGTCAGTGACACTGCGCATGTTTTCCCTCTTAGTCTAACAAAGCTGTCGCGCATATGATAGTAAGGGATGACAAATGTTGGAATGTGTGAATAGAAGCCTACACATGGCCTTCTCATGTACAAATACGGTTTTACTGAGAGTGAAAAAGGGACGGAAAATATAGGTTTAGTTTGAAATGCAATGTACTAACAATGGATAGAAAAATGAGGCTTCGAATGTTAAGGAGAAGAATTAATTTGTCGTTCAATCTTTAAACTTACAAACAGAACTTTGAAATATTTATGTTTCCGATGTTATATTAAACGTGTATGTTAAACGTATAGTCGTTGTAATATGCTAAGAAAGTTTCATATTCTTTAGGCAAAACTAAGTATTAGATTTAATTTTGGCAAAGTGTAGATACTTTTGTGTAACTAAATGACAATATTGGTAACATATCTTTACACTTACAAGGAAATATATTTAATAACACACAAATATAGAGTATTTACAATATTCTTAACCAACATAGTAATTATTACTATACTATTAGTTAAGAATATTGTAAATTAATTAAACCAACATAGTAATAATTCTCAAAAAATTATTAAATATAAAATTAAAAACAATTAAAAAAAAGAAGTATATTAGATAATTTTTTCATTTAGATTATATGAGGCAAGCGATTGTTACTGTTCCTTGGACATTAGGGCAAGTAAGTGTTGTCATATAATCCGGTTAGTCATATAATCTAAAATAATAATGAAATCATAATTTCGGGAATCAAACCCAGATTTTCTAAGCCTTGTTCAAAATACTAAATAATGAACAGTGGATCTGTTCCTAAAATATGATACAAGCATAAATCATCATGCAATATTTGCAAATCTTCTCCTTAAGTAGTCGTATTTTAGCTTACCAAAGCAATAACAACCTTTTTCCATTAAAATAAAGTTTACATTAGCCTGGCAACATTCTATTTATAACACAAAGTTAGCCACAGATGGCCACGTCACGAGTGAAGTTGCATATTTCCTTCAGTCCGCGATTTGTTTACTACCTGGAGGCTGTGTCGTTTTTTTTATAACATATATTAATTTCGCATACAAAAGTGTAATAAATAACTCATTATGATAGGAAGTGATTATACTTTGGAGCTCTGCAATGTTTTCCATTCGGGCCAAGTGAGTGTTTGTTATGTAAATACACGGTACTATTTGAAATAAACACAATAAGCAAATGTACAGTTGTAAAGAAAATAATATTAGCAGTATTTGTAGTATTACATACTACAAATATTGCAAATAAATGTAATATAGAAATTTGGCAATAGAGTACTAGGTATAAATTTAAAATTATCATCAATGTCTACGGGAGTATGGCCCGTTGATGTATTTTATATGAGAAAGTGTAACTTTGCTAATATAATTTTATCAGGATATATTTTGGGTTAAAAATAGCTCCTGATAGAAAATTTACTAGTCACTTATTACTGTTAGAATGTACTAGTTACTTTGTAGAGGTTTTTCGAAAGAAAGTAGGTATGTTATAATATAATTGAAATCTGTTATTATATATAAATATGTAGATCTATTGTCCGTGCATATATAATTTGGTATGTCTATAATTTAGTTTTAACCGTCATCCACGCTAACTTTTTCACTATTAAGGGGCTAGTGAGTTCTCTGTGGGTTTTTAAAAGTTAATAATATTATTATTAATAGAGATATATTAACGTCGTTTACTCAAACAAAACATTTAAAGTTATGTTCATGCAAAATTAAATAGATTTTTGACTTATGCAGGTTGAACCTGGGAGCTTCCTTCAACGGCTTACTGGTGGTGTAAAGACAGGTGTAATTCTTAAAGATGTATCATTCATCACACATAGTGGAGAGGTCACCGCCATTTTGGGGTCTAAAGGTAACCTAATTTATTCATTTTAATTCGCCTCAGATAAAATTATATAGGCAAAATAACCTGCATCTTGAGCACACCCATACACACCCTCGCGTACATACGTACGCACCATTTTTACACTTAATAAAAACTAAATAAATTTAATAATTTGTATTTTTTTTAATCGTCTTTTTCCTTCTGTAATATTTGAAACTTCTTGTTTATATTATGTATTCCACCTAACAAAACAAAATAATTAAATTAACAAAAATAATTATACTAAACATATAGCCAATATGTTTAGTTTAATTGGTTTTTTATTAAATATAATATTAATTAGGTGTAGGAGTACGAAATAAATAATTCAATTAAAGTAAAACTTTCGTAAATAATTTGCGTAAAAGAAATACAAACATCTTTATATCTGTGTCCTACTAGTAAGGTCTATCTATGTAATTTAAAATGTAATTAATCAATAATTATAAGTTTTATAATATATAACACACAAAAGTTCGTCGTCTATATGTAACAGTTATCTTAGATAGTATTGAAACTTATGGCCGATATAAAATAAAATATGTTTTGTCATGGAATTTAAATCTAAACAAAACCCTATGCAATATATTACTAATTAGAATATATCTTCAGGAAGTGGTAAGCGAGCTCTCTTAGACGTCATCAGCCGCCGTGTACCCTCAAAAGGTCACATTCTGCTTGAAGGTGTGCCCTTAGAAGAGGATCATTTCAGGAACACATGTGCTGTAGTACGTCATTCAACGAAGTTGCTTCCAGGTCTCACTGTTCAGCAGACTCTGTCAATGTCTTTGACCAAGGTATGTGGATATCGTACAAATGAGAAGCTCTTTACGAGTAATATGGGCCAAGTGGGTGAGCGTGCAACTCTCATCCCTGATTTCGTAGGTTCGAATACCAAAATGAACTTTCTAATCACGTTTAACACTCGTCAGTGGAAATCATCGTGACGAAACCGGCATGCCTTTTTGTCATGCCCACCAAATAGTTGACGGCCAGGCACGGAACTTTGATCACCGATACTTGCCCATTAAAAAAATGATTATGATGAAATAAGGCCCAGGCCTAAAAGGCAGCTGGTTTTTTAAGCTCATGATGAGTATCCGCTGAGTCAGAACGCAAACCATTTCCAGACAAGAATTTGTACCGCGTATATTAATTACATCAGCGTTATAATGCTAGTTCTAGAAAGAAGAGAACTACACAAACAGCCTTCGAAAGCAGGAAACTAAATATTATTAGCAATGGAACTGATTTTGAAACTGGCAATCCTTTCCTAACCAATATCATATCATTGATTGATTATGTTTACCTTAATGTTGAAGTATTATTTTTAATGAACAAAAGTAACTTATTTAATCATAGTGTTTGTACTAACCAAGCCTGTATATTTTGCTCACTCAAGCTTTCTTAGTTTTATAAGCATTAAGCATGGCTATTTTCTAAATCGTCGGAGTTACGTCCCGAGAGTATAGCCAGACGTAGGCACTCTCTTTAACTGTAACATTGCATTCATTCGTAACATAGCAATTAACATTTCGTTAATTCGCTTATATTCTAGTGTTGTACGCGAGTGTAGAGTAAAAATAAAATCTTTTATTATTAAAAGCACCCCGATGATGAATAAAGCATGCACATTTACCGTTAAAATATAATTACCTATTGAAAATTTATGGAAATTTAAATTAGCCAATTGTTTTAGATTTCAGGATATCTAAAATCGTCAAAGGTCAAACAGGTGATGGCAGATTTGGCGCTTTCTCAGGTAATTTGTGACCAGACAATGTTGTTTATGAATACCTCATCAGATTTATAAGTATGAAACTGTTCCAGGTTTCACATAAATGCGTTACAAGTTTGACTAAAAGCGAATATCGAAGATTGGTGATTGGTGTGCAGTTGATACGAGACCCAAGTAAGGAAATTTCCAAATAATTCCTTTCTATCAAATAATTCGATTGTCACTAAATTATAAAATTTCCAAATAATTCCTTTCTATCAAATAATTAGATTTTCACTTATTTACAAAATGTCCAACTAATTCATTTCTATCAAACAATTTGATTGTCACTTATTTATAAAATGTCCAAATAATTCCTTTTTATAAAATAATTCGATTGTCACTTATTTATAAAATGTCCAAATAATTCCTTTTTATAAAATAACTCGATTGCCTCTCATTTATAAAATGTCCAAATAATTCCTTTTTATAAAATATCTCGTCACTTATTTATTTTCTAGACGTTTTTTTTCTTTATTGAACGTCTTTCTCTTCCATTTATTAAGCATCATCATTGTAAGCATATTTCTTAAGAAGTTTATCTTTTTTTTTTCTGTTGATATTGAGTGTGAAGAACTTAGGAAACATTCCAAGTTCCAGCAAAATCGGTTCAGTACTTTTGAGATATAGGTTATATGCATTGTTCCGTTTTTAGTTGTAGGAATTTAGAGTTTGTTTTTTTTTATTTCAGTTATACTACTCCTGGATGAGCCAACGTGGGATTTGGATCCGCTCAATACCTATCTTGTTATATCGATCTTATCGAATATAGCAAAGAAATATGGTTCGGCTATTATACTTACCATGGAGAAACCGAGATCAGGTAATTGTTTTATTGTTACATATACATATTTCAAACAAGATTTTCTTTAATTATAAATTCTCACCCGCTCAACTCAACCAGTGTACAAAGAAATAGGTCTACCTCGATAGAATTTCTATTTATTATATGTATTGCAATAAACAAAGCCAAAACATTGATAAACAAATTACATGAAACAGAAAACATGAGTACATTTATAGATAAGAAAAGAAAAGTGAAATTAAACAAACGACAACTTAATATTTTAAAGAAAAAACTAAATTGTAATAAATAAAAAACTTAAGGGAACATAAATATTATACTACTGTGCGTGTACATTTGATACTTAAAAATTGGGAGCTTGATAAATAAATCGTTTCACTACTTCTAATTAATACTGGTGTAAAAGGGGAATCCCCTTCCGATAGTGTTAAAAATCCTCTACACTGCTATACAAAATACTATTTTAAGTTAACTATATTAATACTGTTAAGAATTGGTTCTGGTACGTTTTCAAAGCTGTATATCAAATTGGCTCATCATGCCACTTCCAAATAATCAATGAAAATTTTAATAATATTTTATATACTTACTTATCTAGATTTTACATGAATTCCACAAAATATTTCTATTAAATACTTGTATTATCAAAGGAATAAATATTTTTAAACATCAATAATTTTTCAGATGTCTTCCCCTTTCTCGATCGTGTCGTGTATCTATGTTTGGGAGACGTCGTCTACGCAGGCCCAACCAGAAACTTGCTGGATTACTTTGGCAGCATTGGCTTTCCATGCCCTCAATTAGAAAATCCATTAATGTATTACTGTGAGTATAAGAAAGTTTTTTAAAGGGTGAAAGGTTCTGACTTGAGACTTAACAAACCTATGAGATTTTGATATAGGAGAGTCATAGTTTGCACTAAGTCTAGACTCTGAATTTTACCCTGGTAATCCCAACTAACTTTGGTGCTTCTCCATGATTAGAGGTCGGCGCGGCGGCCGTCATCTTTCTCTATTCAAACTAAGTCAAAATATCTTTTTTCAAATAGGTAACCAAGTCCACAGAAAAGATGTTGATTCTAAATTTACATTTACTAGCAGTTCGCAAGTCAAGGGCGTAGAGCGGGCGAGAAAAACTAGCAAGAAATTTTCCGCCACTCTTTTTGATCTACCATCACGTTCTATCTACTCCGTAATATACAAAAGCCAGCCTCAATGCTAGGCTTTTCATTAATCCTTTTGGATCTAGCTAGTAGCCATATTAATGAAAAAACATTTCTTCTAAATTTGCTTTATATTTGCAATTATTACTTAATAGTAATAATAGTAATATTTAGGTAGTGCTAAACTCATATATAGACTGATTCAATAGACAATAGACATAGTACCTACAACTTTTTACTTTTTTATTTTTCAGTATGTCTATCAACAGTTGATAGGCGATCGCGAGAGCGGTTTATCGAGTCGAATCATCAAATAGCTGCTTTGGTCGAAAAGTTCAAAGTTGAAGGTCAGGGTATTATGCAGGGTAACCCAACAGAACACAGCAGAATTATAAACCCAAATAAAATACAGATGAACTATGGCAAGCCTGGAGGCGTTAAAGTATTATTAATGATTTACTTGTAAGTACTAAAGCACTAAGTAAATATGAAATCCACTAAAAAAACAGCCCTCGTCGTTTCTTCTCTATTCGACACTATTCTTAAAGCCACAGCCAGCAACAGAATACTTGGCGTTGACATATCGAACGACGTTCAGTTTCCCGTTCATTTGGAGAGTGAGGCAAGACGGTACATCACTGCGGCCCGCCGCTTGAAACTATATAAAGCGCAAATTCGGTCTCACATGGAGTACTGTTAGCTCTGGGCGGAGCCTCTTGCCCGTTTGCCCCCTGTTTTATAAAAAATAGTACCTAAGCTTGTTTTCATTGAGTTACAGCTGAAGCTTAACCCATAACTCATTAGAATTCAAAGGAGATTTTAATTTCAATATAAGGTTTACGGTTTAAGACATTTATTTCTTATTAAGAACATTACAGCATTCACTTTCATGAGAAAATATACTAATACAAGAATACATTACGCTTATTAATTAATTGTAATATGACAATAGTGAAAAGTACAACCGCTGGTAAGACACAGAAGCGTTATTAGACAATAATACAGCACACGGTTTTCGCACCATTAAGTGACTGTTCAAGGTAACGTCGTTAGAAGACGTTCTTAGGGTTCTTTGTTTGGTTAATGTAGTTCATTAAATTTCAGACGAATTCTGCTATCAATATTTAATTTTAAGAAGAACGGAATAAAACAAATGTCTATGCGACTCCTGTCACTACCAATCTACTTCTGTATTCTGTGGGTGTTCTACAATGAAGCAAAGGTAAGGTTTTCAAAGGTTTCACGTACCTAGCTTGGAAATTTCCTAATACCTATTAAGACTGACTACTTACGCGGGATATATAAGCAAAAGTGCACTTTATTCGGCAACTCTCATGGCCCGAAGCAACCAAAGTCTAACAAACTAACATTGGACCTCTTGTAAGCTGTAGACCAAGCTATTTAATCACCTTCCCAGAAGTTATAGATCACTGCCGTGTTTTTAAGGGGAAGGTGATTCCTTTTTTAATGTTGCCTTTATAGCCCGGGACAGTCTTGGGTCCATAAGTTTTCACAAAAATTATAAATGAACTGTTCTTATTAATATGACATTTGCATGCCTATTTTTATGTGGCTGATTGTGCGGATGATGATTTTATAATTAATCAATCTTAATATAAAGCTTTCTTTGCACATAGATAATTTGTTATTATTAAACCAGGCGCATTATGTGTATGTGTTTATATACGACGTTTATGGTTTGTTTTCAGGATTACCAAAGGGCTTTTATAACGAAAAGTGGACTTATCTTCAATGCTATATTGGGAACATATTTCATAAGTATTATGAATACAATTTGTTTATGTGAGTTATATTTAAGTATTTTTGTTGTGTTTTATCAACAGTTAAATAGTATGTTTAAGCAGGCAAAAGTTTGCGTTTAAATTCTTTTTAAGACAATCTGAGAAAACTTTCCAGGCAGTTCTATCTACTAATAATTGAAGACATTAGCAATCTACTATTAATACATTTTATCGATATTCACAGATGGGCCATACCGAACACGTTACTACCAAGAATCCCAAGAGGGGTTGTATAGTGGAGCTAGTCTACTTCTAGCATGGAACTTGGTATCGCTACCATTCTCTTTCATCTCTACATTTGCATCTGCTGCAATTATTTATCCGTAAGTATATAATACTCATGAAACATACGTTATCAACGCCATACGTGAGTAACGACATTTATAATCTACGCTTACAACACAGCGATGACGTCATATTCTGAAACGCGTTAACGAAGTTATTCTGGCCGCTAAAACCACCACCACTCTACCCACTGGGGCCTTTGGGCCGGCCAGTCAGTGGGTAGATTGGTTGATGATGATTCCTTTAGGTTGGAGTACCATCATTCCTCAACAATTCTTTTAGATACTGACTGTTGACATTGTTTTAATTCAAACTATTTTTCATACGAACTTGTTCTTAAACGAACTGTCAGCTGATATTAATTATTAATAACATTTATTTCTGTATTGAATTTATATTTTTTGAATAATGAATTGTAGACCGTAATCTATGGCTACTAAGACTTTACTACTTTATGCGCGCCAAATGTTAAAAAATTGGGTTAACTTTTTGAAGACACATTTACTCATTTAGTTGGTAGATAATATATTTAAGATCATTATTGTTGTTTAAATAAAAGGGACTACTGTTATTAAATCAGCTTTTATTTAATAATTCGAAAAAACGAGGGCGAACAATGTGTGTGAAAGAGAGAGCCTCCGAGAGCGAGAGCGAAAGTTAACAATGACAATGATATTCTATTAAGGCGGGAAATTTTAATTACATTTAACTTACATACTATTGCTGAACAATATTGCGTATTGTTTAAAGTAACTTTCAAATTTTTATTCTAAATCGCAGTCAATTGAACCTTCAGCTGAAAGTACTTAATCCTAACATCGTGTTATTACTTTTAGGATACTAGGCGACATAGCAGAGAGTCTGGAATACATATACTTTGCATTGATACTTTGGTCTTGCTATATATATGCAGAACAGCAATCATTAGCTATCATGATGGTTGTCAAAAATGGTTTAATTGCAGCAATAATTAATATTTACATTACCTGTATTTACGTTATGCTGGCAAGTGGAGTTTTAAGGTATGTTATTTTAATTTCCTCGATAAACTTGATGAATAAGGTGCAAAAAGCCTACTTTACTTATTTTATATAAATTCAAAGTGACAATTTACGAATCATTAAGCTTAAACTTCAGATGCGTTCAGAAACGCAAACAAATCTCATCTAATGTTTTGACACAAGGGAAAGAGTACCAAGACTTTTCTGTGAATCTTACGCATGAAACAGTTTACTAGGTCTAGATACCAGGCCATAAACTCCGAAAAAAAAAAAAAACAGTTTACTTTAGTTGGTAATATCGTTTTTAATAAATGAGTGTGCTAATATTTCTAGATAACGCTTGTAATTCTATTTTTTGATAATTTGCTGCGTATTGAATATCCTGGTATTGATTCTAATGGGAGCTACAATATCTCCAAGCTGTTGTCGCAAATAACCTGACAGTTTTTTCCGTAAAATCTATAAATGCTACAGCTCGATTCACAAAAGGGCTGATATACCACCTTCCCCATAATTGTCATACTAGTAAAAATACATAGAAATGCGTCTAAGTTCTTGACAACACTACAATATTAATATATAATGTTAAACAAATTTCAGATCTTACAAAGGCTTCGAAGAATGGCTATTCTATCTTACATACGCGACTCACACACGCTACGCATCAATATTCCTCCATCGTAATATATTCAAACAACCAACATTCAACATCTTGCCGTTCGATGACGAAGAAAACTGTTCGTCAATAACGAATTTAATTCAAACCTCAAGCAATTTAAATGCCACCTCTAACGGAAATTGTAGATATGCCAACGGTAAAGCATTTTTAACGGAAAGATTCACATCTAAGAACTTCGCGGGTGACATTTATTTGAGCGGCGATTTTAACCCAGATTTTAATTTGGGTGTGTCTTTCGCGTTTTCAGTTGGTATGATGGTTTTGAATAAATGTTTGTATTTGCTTCCGTTGCCAGGATATATTACAGATAAATTTCGGGAGTAGATTTTTTGAATTGTTTAGATAATAGGTATTTGATTATTGCTTAATCAAGTGTTCATTTGAACAACAGATTATATTATATAGTCTATTGGAGAACCTACACAGGTTTTGCTTAAATATGTTAAATATAGAAGCAACAATTATTTTTGAAACGTTTTTGATTTTAATTTAACTATTTCTATGAATAATATTTATTATAGTAATAACACACATTTTATGTTTTTATTAAATAAAATGTTGACAACTTTTTTTAAATCGTATATTTCTTGTTAAAATTACTTACATAATATAAAAAAATCATAAACAATATGTTGCCAAACCCTTGCAGGTTTATGGATAACCATAGATAATAGTTTCTGTTTGAGTTTCATTCTCACTCTCACATGGAATTGGTATGTTGTCATCTAGAAAAGATAAATTTATTATCTACTATTTCATTAATTTTTTATACTGTTAAGTAATAAAAAGTAAACTTACGTCCGTATACCACAATTGTTTTATTTATTTTATTCACAGATACCTGAAAAAATTATTTGCAATTAGTCTGGACCTACTTTCGGAATTTTGACATTAAATATAAGTTGTACCTAAACTGTCACGCCCATACTGAACATTCAACATGTTTATTCCTAAATTCAATTTAATGGGTTGATAGATAATGATACAAAAATATAACGAAATATTGAGGAAGGACAATATAGGATCAGTATTAGGGATGTGACATTCGTCATAAAAAAATCGATTTTTTATTAATCGATTATTTTTTTAGCATGAAGAATCGATTAATAAATAATCGATTTTTCTTACAAAAATAATCGATTTTTTTATTAATCGATTATTTTAATTTTTGAATTAATTTCAAAATAAACACCCTAAATATTTTATTTTTCATTGTTTTTTTTATTAAAAATAAACAATAGAAATTATAAACACAAATTAACGTTTAAGAGTAATCAAAATCGAAATTAACTTAATCTCATTTTGATAGATTTTAGGTGAAATTAGATAAATACTGAGTAGAGTATTTTTGTTGTCTTTTTAATTGTATGTAATCTTGTGCTTCTGAATAAATTTATTTTACTTTTAAATTATAGTGTTCCATTCAAACTTGAGTTTTTGTAAAATTAACTGGTATATCATCCTTTCGATGTTTTCAAAAAAAACATCAATGCATCGAGTATATCAATACATCTTCAAAGAATCGGAATCTATGTATCGCATTGTAAGCATCGATGTACATATATCGAATATCACTAATAGTTCGAGGTCCGGGTTGTAAAAGACCAGACTTAATGTCGGGAGTGGCAGATGAAAAATTGACTGTGATTGATTTTCAATGATAAAAATAATCGATTATTTTAAATATAAAAATCACGTAAAAAATTGTATGTTCCTTTTGAAAAAATCGATTTTTTTAATAATCAATTATTTTTTCACATCCCTAATCAGTATATATCTTTACTACTTATATCCAACAATATGTATGCTACAGCTTAATAGTGTATTTTGCATAATTCCCAAAGAGATTGTTATTACTCACAAACATTAGTAATAAAATAGAATAAAGAAAATTTATTTAACTTAGGTACATATTCACTGGTTGATGGTAACTATGCATGTACCTTATTAACCATACAATGTTGGTATAATATGTTAATGCTCATAAATGTTTTGAAGGGCTAATAAAACATTAAAAGTGTGGCATTAGAGATACAATCAGTGGTTGTATATGTGACAATTTAGCTAATCCTCAGACATATTATCATAATACACATCTACAGGCTTGGCTTGAATGAGGTTGCTGTTTTAATCAAAGTTAAAATAAATAAATACTTACCGGTGATAAAATGAAGTCTCTATACTTCTTAAGATATATTTTTAAGGGTTCAACATAATTGTCAAAGCCTAGAGAATTCATTGCAAACAAAATATCCTCTCCATTTATAGTCTTCCGTTTCTCCATTTTACACCTTTCACTGGCCTCGCTTGTTATGAATGAAACAAATTCTGATATGCATTCTTGCACACATTCTCTGGCATCTTTTGCAATCTAAAAATATATATAATTTCTGACATTATTTCACTGAAATATTTATAAAAAAGTTTGTTAATACTACAAAGGATAATAAAATTATTTAATATATTAAATTTGAAGTTCTCCATATCATGTCCTTTTAACACAAATGACCAATTTAAATATCCCTATGCCAGTTGTAGTTACTATGAAAGATTATGTAGAAAAATCTCTTTGAAAGTTTAGTCCACTTTCATGTTATATTTTTTTTAAACAATAACTAATATTTGAGATAATAGAAGCCAGGTGTAAGTGAGCCTTCTGACTTATATCTGAACATGACAGGTTGTTATTACTTAATAAACTATTAGACACACCCAATAAAGTGTTAATTCATAATTCATTAGCAGATGCTCATCTCATTATCATTTCCAATGCCCCATCTATTAAAATTTATTAAAATATAAGACAATATATACAATCTCATGGTTTGGTAAAAGAAATATTTACTTTTCCTTTATCAGGAATAGCTCTCTTCATTATCTTTGCTATATTTGCGATTGGTAGAAATCTATCCTGTTCTCGAAGTGGTGTGTTTTTGTACCCACTGTTGGAATCTGAGTTATTACCATCGGCATCTGTAAGAGTAAGGTCAAATTATTATGAAAAGTTATAATATGTTGGCCTGGCTAACAAGGTTATTTAAATTGTGCATTAGTTAGGTAAGAAAATAAAATGGTTTTAATTATTCCATCTAACACATTTTTAATGTTCGGAAAAGCTATACCTAGACAATCATCTGACTTAACTACATAGGTCTCTTCGTCCACTATGAATCCATTTTCTAATCTCACTAATTCGCCCCCAAGTTCGTCACCTTCCATTGTAAAGTATTTTGATGGAGATTAAACATAAACAATAATGAACTAAGTTTAAAGATTTTTATAGCATACGATTTTCAATAGACTGAAGAAGAAAACTATTGACAAAAATTATTAAATAAATATTATTAGTAAACTGGAATTTCCTTTTTTTTTTCAAGGAAATTGAAAAAGTCCTTTACGAATCACTCAACAGTCAACACTCAACACCACAGAACAGTGAACACTAATACTTCGAGCTCTAGCGAAGAAAAACAACAACTTCATAGTAAAAAAAGCTTACACCAGCGCTCCAGTGAATGCCATCGGTACTATTGTATGGCGCGAGAGTTTAAAATGGTATGCAATTACAGAATTTTGAATTTTTCATGCAGAGAAATAAAATAAGGAGTGTACATGTGTAACAATTTTATTAAACTTCAATAATTAAATTAATAATGTTAATATCACAATATATAGCACAGTAAGTCTCTATCTCGTTAAAATGTTGATATCACAACACAAAAGCGTCAATTACAAATAAATATTGCACTGGAGTCTCTTCGTAATTGATGATTATACAGCACAATTAATTAACAAGAACTATTTATGTTAATTCAAACACTGAACTTTGTAAATGAATCGGGTGGTAGAAAAGAAACAGTAAAACGATTTTGTGATTTTCACTTCACAACTTCATTATTTTGTACAGTGTTACTATTAAAGAAAAACCTGAAGTCCCTTGAAAAAAAACGACAGGTTGCACTCTGGGAGTGCCGGCATGTGCTGCATTTTTGATATTTTGGAATGGTTAGGGAATAATTTTGCACGAATTGCTTTAATTATTAGTATAAAAGTACTATCATTTATGTGGTAGAATACAATATTTATTTATTGCGCTATCGTAATACGTACACAAACATGACAATTTATATTACATTAAATACGCCGCGCCAGCTGTCTACTCTCCATCCGTCGTCAGTCTGTCCAAATCGTTAATAATAAAGCTTTAGACATTTTTGAAAACCTTGATATATTGACTTAAGGTCCAATTCCACATGCATCAATGTATCTGAGGAAAGAGACAAATTAATTAAAACCGTAACTGTATAGCACGAAGGTTCATAATCCTTTAAAAAAACATCCGTCTTACGAATTTGTCCTGACGCGAGTTTAACATTTTTTACCCATTCCAAAAAATTGAAAAACATGTTTACTAACATGACTATCTAATCAATATATGTATATAATCTCATGGCTTGGTAAAATAAATATTTACTTTTCCTTTATCAGGAATAGCTCTCTTCAATATCTTTGCTATAGTTGCGATTGGTAGAAATAGATCCTGTTCTCGAAGTGGTGTGTTTTTGTACCCACTGTTGGAATCTGAGTTATTACCATCAGCATCTGTAACAGTAAGGTCAAATTAGTATGAAAAGTTATAATATGTTAGCCTGGCTACAAGGTTATTTAATTTAAATTGTATATTTGTTAGGTAAGACAGTAAAATGATTTTAAGTAGGTACTCCATCTAACACATTTTTAATGTTTGGAAAAGCTATACCTAGACAATCATCTGACATAACTACATAGGTTTCTTCGTCCACTATAAATCGAATTAATTCGCCTACAATTTCGTCACCTTCCATTATAAAGTATTTTGATGGAGATTAAACATAAACAATAATGTACTAAATTAAAAGATTTCTATAGCATACGATTTTCAATAGATTGAACAATTGACAAAAAATATTAAATAAATAATATTAGTAAACTGGTATTTTCCTTTTGTTTCAAGGAAATTGGAAGACCAGTTTACTAATATTATTTTGCAAATCACTCAACACAAGCAAAATTACAATATTTTTACAGATACCGGCAAACTTTTTGAGCATTAAACAAGGGAGTGGATGAATGTTTGCGCATCTGGGACATAAACGTCAACTAATTTATCAATCACGCGATCCATACATCACCCTCCCGCCGCCCTCCCCTTCCAGTGATACCTAAAAATCGCTTCTGCACAGGCAAGGACTTCACTTCACTTTATTTATAATGGCGACATCTGTGTAAATCAAAATTCCGCCAATGACACGTTCTAAGTCTTCACTCGGTGAGGATAGATTTGATAATTTTGATAGATTGAATGTAATCTAATAAATATAAGCAGAGTTACCCAAAGCAAAAATTACGTCACAAACAGGCAAGGACATTTGTTCAAGATGTTTGCCGGTACCTGTACGTTCAATTGGCAAATGACAATTAACAATTCATGAGGTAGTTGTGAGTAGGTGTGCCAAACGTTAGGAAATTTGCCTAAAAACTGGCTGGCGGCTTAAGTACTATAACATTTTAAAAACACTTGATATATTATTATAAAAAATATTAAGAGTTTTTAATCACATTTTTTATATACAGATGCATTTTATATATACTTTATCGAACTTTCGTAAGTGTTAATTTATTTAAACGTTGTCACCGTTTCTACGCTTATTACTTTCGCTCATTCTTTTATGATTTTCCTACTTTCGTATATGGGTAAAAAAAATTAAGTGTGGCATACTCGTATAAATGTCTCAAGTCTGTGCATAAAATATAAATCTGTCTGACTTCAAAGTTCTTTCTCATTCTACTTGATCTGTGTTCTCATTGGACAATGGACATTTGTGATGGTTATATTTTCATAATTTTTTCGATGTTTTAAGAAAACATGAATTGGATTTCCAATTGAATAGAAAGTAGACTAAATAATTTTAATGCGGCTTGTCTGCTTCTAAAGATCAGCTTTGTTTGTAGATTGCATAAAGGAAATGTACTATAGCCTTTTTATGTCAATAACGGATAACCAACTCAACAGCAAAAAAAACTGTCAGGTTTTAATTGTGTTAATTAATAAATAAAATTAAGAGCATCGTGAAGGCTATTTACGTTAAGTATTTTGAGAATCGCGTTAACTAAGAAATATGGGTGTTCCGAAGTTTTTCAGATATACCAGTGAAAGGTACCCTTGTCTAAATGAGTTGGTGAAGCAATATCAGGTGAGCTTCTATATTATCCCAAGAATATGTTCCCTAATAAAATAATTTCTGTTAAATGACCAATATGTCAACCAAAGAGGTTTTTGGATATTAAAAACAGTGGTGTTTTTTTAGATCCCCGACTTTGACAACATGTATTTGGATATGAATGGCATTATACACAACTGCTCACATCCTGATGACTCAAATCCACATTTTCGAATCACAGAAGAAAAAATATTTAAGGATATTTTTCATTATTTAAGTATTTTATTTCAAATTATAAAGCCAAAGAAGCTGTTCTTCATGGCTATTGATGGTGTTGCTCCAAGGGCCAAAATGAATCAGCAGAGAGGTCGACGGTACTAAACTTTAAAGAGTTTACTAGTATATAGTATTATAGAGAGTAATATTGATAACAGATAGTACCCTAACCTTAAATTTCCTATAAAATAAAAAAAAATGTATTTTTATTAAATTATTATTCTATCTAATAAAATGGTAAGTATTCAGGTGTTTCATACTTTTAAGTAAATATTTATTCAACTTCATATGCTTTGATTGAACCACCTGAGTTGATGAATTCATAGAATATTTAGCCAAGGTTGGATAAAAGATTTTGTAGGTTAATAGAATATATTAATTATGTTTTTATTTTGTTATTCCAGATTCCGATCTGCAAGGGAAGCAGAAGAATTAGAAGCTCAGGCTAAGGCTAAAGGTAAATGTTTTTTACCAATGAACTACATAAAATATAATCCATGATTGGCAATGGGACGTAAACAAATTCTTTATATGTCTTGCTGGTTGTTTTCCTAAATGCGGTCAGTGTGTACACATACACAACTTGCATATTGAAATACAGTTATATATTTATTTTTGTATAAAATAGATATACTTGCATCTTTTGATAGGAGTATTGAGAGGAAACTTTAATAACTGAGTATTCTTTTTACGTATTTTATGTAAAACATGACCATTACTCAAATGTAATTTATGTTTATAGGAGAAGTGCTGCCAACTGAAAAGAGGTTTGACAGTAACTGTATTACACCGGGAACTGTTTTTATGGCAAGGCTTCATGAACAGTTGAAATATTTTGTAAAAATGAAGATTACCCAGGATCCATTATGGTCCAAAGTTAAAGTGATTTTATCTGGACATGAGGTATGATTTCTTAGTTTTATTGCTAACAATTGTTTACTCGGTACAATAAAAAACCTATACAATATACAAAATGAATTTGGTTCAAAGTCATTTTACTATTAAATTATTGTTATTACATAAAAAAAATATTTATATATAAATTTAAACTTTCTTGCAATTCATAAAATTAGAAGTATTATGTTGGCATTAAATTGCCAACTTTGTTGATATTCAAATGTCATTAATAGAATAAACCTTAATATTCATTTTAGACTCCCGGAGAGGGTGAACATAAGATTATGGATTATATTCGTTGGGCTCGTTCTCAACCAGACTATGACCCAAACACCCGCCATTGTTTGTATGGTCTTGATGCCGATCTCATTATGTTAGGAATGTGTACTCATGAACCACACTTTGCTTTACTAAGAGAAGAGGTAATATTTTGCTTATCTGTATTTTATTATTTTAATAATAAAATTAAGACTTAGTAATATACTTTATCAAAACCATATTCGCAGCTTGATTTCATAGTTTATTTGATAGTTCATGTAATAATTGTGTAAATTTAAAAGGTAACAAGTAAACCAAGTATATAAAACAAAGTTGTGTTAGTTACACCACTTTCAACTAAAGATGGGCTGGACCATTGTTAGTTATCTCTTTTTTGATGGATTTTTCTCCACTCCGAATAGCAGAATAAGTTATAAATTAATTAATTTTACGAATGCAAACAGCATGTAGTGCCATCTGTTGACATAACGCATCATTTTACATCTAATTCCTGTCAGTTCAAGAAATTCAGGTCTTAAGGTGAATGAGGAGATGCATAACCAGGCTTTGATCTTGATTGAAGACGTGTTACCTCATCAAAAAATGTTGTAAAGCAGAAAGTGCTTTAACATGCAGTATCGCAATATTTGCATTAGAGAGTAGAGGCCTAATGTGTAAAACTGCCATTCTTCTTTCGCAATAAAACATTTCTGTATTTGCAAAAAAAGTTGTATTAATGTTATAACCTTAATGCTAAATTAAGTTTAACTAAAGTTAACACGATATTATTGGACTGTTAGGTGGAACGATGTTCACCGAGACAGCTAGTATCTAAATATTATAAAGTGAAATGCTATATTTAATATTTCAGGTAAAATTTGGCAAAACAACCCAAAGAGCGACCAGCCCAGAAGAGACCAACTTCTACCTTTTGCATTTATCTTTACTCCGAGAGTATTTAGAACAAGAATTCATATCTATAAAAGAAAATCTTCCATTTAAATATGACATTGAGAAAATTGTTGATGATTGGGTTTTAATGGGATTTTTGGTTGGTAATGATTTTATTCCCAACTTACCGAATATGCATATAAGTAATGATGCATTGCCGTTATTGTATAAGACATATATGACTGTTCTACCGACTTTAGATGGTATGTATTATCTGTTATATTCCATACTATTTACAATTGAAAATGTTTTATACTAAAATACCCATATTTGGAACATAAATAGGTCATTATCTGTTTTATTCCATGCTATTTACAATAGAAAATTTTCTATACTAAAATATTAATTTCTATGCACAACATTATGTTTATAGACATTCCTTGCATAGAAATTTAGACCCATATTTGGAACATAAATAGGTCTTTATTTGTTTTATTACAGAGACAAAATTGTTTCATAGACCTTAAGACATTTTACTTTTATTTGTTCTTCACTAAGATTTCGATCTAACTATCCGATTATGTTTAACCCAACACATTTTGATTATGTTTGATCAGAAACATTATGATTATATTCGATCTGGTACCTTTATGAAATAAAGTGTCTCTTATGTGCCAAATAAGTATTGATTGAAGTTTAATATTTAGCTATAATTATGAATCTATTACAAATCAGATATATATTATATATTTTTTATATAGATTATTTAAATGCAATATTATTTTAAGAATATGATCAAATTAATAAATTCAATCATAATTAATGTAAAATTAAGTAAGCAAAGAAAATATATTATATGACAGAGATTTCAGACTTGTCATTTTTGTAATATTTTTTGCAGGATATATAAATGAAGCCGGTGACCTGAACCTAGCTAGGTTTGAAGTGTTCATGCAAGAGTTGGCTAAAATAGACAAAGAGAAGTTTCAAGACACTTATGCAGACCTGAAATATTTTGAAATGAAAACTGGAAGACGGCCTAACGCTAATGAGAGAAAAGACGTAAGTTTTACTTATATTTTTAGATATATGTGCTTACCTACGCTAAATATCTTTTAAACTATGGAAGATTGGCGACTTAATGCAATTTGACAAAAATTACCAAAATTAAAATATTAAGTATAGTTATATCACGTGAGCATAATCTAACTATACTCTGATTTTTCGTTCCGTAGAATTCTGACAGCTATTAGACATGACAGAGATTACAAACCTATTTGGCCGGGCACATTTTTCAATTTCAATACGAGTCAACATCTGACAAACACAACTTGTTTACAAACATTTAATTTGTTAGTCAATGTATCCATTTTATTATGTGCGGTGCTCAACATTAAAAGTGGTTTTTCGGCGACTGATAATTACGTCCTTTGTCATCAGAAACAGTAAAAAACGCACAAGTAAAGATAACGTTTTTTTTAAAAGTTTACTAAACCTGGAATTGGTAGGCAGTGATGCCAGCTAAGTAATAAAATAATTAGTAATTAAAGTTAATTCGATATATGGTTCGTGATATTGAAATATTTGTTATTTTTGTATTAGATCCCTTGAGTAAGTAAATATTAACATTATTTTTCTTTTTGTAGGTAAAACATAAAAAAATTATTTATTAGCATTTTATTTTATTGCCCAAATCTGGGTCAAATTTGTCCCTTTTTTAGGTTGAGAACTTTTCTACGGAATTAAATCTGGAGTTTTCGTTCAGTTTCAGTATTACTAATTGTTCTATATATTTACACTAAAGTTTTATTTATACCGTTATTCCAGTACAAACCGAACAATGATGATACGTTCAACGTAAACATAGACGATATAAAGGCAAACAAACCAGATGATGAATTACAAGCTCTCATCAATGCTACACAGGAAATGGTAATTATAAGTACTTTAGGATCTTTCCTAACTTAAGGCTAATAAGTAATTTGAAGCTAACCTTTTTTCCTAAAAGAGATATTTAACATTTGTGTACAATAACACTATACTTACAGGGGAAGACACTCTGTTCTTGCTATGTACTAGTGTTATGTTATGTTTTTCCACTTACCACTGTTTAGAACTTAGGACTAACATGCACTCACACTAAGGGAGCGTTCAAGTAATACGTCACGCTCCCTTATTCATTCGAATTGATATAATATAATTTATAGATTTTATTAATAAATGTATTGATGTGTAGTAAATAAGAATTGTATAAGTTGGAATAACTTCCCTTATGCTTATTAAATATTAAGATTGCCTTTAATCTGAAAGAATTGAAGTTAATACTATAATAAGTAGGTCAAATACGGTCATGGAATCATGGAAAATGATAGTAGTATATAAGGTTTACATGTAAAAATTGATAACCATGGTAACAAACTACGCTAGACCGCGTTTAAAAAACGGTTAATCTTTTTGAGCAAGATTTTCCCATCCTGCTAGAAAAATGGACAAATAGATATTTTTGAGGACAAATTAGGTGATCTGACTTCTTCAGTTAAATTGGTTGACACGGGTGACAGAGACGGCGCATTACGAAGCCGAAGCTAGCCGAGTATCTCTTTCTAAAGCACGATGCGACTTATAAATTGGCGGGTACTGTACAAGCTTTACTATCGGTTCCTAGTCTCGGCTTAGAGTGCTTGTTCAGTAATATATATTTTACTAGCTGATCCGGCAAACGTCATTTTGCCATGTTTATCATTTATGGTTATTGTGCCTCACTCGACATAGATAGGTATAGTGTGTCGCTTTTTGTAGATATTTATAAGATCTACAATTACTTACAACATTTTATGGTTCTATCTTTAATAGTTTAGGCAGGGTACGCAAAATAAGTAACTTTTTTGGTTGATTTTTTACACCTTGTGTCCGAAAAACCCTAATATCTTACGGAACCCTATTTTTGTTCAAAATTAAATATAGCCTATATTACTCGTGGATAATGTAGCTTTCGAATGGTGAAAGAATTTTTAAAATCGGTCCAGTAGTTTATGAGCCTATTCATTACAATCAAACAAACAAACAAAGTTTTCCTCTTTATAATATTAGTGTAGATACACAGATACCGCACATTGTGCAGCTGGGTCTCACGATAAAGGCTATCTCTGGTTAAACTTTTAAAAGTGTTCTAAGTCTCAATAAAATATCATTTTTAGTTCATGGACGACGTCGCAGTTGATGATGATGATGAATATGAAGAAACGAGTGACGGTAAATTTTAATTTTAGTTTTTATTATAACTCAATCGAGCCTTTGCCGTATAAACTAACTCAGTCACACATACGTGTTTATTACGCACACACACGTATTCGCAAAAACATTCGTACGCAGACTTAGTGTTACTGAATTTATTAGTATTATCTTGTATTAGTTTTAGTTTTTAAAATTCCTACCATGATTATGATATATAAAACGGGACTAGCGTTTGAACAAACATTTTCATTTTATCTAATAATCATTAATGTCTTGCCTGCGTCGAATAGAGCAACCACACACTGGCGCCTTTAAGACGATTGGCGTGCTTTGACTGACAATAAATTATAGATTTGTATGTTTGTTAAATAACTTCTATTTATTATTCTTTTTTCTTGTTTTCTTTTTTTGTGTTGCTTATACTCTGACTTTGTTTTCCATAGAATTCTGACAGCTATCATTTTTTGACATTTCAGAGATAACAAACCTTTTTGGCCGGGCACTATTTTCAATTTCAATACGAGTTTGAACATCCATATCCGTATCCATTTTATTGGAAGTGCGGTGCATTAAAAGTGATTTCACGGCGACTGATAATTACGTCCCTTTTCATCACAAACCGTAAAAATCGCACAAGTAACATTTTTTTTTAAAGGTTTACTAAACCTGGAATTGGTAGGCAGTGATGCCAGCTAAAAGAGCTAAAAATGAAATAAAGTAATTAAAGTTAATTCGATATATTGTTCGTGATATTGAAATATTTGTTATTTTTGTATTAGGTCACTTGAGTAAGTAAATATTAAGATTTACCTTTTTGTAGGTAAAACATAAAAAATACATAGCATTTTATTTTAATGCCCTCAAATGGGTCAAATTTGTCCCCTGTTCGGTGGAGAACTTTTTTAGTAGCAACATTTATGAAATGTCAGAATTCTACGGAATTAAAAATCAAAGTATAGTGTGTTTTTTTAGAACTAACGATTCGATAAGCATATTGCCCGTACGAGTGATAATTACGTACATCTATTGCGTACGTAAACCCAATGGTGTACGAACTACCTCAGGGTTGTACATCTGTACGTTAAACTCATTTAATGCTGTGCATGAATTACACTTTTTCATACCTTTTCTTATAAAGTTTTGTATGACAATTTATTTATTTCGCCAGAAGAGGCAACCATTGAAATGGAGTTCATATTACACAAAAAGGACTATTATATGAACAAATTGGATTATTCTAAAGTTACTGAGTAAGTACTTTATTCTTTAGTTTTTATCCGACTTCAATAATAAATGTTAATAGTTTGTGTGTGGTATTCCTGAATTTTAAGTTCAATACTAAATTTGTAAGTGTGTGTATGTCCACAAATGTCCCTAAAACAAAAATTCCTATCGGGATCCTTTTTTTAATGAAGTATTTAGTAATTTCCTATTAATTTAATGGCAAGGTTCATCAATGTAGTGTAATATGAGTATCCACGCATTTTTGAATGTCTGATATAATTAAGTTGGCAGCCGTCTGGCATTGAGAGTGACCATGGGCATATCACTTAACATCAGTTGAGCCTCCTGACGGTTTGCCCCTGTTCTTTAAACAAAAGTAGATTTAAATAATACCTAACTCAGTGGCGCTACAACCCAATATAGTCTTGGCCCCAAATTACATACCTTTCTTTGATTTTATTTCATAGACAGGTGATCAGCCTTCTGTGTCTGATATATGCCGGTTACCTCACGATGTTAACCTTCATCTTAAGGTGGGAACTGACCAAAGTAACGAGGTGTAATGAGCATGTTACGCTGTGTTCTAAAATCGGCGTAACATGCTCGTCAAAACTTTGTGCTCCACTTTCGCCGCCAGTGTTCACGAGATGTGATAGTGATAATGTTGATATCTTTCATTCTATTTAATTATTGTTTCATCCAAATTAAGAAGAAGAAAAAATGTTACTGGACATAAAACTTATTTAAAAACACAGGCGTACGAGGTGGTTTGTTATTGATTGCAATATTAAAAACCAAATGATTACTGGACAGTATAAAAACTTTGAACGCAGGTCTCGATTTTGAAGAACCGTTGAATTTAATCGGACTAAAAGTACTTAAAAAAGACACAATTTATAGAAAATCATAATCATGATCACTCGCAACGTGCGACGCGTACTTACTGAACCGCGTAACAGTCAAAGGATTCGCCAAAAAACCGACAGCCGGGAGCACTCAAAGCGAGCAACGAGCGGCTCGTTGCTCGCTGGTTTCCCCGTAACACGACGTACTGACTGCATGAATGCTCGCTGTGCAACATTACATTACATGTTACATTACACCTCGTAACGTTGGTCAGTTCCCATCTTTAGAAGCATCATCTGGGATGTGTAAATTTAATTATTTTCAATTACTTTTAGTGAAGTACTAGCGGATCAAGCCGAAGGCTACGTGCGTGCGATACAATGGAACTTGTTCTATTACTATAAGGGATGTCCTTCCTGGTGCTGGTATTATCCGCACCACTACGCACCATATATATCAGATATTAAGGGATTCAAGGATTTGAAAATTGAGTTTGAGTTGGGCGATCCGTTCAAACCATTTGAACAGGTAACTTTTTAGAACATAAAGTGTCAATGTTCAGTTCGACTGGCTTAGTGGCTTAGTGTTATGGCCCTATCTCAGCACGTATTGCTGTGTCAGTGTTTCGGGGTGGACTGCGGGGCGCAGTGGTGAGTTGGAGCACTTAGGCGCGCCGGCCCGTAAGAACTATTATGTAGTTATGTAAAACATTAATGTACCTAATTTTAGAATATTTTTTTTAAATGGATTATTTGGCTTGCGATGAAATATATCGTGTACATTTAAAAATCATGTTCTATATACATTTTCGTCATAAAATTAATTTCAAACTGTCAAAAATTTGCTATGTTTGGTTTTTTTTCTAACGAGCGAGGTTATTTAAATCGTGTATCGATCTTTCAAAATGGATACAAAAACTACTCAACTCCATATATTTTTTCCATTCGCCCTACTTCAAGAAATGATGACGAAAAATGGAAAGAAACAATGTATTTTTTTGGAATTTGGCGACCAGATAGTTAGTTAGCCACCTGTTCTATAGAAAAATAAAATAAATTTTTATTTTTAACCGACTAAAAATATGTAGATGGATTTTTCGCTTTGAATATATTGTGTGAATCAATTATTTCGTGTGGCCTAGCGTCATGCTTTTGTGAGATAACTTGTCGAAAGCTTTAGTGTAATCAACTTAACTAACGGAACAATTTTTATTTTTAAAGCAGTTTATTTGATTGGTCACTAAAAACTTAGATTACTGTAATCTATGTTGTGATTTAGAACATTGAACATTTATGATATACACGTGAACGAGTGAATAATTCGGCCGAGTAGACGGTTAACGACCGTAGCATACTCAGTACTTACGCATCTAATAGCAACTGATAATTCCCAGCTATTAGCAGTATTACCCGCAGCAAGTAAGCATCTCCTACCGACTCCATTCCATGACCTGATGACGGATGAGGATTCACCGATCGTACATTACTACCCAATACACTTTGAAACAGATCTGAATGGAAAGAAGAACGATTGGGAGGCTGTTGTCTTGATACCATTTATTGACGAGGTAATGTATTAGTGGGGTATGGGACTAATAAAAAACTAAATTAATAAATTTTGAAATACATTTTTGTTTTTGTTTAATCTCGGGTTATTTAAAAAAAATATTTCCAGGTCAATCTCTTATCAGCAATGTCGCCCTGTTATCAGCGTTTGACAGAAGAAGAGCTTAAGCGTAATATGCACGGACCTATGCTCGTGTATAACTGGAGTTCTACACCTGTAGGTGAGTTATATATATTGATGATTTAAATGAAAAATAACGAAATTGGTTTTAGACAACGTAGTTTTATTTTGAGAGAATCTTTATCATAGATACAAAACAGTGATATGTCAGGGTTGCCACATGTTACTAGAGATGTACTTATAATATGAGTTGGTAAACTAGGGCTCAATTTTTCTAATTTCGACATATATCTTTAACAACGTTTATTAACATATACAGGTACAGCGCAAGCGCCTGACTTTTTCCCACCGATATCCTGTCATGCAATAGAACAGGCAGTATACCGGACAGAACTGGAAGTGAGCGAAGAGAACTTAAAAAGAGGAATGTTGCCAAATGCGCAGAGGGATCTCTTGTTCCCCGGATTCCCTACGATGCGCCACTTGAAGTATCAGGTTCGATTATTTTTCTTAATTAATTAATATATTTGCATGGTATCATAATTCTACTAACGTAGCTTGTAAGGTAATTTATTTATTTTGTAAACCTACAGCTAACAAATTATATATAAAAAAAACAATTATACTAAAGATATGGCCAATGATGGAATACATAATATATAAAAAAGGTTCACATATTTACAAAAAGAAAAAACTATTTATTAACTTTTAACTAAGTAAGAACGGATTCAGCTGTGTTGTCTGATGGCGTGAAGCTGAGGGTACGTAAGCTAAAGTATGCTTAATTTAAAAAAAAATCATATTATATTTATGCTGTTAAATTTTGCTTTACCAATTCTTAAAAGGTCGGCAACACACTCGCAACTCCTCTGGCATTGAGAGTGCCCCTTGCCCCTTGTAGTATAGAAAGAGTGGTCCATCAACGCAGGTCATTAGCCTTCTGGTAACGTGAATATCTACGGTGTAACTTGGACACTTGAACCCACCACCCAACAAAACATTATACCTTGAAAATTTTTAGAAAATGAAAAACGGCTTAATGTAGAAAGTTGCCAATACTTTTATTGTTTTTCGAAGTAATCTCCGTTACGAAGACTTTAAGATTTGCCGCCAATTAACAAAAACAATTGAATTCAATATCCTACATTAAGTTACCAAAGAGTTCTAAAATTGAAATTCAAAAAAGTTTTCATTAGCAATTGTTCTAACTGGCCAGTTCTAAACATTTTCAGTGTTACCCACGTATTGGGAAGACAAAATAAGTCTTTATTGTTATTTTTATTTAGTTTAATTAGTGGAACAACATAACACGATATTTCACAAAAATATTATTCATCTTGAAAGGTGTTGCCAACTCAAATTAAATTACATTGTCTACAGACTATATCCAACATTCTTTAAGGTTTTAGAAATTTTGACTTCAAATACGTATAAATAATGATATTATAAAGAGTATACGCTTACGAAATTTCTTAAAACATGTTTTATTGCAGACACAATTAAGAAAATGCAAGGTCAAAGTATTCGACCAGCCTTCGCGCAATGAGAACATGATAGTACAAGTGTTGCCCGAAGAAGATACAAACCCACCTCTACAGGAGTTGGCTCTTGGGTTACTGGGGAAGATCATTTGGGTCGGCTGGCCGCATCTTACTAGAGCCAAGTAAGAGACTTTTTTTGTCATAAACAAACTCTTTTAATATTGTCACATTAATACATTCCTTGATATTTATGAAGTCAACAGCGTATAAAAATACAAAAAAATAATAAAAAAAATCTACC
The DNA here is from genome assembly GCA_963693345.1 of Pieris melete. Taxonomy (NCBI): domain Eukaryota; kingdom Metazoa; phylum Arthropoda; class Insecta; order Lepidoptera; family Pieridae; genus Pieris; species Pieris melete. The sequence goes on along the minus strand of CAVNZK010000043.1, from coordinate 716,009 downwards.
CAAATTCCTGTCGATCATATCCACCCTACACATTTGTCTTGAGGGGTTTTTGATGTTCTAAAATATAAGGCAATTAGGAAATGGAAAATATTATCTTCAAAACAAAGAAAAAAGATTGAGAAGATTTTAAACTTTATACAAAATCTATGAAGTATGTGTTACACACAGTTCTTCATTGGCGCTTTTGTCACTTTGCTTATTTCTAGTTTTCATTTAACTAAACTAATTTGCCAACATTACACTGCAAAATCTTTAAACCAAAGTAGATATACAAAAAACCCAAGATGCACACTCAACGTCAAAAAAACGTCCTCAAAAAATGAGCGCAACATTCTAAATTGTGCGCTCATTTCAAATAGTCTCGCGTCTAATAAGTGGAGTCGATATTATTTATTTGTGTTTTTTTTTATGATTAAATGTATGTACTGTTGAACTTTATTGTGTGTAGTTTTTGACAAATATATTTACGCTATATAAAGTGTAGGTCAGGAGGTAGCCAATTTAACATTTTTTTTTAATTTAAAGAAAAAACTTTTTAACCGGATTAAAGTTATGTATTATTATAAATTTCCAACTATTTAACATCAAACACCTTTTGTCTTTAGTCACCGTGACCACGCACGCTGTAAAGCACCCGAAAAGTCGGATAAATTTAAAATTATGTTAAATAGTTGTAAATAAAAAAAGTCATGTTCGACTCCACTTAATACCTTGTCCTGACCACGGTCGGTCGTAAAATTTTATTGCTTTAAGTACGTATACACTGCGTTGTAATAACAACTTTAAGCAATTCGCGTAAGGTTGATTTTGCAATAATATATGCTTGTTACATATACTGTTATAGAAAGGGACAGAAATAGTGTTTCGGGACACTTTCGAGCGTTACTTTTATTCGAGACTGTGCATCTTGGGTTTTTTGTATATCAATGACCAAAGTCTTTAAATTTTAGTTTTCTATACGATTTATTTCGATCCCCGGCTGTGCACCAATGGACTTTCTTTCTATGTGCACATTTAACATTCGCTCGGTGAAGAAAAACATCGTGAGGAAACCGGTTTGTCTTAGACCCAAATCTCGACGCCATGTGTCAAGCACAGTAGGATTGCCTATTAGATTGTCAAATGATAATGAAACAATCACAGAAATCAGAGGCCCAGACCTAAAAAGGCTGTAGCGCCATTGGTTTGTTTTGTTGTCGTAATACATTTTTAATAATTGTTATTTCAGAGTTATATCAGTATCAAACGAGAAAGTTCGTCTGCATCACAACGACCAACAAACTGCAATAGGTCTTCATTACTCGACGGAACACAACACGGGAAACCTTCACAAACAATGGATCTCAGAACGGTCTACTATTATAGAACAGTAAGTTTTCTTTTCCTACTCGTTAGTAGACCTATTAACGGCCTTAGTATACTCTGATTTTTCATTGCGTAGAATTCTGACATTTCTTAAGTGTTGCTACTTAAAAAGTTCTCCACCGAAATAGGGACAAATTTGACTCATTTGAGGGCAATAAAAAATGAAATACTATGTATTTTTTTATGTTTTACCAACAAAAAGGTAAATCTAAATATTTACTTACTACTTAAGTAAGTAATAAAAATTTTTAAGTGATTTTTAGATTTGTGATATAAGACAGGATAGTGGCTGTCGGGCACGCTATAAAGCCACTAAAAAGCGCCGTGTAAATGAAATGATTAAAGAATTTTGAAATAAAATGATTAAGTTTAAAATCCGTAGTAATCTTTATTTAGCAAAAAAATATAATATGAATTTAAACAATTGTATTCACAATGTCAAAACTTCCGTATGCCATAAACGCTAAGGATGTCATACTTAGTGCTAATCCTCGACTTGAATCTCACCCCATAATTACCAAAGAATATCCACTTGTACTGAAAAAAAGTTTTATTTCAGTAATATGAATCGTCTAGGCATTGAACTTGGTGACGTCAATGTGATCGTGCATGCCAAAAACTTAAAAGGTATGTATGTATCCAGTTGAATTTCCATAAAATTAAACATGGAATTTCTGCCCCTTGCCCCATTTTGGGGATATGAAACTCATATATCCAAAATGTTATGTTTGCCTATAAGTGCTTGTCACATTAAAAATCGTATATTGTGCAGAGCGTATTAATCTATATACATAAAAATGTTATTTTGGTTTGTGTACGCTTCAAAACTCAAAAAGTTCTGCACCGATGGAGCTGAAATTTTGACAGGATATATAATTTTTTTTTTTTCGCAAGTATTGCAAAATTAAACTTATATGAAATGATTTCTTTGTTTTGTTTCCCATTTCTCAACCATTCAATCACAATATGCCACAGCGAAGCGTGGAAGGGAACAGCTAGTAAATAATAAATAATTATTGTCTTATAAATTTAAGGTTATAAATACGTAATTCAAGACAATGTCCGCATGGCTATGGAGGAGGAGTGGTGCGATACCCCTTGTGGTTATGCCTTTCAAGCTATAGTAGCTAATGCCAAGGCCTCAGAGCTGAAGCCTCCAGCTAAATATCTCACTCCAACGGAGGCCTATCCCACGGGAGATACCGTGTTCCTGTTGACGCAGGGACAGTACTATGGATGTCTTGCAACGGTAATAAACTTTTTAATTTAAAAACGACGAAAAACTTTATCAATATCTAATTGCAGCAGTTTAACTAATGTACTCTGTCTCTTTTTAATTGGACGTAAAAACAATTTGAGAGAAAGAGACGAAAGAGTACTTTAAAGTGCTTTTAGACATATAAAGTTGATAGTTTGTGTTTATATTCCTACAGGTTTTAAGGTACTCGTCTTAGGGAGCGTTCAGGTATTACGTGACGCAATTTTTGAAGATTATTGACCCCCCCCCCATGCAGCACGCCGTAACGTGTATAGTAAAACGTTTCGTGACCACTCAGTGATTCTTTATACCTAAAAGTTACTATTATGTGGTGTAAAATACTGGAGAATCGAAAATAATATAAACAATAACGTGTAATTCAGTCCCCGCTCCGCATCGTAACGTTTTACAAATGGACCCCCCCCCCCTATTTCGTTTATTTTGTATTTATTTATAAAAATTCGTTACGTAATACTTGAACGCTCCCTTAGTTAAAATAGCAAGTTATTTGTCTTTTCTCACTAGATACGTCAACATTAACAAATCTAATCCATCAATCACTCAAAGGTTATTTATTTATTATAATTAATTGTAATAAAATTATGTTTTAAGAAATTTGTTCTCATTACAATATAACAATTAGATTTTCATAAAAACTTAATTATTAATTTCTAATCTTCTGGACTCATTATTTGTAATTGTAGGGCTTAAATGAATTAAATTTCTATTATATACATTTAATCGAAGTATAATCATAATTTTGACGTCTAATAGGAATCCACGGATTTGCCTAAATAGGGACTAAAATTTTAAAATACTGGAATAATAATACTTTGAAATTCGTCCAGGTGGTAAATGCGGACGCGGCTCGTAGCGGGCGTATAAAGGTGTGCGTACGAGAGGCCAAAGAACCCGTACCACGGGCTCAAGCCGCCGCTTGCGCTTATCGATCCGCTAATCACGCCGCTGCTGCATGTGGTATGTATAGTAGAAACGCTGCAAGAAAAAAAACAATGCTTTCAGTAATTATGATTCACGTGTTTTAATGTGTATCTTATAAAGTAATAAGTGATTATTTTTTTATTTTGTTTAAAACTAAACTTCAATTTGTTAAACAATATACAATCTCTAATGTTTACAGGAAATATTCCAGTAAAAAAAAAACATTTAAAATAAAATATCTGTGGCGCTATTTTAGGTCTGGGCCTCAGATATCTGTTACATGAACATTTGTCAATCTAATGCAAATAGTTGATCAGCCTCCTGTGCCTGACACATGCCGTCGATTTTTTGGGATTAAGGCAAGCTGGTTTTCCTTCACGCACATAGAAAGAAGTCCATTGGTGCACAGTCGGGGGTCGAACAACCTCAGGGATGAGAGATGCACACTGAAGCCACTAGGCCAACACTACAAAAAATATTTAAATTTTCAAAAATTTACAGTAATTGGGTTTATGAAATTAATATTAATTATTAAAATTAATAGCCGTAAACGCTGTACTGTTAAATTGCTTTAACACTATGACGTCACAACATGGTGATCGATCATTGATGGCGCGTTTATAGTCACGTGATTTTTATTTAAATTTAAGTTTTTTTGCATTAAACATCAATATTAGTAACAATAAATTTTTAAAATACATTAAAAAATCAATATTTTTTTTACAAAAACCGTTCTATATTTCTCAAATTTACAAATATAGCTTACGCGGTTGATATATGCATGACACGAAATATTTAAATTGAAGTAAATCTTGCGTAGTATAGTTTTTTTTTTTCGTAATTTAGGTATATCTGCGCAAATGCTCTCGCGCATAACAGGATCGATTCTGGTGATATCGGGAGTACGGAATGACTTGCCAACTGAGACACAGTCCAAGATCAATATTGGACTCAATCTCAAGTTTAATAAAAAGGTATTGTTTTATCTATTGGTTTATTCTGTTTGTATTTAAAGCTTTTTAAGTAATTTAATATGTACTGTGCTGTGGCTCTAGTCTCGAAGACGTTTTTCAAGAGTTAATATATTAAATCAAATGAATAAAAATAGTAGACTTATTTTTTTATTCAATATGTAGTTTGACTTAGTATTAACTGGTTAATTTGTTTTTTTTGGAAAAATGGGTTTTTTAATTATTAACGTTTTTCCTGTACTTTTACGTTAATATGCATATTGGCACTGATATTCATTAAATAAAAAAAAAGAAATGTGATTTCGTTTAAAACACGTTGTATGAGGGCTTCATAGCCTAGCGGTCTTATTAAGTGGCATCTAGGTGAGGGGTACCGGGTTCGATTCCCGGTTCGAGGGCAGGTTTTAATTTTATTTAAATTTGTTCTCGGCCTTTGGGAGGGTTGTGCGGTACCGGGCGAGTGCTTAAACCGTACATGGAGGACAAGGTCGAATTTCGAAGGCAAGCACGAATTATAAAAATCTTATACTTGACGCTGGCTAATGCACAAACCGTGCCAGATCCATAAAAAAAAACACGTTGTATATTTAAATATGTTCTGTATATAAAAGTCAGTTTATATGTTAAATACTTACATTTCTTTCTAGAACCAAGAAGTATCAGGTTACACCCGCCGGTGTAAAGTGACAACCTCGTGGACATACTCGGAACGATGTGTCGAGTTGGTGAAAAATTATGCGAGGGAATATCCAGAATTGTTCGACAAACTCGCCTATACAATGAACCGGGATGTATTCTTTGAAGGCGATTTGTGGCCTGATGCAGTGGGGTATGTGTTATTTCTAGTCTAAATATAATCATAGCTAAATGTTTAAATGGGATAGTCAAAAAAAGGAATTAAACTCCTGTCAACTAGAAAAAAAAGAAAGAATAAGTATCAAAAAGATTGATGATCTGTTCCTTCATTATCTGTTTTTATTTAAAAAAAAGGTGTAAAGAAAACACTTTTTTACCGGATTGAAGTTATGTTATGTATATTTACAATTATTTTTTAATACAGTTGCTCAAAAAGTGGCGTATTGCAGGGACGTATAGCGTTCGGGATGTGGGCTATTACACACTCGTGCTTTTTCTTTACCTTTTCCGAACTAGTGCGTTTTCTTTCCCAACTGTCAAATTAATGTCTATTAAAAAGAAAAAACAAACCATGAAGTTTTTACTAAAAAAAATCATAGAAGTTTTTATGACTCATGCAAATATTTCAAAAAAGAAGCTAATAATTTGTTTCAATATCAGATTTAATGATTTGATTCAATGAGTTAGGTTAGGTTTCATTTCATTTCATCTTATTAAATTTCATATCAATAAAAAAATTCTACTGAAGACTTGGCTGTATGGGCAGCCCCTTTTCCCTTTGCCTACCCAGAACGGGTGAAGAAAAAAAAATCTCTGCTTATATTATTTTACAGTTGGCGCCATTTTCCAAAAATGTTCTTTGCGAGTTTAGTTGTTTGTTATATTATATATTAAATATACATGAACAATCATACGAAATTAATAATAGTTTGTCTCAAACAGTAAATATGCAACCTAAAACTTTCCCAGTTCGTAAAAAAACTGTACCAATTTAAATGTATATGTGAATTATAACTTTTTTAAGAAATAAATGATTAGTTAGTTGAGTTTATTGTGTTTTTAATATTTTATTAAATTGTTAAATTTTTTCGGAACTGTATTAAAAATAGTCGTTCAGTACACGTGCGGAACCATCATTGCAACTTGTTCCGACTGTCAACTCTTGAACTCTTTGCAATGACAGGCTTTCCGCACTCGTAATGAAATAAACTATTACACAATCCGCGAAAAAAGAGAACACCGTGAGCCATTTCTGCCAAGACCTCTTATAGTCGATACCAACTCCGGGGAAATAAATACAAATAATACAACTTTTTACAATTTATGTAAAATAATTGTAAATTTATAATAATACATAACTTCAATCCGGTAAATGTTTTCTTTAAATGTGTTAAAGGTTTGTCAATAAAAGAAAATACAGACTATAAAAAAAAGGTTTAAGCGTCTCTATATGACTTTTAGTTTTTGAGAAATTAAATCTACACACATACATTTACGAAGTTTAGCACAAAACCAAATCAAAATCCAAAACCAAAATTAACCAATTCCAAAAACATTACATTCAAACTGGTCAAACAAATAACCTCTTCTTTTTGAAGTCACTTAAAAACAGTTTAATAAGGTCATTTATAAGATATAATCTATAGCAGACCGGCCAAGCGTTGCTGTGGCTAAGGTTTTTGTTATATTACATAGTAGTAAACTATTCAAGGGAAACGGTAGGAGAACACCAGTCATGGTGACCACCATGCTTTTTTGGAGGTTATACCAAATTGTAGCTTATCTGAAACATTGGTACTTTCAACACAGCGCCATCTGTTAGAGTTGTGACTATCAAATAATTAACAAATATTTTGCAATAAAATAATATTGCGGGTATAAATTGAGATGTAAGCTATCCTATCTTTTAAGTTAGATCAAACCTCACACGGTGTGCCAATTTGATTGAAATCGGTTCAGTAGCTTAGGAGTCCATAGCGGACAAACAACGTGACACGTAATTTATATTTATTAAGATTTGCCCCTGATTGCTGAAAGTAAACTCAAAAGGTAAAGGCTCCAACCAACAGGCAACCCCAAAACCAGTTAAAACAGGTTTAATATTATGTTATTAGCCAAAGTAAACCTCAGGAAGTCCAAAAATGGCTGAAAACGCAACCCCATAACGGCGCAGCGCGCAGACAGTGTGGTTCCGAAGCCCTAGAGCCAGAAGAGATGAAGGCTATTTGGAAGAGTTTAGAGGAGCAGCTGAAAGAGATCAAGAGTCAAAAATCTGTCAATTTGAGTGTCAAGTGGAATGTGTTGTATAAGGTGAGTGAAATTGACCTAGTCCCATGCTAAGCTGGTGAAGCTTGTGTTATGGGTCCTAGGCAACGGATATACACACATATTATAGATAGATAGACATATAAATACATATTTGAACACCCAAGACCTACACAACATCAAATGCTCATCACATCGATGTTCGTCTCAGCCGGGGAGCTGAGCAAACTAGCAGATAGACGAGCCGTAGGTACGTATAGAATGTTACAATATCATATCCTGATTGCATCTGATTCTTTGGTTTTTCTTTTATGGGCACGCAGGCAATCGGCCTTATCTTTACTTGTCCATTTTAGAAATTATATTTTCCTTACGAATTTTACTATCTCCGTACGCTTTTTAGGTTTTAATAACAAATTAATAAAACTTAGTTTAACAAAAGCAGAATTCAAGAGTCTATGTAAAACTATCCTATGCCTATCTCGGGTAGTTGTGTATGCCAAACGAAAATGGTCCTTCGAGCCAGATTGATTTATACTATTTTAACTGACCATAATCATATGCCTAGTTGTATTACATCATTTTTTTAACGCATACAATAATAATTTAATTAATTTAATTTATTTAAAACTATATTTTACATATAATAAAAAACATGTTTTAAAGGTTATATACTCATTTTTTTAAGCCTGAATTGCACGAGGGCAACATTGCGCCGGATTCACATGCTGACTACAAAATGTACGACCGCATAGTATGTGTTGCCCGTAATATAACTGTGCCACTTGGGTCTAAAGGCACAGTGACGGCGATTTATCAACCAACTGATGGCAATACTGTGCGGTTATCGGATAAAATGAACGCTCAACCTACGTATCAGGTTTGTATATTATTAAACTTAATTTTTTTTATAATCCTATAGAAATAGTCTTTTTGTGTCCATTTTATCGTCAAAATGTATAAAAAGAAAAAATATATATGCATTTGATGAATGAAACTTAAATGTGTTGCTGAAATATGTATTGTAAGAAACAACATATAGAGTTTGCTATTTTACTTGAAAACAATAACTTTTATCCTATTTCTTTTAAAATCCAAAAATATAATAATTGCTTCCGAATTGTATATTATAGTTATAGATCACTGCCATGTAATGTTCACGGGGAAGTTGATAAAAATAATAAATGTAAGGTGCCTTTATAGCTTGAGCAAGTAGCGACCATAAGTTAGATAACAATTATAAACAACTCATTATTATGACATTACTAGCTGACCCGGCAAACATTGTTTTGCCATGTATATTATTTCTAGGAAACATTTTTTTAGTTCAATAAAAATAACTATCTACTGTAATAAAAAATAGGGGTTGATCGTAGAGGGGTGACAATTAAAGGTTGTATGTATTTTGTATGCTGTATTATAAACAAAAAACCATAAGATTAAAAAAAATATATCATGAAACAGATTTAGAATCTGAGGCCAAGACCTAAAGATGTTTTAGCGCCACTGATTTATTTTTTTATTTAATTTTGTATCATAAACAAAAAAAATTGTCTAAAAAATAAAAAAATATGTGTACGAGAATTTTATATAAAAAAATAAAATATGTTTATTATGGAACATAAGATAATATATCACTTATTTCACGTCATTCAATTTGAATCGGTAGACATCCCTACTCATCGGCAAAGAAGACAGAGGGTGTAGGCCGAGAGAAAAAGCCGGCGTAAAAAACTCTCGGTACTCTTTTAAAATAGCAAATCATCAAACAATACTTATTATTAGATGTTAATGTTCTTATTATATGACACTATGAAAATTAATATAACATTTGCTGCCTATTTTTATATGGCTGATTGTGCGTTTTCATAACAAATCGATCTAAATGTACCACTTGCTTTTCAGGTAATGTTCGACGAACCCTTTGCAGGCGCGATGTCTGAAGATCTATTTGAAGAATCCAGATTTTATAGGTGAGTGATATACATATATAAGTGTTGGCCTAGTGGCTTCAGCGTGCGACTGTCGTCCCTGAGGTCGTTCGATCCCCGACTGTGCACCAATGGACTTTCTATGTGCATTTAACATTTGCTCGAACGGTGAAGGAAAACATCGTGAGGAAACCGGCTTGCCTTAGACACAACACGACGGCGTGTCAGGCACAGAACACACGCTGATCAGCTCTACTTGCCTAATAAATTGAGAAATGGTCATGAAATAGATACAGAAACTGAGGCCCAGACCTAAAAAGGTTGTAGCGTTGTAAGATGAAGTCATGCCTATATCCATTTATGTGGATTTTGTAAATCGAAGTATATATTTTTTTTTTAAGACAATTCACACCAATTGACCTTGTCCCATGCTAAGCTATTGAAGCTTGTGGTATGGGTACTAGGCAACGGATATACATACATATTATAGATAGATAGACATATAAATACATATTTAAACGCCCAAGACCTAAGCACAACACCAAATGCTCATCACATCGATGTTCGTCTCAGCCGGGGATCGAACCCGGGACCCATGGATTCGCAGTCAGGGGTACTAACCACAAGACCAATGAGTCGTCCAATATTAGAATTATGTTTCTGCAATTTATTTGACGACCTCTCTTCTTGAAAATGGAGCGTTTAAGGCCGGCGACGCATAGGATACAAAATTTAATCTTAATATATAATGTTTAATTAATTTACTGAATACATTTTTTTCCAGAATGCTACCAACGAACATGTTAAATATATCCTACGGGCGTCAAATACGAAATTTACAAACGGACAACAACGAAGATACAAATTCGTGGGGCTTCACACAACCGCCCGCTGTTCTTCGCAGGGACAATACACATCACTCCGCGTTCGCCAGTTATAGGTTTGCATTTGCCGTTCTTTCCGAACCAATACGACTATACTCTGATTTTTAATTCCGTAGAATTCTGACAGCTATCATTTTTTGACATGTCAGAGATGGCAAACCTTTTTGGCCGGGCACATTTTTTTAAATTTCAATACGAGTCTGAACATCTGACTCTATACATACATTTTATTTGTTAATTAATTTATTCATTTTATTAAGTGCGGTGCTCCACATTAAAAGTGATTTTTCGGCGAGTAGTAATTACGTTCCTTTTCATCACCAACAGTAAAAAACGCACAAGGAAAAATAACATTTTTTTTTTTTTTAAAGGTTTATTAAATCTGAAATTAGTAGGCAGTGATGCCAGCTTAAGAATAAAATAAAGTAATTAAAGTTGATTCGATATATTGTTCGTGATGATACACTTTCGAAGCCCAATATACCAACATACTTATACTAATTATTTTTTTATGTTTTTAAAAACAATTTTTTTATTTAATTTGTAGTCCCCCGTGGGAGACGAAACCAGCTACTCCGGAGGCAAAAATACCGGAGGCAAAAACACCGCAGGCAAAAACACCAGAGGCAACTAATGGCGGACAAAAGGTATATCTAATGAAATATATTATGATAGCTTAGTTTTTACCTTCAGTCGGTAGATCAGATCATAGGTTCGATCCCCGGCTGTGCACTAATAGACTTTATCTATGCGCATTTACATGTGCAAACGTCGTGAAGAAACCGGCTAGTCTTAGACCCAAAAAGTAGACGGCGTGCTCAGGCACAGGAGGCTGATCACCTACATGTCTATTAGATTGACAAATGACCCTAAAACTGAGGCCTAGACCTAAAAAGTTTTTGTTTTATACTCGGTTTGTGAGGTCATTCCAAATATGCATTATAATATATTGAAGTAGTATAAAATTTCGAGCTTGGATGATTTTGATTTCGATGTTTCTTGGGCCTAATATGAATTGAATAAAACCGTGCATTTTCAACAAGCAACAATCATGAATAATGTACCTTCTAAAATCCCCTAGGACATTTTGATTCCCCATTTTGGGGAAAAGTCCCCAAGTTGGCATTATTGCATAAATCTAATATCTTATTTCGGATTAAAGGGAGTACAATGTTTACAGGAAGACCCGACGGCACTCTTGAGAAGTCTTCTGAAAATAAGTGAAAATGCAACGGACCAGACAAAACAGAATAAGGTATATTACAAAATAATTAAAACTCCTTTATTTGTTTAAAAGTTAAATGTCATTATGGTCATTCAAAATTCTTGGAATAGCTGCTAACTTCACGCATATTCTATTTCTTTTTACTTGTAGATTGTCTTATTCCCATCTCGCTCGCGCACGCTATAATCACACTGATAATTTTGTGTCACGGTGCGCGCGCATCGTAAAGTTTCACTCTCATCAATTTTTCATATAAAGAAGTATAACTTCAAAAAATATGATTTCTCATAAAAATTAAATCTGTAACTTTATAAATGTGTGCAATTCACACGTGGTAGAAGTGAAACCTTCAAAAACAAAGTATGTAGTTATAATTAATAATTTCGTCACTGTAGAATGATAACCTCGTTAAAAAAACCATTTATTTTTTATTCTTAGACTCTTATGTCATTTAACTGGTGTTATTATGAAGTAAGGACTTATTTATGTTATTAATAAATAAGTCCTTTTTACCGTTATAAATATAATTGTAAAATTATGGACAAAAACACATAATAATACTTTAAGGAACATTGACGAAATGAAACGTTTTTTCGTTTTCATAGGATTTAACGTAGGAGAAAATGATATAGAAAGCATTATACAGTGTATAAACTTTAAATTAAGTGTGGTTTTCACTTTGTTTTTTACTTACAAAAAGTTTCTATAATTAATGTAAATAAAATTGATAAATGTCATCTAATTTTATTATTGAATTTCTTACATGACTTATTTATTTTTTTCTGAAAATGATCAAATTCAAATCTAATTCAGAAAATGATCAAATACACACTTATTTAAAGTTTATATACTGTATAAATTAATTAATGTGTCTGTCTCTTTTTAAAGAAGTTTCACTTCAATTATTTTCAGAACAAGGACGATGTGAACTCAAATTGGAGAAGTAAGGACAAACAACCCGTAATACCACAAACGAAGTAAGTTTAAATTAACAATAATAATAATAAATACAAATTAAAGTTAGTAGTAAACTTGCTTGATTATAAAACAAAATAAACTTTATTTATAAGTCTCCTTTAACTATCTGTATAACACTACAATGTCTTTTGACAAGATTAAAAAAAAAAAAATTTAGATTATTTATTGGTGACTATGGAACTTATACAAATTGTTTTTTAAGTATTTAATTTAATCGTTAAATTTTCAAAATTTGTATAATAAGAAAATCATCGCAAAATAGTCATATACACAATTAGTCCACGCGGAGCCCTATTTTCAACGTCTAATTAAAATTATAAATAATGGAGATAGAGTTCCGGGAGTTTGGACTTTTTTATTGAAAAATTCCTCCTCTTTAACAAGCTTTTTTCAAAATTGCTTAAATGTTAATATTTTTTAAGTTATTAACAAAAAACGAAATATCATTTTTTTACATCTTATTTTGTTAATAACAATTGCAATTTTTAACCTGCACCAAAATCCATTTTTTAGAGGTGATTCCGAATCGAATGAGAATCATATTTCATATTCATCAATCATATTTTTAGAACCTTTATCTCTATTTTTCACGTTTTTGAACTTGTTGACTAGACTAAATAAAAAAATGTTTTAAATTCATTACATGCAGCACTACACATCCCTTTTGGAATTTTTTGTCCGGGTAAGAAAACTAACATTACATATTAGTGAAAATAACACTAGATTTTTAACTATTTTTCGAATCGGTTTAACTAGATTAGTAAAAATCTAATATACATAATTGTTTTATAATAAGATCTGTGTAGAACGCTATGTATATATAAGTAATTAATAATCGAACTTATAAAATGTGCTCTACAGGTCATCTTTGTTACTATGTTACCGATGTGTACAGGAAATATATAACAATTATACTATCGTAATATAAAATTTTATCTGTCATATCTCATGTAAGCAAAATTACGATATTTTTTTTTCAATATGTACATATTGTAACTATAGTAGTATAGTAGTCATTTATATACTGCTAAAAACAATTAGCGGAACAAGATTTTTCTCCTTTCTATTGCTTAAACTAAAATTAGATTTAAATTAACTTGTACGCTATTTTTTACCTTGTTAATTACTACAATTAATAAAAAATATCAATTTGTATTTTTTTTCATTAAAAAAATTAAAATGTGCATTGTAGACGAAAAACAAAGTGACGTCTTTGAATTTTCATTACTTTCTAATCACAGAAAAGAACAAGATTTTTCTCCTTTCTATTGCTTAAACTAAAATTAGATTTAAATTAACTTGTACGCTATTTTTTACCTTGTTAATTACTACAATTAATAAAAAATATCAATTTGTATTTTTTTTCATTAAAAAAATTAAAATGTGCATTGTAGACGAAAAACAAAGTGACGTCTTTGAATTTTCATTACTTTCTAATCACAGAAAACACATTTTAAGTAGTTTTTTTCAATCTTTTGAGTATTAATAGAAATTGAAGTGAGCCTTTTGAGTATTGTTATTCATTGAAGCGAGTGAGTTTAGGTCATAATGCCAGATCTGACTGAATTGCCCGAGCTATCGCTTTGCTTGAAGAGGGTCGAACTATGCGTTATGTAGGAAATGATCTAGGAGTAGCCCCTTCTGTTATCTACAGACTTTGGAAGCGATACCGTGAGACGGGAGAATACTCACGAAGGCGTGGTCAAGGTCGAAAGAGAAACACTACACCTTTGCAAGATCGCTACATCGTCAACTGTGCTTTACGTAACCGCACCACAACTGCAAGAGATCTACAAAATACACTAAGGACGGCTACTTGTGTAGAAATTTCCGACTAGACGGTAAGAAATAGGTTGTTGGAAGCCAATTTGAGATCACGCCGACCAGTTCGGGCTGTGCGTCTAACAATTCAGCATAGACAAGCTCGCCGACAGTTCGCGCAAAATCACGCTAATTGGCAACTTCCACATTGGAGGCCAGTGCTTTTTACTGACGAATCACGATTCCGTCTAACACGTTGCGATGGTCGTCTCCGTGTTTACAGACGCCCAGGCGAGCGATACAGTGCAGCAGCAGTCCAGGTATATGACAAATTTGGATGTGGCTCTGTGATGGTTTGGGGCGGAGTTAGTTTGGACGAGCGCACAGATCTCGTCGTTGTTCCCGGGCGCTTGTGTGCTAAAACTTACATTGAAAATGTGCTCGAAGATCATGTTTGGCCCGCAGCATATGGTATGGGCCCAGATTTTCTTTTAATGCAAGATAATGCCACGCCGCATACTGCAGCCATCACGTCAGATTACTTACGACAGAGGGAAATCCGTGTAATGGAGTGGCCTTCCATGAGCCCTGACCTAAATCCAATTGAACACATTTGGGACTTGCTTGACAGGCGCATCCGGAAGCGTCCGATTGCACCTCAAACACTGCAGCAGCTCACTGAAGCGTTGATTGAAGAATGGGAGCGAATTCCACAAGAAGATATTCGGAGGATCATACGAAGCATGCCGCGTCGTTGTCAAGCCGTGATTAGGGCTCATGGAGGCCACACACGTTACTGAAAGTCACTAAAGACGAATATTCAAACGATATAAGAATATTTCTTTGATGGATCTTTTGTATCACCAATTAGTTTTTCGTCTACAATGCACATTTTAATTTTTTTTTAATGAAAAAAAAAATACAAATTGATTTTTTTTTATTAATTGTAGTAATTAACAAGGTAAAAAATAGCGTACAAGTTAATTTAAATCTAATTTTAGTCTAAGCAATAGAAAGGAGAAAAATCTTGTTCCGCTAATTGTTTTGAGCAGTATATATACAATAAAAAATACATAAATATATTATATACCACTTCAAATTAAGTAGTTTCGGAATAAATATATAGCTTTTTGATCAAAAATTTATGAAGCAAACATTTGTTAAAATAAATAAAATCTTTGTTTATTTTTTATTACTATGTATGGTGACAGTCAAAGACTATAAAACGATTTATATACTATACAATAATCGGCCACAGAGTATAGGATGGTTGTACACAGAATAAAAATTGTAAAAACTATGGTATTACTGTTGCTAGAACAAGCGAATTTACTAAATCTAAAATATTTATTCAACTTAATAAAATGAGATCGGAAGAGCAGTTTTGGCCTACTAGCTTCAGCATGCAACTCTCATACCTGAGGTCGTAGCTTCGATCCTCGGCTGTGCACCAATGGAGTTTCTATGTATTTAACATTCGCTCAAGCGGTGAAGGAAAACATCGTGAGGAAACCGGCTTTCCTTAGACCCAAAAATACGACGGCGTGTGTCATGCAGGAGGCTGATCACCTACTTAGCTATTAGATTGATAAATGATCATCAAACAGATACAGACATTTGAAGCCCAGACCTAAAAAAGGTTGTAGCTCCACTGATGAATTTTTTTAATTATGTACAATTAAATAAAGTAAATTTTTGCAATATATATACACCGACGCGTTTGACCTGCAATTATTGAAAAAAAAAATTGATCGCTGATCTCTATTTCACAGAACTCAGCCACAAAATTGGAGGAAGGACACCGAATATCGACCCCCAGTGCCTCAAAGCGATTGGGTGAATTCCAACTCCAATTATTACAAGGTAAGGTCTATCTATACTAAAGAGGTTTTTTGTGAGGTTGTTGCGGGTATCTCGATCTATTAAAAGTCACGTTTTTTGTACAGGTATGCTATCTACCTTGTATGTGTCGATATATCTATCTGTTTGCGATAAACCCGAAAAGTACTGCACGGAATTTACAACACTACACATACATACATACACAATATATTAATTGTTTGTAATAAATAAAGCATTATTTTATTTTTATTTGTAAAAAAAACACTAAATTATTTAAAATGGAATATAAACAGATAAAAAGTTGTTATTGAACACAAAAACATATGAAAAAGATGTCAAAATCACAATCTCATTAAATGGACTGAATTCAGCACAAAAAGGATTCAATGCAATCTCAATTAGAAGTCGATCTCGAGATAGCGCGTTCAAGCATACTCAGAATCTCTCAAAACGATAGATAGATAGATAAAGATTACTGGCTGATAATGGTTTTAATTTAACATTCGCTCGAACGGTGAAGGAAAATATCGTGACGAATCCCCCCGCCTTAGACCAAAGTCAAAGGCGTGTGTCAGGCACAGGGGACTGATCGCCTACTGGCATATAAGATTGACAATGATGATAAAGCAGATACAGAAATCTGAGGCCCAGACCTAAAATGGTTGTAGCGCCACTGATTTCTTTATAAAAATTTCTACCAAAATATTTCGCCTCTTTTTGTAAGCTATCTTCGTATATATATAACACAAATACAAATATTAATTAATTTACATATATACACTTTTTATTTATTTAAATAAGGCAATATACATGAAAAAGTTGATAATTAACCAAAAATTTAAAATCAAAATATAATTTATTCGTACCTATACGAATTAATTATACAGTTATAATTGTCAAAAAGAATTAAGAAATGAATCCTTCTAAATATTCTTAAATTAACAGCGTTGAACGGATCAAAACTGGTTATAAACGCTGGGTCCGTCACTATTTTGAAACAGGACACTCTGTGTTAACTGATACCGCCCATGAATACTCTCAATCCCAGAGGACTCGCGAGTGCGTTGCCGGCTTTGAATTTACAAATCGTGTTTTTTTTACAAAATATTTGTGTGGAGCTCCCAACCATTGTACCTTCATAGAACGAGTAATTGGTAAATTCGTAGTTATTTTTTATTTTATTTATTTATTAAAACTTCGTTGCAAAAAACAATAAATCAAACACAATACAAAAAAATTATAAGGGATGCAACGGGCGGCCTTATCGCTAATAAGCGATCTCTTCCAGGCAACCCTAGTTAAAGAAAAAACTAAAAAAGAAACATGATTCGTGCGAGAAGTGCAGAAACAAATGTGATATAAAAAAAAATATATATATACATAGTACCTTAATCTAAAGTAATACAAAAAAAAAATTAACAACGGACTAAAAACTTAAAAGCTAATCCTACAAATACATGGACAGCAAATAGTGATGTACAAGGAAACAAGATTTATACAAGTCACGATTGATCAGGATAGGATAAGGTTAAGAAATGGGAATACAGAAGAGTTTTAAAAGATGACAGAGAGGTAGCCAATCGTACGGAGTCGGGCAGCGTATTCCATAATTTAATGGCGGAGATTGTGAATGAATTGCCTAAGAAGGATGAAGTGTGAGATGGAATTTCTAATAAACATCTATTAGAAGAGCGTAACATATAGTTAGAAGGACCTAAGAATTTAAAGTGATTTTTGAGATAAGAAGGGGTATTCGGATTGAAAAGAATTGAATATAGAAGTTGAAGAAGATGAGCGTGACGTCTGAATCGAATAGGTAGCCACCCCAGCTGCCTGCGGAACTTAGACACATGGTCATATTTCCTAAGACCAAATATGAACCGTATGCAGAAATTCTGCAGGCGTTCGATCTTGTCAAGTAGCTCTTCGTTCAAATCAGAGGAGCATGAGTCCGCATAATCGAGAATAGGAAGCAGAAGAGACTGTGCTAACATAGTTTTAGTGCGGATAGGAAGGAAATTAGAAAGACGTTTCAGAGTAAAAGAAGCGGCGTAAAGTTTACGGCTGATCTCCTTTACGTGATGACCCCAGGAAAACGTTTGGTCGAAGAAGACCCCAAGGTTTTTAACAGTCTTATTGAGGGCCAAGGCCACACCGTCAAGGTAAACACCCGGGAGCTGAGCCCATTTGACTCTTGAAATAAAGAAAGGGCTTCCGATGATGATGACTTGACTCTTGGCAGGATTAATTTGAAGACCAAAGTCTTTACTCCAGTTGGCTATGTTTTCAAGATCATCATTCATCGCTTGTATTGCAAGAGGAAGCTCATCCAGTGTAGACTGAACGTAGATTTGGAGGTCATCAGCGTAAAGGTGATAACTAGCGGATAGATGTGCAGTTAGGGTGTTGATAAATATAGAAAAAAGAAGAGGTGAAAGAACGCCACCCTGCGGAACACCAGCACTTATATTATTCCACTGAGAGTAAGCATCATTCATTTTAATACGCTGCCGACGACCGTTAAGATAGCTATGAAACCAGTCAATAGCGGATAGACAGATATTCATAGAGCGAAGCAACCCAAGCAGAATTTCAAAGTTCACAGTATTGAAAGCATTGCTAAAGTCAAGCAGAGTGAGAACAGTGAGCTGCCCACCATCCATCCCTCGGCGAATGTCGTCACAAACTTTTACCAATGCCGTAGTCGTGCTATGCCCCGGGCGGAAACCCGATTGGAGAGGGTCTAGAATTGAGTTTTTATTCAGAAATCCGCTAAGCTGCGAGTGTATAAGGCGCTCTAGAGCTTTAGATAGGAATGGTAGAATAGAAATGGGCCGGAAGTCAGAAAAGTTAATGGGATCGGGCCGTTTGGGAATAGGAATAACTAGACTATCCTTCCAAGAAGTAGGGAATTTACCACTAGTAACTGAATAATTAAAAATATGAGTAATAACTTGAAGAATAGCTGGCAAGATAGGTAAGATCATAGCACGACTAACTTCATCACATCCGACAGCATCCGACGAGATAGACTGGATGCAACCCTCCACTTCGCGCTCGGTGAATTCAGTGAAATTGAAAGGCATGAAGTTTGGAGTTGGAAGAGAAGCCAGTTTATTGATTGTCTTCCTAAGAGAAGAATTATCGTGGGCAGGAGAACAGGTGAAGTGAGAGTTAAGGTTGTTTATATCTATTGCTGAAGAAATAACATTCTGTGCCGATCTGCCAATCCCCAAGGTTTTGAGGAACTTCCAGATTTTTGAGGTGTCGCCATTGGATACTGAGTCGTGGATATGTTGCCTTTGAGCATCACGACAGCGAGTATTACAACGATTGCGAACTACTTTATATTTTTCGCGCTCCGCATCAGATTTGACAGTTCTCATTTTAGCTATGGCTCTGTTTTTTTTGTGAATCAATCTTTTAATCTCATCAGAGAGCCAGGGAGCAGGTAAATGTTTAAGTTTAACACGTCTCAATGGGGCGTGCTTATCATAGAGGTTTGTGATGGAAGAAGTGAACAACTCAACTTTGTCGTCGAGGTAAGCTAAGTCGTACAGACCACTCCAGTCAATTTTGGATGCATCACTGAGTAGGCTATCATGGTCGATTCCACCAAAGCTGCGACGCAAAACTACCGTGGGCTTCTGCTTGGGTGGCTTCGCTTTAAAGGAGAGATAGAGAAGGTCATGGTGAGAGAAGGCGACAGCAGGAAGTTGCCCATGCTTAGTGACAAGGTGAGGAGAGGAAACAAAAATAAGATCCAAAAGTGACGGAGTAAAACCGGGGACTTTATGCGTAGCGTTAAGATATAAGTTTTGTAGGTTGTAAGAGTGAGTTAAAGAAAGGAGCCGTCTGGAGCGAGAATCATTTTTCAGCAGACATGTGTTAAAGTCACCCATGACTATTGTGTTTTTATATAAGGGAGAAAATTGGTCAATGGTGTCTTCAAAGGAATCAAAGTAGTCCACCGATGATGAAGGGGAATAGAAGACTCCCAGGAGAAGCTTAGAGTTGGATAGAAGAACTTCGATGAGGAGATGCTCGGCTGCATTGCTAGGTGGAGGCTGTGGCGATGAGCTAATGATGGAGAAGGGGATGTGAGAACGTAAGTAAATTGCCACACCACCTCCACGCATGCCGAGTCGGTCATTTCTAATTAAATTGTAACCAGGAAGAGAGTAAGTACCAGAGGAAAGGGAAGGATTGAACCAAGTTTCAGAAATAAGTATGGCATGGATGTCTTTAGAGGCCAACGTAAGGAGATCTGTGTGATGAGCTGGAACGCTCTGGGCGTTAATGTGTACAACATTGAAATGCTTAGGCAAGTTTTGAAAAATAGAGGATAAGGTATCATTTAGGGTAGGCGTGGAGGAGTCAATGCTATGGAAGGAGTCACAATCGGACGATTCCAGAGATAAGAAATCAGAGTCATCACTACTGCAATCCATGGTTAACAAAAGTATGATAATAAAAAAATAAAATAAAAACTTAAACTAATCTAAAAGTTAAATAAAATCTACACCAAGTATATAAGCGCTTAAACTTTAAAAATACAAAAAAAAAAATTAATAATAATAAGAAATAAAAAAAGATGTTCTACGATCGCACTCAACCGCTGGTATGTAAGGATTAAAGCAAAATCTTATTATACGAGACTAATTTTATGTTCTGTGGAAATACTATCAATATGGAAATACTATTAATATGTATCAATTCTCAATTGACACTTGACAATACCAACCTTTGACAGTGTCAACCGTCACGTTAGAAAGTTAGTAGTTATAATCTGTCAGTGGGCTTTAATAACAAATAACAATTTGAAATTAATATCATCATAATAACAATTTGTAAACGAAGGAGAAGGTTATAAGATACCAAATAAGTAATTAAAAAAAAGAACTGTTTAACACTTGAAACTCATGACAACAAACCAAGAAAAAGTTGATTATAACCCCAACACACGAAACACCAACACTGAACAAACGGAACTTATTGACCCTTTTTTGGAGCCTTCTTATTACGGGTCTTGTCTCTAGTCAGCTTTGCATCAACAGCTGCGGTCGATGACGGTATGCTGTCCGGAACTGAATCGAGTTCCTTCAGCGAAGAGATGCGGCGAAGTTTCCCATCAGCCCCTATCACTTGTACACGTCCATCGCGAGTCCAACAATTCGAGACGCCAAACCGCTTTCTTGCCTCCATAAATAGCGAGTGCCTTGATTTTGTCAGGAACTCAGACAAGGTTATTCCGGTGCCTTTAAGATTAGTTTTGGCAGCCCAGATCCTTAACTTGTCAGCATGCTCACGAAACTTTATTAATATAGGCCTAGGCTTGTCACTGGATCTTAATCCCACACGATGGCAACGGGAGAGGCACTGCTCCGTCACATTAGGACACTTTAACAGTATGGATATCATATTTGCAATGGAGCCCTGGCTTTCATCCTTTGCTTCATTCACTCCATGCAGCAACAGACACTTTCGCCTACTGCGCATCTCCTGTTCATCCTGCACTCTAAATAGAATTGCCATCTGAGCTTGGAGATTCTCTAGGCAGAATAAAACAGAATTTTTGAAAGCTTCGAATTCCCTAGCAAGCGGAGTTTGTTCCAGTGAGGGGGACCTATTCTGAGTTGCAATAAGGCGCTGCTGAAACTCTTCCATTCTGGTAGACACCATTTCGGATACATCCCTTAATGACTTTTTAAGATCCTCCATAATAAGGTGAAAGTGAAAAATTAATTAAGTTAAATTGAAGGTACTTGAAGAAGTGATTTCCAACTTTAAGTTTATTATAGTTAAATAAAGGATATTATTGAGAAAAAAATAGCGATTGATGTGTGGTGGGACACTAGTTCATCACTGAAACTGTAAGTTTTAATGTTTTTACCGAAATACTATTTAATTTAAGAAAAAAATCACGAGACACACCAGTACACGTTTGCACTACCCACTACTCACTGTTTATGTATATATATGTTATAATAAAAACTGCGGCTATCACTTTCGTAATATTATGTTCGTTAGGTAATTATAATTATCCTGCGTCAGATTTCTATTTTCAAGTTCAAGTTCTAGTTAGAAAGAAAGCCAGGGTTTAAACGCACAACTCCAAGAAGTCACATGTTTAAGCAATGTACCAAAACTGCTTTGGTATTTTTGACGCTGGTAACAGAGTTATCAAATGCGTCCTACAGTTACATACTAAAATCTATTTTTTTTTACAGAATCAACCACAAGCACCTCCATTCGTACCTTTTGCCCCACAATATCCGCCCCCGCAGTATCGTCCCAGGAACAATTTCCCAAAACATTTGCCCAGCGTGAGCAACTTACTTCCCAGCTGGACGCAGGTAAATTTTCTAAACTACGGGAATCATTTCTATTTCTGATGAATTACAATATTTTTTTCGCCGGCAATCGAACCTAGAACCCTCCTTAATACATGGGTGGTACGTGTTTATATCTACTTCATTTAAACAAGTAAAATTAATGTAAGTGTAATATTTTGTTTTAAATTTTTATTTATTTCCAGAACTCTCCAGCGCCATTCCAGCCTAACCAAGCTAATGAAAACCCATCAAACAGCCAATCCAACCAATCCAACCAATCACGGACGAACCAGGGCGTGAATAACCCATTCGTGCCTTTACAAGTGCAGACTAGTCAAAGGTAAGTTATGGAATTTATATTATAAATATTCTGTTTAAAGGTGCGTACAGACTATATAACATAACATGTTATACAACATTGCTATACAACATGTTTCAGATAATGTGGACACTGAATGTTATAAAACATGTTATGATAACATGTTATTGATATATATGCAAGGACGAACCCAGGATCTACGTTTTTCTGTGTTTCTTTTGTTATTTAAAATTACAACAGTCGCTGCCGCAGCCAGCTAAACGTCCTCTCGTGGCGACATTGTGGATAACTCTGGAGAACGACAAACGACAATGGTTATATAACATTGTTATATTGCATTGTTATTCTATTGTGTACAGTATTGTTTTATGTTATAATGTTGAATAACAAGGTTACATAATGTGGACGTTTTATAAAACACAAGTTATATAAAATGTTACATAGTCTGTACGCACCCTAAGGTCCATTCAAACTTAAAACTAGTTTCAAGTTTAGCTATGATATATTTGACTGGGCTCAAGAAAGAATTTTGTTTTGATACGAAAAAAATTACGGGCCTAATAGTAACGAAAATATACACGCATGTTTTGGCCCGTTGGGTAAAAATGATGAGAGTAAATTTAAACAGTGCGCGCGCACATCGTCACAAAAAACCGACATCCTGAAGTTGGTTTTTTAGTTTTTTAAAACATTTTAGTTTATTCTATTGTTAGTGTCGTTTTTTCTACAAACGTAAAATAAAATTTTTGAAAAGATTTTTATCTTGTCCCGTGTAATATATGATTTGACTTCTGTATATATATGGTCCACGTTCGTCTCTTTCTCTCAAATTGTGTTTACCCTGTGATGAAAAGAGATAGATATCTTTAGTTACAACGGCGGAATTAGATTTATAAATATTTTTTAAGCAAGTTGTGGATAGCTTCTTGTATGTGATTGAATAACTGAAGTGCACAATCGAACGACGGTAGGTAGTATTAAGAATGAAAAGATTAAACACTAGAAATTAAGTGTTTATTGTAAACACTTCACCTTGTTTACTTTGTGTACTTAATTAAAATATTTCAATAGATTTTTTTAATTTTAATATATTTTTTATAGATTTTTTTTTGTGTTGCTACTCTGATTTTTAATTTCGACATTTCATTAGTTGCTACTAAAAAAGTTCTCCACCGACAAAGGGACAAATTTGACTTATTTGAGGGCAATAAAAAATGCTACGTATTTTTTATGGTTTACCTACAAAAAGGTAAATCTAAATATTTACTTACTCAAGTGACCTAATACAAAAGTTACAAATATTTCAATATCACAAAAAATATGTCGAATTAACTTTAATTACTTTATTTTATTCTATAGCTGGTATCACCGCCTACCAATTCCAGGTTTAGTAAACCTTTTTAAAAAAATAAAATGTCATCGTTACTTGTGCGATTTTTACGGTTTGTGATGAAAAGGGACGTTATTACCACTCGCCGTTAAACCACTTTTAATGTGGAGCACCGCACTTAATAAAGTGGATACATTAACTAACAATAAAATGTATGTATAGACTCAGATGTTCAGACTCGTATTGAAATTGAAAAATGTGCCCGGCCAAAAAGTTTTGGTACCACTGACATGTCAAAAAATGACAGCTGTCAGAATTCTAAGGAATTAAAAATCTGAGTATAAATGGAAAAAACTAAACACAGCGTCATTGACGACATAACCGTAAAGTTTAGAAATTTCACAATTGACATGTTTGACCCCACAGACGAGCCAACAATGTGAACCAACCTCCTCGTAACATGGAGAGTCAGCCACCAACACAATCTTTGCTACCCAAGCCTCAGCCTGTCGTGGCTCAGGTAAGTTACGCTTCTGTTTTATTAACGTCTACCCACATTCTTGTTCTTTAATTTTCTGGATACTTCCTTGGAATTCCTGATGCTGTTTGCATATGTAATCAGTATATTTTAAAGACACGATCAGTCCTTTTCGAACTGTTTTTTTTAAAGAACCGGAGAGAAGAAACGAAGAGAAAAAAAAGATCGCGTTGAATGTCCAATATGAAACCAAGCTATTTTTTATTAGTATTAGTTGTTTCATAACCCTAATAAAAAATTATAAAAAATCTACATAACACGTGGAGATTTATCAAATGCGCACGAGTTCGAACCCCACGGGATATCAAATGATATAACCATTTCGTGTATTTGCGCTTGTGTAATTTTTGTGTTTAATTTTTAGGTACCACAGAATAATCAACCTCCAACGAATAGGACTAAAAAGAGGAAACCCAGAATAGCGGCCAATCTTCCTTTTCAGTTTGACTGAATATGCCAACTGTCAGTTGTCAAATTCGATCGATTTAAACGTACATTATAATAAGATTAAACATGTGACTCAACATATTAACTAACTTTTAAAACTATAAAAATTATATTTTGGATATGTGAATGTATTATGTCAAAACTATTTTCTTTGGACAGATGACATTCAAGACTTTATGCGTTCTTGTATACCTCATGTCACGAATATATTTTAACGTGAATATTTTTTTAAACGAATTTATGAATTTGAGTCGGGTTTTTAAATAATTTTAAATTAAATGCGATATTTTTTATGGCATTCACGCCACATTTATGATGTTTACAGGCTGAAACGTTCAATGACTATATCCGGAAAATTATTATCATTCTATGTAACACAATCGAATTCTGTACTGAAAATCAAGGAAAAATGAATTTTATTTGTTTTTGACAATATTCAATAAGGATATACCACGATAATGTATTAACTACTTTTATGTACGTTCAAGTCAGATTTCAAATGTTGTCAATGTGTTACATATATTTATAATTTATATTTTAAGAAATTGTATATTTTATTATTGACGTGTCGATATGACTATAAATAGTTCCTTAATGTCTTAGAAAATAAATGTTGTGTGAGTTTAAGAGGGTGAAAAATAGCCGTCGTGTAATAATGTCATAATAATATGTATTGAATAAAATAATAAAGGGATATTTTTTAAATAATGATTATAATTTTATCAAGGGCTGTCTTGATCTAGATTCACATACTTTTGTAGTGTTGGCCCTTAACTTTTTTAGCCAACGGTAATTTGTGACAGGCATGTTCACTAATGATAATTGAATTTGTACGAGGGTCACGTGACCAAATGTTAGCTGTCATTCCCACAGATCTTCAAACAGCTGACAGCTGATCTCGTGTCTGTGGTAAATCTTCTTAGAGGACCTTGCTCAAACGTGAATAATAATGTTTAAGGAAATTAGTTGATGTATCTAGATGTCTATGCCCTAGTAAAATTAATGTAGGGATATAATATTGACATAATAAGTGTATCAATTTTATAAGTACACTACTAAGATGTTAATCGTACAAAATCAAATTCGATTCAAGTAAACGTAAAAAAAAATTAAATCGATATTTCACAGTACAATGTATGTGAACTTAAAATAAATGTGTAATAATAAGTACAAGAGAATTATTGTCAGTCGTTATTATATACATTACATCACTGCCACAATCTTTAACTTATTGAGGCTTTTATGGGACCATGAATTCGACAGAGTATTAAATATTTAAGTTTAACGAGATAGATTCTTTAAAAAAAAATTCTTTAGTTATGTTATTAGTGAATTGCTTGAGTTTCAATCTCTGCATAATAACCCGAGTTTCGTAAATTTGTATGAAAATCAGCTCCTATAGTGGTGCCTCGCAACTCAGATATTACATAAAGTATCTTTGAAAAAAATTAAACAATTTATTACAATTTGACACTTACGTATATCGGTTTAATACTCTGTGAATCTCATTGTCAATTAAACTCGTTTCGTTTGTCTATGATTGGTCAAACGGAAAGCGTATCACGTGTATATTGTCAGCCTGGGCAATCTAATACGTTTCTTTTGTTTTACATTAGACAATCTTTGTACAATAAATGCGACTGGCTATTTTATATTTTTTGTGGTATCCTTGTGCATAAACGTACTACACGCTTATCTTGTTATTGCTTTGTTCACGTGTCTGGATTGAAGGGACAAAAGCAGGACTTTGCTTTTAGTACGTTTATAAATAACTGAATGTACAAAAGTTGTATTTTTGTTTTTTAGAATGAAATAAAGTTTTGACAGCATTGGTTTATTTTTTATATCCTTGGCCTGTATATAGTGTAATTTTGATTTGATTACAAGGTCTAAAGATCTATGAATTACTCTGCAACATCCTTACTCTGGAAAACAAATATTGATCTATAATTAGTAAGCGTTGATACACAAAATACCTAAATGAAATCAACTAATCAAACCTAATTTTTATAATGAAGACAACGGGCGGCCTTATCGCTTTCGAGAGATCTCATCCAGGCAATTGTAAGGTAAAATATTGTACTGCATTGTACTGAAAGCAGTTTTCCGCAATATAAGAATCTATTACATATTAACTACATTTTGTATGTAGAAATATACGAATTTTTCTGTAGAATAAACGGCTGTAACAAAATTCACCTGTTCTTTTGTCCTAGCGGGGTACAAACTCGAAAGTTTGAACAGTGTATTAGTAACTTTTAGCAGTAATGTAATATAATAAAGTAATGCAGTAAAAAATATGTTTACCTAGTTGTTATTGTCCTTTCTCTTTCTCAGCGCTAACCGCTGGAGAATTTCATTTGGTGCCCTTAACATTTAAAGTCACGCTATACCAAAAATTCGAGTTAGGCCCTTGTATTACTTAGAGACCGATATGTAGACAATAAAATGGATTAATTTACATAACATTGATGATGAAAATACAATATAAAAATCTATCTATAAAGTTATGTTACCATTTTACAAATTTTATTTTGACTTTTCTTAACGCGTGGGTTTTTCGATTTCGATGTTTACTCTAATCGTTGGCACCCTAGACCGTCGTAATGCGGCAATTTGCTTCCAACACACCGCAATAGCTACTACCACGTCCAGGGTCAAGGTTCGATCACTGTCCGTAGTAACTTTGAGCCCCAACGGCTTCAAGCCTCAGGCAGATTTAGTAACTATATGTGTATATATATTCATTTTACTTTATAAATAAATTAATATATTTAAAAAATACAATGGCTACCTATGATTAATTATCTATCAGATAATAAAACATATGTTTAAGTGTAATTGGAAACTTTATCTATGAGATCATATAAAACCATTTAAAATATACTTCCTATTCGTAGTTTTGCTTGAAACTTACTGCTATGAGGCTGCTTTTGATTTTAATCATAGCCGAAGCGTCGGCTGTGGATCTTGAGTGGTGGAAATCAGCTCTGATATATCAGATATATCCAAGATCTTTTAAGGACAGCAATGGAGATGGAACGGGTGATCTAAATGGTAAGAAACTAGTCCTGTTATGTGCCCATTTTAAGCATGTTGGTATTAAGCCTATTGTTCCTTATTAAAATTAAAATCATGTTATTAAGATTACCGAAACTGATCTATGAAGCGGTCCTCAAAATTTGAATGATTTAGCTCTAAAATTTATGTAAAAGCTGTATACTAAAAGTCCGCTGGCATCTTAGTAATTTATCTCCATGCAATACACCGACAACCAAGTAAAATATTCCAGGTATAACAGAAAAATTAACGTATCTCCAAGAAACTGGTATTGACGCAATATGGCTGTCGCCGATTTTCCTTTCCCCAATGTATGATGCTGGTTATGATATCTCCGATTACAGACAGATTTCACCAGAGTACGGAACTATGGAAGACTTTGAGACCCTGCTTGCAAAAGCTAAAGGATTAGGTAACACTGTTAACAGTTTAAAATCTAGTAAATCAATTGTTATCTTGTAGTTATATGTATAAGTTATAAGGGTACAATTCAGCTGCTGAATTATATCGATAACAACGGTTGTAATTTATAACTGAGTGAAGTAAATACATATAATATAATATATAAGTACTTATAGGTGAAATATTTAATATAAGATAAAATTCATGGGCGTCCGCGTCCGTCGATACAATGTTTTCGTAATTTCGCTGACAATTCTATAGACAGCTAAACCGATCTAATATATTTTGATAGAGGGTGTCATAAGTATTATAGTTTTGTTCACAAAATAATATGCTTTTTATTATTAACGAAAAAAACAGATTGATTGACAGAAGGTTATTCGAAATACAACTTTTTAAAATACTAAATAATAAGGTTTTACATCAATACTTCCTCTAAAACATTAGATATTTCAATTTTAATATAAAAACATGAATAAATTCAAAAACAGTTCAAATCATTCCCAGAGCAGAACGTAATTCAGCAAATCTCAGACGAGGTAGCGGCTTGGTCAGGATATCAGCGAGTTGTTGATTACCTGGTACATGTTGTATGTTCAACCTTCCATCCTCCAATTCCTTTCGAATATAATGGTACCTCACTTCGATATGCTTGGTCCTCTTGTGGAACTCATGATTTTTCGCTAACTTGATTGCGCTTTGGTTGTCCACAAAAAGAACCGGAACGTTGTCTAAGGGAGAAACTTCTGTGAACAGTCGCACCAACCAAACTGATTCCCTCGCAGCTTCACCAGCAGCGACATACTCAGCCTCAGTTGTGGATAAGGACACACACTCTTGACGTCTGCTAGCCCAAGATATTGGTCCTCCACTATGCATGAAAACAATCCCGCTGACCGACCGACGAGTGTCAGATTGACTAGCATAATCAGCATCACTGTACGCCTTCAATGCACTTCCTCCAGAACCAGCCTCATACCTGATGCCAACCGAACTAGACCCTTTAATGTACCTCAGGATTCTTTTGACCAGCAACCAGTGAACTTCTTCCGGATTTTCCAGGAATTGCGACGCGTAACTAATTGCGAACGCGATGTCAGGACGAGTGGCTACAGCTAAGTACATCAAACATCCTACAGCTTCACGGTAAGGAGCAGATGTTCTCAAACCAGTTTTCTCCTCCAATTGCACGTGTTTTTCGATGGGCGTCGAGACAGCGTTTGCTTCTGCCATGTTGAACTTCTGAAGAAGACTTTCTGCATACACCTTCTGACTCAAACGGATTGAGCCATCTTCCTCTCGTTCGATGAGCATATTCAAGAAAGAACCAAGCTCTTCAAGAGTGATCTTGAACTCCATCTCCAGCTTCCTCAGGAACTCTTGAATAATGCCATCTTTCGTCGCAGCAACCAAGCCATCGTCCACGTACAAAACAACGATCAGCTTATCTTCATCAGATATACGATAAAAAAGACACGGATCAGCTTCACTTTGGACAAGACCAAACTTACAGATTAAAAACTTCTTGAATCGATTGTTCCAGCACCTTGGCGATTGCTTCAAACCATAGAGACTCCTAATCAGCCAGCACACAAGATTAGAACCGTCTTCAAAACCTTCAGCTTGATTCATGTAGATTTCTTCGTCCAGGAAGCCGTTCAAAAATGCCGTCTTGACATCAAACTGAGCCAACTTGAGATGTTCCTTGGCAGCAATACTCAGGATCGCCCTGATTGTATCAAAGCGAGCTACAGGACTGAATGTTTCATTATAATCGATACCTTCTCGTTGACTGTATCCCTTCGCAACAAGTCGAGCTTTGTAACGACAGATCTTCCCTTCCGCATCTCGTTTGATACGAAAGACCCAGCGATTGGAGATAGTCTTCCTTCCTGGTGGTAACTCTGTCAAAGTCCAGGTTCCATTTTCCTCCAGCGAAGACATTTCTTCTTTCATCGCAGCCTTCCAGTGCACATGATCAGCCGACTCCATGGCTTCTTTGTAGCTTCGAGGTTCGTCTAACTCTGCAAGAAACATCTCATTGAATCTTACAGGTTTCTGAAGAGTACTTCTATCTCGAAGACGCCGTTGAATGGGCTCCTTTGCAGTCTTGGGGGTTTCATCGAACTCTTCGATTTGCGGTTCAGCATCAACAACTCGATCTGATAACACAGGATTTGGGACTTCAGGCAGAATTGGAGCTTCAACAACGGGATCCTTTTCTGTAGCTTCAGCGGGAAACAATGCCAAAACTTTAGAGGAATGCTCTGGACCGAACACTACCTCTCTACTTCGAATCACGTTCCTCGTGTCCTTTATCCACACACGAAAACCATCAATGTCGTCGGAATACCCAACGAATACTCCCTGGGCACCTTTGGCATCCCACTTCTTCCGACGTTCTTTGGGCACCATCAAGTAGCAAACGGTTCCAAAGATATGGAACCTGTTCAGATGAACGCTCTTCTCAACGAACAACTCGTAAGGAGTTTTACCCTCTACAGAACTTGGACCAGTTCGGTTGAGGATGTACACCACGGCGTTGACAGCTTCAGCCCACAGAAACTTCGGTAGATCTTTGCTAACAAGCATAGTACGTGCTAGGTCATCAATTGTTCTGTTTGATCGTTCAGCACAACCGTTTTGTTGAGGCGTGTACGGATTGGTGACTACCATCTTCGTTCCTTCAGACTTCATGAGATTTTGCATAGCTCCATTTACAAATTCTCCTCCCCCGTCACACTGGAACACCTTAACTGGTCGACCACGTTGATTCTTCACAAACTGCAACATTTCTTTGACCTTGTCAATGACCTCAGATTTCCTTTTCAAGAAGTACACCAGGCGAAGTCTGGAGTAATCACACATGAAACAGACAAAGTATCTGGAACCACCAATCGACTCCTGTTCCATTGGACCACAGACATCAGCATGAATCACCTCACCTGGCTCAAAAGATCGCTGTTGACGTGAGTTGAACGGTTGTCGATGCTGCTTACCTTCTACACAGGATCCACAGAACTCATCATCAGGTTTCACATGAATTCCGTGTTTCTTGAGTACCTGAGCAACATGACGTTTGTTTTGATGGCCCAAACGTTCATGCCAAACTTGAAGCGAGTCCTTGAACGCCAGGTTAGCTTCACTCACACAGCACGTGTCCGGTTCGTTGATTCTGAGCATCATCTTGAATAGTTGACCAGTTCGTATACCTTGCGCCTTGACAACACCATTCAGCAGGAACTCACATCTATCCTTGGAAGAGCTGAAAGTCATGCCTTTATCCAGCGCACGCGTGACCGAAAACAGATTCCTTCGGGCATCAGGAACATACAGCACGTTTTCCATGTAACAAGCAGTCCAATGTCCATTCACAAGCGCTTCGAAGTTGATAATTCCTCTTCCCAAGGCACGCATCACTGAATTGTTCCCGATACGAATTTCAGCTGGAATCGAGAAAGCTTCAAAGAATGTATACCATTCTTTCTTGAAGGTCATATGGTCAGTCGCACCAGAATCGATGATCCAAACTTCATTCTTGGATTCCGCATTGAAGACTTCACTAACGAAAGCTTGATTTTTACCTTCAGAGACCACATCACCAGATTTCTTCTTCTTTGCTGTTGGACAATCTCTTCGAAAATGACCAACTCCTTGACAACCGTAGCACTTGAAGGTAGACTTCTTTCCCTTCTGGTTGGACTTGACATCATCTTTGGCCTGCTTACCACCATGTTGACTTCCACTTGCACCTTTGGATTGAACCTTCAACTTGGTTGCCATCAATGCCGATAAATTGTCCACCTTTTCTTGCCGAAGCTTTCTTCTGTGCTCATCAGATGTCAAAACATTTATAAGGTTATCAAGAGTTTGTTGATCGTCCGATCTGGCCCACCAGGCTTGTCTGAAACTTTCAAAACTGTCAGGCAAAGTTTCCAGCAACTTAACCATCAAAGCTGACTCATCGGGTTTAACCTTCAACTGCTGCATGCGAAGAATCAAACCTTCAAATTTAGCTATATGGCTTACCATATCATCCGCTAAATTCATGTCAAAACTGAAAAACTCCGTCTGCACCGAATGAACAGCTTGCTTAGTTTGTTGTTCATAAATACCGTGCAGTTTGGTCCACATCTGATGAGCAGTCTCGCAGGCAACGATCAGGGTCATAACTCTCGAATCAATTGTCTTGACGATGATTTGACAAGCTGCGCGATCTGCTTTGTCCCAAACTTTCATTGCTGCTGCGTGAGCCGCACGTTTATCCACCGTCGCATTATCAACCAGCACCGGTTTAGTCAACTCTCCAATACTGACTTCATAGGCTCCATCAGTTGCACGCAATAAATTACGCACCATAAATTTCCAAATATTCCAGTTTTCCGAACCCTTCAACTTCTCAATACCTTGAAATTCCATGATTGTCAGTCACCAAAATTCCAGTAACTATCACCACCAGGTTATGAGATGAAAATGTCCCAGAAAACACTATTTGTTTCGTTCAATCTTCGTTGAAAACGTTGGTCCAATCAAATCTAACCACGCTCTGCTACCATATTATAGTTTTGTTCACAAAATAATATGCTTTTTATTATTAACGAAAAAAACAGATTGATTGACAGAAGGTTATTCGAAATACAACTTTTTAAAATACTAAATAATAAGGTTTTACATCAATAATAAGAACTTATATTAAACTTACGCATATTATGCCTACTACAATTATAAAACATCATTACAATTACAGGACTTCGTGTACTCCTAGACCTTGTGCCAAATCATACGAGCAATGAGAGTGAGTGGTTCATACGGTCTAAAAAGGGAGACCCTGAGTATTCGGACTATTATGTATGGGCAGATGGTATTAATACCTGCACAGTGGGAGAAACTCAGCCTCCCAGTAATTGGGTAAAGTATAAACTAATGGGCAACTAAATATATTTCCTCACCGTCTTTAATTACTGTAAGATATTATTATATATATACAATAATAAGTAATATACATTAGTAACAATTGGTAAACCTGTAGATAATTCGAATAATAAATCTGCCGATGATCCCGTCGGTTGCCCTTTTAGAGGTGAAGTCAGTTAATTAATACTTAGAGACGCAATTAGATAAGTAAGCGAGGCTTCTTGCGATTTTTTTTTAACTAAAACATATATTTCTCATTGCTTACATATTTACAAGTATATTTTTATAGCTCAGTCAATTCCGTAAAAGTGCATGGGAGTACAGCGTCGAGCGTGGACAGTTCTACTTACACCAATTTGTGATAGGACAACCTGATCTCAACTACAGAAACAAAAAGGTTCAGGAAGAAATGAAGGTAAGTGTTATCTCTATAATGGCAATGTCTCTTGCTGTCCGCGTCATATCACAGGATGAATGAAGTGTTAACGATGTAAACTTATAATAGGATTTAATAATTATATTTTCTACTAAGTTTCTTTTTTTTGTTATTTTTCAACATCGACTTATAGAATGTTAAGAACGCAGTGAGGTATTCAAGGCTACCGGGGCGCATCACAACGCCTAGAAAATTGTAAGCAACATGTCCCCAAAATAGGACATTTACTTTAAAGTACTTAATTGCTTTAATCAACATACAAATTATTATATTAGTTTAGATATTCGATTGATTATACTTATTATCAGTTAAACACAAAATGAAACGATTTTCTATGTAATGTTGTTAATTTATTACATGCATTTTTGCATGGCAGGACATCACTTCTTTAATTAATGGCCTTGTTAAGTAAGTTTATTAAGTATTAATTTGATTTTAGGATGTCCTAAGGTTTTGGCTGGATCGAGGTATATCAGGTTACCGAATTGATGCTGTTAACACGATGTACGAAGCTGACCCCAAAAAATTTTGTGGACGATATCCCGATGAACCAAGATCTGGTAAAGTGTTTGTTAGTACAGTTAGCAACGGACAGCGCTCACTTGAGTTTCTTTTTTCTTCTTAGAGATCAAGTTAGGCGTAATTGGGTTATAATATAAATTTCGCATTTTTACGGATACATATAAAATTAATGTATGAAAAATAATTTTCCAATTCATAATTATTAAATCATTTCGCCCGTCACGAGTTTCCTGATGTTGCTGTGAAATAAAATATTATAATACGTTTCAGTTCAGTGGAGTGTTATTAATTACATGAGTCGTAATTTTTAGGAGATCCAAACGCCATAGAAGACGACTATAATTATCTTAAACACATATACACAAAGGATCAAGACGAGACATACTCAGTTATATACGATTGGCGAGAAGTTCTCGATGAATACACGATAAAGGATCAGGAATATAAAATCATGATAACCGAAGCCTACACAGACTTAGAACATCTGATGAGATATTATGGGGACCGAAAAAGGAACGGTTCTATTCCTTTTAACTTTTCTCTTTTGGAGAATATTCGTAAGGATTCTGATGCAGTAGCTATTAAACGAGTTATTGATCAATGGATGGAGAATATGCCGGTGGGAAAGACTGCTAACTGGGTGGTATGTTATAGTAACAGAAAAGTTATGAAGAGTATTTATGCGTGTTTTTTCAGCCGGATATTAATAAAAAAAGATAGAATTAACCAATTTCGATCAACAGCTAGATACAACTAAACAAATGAATACTCAGCAAGATTTAAAGAAATATTATTCTCATTTATACTTGGTTATAATCAAAACTAATTTCTTAAATTATTGAGACTTTATGACATATTTATTTATTTACATTGTTGTTTTACGTTGAATTGTATAATCTTTTATGTATTTTTTACAGAATGGAAACCATGATCAAAGTAGATTAGCCACTCGTGTAGGCGTGGACAGAGTAGACGCAATGAATATGCTGACACTGCTTCTTCCCGGGGTGGCATTTACTTATCAGGTAAACAACATAAAATAATCTGAACGAGATCTGTTATGAGTAACCACGATAGTGGCCTCCTGACTATACTGGAAGATTAATTTCTATTTTACGGACAGCATAAGACAAATATTTAAAATCATGTTAGTTTAGGCTCGGAATCTTACCCTTATGATGTGTGTTAGGCAGAGGGCTGATCACCTAATTGCCTATGTCTATGAAACAAATACGAAAAGTTGAATCCCAAACAAGACCCATGGTGGGTTATTATTGTTAACATACGTAGGCAGACTTTGAATAAATAAAAAATATTCACAGGGAGAAGAATTAGGCATGACAGATGGTTTTATAACGTGGGAAGAAACACAGGATCCACAAGCATGCAACACTGACGATCCTATCAACTACTGGAAAAATTCACGTGACCCAAGCAGAACTCCATACCAGTGGGACGACAGTCCCAATGCTGGGTTTTCTACTACAGATGGTAAAACATGGTTACCCGTTGCTGATAATTATAAAGATGTGAATTTAGATGCACAGATGAAGGCAAATAAAAGTCATTATCAGGTATGCATAAGCATGCACAATGTACCAGTGCAGTCAAACAAAATAAATAAGAAATAATATAAAATAATTTTAATACCCACCTAAATATTTAAGGCACTTTTAATTTGTAATCTTAAAAATAATTAGTAGGATAGTTATTTAAAGACTAATACTACTATTTATTTTATTCGAAGAAGTCTTTATAAATCTTCTCCTTTATTAAAAAAACGTTTGTGTACTTATGTACACGCGTAAGAAGTAAGAAGTTATACTTCTTTGGCGTAATAATTTTCTTCAAGCACTTTAGAGGGACGTTTCCCTCTTCGGATTGCATCTTTGTTGTCTATTTTAATGGTCAATTCCATTCGACACGATGTAATGTATACACTTATCATGATATTTTACAATAAATAGTATGTATTTAATTACATTGGAACCGGTTTTCTCGTATAGAAATCATTATTTTAGTTTAAACAAACACGACGCCATAACAGACAATGCAACTTGTCGATAAAACAGAGCAAGCTACAACTAGCGGCCCAGACTGTTTCACCGACGAGCCGTTTAAACAGATATTCATGGTGTCGGTTTTTTGTGACGGCGTGCATCGTAAAAATTTACTCTCATCATTTTTCCCTAACGCGCCATTATTAATCCTTCTTTAGTCTTCATTACCTCATAACTTAGGGGAAATAATAGTGTAGCTTTTTTAATCCGGATTGCTAAACCTACCATATACTTTATTTTATTATGTATAATATTGAAATATGTGCACTAAAATTAAATTAATTTCAGTTCTATAAAGACGTGGTGACCATCAGAAAGAAAGATGTAGTACGCAAAGGGCGTTTAGATGTCAGAGCTGTATCAAACTCAACTCTAGTTGTGGGCAGGTAGGCAATGTTTTAAGAAGGCCAGCTTCATCTGTCTAATAATAGTTTTTTTGTAAATATGTTTGTTCTAATATTTATTTATTCAAATAATTCATTTGTTTAGAGTGGTTCCATGACGTTATGTGAGCAAATGTAATTGCCATACAATTTTACGCCAAGTGATTGTGTCTAACAATTCTAACTGCTAGCAACATTTAGTGCCATTATATATTTTTTTATAATGAATTATTTTTAACAGAATGCTTCCGGATAACCCAGCAATTGTAGGTGTAATTAATTTGTCAAATGACACGGAAATTACTGACTTATCAGAATTTGAATGGCTACCAGCATATTTGATTGTCGTAGCCTCCGGAGTTGGTTGTGAGGGCATTGCCTTAGAAAATGGGTAAGAAAATATACCTTTAGAGATATTAGTATTTATTGTATATTATGTAGTAAGGTTTCACTGCCATCCAACTTTCATTGTACTACTTTAAGTAGGAATTGTAACCATGGTTAGTTATTGTACATATGAAAAACACGTCAATTAAAGATGTAGAAAAAAGGTGTTTTCTTAAAAATTAGATGAGTATAGTACTATCTATTCTTTTAATTTTCTGATAACATTGTCTTATGAAATATTGTTTTACATTTTTACAGCGCAATTATTCGCAAAGATAAAGTTGTAATGACTGGCAAATGTGCTTTACTTCTACAAAGTTTGTGTGCCACAACGAAGGGCTGTTGTGAAAATAATAAATGATGCTTTTATAAAGAATAAATGCAATTATCAACAATCATTCTTAAATATAAATAAAAATGTAATTTTGAAGTTTTATTTTAACTAACCTTTTAATATAAGTACTTACATCTTAAATAAGAAGTCCATAGCACCCTCAAGGAAACACAAACAGTCAACTTGATTTATAATCACATCAATATATTTTGTCGCTATTGTTTCCAAGAACACTTCCTGTAAATATATTGATAAAGCTACACACCGATCTAAACTATTGTTTGCTTTAACATAGTTGAATTATTTAATATAATAATATATATCCTTAGTTGCTATTATTCGAACGTAACATTAGGTCAAAATAAGAATGAATTACAAACCGTCGCTTTAGTGACCAAAAAGTCAGTTTCTGCGTTCGCTTTGTGTACATCATGATCCATCATCAGTATCGTGTTTAGTTCGTCATGTACGTTAAATCAGAAGCCTGATTTTTAAAGTACGTAGAATCAAATTCTAAACGCTTGTAACAAAACTTACCTGTTTTTTTATATAAAAGCGTACAAACACGAATTGCGCAAAACCAAATATCCGAGATTTGGTGTTTTATGTTATTAACTGTATGTAACCGTGTATATTCTTTTTACTTCATATGTAATTCAATATCTATTAAAAATACAATGGCTCGTAACCTTTGATTAATTACTACCTATGAAAAACATAATAAAACATATGTTTAAGTATAATTGGAAAGTTTATCTTTGACGTCATTCTAAACCATTGCAATTATTCAATTATTAGGTACACTATTCGTAGTTTCGCTTAAAACTTACTGCTATGAGGTTGCTTTTGATTTTAATCATAGCCGAAGTGTCGGCCGTGGATATTGAGTGGTGGAAATCAGCTCTGATCTATCAGATTTATCCAAGGTCTTTTAAGGACAGCAATGGAGATGGAACGGGTGATCTAAATGGTAAGGGGCTAATCCTGTTCGCGCCTATTTTATGCAAGTTGGTAATTAAGTCCATTGTTGCAAAATAATTTTATTAAGTTTACCGCAACTGATATATGAAGAGGTCCTCCAAATTCGAATGATTTAGCTCTAACATTGATTTAGAAGCTGTATAAGAAAAGTCCGCTGGCATCTTAGTAATTTATCTCCATGCAATACACCGACCACAAAGTTAAATATTCCAGGTATAACAGAAAAATTGCCGTATCTCCAAGAAACTGGTATTGACGCAATATGGCTGTCGCCGATTTTCCTTTCCCCAATGTATGATGCTGGTTATGATATCTCCGACTACAGACAGATTGCACCAGAGTTCGGAAATATGGAAGACTTTGAGACCCTGCTTGCAAAAGCTAAAGGATTAGGTAACACTGTTAACAGTTTAGAATCTAGTAAATTATTTGTTCTCCAGTAAGTAGTTATATGTAGGTATAAGTTATATGGGTGTTATCGATACAATTCAGCTGCTGAACTGTCATTGTAAACGTGGAGAATTTACACAGATGGGCATACGTCGAAACAATTTCAGTAACATTAATTATGTTTATTATCCAAAATTGGAAATTTTATTTCTTTCTACAATTCCATCTTTAAAGTACATTTAGTAATAAACATACTATTTTAATATTTAGTTTAAATGATTAACATTCACGATGAAAATAGAATCTATCAATTTAGAAGTAGTTTCATTATAGGTAATTTAACAACAATAACTTAGCAAAAACTTCTACTTTTCGTAATTTCGCTGACTATGCTATAAACCGCTTAACCGATTTTCATATATCTTGATGGGTTGTCATATGAATGAAAATATGAAACATTGCGATAATTACAGGACTTCGTGTACTCCTAGACCTTGTGCCAAATCATACGAGCAATGAGAGCGAGTGGTTCATAAAGTCTAAAAAGGGAGACCCTGAGTATTCGGACTATTATGTATGGGCAGATGGCATTAACACCTGCACAGTGGGAGAAACTCAGCCTCCCAGTAATTGGGTAAAGTGTAAACGAATTACCAACTAACTTTATATTTTTCTCGGTCTTAGGGTTGTTAGGGTTGTACTCATTTTCCGCAATTATTAGACTCCTGATTGGTCATTTGTCCGACTTTAACGTCCTAGCTCCTTCCAAAAGCACAGAAGTCTCCTGGGCACTTCACAAGCTTCCCGGAGCGACCTCACTGTTCCGAGGATTTCTGCACGTTGATTAGCCACAGCCTCGCATTCCAGGACTACGTGGGATCTCGGTCTTTAATTATTATATTATAACATTAAGTATATAGGTACATAAGTAACAATGGGTATATAGGTAATCGAATACTAAATCTGCCGATCATCCCGTCGGTTGCCCTGTTAGAGGTGAAGTTAGTTATTACTTAGAGACGCACTTATATAAGTGAGGCTAATCAAATACAGATAATATAGAATATTTATTTTTGTCGTATAGAATCTGAAATATACATTTCTCATTGCTTACATATTTATAAGAATATTTTTATAGGTCAGTCATTTTCGTAAAAGTGCATGGGAGTACAGCGTCGAGCGTGGTCAGTTCTACTTACACCAATTTGTGATAGGACAACCTGATCTCAACTACAGAAATAAAAAGGTTCAGGAAGAAATGAAGGTAAGTGTTATCTATATAATGGCAATGTCTCCTGCTGTCCGCGTCATATCAGCAGAATATGAAGTGTCGACGATTTAAACCTATGATAGGATGAAATAATATATTTTCTACTAAGTTTTTTTTATAGAACAGGGGGCAAATGGGCAGGAGGCTCACCTAATGTTAAGTGATACCGCCGCCCATGGACACTCTCAATGCCAGAGGGCTCGCAAGTGCGTTGCCGGCCTTTTAAAAATTAAGTGTCTTTAGAGGCATTCTAGCCGACTCTACCATCACAAGGGCGCATCACAAGGCCTAGAATATTGTTACCAACACGTCCTGTCATAGGTATTTACTTCAAAATAATTGCTTTAATCAACATACAAATCTGTCCTCTTAGTTTAGGTATTACATTGTTTATACCTATAGTACCTACCTGTTTTTTTTTCAAACTAAAATGAAACGATTTTTCTATGTTTTTAATTACTTACATGCATTATTGCATGGCAGGATATCACATATTTAAGTAATTGAATTGTCTTGTTAAGTAAGTTAAGTAATGATTTCAGGATGTCCTAAGGTTTTGGCTAGATGTAGGTATATCAGGATACCGAATTGATGCTGTTAACATGATATACGAAGCCGACCCCAAAAATTTTTGTGGACGATATCCCGATGAACCAAGATCTGGTACGGTTTGTTATTACAGTTAGCAACGGACAGCGGTCAATTGAGTTTTTCTTTGTCCTTAGAGTTCAAATAACGTGTAATCGATTCTAAATTAATTAAAATAGATGTCTTCCAGCCTTTTATAACTTCGCTTTATTAAAATATCTGGATATAATATTCATTTTCCCATTTTTTAATCTTTAATGTATGAAAGAAAAAGGTTCCGATTAGAGCAAGTATGTTCACGAGTTTCCTGATGTTGCTGTGAAATAAAATATTATAATACGTTTCAGTTCAGTGGAGTGTTATTAATTACATGAGTCGTAATTTTTAGGAGATCCAAACGCCGTAGAAGACGACTATAATTATCTTAAACACATATACACAAAGGATCAAGACGAGACATACTCAGTTATATACGATTGGCGAGAAGTTCTCGACGAATACACGATAAAGAATCAGGAATATAAAATCATGATAACCGAAGCCTACACAGACTTAGAACACCTAATGAGATATTATGGGGACGGAAAAAGGAACGGTTCTATTCCTTTTAACTTTTCTCTTTTGGAGAATGTTCGTAAGGATTCTGATGCGGTAGCTATTAAAAGAATTATTGATCAATGGATGGAGAGTATGCCGGTGGGAAGGACTGCTAACTGGGTGGTATGTTATAATAACCAAGTGTTTTTTACCCGGAAATTCAAAAAAAAGATAGCATTAACCAATTTTTAATAACTGTCAGATGCAGCAAGATTTTAAGAAATATTTTCGTCGTTTATAAATTATTGAGATTTTATTTATTTGGTTATGTTGTTGTTCTGTTGACTTACTTTTATGTTTTTTTACAGAATGGAAACCATGATCAAAGTAGATTAGCCTCTCGTTTAGGCGTTGACAGAGTAGACGCAATGAATATGCTGGCACTGCTTCTTCCCGGGGTGGCATTTACCTATCAGGTAAAGGAACTAATTACATTAAATGATCCTGTTCCTTTGAAATCGCGACAGTAGTGACGTCTGGACTATGGTGGAAGATTAATAAATATTTTATGGACAGCATAGGCCAAATATTTAAACCATGTTAATTTAGGCTCGGAATCTTAACCTTATGTTAAGATGTAGGCAAAGAGGGCTGATCACCTTATTGCCTATGTCTGCTTATTGTTTACCTGGTTAGGTAGGTTAGATAATAAACAAAAAATTAACAGGGAGAAGAATTAGGTATGACAGATGGTTTTATAACGTGGGAAGAAACACAGGATCCAAAAGCATGCAACACTGACGATCCTATCAACTACTGGAAAATTTCACGTGATCCAAGCAGAACTCCATACCAGTGGGACGACAGTCCCAATGCTGGGTTTTCTACTACAGATGGTAAAACATGGTTGCCCGTTGCTGATAATTATAAAGATGTGAATTTAGATGCACAGATGAAGGCAAATAAAAGTCATTATCAGGTATGTATAAGCATGCACAATGTAGGTACGAGTGCAGTTATATAAAATAAATAAGAAATTATATAAAATTTGACAAATAAATATTTAGGCCGATTTTCATTTGAAACATTAAAACTACGTATAAATCCCGATTTAAGGGAAATAATATAAAGATACTTTAGTTAAAATAGTGTCAAAACTACCATATAAATACTGAATTGAAACATGTACACTGAAATTTTAAATTTCAGTTCTATAAAGACGTGGTGACCATCAGAAAGAAAGATGCAGTACGCAAAGGGCGTTTAGATATCAGAGCTTTGTCAAATTCAACTCTAGTTGTGGGCAGGTAGTCAATGCTTTATTTAATATGTTTTAAGAAGGCCAGCTTTATAAGCTAATGTAATTGCCATACAATTTTAGGGAAAGTAATTGCGTCTAATAATTTAATCTGCTAGCAACATTTAGTGCGGTTACTTTGGTATAATGCTAATGCATAATGACTTATTTTCAACAGAATGCTTCCTGAAACCCCAGCAATTGTAGGTGTAATTAATTTCTCAAATGACACTGAGATTACTAACTTGTCAGACTTTGAATGGCTACCTACACATTTGATTGTTGTAGCTTCTGGAGTTGATTGTGAGGGGATTGCCTTAGAAAATGGGTAAGAACATATTTTAGTCGGTACTACATAATACAGACCTATAGAAATATTGCAGTGTTGTTTATAGCCAAGTTTTTTTAAGTATTTATGTGGTAAGGTTTCACTGCAAGCTAACTTAGATTTTATTACTTTTAGTAGGAATTGTAACCATGCATAGTTATTGTACATATGAA
The DNA here is from genome assembly GCA_963693345.1 of Pieris melete. Classification (NCBI taxonomy): domain Eukaryota; kingdom Metazoa; phylum Arthropoda; class Insecta; order Lepidoptera; family Pieridae; genus Pieris; species Pieris melete. Next base: position 672,920 of record CAVNZK010000043.1, on the reverse strand, counting down.
AAAATCATATCAATTAAAGATGTTTTCTTGAATTTTCGTATTAAATACTACCAATTCTTTAATTTTTTTATAAAATTGTCATAAGAAATTTCATTTTACATTTTTACAGCGCAATGATTCACAAAGATAAAGTTATTATGACTGGCAAATGTGCTTTACTTCTACAAAGTTTGAAGGACTGTTGTGAAAATAATGAATAATGTTTTTATAAAGAATAAATATTTATATTCAACAATCATTGTTATATATAAATAAAAATTATAAATATGAAGTTTTTTTTTAACCAACCTTTTAATATAAGTATTCACTTAAATTAGAAGTCTATAGCACCCTCAAGGAAACACAACAGTGATCTCTATTTATAATCACAGTTCTTTTTTCCCTATTGTTTTTGTTTTGTGATGGGAAGTGTATAGGGTTTCCTTTGCTATTGTTTCCAAGAACATTCCCTCTACATAAATTGATAAATCTTAATTATTGTATGCTTTAACATAATTGAATTATTTAATCTCAATTATAATAAAAATATGTATTCTCAGTTGCTATTATTCGAAATGTAACATTTTGTCACAAAATTGATTCAGAATAAGATTTTTTTTTATCTATTAAAAATACAATGACTCGACCTGTGATATAAGTACTATTTATTAGTAATCATAACAATCAAATTAATTAATTAATAATTGATTAATTATTTATGAGAAACATAATAAAAAATATGTTTAAGTATAATTAGACAGGTCATCTATGACGTCATTCAAAATATAGATACTTCCATACTATTTGTAGTTTCGCTTAAAACTTACTGCTATGCGGATGCTCTTGATTTTAATCATAGCCGAAGCGTCGGCTGTGGATCTTGAGTGGTGGAAATCAGCTCTGATCTATCAGATATATCCAAGATCTTTTAAGGACAGCAATGGAGATGGAACGGGTGATTTAAATGGTAAGAAACTAGTGCTGTTATGTGCCCATTTTAAGCAAGTTGGTATTAAGCCTATTGTTCCTTATTAAAATCATGTTATTAAGATTACCGCAACTGATCTATCAAGCGGTCCTCAAAATTCGAATGATTTAGCTTTAACATTGATGAAGAAGCTGTATACGAAAAGTCCGCTGCTATCTTAGTAATTTATCTCCATACGATACACCGACCCCCACGTAAAATATTTCAGGTATAACAGAAAAATTGCCGTATCTCCAAGAAACTGGTATTGACGCAATATGGCTATCGCCGATTTTCCTTTCCCCAATGTATGATGCTGGTTATGATATCTCTGACTACAGACAGATTGCACCAGAATTCGGAACTATGGAAGACTTTGAGACCCTGCTTGCAAAGGCTAAAGGATTAGGTAACACTGTTTACAGTTTAGAATCTAGTAAATTAATTGTTATCCAGTAGTTATATGTATAGGTTATAAGGGTACAATTCAGCTGCTGAATTATATCGATAACAACGTTTGTAACGTATAACTGAGTGAAGTATTAAATACATATAATATAATATATAAGTATAGGTGAAATATTTAATATAACGTGGAGAATTTACATAGATGGAAGTCATGGGCAGTCGTCGATACAATTTAAGTAACATTAATTATGTTTATTACTCAAAGTATTTTAGTTTTTTCTACAATTCCATCTTTTGAAAACATTAGATAATAAACAAGAAACTCAACACAAAGTTGAGTTCAAATAATGAATATTGAGAAAATAGGTAATTTAAAAGACGTTTTGTTATAATTTAACAACAATAAAATAGCAAAACGTCTTCTATTTTTCGTAATTTCGCTGACTATACTATAAAGCGCTTAACCGAATTTTATACATGATAGAAGTTGTAATACGAACTAAAATATCAAACATGATAATTACAGGTCTTAGTGTACTCCTAGACTTAGTACCGAATCATACGAGCAATGAGAGCGAGTGGTTCATAAAGTCTAAAAAGGGAGACCCTGAGTATTCGGAATATTATGTATGGGCTGATGGCGTTAATACAAGCACAGTGGGAGAAACTCAGCCTCCCAATAATTGGGTAAAGTATAAACGAAATATATTTTCTGTCCGTCTTTAATAATTATAATATAGTATTATATATGTATATACATAAGTAACAATGGGTTAATATAGATAAATCGAATAATAAATCTGCTGATCATCCCGTCGATTGCCCTGTTAGAGGTGAAGTCAGTTAATTAATACTTAGAGACGCATTTAAATAAGTAAGCGAAGCTAATCAAATACTGATGATATTGAATATGGATTTTTTATGTGTAGATACTCATTAGCAATAATTCTCATTGCTTACATATTTACAAGAATATTTTTATAGCTCAGTCATTTTCGTAAAAGTGCATGGGAATACAGCGTTGAACGTGGACAGTTCTACTTACACCAATTTGTGATAGGACAACCTGATCTCAACTTCAGAAATAAAAAGGTTCAGGAAGAAATGAAGGTAAGTGTTATCCATATAAGGCAATGTCTCTTGCTGTCCGCATCATATCAGCAGAATGAATGAAATGTCGACGATGTAATGTTCTTAATTATACACATTCATTCATTTTTCAATCCGAAGTAGTGGAGACCTGATGACCTGTAACACAGGTACTCTTACCTTTAGCAGGCATCAGTCTCACACAGACTTGATTTTTCCATTAACAGAAGTAAGAATATAACTGTCACTTGCCTATGTTCTAAGTTTAAGTTTTTGTGAGAAAAATAAATAAAATAATTTTTTTTTTCACCTACGTACCGAATGGTAATATTGCAGTGAGGCATTATATAATATGTTCAGTAAAACTTAAATGAAACGAATTTTCTATGTAATGTTTTTATTTCTTTGCATTAATTTATGCAATGGTGCATGGCAGGACATCACTTATTTAATTGTCTTGTTAAGTAAGTTTAGTAATGATTTAATTGATTTCAGGATGTCCTAAGGTTTTGGCTAGATGTAGGTATATCAGGATACCGAATTGATGCTGTTAACATGATATACGAAGCCGACCCCAAAAAATTTTGTGGACGATATCCCGATGAACCAAGATCTGGTATAGTTTGTTATTACAGTTAGCAACGGACAGCGGTCACTTGAGTTTCTTTGTTCTTCTTAGAGATCAAGTGAGGCGTAAGTTTATAAAAATAGATGTTTCCAGCTAATAACTTTGCTATATAAAAATATTTGGATATGTTATAAATTTCGCATTTTTTAGTCTTCAATGTATGAAAAAGAAGGGTGCGTGTACTTATGTACGCGCGTAAGAAGTTATACTTCTTTGGCATTATTAAAAATAGTTTTTGACTGCATGCAAATAATTAATTACAATTAAATAATCAAAGACTGGAAAAGGAGTCATTGTAGTCAATAAAGTTCAGTTTATTTCGAAAAATTAAATACATAAATATTTTTGAAGTTATACTTCTTTAGGCGCGTTATGAAAAATTTATGAGAGTGAAATTTTACGATGCGCGCGCACCGTGACACAAAATTCAGTATTGGCGCCGAGCGTGCGCGAGCGAGATGGGAATAAGACAATCTACTTGTAGTACCTTTTAAACAAATAAAGCAGCTTTAATTATTTTTTCAAAGAAATTTAGCAATGCTTTTTCACAAAGACCTATTTATACTTAGTTAAAAGGTTATTAAACATACCTAGTTATTAAATTGAATTAATAATATAATATAATAATAATTATTATTAATATTAATTAATAATTGAATAATATATTAAATATTGTTAAATTATTAACGCTTAATATTGATTATTAGTTATTTAATATTTAAAAAAAATAAAGAAAGCCAAAGAAGTATAACTTCTTACGCGCGTACATAAGTACACGCACCATTTTTTTATTATTCTCTTACATTAAGTGTAACATAAATTCTATTATTATTCGAATATTGTTTTCAAATTATGTCCAATGCCGTAGCATCTTCCGTGGGCAACTTCATTCTGTTAATTTTGTGTCACGGTGCGCGCGCACCGTAAAATTTCACTCTCATCAATTTTTCATAACGCGCCTAAAGAAGTATAACTTCAAAAAGGTTCTGACACTTATAAAATTATTCTCCTTTCACGTGATTACAACAAGTATGTTCACAAATTTTCTATGAGTGAAATAAAATATTATAATACATTTCAGTTAAGTAGAGTGTTATTAATTACTTGTGCCGTAATTTTTAGGAGATCCGAGCGCCGTAGAAGACGACTTTGATTATCTTAAACACATATACACAAAGGATCAAGACGAAACATACTCAGTTATATACGATTGGCGAGAAGTACTCGATGAATACACGATAAAGGGCCAGGAATATAAAATTCTGTTAACCGAAGCCTACTCAGATTTAGAAAACCTAATGAAATATTATGGAGACGGCAAAAGGAATGGCTCTATTCCTTTTAACTTTTGCCTTTTGGAGAATGTTCGTAACGATTCTGATGCGGTAGCTATTAAACGAATTATTGATCAATGGATGGAGAACATGCCGGTGGGAAGGACTGCTAACTGGGTGGTATGTTTTGTAGGGTAATAGCAAAGTTATGTAGAGTATTTGTGCTTGTTTTTTACCCGGAAATTAAATGAAAGATTGAATTAACCAACTTTGATAAACTGCTTGCTGCAGCTGAAATAGAATAATAAGCAAGATTTTAAGAAATATTTTCGCCGTTCATAAATTATTGAGATTTTATTTATTTGGTTACGTTGTTGTTTTGTTGACTTACGCATGTTTTTTTTACAGAATGGAAACCATGATCAAAGAAGATTAGCCACTCGTTTAGGCGTTGACAAAGTAGACGCAATGAATATGCTGGCACTGATACTTCCCGGGATTGCATTTACCTATCAGGTAAAGGAACCAAATACTTTAAATGATCAGATCTGTATCTGAGTAATCACGACAGTGGCGAACTCTGGACTATGGTGGAAGATTAATTAATATTTTATGGACAGCATAAGCCAAATCTTTAAAACCATGTTAGTTTATGCTCGGAATCTTACCCTTATGGAGTGTGTTAGGCAGAGAGGGCTGATTGTTCTACGGATTTCCTACGTATACCTTGAAGGTTAGGTAATAAACACAAATAATTCACAGGGAGAAGAATTAGGTATGACAGATGGTTTTGTAACGTGGGAAGAAACACAGGATCCAAAAGCATGCAACACTGACGATCCTATCAACTACTGGAAAATTTCACGTGATCCAAGCAGAACTCCATTCCACTGGGACGACAGTCCCAATGCTGGGTTTTCTACAACCGATGGTAAAACATGGTTGCCCGTTGCTGATAATTATAAAGATGTGAATTTAGATGCACAGCTGAAGGCAAATAAAAGTCATTATCAGGTATGTATAAGCTTATACAATTTACTGACAGACATATATAAAATAAATAATATAGAATTTGACACCCAAATATGTAGGCCAATTTTCATTTGTAACATTAAAACTAAATCCCGATTTAAGGGGAAAGCGTATTAATCATACTTTAGTTAAAATAGTGTCATTAGATTGCTTTAGTCTTAGTTACCTCTTTACTTAGGGGTAATAATAATATAGCTTTTGTAATTAGAACTGTTACCATATTAATACTGTATTGAAACATGTACAATTAAATTTCAGTTCTATAAAGACGTGGTGACTGTCAGAAAGAAAGATGTAGTACGCAAAGGTGGTTTAGATATCAGGGCTATGTCAAATTCAACTCTAGTTGTGGGCAGGTAGGCAATGTTTTTTTAATATGTTTTAAGAAGGTTTATAGTCTGCCTAATTATAGCTTTTTTTATAAATATGTTTGTTTTAATATTTATTTAATTATTTAATGTGACCCAATGTCTAATAATTTAATCTGCCAGCAACATTCAGTGCTGTTATACACTTTGTTATAATGAAAATGCATAATGAATTATTTTCAACAGAATGCTTCCCAATACCCCAGCAATTGTAGGTGTAATTAATTTGTCAGATGACACTGAGATTACTAACTTGTCAGATTTTGAATGGCTACCTACACATTTGATTATTGTAGCTTCTGGATTTGATTGTGAAGGCAATGCGTTAGAAAATGGGTAAGAAAATATACCTTTAGATATATTGTAGTATACTTTATAGCCAAGTTTTTTAAGTATTTATGTAGTAAGGTTTCATTTCAAGCCAACTTACATTTTACTAATTTAAGAAGGACCATTCTTAGTTATAGTACATGCGAAAAAATATTATCAATTAAATGTGCAGAAATCATAAGAAGTACTATAATATACTACCTATTCTTTCAACTTGTTTATAAAATTGTCAAATGAAAGTTTGGTTTACATTTTTACAGCGCAATGATTCACAAAGACAAAGTTATTATGACTGGCAAATGTGCTTTACTTCTACAAAGTTTGAAGGACTGTTGTGAAAATAATAAATAATGGTTTTTTAAAGAATAAATGCTATTCAACAATCATTATTAAATATAAATAAAAATTATAATTAAGAAGTTTTATTTTAACCAACCTTATAATATAAGTATTTACATCTTAAATTAGAAGTCCATAGCACCCTCAAGGAAACACAAACAGTCAACTTTATTTATAATCACATCAAGATCTTTTTTCGCTATTGTTTTTCTTTTGTGGTGGGAAGTGTATATATGAGTTTCCTTTGCTATTGTTTCCAAGAACATTTCCTGTAAATACTATAAAATTTATACGACTGATCTAAGCTATTGGATAGTTGAATTATTTAATCAAAAATATAATAGTATACATTCTTAGTTGCTACAATTACTTGAAATGTTACATTTTGAGACTAAATTGAGTCAAAATAAAAACTAGGTACAAACCGTTGCTTTAGTGACCAAAAAGACAGCTTCAGCGTTCACTATATGGACATCAGGATCCATTTTCATAATATTTTTTATTCTAGCCATAGGTAACCTCGTACTACGTACTACATCACTTTTGGCTTGCGGTAATTTTTTATCCGTTGACGTTGCTTCTTCAGAGTTAACAATTTCTGAATTTTGTATCGAGTTTTGTTCGGAATCATGTAAATCAGTAGCTTGATTTTCAAAATAATTTTCAGAATCATCCACAATATCTGATATATCCACTTCAGTATAGTTTTCCTCTTCACTCATTATTGTGTCTTTAAAATGTTTTTTGTACTTATAAAGTATACTATTGTAATTTTTAATATTTTTCCACCATTTATTTATAATATTAATACTTTGTTATTAGCCCGCCAAAGTCAAGTAAGTATTACTAATTGTCTAATTCCTTAGTACTCAGTAGTCACTAGTCAGTACTCACTGCCTAGTGGACATTGACATTGAAATCTGAACAAACATGACACATGCATTAATTACTTGACAGCGATTTAAAATTACGTTATAAACATCAATCAGTATTATTGAAAACCACAGAGTACTGTTGCGCTGTAACTAAAATACGTCGACGCAACTTTTAAAGTTAAATCTAGACATTCCAAGTTTTTGAAATTCTTAGAGTATTCAAAATAATTTATAGATTTAAGTAAAAACTTTTAAGAAGAACTTGTGCAGTATAATTTAATTACCGTTACGTAAGTCTTCAAAGTAAATAAACATCAAGTGAAATATTTTTTTTACTCGCCGTTATGCAACTTGTGACTGAATTTATCATTTGTTAGAGCTATATTATATATAGTTTATATTTGTATTGTTTTAAGTCAGCGCAAGAGTAGACAGTAAAAATGACTGGGTCATGGTATACAAACATGACCATGTTAAACTAAAGCTTTAAAGTCTTTTATAATTAATATGAAGGATTTTTGAACGATCTTAGGATAAGATTCAGGATTCCCACCTATCAGTCTAATTAGTCCTTGATCGGCGGGCGTCTTACTACTAACCCTAATGTTCCGAGCGAAGTCTTTAGCGCTAATTGCTAGTCCCACACGTCAAATTGACATACAGAAATCTTACTTAGCGCTCAACTCAATCTTAAGTCTCGACAGGTGAGGTGTCAGCTATCTATGAGAGATCATTTTGTGTAGTATAAATAAAAAAACATCAATCAGTCGTAATAAAATATAATTATCAGTTCATGTTGAGTATCAAAACAACATTTACAAACACAGTATATACAACTTCAAATGTAAGATATACATTTAATTTTTATTGCATAATCGTATTAATATTCAAGTTAAGATGTAAAACAGCAGCTATGAGTTATGCCAAATTTATAAATCCTACATGATTAATTCAGATATTTTATTAATATTGCTTTAGTTTAGTTTGCAAAAAACACTTAAGGTCTGATATAGGTATCCATTAGATTTTAGTTATAATACAATAACTGTTATTCTGTAGTTCTTTTATCTACATGTTGTTAACTACGGCAATCTAGAAACAGTGTAAGCAAGGTATAAATTCAATGTAACCTCACTTGATTTAACGACAAGCTTTCTAAAACGTCAAAATAACTTGACTTCGGTTGTTTTGTATTATTATCAATACAATGTAACGTTCTTTTCATAATGACAGAATGCGCTGTTCATGCAGCGGCTTTTATATAGATTTTACATTGTATACTGTATAGTCATATACGCGACTAATTTACTGTGGTTTTTATATTTTATAATTTCTAACTAAATATAGCGAAGACATAATCTGTGGAATTCATAAGCTGGAATTCAAATTAAGTAATTTAGATGTAGCCTTTACCTATTATTTATATGAAATATTTGCCCCATTCTATGTAAATAATATGTATAAAGCCTACATTGCTTTAAACGTTTTCCAAATGCCACTTATTTTATCAACTGATAAGTAATATATTTTGACAGTTGACATACAATCAAGCTTTCTATAGCTAATTTCTAGTTCAGTCACTATAACAATTAATACATAAAATACTATCTAGGTACATAAATGGAAGTTCTATTAAAACATTGTCGTAATATTTCATAAGGCACTTAGGTATATTTTTACACATTTACCCTAAACTTTGGGAAATTCGTAAGAGCAGTCGATGTTTAAAGTTTTCAACGTAATGTCAGTTATATACACATTATCACAACTTAAAGTACTTTTTATCTGCTAATATAGAAAACTAGTGTTACATTTTATTTCAAACATACAATGATTTACTGAAATTTGTGACAAAACAATATACAATAAGTAACTAATCGACCATTTATTATTTGCCCAGAAGGTAACGAAAAACAGAGGTCGTAACTTAGGTAGGCATTTTCAAATTCACAGATTAAAATCAATAAAAACAAACATTACACAAATGGATTTTTAAAATTGTGTTTACATTTTACGAATTTCTCAATTTAATGCTAATTTAAACATAACAGTTTTTTCCAGAACGGTCGTTTCGGTTGCACTACTGGCAACCCAGCCAAGATGGCGGCGTCGAAGGCATCTTTCAACTGTTTCCGCGTTTTCGCTGATGTTTCTACGTAGACGGCGTTTATTTTGGCGGCTAATGCCTTGGCTTCCAATTCGGTTACTGCGTGTTCACCTCGGGCCTGAAAATAGAACAATAAATTAACATCTAGGTACATATTATATCTAACAATTTTGACATGAATAAATGGAGGCACGTGATCCACAGCAAATTTGTAGTCTATGCTTAACTCCGAAGCAGTTACATAACTTTGCCAATAATTGACATGATAATTACTATTTTCTTAAAGCTGTTAACCGCAATAGTTTATAGACTCCAATTTATATTCATAATATTCTGTAATCCTCTTATTAAATTATGTACTGTTGAGTATTTCCAAGACCATGTTAAGAATTATACATACTTTTAATGTGTGTATAACCCGTCCATCGAGCGCTAAATCACACTGAGTGCCGACTAGAATTAAGGGTGCGTTGACATTAGCGATCGCCCGCGTCCACCTGTTAGCCACGGACCGGAATGTTTCTGGTCGGACCACAGAGAAGCAGAGCATTAACACGTCTGTCCCCGGATAGCAGAGCTCGCGTAGTTCTGACATTGAATCCTGAAATAAAGAGTAAAAAAGTTTTAATATATCTCATCTGACATTTGGCATTTAAAGCTTTTTACTTTCATCTGTGGGTCATTTATTAACAATCAGCCCAGTATTTAAAATAAAAGTGAGAGGAGCCTACAAAAATTTAAAATCTCAATTCACTTCTCACTCAATTATAAAAGATTTTAAGGATTTGTATACTGGCAAGTTATGTAGTTTTTTAAAGCTGAATACCTACTTAAAAACTACTTCAGACCATGCGAGAACGTTTATTTTTAAATAAGATCATAGAGTTACATAAGAGGAATCGATAAAACGATTGTTCTTTTGTCGATTCGTATTCACAGTAAAGAGAAAGTATGCAATAGCGGCAATCGACATTACCTTTTCTGATCGTGATAAATAAATCGATCAAATGATTTCACAATGTGTTAGTGAAACGATCAAGAGGTGTTGCCATGTCGGAAATTAAAACTCATTTTGAAACTGTAGTCATAAATCAACCAACAACATGCAAGATTTATCCCAACGTTAAAATTACATGATGATTATGCATGAAGTATTTGTTTAACAAAGGGCTATTAAAAAATACAATTATTTTAATTGGTTACCCTACAAATTGGTTTGATTCTGTTTGTCTGATCTGTCTGACAAGAACCCGCCATAACGTTTCAGTAGACAAGATGGCGTGGCATGTATATTACGTGTACGTAAACAAACATAAATTACACAGATACACATAGGTACATATTTTATTTTGTAATTAAATTTAAAGATAGTATTAGGATTAAACAAGCGACAGTTTTGTGTCATGTGACTGAAAATCATTTTTTTTTTTTAATTTAATTATTATGATGAATTACAAGTTCTATACGCTTTTTAAAGCCATCACCCTCAATAATATTTAATTTACCAGTGTAAATTAAAAAAAACATTCAAATTAAAAAAGTTGTTTCACACAAAAACTTTCACTCCATTTTATAACAACGATTTGTATTGGAATTTTTTCGTCCAAAAATTCAAAGCAAACAATGCTATCATATGCACATTACAGAGAGTAAAGGCACTCACGCAAATTTGAAAATGTTTGATTTGTTTATAGTTTTTCTTTCATAGCATTTTTGTAGAGCCATAATATATACCAACTAGGTAGCTAAACGTATAGTTTTGACACTCGGTAAAGTTTTTGGACAAACCTTTCATTTAAAACAAAAGTACCTATAATTGCTGCACCTGGCATGTGCAACCTTCCGTAATTATCAACTTTGTAAACACTATCTAAAACTAAACGATGCTATAGGTTTTATAGGTTATCATGCTGCAAGTGGTGATGTTTATGGATAATTTACACTATAATTTTCCAACGGATCACCTCGACGTCCGTCGTTCCACAACTGAGCCTTTTTTAAGACAGTTTTTGCCGCGCACCACTACTATGTGGAACCACCTGCCAACCGATATATTTTCGAAACAATTTGAAATCTTTCAAGAAAAGAGCGTACCAATTCTTAAAAGGCCCAAAAAAATCTTGATTTTTATTTCTTACGTGAAGAATGGCGTAATATTAGCAGTTCCTTACTTCCTTATAAACTAAAACATGGCGATTCAAGTGTTGCGGAGAGATTTGCCATTTCTTTTCGCCCTTGATTTGGGACGGAAATTTAATTCTTCCTTTTTTTAAATATCAGCGTTCATAAGTGCTTTGTGTAAGTGGACGACAAGGTGATACGGATGGTATTTTGTATTCTGCCTTGACGTCACATGATGAAACTCAGCTGCAGGTATTAGTCCGAACAACTCCTCAGAACACTCTCCATGGTAAATGCGGTAGAAGATGCAGAGAGATCCCACATTTATACGCAACGCCAAGGAATCAAGCCGCTCGGAATGTGACCGGTGACGATTCGAATCGCTCTTCGTTGAATCCAGCGAAACAGAATCAGCTGGTACTACGGAGCTCCCGCCCAGAGGTGAGAACAGTACTCCATGTGGGGCCGAATTTGTAATTTGTAGAGGTGCAAGCGGTGGCCCAAAAATGTAATAAATTGGCCCGAAATTGTGTATATTTATCAATATTATTCAATTTCGATTAGATTTTTGTTATTCGTAGATTCTCGCATCGAAAACTCAATTTCAGTTTCCTACAATTCCCGCAAATTCAGTGAAATTAATCCCCACAATTATACTTATCCGTTCTTCAATGTTAATAGCGACTTTAACAGCATAATTGATATTTGAGAGCCCATTTACAGTGCTATTTGTTAAATTTACGAGCAAACGGTGTATTTATATCGAACCTATTTTGATGTAACTTGATCTTATGTACCAGCACGTATATAAACAATGATTTGTTGGTCTTTGATTCTTTTTTTCTTTTGAATCACTATAGATTTACAATAGTAAACAACTATAGTTTAACTACAGTAGTATTGACTATAGTAAAAAACCAACATTGACAAAGTTTGATTATAGTTGTATGTATTTACTATAGTTACCAGCATTAGCTATAGTTTGACTATAGTAGTATTTACTATATAGTCAAAAACCTTTTGTGCCGGTCACGTCGTCGGACTCTGAATCTAAAGATATTCGCGTTTACTCGCCATGTTTTCTTCACCTTTCTATAAATTGCACAGAAAGAAAATAAATACATCTATATTGAGAAACTAACGCTTAACCACAACTAATAAGAGTTGGTAAAATGGCGAGATGAGTCGCTTGTCCATTAAATTAAATTTGATTTTTGTCCTATTTTTTAAATTTGGAGATTTTTAAGATTTATAAAAAAATAACTTTAACTAAGACTGTGGTATAACAATTGCTTCAGTGAATACGATTCGAATAATCTTAAGTTAAGTTGTAATATGTTATACAATTTAAAAAAAAAATTCAAATATGAAACATGCTTACACTGATATCGTAAAGATTTCTACAAAAAGAGATTAAGAATGAATTTCTCACAAAGGTATTGAACTCAGTCGCCATTGAAATCACAGGTAGAGAAACTGTGGGAATTACGGCATGTGCGTTATAAATTGTAGAAAAAACTGGCAACACAAATGCACGTGCTCTCTGAAGTAACACCTGGGCCAGGTGATATATGAACAAGTACGAACAAGGTGAAGGTTGTGCAATTTTAGGAATAGTTTTTGATTGATAGACTTTTTTGTTTTCTGATAGTAAATAATTATATATTATGAGATAGGCCTAATAAGAAAATCTTAAAATATATAAATTACGTGTCACGTTGTTTGTCCGCTATGGACTCCTAAACTACTTAACCGATTTCAATCAAATTTGCAAACCGTGTGCAGTTTGAACTAACTTAAAAGATAGGATAGCTTACATCTTCATTTATACCCATAATATTATTTTATTGCAAATTATTTGTTTATTATTTGACAGTCACAATTCTAACAGATGGCGCTGTGTTGAAAGTACCAACGTTTCACATAAGCTACAATTTAATGGCATAACCACCAAAAAAGCATGGGTCCCTCCATGACCGGTGTTCTCCTACCGTTTCAATATTTTTTTTAAATTTTATAGTTTACTACTACGTAATATAACAAAAACTTTAGCCACAGCAAAGCTTGGCCGAGTCTGCTAATAGTTTATAAAAATCATACGATTTAATGTGTATTAAGAGTTATTTGTGCAAATGACAGCTAATTGAAATCGAATTGGTAAAGACTAAAGAGTAGCGGGAAAATTCAGTGTTACCAGATCGAAAAATTAAAACATTATTTACCTGACCAGCTGTATCACAGATTTCTACGCAGACAGGTCGGTCGTCCACGTCCACCACAACTGAAATAAAAAATAAATATATAAATAATAATTCCAAAACATAATTTAAATTAGCTGAATAAAAAAAGCGTGAAAGCGTAACAAACTTTCGCATTTATTCAGTCAGAAATCTATTTTCATATAAACATACTAAGATATTGTAACACGTGAATGTAAAGAAACACTTTATTATACATAATAAAAAGAATACAGGAAAATGAGAAAATGCTCTCGGACCCACGCCTTCCCTGTGTTGTGGGCAGGTAAGAAAGTTGATGTTTGAAAACGTATATCATAATTGATAGCCAAAAGAGTTGGTACCCAAATGAATGCCAAGAGCTATTAATAAACTGACGAACATATTCAGGAATTGCAGCTCAAATTACAACTAGGCTTGTTTTCATAAACAATTCATGCAATAAATCAAATTTATTGTGAAATAAACATATTTTAAAAAATATATTGTTATTAGCTAAATCAGCAATCAGTAATAAAATATAAGCCTTGTGAACTAACTAATCTATCTTTATATATATATTTCTTCTGTGAGTGTGTATGTCACTGAACTTCTCTCAAACGACTGGGCCGATTTTGATGAAATTTTTTGTGTGTGTTCAAGGGGATCTGAGAATGGTTTAGATTCACAAATCAGCCCGGCAGGTGGCGCTGCAGTCGGTACTTTCATACTTTATCCTAATAGCTTGAAATATCATGCAGGACAACGTCTGTGGGTCCACTAGTTATATATATAAAAATATTTTTATTTGAATCTTTAGTTAAACATATCCAATTCACATATTTTTTTTTTATTTCAAACGATTTTTGATTTGAATTAAGTGTTAATTGAGCACGTACGCAGCATCGCTAAGTACAATAAAAAGAGGTCTGATGATTACCGTTAATTAATTAGTAATTACCGTCCATCACGGCATCTTAATAAGCAATCGAAATATTCAATACAGTTATGTTCATGCTTGTATAATTCCAAGTTCTGCACGAATAATTTCTCGGAACAATGTATTCATTTCCTTTATATCATGTTTAAGAGATATATGCATTGATTTAAATTTGAAAAACAATTACGCAAGCCGCTCAAAAGTATAATATAATACAACCTTACCTACATAATCGATAAAAAAGAGAAAATACTCATAAATTTTATATTATGACAGATACATCACGATTTCATCTGTCAAATTGACATATGCCAGCTATCGGTGGTAATACCAAATTAACTATTCCAAAATTATGTTTTAACCTCTTGCTTCGTATTGCGTATATGACTTGTGCCTATGTATTTTAAATTATAATTTACAAAATACTCTTATATTAGAGTGAAGCTGATAAGTATCAAGATTTGTTATGTTGACTGTAATTGGAAAAAATTTACGGCGACATTATTAGGTATAAACTCTGGGATTCTTTTTGAATTTTTTTTTTGAAATTACTAAATAGAAAAGGATAGTTTTACTTCGGAGATATATTAATTTTTTATTTCCTGTATATTTAAAGTAACGTTGAAAATCAAAGGTGACATAATCGTGTAGGACAAAATACTGTGAAATTTTTGTAGCAAGAGTAACTCAAAACCAGATTGTGTTACGGTGGTGTGCATTATAAATAACTAAAGGTCGATATTGCGATAAATATGTTTGTTATAAATTTACATATTTTTACTTAAACTTAAATTTACGTTGACGGCGACGACAACTGTAAAAAAAGTTATTTGACAATTGACGATAGATAAGCACAGACTATGTATAAAACTCTGATATATTGGGGGCCTCATAGCCTAGCGGTCTTATTAAGTGGCAGCTAGGTGAGGGGTACCGGGTTCGATTCCCGGTTCGAGGGCAAGTTTTAATTTAATTTAAATTTGTTCTCGGCCTTTGGGAGGGTTGTGCGGTACCGGGCGAGTGCTTAAACCGTACATAGAGGACACTGTCGAATTTCTAAAAAGACAAGCACGAATT
Organism: Pieris melete; assembly: GCA_963693345.1. Classification (NCBI taxonomy): domain Eukaryota; kingdom Metazoa; phylum Arthropoda; class Insecta; order Lepidoptera; family Pieridae; genus Pieris; species Pieris melete. Next base: position 657,170 of record CAVNZK010000043.1, on the reverse strand, counting down.
ATAAAAATCCTATACTTGACGCTGGCTAATGCACATGTCGTGCTAGAGCCATAAAAAAAAAAACTCTGATATACCCACGCGCAGGTGTAAAAGGACCATGGACAAACATTATTTTAACGAAATGCAAGTACTTTCCCAAGGACCAACTGAATTCAGATCTGTGGGCCATCTGATACCGTGATACACCTCGACCTAATTCTTGATGCGTATCTTCATAATGTTAACAAGTTTCATCTCAGTGATAAATTGGCACTAAGCGTTAACTTTTACGTAATGATATATTGGCTTGTTAATATAATAAAGTGCAGTTGCACTTTGATTACAATTTTATGCAATTCGCAAAATAATTACGCAATAAACTAGAATTAATGAATAGTAAAGATAAGCTTAAATTGAAATTACATATTATTCTCATATTACCTTTGTTTAAATATTGAAATACTTAAAATATTAATTTAAACACACTAGTTAAAAAAAAAACTAAAATAATTGAAAATAAAATTGTAACCTAGCCTAACTTAAAGTATGTGCCTTTCTTATTAATTAAAGGAAATCAAGAACTACAAATTTCCTACACTACCACTACATAAACACCTTAAAAAGGTCTTAAATTGACATTTAACTTTCATATATATTGTAACTGACATGACTTAAGAGCTATATCTAAGTAAATATATATGTAATTACTATTTAAACTGGGTTCTTTTTGAACATAAATAACAGAGAGCTCTATTTAAATTTGTTTGTTGTCACTCTTTACAAATATTATAGAAAGTGACAATTGACACATAAAATGATTACTTAACGCGTAATTGGAAGGCTCCGTAAGGTAAAGATATCAATGCATATTCAGTTCATATAACAGTAGTAGGGTAGAGTATCGAATGACCGGACGCACTCCGTAGTGCATTATGCGAACATCCTGTATTTTGTTTTTGTGCGAGTGAAATCGTACAATATAAAATTTTATATATTTTTTACTAAGTGCATTGCAATAAAGAATAAGGAACAGTAGAACTATAGAAAGGAAACGTGTATTTAATGTACACGCGTTAGAAGTTATACTTCTTTGGCGTAACAAGTTAAAAATTTTGAAAACAAATTCGCCTTATTCTACGTTTGTAGAAAAAACTATACTAACAATAGAAAAAACTAAAATGTTGACTATAGCTAAATTCAGGGTGTCGGTTTTTTGGGACGGTGTGCGCGCGCATCGTCAAAATTTTCGGTCAACATTTTCCCCTAACGCGCCAAAAGAAGTAAAACTTCAAAAATATATTTAGAATTTTGATTGACAAATTGAAGATCAGTTCATGAGTTAGGTATGTGTGTATAAAATAAGCTCAAACGTAAACATAATGCATTAAAATAGAGAAAGTTAGGTTGTCTCGTGACATATGATTTCTCATATATATATATGACCAACGAATAACCACATATTAACAAAATAAATCCTTCTTTAAGCATTTATATACAAGTCAAGATGAAAAATGTGACATTTTTATTACCTTTTATGCAAATAAACATTTTAAACACGCGGAAATACCAACAAAAATAATTACTTGCATCTTAACAAAGACGTAACCTACAAACAAAGCCTCCTTGTACACCTATTGGCATTTTATTATCACCAATCGCCTGGTTGGCGCCACAGTCACATTTACAAAAACCTAATTCCTGATGACATTTGACCTATTTTAAGGGAAATGAAAGCGAGAAACCTCTTTGTATGTAACCTTTGTGGAGGTCTAGATGAATGCAGAAATACTGGCTGTAAATAAAATGTTCTTTTTAATATTCATGCTAAAAATTGGCGGGTAAAAATCATCGCATTGACACTGATTCTGGAATTTTCTTGACTAAAAAAAATACGTAAGGAAAGACGGTATGTTCGTAAGATATAAACTTGGTTGCATGGCGAATGAGTACAAGGTTTTAATGTAAAAAAAATAATGGGACCTATTTTTTTATGCATTAAAATTTTAACTATAAAAAGGTAATTTACGAGCGTAAGAACAATAAAATTACCTTTCGTTATAAAATAACGGTAACAAAATAAATAGGGCAACGAATTTGAGTTGAATTTAATAAGATGTCTTGATTAACCAGAAATAACGGCCAACATTTTATCACAAGGCCACATCTTTATTCGAATTTTCTGATTTTACAATTTTAATATAAGTATTTCTGTCTTGCTTGACATTTAAAATATTTTTTGTATCGGAAAACGCATCACGGGTTAGATCGTTATTTTCATGAAAATAGGAAAAAATAATTCTTAACTAAAACTTGTACATTCGATGATTTTTTATTAACGATCTAATCGACATTAAAAAAATATTTCTGACCAAAATAATGTCTATATTGGTCTATTTTTAAAATATGAGACATCATGGAACACTAAGATCAAGCCTAACTTAAGACTAATATGTAATTTAAGTCTAACCTAATGTACTAAAAAGGATATATTTCAACATAAGAAAGTGTTAATGTCCAATAACACTACTTACAGTATCTAGGAAGACACTCTGTTCTTGTGTTCTATTAAGATAATTAATATTAATATTTTTTAAATATTTATTAAAATAACGGACATCACGAACAAGGTTAAATTACGTTTAAAATAAACATTAGATAGGCTTCAAAATAAAACCGACATTGTATAACGCCGTTTACACACACCAGGCAAGAAAAAGCTTTCCATCCAGGTTTTAATAACGCGCCCATTTTCACAATACCTCATCTCCACATAACTCATATCGACATACACCACATATTGTTGCTGAAATGTTAACAAACAGTTATTGTGAAGCGACATTTGTTTACATTTCAACGGAATGCCTGATTGAAATAGGTTAATGGCAATTCCTATTGCAGCATAGTGTACAGTCTTAGGGTAAACGGAACTTACGGCTAAGTATGAACATGTATGTCAAAAACGTATATTTAGCGTTATATGAGCGTCATATTTAGCGCTAAATTCCAATTCGTATATCACATAAATGTCAAAATTCCTGAAGAAAATTTCGTTTAATAGCAATAGATTTAATTTAGGTTCTGGAAAAATTTAGTCCTTAAAAAACAGAAGCTATACTAGACTATCGACCGGTCTCTATACTCGATCTATAATATACAATTATTTTCGATACAAATTTATATTGTTATATGTCAAAATATGATCGGTCGGATTCAAAGATATTTTGCAAAAATATTTTTTTTCCATCCATCGGTTATGGAAAAGTATTTTATGAGAAATGGATTGATAGTCTGGTAGTAAAAATTGGATTGGGATTGAGTATAGAAAGCGGCCGTATGACGTACGCCGAAACCCCCAAAAGAGTGGGGGGCAGACAATTAATTGTCCAAAAAAAATTACTTTAAAATATACTTATTATATAGGGCCTAAGCTGTTTATAGACAATATATAAAATACTACATACATAGTAACGCATATATTGTAGTATATATAAAGTAAGGTATTAATAGACTAGTTTATATATTATACTGTCTGTGGTAGTAATACACCTGATAATGTTATCTATGATACAAGGACAAAACAATGTCATTTCTACCAAAATATACAAACAAAGACGTAATAATATTTATGTAAAATAATTACATCAGGAGTAAGTTATCAAAAGAAAATATTCTATAAATTCTTTGAAGTCAAAGGCAAATTAAAAACAAATTTGTTGTCTATAATCTATGATACCATGATAAGTCAGTACATACTTTTTTAGTTCTTCTCAATCAAAGCGCATTTGTGAATCCTTACTCCACCCTTCGAGATAAAGAAGCGCAATGTAGGTCAATGAGCAGACGATTCAATAAAGACCAATAAATTATCATTATTACAAACTTAATGCGAGTTATTAATTGTTTTAGTAGATCTCTTCAAAATGGAATTCAATCATTCAAGACAGATTTTGAATTACTTAATTGTATAATTTGTAATAGTATTATAAATTTTTAGTTAAAATTTGGCGTTTATAAATAAATAAAATGCATATAATATGTAGTTACACACTTTATTCATTCGCTCTCTCACACATTCGCACCCACACACTTACTCATGCACACAAGCGTGTTGAAAACAGTTGAAAAATCAAAACAAAATAATCAAAATAAAAGATGTATTTAAATTATATATATAAATATATTTTAAGGAATTTACAATTAAGTTTGTTATAAATGAGCTGGGAACCCTAACACAGGTATTTTTTACTTAAAAAGGTTCCCAAATCTTACCCATTGTAATGGATATGTAGTAATGAATAAACACATTTTTATTTTTTTATCATAAATTAATGAACATTTAAATAAAATCACACAAACAGCTGAGATTTTTAAATAATTGTCTTTAATATGCATCTATTTCTTGACCGCGGCAAGCGTTTCTTCACCTATAAATCAATGTACGTAGTTCATTGTGTGATGGCCTTCGGGTCAACTTAAATAGAATTCACAATCAAATAATGATACGTATCGAGGTCAGTGACCGGCTTCATTCTCTTCCTAGGTGACGTTTAATTACATCTCTTATCTTGGCTGTTATCCTGGTATTACATAAGGTCGCCGTTTTTCCTTTAGTTTTAAATTCAGATTTAATGTATTAATGTGTGTGTGTATGACAAATGTGGCTTAGGTTATGATATATTTTTGATAAGTGTTTACATAAATTTGTCAAAATAAGTGTAATAAGTTCTGACATATACTGAGGTAAATAACAATGTTATTGTTTTGACTTTAACAAATCTAAGTACATTTTATGCATAGAAATAAATTAATCGTTATCTCAAATGGGACATAATAATAATAATAAAGCCCGTTCAAGAAAAGAGCGTACCAATTCTCAAAACGCATTCGCAAGTAATCTGGCGATGATGTCCATGGGCGGCGGTATCACTAACATAAGATGAGCCTCCTGCCCGTTTGCCCCCTTTTCTATGTAAAGAAGATTCGTTATATATACATTTTTTTCATGTTACTCGATATCCTAACATCCTTCAATAATATTCATCGGAACTCCTTCACGAGTAAAGACCAGCTTTCGAAATATCTGCTGCTAATGCTTCTAGATCTTCTATCGACCTTTTTTAGGATATATTTCTGCGTCTTCTTTATTATGGATCTACTTTCAGTCATGATAATTTTCACTATTTTATAAATACACTTCAGTTGTGACGCAATTGAATTGGTTTAAGTGAAAAGTCGCGTGTAAAAATCCTAGATATTTTCTTTTACTTAGAGTCTTTGCTATTTTTCTTTTCATTTCGTGCCCTAAATTCCTATTCTTACCGTTGTTTCATACCCATTCAAAGAGCTGTGTCCTGATTAGTTTATCTTTGAATAGAGAAAGGCTGAGGTCAAACAACATAATCGTTAAATTCGGTTTATCAATGTCTTGTTGACACGATGACAGATGTGAGTAAAGAAATGTTAAAATATTTCAGTATTTATAGTCATAAAAACATACGCCCATTTCTGGAGGGAAAATACATATATATATAAATCGCGATTCGCGATCGCGCTAGATTTTACTCTACTAATAGATATAGCAACCACTTAATAAAATAAAATAAATAAGAATTTATATAGTTTAGCTTGTGTCAAACAGTAGCACCTACTACTACAATATTTTAAGGTTTGGGTCTCAGATTTCTGTATTTGTTTCATGATTATCTGTCCATCCAATACGTAAGTAGGTGATCAGTCTCCTGTGCCTGAGTTCTCGATTTTTTATGTCTAAGGCAAGCCGGTTTACTCCCGATGTCTTCCTTCACCGTTTGAGCGAATATTAAGTGCACAGCCGGGGATTGAACCTCAGGGATGAGAGTCACACGCTGAAGCCACTAGGCCAACACTGCTCGCAGTATGTTTTAGTAAATTAATAATTTTCATACAAAATACTTTTACCCAACATTATATTGAATAAAATATTGTATTTATATTATTCATAAATGTTTTGTATTTAACATTATTCCTTTGCATTAAATTAATGGTTCGTCACTTATACATGAGCAAAACACATACTACAGTCCCTAACATATACATACAGGTTTCAACAATAGTCTTCCCAAGATCCTCACACCAAAGCATGATTACAAGTAAAGATTACTCAGCAAAAGCACAAATGAAGCTCCAAAGAAAGCTACAATAAGCACCGGCTTTGTGTAAAGCCTTAGACATTTTGAGTGTTTACCAAATGTTGATGAGAAAACCTAAGAACTGCTATAGAATGGATAGGATATAACTAAAATATAATATACAAAGGTAGACCCATAGGAATAAAATTATATATTTATTATTATACAACAATATTTTCCAAATTCCTTCTGCCAAAACCAACCTAGGAGTTCAGGCACCTCACGTTCGAATTCTTCGCGATTTCAACAAATTGAATACAGCGTATCCAGAGCTGGATATATTCGGTAGTGGGCTGATCGGTTTTAGAGAAAGCACAGTGCCTTTCTCGAACCTAATTCGCTGTTTTGCTGATGATTTTTCTTTTTTTTCTGTTTTAAGTGCCAACAAATTTCTTTAATTTTATTATATTTTATTGTGTGCTTGTATTGTCTTGTATAAGTTTTAATTGTATTTTTAATTTCTATTTTTTTTTTGTGAAACTTATGTTTACTTTAATTGTCACACATTTGAGATGTAAGATTTTGTAAAATAATTAGTAGATTTAGTACTGTGTGTGATGTCGTATGCTTAATAACTAAATAAATAAATATACACAGTTTATACAACACGTATATTTATATATACGTGTTATCGCTAAATATAATTTCATTCGGTTATTAATTAAGAAAATAATGCGATAGTGCATCGCCTAATATTGTGGACTTTTACGATTTTTCCTCTCAAGATTAATCGACGATCCCATACAAAGTATCAAGTCTCAATAACCTCGTATGAGCTTCTTTGTGTGTCGTTAGTTAACCGTTTCCGACACACATTGTTGTATCGCACCTGTCAACATCACCTGGTTCATTACTTTCCAAATAAACTCAGGTGTTGTCATTTAACTGGTTATTTATTGAAGAGTTTTCAATAAATTTCATTTTTATACATTGAATCAATATAATATTTTTAATAGGTAAGATATTTTAAGATTTATAGATAAAATATAATAGACAAAATAAATAATATTTTCTATTTATTATTATAATTATTACTATGTAGGTTAATAATAATGTAAAGTTGTGTGTTTAATCTTATATATAAAATTCTCGTGTCACAATGTTAGTTAACATACTCCTCCGAAACGGCTCGACCGATTTTTATCAAATTTTATATGCATCATCTGAGAATCGGCTACTATCTATTTTTCATACCACTAAGTGATAATCCAGTTGTCCATCCCTAACATTTTATTTTTATTTTTTGAACGAAAATTTTAATTTTTTATAATGTGCGATTAAAAAATACATACAAACCTAAATTTTCACCCCTCTACGATTAAGCCCTAGTTTTTATTATAGAAGATAGTTATTTTTATAGCTAGTAAAATATAAAAGATTTAATAAATAAAATTCATATTCTATAGACTAAATTCATATTCTGTAGACAAAAGTCATAGACAATTATAAAAATGGAGAATATGCAACCATGAAATTGCTACTTTAAACAATTTCACGAACTAGATCGCTTACTTTGATTTTTTATATTTAAACTGCTCATTGTACATATTTCATTTTAATTAAAAATGCAAACGGGTTTATTTAGGTTTACATTTCTGATCTATGCTAATATTATAAAATAGAACAATTTTTATATGTTTGTATTATTAATAATAATTCTTTTCAATTTATAAAAATAACCTAAGCGTTTTAATTGTAATATATTATAGTTAATGATTATTAACTAAAATTAAACCATTATTATATATGTTAAGAAAATTGTAAATACGCTATATTTGTGTAATTAAATATATTTTGTTGTTTATTTAAAAAAATGACTTTAAATAAGAATTTGTTAGCAAACAAACATAATAAGTTGCGAATATAAAATGCTGATAGAATTGTGAAAATTCAGCAATAGTAGTTACCGACTGCGCTTTTATCAGAACCTTGTGATAAGATATCATGTCATACACGTTCGTCACTATCACAAGAATAATGCTATCAACGATAATCGCATTTCAAGCAAGTGACATTTTTCTTTTTCGGGAAACATTTATTTAACAAACAATTGTTGTTACTTTTAATATCTTAACGAATAATTATTCCAGTGAGGCAAAGGTCCATATAAGAATCTTTTTTGACTAAACATCTTTTTAACAAAAAAAAAACGAATTCCTAAGGTTTTATTTTTTTTATTTTAAAGAGATTTTCGAAGGTGTCCCCACGATTTGAGATGCCCAGATGCCATCCATATTTCCTTTCCAACAAAAAATGAATCATCAAATATGATTTATAAACGACAAAGTTATTCGTTAAACACACATAAATTACGGAATGAATGTATTATTTTTTTGAAGCTGTCATTTTTGCAATTTTACTATCATGTACCCTACTATCTGTATAATCACATCATTTTTTATTTATTTACAGGAATACATACCTACTACATTATGTCAATACGATAATATCGAAAAAAAAAATCAAACACAACATACACAATATCGCTACTGTGAATTGACTATGCGAACATATAAATATGTCGATAGTGTCTGTGACAGCATTCAGTAGACGCAACATCTTTTAAATTACTTATTTTCATTGGCATTAATTTTTTTAACTTGTAATAAGTTAGTAGGTCATCAGCCTCGGTGCTCGACACACAGCATCGACTTTTTAAGTCATAGGCAAGCCGGTTTCCTCGCGATGTTTTCACCGTTCGAGCGAATGTTAAATGCGCATATGAAAAAGAGTCCATTGATGCACAGCCGGGGATCGAACCTACGACCTCAGAGATGTTATTCGCACTCTAAAGCCACTAGGCCAACACTGCACTGACGCATTTAAAACTAACACTAAAAATGGCGCGAAACAACTGACGTCTGACAAGTTGACAACTATTTTTCCCCGTACCTACATAAAACCTCATTATTAGCATAATTGTTTATGGCTTGGCAACATTCACTCTGAGTTAAACATTGTGTAAAACAAGCCTATTAGCAATCCGGCTAATGCCTTTTCTTTTCATAGATGCCGAGGTCGACCTACTTTTTTGAGTACATTCTCGTTTCATCTCTGAGTGCAACCATATTTGATATATTTATATACAATTGTAGTTAGGTATGCAGGCTTTTTTTAATAATAGGAGGCAACAGGCAAGAAGCTCATCTAATGTTAAGTTATACCGCCGCCCATGGACACTGACATTGCCAGAAGATTCGCAAGTGCGTCGCTGGCCTTTCAAGAATTGGTACGCTCTTTTTTTGAAGGACCAACAACTTCAATAGCGATATCAATATTATAGCACCACGTAAATCCAAACTGGGACCGTACTCTGTAACTTCCAATATACCGTCAGCTTTACCAATAATGTTCGTACAGGAATTTTTAATTCCGGAAAAGCGAACAGTCTCTATGGAATAGCATAGCAAAACGTTCCTTATGTTCATATGTAGCTACTAAAAAGGTAGGCTAAGCAAACCATAATATTAAGGCGAAACAAAGTTCGCGAGGACAGCTAATTTTAAATATTATAAGAACTATTGATACAAAAGTAATCCGTCTAAATGCACTGCTTTTACTTAAATAGTCATCCCTTTTCATCACAGCATAAACACAATTTAACAGAAAGAGACGAAATTATTGCGAGTTCAATTAGACTGTTTTTATGGGTAAGCGGCTAACAATGATACCATTTTTTTTTTTTTTTAATATTATGGCAACAGCTTCAACTTTAAATGATACCATTTCCGTTAATAATTGTTTTATCCTTCCACAATTTTAAAAATCGAATTGTTTTGAATGATTTGATGCATGTTTGATTCCATGGAAAGCTGCTCAATTTATATATACAAACATGTATTGTTCCTATTTAATTGTGTGAATACTTCTTTAATTTTAACTATGTTTACGTCATGAATTTGAAAAAAAACAGTAATTCAAGGTACGCTATTTATAATAAAGAACATTTATAGATTTCCGGTCATAAGTATTCCTATTATCTTCAAAGATACGGAAGTAAGAAATATGTGTCAGCCATGATTCATAAAACTATCGATCGATGTCTATATTTAGTGCGTTTTTTAAGGAAAAACGAATGCACCAACAAATGCGCGGACACATGTTTCGTTTCTGAAAAAGGATTTATATTCGTCATCAATGTGTTAACTGACATGACTATAGATAAAGTTAAAAATATTCCGTATTTTTCCGGCATAGTAATAATGACAGTTTGATTTAGACATTATTATTACTTTCATAGTACAAGGCGGTTTAAAATGATTGGTTTTTGCTACTGGTAATGTACTTATTTGATTAGTAAATGGATACAATTAGTTAAAGATACCATAACAATCAAATATACAGTATTTGCAATTTTCTTAACCTACATAGTAATAATAAAAAAAATTAAAACAAATTTTAAAAGTTTGGTCCCTGTGGCAGTGTACCTTTAACGCTGACAGCATTTCCTCGCTGTATTGCGATACTTATTCGTTGAGCGAGGTAAGCACCAGCTCTGGGGTCACCGGTTCTATCTCCCAGACGCCAACTTCAATCTTTAATTAGCGCCTGTGCACTTGAACTCCACGGCCCAAGAGTCTCTACTCCAAAGGGAACAAAATCGAAGTTGGAGGAAAGACTCTTATATTTGAGTCGTTTATTATTTCCCGCTTGCTCTGCGGCCACCCCAGCTTTTTGCTTGTCCGAGGGAGGTGAGACGGGGCAAACGTGTCCATGCAAGTAGCATCCCATACCCGTCCCATCTATATTATAAAGCTGGAGAGGTCGTTTGTTTGACAAGATCTATCAGAATTTGAAACTTATTTTGTGTTTATTATTAGTATTAGTGAAAGCTTTGGATTACATAACATCTTGTACCAATAGGACAAAACATATATCTTAGAGATATTACAGCTAACTGCGCAATAAAATAACCGTCTAATTATTTGTAGCGGTGCCGCAACACCTCTAGGTGTTCTTAGAGTTCTTTATCTATGTATCTAATCTAATATGTATGTAATAACATTCTCGTGTCACAGTGTTTGTTCTCATACACCTCCTAAACGCCTCGACCGATTTTTATGAAATTTTCTATGCATATTCAGTAAGTCTGAAAATCAGCTACCATCTATCTTTCAAACCACTAAATGTTTAATTAACATCTTATGACTTGAACTCTGAGGTTTACATAGAGAAAAATTCACAGAAAACCATAAAAAGTTTTTATTCCAGAAAACCGATCAGTCTCTGGGGAAGCATAGCATGTTCCATGTTGGTATGTACTAAAAAGGCTAAATAAAATCACATTAAGGAGAAACGTTCGCGGAGACTAATTTCTTTATAAATTTCTTTATGGACAAGAAGTTCTCCAGCCTTAGGTGTCGATTTTTAGGTAGAGCTAGTCTCCTAACAATATTTTCCTTCACAGTACGGTGCGCATAAAAAATTGGTGACATTTATGTATTAAACACTAGCAAGGAACAACTGTTAGGTAAAATAAATTTTGATACTATTACGAGAGTGGTTATTTTGAAATTTAAACCGTTAAATTGCCAATGGTTACTTTTAGGCTTGGCCAGGGCCAATTAGTGAGTCAATGTCAACTTTTTTCTCTCCAACCTTATATAACTTACTTTCGCACGATTGAAAACTTTGCAATTATGTTTTTATTGCATTATATGGAAGGGAATTCATAAATCAGTGCAATAAAGTAAATCTTTTCATTGTCCTGACAATGTTATTATAAGATTCATAACTAAGGTATGTACTTATTATACTTTAAGTATTTTATCAGTGAGTAATCAATATGAGTTGATACTTAAGCTGATTTGGGGTGTTCGTAAATAAACCCGTATGCTAGACTACTTTTAAATTGGAGTGTGCCGCAATGGATGACACTGCACAGCATACGTTGGAGGATTGGTCTCAGCTACGTCATAATCTTAGTTCTGTGGTGGGTAATAACCTTGCTTTGCCTTGTGTTGTACAAAGGACGAACGAGAGAGGGAGCGCTTTAGGACGAATCCTAGGGGTAGAAGACGGGGAGTAAATAGGAGAAGATATGCCCGTCTCCTACCTCCTATGTAGTGTATACTGGAGGTTTTTGAGTATAACATGCCGTTGAGGTCCCGGTAGAATTCGACAGAGACCCCGGAGCCTCTGCATTACCACCTCGGATATAAAAAAAAGACTAGCTTATAATATTATGGGACAAAAAACTCACTCTTGAGAATACAAAATCATACTTCAAAACTCAATATCATTTATTCATTTAGGTAACCCAATATTCACTTAACCTAAATAAAGAAATACATAAATAATGCTTCAAATTTTACATTTACTGCCAGTTCTCAAATCAAGGGCGTAGAACGGACGAGAAGAACTGGCAATAAACTCTCCGCCACTTTTTTTAATCGCCATTACACCATGTTCCATTAGACTTGACGTAAACCAATTTTATTGAAAATTTTCTTGGAAAACAACTTGAAATTCTGGTTTCGTTATTGAATTAGGTAGTAATAGTAACGAAAACCAAGTTAGCAGTTGTAATCGGAGAATAAATTTAAATATACATTACATAGGTAATAGAACATTCAAAGAACGTACCAACATTTCTATCTTCCTCTAATTATATATAAAATACAAACATACAGTATTTAAAATTTTCTTAACTTACATAGTATCTAATAATAATAATAATTAAAAATTAATAAAAAAAAAATTAAAACAAATTTAAAAAGTTTGGTCCCTGTGGCAGTGTACCTTTAACTCTGGCAGCATATGCTCGCTGTGTTGCGATACTTATTCGTTGAGCGAGGAAAGCACCAGCGCTGGGGTCACCGGTACGAACAGCCGTCAACTTAAATATTTAATTAGCGCCTGTGCACTTGGGCCCAAGCGTCTCTACTCCAAAGGGACCAAATCGAAGTTGGAGAAAAGATTATTATATTTGAGCCCTTTTTTTTTCCTATGGAGGTGAGACGGGGCAAACGTGTCCACACAAGTAGAATTCCCCATACCAAACTATATGTAATGTATAATGTGAATAGAGATAATCGCAGGAAAGCTTATTAACTAGTAATTTGCCTTCGACGTGACGAATCAATGAATTAAAACTGATAATTTTGTTAAATGATAAAATCACGAGCCTTTCATTAATGTTTTCTTGGATTTAATGAAACCGGTTTCACGAATGATTAATGAATTTCCGGAAAATGTGAAATCGCAATTTCGAATCCATAAATGAGTTCGTAAAGTATTATTTAGCTTTCTTCATAATGCTTCATGTTTATAGGTACTACAGATATTAAACGAGAATAAATTAAATTTATTCTGAAATAATATTGCTAATTTAAACTATGACAAAAAGCAATAACTAAGTAGTATTATTACAAATCGTAATAGCGCTTGGTTTGGTATAATAACAATGTACAAAATAATATTTCAGTCACCTGAAGGAGCTATCTGGTCGCCAAACTCCAAGAAAGTACATTGTTTCTTTCCATTTTCGTCATCGTTTCTTGAAGTAGGGCGAATGGAAAAAATATATGGTGGAGTTGAGTAGTTTTTGTATCCATTTCGAAAGATCGATACACGATTTAAATAACTTGGGTCGTTAAAAATATCCAAATAGCCAATTTTTGACACTTTGAATTCATTTTATGACGAAAATATATAGACATGCAAACTCAAAATATCTTTATTCAAGTGGGTAACCAAGTACACTTTTGAATCGTCAAGTTAATGGTTGACGTCGTTGAGGTCATGGTTTTGAAATTTACACGATATTAGCGTTAGCCGAGTAATCCATTTCAGAAAAAAAATTGATAAAATCACATTTATTTAATGTTTTACATAACTAATTGTTATTACGGGCCACCGCGCCGTGCCTCATTGCTCCAGCTCTCCACTGCGCCCCGCAGTCAACCCCGAAACACTATGACACAGCAATTCGTGCTGGGATAGGGCCTTAAAATCTTACCCGTTAAGTCCTTGATTACGTAATAAGTATGGATCAAAAAAATTTGAATCGGTTTCAGGTTAATAACAAAGAACCTCATTGAGGTGACATGCCGAGTTTCTCATGCATTATTTTGTCTTGATGGCCATCAATCATTCACTATTACGGCATTGTGTTATCAATACACATGAATAACATTCGTGTAACGAATTGTTAATTAAATAATTGTATGCAACACCGCACGTGTGACGCAATTTGTTTTAGGAAAGTGTACATACGAATATTGTGCCTTACATAAATATTTTGATAGGGTTTTTATTTGTTTAACTTTATCAAGTGAAATAACAAAGATAATATGATATTTACAATTTTATAACATTAATGATTTTTTTTTTTACATTCCTAGTTACTGTACTTTTGTTTATTATGCTCTTAATTAGGTTTAAGTTTCTATTTGATTTTTATTCTTGCTGTTTGCCTATATTTTTCTTCCTTGCTTTTGTATTTTTTGTTGCTTGTCATTTCTAATTCTAATATAGTGTATGTGTCTAATACAAACGTCATATTTTGTACTTTTTAATTACATATGTATGTTGTTTTAGAAACTATAAGTTTTACAGTTGTTATTAAAATTTTGATTACAAGATTGCTTTAAATTTAATATTTTTATTTTTTTTCGGAACGATTAACTTTGAGTTCTGAGTTTCTTTATACCCTAGAAAGATCAATTAATATTTAATAATAAAATTAACTATGTTATCATGTTTAATCATATGTTTCGTTAAAGCATGTTTATAGATAAAACATTTCCAAACTCTAAAACTAGTAATATATGTTCTGAATCCTAAATCGTCCTGTCCCCAGACGAGATTGATATTATGGTAACGGCGCCATACAGTTATTGTTTTGTCATCCAAAATGGAGCAGTTGCTTAGGGTAATGAGTAATGAGTCAAACGTACAAAGAAAACACAAGTTGGCACCGAAATAAACACTGAGTTAATACTGATACCGATCCGTGAGCAATAATATACTATGGCCGGAAATAATTGTAATTTAAAAAACAATTGTAAACGAAAATATTATAATCTTTTAAATTTTACAAGAAAATTAAAATGTGCGTGCATCTGCTAATGTTTCTCTGTGAATACATTTGGGGCTTGAATAAAATTAGACTCTTTTTATCTATAATAATACGACCTACATGACAACCATTGTCAACTCTGTATGATGAACTTTAAGATGAGTAAAAAAACAATTGAAAGTTGTATGTTTTTCAAACATTAAAGTGTCGTGGCAAAATAGTACAACTGGTCTATTGCATTAGCTAACTTAATTTTTCTCCCACGAAATTAGTTATATCAAAAAGATTACGCAATAAGGTAGTACGGTACACTAACCTAACCGCAAATAATTATGTAAAAAATTACTCTGGAATTTCATTAATTCAAAACGATGTTTTTATATTTCATCATATACATATTAATTCAATTATTCAGCAATAGTCGTATAAATACAGTTTTATGACAGGAGCAATACACTCGGTTAAAATTGGATTGGATTTGTTATTGTGAAATTAAATAATTATTTTAAGAATAATTTCTGTGAATTTCTGTGTTTACTGCGGTTAGCAATTCGTGGTAATCAACTAACCAGTAGCCAAGAAATACATATTCTTAATAATTATATCATTATGCTTATTACTTGACCATAACAGTATATTTAATTTTCACCACAAAATTAAGTCAGTTAAAAACATATAATATTAAGAGGTATATTACGACTCGACTTCGCAATCTTATCAAAACTGGATTTATAGATTTTAAAAATAGATTTATACAAATAAAAAATTGAGGGTACCTCTATAATTGTACGCCTCATTCTTGATCTATTTACATTTTATAAAAATATAAAGGAAAATCATGAAAATCATGAAAATGGGGTTCTACGGGCAGCTTTGTGGCTAATCAACCTTCTTTAATAATAGTAAGTATAAAAAATAAAAGAAACTAATTGTTTTATGTATTTAAAATAAAAAACTAACAAGGACATGCAAATTGAAAAATTGCTTTACAAGTAAATTTTGAGGTCACAAAAATGAATCATACGACCACCACGGTATTCAATCCAGGCTTTTATTAACGAAAGCAGACATATTTAACTTTGAGAAGCAATGAGTCAACGCGTTGCGTTTAAAATTAACGCCTACCCACATGCGATCAATTTTATGCATTTTTTTGCTGGAAGTTGTTTTAATTCAGTTTTTACATAACTGCAAATTAAATTAAAATCGTTTGGTTAATTTATCTTAGTAACTATTTTTTTAAATTAGGTACATATTAACGGAGCGATAGCTTTTATAGAAGAACTATGTATATATTTAACGTGCCGTCGAGTTTTACGTGGTATGAAAGTTGGAGGTAGAGACCAGGAGACCAGTTTCCGGTAACCTGCCAGCCACATCGAAGACGCATTGCAAAATTTCAGCCACACACGGTGATTTTAGACAAGTATGGCAGCCATCTTGTTTTTTTTTGCTACAACTTCCACTTCCCTAATAAATTAGATCCCGCTATCACCTTTTAAGCGGGCGGTTGAATTTTATTTCGAATCTTCAGAAACATGCCAGATATATTATTACTACTCGATCTTGAACTCTCTTTACAAAAACGTCAAAAACACCCCCCTAAACCCACCCCCCTCGAAATAAAGGCGATGAATGAAACGTGGTAATCCAGCTTTATCTATATATAAAGCTGGATATTAATAACACAAAGTTTGATATAATGAAGTGCAGGTGCATTTGTTTATTTATTGAAACAATTGATTCATATAAAATTATATCGTTTTCATACTTAACAATTCAAAGTTCAATTCTGTAACCACAAAGACGTACATAAATACGCTGCTGATGTTATGAATATCCAATAATTCCATTTCCATAAATCGTTTAAGCAATGAAGTTTGTTTGAATATTTAAAAATCACATTAGTTATGAGTTGCATTGACATAAATAAAATAATAATGTGTCTTATAACAATGCATTACAATGTGTTAGATTCCTTTTTCACCTTTAAGTTCCGTACTTTTATATTCCTATGCATAAACTATCGATCCTTTTTTTTTAAAGAGAAGAATATTTTTTTATTTTTAGTCTAATGCTAGTCTGTGCTTATAATTACTTATAAATACAGACTATATCAAACTTTAAGAAATAAACTTCATACGATTTTTTTTTTTGAGTTTATGGCCTGGTATCTAGACCTTTACGCCATATACGATAATGTCTTTTATACACTATACGGAATATAACATTGTCCACAGATTAAAATAAAATAAATCTCTCGAAACTGCGTGGGCCATAAAAACATTGAATGCACACTCGTTTCTGTGCATTCAGAACTGGTTAGTAATTATTTTTACATTAACATTTGAAATATTTTCTCTTTTCACGCATAGAATATGGCCTAATGAATCAGTGTTGTGTTGGAAAGATTTATGGATATAACTGTATATATATGTTTAAAGGGGTATATTTATATGAGAAATTAGGTACAATTTAATAGTTAAGGAATTATGGTACAAATCCAATATTTCACTATATTACACTATATGGAACCAGATGCCTACTGAAGTATTTCCAAACCAATTCGGCTTAGGTTCCTTCAAGAGTGTATCATTTCTTAAAAGGCCGGCAACGCACTCGCGAGCCTTCTGGCATTGAGAATGTCCATGGGCGACGGTATCACTTAACGTCAGATGAGCCTCCTGGCCGTTTGCCACCGGTTCTATAAATTTTTTTTAGTAATATTACCTGATAGATGATACATATTCCATGTAGAAGTATCCCCTTGTTACTGATAAATACCTAACTAGTATACATGTTTTAAACCCGTTTTGTTAATATACATACATATTTCTATTGTAAGCCGACGCAAAAATATTTTAAAAATTTTGTGCAGTGTTACCTAGTGGGTAAAAGCTAAGCATTTGAGGCTAAAGGTCATTCGTATCCCTTAGAAATAAAAATTTATTTATATGCAAAAACTTGCTTGTACGTACGTAAACATCGTTAGTCAATGAAAATGACGCTATAATTGCGTTGTTTGCCTCAATTAGGCCAAATAAAGAAGGATTAAAATACAAATACACCATTACGTATAAGTCTATGTAATAAACAATAGATAGCTAACATAATAATTAAACGAAAATAGCTTGTAGCGATCGGACGATGAGGATGATTCACACTTATATTTATAAGTGCGAGTGCGAAGTACGGGAAACTTATAACTTAGTATGGACAGTATTTTCGCCCTTGTCAAAGTTTCATACAGAAAAAGTGACGAATCTGGTCGTCAAAAATATAGATCGCCATAGAGCAGAAAGCCAATAATACCTTCAAATAAAGCGTACCAATTCTTAAAAGGCCGGCAACGCACTTGCGAACCCTCTGGCATTGAGTGTCCATGTGCGACCGTTTGCCCCCACAAAAAAACCACTAAAATCTTTACTACTTTTAGAACTTTAAGCATTGATTCGATGTCTGAAATTAGCACTTCCTAATACTTAGAAATGACATCCTCTCAATATGAAAGATGGCAATGCAGGAAAGTTTAATTTTAGAGTCGTTATTGGAGGTACGTGATAAAATCCTTATTTAAGCTTGAATTTTAAAAAAAAGTGCGTGCGTACAAAGTACACATGTCAGAAATGAAACTTGTTTGGCAAAATCATTTTTAAGTCATGTTCATATTAATACAAATCTTGAAAAAGGAAGATAAGAATGTATAATATTTAATTGTCATCAAAATAGTAAGTGTCG
This sequence comes from Pieris melete, assembly GCA_963693345.1. Classification (NCBI taxonomy): domain Eukaryota; kingdom Metazoa; phylum Arthropoda; class Insecta; order Lepidoptera; family Pieridae; genus Pieris; species Pieris melete. The sequence continues at coordinate 638,264 of CAVNZK010000043.1, read as the reverse complement.
AAAATCAATACAATATATAAATTTATTTCTTCAATTGAAAAACACGTGGCATTTTAATTTACAATTCGTCATTTGAGATTTCAATAAATTATTTTGCATTAAATATAAAATACCGATATTTCCTAAATTCTCTTTACGAAATTTTAATTTTAAAAATAGAATTTCTATAAGACAACTCGCCCTTCTTACTCTCTCAATCGGTGTCAATCGTTCTCTCTCTTTTCTTCGACAAAAATGGTGCACATGTTCGTGTCGCTTTTCAAAAATTTTACCCTCATGCCCAAAGAAGTTTCACTTCAAAAAATACATAACGATAAAAGTTGCTCGTTATTGTTAAAGTAATAAACCTATAAGAGATGATTAATTACATTGTTGGTTTTGTAACGTCGCAAAAAGCTTGACATTTTGATGGAAGTCTGAAGGGATGGATGGCGAAGCGAGATTGTTATGAAAAATTCTATTGTACTACCCATTACCCAAAAATATAATAATAATTATTTATTGCAAGAATATACAAAAATGTGTAAGGTGGTACAATCGTAAGCATATTCTGCCACACACAATGGCGCGCAAATTTGTCTTTAAAGGAATTTTACATTTTACATTATTAGTCATATGAATTGGTCAGTTTTTTTTTGGTACATATCATATCATACATGATTAAATTTATATAAAAACTCTAGTCGGAAGATCTTTTAATCACATATACTTTATCGTTAAATTATCGCTATTACAGTTTGACAAAACCAAACTTTACTTAGTTTATTTATTTATATCATCACGCCTTTTCCCGAAGGGGTAGAGACCAAGGATCTCCACATGCTGACATTTCTCTCTCGCTTCATCAACTTTCATGACAATTACCATGCCTGCTCTTTAGTTATGGGTACTTTTGACTTGTCCCTTCTCTTAGTAATAAACAAAACTTCAAACGAAAAGTGAGACAAGATATTAAAAGTTTTAATTATACCACAGAATAGGAAGATATGTTGAAACGAAAATTTCACAGAATGTCTATGACCATTTATCCTAGTATTTTCCTCAATTGCAACGTGTAGTCTAATTAGATAAGGCATGATCCCAGGACCCCGACATTAAGCAATTTAACCCATTAAATACTCTTCCAATCTGGTCGAACGTAAGTGACCTCGTTTCAAAGAAATGGTTTTGATTAAGATTGCGTTCTTTTTTCATTATCAATGATCTAATAATTTCGAACAACGAGTTTCTCACGGGTATTATATGTGATTTTAGTTTCTTTACTACTATTTTTTTTATACGGAGGCATACATAAGAGGCATAAACTAGCAGATTTAAGAAAAATGCAAAACAGTAGATGTTTGTTGGAATTCGTGATTCCCTCCCGATAAAAGTAGTACCTGTGTTTAGTGTTTTTTACACAGTATTAAAATGTTTTAATAAACTTGAAGTAATTAATTAACACAAGGAAAATACAAGGTATGAATCATAGTTGGGACTTGGCGCGAACACATGTTCTGATACGGGGACAGTCTTCTTTTTATTTATTTATTGAAGTTCAGCACACGCTATAGGTACTCGTATATTCAATATATATATGTTACAAGCTATCCTTTCCAAAATACATGACAATTATGGTATTTCTTTTTAATTTGGATTTGTCATTCAATTAAAATTTTATTTACGATCAAGTATACAGTATTTACAATTTTCTCAACCTACAAAGTAATAATAGAAATAATTAAAAATAATTAAGATCAAAATTAAAGTGTATAATATAATTATATGTTACATAATATGTATTTAAAAATAGTATTACATTTCCAATTTTAGATTTAATTACTAAAATATCGGATTAGGTATCAAATAGACACTTATAAATGGTTTTTTTTAATTGTTTAGCCCACTACCGAACATATCAAGCTCTGGATAAGTAAATGTTTAGTCTGTTATATTAGAAGAATTCGAAGGTGCCTGAACTGAAGGTTGGTTTTTGCAGAAGGTATTTGGAAGGACGGATTATCTTCTACATAATTTGAAGTCTTGAAAATTAAAATTGAATCAATTTTAACTTATTGATAATTTTCCGCGTAATATTATAGAATTGTAGAAGTTTTTTTTTTGGAGTTTATGGGCTGGTATCTAGACCTTTAGGCCAAAATTATTGTAGAAATTGATACAACACCGAGAGACTATAGAATAAATACAGAAAACAGAAGTCTTCGCAAAGTCTGCTTACAAAGCAAATGAAGCTTAAACAAACACAGCTTCATAATCAGGACCGCAGTGCAAGTTCAATATAAATGCAATAACTTGAAAGTCACGACTTCATCCCACAGGCATGCTTTAGAACGGGTTTCTTTAGTTGCGTTCAAGTAACAATAAGTTTGAAGTATTTACTGCTAGATTATATTTTTTTTATAAGGAAATTTGAGAACGAATTTACACAAAGAGGTTTCAAATTTTACTACGTAATCTGTGGATAAGAAAACTTTTTTCTGTGTCACAGATTAAAGGGATTTGATTGTTATCAATGTGACCGGTAAAAGGCCAATTTAAAGTTGAGTTGTTTTAAAATGTAGAAAGATAAATATTAAATTCATTACTTAAAAATAATTTTATAGTGTTATTTTAAATTATTTATTGAATTAAATATCAGTAAATAGAAGACTTTGTGTTAAAAAACCAAATACATCTACATCAACTTTATGAATTTCTACTTAACATGACTACATCAAACGAATTTTTATAACAGTTACAAAATATCCGAATGCATGTTACACAATCTGTGCGAGTGCTATTAATAAAATTAATAAGCTGTGTCCGAAAACACCAGAGATTATAGAGTTGAGTAAAGACTACAGAGCATAAACACGGAAGAGGTGTAAATGTATGCAGTGAATGCGTTTTTACGGTAACGGTACTCCATGGCGTATGAATTCCATTGCGTAACATTAGAACTTTCATACTTGAATAAAATTTTCATTTAAATATTTGAATATAGTTATTATTATATGATATTGTTATATGATAAGTATGTTTCTTTAATCACACTTCCCTCCCTATCTATTTATCTATTTCTTGCCTACGTTTGTTTAGTATGCGTGTCTTTAGAATATTCAATGGGACCGCAGACTATAGAGCAGTGTCAACCTAGTGGCTAGTGCGATTCTCATCCCTGAGGTCGTAAGTTATTTGGCTGTGCAGCAATGGACTTTCATTCTATGTGCGCATTTAACATCCGCTCGAACGAAGGAAAACATCGTGATGAAACCGGCTTGCCTTAGACCCAAACAATCGACGGCGTGTGGCATAGGACGCAGATCACCTACTTGCGTATTAGATTGACAAATGATCATGATACAGAAATCTGAGGCCCAAACCTAAAAAGGTTGTAGCTTTGTTTTATTTTATCGAAGACAAAGAGTTTAAGGGAAAGTCAATATAATTTTAACAATGTGTTCTAGTTTTTAACTTGCACAAAATTAAGTTGTTCACCGAGCCGTATCGCACTTTCTCTTTTAGTATATGTTTGTAAATAATCTACATATTTAATTTATTTCCTTATTATAACCGGCTTCCGTGTTCTGGTGTCATTGAAACAGCTTAGATGTGAGGAAAAAAATAATCACGGGCGTTTGTTTTGGTTTATTTTGCACAGTCTATAAAAGTAGTAATTAGTTGTAATGACACAATTAAAATATGGCTTCATTAGCAAATAATTCGGTTATTATGTTGCTTGGGAAATTACTAGTTTTTTGAAGTTATACTTTTTTTGGCGTGTTAGGGAAAAATTTATGAGAGTAATTTTTTTTTCTATTGTTAGTGTCTTTTTTTGCACAAACGTAGAATAATTTCGCCAATATTTTATATTTTTCGACAAGTTATCTTGTTACGCCAAAGAAGTATAACTTCTAACGCGTGTACATAAGTACACGTGGTTTTTTTTTAGAGGGTTTCATATCAAAAAAAATATTTTAATTTGATCACCATACTTCCGCAAAAATTGCGCTTAAATTAAAATATACTATAAAAAAGAGTAAGATTTATTCATGTTAATAAATTTAATGCAACGAAATTTAATTTTAACTTTACACCCGGAATGTTTTCGTATAAGATAATGTCCCATACCCCAGGGGTGACCCTTCACGTTCGTGATGAATCATAAATAACTCTTTAATGCGTTGTCTTGACTTGGATTCTTATTTGGTAATGAATTTATTCTATATGACTAATATGTAATATAATAAAGAAACGTGTTTTTTATAAGGGATTATACAATAAAAAAAAAAATCCGTAACACCTGAAGGAGTACAATGATCGAGAAGTATTACACACATACACTTAAAATAGCGTAACAATTATACATAGTTGTACAACCTTATTTTAGTTTTTACAAAATTACTCATCTGTCTCTCGCCATCACAGCTTAAATTTAAGTCGCCTGAAAGAGACGAAAGAGTGCAATAGTTTTTATGTATTAAGGTTAAAATGAGACACATCTTAAATTAAATTATTATGATTCATGTGCACTTTTTACTTTTTATTATTATTTTTTCTCATGTATCCTTTATCAGTTTAGTTTGATTTTGTTCCTGTTTAGTTTCTTTTTTTTCCTTCAACTATATGTAATATGTATATTTTTGCACTTCTTGCCTACCTTATCTAATTTAATGCATTTTTTTTTTCTCGCAGTGGTTGCCTGGAAGAGATCGATCGAAAGCGATAAGGCCGCCAGTTGCCTTTCCTTTAAATGTAATTATGTTAAATTTTTATATTATAATGCAACAAAGTGTAAATAAATAAAATGAATAAATAAATATATGTATTATTAAAACACGAACTATTGAAATTTTGGCGCTCAGCGGTATAAGATTGAATATTTGGTACTGCGCAGAACCAGAAAGAGTGACCGCATTCCTTACAAGATTTTGTATGGCAACTACTTATTGTATTTACTACGCATATTATATACTACACTTCCTATAGTTATGTATATATACAGTAAAAATCTCTTATAACGACATCGAAGGGACTACTCATATTTGGTCGTAAAAACCGATAGTCGTAACAGCCGATGTCATTTTTATTAAGTACCTAATACAATAGAATTCAGCCGGGACCTTTGATTTTGGTCAATATAACCGGTATGTTGTTCTTAACAATGTCGTCGTCGTTTTGACTGTATATATACTTCCTACTGTATATACATAAGAGTTATTAAACCATTCTTTTACAAACAAATCTTATCTACGTCACAGTACTAAAGATATTTATGACCGTTTACTGAACTTATAATCGTTACAGAGAGACAAAAACGTTTTAGAAGAACATCAACAGATACAAATTAAGGTTGATATTCAGAAACAAGACTACGTTAAGTGTCACTCTGGTATATCAAACTGGACTTGATTTTTCTCGTTTTTGAATCTCTGAATCTTACCTTTAAGACAAACTCATTCATACATCCCAAAATCAAATACCGTAAAATCAATTTTACGATTATGTAACAAAGAAAAAGAAAATTAGAAACGTTATTCGATGATATCGACCGTAAAAAGCAATTAACATGCCACGACTGTCGGTAAACTGTTTTTATTTTTAAATCCAACAGGCCGGTTATAAAGGTAAAAAACAAGGTTCCCCAAACGCCCGAAGCCGTTCACTAAGGACAAAGAGCCAGCTGCGAAGATACAGCTGGCTTGGGTTAACTGTCACCTGGTTAATCAGATTTTTTGTAGATTCTTAGATTATTACCTGCATCAGTAGTTGCAGGATCATTTACTATTGAAAAATTTCGCCATAGTTCGCATATGCCGGTAAAAACAGAGGCGGTAAGACTACTGTATGATCCCTTAGGGTTAAAGGTCCCCTTCAATAAAAGAGCGTACCAATTATTAAAAGGCCGGCAACGCACTTGCGGGCCCTCTGACAATGTGAGCGTCCATGGGCGGTACCACTTATCAGGTGAGCCTACATAAAAAACGTGTGTGTACTTATATATATATGCGTTAGAAGTTATACTCCTTGGCGTAACAAAATAAAAATCTTTTCAAAAACTTTATTCTACGTTTGTAGAATAATCGACACTAACAATAGAACAAAACTAAAATGTTGACTATAGCTAACTTCAGGGTGTCGGTTTTTTGTGACGGTGTGCGCGCGCATCGTAAAAATTTACTGTCTTCATTTTTCCCTAACGTGCCAAAAGAAGTATAACTTAACTCAAAATAGATAGGTAAAATGACAAGTCTTCAAAGTAATAGCAAATATTAATTGAATATTGGAAGAAAAATCCATCTGTGGATATTATCTCATTTTGTTACGTATTCATGGTTGCAACTCTAAGCTGTCGTGATCTCTATGTCAACAAAAATCTATCCTCTCTCTAGTATAATATAGGACACACATACATAAAGCGTATTTAACAAATGTATTGTTATTCAAAATCATGACGAAGAATAAGTGACAGAAATGAATTTTATTCGAATTAATGCAAGTAAACTAAATATATGCAGAAATTCGTAATTTGATACTTGGATAAACTTTACACTATACGATATTGTGAATATGAGCGAATTCACACGCCAACGACCGTGTTATCAGTACACTATTAGCAAGATTTTCTTAGTAATAATAATTAAGAAGACATAAAATAGTATAAAGATATAGTGTTTGTTGGACAAGCACAAAAACTGGCGCGGCCGCAGAGCAGACGCAAGATTTGATTATGTTCCCTTAGGATGTTCCTCTTGGGTTCAAGTACACAGGTAATTCAATATTTAATTACCTGGTAGATAGTACCAGATAGTACCGGTGACCCCAGAGCTGGTGCTTTCCTCTCTCAACGAATAAGTATCGCAATACAGCGACGAAATGCTGACAGCATTAAAGGTACCAAACTTTTTAAATTTGTTTTAATTTTCTATTTATCAGTAATTATTATTATTACTATGTAGTTTAAATTTATACCGTATATTTGTGTGTTGGTAATAAAATTATAAAGTTTAATGTTATATATACTACCACGAAAATGCGTATCACACAAAAACACTTTTTTTTTGGTTAACGGTTTTTTAACACATAGGTACCTACTTTTAAGGCTACCTTAATGTGGCCGTCACTCTCTGGTGAAGTTTTAAGTTTGTATCCAAAATTAAGGTAGTTAAGGTAGTCCCAGCACGAATTGCTGTGTCAGTGTCTCGGGGTGGACTGCGGGGCGCAGTGGAGAGCTGGAGCACTGAGGCGCGCCGGCCCGTAATAACAATTAGTAATGTAAAACATAAATAAATGTAATTGTATCAAATTTTTTCTGAAACGGATTATTTGGCTTGCGATAAAATATATCGTGTAAATTTCAAAATCATTTTCTTTATATATTTTCGCCATAAAATTAATTCAGTGTCAAAAATTGGCTATGTTTGGATTTTTTTTTCTATCAAGCGAAGTTATTTGAATCGTGTACCTATCGATCTCGACCATATATTTTTTTCATTCGCCCTTCTTCAAGAAACGATGACGAAAAATGGAAAGAAACACTGTTCTTTTTTGGAGTCTGGCGACCAGATAGGTCCTTAATACCAACTTGCGAGAGCCTTTGGACCTCTGTAATGCGACCCTGTTGCAAAACCCGGATACTTAACGGACTTTTACTATGAACTACCTCACTACATCTTAGTACGTCGAACCGATAACGGTTTTCGCCATTCAGTAATGATTTAACTTTCGCTTTGATATGTACTTTTAATATCGATAATTGTACCCGTAGTTGGTGTAAATTATAATTTTTTAAAGAACTGGGCCGCGAAGGAGGCTCACCTGATGTTAAGTGCCGCCATTCTCAATGCCAGAGTGCACGCGAGAGCGTTGCCGGCCTTTTACATTAAATTCTGTTTGGTTTCCTCTGTGTAGGCGGCACACTTATTTTGGTACCCGTTTTACTTATTATTTTTGTAGCTCTTCCCAATTGTCATGTCTTTAATAAATCTATGACCAATTACCATAGAATTACGAATACTTTTGATAATTACAAAACCCAAAAATATTAAAGATAATACTATTATGTTTTAAACTTTGAAATAACAAAATAATTAAGTATGCCACCAAGGGTGTATGTAGAGTAAACAATCTTATCATAAAACAACCTTTTCTCAGTAAATAAGGAACTAGATAATATTTACTGAAGAATTTGAGAGCAATATTTGAATAGATTTATTTCATTACTGGCAATGCGACAGAGACGACAAATTACGGTGCATATGTCAAAAGGTGGGCCCGCGTGTCAACTGTCAAATAATCCTATTTCAAATTTGAATCTCAAACAATTGATATTTCTTTACGAATAATCTCCTGAATTTTATTACTAAATAATTACTCCTGAATCTCTGAACATTTCTTTGTTACATCCAGTGTGCGATCTTGATACCAATGTTCAGGTTATATTCCGCGACGTCTGCTTTAGAGCCCTATGAAATTGCATATAAAAAACGTATGGCGTGTATGGCTAAAGCCACAATGCTTATGCGAGTGCGTTGCCGGCATTTTCAATATTCACATTAGTAAATCCTATTAATGAAAAACCTACTCGGATGATTCCTGTCTATCGTTGAAAACTGATGACGGAGTTAAACAAACATTCAAAAATATGTAATGTCACATTACTTATACTATGTACGTGATTACCTAATAAATATGTAATGATTTCTCAAATATTTTCATATAAATTTTGTATGTAACTTGCTTTTACTAAAGTTGTAATATCATATTTATATTTTTTAGCCTTGAGCTAGATTAACAAGAATGCGTGAAAATAATTTAAAGTACATATTTAGATTTAAACAGTACAATAAATTGATTTATTTTTTATTTAAAATACCCATAAACACATATACAATACATATAAAATAACTTTAATTTATTATTTATTTAAAATACCTATAAATAACTTTATTTTAATGCTGAAGTCATCTAAGGAGTCACTTGGGTGAGTGTGAGGTGAGAACGTGAAGTCGATTAGGTTGAGAAATACTTCAATGGGAGCTGGTTCCACATAGTGGTCGTCAAAATTGCCTTGAAGTCATAGTCTGTGGTAAGTCTTGTTTCTTCATCTCACCCTAAATCTTACCTACTCGTATAATAAACGACTTTCAGTACGATTGTAGTCATCAAAGACGTAATAATTACGCATTATTACATTGTTTTATAATGTAATTAGTATGAAACTGGATTAATAGTGTGAATGGTCTCAATTCGAATTTGATTGCAAAATATACGAGTTTATCAAAAACAGTGTTGCAATCACAAAACAAGAATTATATATACCTACAGATACTTTCATTTAAATTTACTTTTCTTTAAGCACGTTTAAAAAAATTATAGGTCATCCGGTAAACGAATATTATAAAGAGAAAAATTTATTCTTACGAATAAACTCATTAATACTGCTGGTATTGGATTCGTGGCTTCAATGTGCGACTCTCATCTGAGGTCGTAGGTTCGATCCCCGGCTGTACACCAATGGAATTCCTTTCTATGTGCGCATTTAACACTCACTCGTACGGTGTAGGAAATAAGGAAACCGGCACGTCTTAGACAAAACACGTCGACTACGTGTGTCAGGCACAGGAGGCTGATCAAATGCTGGCCTATTAAATTGATAAATGATCATGAAACAGGTACAGAAATCTGAGATCAAAAAAAAGGTTGTAACTGACGATTTTTTGGACATAGGCTGTATTCACTTCCTACATATTATAAAATATCTGTCCGAAGCCAGAACATACTGCTACTTATTAAACGTAAATAAACTCGTATTGCTAAAGGTTACTTATGGATTTAGCTTTCGCTGTATTACATTAAAACTGTGATATTTCATATAATTTAAAACCAGATAAAATACGAACAATGATTGAAAATCACCATTTTTATATGATATGGGAACTGCCAGAAAAAGCTATCACCTATGGACACTCATGTTAGCTGATGCGTTGCGGTTTAAAGGAGTGTGCTTTTTAAATATAAAAGCTTTTGCCGTCAGTCAAATATGTAACTATTTTATAATTAAAGGCAAATGCTTTCTTGGTTTCTGGGCTCGTTGAAGCTCAACTAAACATATGGATCGAACTACACCTAAAGAGCGTAGGTACCAATTTATAAAAAAGGTAGGTTGCCAGGTACTAGCAAGCCACGCTGTTACCATGTCCTGCCTCGGGAGATTGCTGGTGGCACCGTGGGGTTTTAGTGGGTATCACAGCAGCGAGTAACCCTTCATTAGGCAACTGTGCCGCGGGTGGGTATGCTTAACGCATTTCCACACGAAAAAAAAGGTACAAGAAAGCCTCTGGATTTGCAACCGTCCGTGGGCGGCTGTGTTACAGTGAGCCCGTTAGCCCTATTGTATTAAAAATATATTATACATAAAAAAAATCTTGTTCTCACATAGTTACTTTTATGGCTTCATGTCAATGCCTTTACCAACACTTTTTATAACGAGACATGTTGCACCTTGCTCTTGATAACTTGACCCAAATTAATGGAATTATACGAGATTTTTGTAGTCTGTGGAATATAATCTATGTTTTAGATGACAGTAACAATACCTTTATCCTCACAATTTTTATATTTATGTTTCTCTTATTTATGCCTGATCGCTAGTGATAAGCCTTATCAGGCCAGTGCAACCAATATGATTTTTTTTCTTGTTTTATATTTTGTAAATCATTTCAATTTAATTTTTTAAATCAAAATAGTATTTTGCTTGCTTCGTTATAACTTTATACTTTTTGTAAACGGTTAAAGTAAATAAATAAATCACGATACAACCTATTTAAGTCTGGGCCTCAGATTTCTGAATCTGTTTTATGATATGTCAATCTATTAGGTTATTAGCCTCTTGTGCCTGACACACGCCGTCAACTTTTTGGGTCTAGGCAAGCCGGTTTCCTGACGATGTTTTGCTTTCACCGCTCAAGCGAATGTTAAATACGCACATAGAAAGAAACGCCATTGGTGCACAGCCGGGGATCGAACCTACGATCTCAGGGATGAGAGTCGCACGCAACACTGTAAACGGTTAAGAACAGCAATTTAAATTTTAAAAATAACAAACGAAACTAAATACGAGCTACAACATAAACGGGTTTGGGATGTGACACTAACAGAATTCACGTTATCTAATATTGCTACACTATTTCAATAACAGAATAATATCACGTAGCAAAAAGAATTGTTCGTACTAAGTACCTAAGAAACCTCTTTTGAAGTCTATTATAACTGCGCTGTGCCTTCAGGACCTCAAACATAATAATAATGGTACCTAATATAAGTTGGCCTCTTTCAAATTTATTAAAGCCTGTGTCTGACACGTGTCGATTTTTGAGTTTAAGACGCGTTTTTCGTCATCGTACAAGCGCAAACGTGTTGCTCACGTTTGCGCATAAAGGATATTCCATTGGCACGGCTGAGTTTTGAACGTCCGATTTCAGAATGTCACAGTCGGACATCGACCGTTTAAACCTAGGCCAAAGATAAAAAACAAGTGATATATCAGATTACATTAATAAACAGTGAGGAATGAATACGTCATTATTAGTTGAGAATTTCTGTAAAATGGCAACTTCCTAAATCACTTTGTCAGCATACATAATTGCAAAAATCTATTTTGTTGCTATATGCTGTTTACAAAATTAGATCATGATTATCTGAATACTCTAATCAACTTTTATCGACGTAAAAATGTCGACAATTGTTTTATGACAATTGACAATTCTGATTAGATCCTGAAGCGCGAACTATGACAGAAGGCAATACATTTTTGACATCACTCAGATTTAGCTCTAAGTAATTACTTATCCTTAGATCTGGCCCTCTTATGGTTTAATAATTTCCGCTATTCATAATATCGGAGTAAGGACGTTGCAGAAAACAGGCGGGTTTGCTTATTTTTGTACCACGTGATTGTGAAATTCATTTAATAGCGGAAGAATCATACATATGCCATGTTGTAATGACTGGCCTAACCGCAATGATTATTAAATAAATAAAATAAAATATGTTTATTAAGGAACATAAGATACATGTATCACTTATTCCACGTCATTAAATTTGAATCTGTAGGCATCCGTACTCATCGGCAAAGAAGACAGAGGGTGTAGGCCGAGAGAAAAAGCCGGCGTAAAAAACTCTCGGTACTCTTTTATTAAATTATTATTATATCTTGTCTGCTTCAGCGTTTACTAAAATAAAATACGTTTAATATGGAATATAAGATACATGTGTCACTTATTTCACGTCATTAAATTGAATCGGTAGACATCCCTCTCACTCTCGGCAAAAAAGACGGAGGGTGTAGGCCGAGAGAAAAAGCCGGCGTAAAAAACTCTCGGTACTCTTTTATTAAATTATTATTATATCTTGTCTGCTTCAGCGTTTACTAAAATAAAATACGTTTAATATGGAATATAAGATACATGTGTCACTTATTTCACGTCATTAAATTGAATCGGTAGACATCCCTCTCACTCTCGGCAAAAAAGACGGAGGGTGTAGGCCGAGAGAAAAAGCCGGCGTAAAAAACTCTCGGTACTCTTTTATTAAATTATTATTATATCTTGTCTGCTTCAGCGTTTACTAAAATAAAATACGTTTAATATGGAATATAATATACATGTGTCACTTATTTCACGTCATTAAATTGAATCGGTAGACATCCCTCTCACTCTCGGCAAAAAAGACGGAGGGTGTAGGCCGAGAGAAAAAGCCGGCGTAAAAAACTCACGGTACTCTTTTTATTTTGTATTACCAAATATATTCATTGTAACAATGAATATATTTGGTAATTGTAAAATAATCCTACTAATAATGGTATTTTTGGGTTCTGGCGCCGGACCTTAGTTACCTGCGTTAAAGAGAAACCACCGTTATAAGGATTCCATTGTAAGCACAAGGAAGCCATTGTGGTACCACTGTTTTAAAATCACACGGGTTTTAAGTAATTAGCGGTTACTTTAGAAGAGAACATTGACAAAGAATAGCAATAAATACACGTTCAAACGAGGAGTAGAGTGCCACATACTTTTCTTACCCGAACCCAATAATTAATCCACAATATCAGTTTGAAAACAATCTGAGATCAGACCGAGACAGTCGATCGATCTCCTACCTGCATCCCAATAACCAAACCCTACAAAGACAATCCATTTTTGGCGACGGATAAAATGCTCTTTGTCGTTCCATTTTACCGAGTTTACACTCATATTTGATAATCAATGTAAACCAAATAAAGTGAATAAAACTATTACAATCCGTCGATTAGTTATTGGCACTCTTGTTACAACATTTGTATTAAGATTACTCAGATGGTAGAATATGGATTGAGATAGGTTATTGGGTTCGGTAGTTAGCCGGTAAGAGCGTTGCTGTCATCGATTAGTATTGCCAGGAAATAAAAATTAACCATTATAAGGGGAATAATTTAAAGGCATGCATGCCAAGTTAGTAATTTATTTAAATGTCTTAATAAAACAACGTATACTAGTATCTAGAAAATACAGTTCTATTCTTAAATAAATGTAACACAAACTTAGGAACAACTGATATGATAGGTTTTTTTACCTGTTCTATTAAGTTTACTATAAGATAGTAGGGTATCGTGTCTTTTCTATATTTTTGAATAGAATACTATTAGATATCAACGGCTCGCGTGTGAGTTGACGGCCTTCACTTTGCTCGCCTTGTTATAATTTCTAAACTGATAATACTTATATAATTATATTCGACGCGGGTATTATGTCGATCGCGCATCCGGCCATACTTGTTAGTATTCACCTGATGACAACATTAATTGGTGTCTAGAATAGAAGATCCATATTAAATAGGTGCTTTGACCTGTGTATGGAATGCTTTTAGATATAAAGAATGTTATATTGTGTGTAAAGAAAAAATCTTAAAAAGGGGAAAAAGTGCTGTATGCGTGTATGCATTACATTATATTTTTATTATATATTATAGATATATTCCTTAGTGGGCTGTTGTAAAGAAAGCATTTTTAAGTGCCTTTCTCATATTACTAATCCGCTGTTTTACAGAATTGCTTTTTTAGCTAAAGCTACTAGTATTTTAATTTTTTGTAACATTTATGTTTACCAAAATTGTCATATTCTTTAGAAAAGATTATTAGCTTAGTAACATATGCTGTAAATATAATAGTGGGTATGTATGATGTGGTAAACTTAAATAAATATGAATACAAACTTCGGTTTCACCAAAAGAGTAAATAACAAGTCAAAATGCTCATTATCTATATTTATTTTACCAATAAAGCATACAGTCATTTCCCCTAAATAAAGTCCTTAAAAAAAGCCTACAAGATTTATCTATTAAGACGCTATTAACACCGCATTGAGTCTACGATAAATTTCGTATGAATACCGGCAAATCTCAGAGTAACTTTTGCCGCTTAGATTTAGTGTCGAGACCCTCTTGATTACATCTATGAAAGAGATGCGGCCAAAGACTTCCAACACTGGATGAATTTTAAAAATCTACAATAGGGCCCATGTGAGTGACGTATGATAATTAATAATATAAACAAACTTATTTAAGATAAAAGATTTAATTAGATCGAAACCATTAGTGCTTTTAGCTTTGAAAATAGCCTCTTAATTCCCCTTTGTATGAAGTTAACAAATCCCTTAGTGGATGTTCACAACATAGAAATCATTTGCGACATCAAGATTCTAACGTCTTTGATTTCCCAACGAGTGTTTACCAACGTTAAAAATTATAGGATGAGGAGAAAGGATGGTAAACAAGCTCTAAAGTCTAAGCCAAGGGTTAGAATCTGTTGTATTCTGTTCTGTAGAATGTGTTAGAGTCTGTATTTATTAATCTGTCAAAATAAATGCATCAATCCTTCCCTGATATGTGGAGTAACAACAAAATATTACAAATCAGTACAGGTTAACGATATCAAAAAAAATCTTCAACTGTACATTAGCAGAGACATAATTGTGTTTAAGAATAAAACTAATAATAACATTTCATTATAGTTAACAACTATTTATTAACGATTTAAATAAATATCTGCCTTCTTTCCCTAATTAACTAATTGCGCATTAACATTCACCGTTATTAAGGTATTTTCTTAATGAATATATAATAACATTAGGAATTTAATTAACGATTCTGACCACAATTACAATACTCTTTGTTTAATAACATGTTTTAAGATCCAGAAACTCAATCAAAGACTTATAAAGGTCGAACAGGTGAGTTGTTATCTGTTGGAAAACTACTCAAACTATATTTTTCATGAGTGATAAGCTATCAATATTGCAACGGTGACATCAAATTGCGAAAATAAACCAGATCAAGGTAGAATTAATAGACTTTAACAAATTAATTATTATCTGTTAGTCACAGACTAGTTTTAAAATAATTAAAAAGTTAATTAGCTATAGACTAAATTAAACAGTTTGGGAGGAATATCAGTGGAATGTATCTGGTCTGTAATATAAAATAGAAATAAAAATAAAAAATATTGAATATTAACTTTAACATTGTTTGAAGTCTCGAGGTGATCAATATTTTTAAATGTTATCATACTTCAAGTAGGCAGACTTCTGCGCCTACAATCCCGATGTATCCGGGAATCTAATACAGGTCGCCACGTGCGCTATCTATGTTACGGAGTCGATGAGTCCATTCATTAAATATTCGTTATTGACGTCAACGACATTAATTTATGAAATAATTAGGAACTCGTTAAAAGAAACCAGCTGGGTCAAATGTTTACAGTCGGTAACGTGAAATGTCACAATATTGCTTTAATTAGCTATATTTTCAATTTCGAATGAAGTTTTACTACAAAATAAATAATATTTTAAAAAATGATTATGTTCAGTTAGTAGATTAGTCATTCAGTAGGGTATAACTTCCCAACCTTATAGAAATCTTAAAAACATTTTATTTTTACTTATTAAAATAATTTAAGATATGTATTACAAAGAGTCAGGTTATTCAGTTAGTTTAATGTTGCTAACATGCAATTTCTGCACTGAATTAATATATTTTCACAATAACTTCGAATGAATCAGATATACTGTAGACTCTACAGTGTAGAGAATAACTGCAGTCATATGAACGCGCAAATGATTTAGCACGACACAATGCAAACAACATCCTTATAATATTTATTGTGTTCTTTGACGGTGTTCCCGTCCCGAAGGAATAATATGAAAACGCGAGACAAGATAAAATAAAAGAATTTTAGAAATTTATTTAATGTTCAAAAAAGACTTAAAAGGAAAAAGGTACCAATAGATAACACGACAAAATGTTTACATTTTATTACGAAAATAATAAGGAAAATTTTGATAGTATTAAAACGAATAATACGGGAACTTTCTGGAAATTCATTACAATGTTTCTATATCATTTTAAAATATATTTTTCGGCGCTTTTAGGTGATTCTTCGCTTCTAATGATCTTATCGTTTACAATTATTCGAGTGCACTAATCAGTATTTATCTTGGCAAATCAGGGCCAGGTGTGATAAAGATTTGGAATTTTATTGTACTTGCTTTGTTTCTATAGATAAATATATGTTTTTGTATCGTTTTTACGTGAATTTGATAACCTGTAGTTAAGTCAATTCTCGGCCGGTATTTTTTTTATTTGATAGTACCAATGTATATTTGTATCTTATAACTTACCGTTAAATGTGTCGTATGCTGTTGGTTGATATTCCTCTCTGAACGTATCCTGGGCGTAAGCAGCTATTAATGAACTCTTTCCCACCGCACCATCCCCAACTAACACACACTTAATTTTTTCCTTCTTACCACACTTCACTCTCCTTCTATCCTTTATCTGAAACATTCTATTTAAAGCTCTTTTTCCTTTCTTGTCACGCACAGTCCACTCATTCATTTTATCACAGCAATTTAAGTCACCCGAGTCATCATCCTCTATAACAGCACGATTATTTTCTTCCGCCACTTCAGAATAATCATAGTCGTCATCATCACGGCGGGATACAGGGAATTGGCTCGGGCTATGAACTCCAAATACAAAAGGGCCGTCTCGCTCCGGCAAACGGTTCGTAAACCCGTTCGCTGGCGCTGAAGGCTTTGCATATTGAACCGCGGGTGCACTATATTGATTCGATAGATATTCAGCTGATGCGTGTGGATCAAATCTAAATACGAGTTCAGCCTCCCTGCGGTCCAAGCTCAAATCCGGTGATATTACTTTATCTTGAAAGTAACCGACCTTTTCACGTGCGCGGCTCTCTTGTAATCGCCTTTCGAGTTCGACATTTGACGGTTTCCAATATTCCGTTCGTTTTTCATAATTGCTTTCATTTATTAAATTTCTCGTAGCTGGATAGGGTCTTTGTGGTCCATAATCGCGTGGTGGCGCTCGTGGTGGAACTACAATAGGCTTTTGCGGTTCCGCGAGCAACGGCCGGCGCGCTGACAAGTTCGTGTTCCTGTTAAACATGATCCCTTCTAAGCTGGGAGACATTGGCACTGTCATGAACCACTGAGATGTTTATTGAAGCGTGCGTTCGCGCACATAACTTGATATCGTGATTCGAGTAATCGTGAAAGTTTTCTTCGATAAACACGCGTGAAATGAACGTGCGCCTGCCTTCGCGTTCGGTTTAAAACTAGCGCGCTGCGCGCCAGTCAGCCAATGCAAGACCGCCTTCATTCAACAAAGCGATATCATATACACAGATAAGTAATAATATGCTGTATTCTTAAGGAGTATAGGGGTGAAATTTTAGTGAATTTAGAATGTGTACCCCTCGTATTTAGAAATTACCTGTTGCTGCCCGTACCTGTGCCAGGTATAATATGGACATAATCGGCGGTTAGTTTGCAAATTGCAATTTGAACGCAGCTGTTGCTACATGGTTTTTCAAATTTACAAGTATCTTAATAACTGATGAGTTATTAATTAAATTTAAAAATAATGCCTTTAAATATTATGGATTGTATAACTTGTACACTTGTACAGTTGAGAGTATTTGGTAATGTTATATTAATATATTTGATTGAAAAGTATCGTAATATTCATTATAAATTATAATGCAGTTCGTACCTATGCACTTATTTTGTATATATTAAATGCACGATGATACTACTCGTACTATTTTATCCGCTCATCTCGACATAATATTGTGGTTGGCAATTTAGATGGAACATTTTCAAAATGCAGACGAAACAAGTAGAAATTATTTTTCTAATACTTGGTAGGTGTAGATGTTAGTGGGATTATTTAATATTTGGATTTCGGAGCCGTTAAAAAAGTTAGTCATATTTATTCCACTATATTTTTAAATCAAAGCTAATGATGATAGTGACAAAGTATGAATTAAACCCTATAACATTTTGAAAATTAATTGAAGCACTAAAAGAATCGTTTGAATCTTTATAAATCAATGTTTTTATTGCAAAATCTTGAAAAGTATTGCTGTTAGGCATTACGAGTGACGAAACATTTATAACTCCCCAGTTATCCCAGTATAATGGGTTTTGGTATTTTTGTTTGTATAATATTAAGTAATATGTAG
Organism: Pieris melete; assembly: GCA_963693345.1. Taxonomy (NCBI): domain Eukaryota; kingdom Metazoa; phylum Arthropoda; class Insecta; order Lepidoptera; family Pieridae; genus Pieris; species Pieris melete. The sequence continues at coordinate 619,705 of CAVNZK010000043.1, read as the reverse complement.
CTAAAGCTACACTTAATAGGTTTAGTCTTAAATGATTTATTGAGGGTTCATAGTAATATGTATAAGTAATTACTAGAAACTTTTTAATTCTAAATGGTATCTTCTGAAAAGTTGGCAAACGAAAAAATGTTTTTCTATATGAAACGACAGTCGTCTTCGGGCTGATAGCTGACGTACAGCTGTATGACATGACATGACAAAGTCAACTTTCAAATGGTCAAAAGTATGTCATTTATCAGTACTCGGAATGTGCAAGAGAAAAGTCAAAACATACAAAGTATGATTAAAAACGTGTGCGCTACGAAATAAGTCACATAATATCTATTATATTTCAAGTATAATTTAAAAAAATCAGTATAGTTACTAAGCATTTACATTAAGGACTATTTTTTTTGTCCAATAATTGTTTAAAATCATATTATGGCAAAGTTTAAGTTGAGTAAGTACCTTCTGTATCAATATCCTATATCGTTACATTTCCTTTAATGTAAGTTAAACTATATAAAACATGTAATAAGATAATCTATTATATTTCTCACAATCGTGGTGGCCTACATATGTGGTTGGTTTTCATACCAAAAATATATAACTATTTTTGTAAATCATAGGTTATGTTTTGATTTTAATAGCATGCTTCGTATTAAACTGTTAATATTTATAATTTTTATTTACAGAGAAACCTTCGAAACGTCAACCAGCACGTCTACGTTATAAAATTGAGAAAAAAGTTAAAGAGCACAACAGAAAAGTAAAAAAGCAAACAAAAAAGCAACCTAAGTCTAAAAAAGCAAAGCCTATTCAGATTCCAAATGAGTGCCCATTTAAAGAAGATATTTTAAAAGAAGTTGAAGCAGTTAAGAAGCATAAAGAAGAAGAACGACAGAAGAGGAGAGAACTGGCTAAACTTGAAAAACAGAAGAACTTGGAAGAGAAGAAAAATGTCTCTGGGAACATGAATACACTTGTAAGTTAAAGCATTCATTGACATAAAACTTCATTAATACTTAAAAATTCACAAGAATTTCATAATTAGGAATTTAAAACGTTTAACAGGTAGCCAATGCAGAAGCTAGAGGTAAAGTTCATGATGCATTCAAAACAGAAGACGTTGATGATGATTTAGGCAAAGACAGGCAGCAGGAAAATTCATTAAAGACATACTACCGGGAATTTAAGAAAGTTATAACAGAAGCAGAAGTTATCTTGGAAGTTGTTGATGCTAGGGATCCTTTGGGTAAGGCATACTTTAATAATCCATTGGACTTAGCCTCCTATAAGCTAAATGCTTGGGGTATAATAATAAAAATAAGGCTCTTCCACAAAAGATTTACTTTTAGTATATTTAGCTCCTTTGAATAACTAGATGAAGACCTAGCCTGGCCTAGGTTATTTACACACTCATTATAACGAATTTGAAGGGACCGAGCCTGTTATAGAGAGGTTTTGTTATAGGGAGGGAAAAATTTATTTATGAGGATTGGGTTAAACCAAATAAATTTAACAAATTTTTAGTTTTTATGTTATAGAGAGTTTTTCGTTATAACGACTGACTGTATAAATACTATAGAGAAGATTTTTTAAAAATATAATAGTAAAACAAAAGACTACTTTATGCAGGCTATAATTAAATAATACTTAGTCAAAGGTATAAAACACTAAAATGTTATAATGACTGCTGTGGGAGAAAATGTCTACTCAACTAATTTTTATTCTAAATATGTTTAAATCATATGAAAAGTATTTTAAAGCAGGCTATAGATGGACCGCATGTTGTAGTCAAGACCGACTGCAATATGCGGTTTGCTCAGGAACTGCTCGAGCGGTCCGTGTATTGCGTATATGAATTTAGTATGGAAACTGCAGATCGCCGTACGGCGACCGCATATTGCAATTACTCTTGACTGCAACATGCCGTCCGTCTATGGCCCGCTATAGCCCTGATTCATAAATTTATTTGTGTGCTTATGTTTGTTTTAGGCACAAGATGTGTCCAAGTAGAAGAAGCAGTAAGGGAATCGGGCAAACGTCTAGTCATAGTTTTGAACAAGGCCGACTTAGTACCCCGTGATAACCTTACTGCCTGGCTCAAGTATTTAAGAAGTTCAGCCCCGGCTGTCCCATTCAAGGCATCAACACAGGATCAACAACACAATTTGGGGCGGAAAAAAATGAAACATGTTGTCAAGGAGAAAGAAATGAAAGGTATAATTAGAATTATTACTCTTATCATGTGAAAGTATTCTTTAAAGCTGGTGAATTTTTAATTAAGTGTCACACATGAAAATTCACTAGTGTGGACTCAGTTTCTGCACTTAAACCCCTATTTGATCCGTTGTGCGTCACAATTTTACTAAATAAAACTATGTTTATATACTATGGTTGGTACACAAAGCTCTTTAACAAAATTGCGTATCATTTAAGATCGATTTTTTTTTAGGTTCAGCATGTGTAGGTGCAGAGTTGCTGATGAGTCTCCTTGGTAACTATTGTCGTAATAAGGGTATAAAGACCTCAATAACAGTTGGTGTTGTTGGTCTTCCCAATGTTGGCAAGAGTTCTATTATCAACAGCTTGAACCGGTCTCGGGCTTGTAATGTTGGGAGCACACCTGGTATTACGAAGTGAGTTGGTTATTCTATCGAAAAATTTAGTTGGCGTGTTGGTGTATACTGCATGAGTTAATGCATATGTAGAATATGCATTTGAGAAAATTTATATTTACTTAATAATTTCTTTTTTTTATGGTACAAAAAAATATTTTTTCAAAATATTCTTAACATCACAATTTATTTGCCTCCATGACTAAGGAGGCAAACAATAATATGTACTTACTAATGATTTAAAAATAAAATTAAAGAGATGCGATGAGGCCAAAACACTTAAAGCAGTACTGAATTTTAAAACAGACTGATTTAATTTATTCATAATAAATTTATATATATGTAGGTACTTTCTTATAAAATTTTCATAATTTTAGACAAATGCAAACGGTACAACTGGATTCAAAGATTAAAATACTCGATAGTCCCGGAATAGTGTTCCACAGTGGTTCTGAGACGGATGCCACGGTAGCTCTGAAGAATGCTATCAAAGTAGGAGCATTGAAGGACCCAACAACACCTGCAAATGCTATACTTCAACGAGCAAATAAACATACTCTAGTCGCATTGTATTGTATACCGGAATTTAATACGCCACAGGTCAGTATATTTACGTCTCAGTGTGTATAATTGAATTTTATTATGTGTTGATTAAAGAATACAGTAAAGTATAATAATTTAAAGAGCAGTGTTGGCCTAGTGGCTTCAGCGTGCGACTCTCATCGCTGAGGTCGTTGGTTCGATCAAAATTTTCTTTCTTTGTGTGCATTTAACATTTGCTCGAATGGTGAAGGAAAACATCGTGAGGAAACCGGCTTGCCTTAGACCCAAAAAGTCGACGATGTGCGTCAGGCACAGAAGGCTGATCACATACTTGCCTATTAGATTTAAAAATGACCTTGAACCAGATTCAGAAAGAGGCCAAGACCTGGAGGGGTTGTAGCGCCACTAATTTTTTATTTTATTTAACATAACACGGACTGCCTTTACAGGAATTTTACGCTAGCGTCGCCTCCCGCATGGGTCGGTATAAGAAAGGAGGTGTACCAGACCAAGAAGCAGCCGCGAGAATACTTCTAAATGACTGGAATACGGGAAAGGTAAGGAAGTCGATTTATCGTGTTATGAGACAGTGTAATCCTATAAGAAATAGATTTAACGCAAATAAATAATATATAAATGTAACTTCCATTACGCAAAGATGAACTTGACAAAACCTTGTTTTTGACATACGGACGTCAGAATAGAGAAAGATCGAGAGAGAGAGTGAGATAGAGCGAACGTCGCATCACGCACAGTGGCATGGAGCTATAGTGAGAAAGATTGAGAGAGAGAGATATTAGGGGGAAAGAGAAAAAATACACCCTATTGGTTGATGTATTCGTTTAGTAGTTACATATTAGAACTTTAGATGGCAATTCTGTCGCATAACGTCTTGTGCAGTAAACGCACATTTTTTTATTTATTTATATTATCATTATCACGTATACAGTGTGTAAACAGTGTGAATATAGATATAGAAATACATGGAGTGATCATATACTGATCATCTATTGGAGCTTTTACCTTCGTAATAATTAATTTACATAGAAGTTTCCCTTCTGACATGTGTACTTTGTATGCACGCACTTTTTTTTTACTTAACATTACTTACACACTTACTAACTTAATTTGGGGGCCTCATAGCCTAGCGGTCTTATTAAGTGGCAGCTAGGTGAGGGCTACCGGGTTCGATTCCCGGTTCGAGGGCAAGTTTTAATTTAATTTAAATTTGGTCTCGGCCTTTGGGAGGGTTGTGCGGTACCGGGCGAGTGCCTAAACCTTACATGGAGGACACGGTCGAATTTCTAAAGACAAGCACGATTTATTAAAAATCCTATACTTGACGCTGGCTAATGCACAAATCGTGCCAGAACCATTAAAAAAAAAAATGTGTGCGTGTACTAGGGTGTACACACGTAAGAAGTGAAACTTCTTTATGACCTTATTTTTCGAAAAATGATCTACTATATGCAACTTAACGAAATTGGTTAAATAAAGTTAAACAAAAGGCTTTTATTATCATAGACATGAATACAAATACAATTATCTCAGTTTAACTTATTACTGTACTACTATGTAGTACTAAGATAATTACAGAATTTCATTAATTGTAATAGAATTATTAGTATTACTATCATTGTTATCGTTATTATAAATTTCTGTTACTAATGGCTTCGAATCTCTTCGGATCAAATGTGGTAGGGACAAGAAAAAGATGGCGCGTAACCGAAAAATGTGACAAATGTATGTAAATTTTTTTCCAACGCCGATAAAGAAGTTTGACTTCATAAAGCAACAAGGCGCGTAACCTGCTACAAAATTTCTCACATACGTCGATAAAGAAGTTTCACTTCAAAAGATGGCGCGTAACGGAAAAATGTGACGCGTAACGCAAAAATATTTTCCAACCCCGATAAAGAAGTTTCACTTCAAAAAACTTAATTACAAATTTATCTTTAATGATACAATACCTAATAGTATAGACTATAGAGTAACAAGAAAGATGACTGATGAATGAAGACTAATTCAATTAATGAATTATGATAGATATTATTTCTGATATATTTTAACTATATACTGTCGAAACCGTTTACGACGACATCGTTTAGAACAACATACCGGTTATATTGACGAAGGTCCCGGCTGAATTCTATTGTATTAGGTTCTTAATAACAACGTCATCGGCTGTTACGACTATCGGTTTTTACGACCAAATATGAGTAGTCCCTTCGATGTCGTTATAACAGATTTTGACGGTAACTGTCGTGAAGTATTTCTGGATATAGATCTCCTAAATGTACTAAGTAATTTCAATTTTTTTTCCAGGTCCGATATTTCACAGAGCCGCCAGAGATGTTAGATTCCGAAGTGCACGTGGATGCGAAGATTGTGTCAACGCTTGCGCAGGAGTTTGATATCAATTCCTTTGAGGCAATGGAGACTGAGGCCATCAATTCTCTTAATGTGCCAGTCGATGATGGTGCTATCAAAGTAAGATGAGGTTTATAATTAAATATGTATACATAATATCCCGTATCACCTCGACGTCCGCCATTTTACAATTACTGAGCATTTCTTAAGACAATTTTTGCCGCGCACCACCACTATGTGGAACCAGCTGCCGACTGAAGTATTTCGGAATCAATTCAACTTAGGGTTCTTCAAGAAAAGAGCTAACCTAATCTTAAACGCCGGCAACGCACTTACGAGCCCTCTGGCATTGAGTGCCCATGGGTGGCAGTCTCACTTAACATCAGGTGAGCCTCCTGCCTGTTTGCGCCATGTTCTATTATTATTTATTATACACATATATAACACTGCTCTTAAAGAATGAAATACGCATACGAAATAAGAATTATATTTTTGTTTATATTTTTTCTTTAGATATTACTTGATTTAATTTTAGTGTTAGTTTTATTTTAGTTTAGTTACATGTTATGTTGCCTGGAAGAAATCGCTTGTTAGCGATTGCCGCCCGTTGCCTAATAACTTATGTAAGCTGTTCTTTTCTGTTTTTTTATTTGTATGATTTTGTATATTATGGTAACGAAGTGTAAATAAATAAATATTTATTTATTTACAGCCCATGGCCAAACTTAGACTAAAAAACTACAATAAATACAATTCGGTTATTTACAAAATTGACAGTAAATTTATTTATTTATTTATTTTCTCCACATCACTATCTTTACAGGCTAACCTAATACAATAGTGTGGTCCTTAAATATAACATATTATCATAATAGAAATAAATTAAGTCACTCCCTGTTACATTTTGTATATAATGATAAAGAAATGCTTAAAATTGGTGAAATAATAATTACTTAGACTAAAGGAATGAACGTAAATATTTTTAAAATATTGCATAAGTCTTGAATTTTAATGTTACAATAAAATTGTATTTTGTTTTGAACAATGTAAATATTAATTATAACATAATAAATTCTAACCTCTTATCCCCTCCAAGTATACTCTGAAATCACAGTATACTACCCCCATAAGCTTCCCAAATAAGTCGCTTTCCGGCGAAGAGTCGAGAAACCCATTAATTAGCGAGAGTAGCTGAGGAATGGGCGCTTGTTGTCGCTGGACAGTGCGTATATATTAGTTCACGCCCGTTCTCGTTCCACGCATAATCTATGTAATAAATTAGAATATTTATTTTAAATATTACCTTTACAGATAACAAGCACAGGACCAGTCAAAGCAGTAGACGAAATGCAAGTAGATGATGACACAACCCTTCTACCTCGTTCTGTGAATATTCGCCCAAAATTAGACAAAGCAAACAAAAACGAAAGAACGAAAAAAGATCCCGAAATGCAAATTGAGGGCAACACCAAACTGAATCAAATAAAAAAAATGCAATTTAAGAAGGATAAAAAGAAAAGGGCGAGGAACGAAAGGAAAGCCGTCGAATTGGCAGATGTCTTGGAGACTGTCACATTAACGTCAATAAACAAAGATGACTACAGTTTTAAAGAAGACTTTTCTTTGTAATTAAATGTTTATGTTTAATTGTTTTTTATTGTTCCACTAATCTAGTTCAAAAATACACACCGGGTAATAAAGTTAAAGTTCAAACGGGTGTAATTAATTATTTTTTATTTCAAAAGGGGACTGCGTTAAAAGAAACGTGGTTATTGACACTGCAAAGCTTTATTTCTTAAGTTTTTATTGATTCCTGTCATACTGTCAATTCAGCAAAGTTTGACATATAGTTCGTAATAACTGACATTGTTAAAATTTGATTTTTGAACATCATTTATTAGGTATCCAAACACGTTTGCTAAATTTCTTAATTCTCTAATGTTGATTTGTCGGAAATGAATGTCTTTCTTTCGTGACTTAGATAATATATTTTATCTTAGGAAACAGTTTAAGGTTCATCAAAATCGGAATGTTTTGAGTTACGACTATCGACACAATTCTGGAGATGAATAATACAACTCCTAGGAAATTAATTCCTTTTCCATTGCCTCTTCGGCTTAGAAGCATATGACTGCTTCTAAAAATAAGACTAAAATGTATGTGATGTATTAACGAGCCTAATTTCTTCAAATTCATAAAATAAAATGGACTTAAAATATGTAGTTACATTACAGACGCTGTATTATTACATTATATATCGTAACAATATATTCCTCCTATTTTGTTGCTTGTTGGAGTTTTTTAATATAAATTATATTTTTCAACAATAAGTATCTATGTATTTAAAAAATATCAATTACGTGGTATAAAGTATTGAACAATACGTTACAACTTACAAGTATGTTTTATCTCGCTCCAACATTACTACATTGGTATTTCTGTCATGTACGCATGCCATGTTTCTGTTCGATTGGTTGGTTTACATTGCTCGCAGGTTTTTTTTAATTATCAATTTAATAGCACTGTATTTATAGCTTTAACTCTCGTCTATGTAAATTTTCTAGTTTTATAAAAGTTTTTAATATTAATTTTATTTATCTGTGCTTCTCTCGATGTTAATCTAAAAGCAAATGCATTTAATAAATGTATTTAAAACTTTTATTACCTAATAAAATTCAGTTACTTCAAAAAATTATGTTTTGACTTTCCCGCGAATCACTTAACTTGTCTTAAGCGGTGTGTTCAATTCCTATTCGTGGAATTTCAACCAATCAGATCTTTCCATCTGTCTGCGTAGTCCAACGTCATATAATGATGTTCTATGTCTTCTATCTTTATCATACCTTCAGGGTCTGAGTATCACCATCCTTTTCATCAATTTGGTAATACTACTACTTTGGTATATCTATCTCACCTACATACATTGCTATTGTTCAAGTGAGAGCGAAACAGCAAATTGACAACGTAACACCCGGTCAAGATTGAATAATAGAGCGTCTGTAAATTTTTATGGTTATTCGTGGCGAGACTTGTTACGAGTACGGTCGGTGGCATCTATCAAAATGAAATCGTTTTTATTAGGAGTTGTCAGCTTGCTGGCAATTTATTCTGCAAACTGTGAAGTGTTTTATGAAGAAAAGTTCCTCGATGGTAAGTGTGATAATTGAATGTGATTTCCAAAATATTCATGTACCGGTAATCCGCGTGTTGCAGTTTGGAATTTCAAATCGATCGACGCCGACTGTCTTTAGTCGATTTACAGACTTAATCTTTCTATTTCAGACTCATGGGAATCAAAGTGGGTGTACAGTGAACACCCCGGTAAAGAATTCGGCAAATTCAAGTTAACTGCTGGAAAGTTCTACAATGACCCCGAAGAAGATAAAGGTACCTACCGCCTTTCTAATTATTTCTACACGTACACGTTTCATTAATTATTGTCTTTCATAAATTGCCTAAATTTCTATATCAGAACTTATAGGATTACTATAATCCTATTAAATCAAATTGTTTCCTGTTTCAATATGAAACCGGCAAAATGTTCTCGTTCCGACATAAACTATATCTGTAATAATGAGTTTTAATCTTGTGTTAAGGTATTACACCTAAAAAGGGTGATTAGACACACTCCATAACTAAAGTAATATCATTACCCATTTTGTGATATTTATGTTGTATTATGTTAATTTTTCATTCTTGTACATAGGTCTTCAAACTTCTGAGGATGCCAGATTCTATGCCTTGTCCACAAAGTTTAAGCCCTTCTCCAATGAAGGCAAGCCCTTAGTAATCCAGTTCTCAGTCAAACATGAGCAAGACATTGATTGTGGAGGTGGTTACGTGAAGGTGTTTGACTGCAAGTTGGAGTCAAAGGACATGCATGGCGAGACACCATATGAAATCATGTTTGGGCCTGACATCTGCGGTCCCGGTACCAAAAAGGTTAGTGTTTTAAAATAAATATAATAAAAATGAATAGTACCTTTTATACAATGCTTCTTAATATCTACTAATACACAACAATATCTACATATTTTTTCTTTGCACTCTGCCATATTTATAAAAAGAAGATTTAAACCTATCAAATTATATTGATTTTATTCTATATTTGAATTTTTTGATCTAAAAAAGTGTGGTCTATGGATTTAATGTCTAGTACAACAACAGCATTTCTACGAAACAATGTATCTTGTTCAATTCATAAACATGTGAATTGTCAGTATTTACCTTGAATGTTTGCATGCCATTGATTGTTCCATCATCCATGTTTGATTTCTATCATAGGTAATTACCATAGAGTTGAAAACTAAATAATTATTTTTAATAATGCCTATACATGGAGTTGGTGAATCTCATGTCAATAACTGATACAGCATTTTTTATGAATTCTGTAATGCAACAAAAACACCTATATTCACATAAACATGCGTTGGATTTTCCAATAATTTGCTGAAACAATTACTACTGATATATATCTTGAATAAATTCTAACCTAGACAGATATATATTATATGCTGAAGGCATTTAACTAAATATGATGTGTATCTAATTAACCCCAATAATTCATATTAAATATTAATAGTTCCTTTTAAAGAAGTCTATACAAATTAAGTTTTTAATCAGTAATGGAGCTAATAGTTATGCAATAATGAGTTTTTAATTAAGTTTTTTAATACATCGTCATGATCGTAGAACAATGTCGGATTTGAAAAAAATCCAAAATCCACTTTTTATCATATTTGGATACTACATTGCCTAAATATTACGTCTACATTAAAATAAAATTAATCAGTCTGTAAAGTGACGGCTTTGATAGAAACATGTGATTTTTCTAGAAAACTAAGTAATTTAATCTTATAATTTTTATTTTGTTTCAAAAAAAACTGAATATGAATTAAAATAGTTATGACAAAAACTAAAATGATTATATTATTTTGAAATGGCTGCCCTGTAAAGTTTACTATTTGTCAGATCCGTCACTATTCTCCGATTATGACGACATATTTTATTGTGTAAATAGAAAGAAAAAAAACAACTTAGTTAATAAGAAACCTAAGAACCTAATTAAAATAAATTTTATGCAAATACGTTGTAAATTATTCATATTTTGTAATATTTTGTTGGTTTAATTTCGTAATATTTATGAAGCGTACTTAACGATCTTGGCAATAATTCAAATCATTAAAATTTTGTAACGTAAATTATTTAATATTATAAAAAATTCACACAAACTTGAAGAGTGTTGGGTTATTAACACCTATCAATATGCGATACGATATCATTCATAACTGGTTTAACTCGTATAACGAAACAATGATGTAATAAATAATGTGTTAAAAGTTACAACTTTTACCATAAAATTGATAAGAACGTATAATAACAGATTACTAATGACAGTACCGTACCATATTGTATGGTAGTACCGCCGCATTAGCTTAACTGCTAATGAACATGGCGTAGAATGCAAAGGTTCGATTCCTGTCGAAATAATTTTCAAGTATGGAGCTCTGTTCACATAATAAAAGATAGTTAATAGGTGTAATGTGTATTAGAAAACTTATCTTTAAGATAAATAGCCGCACGCCGCGAACATAAATTGTAGTTTATTTAGTAATATTTTGAGTTGAGTATTTTGCTGTGCAATCAGTAATTTTGATGGGAATTCGGATTATTGCATACAAAAGTATTTTTATTTTATTTGCGTTTTAACTTTTAATACTACCCATAATTTTTTTTTACTGTCTATCCCACGCCCCGTTGCCGAATTAAATTTAAAAAAAATCTCTATCCATTTGTTAAGTTATCAGCCCTTGTTCGTATTTTTTAGTAGTACACACTATTGGAAGTTTTATGATAATAATAGTACACTGTAACTTTTACTTGCAACATACTTGTACACTGTACAGCCCTGCCATCTCTATATATCCATTCTGATATTTTATTAATTATTATATTTCATAAGGCACCAAATTGTAGTTTATTAAACCAACATTATTTTAGGTGCACGTTATCTTCAGCTACAAGGGCAAGAACCACCTCATCAAGAAAGACATCCGCTGCAAGGATGATGTATACACTCACTTGTACACTCTTATTGTGAACCCTGATAACACCTATGAAGTTCTCATTGATAATGAGAAGGTGGAATCTGGAAGCCTTGAAGATGACTGGGACTTCTTACCCGCTAAGAAGATCAAGGTATGAAAAAGCAACTTTTTTTGATTGTGAAAATATTTGTAATTTTTTGTATGAGCAACCCCCTCGGTACATAGATTGTTTCTAATCTAATACTTTCTTACAGGACCCATCAGCCAAAAAGCCCGAAGACTGGGATGAGAGGGCAACCATTCCTGACCCAGATGACAAAAAGCCAGAAGACTGGGAAAAGCCAGAACACATTCCAGACCCTGATGCCACCAAACCTGAAGATTGGGACGATGAAATGGATGGAGAATGGGAACCACCAATGATTGACAACCCAGAATACAAGGGTGTCTGGGCTCCTAAACAGGTAAGCAATTGGTTTTATATAGGTTTACTGAAAAATCCCAAGTTCAGCTTCGAGTTCAGTACTAATTGTTACTACAGTATTTAATTGCGAGTAACAATTTTGTTACGAAAATCTATTAATACAAAATATATGAAAAATTTACCAAAGAGGAAAATTTATTTCTTTTTCAACTATGAATAATTTATTATGTCCATGTCCAGTAATCATAATAGAGACTAATTCCAAAATAATTAGTAAAAAAACTGTCTAAATTGCACTGAACTAAGTGTCTTTTTTCATTACAACACAATTTGACAGAAATACTAAAGAGTTCTTTATTTAAGGGTTCAATTAATTAGACAATTCAACATTCTAGTTTAGTTTATAAACCAACTACTAAGTCTAGTTCGTAAACTTTTAAACATATCTAAAAGTATTATACCAAAAATCATACAACAAAATATATATTAAACCAATTGAGAAACCTAAGTAGCAATGCTTTATAATTTTTGTCTAAACAAGTTGCTAATTTTGTCGTCTGTTCGGGTCATTGAACGCAGTTACCGTTACTGTGTCTTCCAAATTGAACACGTTTCTATAGTTAACACGTGATGACGTAATCTATGTGAAGAATACGTTGCCTTTGTGACATGGTCAAATAAATAACAAATTATTTCCTCTTCAAAAATGTTTCAAATGCAATTATCCTGAGTTTCAAGGGCTCACTGAGCACCTAGTATGACCGTATCCAGTAAGTTTTTAGTCAGACTAAACGCACAAACTAAAGCTTTGACTCCCTAAATCTTATATTTCAATTGCATTTTCCAATACGCAAAAATAAAAGTTTAAGTATTAAATTTACTTACATTTTGTCAAAATCCACTATGTATAACATGTTTAAATTAAGTCAAATTCAATAAGTTCACACTTAGTGCTTAGTCTCGACTCTGAATTGGAGAAAAAATTGAATTTATTATATAAAAAAGAAATTTGATGCAAATAAAAAATTACATTTTGAAGTTACATTATAAATTTTGTAAACAATAGGCAATGAATCATTCTGATACATTTTGATTAACCTTGGTCATAATATAATTCTATGAGTACTAGCGTTTAAACTAGGCCTAGCCTGTATCTTAAACACTTGTTTGAAAAATAAATCAACTGCCATCAGTTCCATTAAAAACTCTTCACCTACTAGCAAACATAAAAAGTAATTTTATCCACAGATTGACAACCCCGCATACAAAGGTCCCTGGGTACACCCAGAAATTGATAACCCAGAATACACAGCAGACCCAACTCTGTACAAGCGGGATGAACTTTGCGCAGTCGGTCTGGACTTATGGCAAGTCAAATCTGGAACCATCTTCGACAACTTCCTCTTCACTGATGACCTAGCTGCAGCGAGGGAGAGAGGAGAAGAGATTAAGAAGAAGATTGAGGGAGAGAAAAAAATGAAGAATGAGCAGGATGAAGCGGAGAGGGAGAAGGAAAAGGTTGAGAAGCCTGAGGATGAAGATGATGAGGATCTTGATGATGAAGCCGCTGAGGGAGCGCCTGTGGTAAGTTTGCTTATACTATTAGATTGGATTTTTTTTTAAATGTTGGAATGATATTATCTATGGCTTTGTTGGTATGACTGTTAATTTCATAGCTTTAGATTCCAAGTGAAATTCAATAACTGTCAGAGAGCAAAACTTATAATAAATTTGAATGAAAAATAATAAAGAAAACTTATTCAGTGTTTTTCAGTTTTAAAAACACATTTTTTTTATATATACTGAACTTAGGGAGCGTTCTATTATTACGTAACGAATTTTCGGAGTGGGGGTTCCTTTTGTAAAACGTTACGATTTGGGGCGGAGATTGATTTACGCGTTACTGTTAATATAATTTTCGACTTTCCAGTACTTTACAGCATATAATGGTAACTTTTAGCTATAATGAGTCATTGGGTGGTTACGAAACGTTTTCCTATTGGGTACAGAAAAACGTTACGACGCGTTACGCGGGGGGAGGCAATAATCTCCAAAAATTGCGTGACGTAATAGTTGAACGCTTATCCAACACATAACATTTTGTTAATTCTTTCAAGAATAATTAAGGAATTATATGTTAATAAATGTCCGTTTGTCCACAGGAGGAGCACGACGAGCTGTAAGAAAATAGTGCTGTGCAAAGACATTAAATACCGACGGGTATAAGTGTGGCAGACATGCTTTGTTCCAATATTTGAAGCGTGTGCAATCTTATATATATTTTATAACACCGTGTGAATCCAAAAACAGGAACGTACTGAATTTTTATGTATATAAAGCTATGTACCACACAAATAGTAATAAGGGTAGTGATTTTAATATCTATGGATTTCTTAAGTATTAAACATCCGAATTGCGTTTAGTTCATGCATTTTAAACTAGATGGCGCTGTGTTCAATTAGCGCCATTTAGGGGATAATCTTAAAAGGTTTAGGCCTACTCTATAATTTCCAATTATTAGTCGTAAGTTATTCGATAATATTGGATAATGTTACGGGGTAAGCCTGCTGTATTGATTTCGATAGATATTAGATTGTGATATTTGTAGTGTGTACTTAGCAAAGTCAGATTTTGTTCGGGACACTATGTGTCGTGCAATGTTTGTGTCATTGTGTAATGTTTTGTTTCTGTTGTGAAATGAGTCTGATTAAATTAATATATAACATTTGTGTGTTTTATTCTATAATTTCGGTAAATAGCTGAAGCCAAACTATCACATTTATATTATCGTGTTCTTTCTTACTTCATAATTTGAATTCAAAAGCACGGCATCGCATACAAATTAATTACTCTTAAAACAAATTAAAAATTGAAACAATCTTGGAGATTAATTTAGCTTTCTTAATTCATAAGTCCAGATGTTTGAGGCTATTTTTTGTTCGAGGATGTTTTTATTACGATTACTATATATAGGAGCCGAGTCTCAATCGAAAATAAACTAAATTAATGATAAATGACACGGTTCAACCTCAGTATTTATTGCATGACGAGGACGCGTGAAAGGCGTTTTAAGGAAAATCTGTGTTTGTAGAAAAAAAAAGAATTTTGACATTTAATTTATTACATGTATTCATTTGTCTCTTTTTATCACAGCGTAAACCCAATTTGACAAGAAAGAGATGAATTAGTTTTGGAGAGCAATCGGAAGGAAAAAAATAATATCCTTATTATAACAATAGTTTAATTACATTTAGTTTTTATATATAAAAGGGTCTTTACTAATTACATCCTCAAACTATTACAGTACTGTACTGATATTTTTATTTAAAACAACCAATTTGTAATCTTATGTCTTAATACCAAAACCAGCTATTGCTTACAAGTAAACTATTGCTTTGGCGTTTTGTAACTATTGCGTTTGAAAATGTAAAGATGTTAGCTACTAACCAGGGCTATTTGGTGAATGCTGGCAAACTAATTTAGGAAGTTCAGATTCATATTGCTTTCATTCAATGTTAAATAAGGACGCAACATATAGGCACCATTTGCGTAAAGATGTGCCACGTGTCAATAATCATACTTTTACAAAAACACTTTCTAAATAATTTATACCTAATTAAAAAATCTTCAGTAAATTAGTCAAAAAATCCATGTAACTGGTCACTAATGTTTCTACAGGTGTCGCTTTTGTGGTTGGTTTTTCGGTGGTCACATCAAAATCTTCAATCAATTTGCTTGGCCACCAGGGAACTGAAACGTAAAAAATATACGACTTATAAATCTTCCGAAAACCGATTAAAGGCTGTGTAACAAATGGCAATGCTTTAAATAAAACATATAGACTTTAATATGTAGTCCATGCTTATCGCAAGTATTAAGTAGGTACATACGAAAAAAAGTTATTAAGTTTTATAGTAAACATATTTTTACATGTATAAAAATTGTTATTACTCTAAAGATATTTTACTTTAGAAATGGCCTTGTCAAAGAATATTATAGATAAAATAATATAAACGTAATTCTTAGACAAATTAATCTTAATAAAATTATGAAAATATTTAATGACTTATTTAATAACGAATTAAGCGCATAAAGCTTTATAAATAGCTTAGGTAATTACCTATTTGTAAAGTAATTACTTTAAGAGGTAACTTCACAAAAAACCATAGAAAAACAATTGTTTATGTACTTACACATGTCGCGCATTGGGATTTCGTTCAATAAATTTATCCAAAAATCAAATATTTTAATTTTGAGTAAATGGAGCAGTTTTGGCCTAGTAGCTTCAGCGTGCGACTCTCATACCTGAGGTCGTAGGTTCGATCCCCGGCTGTGCACCAATGGCCTTTCTTTCTATGTGCGCATTTAACATTTGCTCGAACGGTGTAATAAAACATCATGAGGAAACCGACATGTTTAGACCCAAAAAGTTGACGGCGTGTGTCAGGCACTGGAGGCTACTTACCTATTAGATTTAAAAAATGATCATGAAACAGATTCAGAAATCTGAGGCCAAGACCTAAAAGAGGTTGTAAACTGATTTATTTTATTAAGTGGAAACAGAAACCATATCACTACGTATAAATTTTATAATTATTAATGGCGTGCATTTATTGTAAAATAAAAAAATAAATCAAATATATACATAGTTATGTACTTACATTTCTCTTCAAAATCTGAAAAACAAAATAAAAATCAATACAGACGTATAAAAATCGCATATAGTAAATGTAAACTGTTAAGAAATTAGGGTAAGGCCTAGACTTAGCGCTAAGTATGACTCTTGTACCTATGTCAAAAAAGTATTGGATTTTCCAATACCAATAGCCAGTCTCGCCAATCTAACCACAAATCGACGACGTCTGCAACAGCAACTACTATCTACTGCTATTATGAGCAACCAAAGTGTTCTCCAAGAACTCTGTTTCTTTCTACCTAGGGGATATTAGCGAAGGCCAAGGTTGTTTGCGATACCAAGGGCCAGAACCAATACAGACGTTGCACGTACTGCTAAATACGTGAATGCTGTCTCCGACACTGTCGACATCTTTATAATGTTCGCACTGAGTTCACAGTAGCGATAATATGTATTTATGTATTTAAATATTTATTTATTTATTCATTTTTTATGTATTTTTACTTACATAACGCTAATATTATTAAATTTTTTAAATATTTTAATAATATTAGCGTCACGAAGATGTGCAGCGTTTTTGTCGAAAGGGCGAACTTAGCATGAAGCAAATAACCATGGACCGAGAGTACGGAGCAGGCAAGTGAGAAATATCGAGATAGAGAGTGAGATAGAGTGAACGTCGCGTCACGCACAGTACCATGGAGCAAGAGGTGGGAAAGTGCTATTGTGAGAAAGATTGAGAGATCGAGAAAAAATACACGCTACTGGTTGATGTATTCGTATAGTAGTTACATGTTAGAATGGTAATTCTGTCGCATAACGTGTTGTGCAGTAAACGCAGATTATTTATTTATTTATATTATCATTAGCACGTATACAGTGTAAATATAGATATACAAATACATGGAGTGATCATATACTAGTACATGATCATCTATTGGGGCTTTTGCCTTAGTAAAAATTAATTTACAAAGAAGTTTCACTTCTGACATGTGTAGGGGAGACCGGGTACAAAAGTAACACTTTGTACTTCACACTTGATTTGTGGCTAGGTTTTAATATTATCATTAAATTAATATAACCATATATAAATTCAGTTTATGTTCTTTACACTAGCAGCTCGATTTATTTTACTATGGTGTGTTTTATATGAATAACAGAGAGTTAAAAAAAAAACGTCAGTTGTTACTTTCGACCACGTAGGCAGGTCGAAAGTAACACGGTGTGGGTCGAAAGTAACAAGAAGAAGAGGTTGGTAATTAATACAATATTATATGTTTAATCAACAAGTATTTATGTAAAAAGTAAAAGTTCTGCATTCTGCATCCATCCACTAGCATTGCCAGCTCCGGCACAACCAACAGGAGCCTCAAGTATCATGTGGTCTTGGAATTGTTTCAATGGGAATACGAAAAAAGGAGGTATGTGTCCTCCTTGAGCATTAATCGCAACAGCAACAGTTACTAATCTTCCACGTTATGCTGAGGTTACTGCACCTACTTGTTTAGTTCCTTTTTGATCAACAATCTTGCTAAGTTTTTAGACAGTGGACCCCTGTCTCATCCATATTCCAGATATCTTTTGGCTCAAATTTGTACCTATCCATTACCTCAGCAAGATTATTCAAAAATTTGCTCACATGATGTTCGTTGAAACTCTGAGATCTCAAAGAGAGGCTCGGGTGCCGTTTTAAAAAACCCGTCAACCATTCATTACCAGCCATTTGACTATCGTGCCACCTTTCAGAAAAAAAATTATCCTCCGCTTTTCTATACACTTATGTGTCGGTAGTTCCTCGTGTAGTTGTTCTTATGCGTTGTCGCGGCATTCTGTTGGAGTAAAGCTAATTAAATCATTACGGGGACAGAAGTAAAATGTTACTTGTGTACCCATAGGACTATGTTACTTTCGTACCATTCCTCATTTTTGTTGAAACATGAAATATAACCTAAAAACGGAACGTGCAAAACAAAAACAAATTTAATCAATGTACAATCAATCTAATCAAAAATAGATATGCAAACATTCATATTACTACCATCCTTTTACGACTATGTAAACATTAAATAACAAAATATGGAAAAACTAACTTTTGGTTTGTAAAACCACGTAGTATCCTCTCACACAACCTAACAGTGCTTTAAGTACGCGGCGACTAACTACAAGTGAGGGGGGCGCTCTCAGCTATCGCCTGACGGCGGCGAAGCTGTGTTCGACCATTGGATGAATCTAGAGAGCATTTGTTACTTTCGACCCGCCGTTACTTTTGTACCCGGTCTCCCCTACTTTGTACGTACGCATTTTTTTTTACATTAGGCTTAGTACAGTAAGGATAGTGTTTGTATTATTCTAAATAACTCGCCCATAAAAAAATACAGAATAACGAAACATAAAAATTCATAGTTGGAGCAAATAAATTCATTATGCTAGCTTTATAATTTCACAAAGTAATATGCATTAATGCAGAAATTACGACCTCGAGAGGAAACTGGGTAACCTAGTCTTTTGTACCACGTTTACGTTTTTAAATATTTGTAATGAGCACGTAGAAACTTAGTTTATAAAAATGCTTTAAAAGCGAGTATAATGCAATAGTTAAAAGGGTCTTTGGTCGACGGTATAACTAATACATAACATTAACGTATCGCTAGATCGCTAGATCAGTATTGGCCTAGTGGCTTCAGCGTGCGACTCTCATACCTGAGGTCGTAGGTTCGATCCCCGGCTGTGCATCAATGGAATTTCTTTCTATGTGCGCATTTTACATTCGCTCGAACGGTGAAGGAAGAAATCGTGAGGAATCCACATGTCTTAGACCCAAAAAGTCGACGGCGTGTGTCAGGCACTGGAGGCTGATCACCTACTTGCCTATTAGATTTAAAAATGATCATGAAACAGATTCAGGAATCTGAGGCCAAGACCTAAAGAGGTTGTAGCGCTACTGATTTATTTAAATAGTCCCTAGGTCCATGTTTGGTCGGTATTTATATATCTATTTATTCCCCCAACTGATAAGGGGTCACGCCAAATTTAATTGTTGGTAATTATTTTTCAGCCTTCTATTATCAACCCCCATTATTTAATTGTACTGTATCTTTATATGGCAAAACAACAAATGTTTAATAATTATTATTTCGATTTATGCCAATTTATTGTACGCATCTGTACAGAGTTTTCCAGTTGAATTTATATTTCTAAAAAAAAAAAAACCGATATTGTGTCGCATTGTAACGCCTCTTTCGGGTTTTTATTAGTCGCAGTCAAGAACTGTCGAAATCTTTCATTTTGAAACACAGAAGTCTATCTAATGCCCGCCTTCCACTGCGAGCTGAACGGACCCATTACGGACTCCGCTATTCTTGCAACGATGATTTTCATACATTTTCATTTTCATTTCCGTGGGAAACTCGGTCAACTAGCTAACATCATATGTGGCTCTTTCAACTCGTTCTCTATGCTGCGCTCGTCTCCGCTTTGGTGGAAACACATGTATGAAAATCGTCGTTACGAGTATAGCGGAGTCCGTAATGGGTCCGTTCCGCTCGCAGTGGAAGGCGGGCCTATAAGCCTTAGTCATCGGCCCTTACCAATTTTTTGTTAACTTACATTTCTCCAATCGTTCCTCGAACTTCTTCGTTTTAGGTTTCTTTGTGACCTCAGCAGATGTGTTCGCATCTTCTTTCGGTTTTATTAATTTCTTTATTAAATTTAAAAACTCCGTGCATGCTTCCGAGCCGGCTTCTACAAATAAAATATAATGGTAAAATAATGCCAATTATTACTAACTAATCTTTGTTTCTACTTATTATGAAATATTGTAGTCAATATTTTTTTTCAGAAATCAAAAACCATTTTATTTATTGGTTTATAATTTATACAATCTTAATAACTACTACGATTCATAAATAAAATTTCCGTATAAGTCTAATACAAAGGTCTTTGCAATTACGACGAATATATATTTTATAAATTTATTAGAAAAACTATGATAAATGTTACGTAACATAAATATGTATAACTCACTAAACAAAACAATTTAGTCGAAAAAGTTATTAGAATTTCAGTTAACTATGTCATGATGTTAAAGCGTGATCTAGCAAAAAATAGTTGCAAGACTTCGCCAAATAAAGATTATATCAAAGAAAAAAATCAGCGCTTAATTAATTATACACTGTATTATTGTATAATACAATTTCCGCGTCTATTCCCATGCTTCCCGGATGTGAAAAAATTGATTGTCCTTCAAAAACATTGAATACAAATTTGTTCCTAATCTGAAATTAGTTGCTTGCGCTCCGCGTGAAAATGTGAAAGAGTAGTTCATGAGACCTATGTCTAATGATAGCGGGAAGTGATATAAAAAACCTACCTTTATTCTCCGCCACAGGAAATGTTATCTGAAATTTGTGTTTATTTATTTATTAAAGTTTACCACATCATACATAGTACTAAATCTATGGCATATGTTACACCCTTTTATCTAAAATTTATGACAATTTAAGAAAACATAAGTGTTAAAAAAAAGTATGAAAAAATGCAATTAAAATATATACAAGATAAAATAAGCCTATAATAAGAAAAATTATTGTAAAGCAAAAAAAATTTAAAAGAAAAAGAAAAAATATCAGTTAAACAGCGAATCAGCGAATTAGGTTAGATTAGTATGAAAATAAATGGATTTTCACTTCAAATGACATTTTTATTTAATACTTACCAATACCATGAAAACAAGCAACTTACAAGCAAACATTGTAATAGCGTAATACATTATATACAATATCACCTTATATACAACAATTTGGACATGCTAGTTTAGCATATAATAGAATTTCAGTGTTTTGTTTAAAAACGTGTTTTGACTGCTAATTATTTTACGTATTATTAAGAATATTGACTGGAGTTTTAGGGCACAAGGTACAAGGGAGGATATTTCGTTAGAAATACCGCTTTAACTGACTGAAATTGATTTCACAGTTACTATTGCGGCACGTGCGCCTTCATTACAATCCCTATAACAATTGTGAACAGTGGCTTAAACGTACGACTCTCATCCCTGAGTTCGTAGGCTCAAACGACTGTGAAGTACCTACTATGAAAACAGTATGCCTTAAAAGACAAAAGTCGACGGAGTGTGTCAGGCATAGAATAAGAAAAATTTCATATTTATTTAATAGATTATAAATATGAGGTGATCAGCGTCCTATTAGAAAAAAGAAGTAAGAAGAATGAAATGTGTATATATAAAAGCCTACCGCGTTTGTTGCCATGGTTACAATGCTATTTTATATAAAAAAGGAAACCAAGATAGCCGTAAGCTGATTCCCTCCTGATATGTGACAATTGTTAGTAGATGTTAACAGATTCTGTTTAAAAACGATCCAAATTCCGTTTACCAGTATATTTTAAAAGCACATATTTACAGCGTCCATTAGGTATATTCATTCAACGTCTGTGTGACCCCCGACTCGAATTCTGGACCAGCTCTGATAACCAACACGGTTCGTTAATAATATAATAATTTTAATCCATGTTTGTAAGGGCGATTTTAATTTGATTGAACCCTTTTCCAGTCTCGTGTCATCGCATACATTAGCAGCACTTAGAAAATCACTTTGGGATAACATTTTTGTTTCGATTTAGTAAAACTACCACCGTATGTAATATTAATGTGTATACTCAAGTTTATTTTATTTAAAACTTATGTTTCCAAATGTGAGCAGTGTTGGCCTAGTGGCTTCAGCGTGCGACTCTCATCTTGATGTCGTAGGTTCGATCCCCAGCTGTGTACCAATGGACTTTCTTTCTATACATTTAACATTCGCCCGAACGGTGAAGGAAAACATCGTGAGGAAAGCGGCTTGCCTTATACCCAAAAAGTCCACGGCGTGCGTCAGGCATAACCACCTACTTACCTATTAAATTGATAAATGACGATCATGAAACAGATACAAAAATCTGAGGCCCAGACCTAAAAAGGCGCCACTGATTTATTAATGTTTTATATGTTTCTAACCGTACTATCTTAAAGGTAGACAACGCTAGCCTGCTGGTGTTACAAGTGTCCACGGGCGTCGATAAGAACTTAATGATAACCCGCTGCCTTTCTCTTGAAATGTTTGTGTAATTAAAATTTAGCTAAACAAATTAAAGAAACATCCTCTCTCTGTGTTTATCTTGTGTTATCTATTCAAATAACAACAATTAATCTTAAGATAAAACAGGTTGAATGCCACTGTGACAAATAGTAACCAATTTCTTATTGTACGGCTGTTTTAACAAGAAACTGTTGTATGGTAATTTACGGAAGCCATTTTAAACGTAACGATTCGATCACGACTCGATTACTTTTATGTGATTAATATAAATAATTATCTTAACGACTTCCATGTTCTGTCTTAATGTATATACGGTGCACATAAACTGCAAGAAACTGTAAAAAGAACGTAATTTCGTGTTCATAAATAAGTAGTTCTTTTTTAGTTTTATTTATTCATATAGGTAACACAATGTACACTTATAAACGTCAATAAAGAAATATACATTAAATGCTACTAATTTTTCATTTACTGCCAGTTCTCAAATCGAGGGCGTAGAACGGAAGAGAAGAACTGGCAATAAACTCTCCGGCACTCTTTTAAATCGCAAAGTTTTTTGTTTAACACAATGTCTGTAAGGAGCTGCAACCATTACACCATACTCCGCATGTTTTAAGTAATTATTAGTTAATTAATAATAATAAAATCAATCAAAAACTAAGATTTGTCCCCCATCAACAGGAGGCATGGTAAAATAGGAGCATGCACTTACATGATTCATAGTAAACTTTAATTTGTATGGAGTAAAATTTTCAGTATAGTATTTTGAACCTCCTCCGTCCGTTTGCTGACGCTAAATTAGGGTCGCTCAAGACGCGAATTTTCATCTCTTGGCATAAACTTGCCATAATTTCTTTGAATACAAGTGTAAATGACGGATAAGATACGGGATAACATAGTGATCACCGAGTCTTCTGATTCTTACAGTATGGTTAAAAAATCGAAGTCAGTATCTCTTTCTTCAGTCAAAGGTTCATGACTGAGCGTCGTATTCAGGATCACCTGGACACTCTGATTCCACCGGTTTCTGTCCAGCGCTTCTCTTATTACAGTTTTAATGAGTCTTTTATTTGATCGGTTCATCCGGTTGGTGAAGAGCCACTTGATTTTTTGGTTTTCTGTGTTACCAACCACGAATTCAGATTTCAAAGTTTTTATCACCTCTGCGCATTGTATAGTTGAAATAGAAGTCCATATAGCTGTTGAGAATAGTTACGCTGCAATTTTTGCTACTTTGTGTGAGTGATGACTTGCTAAGTAAAATAGGGGACTATCAGTGTACTGTATTATCAAAAGTGATATGAAATTACTAAATATTTGTTGTAATCTTTAATCCTTATCCTAATAATATTTTAGTTGCAATGGGACTGTTTATTGATTGATGTGTTTGGATGGAAAATCGTTACCGATTTTGACACTTAAAATCGTATATTGTGAGCGTCTTTCCACAATCAGTTGCAAGTCGGCATAACAAAATTATTCGTTTCGGTGAATATTCCATTGTCAAGGTCAACGCCTAAGAATAACACTCGTGAAAACTGAAGAATTTTTTAAGTAATAATTATAATAACGATACAGTTAGGATCCTGTAATAAAATTATTTTTTACAATTAATTCCTTTTTACTGGACATATTTATATACCATTATTATTAGGTCGACTCATGTGTTTTTTTTCTATATACGAGCAAGTGTATATTGCGCACATAGGCCCATAGGCGCTTGCAGGTTTTGGTCCGCACTTTTTTTATAAATATCAACCTTTTTATTTATTCGTTATTATACTAAAAAATTGTCATTTTAGATATATTTATATGGAAAGTGGTTTATATTGGGCCTGACTTTATGATAAATTGTATAAGATTTTACAACAAACTCCCAGGCGAATTTAGAGAATTATCTCTGAATAAATTGAAAATTCTCGTTACACGTAGCTCATCAATAAAGCTTTTTATAAATTTGACGAATATTTAAATGACCATAATCCTTGGGATTGATTTGCTCCAGTTCAAATATTTCTGCCTGTTCTGCCTTACAAACAATTTGTATGACTCAAAACTTGGCGATTAAAAAGAGGCGGAGAGTTTGTAATAAATATAAATTTATAAAAAAAATATAAATAAATGTAAATTTAGAATCAATTTAACATGTTTTCTGTTGACTTTCATAAGTGTACTACACTACTTTATGAACAACTTTGTTTTCTTTCTTTTAAGTTTGAGTATGTATAAAATATAGTTATTTTTAGGTAGTTTAAAACCAGAGTTAATTAATTTAATATAATTGGCATGACGGTTTACGCATTGAAAGTATTGTATTCGTGTAATAATTTGTTACACTTACGTTACGTTAGCATGTTTTTCTATTATGACCTTGAACATTTTGATATAAAGCCTCCAGAGATGATGTCACTGCATAATCTAGATTATAAATGTGTAAAAGATATATTTTTTTCTATTAACATCCATTTTATAGCTCTCGCATAGGTCTTTACATCTCCATAAATTTTATTATGCTGGGCACTTATGATGTTGAATTTAAAAATTCATGTTATATTTATAACTCGTCTAAAAATATATTTGTAATTATTTATTGCGATTGTGTGTTTAATTCTTCTTGTTTTTATTATTTAAAAGCTTTTCAGACCAGAGCTAGGCTGGTAGCCGCCGCAGAGGTGGTGCGTTCGAAACTCGGCTATGGATGGATATTTCTCTATGTCTAATTATGCTTGTTAGTGCTTCAGCGTGTGAGTCTCATCCCCGGGGTCGTAGATTTGAACCCAGTGCATGCCTTTCTGTATAAGTGGGTGTTTTTAACTATCGCTTGTACTGTTTAGGAAAACTTCGTGAGGCAACCAACATACTTGCCTATTTAGAATAAAACAATCCATTTGTGCACTGTAGTGGTTGTGACATGATCATTTTAAAATGTTTTTCGAGATATAAATAATCAAAATTTACAAAACGCACTGAGACAGGACGTTTTAGTGATTTCCAAACGTTTTCAACACAATAGGAGTAATCAAACTTACCAAATATGAAACGAGAAATAAATTGGATTCTGTTAAAATAAATTTAAGCGTAATTACACTTGAATAGGCAATAAATTGAGCTTTATTTATTGTAATTCTATTAACAATTTCCCGACGCGAACCCTCCATTAATTTTGATAAAGGACCGATCGAGGCTCTTCAACTTCCTTTGATCCATTTTTCATTATATATTTACGTTAGGTCAAAAATCTAAAAGAAAATATTTAAGCTCATTTTCCAAATCCTGTATATTTGCGGGCTATAATATAATAACTTAAGAAAAGTACAATAGTGTATAGTAAGTCTTCAACGGGAATCCAACCCATGAGATGATATTCAATCCGCGCACTAAATCAGGTGTGAAAGCAAATCCCGCTTTTGGCTTACAAAAGCTTTACCACAAACTTAACGATTGTTCCTCAAGTATTCGTTTACGTGAATGCGATAGCAGTTTTCGATGACAGCTCGACAGACTTTCCGTATAATTGGTTAATATATTTAATTCGAACTATAATAAAAAAAATGTATTGCATTTAGTTTTATACGGTCTGGCTTACACCATACAAATATATCGTTACTTTTCTATTATGACAGCTATTAAATTTTCGTAATGCTAAAGTGTCAGCAAAGCGATTCCTCCTAATGCAGGCGGCTATCAAATTTTTGTAGAGTTATTACAATAAAGTACGCGAAACATGGGAATAATCAACTCTATAAAAGTGACGGAGAGTTTATTGCCAGTTCTTCTGGTGCAACTTTTAAGAACTGGCAATAAATGTAAATTTATCATTTTGTTGTGATTATTTTTTAAGGTTAGTTATTGTTTTTTGTTATATTAATTTATGTTGGCCGTAGCTGTATTACTTTATATACGTAAATTATATTAGGTTCTATTAATAAATTATTGCCCTTTTTTCTTACTAAATACTGAAGAAGTGTAACATACAAAATATATCTTTTAACTTGTTTACTGACGTTCATATTACTTTGAAATGAATACATTTTCATTTGTTAATGTGTCTTCGAATTGTTCATATATCTGTTTATAAAAACGTTGTAATCTTGGCTAAGTCAACCCACTCTATGCTGAAACGGAATATATTCTTATTGTGAAACAATAGATTAATTATAAAATGTAAGTGTTATGTACAAATTATTACTAATATTTAAATAATGCTGATATTTCTTTCTATGTGCTGTTAATACTCGCTTAAACGCTGAAAGAAAACATCGTGAGGAAAGCGGCACCTGAAGCATCAAAAACTGGAACCGGAATCTGAGGCCCAGACCTAAACAGTTCTTTTTATTGTCTAGGTATAGTGACCGCGATACGGACACTAAAAGAAAAGAAACAGTTTGTAGTTTTTGGGCTGTTTAGACTTTGAAGTTCTGGAATGCGTAAGTACTTTTAAAAGTTGCTACATGAAGCTTAAATTTCCCTACATACAGCGCAATGTACGTCAAATTGATGTAAAAATCGCTATGCTTAAGCCGTGTCATGGTAGAGAGTTTATCGCCCCTCACCCTCACTAGAGAAGTTAGTGCTTACATACACACTGATATTGCAGTAGTTGCGGTAACATTTAAAATACAGTATTTTGAGTAGGTAATAAAGTGTTTACCGAGTGAAAAAAATTATTTTCATACATTTATCGACATTAGACATATTTTTATAGACCACAATATGTGAGACCCCTTCTCTAATTCTGTAAGATAGAAACTCGGGATAGTGAGAGACCTCTATAAGAGAAAATGAGATCGCGGTCCCTTGAGCTCTCACTTGGATAAGTGTTTATTAAAATATTAAAAACACTCACTCACTTGGCTACAACGAAGGATAATTGTATCAATAAATTTATATAATATACTATAATATAATATAATATAATATAATATAATATAATATAATATAATATAATATAATATAATATAATATAATATAATATATAATATAATATAATATAATATAATATAATATAATATAATATAATATAATATAATATAATATAATATAATATAATAAAACCCATTCGCAATTCAAAAATCTACTGTATCTGCTCTACAGTAATTTTATAGTCTAACTTTCGTAAAGCACTGCTCTAGAGAGGGCCACGGTACTCACTCAGTCCTCCTCTCGCCGCCGCGACGTACACACATACGCCTTCGTCACATCAGTGTTATACAAAAAAGTTGATTTTTTTATATAAAAACTCGTGCAGTGACTTATTATATTGCTATCAATCTATTGGATATTGTTTTATGTAAGTAATTTGTGTTTAATTTAAATCTAAGGTATCTTTTGTCCGGCGCAGACATCAGCTAAATACAATAGTAATGTTTATATCCACGGCGCTGAGATTAACTGTTAGCATTTAACTAAACTAAACAGAAACAGCCTTTAATGTAGCATTAAGTTAAATTAGTTATTTACAATATTTTACGTTATTACTGTTAATATTTTTAACACAATATCACAATCACATCTTAACTCTTGAAAAACGTGGCGGGAATATGTCTCTGCTTTAGAACGCTAACTGACTTAAATCAAGTTTCAAGAGCTATCAAACCATTTTTTCTGTTCGAAGTTGGACAAACAGTGCTCGGAGACTGTGACCTGAGATGGGGGCTTCAGAATTGTATCGATATTGTTCAGATTTTGCGAAATAGAGGCCGATAAGCGAGGTTTTTGTTCTTTTGTGAATCACGCTGTATGAGTGAAATATTAAATACCTTAGTTCGGAAGTGGATAATTCAAAACCAGTTGTAATTGTTACAAGCCGTGTTCTGAAGCAGTGTTGGTCTAGAGGCTTGAGCGTGTAAGGGGTACTTGCGTTCGAATCACGGCCTTTCACCTCCTAAATAATTCTGAAATACCACTGGTCATAAATAATAGTCTATACTTTATGACATTAATAGATAGGACACTTAATCTTTTTAATAATCATAAAGAAAGTGATTGAGTAGTGTTGGCCTTCAGCGTGCGACTCTCATACCTGAGATCGTAGGTTCGATCCCGGCTGTGCACCAATGGACTTTCTATATGCGCATTTAACATTCGGTAAAGGAAAACATCGTGAGGAAATCGACATGTCTTAGACCCAAAAATTTGACGTCGTGTGACAGACACTGAAGGCTGATCACCTACCTGCCTATTAGATTCAATAATGATCATGAAACAGATTCGGAAATCTGAGGCACAGACCTAAAGTGATTAGTGCCACTGATTTTTTTTAAACACAGTAATTGAAAAGCAACGAAATGTAAAGTTTTAATTAATATTGGAAATATAACTTAAATTTCATAAGAAACAGTTCTTAACTTAATAAACAAATTAGCCTTTACACATTGATAAGGTTTTCATGAAGAGGCAGTTCATATCATAACGGTCTAATTGCAAGATCTTACGTATTTTTATATTGCAACACAAAACCACAGACAATGTAGAGCTATTTAATAATAGAGCACGTGACCTCTATTATAAAATATTTTTATTTGAAATCAAGGTTGCAATGTTACACAATGAAATGCATTATGAAAAGTGTTTCTTTATGTTTGACCCAAATCGTAATATTAAGTATAGGGAAACTGCATCAATTGCCTGGAAAGGACTCTGAGTGAGGCAAAATTAAGGACCGATCTGGTCCCCAAACTCCAAAAATAACATTGTTTCTTTTCATTTTTCGTCATCGTTTCTTGAAGTAGAGCGAATGGAAAAAATTTATTGTGGAGTTGAGTAGTTTATGTATCGATTTTGAAAGATCGATAAACGATTTAAATAACTTCGCTTGATAGAAAAAAAATCCAAACATAGCAAATTTTTGACACTTTGAATTCATTTTATGACGAAAATGTATATAGAACATGTTTTGAAATTTACACGATATATATTATCGCAAGCCAAGTAATCCATTAAAAAAAAATTACATTATTTTTTGTTATACATAATTAATTGTTATTACGCGCGCCTCAGTGCTCCAACTCTCCACTGCGCCCCGCAGTCCACCCCGAGACAGTGACACAGCAATTTGTGCTGGGATAGGGCCTTAACGAGACCAGCCTTGCGATTCTGTAACTCACTTTTCGAACTCACACAGCGGTTTTCGCATCGGCGGTCGCTCTCAAATCAGTCGTGAAGCAGTCATTTTATGATTTGGCATTCTGATAAGGTGTGGGAGCTTGTAGTTTATTGTTTATCAGCCTTTAAGATACATTTGTAGGGAAAATAAAGAATTTGTTATTGATAAGCTAAGCATTCTGGACTATTTGGTACATTCAGTAAACGCGAAATTTAGTTTATCGAAAACTATGTCAAAGATTCATCTTGGCCGAGGGTAAATGTATGCGTAGAGAAAAAAGAAAATAAAGGAAAGAAAGAATCTTTGTTTCCCCGTAAAACCAGGATATCAGGTCATGCTTTATACCAGGTAATAGAGCTAGTAGGACTCACAATCTACCTCAGTTTTTTCTTAAAAGAAAAGAACTACTTCTTTTGTTATAGTTATAAGCCAAAGAAACTGGCATTATGAATTCATGCATATTCGTGTTATTGCAAAATAAATTCATCGCTTATGGAAAAATACCGAAACATATTTTTACATCTTTATTCCCAACATACAAATACAGTATTTACGATATTCTTAATACACAGTAATAATAATACTACTGCTTATAATTAATTTGCGATATTTGTTTTGAAATAAGTGTTGTTTGCCAGTCATTTTGTATGATGAGTTGCTTTAAAAGAGTACCGAGAGCTTACGCCGGCTTTTTCTCTCGGCCTACACCCTCTGTCTTCTTTGCCCATGAGTAGGGATGTCTACCGATACAAATTTAATGACGTGGAATAAGTGATATCTGTATCTTATATTCCATAATAAACATGTTTTTTTTAATAATAATTGATAAATAGAAAATTCAAACAAATTTAAAAGTTTGGTCCCTGTGGCAGCGTACCTATAACTCTGGCAGCATTTGCTCGCTGCATTGCGATACTTATTCGTTGAGCGAGGAAAGCACCAGCTCTGGGGTCCCCGGTACTATCTACGTAAAAAACAAATAATACATCTTACTTCAGTAAGACAGTAGTTATTCAGTACGTATGTATTCTCTTTCTAATACTTATTGTATTTGGACAAACTAAACTAATTGAACAAAACAAGAATATTACCTGAGATTGAGTTCCACCAAAGAGATTAGCCTTTTTCAGACGGTAATTAAGTTCTGGTTTGGAACGAGTTTTGTAAGTATTATTCGTAAATCGATACTTTTTAATCTTTGCACAAAATTTGTTCGGTTAATTTATTTTGATATCCAAAATGAAGAATACTAAAGTAAGTAACATTTGTTTTCTCCTCTTTTTTGTTTTGCAAATTTTAGTTTAAAACTTGCAGTAGAAGATAACAATATGTAATAATAAATAAATTACTTTGGTCTTTATTCACTGACAAATGATACAAAACATCGTGGACTGTTTTTTAACAAATCCAATACAAGTTAATGTTTTTAAGGCAGTCTTTTGTTATTTGACTGCGCAACTAATTGCTAACTGTTTTCAACTATACTTAGAGCAAGATTCGGATTCGAGACTTTGCCTAAGTGTGACTCCTTACGGATAACATCCATCAGAATATAATGCTCTTAATGTTTTGACAAAGGAAATGGCTATTATGGTTTTCCAGTCTTAATATAAAGTGTCTTTCATTAAGGGCTTCCTATCTTCAAATTTAAATAAAACAAAATTTGTGTTAGATATCATCAACAATTTTTATTCGTTAGAAAGGCCTATCGATGCCATTATGTGTGGAATATAACATCGTTCAAATGTCCGCCCGGCTTCTCTGGGTGGCTCGCATCCGAAATGTCTAATTTTCCATGACGCTGGTGCATAAATCAGGCTGAATTTGACCGATGGCATGGGTTATGTTGGCTGTGAGGGCTTTACCGTTATATGGTCGTTTACCTTCAGCTCCTGGGTCAGTTGAATTTTGTACGGGTGCAGGCCCAAGACGCAAAATTCGCCAAGTTGTGGTCTGTGAAAGGCCGAGTTCTTGTGAGCGACGCGAAATCGACTGCCTCGGATTCTCCTGCATGCTCTCACGGACAGCGGCGATGTTTTCGGTAGATCTTGCGTTTCGTCGACGTACGGGTGTTGGTTGATCATTTACTGAACCAGTGGACTCAAATTTATCCACCACACTGCGAATAGTCCTCTCGGTATGACGATTATGGCGCCCGTAAAATGGGCGAAGCGCGCGGAACGTTGCCCGAACAGAACACCCATTTTAATAAAACAATTTTATCATTTGCACGTGTTGTTGAACGCTATATCCATCCATGGTGATTTGGCAAAACATACTGAATAAATGACACCCAATTTCACAGATGTAGCTTCAACAAGATGGCCCCTATCAACTGTAAAAGTTCGGAAGTCCCTATTGAAAGACCCTTTACTTTATGTTTATAGTGCTTAAAACTATCCGTCGAATTCGCTGTACCTACATCAAATTTATTTGTATAATGTTAATAATCTCGTTTAAGTAAAAGAGTATTGTATATAATTAACTAATTTAAATATTGTATAGAAGCATTACCAAAAACGTGTCTGTAGTTTATGACCACATTTTTAATTAAATTTTATTACATGTGTATGTTCTTGCACGACTTTGATTAATTATTGTAACTCGTGCAGAATTCGTTAAGATATTAGAATAATGTATTTTTTTAGTTTGTAGTAGTATTTGCAAGTGTTTAATAATTAATTTTAAGATGTGATGAAGAGTACTATTGACGAAAAAATTAAAATTTACATGAGTGACGAAAAGTTCAGTGCCAGTTCTTCTCGCCCATGATAACTGATAGTTTCAAAGAATTCAATACCTTATATCAGAATAAAGAGCAGAGTTGGCCTAGTGGCTTCAGCGTGCGCCACTCATCCCTGAGGTAGTAGGTTCGATCCCAGGCTGTACACCAATGGTCTTTGTATCTATGTGCGCATTTAACCATGCATTAGACCCAAAAAGTTGACGGCGTGTATCAGGCACAGGAAGCTGATCACCTAATTGCCTATTGGATTGACTTAGGCATTCAATGAAAACCTAAAAAATTTGCAAAAGGAAAAAATAATTATTCAATACCAGTATCGATTAAATAAATTACAAATTGGAAGGAGGCCTGCTGTTCTCGATTTACTTTATATTTTTGTATTATTGTGTGACGTCAATAATTACGTCTGGCATTTCTAATTAATTGTAAGTTGGCATATGGCAACCCTTGACAGTTCAATTAATTAAGGATTATCACACCATTACATTTATGACTCACCCTCTTTATTATTTCTAGTATATTTTGGGTTTTGAGGGTGGAGCCATTATTTCGATTAGGGATATTAATTTAACCATTACACCGTGAAATTAAATGTTAACGTTATCAACGTTTATATTCGATTAGACATAAAACAGTAATGTAACTAAATAAATAATAAAAAACGTTTTTTCAAAGCTATATTTATCAGGGACTTCGTCTTATAAAACGGAATGCCAAAGCACACGCTTGGTCACGTGACCACAAAATACTCAATCGGCGTATGTTTGTCGCGTCAGTGAAAATAAGCGCGAACTACCATAGATTTTTGACATTTGTTCTTATACGTTTATAGTCTCTGAATCTTACGCTAGTATCCCCGTCTTTAGTATAAAACTGTTAATATAAAATATAATATGTGGCTGTGTTACTGGAGAAGGCGAACATTTTAGGGTATATATATAATATATATATCTTTGCTCTTAAAATACCAACTAAACAGACACGGAAATGTTTACCCATATAAAAGTTAGTATTATAAGGGATTCTATTGAATCTCAGAGCATCAATACAGCTTCAGCGAACTATTAGTTTAAAACTTGATGTTTCTTCCTCTGCAAACTCGGCTCATACTAAATGGATGAAGTTTTGCAAATTCAATGAATTACGTGCTTCACTTAATTTTTCATGAGGAAACTCCAGCTTGTAAAGTTAGCGGAGTTTTACTAGAAACGATTTTCAATTTATTGAAATTAATTTTCAGCGTATTTCCCTGGAGTTTAAGAGCCTACAATTATTTCAATTTCCGTGATTATCGATATTTACAAAAGGAATACATGATAATAATATACATAATAATACATAGTAAGAGCTGAATACACGTCAGTAATTACGAAAGCGTCGAAATTTTTTGCAACTAAATAAATATACCTACAATGATTTTTGAAGTGAAACTTCTTTAGGCACAAGAGGGTACATTTTTACGTATGAAAGGCAATAATAATAATATGAGCGTCACGAAGATACGCAGCGTTTTTGTCGAACAAAAGGGAGAGAGCGATTGAGAGAGAGGGAGAAGGGCGAATTACCTTATAGAAATTATATTTTTAAAATAAACATTTATTAAGGAGAATTTATGAAATATAAGTATTTTATGCATAATAATTAATTGAAATCTCAAATGACGAATTGTTAATTAAAATGCCACGTGTTTTTATTATCGAAGAAATGAATTTAAAAAAAAAAAATTGTATTAATTTCCGACACTTTTACACACTATATATTAATGACAATTCAATTAATTAAATTCCTAATATATCTTTTCTCTTCTTCCTTTTTTCCTTCCCTCTAAGTCTCGGAAATCTATAGGTTTAGATTTGTATAAATATGAACTATGAACAAGACTTAAAAATTAGTTTGCCAAAGAAGTTTCACTTCTGACTTGTGTACTTAGTACGCACGTACTTTTATTCCTATTTATTTATAAAAGCTCGCTCGGCACACTGATACATTGGTACAAGAAAAATAAAATACAATATTTAATGTGACAAGCACTTATAGGCAAACATAACATACAGAAAGAGATAAAAAAAAAGGAAAGTTGATTTCATAGTGCGAAGGGTTGTTGTTGGACTCAAGTTTTCGCACTTAGACTCTCACTAGGTCCGTTGTGCGTATAGTGTAAGGGGGGCAATTATGGATATCCAGACCTAGCTCGTTTAATGCTCAATCTGGATATCGGTGAGTTGTATTTTTTAACGCATTTTAGACGGTTTAAGACACGTACGCAAACCCAAATCATGATAAATTAAAAGCTAACCATTTTCGTAATTTGAACTAGGTTAAGATTAACCCTCGCACCCTCGGTGGTAAACAATGGGGAAAAATTATTTTCGAAACGTGCTCGGTAGTCCTGCGACCCAGGTACACTCTAACACAATTCATTGTTACAATAACAACATTTACTTACAGTAACAACCTTTTTTAAAAAACATAGTGCTGTGAGTAAATTTCCGTAATAATAACAATTTATTGCAAGAATATGGTACAAAAATGTGTAAGGTGGTACAATCGTAAGTTCGCAAATTCTGCCACACACAATGACGCGCAATTTTTTCTTTAAAGGAAATTTACATTATTAGTCATATGAATTGGTCAGTTCTTATATTATTTGTATCGTACATATCATATCATACTTTATTAAATTTATATCAACTACAGTGTCTCACATAAATAATCATTTATTGAATAATATTTTTTTTCCAAAAGTAATACACCAAGTCCGTACGTACTTTTGGTAATTTATTGAAAACCTTAATTGCCATACAAAAGGTATTTTTCCTAAACAGTTGCAGATTGATTTTTGGCACAGCCAATTTCTACCCATTCCACCGTAATACTACTTATAAATAATAATAATAACTCATATAAATGCGCTAATGATAAAACATAATGAGAGGCTTTTGTACTATTTATTTGTATTTCCTTTTCGTATACACAAAAGAAGTGGATTATAAAAGATTGTAGGAAAGCAATATAATGACAAAGCAAATCCGATTATTCTTTGTCTCGGTCACGTAATTAACTTTTGATTAATTGAGATAAATTTACTGGACAAAACGATACTTCTAATCTACTGTTTATGGATTATTATATTAGTGCGGAATTCCCCATATACCGTAGATCCTTTTGAGTCTGACAATGTTTTTTATTAGTAATTACAAGTAATTTAACTGATTTGACGAACACGTCATACTTTATGTTTAGTCACGTACCTAATCATCCCAGATTAGCTTAAAATTTACAAATATAATTCAATTGTGAAATTATTATCACATGAAACTTGTAACAAACTTACGCTTGGCAATTATGTTATTAATGCTATGCTGACAATGAAACATACAACTTCGGGTTTAAATAGTATGTTTTCAATCGATAAATAAAATCGAACATAAATGTAAGTAATATTAATAATTTTTCTTTCAGTAGTAGAAACTGAATCATTCTTTTTCTAAATACGAACGGAATCCAGCAGCAGATTAATTATTGTACAGTAAAATATAGAAGAATTCCTAAGGACTTAAGCCAGAAGAATGAGCACTATTTGTCACGGAGCGGAGGTCGTAGTAAATAATGGTTTTATGGTTGGTCCGACACAGAAGAAATTGTTCATAAAGATACTGAAGATTAGTCTATCTTTCTACGCTTAGTTATATATATATATATATACAAATCGAATCAAAATCATTTATTCATTTAGGTAACACAATGTACACTTACGAACGTCAAAAAGAAATACATATTAAATACTTAAAAATGCTTCTAATTTTACATTTACTGCCAGTTCTCTAATCAAGGGAATGGAAGAGAAGAACTGGCAATAAACTCATATATCTAATACATACCAATGGCGCTACAACCTTTTAGGTCTGGGCCTCAAATTTCGGTATCCGAAAACTTTTCTAATAGGCTAGTAGGTGACCTTCTGTGCCTGACACAAGCCTTTGGCTTTTTGGGTCTTAGGCCGGTTCCCTCACGATGTTTTACTTCATTACGTGCGAGATTTGCACATAGACGTAAGTCCATTGGTGCACAGCCGGGGATCGAACGTATGACCCCAGGAATGGAAGTCGTACTTTGAAAGCACTAGGCCTTCGCTTAGTTACACAATATGATATTAATTATGAGTTATATTTTTAAATTATAAAACCTTGTTTTAAAAGAATAAACCTACTAAT
Organism: Pieris melete; assembly: GCA_963693345.1. Taxonomy (NCBI): domain Eukaryota; kingdom Metazoa; phylum Arthropoda; class Insecta; order Lepidoptera; family Pieridae; genus Pieris; species Pieris melete. The sequence continues at coordinate 582,925 of CAVNZK010000043.1, read as the reverse complement.
TTATAAAAACTAACTCAACATTGCAATATTTTGACTAACATTGTAGAACTTCTACCTTTTAACGTTCGTTAAAACAATTCTTAAGAATTTGCAAATTATTTCCATAATTGATTTCTCAAAATGCTTCCAATTCTGATAACTTTTGTACGTCTTCAACAGCATCCCATTCCTACATATTCATACCTATCGTGGTCCTTTATTTCAAGATATATTATTATTTATAACGGAACAAAAAGTATAGACGAGGAACTTTTTTAAACGTTAAAAATTACTAAATATGTATAATAAACCAATATGTTAATTTTAACAAACTTGGTATTTTAGAATACCTTTATTGCCATGAAAAGATGATTTAATATAATTACAAAAAATCACTTGCACATCTTTAGTTTAAACAAAAACAAGTAAATTCTATCCCTATCGTAAGAATTCCAAAAATGTTATCTTTGAGTATTGAAAGATAAAGATATCTAGGTTAAGATAACATGGCATACATTTGTTGTTTTGAAGATACAATCTTTATAGGAACATATGAAGAGTTAAACAGATTTAACTGTTAGATTATCTATGAAATATAAAAATCTCTAATCTCTCTTGTCTCTTCTTTTGTTTTATTGCGGCTTATTTTCAAATGTTTTCTTTTTCCAAATTTAAATTTTTATAGAATATATATTTTATTTTTTTTACAATCAAGTATAGAGTATTTATTTAAATAAAACTTAAACATAACAATTAAATATACAGTATTTTCAATTTTCTTAACCTATGTATTAAAAAGAAAAATTAAAAAAAAAAGAAAATTAAACAAATTTAAAAAGTTTGGTCCCTGTGGCAGTGTAGTTGTTATTAAAAAGTATATGTCAACAATACATGTGTCAAGTGTCAAGTTAATAATTTCTTTAAGTAATTCTGATACTTTAAATTGATATTAAAATCATGACATTTTACGTCAACTTGGTACCAATTAGTTCGTTGACACGAGTCGTGACCAACCAAGTTGATTGACGATGACTATTGCTGAATATTAATTAATACGTGTGAATTTTGATTTATGATTCTAATTACAACTGCCATTTGTCAATATACAACATATCTAAATAATGACAGATTAAGTATGTTTAACCTAAACATCCCTAATAATAATAATAGTATTAATATTATACTAATTTATTCAATTAGATAACACAGATCCGTTTTAGTTAGTAAGTACAACTTAAAGACTAATTTACTACAACAAATAATAAAAAAATAATATGTACTGAGAAGCAAAACGTTTAAGATAGAGTTGTAGAAGTAGCAAGTATCGGGTTATTCGGGCGTTTAAAGAAAAGCACGACCTTCAGTAATGATGACTACAAAGAAGAGAACCTAAGCCGTTCGTTTAAAGGCAAAAATAACTATTTTTGGAGTTGAATGGAAATAGCTATGTGACTACATACCACAGTTTCATCCTTCCACACACGAGATTTTTCTTTCGTCTTTAAAAGAAAAGAAAGAAAATTCCCTTTAATACCTTCCTTTCGTTTTCGACCGCGGAGAAGGCGGAAAATAATAAACGACTCAAATATCTCCTTATATATATCGTCTTTCCTCCAAATTTGGTCCCTTTTGCCGTTGAGACTCTTGGGCACTGGGGTTCAAGTGCACAGGCGCTGAATAAAGATTTAAGTTGGCACCTGGTCAATCTTTATTCAGTTTATCTTTATTCAGGGTACTGGTGACCCCAGAGATAGTGCTTTCCTAGCTCAACGAATAGGTATCGCAATGCAGCGGGGAAATGCTGCCAGCTTTTAAGGTGGCAGTGCACAGGGACCACAACTTTTAAAATTTGTTCTAATTTTCTTTTTATTATCACTATGTAGGTTAAGAAAATTGTATATACTGTATATTTGATTGTTATGTTTAGTTTATAATAAACAATAATCTTAAAAAAATAACTTTTAAATTCTAATCAGAAATATCAAAGAAACTTTTTCAGTTCAAGCCTACTCAAAATATGCCTTTATCAGTTGCAATTATATAACACTTATAATATTAAAGCTTACCTAACTAACTTAATTATGTAGGTTACTTTCATGAAATTATATAGTGTTACATTCTACTTGAAATATTTGTAAATATTATTTTCAATTAATCTTGAAAATATTTGATTTTTGTTATTTATAAGAGTTTCGTTTCGCCGAGTTTCGCGCCAAAAACGGATGTTGATTGAGGCCGGATGTAGCAATAAACTTTTTTCAATAAGTAATACATAGTATAGTGGTTTAGATAACTTAGTTTATAAAGCCAGCCGTTTTAAACTAATTCCTTGTATGTGCAATGTGTAAATATATTGTGAGCGAACTGCCTTGATTTAACCCTTCCTAAAAAAAAATACAGACACCGACATCTAAATTATCACATAAAGAGTTATAGCGACACTGGACGAAAAAAAATCTTTAAATGCCAATATTATTATAGATTTATTGACTTAAAAGTCAGAGGCAGAGATCACCAATTTCCAACTACCAATCTGAGCTCCATAATTAAAGCGGCATTTAAAGTTTATTTATTAATTATTGTATCTCAAAATTATATCATATAACAAAACCAGCACAATCAAAGGAAAATGAAAAGCTCGTGTCCCGGTACACATACGTATACCATTGGCTACTGTATTTTAGTTCAAAGAGCTTGTGTGGAATGGGCAGTGATTTCTCTGGCCGAAAGCACATAAAAGCTTCATGCACACAACATGAAAACAAGTTCTTGTTTTTGTCAGCTGACGCCACTCTGACATAATGGCCTTCATACAGAAATATGAGTATTCGATAGTACTTGCCAAGGATTTCGCGATATATGTATCGATAAACATACCTTTTTTAAATCATGTATATTTGTTTATGTCAATTACATTTTTAACTTAAAGCCCCATTTGAATTACAATAAACAGGTGACAAACAAATATAAAAAGCTATAACTATTTCTTATTACTTCACTGGATGCAAAAAAAAATTACGTATGATTTTATTGAAACAAAAATTTTAAAATTGCGCAGCGGAAATTTTCGAATTTTCGCTCGCAGCTGAATCTGGGGAATTTTTGGCTGTGTCTTGGAGGTATATTAAGAGTTAACCGCAGTAAATATTAAAATAAGATCGAAATAACAGAAATTTGATAACTTATCGGGAGTTACGGAGCTGAGTTGCATCATCTTTTGTTTAAGGAACTTATTCTTCAAAAACTACATTTAACATTCGTCTCTTTCTGTCAACTCGCTGTATTTAAAAGAGCTAGAATACTTTAGTTAAACGATGCAATTACAAATACGTATTTATTTTTAAATAAGAAGGTAGATCTAAGAAAATCTATATTTTTTAACTAGTCCTTGCTGAAGACCCATCTAACATCTTCAATGCTAGTGGGATGCGCACAAGGCTACACTTTTACTGTGTTGCATCTGTGGCGATTGCTGAAAGCATCTTATTCGTTGAGCCAGGAAAGCTCCAGCTGGGGTCACAAAAAAAATAAAATAATATATTTTTTTTGTATAAGTTGGTAATAATTATTAACTATGTTTTATGTTTATGATTCAATGTTTATTAGGTTTTTTGCTTTTATTGGTGTATATTGTATTTGTTTAGATATTGTATAATAGGTAGCTGTAGAAATACTGATAAGCAAATAAAATAAAACTTATGTAGACTGAAAGTATACAATACAAAAAAGGTAAAAATCTATAGCTTAACTTTATTAATTTATAGTTTTTTACATGTAATCATTCATGTAAATATGCGCAAGGTTTGCTTATGGAAAAGTACAGTGGAAAGTTTTGAATTGCAATAACCCAATAAAATACAATATTAAAATAAGAGATAATAATAAAAATTTTATGATTTGACTTCGAAAGGTTTCCAGTTTTATTTTATGTCTGCTCACATGCTATAATCGCAAGTTTATATTAAATATACTGAAATTAAATGTGTTTCAACATACTAAAACGTGGTGACATTCAAATGCAAATGTTTCACGAACGCAAAGTTAATATTAATTACCTTAAAAAACTCAAGTTATCTAATTAAAACTTTTTTGTATTTTAGATTTGGATGTGGGTTAAGAATATTGAAATTGGCTTCAGCGTGCGACTCTCATCACTTAGGCCGTAGGTTCGTTCTCCGGCTGTGCACCAATCGACTTTCTTTCTATGTGCGCATTTAACATTCGCTCGAACCGTGAAGGAAAACATCGTGAAGAAACCGGCTTGCCTTAGACCCAAAAAGTCGACGGCGCGGCGTGTGTCTGGCACAGGAGGCTGAACACCTACTTTCCTTTTGATTGACAAATGATCATGAAATAGATACAGAAATCTGAGTCTTGGACCTAAAAAGGTTGCCACTGACTTGCTTTATCCAAATAAAACAATTGATAATGCTATTACTAACAACGAAATTCATTCCTATTCGAATATTTTAATGTAAAAGTATTTTAATTCCAGTATTAATCCTTTTATAAGGCGACCTTGTAATACATAGAATATTTCTTTAGTACACAAATTGAATTACCCCATTTCACTAAACTTCTTATAAATTTAAACCGATTTGTAACTGATAATACAATTGTATTTTTCAAATTATATTATCAAATAAAAAACTATTGTATCGAACTATCGAAATTTAAGGTTATCTAATAAATAATTTATTCTATGTAAAGATTCATTATAATCCGCATTCATTTAGATAATTCTTAAGGTAATACAAATTTATATTGTATTAATTTAATTTTTAGGTGTAAAAAATTGACTATTGAGTCTTTTTTATCCTGTTTCAGTCTATTGTGAGCTATAAGTAAGAGATAGAACAGAGAAGAGATGATTAAGTTTACTTTAATGTCGTTGATGTCTGTCATATATTTGTATATTCACCGTTTTTTTGATAGCATATTTTTGATTTTATTGAGCATTATTTTATATTACTTTAGTTAGGGAATTATTCTCTTAATTCGTGCCAACGAACTTGAAGTAATCATTTTTAGTATAAAACAAAATTAAACCCTACCCATTATTTATATATTATTAATAATTATATTATTATTATTAAATATACCCTACCTATTATTTCGCATAATTAAGGCAAGTAGTGGCGCAATCTAATCTAAGCAGTTGACATGTCAAAATGCTATTTTCTAACGATCAATCATTTTCTCACTTGCACTTTCTAGACTTATACTTAATAAATGCACATCTCAAATAGATAAGAAATGTTTTAATTTTGTTTGTTTTAAAAATGTTTTGAATTACATACATACATTTCTCGGCTGTGCTATGAAAATGTTTTTGTGTTACAATATTTTACTAAAAAATAATAAATAAATCAGTGGCGGTACATCCTTTTTAGTTCTAGGCCTCAGATCTGTATCTGTTTCATGATCTTTTGTCAATTTAATCGACTTTGGGTCTAAGGCTCCTCCTTCCTCACGATGTTTTCCTGCACCGTTCGAGCGAATGTTAATTGTGCACATAGATGAAAGTCCATTGGTGCACAGCCGGGAATCGAACCTACGACTTCAGGGATGAGAGTCACACGCTGAAGTCACTAGGCCAACACTGCTCATATTTTTTTATTACTAATAGTATGATCGGCTGACAATAGTAATGTAGTACATACCTGGAACAGGAGTTACTAGAGAAGGAACAAGTTTAAAGAACTCATAAACCAACGAGCAAGGTGAATGTGAATAAATAGAGAGAGATATGTCAGGACGTAGATCTGCCAGCCCCTTCGGAAAAACGGCGCGATAAATAAATAAATAATATAATAATTCTTGAGTTGAACCTTCCATATATACACTCGTGTCTGGTTAAAGCATTACAGTTAAAACCGTTTACGACGACACCGTTTAGAACAACATACCGGTTATATTGACCAAACCAAAGGTCCCGGCTGAAGTCTATTGTATTAGGTACTTAATAACATCATCGGCTGTTACAACTATCGGATTTTATGGCCAAATATGAGTCCCTTCGATGTCGTTATAACAGATTTTGACTGTATTCAAACTACAAAGTAAAAGCCTAGTCGAAAAACATTAAGGAATTTGGTTAAAATCTACTCGTCTAGTTTTTACATCTATCAAATAATCTAAAAAAAAAATTCAAGAACCACAGCCTAGCTTTAAATAATAAAATTAGCTCAAAGCGTGTTCAAAAATGAACGGTTACAAAAGAGTGAAAGGCGAAGGTTATGACAACAATGCTACATTTATAATCTGTGATAAACCGGAAGACGCCTCATAAAGAAGCCTTTGTTCAAAGATCCTTCTAGAATTTGACTTTGCCTAATTTATTGCTATGGAGCTTAAATAGTTCAATGACATGTTCAAAGTTTCAAGGACATCAAAATCGGTCACTAGACTAGTCCACACACACAACAAACAAACGTAACAAAAGGACAAAGTCCTATGTAAAAGAGTGGCGGAGAGTTTATTGCCAGTTCTTCTTTTCCGTTCTACGCCCTTGATTTGAGAACTGGCAGTAAATGTAAAATTAGAAGCATTTATGACTTTTGACATCCAGCGGTTGCCTGATCGGTCCTAGTCCATTCCACGTCATTCCAGCTTCCTTCCTTCAACAATAAATACATTACTAATTTTAATTGATGTAGTAATTTGTTACTGAATTTGATTTGATTATTCAATAAGCCGTGCGATACAACGATTATAGCATACAAGTTTTCAATGCCATTTTTATAGTACGATTTGTCTTTAGCTTAAAAAAAGGTTTCAGTTTCGACGATTACATATAAAAAACAGTATACATAAGTTGTTAGACAACGGGCGGAATTATCGCTAACAAACAATTTCATCAAGGCAACGCTAGTATGGAAAAATAAACCCCTACTGAGGGTAAAGTACAAGAAGTGCATAAATAATTAACAAAATAAAAATAATTATTAGTCGACATCACAGGAGACCGAAGAGCTGGCAGCTACCTCAGACAAAGAATTAGTCTAGCTATTCAAAGGGGGAACGCTGCCAGTATCTTCGGAACCTTGCCTAATGAGACTCCTTTTAATAATATATTTTAGTTATTATATATTTTTTTTAAGGTTATTAAGTATTACTTTTATGTTCCGTAATTTGGTTATTGTATATTAAATAGACTTAACATAAAACATAAATATACGAATTATGTTTATAACTTATAAATAAAACAAAATTTTTAAATTATTGTAATAAGACCCCCACAATACAAATCAATTTCAGATCCCAATCATGCATCAACCATCGTCCAATATAATTTTAATTCGGCAAAGGATATTTCCTTCAGATTTATAGGTACGATGTTAATCAATAGTTTTGCTTTATAGACAGTAAAATCGGTAAAATTATAGTTAATATTAGTGCGTTCAAACAATCTCTTCAGCTGTAAACAGCCTAATGTAAACTATATAATAGATGTATGTTGTCTTTGTTCATACCTCTTTGCATTGGAAAAAAGCGCAAAAGCAAAACCGGTTCCTTTAATTGCAGGTTTGCATACATTTACGCAATTATAGTTGTATTACCCCTCACTTAAGCCGGTTATAATTTTGCTTATATCATTTCGTGGCGCCAACTTTTGTAATACGTACTGATTTAATTCTTTTGTATTGGTCAATGACTCAGTTGAAAAGGTTTAATTGCCCTGGAGTTCAAGACACATTCTCCTACGCTTACAACAACAAACTTTTGTTTTGGCAGTACCAAAATATATATCTTTGATTTTCTTATTTGGTGATTATGTCAACGGTAATTATTTCGAGGATTCCTACAAATAATAATTAATAGGTTTATGTACTACTAGCTGACCCGGCAAACGTTGTTTTGCTATGTATATTATTTCTAGGAAACATTATTTGAGTTCATAAAAATAACTATCTGCAATAATAAAAAATAGGGGTTGATCGTAGAGGCGTGAAAATGTTTGTATTCTTGTATGCTGTGTCATAAAAAAATAAAAACATTTTTTTTTTAATAAAAAAATATGTATCACTTAGGGGTTTGAAAGATACATAGTAGCCGATTCTCAGACTTACTGAATATGCATAAAAAATGTAATGAGAACGAACATTGTGACACGAGAATTTTATATATTAGATTATTTTTGAGAGCTTTGCTTACTTTTTATGGCAAGAGGAAGGGGGGGGGGATAAATTGAAGTAAATCTGCTTAGCAGCAGTAGCGGTAGCAGCTTAGAAGCAGTAGTCGGCGGAAAGAGATAGAGTGTCAGGGATTAGGGGCATTTAGTGCATTTTTTATTAAACGGATCAAGGTTGATTTATTCTCAAGCAAGGAAAAAGATATAGTTGTACTCGTAAAAATACAATGGCGCTACAACCTTTTACTTCTGGGTCAGGTTTTGTAATCATTTGTTTTTTTGGGTTTTTATTTCCTCACATTGTTTTCCTCGTACGAGCGACTATTCATAACAGAATCGAACATACGACCTCAGTGATGAGAGTCACACAGTAGCATAGCATTTTACTAGTATAAGCAATATTCTATAATGTTAAATTACAGCAGATGGCGCGTATGCGATAGATCAATTTTGTTATAACCATATTTCTGTCATGTCATGTTTTATTATTTATTTTATTTAAAATTATCAAATATCCTTATATTAATTTAAAGCATCTAAAAGTTTACTAACATATTTTTGTTTAAATTAAACTTAGTAGGTATACAATAATGCCTTTAAGTTATTTACAAAATTTAATAATTTTTATTGAATCTTTTTTTATCGAATTCTAAAAAAGAGTGGGGGAGAGTTTATTGCCAGTTCTTCTCGTTCTTTCTACGGCCTTGATTTGAAAATTTGCAGTTAATGTAAAATTAGAAGCATTTAAATGATTTTGATTTGATTTATATATATAGCGTAGAATGATAGACTAATCTTCAGTGTCTTTATGAACAATTTCTTCTTTGTCGGGCAACCATAAAACCATTATTTACTACGACCTCCGCTCCGTGACAAATAATGTTCATACTTCTGGCTTAAGTCCTTAGGAATTCTTCTATATTTTACTGTACAATAATTAATCTGCTGCTGGATTTTTTTCGTATTTAGAAAAAGAATGATTCAGTTACCTTACCATACCTTATATGTTTTGAATTTGAAATTTAAAAATAAAAATAGCGTATTAGTACACGACCTCTTATCTTCGCTACTATTTTCCAATCTTTCTTTGCTATTTATTCTTCTTCTGCCCAGGTTTTTGGTGGTCCTCTCATTGTTCTACTCGCTGCCCCAATATATTAAATATCAACCATTATTCGAACTCAGAACTTATCTACAGAAAGTTGTAGTCAATTGCAGGGTGATTTTAAAGTGTACAATATTTACTTTATAAATTATTGAAAAAAGCTTTATTCTCGATAAGCACAACAGGTTTTGTTTGTAGGTGCACTAGAAGTGTTTCTTGGTAAACCAGCCGACAGCTTGAAATCAGGTCTTTTATCTTATATCTGTTCTTGTTGCAACATTGTATCTTACATCTTAAAATAAAAGATAAGTATAAGGCATTTTAACTTTTATTTGCTAATATGTTGATAGTTGAAGGTATATAAAGTAACTTGAGGTGTTGTTGAAAAGGATTTCTAGAATAACAGATTACTACTTCTGTGAGACTATATGCACTGGTATGAAGTAAGATGGAGCATAATTCCGCGATTTGTGCTCCTTATAAAAATAGGTATTAGATGATGTTGGAGCGGGTATAAAACAAATTTTTGAGGCACATCTATATTAGGATGTACGTTGTTTACCCTTTTTACCCACTCATGTATCCGACCTTATTTATTCTTGGTTCTGTGGATTGCCGAGAATTCGCGCTAAGTACGTTATAAAATTGTTACATGGCAAGTACAGTACAGTACAGTAATACAGTACCTTAGCTGTTACTTCATGTGCCCACAGCTAGGACTAACCTTCTGAAAAAGGCACATATGATTCGGTGTATAATTGAACGAATTACATAGGTTGAAGATGTGCAGCGTTTTTGTCGAAAAAAAGGGAAAGAGCGATTGAGACCGATTGTGAGAGAGTGAGAAGGGCGAATTACCTTAAAGAAATTCAATTTTTAAAATTAAAATTTTCGTAAAGAGATTATATGAAATATTAGTAATTTATATTTTAAGATATCTTCTTAAAATATTTGATTGAGATTTGAAGAATAAATTAAAACAAATAAATTTATAATTTGTATTAATTTTCGACACTTTTAATATTTTAATGACAATTAAATTCATTAAATTCCTAACATATCTTCACTTTTACCTCCCTCTAAGTATCGAAAATCTAAAGTTTTAGATTTGTATAAATATTCAGAACAAGACTTAAAAATTAGTTTGCCAAGGAAGTTTCACTTCTGACGCACGCACTTTTTTGTTTATTAAAAGTTAGATATGGTTGAGTTCATTATATGAAGTACGGGGTTCGCTTCTCGTAATTTGTGATTGGTTAAGGTGTCTGCCCACTATCCCGTAGCATACCATGACCGTGCTAGGAACGTATCAGGCACGGAAAGCAATCCGGTACGCTCTATTTCGCCCACTGAAGCGGGCCGACAGCGTTCTGAACCCGTTTACAACCCGTATGTAACCCGTATTTAATCCGTATGATGCCCGTATGTGACACGGCAGAAATCTTTTCAATACACTCGTAAGGCATCGGTTCATTCTCGTACAAATATCAGTGTTAATATTGGACATTATTCAGGCACTTAGTTGATGACGGAGAAAAGTTTTTTCAGTACTTCCGAATGTGTACATTCAAATTTAACGCATTTAAAACGGGTTTGTAACGGTTATACTCCCCGCTCAGTCACCGGTCTGGCAACGTCGCGTGCCATGCACGTAGCGTGTCCGCACCGGCAAAATATTCCCTCCGACGAATAGTTGACGGCCCGTGCATGGCACGCTACGGTGTCGGCCGGTGACGGAACGGTCTAGTGGGCATGGTCTCATACTTCTCCATACAAAGAATAGTTTTTTGTCTGAAACGGTCCTAGTACGGTCATGGTATGCTACGGGATAGTGGGCAGAGAGCTTTATGACCAATTCCAGTAATAGGGGTGCGATGCTTTTAACACAAACGAAACACGCCATCGTTTCACCCCTGTTATAAAAATACGCTCCAACGCCTGATTCTTTCAGAAATCTATCTTTATATGATGAGACTGAAACTCTCCAATAGTCGCTACCGTAATGAAAATGCACAATATTTAACGTGTTTGATGGTTCTCTGGCCTCGGCTAAGAGTAGAATAAGAACTTAGTAGCCGTAATTCAATTGAATTCAAATAGTTTGATTATTTTAATAGCATGTAATTTTGTTGATTTACTTGATTCCGCTAGTCGTGTATCTTGTAGGGAAGGCACCGCTTTTCATATTTTTTATGTACGTCAATTTAATTGATTCTTATCAATTTTTTCTTAATAGCCATGTAGATGATCATCTTCTTTGCCAAACAGCGTCATTAGTTCTGCAGCACGCTGAGTTTCTCATACTGTTCTTCACGTACGAGCGAGTACACTGGTATTAAATTCACCGAAAACTTGTTAAAATAAATTTCAGTTATAATTAGCACCTTTCGCAGCACCCAAAACGTAACGTATAATTGATTTCTAAGTAATTGTTCTTACTTTCTATTCCTTAATAAGTCTGTTGAAAAACTTATAGATTGTATCTTAATTAAGTTGATAATGTTGTTTATAGCTGGCAATATCGAGATTTGATTTTCTATTGTTTGTGGCGGTTTTAATTTGTACTTTTCTGTTCTTTAAACTGTCGAGTTTATGATGAACGGATTTTTCTTTCTATAATAATTAATATTTTTAATTAATATTTTTTTTTTAGATTTTAGTTAAGTTTAGTTTTAGTTCGTATATATTTTATTTTTCACTGGGGTTACCTACAAATAAATTGTTTGTTTATAAGCCAGCCCGTGACCTAAAAACGAATCTAACCTGTTTTTTTGTATATATATGTTTAAGGTAACAAAGTGTAACTAAATAAATAACGATTGCTCATTCAATGCCTGAAACAATTAAATCTAAGACATAAAAAAAGACATCTATTACACTGTAGACACGGGAGTTATAAATTGTGATAAGTTGCGATTCGGGATGTGTAGTGTTAGACCCGAACTCAACGACATATAAAGGTGGATGAGGGATTAATAAATGCAATCTGCTAATACTATTAATATATGTTAGTAACGTCTTTATTTTGGGCGGGCCACACCACACCTATGAACAATAGCAGATAGAGAATCATGGTAACAAGGTAGAAAAGGCCACCAGAGAAAAGAAAAGGAGGTTGCCTTGCTTGGTGGGCTGAGCTTAAAGAAGCTAGTGGGGAAGATTGGGAGAAAAATGCTCAAAACAGAGGGAGGTGGAAAAGGCCGATACTCTTTAAAAGGTTCTTGAAAAAATATAAATATGGATGAAGGAATATATGACGCTAAATTATCTATTAGATATGAATTATGATCCTGGTACACTCTCGCACAATCGTGTGTAAGTGAAATGAACACAGTTTCTTTTATGCGTATCTTGTAGAAATTTGCGGGGTTTTCTTGCCGTAATGAATCATTTTGATGGATGACAAATTAATTAATTATTATTATTAACAGTATTTTCATGTATTCTACAATGCAGACAAGTAGGAATGAATTTGACGGTCATATTAACTATCTTTTTGAACACGAAAGAGATTGCCGGACCTTGAAATGTAAAGAAGCGAAACAAGAAACTAAGATTTAGTATCGTAACACAATACCTAGATATCAGTTGGTAGAAATCGGAATGTTCATTGAACGACTCATGCGCAACACCCCACATCAATTCACTTTCTGTAGTGCTTCTAATTAATACGTATTGTCGAAAATGAGACTGAATAGAGAGAATTTAACTACAGATTAGTGCAGGGCATAGACAATTAAAAACATTTAAACAAAACTTTTTGAAGATAAACCGCGAATTGTCGCAATGTCTGAAAGACAAGTTTAGAGTTCTTTCTTGTCTCTTGCTGAAGACAATAATTATTATTGATGCATTAATAGCATGAGTTATGTAATAAATTATTAATACGCATTATCGAAAACGAAAAACATTTATCAATACAGATTAGTTTAGGGCATAGACAATTAAAAACTGTATTACATTTAAACGAAACTTTTTGAAGGTTAAAACGAGAATTGTCGCAATGTGAGAACAAGTTTAGAGTTGTTTCTAGTGCCTTACTGAGGACTTGCTTCAAACACTAGGCTAGAGTTATGTAATCAATTATTTTATATTCGTTAAAGAAGTTTTTATTTTAGCACTGGTGTAAAACAAAGATAAGCTTCTTTTCTTCATTACGGAAGGATGGTTAGTGGCGCTGCACAACTTCCTGCACTCTACCCTGTCTTAGGCAAGCCTCTGCGCCTGGTGATGGTAACCTGTAAGGGCCTTTACTTGATCGGTCCATTGACTAAGGGATCGGCGTCGAGGTCTGGTTCTGTCTACTTTGTCAGTTACGATGAGACTTTTCTAACTTTTCTAGACTTTCGGGATCTCTGCGTGTTACATGTCCAAAAAACAGAATGTGACAAACAAATTGTCAAACGACGATTTTACCTGTTACCGTCTTAATATGGACACATTTGTTTCCTTATGTATACTTATATACAATACAATTATTAAAGGAAATTTTATACTATTTTATATAAAAAACAAATAACAGAAAAACAATAACTAACCCTAAAATATAATAACCAGAATATATTATTAAAAGGAGTCCCTTTAAGCAAGGTTCCGAAGATACTGGCAGCGTTCCCCCTTTGAATTGCTATACTAAATCTTTGTCCGAGGTTGCTGCCAGCTCTTCGATCTCCTGTGATGTTGACTAACCTTTTTGCTATTTCCTTAAAAGGCCATAATAATAAATAATAAATATAATAACAACTTCACTGTTACTGTCCGAATAGGTGTAAGTTCCTGACTGATTTTCCTTTAATTTGTTACGAACTTTTTACAGCAGTATTCCTGATGCTCATTTGTTTATTGTTGACCCACGCATCGGCACTCCTATTGTAGTCACCCTTTGTGACCTGTGGTGACCTGATTTCTAAAGGGGTGGATAGTAAAATGGGTCAAGTGTATTAAACTTCCGGTTTAATATCGCTTAAGTATCCTTAAAGGTTTAAACGCATATTTGCTTGATTTGACAAATAACGCTCTCTCGGTTCGAGCCTTATAATTTATATAATTTTTATTTCTACATAATTCTTGTGTACCCGTGCAACCTTTGGGTTTTGACTTGGTAATGTAATGTTAATAGGATGTGAAAGCAAGATTTTTATACTAAACCGACTTTTAATTCCAGCTTATGTTAAGTGAAATACGGCCTATTATATACATATACGCTGCTTCTGAACATGTTTTAATGTATTTGATACATACGTACGTATAAACGCCCCATTTTAATAAATTATATACACGCAAATAAAACCTATAAAATCGGTAATATATAAATAAACTCTTCGTTTCAAATATATGTAATCTACTATTAGTTACACCATTATAAAAAATTAAAAATATATTTATTAAAAACGAATATAATAGTTATAAATTGTATTAAGAAATGAATCGCATTGTATTTGTGTCATCGAGTTAAAAACAAAATTCAACATGACTCAGCGAATGCGTCAGTGCTGAACTGTAGTCTGCCGGACCATAAATTATAGACTGTATCAAATATTCATAATACCAACCCGGGATTCTATATAGCCTAGCGTTGGTACGCGGCGTAATATTTCAAGAAAGCCAAGCGTTCAAGATGAGATTTAGGTTAAATAAAGTTAGGGCATTATAGTTTAACTCCACTTCTCAACTCCTCGAAAGATGTGTCCCCTCCACTTGTCCTTTCAACTACTCTTTGTAACGTTATCTATCCATTTCCTTTTGTTTTGTAAGTATTTAGAACTCTATCTCCTTTGTATATGTTTAGAAAACTTCTCTCGAGTGCTATTTTTTTTTATTTAGGCATTGCTCTGATTAATGGAGATGGGAGAGTTTTAGATAAATAATAAATAATGATGATTAAATAGAGAAATAGATTTTCTCAAAAAGCTTCTGTTTGGGACAAGCAATAAAGGAAGCTAACCAGTGCGTTGTCGTCTTTTAAGTCTCGTAACGGAGCAGACATAATCGTATCGGTATAGGCGGGATATTAGACTTCTGTGCCTAGCCACGTTGTTTCACAGGGAATAAAAGTCAAAGGAATTAACAAGACTGTACGGTTTCTGGGTCATCTGGGATCTTTAAATAAAAGAGGACTTTATTTTTACTCTATTCGAGTATTGACCACTCGCGTACAACGCTAAATAGTCCAGTCAGTCAAGACAATTAATTCATTATAATTCCAAAAGTTTTCAAATTTTGATGTAAGGTCGGGAGTGGTATTAAAACAAACTATAAAATTTTGCAACCTGCTCTGCGGTCCGGAACATTGTTAAAAATGCAATAAATGATAATTTGCTTAGTTCTTGAGACCAAAATTCCAAAAGTTCTGCAAAGTTGGAGTGGTGTTAAATATATTATTTTACATCACGTGTCAAATTTGCAACCAATTTAAGTGTACGGAACATTATTTAATTAATGTTGTTCTTTATTAAACTGAAGGAAAACGTTCCAAAAGTTCTGCAAATTTGACAGATATATCGAAAATAAAATAAATAACAAAAAATGTTCCGTACACTTAGGTTGGTTGCAAATTTTATACGTGATATGAAATATTATATTGAAAACTTCCCCAAGTTTGCAGAACTTTTGGAATTTTTTTCACGACCATACAGACATAAAATTAATTTAATTGCAATTTTAACAATGTTCCGGACTGCGGACAAGGTTGCAAAATGAGATTTATTGTCGTCCCAATGAAAAAATTAACAAATTAACAAATCATCATTCCCAATTCACTTGACCGAAGTTTGAAAACTTTTGGAATTATTATCAAATTTTCGATTTGGAATGTCTATAATGACTGGTGTAAAATGAATATTGAAGAGAGTGCTTGCGTCTGGCTATACTCTCGGGCGTAACTCCGATGATTAGGAATTCGCCACGATTATAAAACTAAGAAAGCCTTAGTGAACAAAATGTACAACCTTGGCTAGTACAAGGGCTGTAAACCAATCACTGGTCTGGTATAAACATTCAATTAAACATATAAAATAATAACTGAGATCGCTTTGTGACGTGTAACCCTTGTATGGTACAGTTGTGCAAACGAAAACCGGTTCAAAGCATCGCTTGGAGCCCACGATGCAATGTTTTAGTGCATTCTCTGATAAACATGATATGTTACCAAGTTTAGGCATTTTAAAATTCAATAATGTGAGAGCATATTAAATATGTAGGTATACATAATACACAAAAACAATCGAAAAAGTGGCACCACGAAGTGATAGTACTCACCGTATGTCGTTCAAAGTTTTTTAGAATTCCCTACGATATTATTATAAATATATTATTATATTATTATATTATTAGTAGGTGTTTATTATGTACAATAATCAGTGGTGCTACAACCTTTTTAGGTCTGGGCCTCAGATTTCTGTATCTGTTTCATGATCATTTGTTAATTTAATAGGCAAGTAGGTGATCAGCCTCCTGTGCCTGATGCACGCCGTCTACTTTTAGGGTCTAAGGAAAGCCGGTTTACTCACGATGTTTTCCTTCACCGTTCTAGCGAATGTTAAATGCGCACATAGAAAGAATATCCATTGGTGCACAGCCGAGGATAGAACCTGCGACCTCAGGGATGAGAGTCGCACGCTCAAGCCACAAGGCCAACATTGCTTTTATAATGTGCAATAAATTAATTAAAAGCGACCCATTTTTACAGAATCTGTTAATATTCAGACCCTTAGGGGGAAAGGGTCATGTCAACCTTCCTCCATTGATCCGCCGTTGGTCGTTCATCTTTCATACAGCAAAACCATTCTAGATTTAATTTCTCTTTGTATTATTATTTTCTCAGTGAAATTCTAAGCTTACCTACACGATTTATTAACATCTATGCGTTAAATATGAGAATAAAAAACCTTTTTTTCTTTTCAGAACACAGCATCCACAAGGGACGTTTTCATTGCAAAATAAAAATTGTAAGTACTTATTTGAATAAAGACGCAATCGTTTCGGTGTTATTAGATATATTTCAAAGACTGAAAAGGACATTTACCTAATAGCTATTTGAAGTTTACATAGTTCCCGGCATTTCCGAAGAGCTGGTACTCCGTAACTTCTAATTGTGTTTTTTCTGTCACTTGTGTGTGCAATTTCGATGTAGTTGTTTTGAACCATAGCTGACCAAAAACTCACCATTAGAATCGCAAAGGGCTGTTTGACTAGATTTTAAAACCATTTCAGATTATTTATTAGTGACTATAGAAATTGTTATTTTTGATTCTATTAAGAAATCGATCGATACGATTAACGTTTGACTATTTGATGTGTGTTTATAAAAATGAATATTTTTAATTATGTACTTTTATGTTTTAACGCTTATTAAAGCCATATATTGATCTCAATAACACTTTATTCTTCATACAAATAGAATTCAGAAACGAGTCTGTCTCCCGTCTGTCAAAATCCAACACATTGTTTCATATTTATCCATAGAGTAGCGGTGCTGAAGTTGTTGATAATGACATTGACATGTGCAAATGTACTTCAGTACGTAGTAAAACTTGGAGTAAATTTTACAGCGTAAAATATTACCAAGTTATTAATAAGTATGGATCTACTAGGTAGTATTATTAACTAACTACTGTGGAGTACTGTGGAGGTAGTACCATTATCTAACTACTGTGGAGTTAGGTAGTACCATTAACTAACTACTGTGGAGTTAGCTAGTATCATTAACTTACTACTATGGAGTTAGCTAGTATAATTAACTAACTACTGTGGAGTTAGCAAGTATTATTAACTAAAGTACTAATTTGATGATAGGTATTACCTTGATATAGAAGTTACGTAATACGATAATTTATGTTCAAACAGTCTAGGTAACATTTCTGTTCTAACAATGTCTTGATCGAAATTCGAAATGCAAGATAAAATTAGTCCTTACATAATCTACCTAATTACGACAGAACAATTCAGTAATTAATTATTATAATTTGCCTTATCTCATCAGCATTGTCATAAACCTTCATAGAAACTATTCTGCCTGGTATTATGGCAACGCGGCAATACATATCTTTTAACTATTTGGATATATATGTACCGTTTTTCTTTACAAAATCTTACGAGGCGTCGAAATTACCACTCGTAATAATGACCGTTGGTTAGACGTTGCGGTAGTCATAATCTAAACGAAATACTATTGCAAGTCATGTTTTTAATATTTAACAACACTAAAGTCACGGTTTTAGTAATAAAATCTGATAAATATTAAACTACAATAACTTGATTTAATTCTTACTGTTACGAAAGAAATGGATATGTGGATTTATTACACAATAACGAAATTACACAGACAAGAGATAAAAAGTATTATAGGAATATCCGGTACATTTAACATCCGACTTAGTTCATATAATTTCCGGTTAAAATGAGTAATTTAAAGAAAGCTTATGTTCCTAATAAGTATCTTTATCTTATAATAAACAGTAGAACATCCGTAGATTTGTATTGGTATATATGATTTCCATGTTAAATAACAAATGAATAATTTTAAAGATTCAATTAATTTCGACTCGATTATAACGAAAAAGAACCGGCGCGGTAGTTATATCGAACATATATTATATTTATTGTAAAATATTAAATTATATAGTTTTAAAATTTTCATTTCAGATTACTGTCCAGCTCATGGATTTATATCGTCAGATAGGCCCCGACACCAAAAACTGTGGCATTGTTTTTGAATGTGTGCGTTAACAAAATGCCGACACACGCACACTAACGAGTAGTTAAAAAATCGTGTTTCTGCCATTGTACTTACTGAGAAACATGTGTCATCTCTTTTTCTCCTACATTAGTTGCAAACACTACTTTCTCTTTCGTGCACTCACCATTTAAATTTGTTATTTTAGACAGTGCGGAAGGAAAAATAAAAGTTTTTAAATCAAATCGCAATACTTACGAGTGAAATGTTACACCTCTGGCTTTATTTGTGTTTTTAGAATTGTTGTTGCACTTTAGAAAGGCACACGATGGCATTTTGTGACACTAAACTGCTCGCAAACGTCCTTTACAACACGTCCGGCTAACACTGTGTTTAGGGGTGTACTGATCCCAGGTTAGTGAGCTCACTCACTTCGACTGTGCGACAACACAGCGCGGTCTCACTGCGGTAAGGGCCTATCTAACGATATAAATCTATGGTCCAGCTATAATAACGTAACACTTTTTTCGCACAGACTACCAAAACCAAAGCACGTTGACAGCCTTAACTCTTAATGTAAAAAAATTACCTAAATGCCGTGTCTTTAAATAAAAAAAATCATGAAGGCTTATGCTAAATATATTAAACAAAGGAAGCGATATTATGTCAGTCTGGTCTTCCAAGTTAGGTATTATAATTTAGCAAGTTCTCAAACCGGTTACGAAAAGGTCATAATCGGTTTCAACTGAGCTTCCTTAAAAAGTTTGTTCTTGAAATCTAAATTGTTGATTTATATTAAGTAATAAAAATTATGCTTGTATATTTTGCTCAATTCCAATGAAGTTGTAATTATATAGTCGTGAATATTGACAGTGACATTTATTATGTTACTATTACTAACGGCCTGTCCTGTGGTTTGAACTAAAAGGATTTTTGAAATTACTCATGTAGTTTTTTCTTTATTTCTTACAAAGTTTTGCCTCCTACTCATCATAATATCAGTTTCTCCGATATCCCCATATAGTTTCACAATATGAGTTGGTAAAACGTAATACAATTTCTTATTAAACCTTTAACTATATTTTCATAAACAAGAATTCTTAATTAATTAATTTATGTAAGGCTGGAAATAAAAATTAAAAAATTAAAAATTATCTAACGTTTGCTTATCTATGAATAAACAATCTAAAAACACGTTTAAATAACAAGCGATCTGTTTCCATTTATTTTAGATTTTTTTAATCTACTTTAAAATACCGAAGAAGGTTATCAATTCGACGTAAATTTTTTTTAAATGAATATAGCCTATGTTTCTCAACGATAATGTTTCAATCTAAAGGTATAAAAACACCATTAACTAATATTTCCTCTTCTATTTGTATCATATATAGGTAATTCAATACTTAATATAAATAGTAAAATATTTATAAAACGATGAAAACGGTACAATATTTTTTTTTTAATTTCATTGATACACAAATGATACAATCACGAGTAATACAGTTTTTTACATAGTCCTTGGTGCCAATAAAGGCCAATTATTGTTCCTAAACAACAAATATAGGTCAACAAAATGTGCTTTACGCGCAATTAATTCCGAAAAGACCAATTTCAGGGTTGTATTTACTTCCGTGACAAAGTTGATTTCATTATTTAAAAACATGTATAGAATTGATTAACTATGGTACATCAAATTTGAATACTAAAGTGGTAACAATCTGTGGTATTGTAGCAATTTCAAAAAAGTATTCACTAATGGTACCTAATTTAAACATTTTGTATTCAAACGAGTATATGTGTTCATAAATTCGAAAATATTGAAAAGGTTTCACCCTATAGAGCAGTGTTGGCATACTGGCTTCAGCGTGCTACTCTCATCCCTGAGGTCGTAGGTTCGATCCCCGGCTGTGCACCAATGGACTATCATTCTATGTGCGCATTTAAAATTCGCTCAAACGCTGAAGGAAAACATCGTAAGGAAACCGGCTTGCCTTAGACCCAAAAAGTCGACGGCGTGTGTCAGGCACTGGAGGCTGATCACCTACTTGTCTATTAGATTTAAAAAATTATCATGAAACAGATTGAGAAATCTGAGGCCTAGACCTAAAGAGGTTGTAGCGCCACTGATTTTTTTTTTATTTTCAGCCTGTAACTTTACATTTTCTAAACATCCTTTTATATTAACTAGAACCTAATTAATTAGTATATAGCCTACTACCGTGGAAGGTGAAATCGGGTTGGGGTTAGGCTTCCTGTCGTAACCCGGACCAAATCCAGGAGGTACCAGAGAAGGGGCAAGTTAAAAGTTCCCTTAACCGACGATCACGGTGAACGAACGTCATGAAAGTGGAAGAGAAGAGAAGAGATAAATTATTGTCATGAAGAGAAGGGAAAAGACGTGATAATATAAATAAAATAATATATTAATCTTTAATATAATAACAGTATTTAACTATAAATAACGGACCATAACGTTAACAATTACGATTCGAGTCACGTAGATTGCTTTTATTGTAATTTTAATTTCCCTGTACATCGAGCCATGAAGGCTGTAGGTTCCAGGACACAGATTTCCTTGTGATGTCGTGAGAAATACGGATGTATGTCAACATTCAAGGTACTTGCTCGTGATAAATGATTAAAGCGGCTCTAACATGACATTTGTAAAGTAAAATATGAATTTGACTTTGTATTATACAATACATATATAAAATATGTTTTTTTCAATTTAATTTTACTATATTTAACAATACGAAATTAATATTTAGTCATTAATATATATAATCTACGTGTATAGTATGATTCGTTGCTTAACTGTTGACTTAGTTCAGCACCAGAACCTCGAAAAATTTACTACCACCAAACGGATTTGTATAAAAAAATGATCACGAATAAAATGTGAGCAAATGTCTTTCCTATACAAATTTGATTGTTAGTGTATCACGACTGACGAAAAGTGATTTTGTCTCATAGCTTGATATAATAAATAATAAATGCATTCGCAAACTTGTCCCAATATTTGCCCCAATTTTAAAATAATATCAAAAACCATTTGCAATTAAGGTAGTATTTTAGTATATATACCTATAAAATTAATTTTTATAAACATTCAAGCATGTGCTTGCTATCTGTTCTTTAAGGATATAGCGATAGATGGCCTCCTTCTGAGTTCTGACGTTGTTCCCATTTTGATATAAGTAGTTCTTTCAACAATCGTAGCTACGTCACAAACATGAGATAGTAGCAGAGATAGCGCAGTACTGAATCCTAATATTGAAGTTTGTATCACAATAGCTGTTAAAAGATACAAAGTATCGAAGCAGATGACAGCTATACGTGCTATTCCGGCGCATGGGGGTGTTCAAAGACGGTCAACTTCCTTACTTTTGCCATCAATGAACTGTTCCTCGAGGTAATTGCAATCCCTTCTTCATTTATGATGAAATAAGACATTATTTATCTTGGCTTTATTTATTTCCAAATAAGTAAAAAAAATCTAGCTGCACGATAGGACAAGGTGCTAGTTGATAATGATATAATAACAAACGACGCAGATGCAATCGCGGGTATTAAATCGTACACAATAGCAATTTCAACTGATCTAATTTATCAATATCTATTGAACTTTCTAAAGAAATTAAGTGTTTAAGTTAAAATCTAGACATTCTCTGCTATTGAAAGTAAAAGTAATTGAATCTAGTTTTGAAGTTTTTGGACTGACATTTAATTGTTAAGACGTATTGACTGCCTGCAGCTTTATATAGAAATACATGCAAAAAAGCAAATGAGAAAGTCGAGTCTTGTAGGTCTGGGCATCTGATGTCTGTGTTATATTTCTTGTAGGCAAGTAGGTGATCAGCCTTCCCGGTTTAGCCTCTTCATAAATAGGCAAGTAGGTGATCAGCCTTCCCGGTTTAGCCTCTTTCTTAATAGGCAAATAGGTGATCAGCCTTCCCGGTTTAGCCTCTTTCTTAATAGGCAAGTAAGTGATCAGCCTTCCCGGTATAGCCTTCCTCCCTTTCCTCTTGCCCGAATGGGTTGTTTTGATCTAAGGTATAATAAATGCACTTAGAAAGAACTCCATTGGTGGACAGTCGTGATTCAAACGACCTCAGAGTTGAATGCACGCTCAAGCCTGTAGGCCATAGGGTAGGTATGATAAAAACTTAATAATTATGTACATAATAAAATTTAATTAGTCAAATTGTTTCATTCATCATAATTAAACTTATGAAAACGTTTTAAAAGTTTATTATAATCTATTTCGAAATTCGTATATAAATTTCTTAATCGTAATTCTTTTAAATTTGTGTCGCGTAAATAGAAAACAATATTTCTCATTTATATAACTCGATTTAGTTGAGAATAATTAGGCCTAAGAGTATATTTAATTTCCAACATACGTCGGTCATTAAAGCTTGTCTTTGACATTTCTACAGGCGATATCCAATCTGTGGTATTTTATACGTCAAATGTCACATGAAAACATTGGCCAATGATTGATACCTGCCTTAAGCAAAAGGTTTTGGAAATGGTCTTAGGTTTAGCAAAAAGGAAAGACTACTTACATAATAAATTGAATTCGTGCCTTTGAATCATAAAGGTAATCCACAAATTATCGTTTTTAGCCTGTCCCGTGTCGTGTCATTGAAAAACATTTACGCGGCAAAGATATTTATTTATTAGCTGTGTGAATTGCTTTTAATCCTACAGTACACAACAGTAAACAAACTAATATTTAAACTAAAAGGTTAATCTTATTAACTGTTAGCTTTTTAAGATTTAAGCTATATCTTGACTATACATATTAGGTCTTTATCAGACCCAAACAACTAAATTCGGGGATCTATCCTATCCTAGTATTTCCGAGACAACCCGGAGACATTTTTGTCCACATTTTAAATTACGTGTCCTTTTGAACAAAACATTATATTACAAAGTAAAAAGCGATAAGACACTGGTTCACGTTTATCAGTTGCTTTTAGATAAATGTCACGAAATTTAATACAAAAGCCTTCAAGTTGTAATAACTTCCGTCATTAAATGTACTTTGATTTTAAACTTTATCACAATGGATTTAACTTGATTATTACGTAAATCGTGATGAGTCACGAAATCGTTATTTCAGTATTAGAGTTGAGAAACGGAGTTTTTAAAATTTGTTTGTGAAGACATGAAGATTGTTGTCTCTCTCTCTTTCACATTCTCTCTCACTCTGGGTCGGTAAATCAAATTTAACTACCGTGGTTAGACCTAGGGTGTGTGGGGAATCTGAGGGTTGGTCTCAGAGGCAGATGTTACTGTCTATACTATTACTAACAAATTTTAACATCTTCTCAACCTGTCCTATGCTGAAACGGAAAGTATTCTTGTGCAAAATTATACAATTATTACAAGTGCTATGTAGAAAATAGAAATGATTACGCCAGTACCTTAAATCATTAATATGTCAAATGGAAGAGACAAGCTGTCCACGACACAGGGAATCCTAGAGCTACAATTACACATCCTTGTTTACGTGTAATATATTTTTATTTTCTTTCATAATTTTCGAACTTAGCATAAGACTAAGACATATACTAACGAAACACTCAAAATCCTACTAATATTATAAACGAGAAAGTTTGTAAGTATGGATGGATGTTTGTTACTTTCACGTAAAAACTACTGAATGGATTTTAATGAAACTTTACAATAATATAGCTTATACATCATAACACATAGGCTACAATTTATAAAGATATCGTGAGACATGTACAAAATATCAAGTTAGTAGGAAAAAATCTGACATCTACGTGCTGTGCCAAAACCACTAGAGTTACACATATGTAATGTATGATGGAAATGCTTATCTTAAATAGTCCTACAAAAAGCCCGCCATAGTATACACCTACAAAATAGTGAACCATAACTACAATTAAAATGGATAATTTATTTCAAATGCACATTTGGTAGTAGTAAATTGATTCCTAAATGAAAATAGATAATTTTATCGCTTCTGGTATTTAAAGTAGATAAAATATGTTTTCAACACTACATAATTTGGACAAATATTATTTTAATCCTGCGCAAACGAAGTCGCGGGCAACACTAGTAAGAATAATAATCAAAAAAAGGAATAAGGTAGATTTTAAGTGCGTTATGTGTGTGTGTGGTTGTAATTGGCCCTGGCTCAGCATTATGCTGTGGAGCAGACGTGTTCCACCGCCCTGGTCATTCCGCCAGAGACAACACCAGATTGTGATTCATTACTCTTAAGATTAGCTTTTAGTTTTTTATTTGGTTTCGTAATTATATAAGTCTACATTGTTATCTGTAATTTTTTATTTATTAATACACTTTACCCTAAGTATATATTTTCCCTAACTAGGGTTGTCTGGAAGAGATCGCTTGTTAGGGATAAGGCTACTCATTGCCTCCTTAATTTATGTTATCTGAATGTAATGCAACAATGTCAATAAAAAGAGTGGCGGAGAGTTTATTGTCAGTTATTCTCTTTCGTTCTACGCCCTTGAACTGGCAGTAAATGTAAAATTAGAAGCATTTCATTTATATATAATTCTTTTTATTGACGTTAATAAGTGTACATTGTGTTACCTATATGAATATAATAAATAAAAGTATATCAAACTCTGTAGGTACTTCACTCTTCGGTAAGACTTTACGCGTCTGATGATGAGCAATTCAAGATTAGACTAAGAGAACTGGGATTAATAAAACGGGGATATTTCAAAGCGAGATTAAAGCGTGTAATAGTCACGTGTGGAACACTGTTCACATGTAACTTTAACTGTGTGGTGAAATTAATAGTATTGCTCTAATTGCTAAGGAATTTGTAATGACGTCATTCTTTCGGGTAAGGGCGCTTTGCAATCTATTTTCGTTCACAATAGCGAACACAGACTGGCTTTGAAGAGGCCCAAATCGCCATTTAGTTTAATTTCAATTACCGATGATTTTTATAATTACGTTAACCTCATTGTACATTTATACATTATACAGTTATTGTATTGACATTATATTTTTTTGTGATTTATGGCTGTCTATTGATACATATTCATATTTATTTATTTATCAATAAACATGATTTTGTGTTGTCTATGCTGTCTTAAAACTAATAATCGAATTTCAACTTTTTTTTTAATTATGGCTCTGGCACGATTTGGGGATTAGCCAACGTCAAGCATAGGATTTTTATAATTCGTTCTTTTTGCCTTAGAAATTCGACCGTGTCCTCCATGTACGGTTTAGGCACTCTCGCAAGTACCGCACAACCCTCCAAAGGCCGAGAACAAATTTAAATTAAATTAAAACTTGCCCTCAAACCGGGAATCGAACCCGGTACCCCTCATCTAGCTGCCACTTAATAAGACCGCTAGGCTATGAGGCCCCCTATTCAACTTTTTTTAATTACTATTTTCACCGATCAATCTCCTTCGTGCCTTCTCCATCTACACGACACTGGCGAAGTATCTTGTGCCCAGTTAGCACAAATAAAGCCATTAAAAAAAACATGATAAAGACATGACACAACAATATATACAGGTTATATTAATTATAGAAGTGTTCTTAATGTGTATCACAGATAAAGTTTTTTTAATAGTGTGATTAGCAAACAAAAAGAAAAAGGAACCAATAATAGGCACGAAATGTAAACACAGCAATTTATAAATACACTAAAAGAATTACAACAGCGACATTAAAGGCGCCTGAATTCAGTATAGGAACACGAAAACATATCATCTTCAAATGGGAATATTTGAAGTTCACAATAGACTTCGGAAAAACAAATGTTTTAAATTCCGACTAGTACTTTTCTTTTGATATATTTTTATTTAAATACTGAAAATATCTACTTGGTTTCACAATATAATAAATAGTGTTTTTTTCCTTTCGTATATGTTTGAACCTTTTTGTATAATATATTATGTGTTCCATCTTTGGATATATATTTGTTATATACATTGTTATAGCTGTAGGATTATGAAATAAAGAAATAAGAAGAGTCTAAGGTTTTCCTGAGAATTCTAAAACCTCGACAATACAGATAGCATCTATAAAGATAGGGAAAAGGACAAAAAGCACGTTTTGCTCATAAATTATGTCTCTATGTGCCTAACCTACCGCAGTGTGAGATTCAGAGTCCAGACTTATTGCTAAGTACGACTCCGGTATGTCATATGAAGTGTAATGCGACGTGGTAATTCATATATTATTCCATTACCCAATGTGCGTTATTTACAGTGAAATTAACGCGAGAGTCAACAAGAAAATCTGTAGTCTTTAAGGTACACACGCTTCGTTCAGATATTTATTTATTTAACACTTCATTGCAAGAAATACAGTGCAATTAAAAAAAGGGTGCGTGTACTTGTGTACGCGCGTAAGAAGTTATACTTGTTTGGCATTATTAAAAATAGTTTTTGATTGCATGCAAATAATTAATTACAATTATATAATCAAAGACTGGAAAAGGAGTCATTGTAGTCAATAAAGTTCAGTTTACATTTGAATTAAATAAATAAATATTTATTATTATTCCCTTACATTAAGTGTAACATAAATTCTATTATTATTCGAATGTTGTTTTTAAATTATGTCCAATGCCGTAGTTAATTTTGTGTCACGGTGTGCGCGCATCGTAAAATTTCACTCTCATCAATTTTTCATAACGCGCCTAAAGAAGTATAACTTCAAAAATTACATTATATAAGATCAGCACAAGAAGTGCAAAATATAATAATAGGTTGTATACCATATACAATAACTTAAGGAAACTAAATGATCAAAAAAGTAAAAAGGTCACAGGCATCACAATAATTTTAGTTAGTTCAGCTGGTAGGAAACTGTTGAATGCTTCTACAGTAGAGATTAAAAGGAAGATAGAGAAGGAGCTAAGTGGATAGTGACAGAAAGTGAAGTCTCATTGCTTTTAGCAATGAGACTTCTTTCATTCTCCAATAAAAGAAGAGTTTTATTTATGATACAGTTTTCGGAAGAGCTCCCATAAATTTAAAATCGTTATTGTTGAAAGATATTTTAATATACTAAAAAAATTGGGATACACATTCTTAGTAATTAAAGACTTATAATATCCAAACAACGTTTTAAAGCATTCTTTATTTCGCCCTTTGTGTAGTAATTTTCAATTACTTAATAAAACTTGTTTTGATACATGTATAAGAATGTTTCAATTTAATTAAAGTTTAAAAATTTAATTTGTGCTGTGGTTAAAAATTTAAATAAACAATTGTTTAATTTTCTTGAGACAATACATTTTTATGTTTATCATTCTATGGTAGCTTTTCGTGTGAACTGTACGCGTTATTCACTTAGCCTTTCGACTGTACTTTCACTTAGTGATTAGCTTTTTTCGCTCAATACAATTATCTAACACCATTATCAGTGATCTGACACCTAGTGTTTAGACGTTTTCTACCAATTACCGTCGTTTCGGAGATCTTTGCTTCGATGTTACCTTTCTCTTTCTGTATTGATCCAATTCAGTCGTCGTAACAAGTCATGATCGTGCAACAATGTCGGATTTGACAAAAATCCACTTTTTATCATATTTGAACACTACTAAATATTACGGCTACATTAAAAAATCCATGTGTTATAAATTAATCAGTCGGTAAAGTGACGAATTAGATTTTCTAAGAAACTGTGTCATTTAATGTTATTATTTTTATTTTGTTTTAAAACAAACCCTATTGTTTGCTTGTACGCCAATTTTCATAATAACAGAATATGAATTAAAAAAGTTATGACAAAAAAACTAACATGATTATATTATTTTGAAATGGCTGCCCTGTGAAGTTTACTATTTGTCAGATCCGTCACTATTCTAGGACTATGACGCAATAATTCCAATCTAGAAACTTAAGCTTAAACAATTATACTGATTTTAGAGAAGCCGAAATGTATCATGGTAAATGACTACACGCTTTGATTATTAATAAAAATTAAATATGTCAACGGAAAAGTGTTTTGGCTATAAATGTTCGATATATTTCGTAGCTTGGATCCTTAAATGGAAATGTCACATGTCTGCGTCCCACGCTAAAATTGATATGAAGGTATCCAGAAGTCAGAGTACTAGACATATTTGCAGTTTTGAAATGAAATTTGTACTCCGTCCGAAAATGTAATTTTGTATACTTTCTACGCCGTAGTAGTTTGACAGACAACTCACTATAAAATTCTAAACTGTCAGCAAATGTTTGTTTTGGGAGTTTTCGTTGAGAAATAATACGATTATCAGACTACTAGTACTACTTACACGTACTGCATACAACATATAACGAAGCTACTGAGGATGTTCGACAATATATCTAAGTTATACTATAAAATGCCTTTGAATACCATTTTTACGGCAGAGTATTGTATCGCAAAAGGGAAAGCCATTTAATAACAGTAACACAAAGCTGTCACTGTCAATGTCAGTACAGTGACAGAACTTCAAAACGCTATTCCCTGGACGGTTTAATTCAAGTCAACCAACTCATCCTATTAATAGCTAGTATGAATCATCAATCATTATTTATGAAGGTGTATACGTGATCAGTATGATTACGCAGGAAATCATTTACATTATTACCTCTTCCGACGGACACCTGACATTTAACTATCGAGTATTATAAAGAACTCGAAAGACTAGGCTTGCGTTTTTTTTTAATGCATTGCGTAATTTATTCACGTTTAAGTATAAAGAGAAGTTAAACTAATTGTCACTTTGTTCTATATAATGTTGAGTAATCATTACACTTAAATATACAATATTTGCAATTTTCTAAACATAGTAATATTATAAATAATTAAAATTTAATAAAAGGAAAATAAAAACAAATTTTAAAAGTTTGGTCCCTGTGGCTTTGTTCTTGTAATAAAAAGTTGTATTGTTGTAAATTTTAATAAATAGATTTTTCGTTTAAAATATATTATTGCACCGTAAAACAGTCTCGGTAAAAAGCTGTAGTTTTTTTTTTTTTTACAGCGTATACATAATTAGACAGGAGACAAAAACTTAATTTAGTGCGCTGTGCGACTCATGTAGTTTTTTATAGCTTTTATTAATATTTATTTTAAAACAGTAAAATCAATGTCTAAAGAGCTTAAAGACTAATGTATGCATATAAATATTTATAAAAGGAGTTCAAATGGATTCAGCCCTCGTATTTAACGGCTAAATGGATTTAAATGAACAGTATCGTTGATCGCTTAGTCTGGATTTTCCTTTTGTTCATAGTTTTATCCCGGAATATTTGAATTTATTAACGGAGAGGTTGTTGAATGCTGGCGTACATACGTTGTATTAATAAGTTGTATCTGTAATAAGTATATTTATTAGAACCTACTACGGATGAAAGACGCACCTTTACACCACTAGACACCTGAATCCCATTGGACCTGACGCTCAAAATTAATTTAACATAAGTGAACGATATAATAGGAATTATTTAACATATAATATAACTAGGGTTGCCTGGGAGAGTTCGCTTATTAGCGATAAGGGAACACTGTTAACATTTTTTCGTATTTTTTTTATTTCTTTGTAAAATTCTTTATACAAATTTGCAGGAATGTACCACCATAACATTCATGTACCATATTCTTGCAAAAAAAATTTTTTTATAGAACAGGGCGATAACGGGCAGAAGGCTTACCTGATGGTAAGTGATACCGCCGCCCATGGACACTCTCAATGCCAGAGGGCTCGCAAGTGCGTTGCCGGGCTTTTAAGAATTGGTACGCTTTTTTCTTGAAGGACCCTAAGTCGAATTGGTTCGAAATACTTCAGTGGGCAGCTGGTGGTGCGTGGCAAAAACTGCCTTGAAAAACCTTCAGTTGTGGAACGGCGGACGTCGAGGTGATACGGGTGGAATTTCGTATTCTGCCTCGACGTCCGATTATGAAACTGAGCAGGTATTAATACAAACAACTCCTCTGAACACTTTCCATGGTAAATGCGGTAGAAGATGCAAATTAATTATTATTATTATGTAAAACATTTTTATTGGAAGAAATTGAACATAATAGTAAATAAATTGAATATTCAAATCGTTTTATAACTCTTCATTAGATTATTATATGTATTAACGTTTTCGTCTCAACCGTCCAAATTCAAGGTTAAAGATTTGCACAAAAACAATTTATCGACAAAAAATGATAATCCACGTTTCTTTATTCCAAAGGTTAAACAATATCGATATAAAATAAGTTATTTTATAATTATATCGGTTAAGTTACGAATTATTCTTATTTTAGTGTGTGATGTTAATCCGACATAAATTTTCGAGGGAAACCTTCGGGTTTCAAATACATATATGTGTATTACCATAATTGCGATTCATATACTCATAATGCTTGAACATGATCTTGGCGAATGGCGTCGCTTAGAGATATGGGGTCACTCTGCATCCTCTACCGCATTTATTACCTACAGAAACCAGCGGCCGACTGAAGTATTTCTGAACCAATTCGACTTAAGGTCCTTCACTCGCAAGCCCTCCGGCATTGAGAGTAACCATGGGCCGGGTATCACTTAACATCAGGTGAGCCTCCTGCCCGTTTGCCCACTGTTATAAAAAAAACAATATATATAATTATTGATGAAATTAGCTTTTATCATATCTTAGTAAAAAACAAACTAAGATCAATCTTTATTAGAGATAATAGTTCAATTTAAACAATGGCACTACAACCTCTTTGGTCTCAGATTTTGAATCCGTGTCGTGATCATTTGTTTTTAGGCAAGTAGTTAATCTGTGCATAAGGATAAGAGTGAACAGAAGGCAAGGCCCAAATAAAATTACCAAAATGCTTACAGCTTTGTCAATAATTATATTGACCAAAAAAATAGTTTCGCCATGGCTACCAAACTATTTAATCACCTTCCTAGAAGTAATAGATCACTACCGTGTAATGCTTTCAAGAAAGGTGATTGAATTTTTAAAGACAAAGGTGCTTTAATGTGGGAGAGTATTTAGAACGTTTTGACATACATAAATAACTTAAATTATTATGTGACATTCGGATAATTAATATGACATTTGCTTGCTATTTTTATATGGCTGATTGTGCGGTTTTGTTTTTCAATCGACTTGGCCCCTTGATTGATTGACTTGATTTTGTTCCCTTTGGAGTAGAGACTCTTGGGCCGTGGGGCTCAAGTGCACAGGCGCTAATTAAAGAGTTAAGTTGGTGCCTGGTAGATAGTACCGGTGACCCCAGAGCTGGTGCTTTCCTCGCTCAACGAATAAGTATCGCAATACAGCGAGGAAATGCTGCCAGCATTAAAGGTACACTGCCACAGGGACCAAACTTTTTAAATTTTCTTTTTATTATTTATTTTTATTATTACTATGTAGGATAAGAAAATTGTAAATACATACTTGTATATTTGATTGTTATGTTTAGTTTTATGAATTTATATGAATCAATCTGAATTTACCTACCACTATCTTTGTAAATAAACCATTTATTATTAATATATAAATAGAGGAACTGAATTATTAGCGAAACACCTTATATAACTCAAGGAAATACAAGTTCCAAACGCTATCTCACAGTACAAGCTAAATCTAATTTGTACACAAAATATTCCCACGTTCACCTACATAACCGTTGACCTGAGATTTGAAGATTTTTACCCAACTACATACTTGTTTTGAAGTTAGCGATCCTTTAGGCAATCGTATCTTAATTTCTGTGATTCAGCAAAGGTAACGAAACTTACAATTACAATATACAGGGTGTCCCAAAAGTCGACGTCAAGTCGAAATTTTCTCATAGGTAATGCCACACCAGTTATTAAAAAAAAAAAAAATTAAGTCATGTATTTTGGAAGTTATGGAAATTTTCCTTTTATTCCAGAAAATATACACCATGTGACAGTTTTTTCATTGCTGTTGTAACAAATATTTACTTTTTGCCAATTTTTTTTCTCTTACGTATCCCGAATAATGTTTTATGTAACCTATGATCCTAAACTCTGTGCTGATCACTCCAACTTTTAGGAAAATGTCATTTTATACCGTACCAAATTTTCAAAATTAATTTTCGCACTACTTCAACTGATCGTCCTGAAAAAAAAAAATTATTACTCCAGTTTGGCAAGTAGCTTTAAAAGTTAGCGCATTTAATAAGGATTCTACAGTGGTATAACACTGAGTCCATTATTTCTTAGACCGGCCATAAAAAAATTTTTTGTTAAACAAAGTCTGTTTTTAAAAATTTCAAATTCTGAACAAAAGACGATCTACGAACTCGAGAATGAGAGTCCCACGTTGAAACCACTAGGCCAACACGGCTTCTCAAATTTTATTCACTTCCTATACAATATAGGAAATACTTGCTTCTTTTTCACTATGATAATTTAAATAATAATATTTGCTTGTTTCTGGTTATAAGCTAAACATAATTTAAAAGTTTAAGTTACCAAAAAGGTTATATATATTATATTTATAAAATAACACGCGTTAGAAGTTGCACTTCTTTGGCGTAACAAGATAAAAATCGTAGAAAAAACGACACTAATAATAGAAAAAAGGTATTTAACACAATGAAGATTATACCGCATATAACCCATAAAGTTTATTTAAATATCACAAAGAAATAATTTCTACATAATTAAAGAAATGGATTTTTTTTGTAATGTAATGACTATGCTAACTTGAGAATGTCGGTTTTTTGTGACGGTGTGCTGGTGTCGGTTTTTTGTGGCGCTTGTATCGTAAAAATTTACTCTCATCATTTTTCCCTAACGCGCCAAAAGAATATAGTAGTATAACTTCAAAAAGATGTATAATTAGTTCTTTATCGATCGGTCAATTCATGTTTAATCAGGCATTGTGATAAACTCACACGGCTGAAACCTTGAGTATTTGCGCAACCATTCAATGAATTGTTAAGTAACATTATATTATCCAACTGTGGTCGTGGGAATTATTCTGCTTTACTACTAGAATCAGTGAATATGGATAGAATGTGTTATGTTTACGTGTGTTACGCGCCAAGCGTTGGTTTTTTTTATAAAAGCTTACCACCGCTCGGCACACTGATACATTGACAAGAAAAATATAATACAATGTTCAATTTAACAAGCACTTATAGACAAATATAACACACACGAAGAGATAAAAAATTTAACCAATAAATTAAATTTTAAAATGAGCGAAATCCTCGCTTACCTAGACTTAATTAATCCCTGAAATACGACCTCCATCAGTTTTAAAAAAGAGCATACTGCTCCCTTAAAGGCCGGCAACGCACCCATTAAATTGGATGTCCATGAGCTGCGATGACTGCCCTTTTTTGGCAGGCTCGTTTTCCCTTTAAAAAAAATCTCTGGTATATAAAAAATAATACTTATGTTTTAAACATATCCATAATAAACTCATTAAAATTATATCTTAATTTAAGGAGGAATACTTTGTTGAAGACTTATTTAGTCTAAGACACCTAAATCCAGTATCATTTAGTCTTAACTATTCAATAAAAAATCACGTATCAAATTATTTTTACGTTCGTTAAAATTATGACAATTTATTCGCTCACACTTCAAGTCAGACCATCAAAACATATTTTAAAAGTTATAAGTACAAAAAATAATTAAATAAATTACCGTAATTTTAATTAGAAAAAATTATGCCATCATGACCCAGTTTTTATGCTAATTGGTTGGGTTAATTACGGTGAGTAAACAAAAATACAGTACTAAAGCCGCGATACATCGTAAAACTCCTAGGGGCATGCAGCAGGTATAATACCGCAATTCTATTTATATGCAAGTCACCTACTATCAGCCTACTACTAACTAAGCCAGCCTAACATCTTCCAGAAGCACAGAAGCCTCCTGGGTACTTCGCAGGCTTCACGGAGCGACCTCACAGTTCCGATGATTTTCTGTTTAGCCACAGCCTCTCATTCCTGGACTACGTGGGTGCCTGATTCGTCAGCACTGAACCGCTGTCTATGACCACATCTGAACGATATGTACCGGCTTCCTGACGTTCCTTCATCGTATGTGTTTATTGTGCACAAAATACGAAAAGCTGGCACTTGAGTTCATAACTTCAGTATTGAGAGTCGCACACAGTCTCACCGACACCGACATGTCTTAGACCTAAAAAGTCGTCGGCGTATGTCAGGCACAGAAGGCTGATCACCTACTTGCCTATTAGATTGCAAAATCTGAGGCCCAGACCTAAAAAGGTTGTAGCGCCAATGATATTTTTTTACCCACTTCTTAATTACCGGATATAGAGCGGCAGTCCATTCCCGATATCTCTCCTTGTTTATTGCCAATCTAAACAGTTGTTTCACTGCCTTGACTTGACCACTCGGATGTTCCG
Source organism: Pieris melete (assembly GCA_963693345.1). Taxonomy (NCBI): domain Eukaryota; kingdom Metazoa; phylum Arthropoda; class Insecta; order Lepidoptera; family Pieridae; genus Pieris; species Pieris melete. Next base: position 547,679 of record CAVNZK010000043.1, on the reverse strand, counting down.
TCGACAAGATATTTTGAGATTTTTGCGATGACAGGTTTGTTATTGACCGAGTCAAGTTCTAGTTTGTAACTCGTCAAAGTTTGTAACTTTGACTGTCCATTTAATCCGCAGCATCTATATATACTAGCATATATACTATGGATAGAAGAGGTATTTTTAAGTATGTTAATTTTTTACGGCCTGTTACGCTAACTATCAAACTATTTAGGAGATAAATACAGTCTTAGGTTAAAGCAATGGTGAAAAATGTTGCAGACCTTTTGAGTAATGCGTTATATAGAAACGCCATTTTAATATTACATATGGAAAAAGAATGTTAATAAAGCCTTTGAAACAGGAAATTGCGTATAGGTTAATCAGAATGAGATGTAATGGGATTGGAATCCTCCATGGGTAATCTATCAAAGTGCATCGAAAACTAGGTCGTACGAGCACATCATCCATTAGTCCTGTATTGTTTGTATTATCCATAATATTTTCCCATTTCACGTCAGAATTAATAAAATCCCGCTAATGTCTGACTTTTGTTTGACATGTTTTATTGTTATGTATTCTACGTATGTGTAGAAAATATTCTTAATATTGTGTAGGGACAAGGCTGTGCTTTTACCGTCAAAGTCAATTGCTTGCGCCTTGGGGTTATGGGGTGAGATTCAGAAACGTGACTCCCGTCTACATACGTTTACTCCCCTGACAATGCCCTCATTTCTGAACCTCACCCTTACTGTGTATGTCCTGATACCACAAATATTGAGGTTCACGTGGAACTGGTAGTCTTGCCGCGGGATGCATAATGTCTCTAAATATAAAAAAAGTATATAACCGTTGCGGAATGTACAATATATTCTTCTATACTCTAACAAATCTTGTATTAAAGCGGCAAATCCAATAAACGAATGAAAAATAGGCAATGTTGACCCTTTGTATTAAACTAACCTTACTTACTGCTCTCCGTTTCATTTAATTATGTCAATTGTATTATATTTATGTATACAACGAATGGTTTATAAATAAATAAATAATTTAACGCTTAAATTGAGACAGAGAGATGGATTTTTAGCCTACAATCAAATCTTAAAACTGCTATGTTGTAACGTTTTCTTTTAATGACGGTTCGTGTGGCTAACAAAATTAACTCAATTACAAGCACATGCAAAAGCTTAAAAGCTATAATTAATGTATACAGCTATTTCTAAGTTGTTCTAATTCATGTCTTAATAAACTTTATTACAAACATTGTAACATCTACGATCGTCGTGGCCTAGTACACGTTTCGCACTGATTCATCGCAACGAGAGAATTCCACACTTTTTGTTACACCGACGCATATTAATATACCTTTTTGTATTCGTTTCTATAGGATTTGCAATGGACCGGGTTTAAATGATAATATTGAATTAATTTTCAACTGCATTTGTTAGGTACGTTGACCGAATCATTCGCGTGGAAACAGGAAATCTGTAGCTTAGGAATATATATTCCTTCAGGACATACCTACATTCATTTTGCGAAATTACTAGTATACCATACAACTTTACGTCACTACGATAATTTTTTGACAGCTTGAGCACATCTATTTTCTTTACTTTTTTACAGTTACACGAAGTCTATTCGAAATATAGACAACAGATATTTTCCATATCAAAATTAGATAGTTTATTATGTATTGTATAAAGTTTCATGTATTGTTCATATAGGATATCTAGCTGTTACCCTCCACCGCCGGTAGCTCCAGATATTTCGTTGTTTCAATTTATACTTTTAATTAATGTACAAATCCATAACGGTTCACCAAATATTGCAATCAATTAAATATATGTAATTTAATTATTGGGCTAATAAAAGACTTAACTTGGCACCTGGTGTTACCGGTGACCCCAGAGCTGGTGCTTTCCTCGCTCAACGAATAAGTATTGCAGTACAGTGAGGAAATGCTGCCAGCGTTAAAGGTACAAAAGGGACCAAACTTTTTACATTTGTTTTAGTTTATTTTATGTATGTTAAGAATATTGAAATTACTGTATATTTGTGTGTTGGAAGTAGATGATTAGATGTTTGTTTCAAATCATTTGTTTAAATGACATAATGGGCACAGTGTTGCAATAATCGCTGACGTACGCGCTTTCGTGTTCACATTGCGTACGTTTTTGTTTAGCTAATTAAAATATAAATAGAACATTTGCATGTCGACATTTCTACGTCAAAACACTGATTTATGCTTTGTTCTCGTTTAATTATCTATCAAATGGTTTTAATAATTTGATAAATGCTATATAATATGACGACGTTGTAAGGGATGTCGCAACATCAAAGTGGCGGTGGGCAGGCCTATATAGCGTGGACAAGAACCGATGAACCCGTAGGCTCCATGATTGGAGACCTCGGCAGAACAAAAAACCGCCCGGCCACCAACCGTCATCGTCAAGGAGGTTGGCTCCAAGTAGATAAAGAGAGGCCAGTGCAGGAAGAAAATGGAGGATACCTACGTCCAGAAATGGATGTAATAAAGAGGCTGCTGATGATGATATATAATAATATATCATAACAGTGATACTGCCGCCCACAGACATTGCCAGATGGCTCCCAAATGGGTTGTCGGCCTTTTAAGAATTGGTACACCTACTAAATTGCCTCATTAAGCCTACTTCTTTAAGGGTGAGATTTAGAAACGAAACTTAGTATGAACTCACGTATGTGAAAATCCAATATTTCTGACGTACGGGACACAGACTTAGAGACTTCTGAATGCCCTAAGCCATAATAAGTTGAATGTTCTTTCAGCTTTGCAACCCTCAAAGCGGTAACGACAAAACATTCAATAAAATTTGAGGTTTTAAATTAAAAATCCAAGCAAAGTGCGAGAACCATAAATTTGTAAAACGATATGGTTCCAATAAGTTTTTTTGTATTTCTCTTCATGAATAAATATTCCAGAATAAAGGACCCCTACATCTCTATAAGGTTCCTTTGTTATAAAAAAAACACACACACAAAACTAAAATTAGTTATAAGATGTGTTCTGTCCTTTGTATAAAACCTTTATAGTGTTTATTCACAAAGAAATAAACCCGTATGACAAATATTTCAAGAATAATTAATGCCCGTATCATTGTTAATGTGTATTTAAATGTTGCACTTGTTTAAACAAAAGACGTAAAACCCGGTTCGTTTTTCTTTATGAACCTTGGCTCACAATAGCTTAATTACAATATTTAGAAATAATTTAGCAAACAGAACAATATTTTTATCTATATTCAAATGACAGTTATAGACCATAACTGTATCGTAAACTAACGTAAACGTTTAAAAAGAATAAGAATCGCAATACAGCGAGGAAATGCTGCCAGCGTTAAAGGTACACTGCCACAGGGACCAAACTTTTAAATTTGTTTAATTTTCTTTGTATTAATTTTTATTATTACTATATTAAGATAATTGTACATATTCAAGTAGTTCCATCGTTATAGTACTATATAGACATTAGTATGATGACCCACTAAAGTATTTCCGAACCAATTCGACTTAGGGTCCTTCAAGAAAAGAGCGTACTTATTATTAAAAGGCCGGCAACGCACTCGCGAGCCCTCTGGCATTGAAAGTGTCCATGGGCGGCGGGCGGTATCACTTAACATCAGATGAGCCATCTGCCCGTTTGCCCGCTGTTCTATAAAAAAAAATCAGTGGCACCTTTTTAGGTCTGAGCCTCAGATATCTGTATCTGATACATGATAATTTACCAATCTAATGTAAGGCAGGCAAGTAGGTGATCGGCCAGGAGGCTGAGGAGTGCATCGTTGACTGTTTGAGTCCAAGACATGCCGGTTTCGACGATGTTTTCGTTAACCGTTCAAGCGAATGTTAAATGCGCACAAAGAAAGAAAGTCTATTGGTGCACGGGATCGAATCTACGACCTCAGGGATGAGAGTAGCACGCTGAAGCCACTAGGTCAACACTGCTCTTTCATCCCGAAATAAAGGAATCTCTATAAGGTTCCTTAATTCTTGCTGCTCTTAGCTTAGCTTTGAATCGATATAAACGTATTAAGTAACGTTTATAAAAAGCACAAACGTACACAAAATCTTGTCTGTACATTGATTTTATGTCCAAAAATTTATTCATAGACAAAGAAATAGATTCTTGTAGAAATAATTTCCGAGATACAAAAGAAAGTATTATTTTCTCTATTTTAATAGTGGCTTCCGTAGCGCTGTGCGTTTAGAATTTAAATATTGTCCCATGGGGATTAGGAGTAATTAAACTGAAAGAGATTGTTTAATTAAAAGTTACTTATTCAAATTTTATAAACGTTTAAAATGTTGTGTTTCTCATAAAAATACAAAGTATCACTTACACGTACATAAAACAATAATATCTAGATATGATAACCATATTTTGCTATACACTAAAGATAACCATACGTCATTTTGACGTATAAATGTTTAAGTGCTGGAATTTGTATATCATATGCTTATGAATGGGATTGTCAGCTTTAATATATGCAATTAACTTAATAATAAATAAAAAAAACATAAGTGTTATACACTATACATATATTTTTATTAGCTAAACCTTAAATAAACTAAACACAGCTCTTTTAACACTAAAAAACTTAAACATGATGGAGCATTCATCAGCCTTATAATTTAAAAAATAAACTTTTAAAATTAACTTTTTAAACTTATTATAAAATGATCAACCTTAACTAATATTTTTTTATTGATATATAAGGCTAACCCTTCAATGCACTTAGAACAGGCGCTCGACTTATGCTCTCCAGTAGGTACATAATGACGAAAGTATTGCACTTATCTAAAAAACACCACTGTCATCTGTAAGCTACTTGGGTCCAGTGAGTTGACAGGAACGGCCAGTGCCATGGCGCGTATATAGAAACAAATAATATAGATTTTATAAATCGACTACGTCGATTAGACGTAGGTTATCTTTCTAGGGTTAAAGATATGCATACAAATTTCTATATAAGTGAATCAGTTAAATAATAAAAACCCTAGTATGTTCCCAGTACTCAGTACCAGATAATACTCCATTCTGTATGCGTTAGAATCTTATTAAAATCTCTACGACGCCTGTGATTAGCCAGTGAAGCAGTCATTTTATGATTTGGCATTCTGATAATGAGGGAGCTTGTTTATTGTTTATCAGAATGCCAAATCGTAAAATGACTGCTTCACGACTAATTGGGCGCGCCGCTGCGAAAACCGCTGTGAGAGTTCGAAAAGTGAGTTACAGAATCGCAATGCTGGTCACTCCCGGAAGCTTGTGATCGGCCCAGAAGGCGAACGTATGGTTGAAGTTGGGCTAGCTAAATTCATCATGCATAATAGATTGTACACGCGTAATGGGAAGTTTACAACTAAAACGCCTTTATTGTTCTCAGCAGGGCTATTCTTTTAATTATGACACTAGAAAGCTAGTGCTACGGGGCACTAGCTTGCAGCTTAAGTTAAGCGTAAGCGCACTTGTATACTATAAATAAGCGGTACGACGGTATTAGGATTATAAGATAACTAAGCTCGGTACAACTGGTTTAAACATAAATGCCCTTTAAGGGCTGGGAGTTGTTAGTAAAAACAAATCCGTATCAATAAATGTAAAAAACAGTTTTTAAACCCCTATAGTCAACAAGTTAGAACGTCAACTGTTACAAATTGTGCGCAAATAATTAAAAGAATATTTAGCGAAGCGTTAAAATGGAAACAAAACCAATTAAAAGATACAGATCGGATGGATTTTATACAATTTCCAATAGCGATTTACGGCTCGTTGGCGCACAAAAATTTTCAATCTGACTTTTTATAGGAAAACATTGTGATATGAGAAATTATTTCTTTATTCATTCGCAGGTAGCTATGTTATTGATACCCATATTTGTTTGAGAGTATACCCCTAACGGGAACTACTTAAACATTTTTTATCACGTTTAGAAGAATCACATTAACGGTAAATTATATTGGTAAGAATGAAGGGAAGAAGAAAATAATTCATCATTACGAAGAATAACTAAGTTAGCAGATGTCACAATGAAAATAAATAAACTTGGTAAATAAACTAACGTGGAAATGGCACATGGCAAGAGAAACAGACAATAGGAGCAAGAAAGTATTAAACTGGTGCCCAAGCTATTACACGTAAAAGAGGAAGACAATTTAGAAGGTGGATAGACCATTAAGGAAACAGCAGGTGCTAAATGGTGGCTCAGTTCAGTCAGAAGTGGTGGGATTTGGCGGAGGCCTTCGCAAAAAAACCCCTCACAGATATCTATAAAGAATAAGATGATAGATAATACAAATGTACAGCATCTGAAATAAGCTTTTATTATTATTATACAGGTTTATTTATCCAAATAAACATTTTTATTTAAATTCAAACTTTGAAAGCTTTTTAACGGTTGATTAATTTAAATCTAGCGTTTACGCAAACTTTGGGAGTCCCGGGTAACTGTATAAAATATATATAGACATATCATTTATTACAAACAAAAACACACACACATAAACACACAAAATAACAATAATCAAAGAGAAAAAATTAAATACAAGGTATAATGAGAGATATAAAGATTTTTTTTTTCTTTTCCCATTCGTTTCGTCTCAAGTATGTAATGCGTGTGTGCTGTGGCTGTAAATGGCCCTGGCTCAGCATTATGCTGAGGAGCAGACTGTTCCACAGCGCTGGTCATTCTGCCAGAGACCACAGCAGCTAGTTTGCGCCTCAGTCGCAAAAAAAAAGAATATATTAACACTTAGTAGAAAATAATAATATTAGTAAAGTTAGCAGTATAAGTAATGAAATCATGTGTAATGTGGTGTGAAGTAAATAAAATAAAATTAAAAGTAATATGTATTACAGCCTTTTCCAATGTACGCTGCTAGCCTAAATAAAACCCATTATGAGTGAACAAACAACAGAATACTTGCCTAATACCGAAATTACCACAATATTTCGTATCTTAACAAACACTTTTGGGAAATAGAAATTATATAAGATTACAAAACCAGAGAGCATTGACGTCACGTGTAAGTGCAATGACCTCGGCCAATGTTAATGTCAGCTGTACCACACGAATGATAGATTTTACTATTGTCGTAAATCTCATAGTTAATGAAATGGTGTGGTCTGGCAAAATTATTGTATTATGTATTTATTTCGCTAACACGGAACACCTAACATAAATTACATATGATAAAAAACAATTGTACTAAAATATAGCCAAAGATGGAATATGATTTTATTTTATTTACTATACACCTTTACACAAGACTTACACTGCTAACTTTGACTAATAGGTATTATTATTATTTATCTACTAAGTTAAGTAACATTCCTTTTCCTTCTATTTTGCTAAGGCGCAAACTAGCTGCTGTGGTCTCTGGCAGAATGACCAGCGCTGTGGAACATTCTGCTCCTCGGCATAATGCTGAACCAGGGCCAATTACAACCACAGCACACACACATTGCACACTTGAAGCTAACCGAATGGGAAAAGGGAATTTTTTATTTTTATTGTTTTTGATATGTCTTATTTTATTTTTTCTTTGATGAAAACATAATAATAATTCAAAATCAAAATTATTTGCATCCTAGTTGTTAACCATTACCAATAACAAAGTGCTCGCAGACTGGAAAATTCCGAAAAAAATAGAGATTTGGATCATTTATTTAATATTTTACTATGGTAGATAGTTCTTTTTAAAAAGAACATATATATAGCAGAGTATATCCCTAAAAACATAGTGTTTGTACCACACCTCTTAACTCCATAATCTAGACAAAGCAGTGTACGTAAAGCAAACTGAGGTAACGCAACAAATCAAAATGTATAATAGGGTTGCCAGATGGCTAGCGATATAAAAATTAAGAATATTCTTTGTTACGCCCTCGCGAACTCGTTTCGCCTTAATATGATTTTTTGTACTTGGCCTACCCTTTTTCTCTCAATAAAAACCTTCCTCAGAGTTTAAGGAATAAATCAAAATAAAATTACTCAAATTCAGGTCCAGCTGTCTTTAAGTTTTGCGCTAAGCACTTTGTTATTAATTTTTATTTATATTGATCGTCAATTTATTTTCAAAGGACTTTATTTGTATAAAAGTAGGCCGTTAATTAAATATTTCAACTTATTTGAATGTTCCATTATTAAAAACACAAAGAATAGCTCGAAGGAATTCTAAAACGCAAAATGCGAAAACATTGTCCAAAAATCCTAAAACCTTTTCCGAAAGAAAATTATGAATGGAACAGATACATAAATCTGAACACAATGAAAAATAAAACTAGCACCTGATGATTATAATTGATTTTGTATATTTCAATTTTGGTTTTACCGGTACTATTTTGGTCTTTACGTCTTAATGCGTGTTGTTCCCACGAGAATGTAAGTTCGTGCTCCTATTTCACCATGCCTCCTGCTGATAGAGGACAAATCTTAATTTTAATTTATTTTATTATTATTTATTACTTAAGATGTCCTGTGGAACATGGTGTAATGGTTGCAGCTCCTTACAAACGTGTTATAAAATAAAAAAGCTGGCGATTAAAAAGAGTTGGCAGTTCTTCTCTTCCGTTCTACGCCCTTGATTTGAGAACTGACAGCAAATGTAAAATTAGAAACATATTATATATATATATATATAAATATATTTCTTTTCCATTTGACGTTCATAAGTGTACATTATGTTACCTAGGTATATGAATAAATGATTTTGATTTTTGACTAATCCAGCCAGTGGCGACCCTACGCAGGTGAGAGGCGATGCAGTGAAGCGGGTATATTATGAACAATGCAAGACGAATGTCATGTTCCGTCGAGTAGATGAAAGTGAATACGTCCGCGTTTTCATTATGCATACTAAACGTACGTAGAATAATGTATGAGGATTATTGTTGAGGGAAATTAATTGATATCCTGCAACAAGGTAGCAATATATTACAGCTTTGTGTTTTTTATTCATACAAAAACCTTGACAGCTTATAAAAAGCACCTCATAAAAATTAAAAGGTAAAATTATCATAAAACAGTAGACTAAAGTGATTCGTAAAAGGTAATTCCAAAACGCACTAAAAAGTGTTAAATAGCAAGATGTCTTATATGCCTTGCATAGATGCACTGGAAATGTGGTGTTGATGGAGGATTCCCTGGACACCTAAGGAAACAAACGTGTCCATACCAAGAAAATCGTCTGTCGACACTTTATTACCAACTCATACTAAGTTTTTTTTTAGAATTATAACACGCAGCGATCGAGAATGTGTAGAAAAACTTAGACTTTAGACATCCACTACTCGCTGGACTGATCAAGTAAAGACCCTTACAGGTCTTACTATCACCCAGGCCACAAGCTTGCAGAAGAGAGAGCAGGAGAGGAGGAGGTTGTGCGGCGCCACTAGGCACTAACAAGATCTTCAGACATGAAGAGCGTGACTGAAGAAGAATGCGATTCGTCTGTATCCTGAATCGGCCCTGTCTGCGTCTACTACATTAATTAAGTAGCATACAAAGAGACATAAAAAAGGGTGAAGATGAACTTACGGAAAAATCAAGTAAAATTTGCAAAACTCACCTTCCCACACATAACTTTAGTACATGAATACGGAATCCTATAATAAATCATGTGTAGTTCTACCAAGAAGAGTAGAAGTACTCCAACCTAAAGAAAGGATTCTCAACTAGTCTAACCACCGACTGGTCCGAAGGTCTGTGAGGCCGGAACTTCGTTAGCGCGGTTTAGGATGTGACGTCATCGCAGCGTAAGCGCAGATTGTAGATGTCGCTACACGTGTAATGGTACAACTAAACCTTACTGTATTTGAAAATGGTACTTCATGACATCAGGGGCTTAATTAGTTACCCATTTATTTAAATTAATAAATCTCTTAAAATCAGTCTGCAAACTGTTATAGTAACTAAACATGTACCTGAACTTCAAACTTTGAACTTTTATATGTTACTTGACTTTATATCCTATAACACCTAAATGGGGCCATAGGACATTAAGGTCGCCCTAGAAGGGGCGTCCACAGTGAGTTTCCATCGCGCTCGGTCTTGAGCCTCGTATTTCGCCTCGCTCCAAGTCTTTTCGGTTCTCTTTGCCACGTCTGCAACTGTACGACGCCAGGTTTGCTTGGAACAGCCACGCTGCTGGTTTCCCTGCGGGTTCCAATCACGCTCCTGCTTGCGGATATAATTGAAACCTCTTCGGAATGTATCCATTTCAACTAGCGTTGCTTGATATGCTGGATAATCAGAGTGTCTCGGCTGCGCACCTAACGTTACTCGTTATAGAACTGCTTGGGCCAGTAGATACCCAGACTTGGAGCTGATTTTCATAAAGATTTATGTTATTCAAAAAACTTTTAAAGTCTAACGCAAATTTATCGCCTGTCTAGTGAAGATTTCACGGGTTTATGATTAATGGAGGAAGTCGTTTCACAAACCACTGGTTACAGAGCGTTCATTGTGTTGGATCATGTGCTAAATATCTTCACACCATCACAAGTGCGTACTAGACAAACGGGTTATCAAGACCATGTTTTGCTTAATTTTTTAGCATTTAAATAAATCTTCTTTATTGGATATGACATTTACTACTCGATGTAGCTTATATTTCCTCCTATATAGCTAATAGTTCTCAATAATTCTTCGTGTTTTTATTCTATTCTCCCATATTTCACGCTTAATTTCAGCGAATATGCGTACTTGTTCGAATAAATTTGCCTGCTTTTTAATGCGCTTAATTCGATTAAACTTTAACCGAAAGCGTCTTGTTGTCGAATAATATTGTTATAAAAATAAATTGTAATCCTACTATTTTATTTATGTTCTCAAAAAACACCAAGTTAAATTGAGGACAATCAAACACTTATGAAAAAATGTTAGAAAAATAAATACACATTAGATATACACGTGTGAAAATGACATGAGAGGTGACTTTTTGTATCGAATAATTCGCATGGTTCCGCCAAGCTCCGTATAAAAAAACTATGCTTACATAAATAGCAATTTGGTAGACATAACATAGCAAAAGAAAATAATAATAATTAACACTGCAAGGTTGCTAACGCCCAAAATATAATAAGATATCCTTAATCTAAGATTATAAACAATCTTAGATTTATTCGTATCTAAAGATCGATCACCAATCTGCTTGCCAATATAACAAATCTGCTCTCCGATTGTCTATTCGACTAAAGATTGCAAGTAATCTTGCTAAAAAAGTAAGATTGGTTACTCAATACATGGAATATGGATTGAACTGGCATACTTTTCTTTAGAAATGGATGGACGATCTAAGATTGCTAAAATTGGATTGAGATTGCATATGAATTTTGGGCTATAGGTTATTGCCAGGGTGACTTCATAGTGTAAATGTTTTGTAACAAATTATCATCAGCTTATAATTAAGACTAGGTATTATTACTCTGTAGAGATTACTATATTTTAATCTCTGACAAGAACAATTAATCAATAAACTATTATCTGTAATTCGTTTTTAAATATTAATTGATGGACACACCTTTTCCTCTTTCCGCTAAGCTCAATTATAGCTACTACAGTGATGAGAGGAGCGGTACAGTTACCCAAATTAACTGTAATTATTTAGTTAATAAGCAAATTCAATACTGATTTGGACTTATTATAAAATTAAGGTACTTAAACGGAATAATATTTATATTGATTCTTATAGCAACACTTTTCAATGTAGATGTATAAAAAAGTAGTGATGTCTAAAAAATTTACCATCGAAGTTATTATATAGCATATTCCGCATATTAAAAAATGTTTTTCTCAATTCCAGGTCTCACTATGAGGTGCCAGTGACCGGGAGCAGCGGGCGTGATCGTCCACAATGACATCTGAGCGAGCCATCCCACACCTTCGCGACATCTTCGGACTCAACCAGCAATACGAAGCCAAACAGACATTCGACGAACATGACGACAAAACAAAGAAGTCCAGCCGTAAGAAAAAAGATGATTTTCGGACGTACACCAATGGCGACGTGAAAACCCTTGAAAGACATCTCAGTATGAAGAAGACGATAAGGAAAAAGATTATGCGCGACCTGCAACAGGCGTTCGTCGAAGACCCTAACGAATTTAAGGTCGAAAACACAAGTCCGGAAAAACTAAAGGCTGAACTAAGCGCTGAAGCTGTGAAAATAGAGAAGAACGTGAAGAAGAGTGACCCAACGTTCCTGGATATGTTAAGGGGAGATACCAAGTCTGAGGAGACGCGGGAAGAACAGCCGACTGCGGAAAAGTCGAGCTTTTGGCGGCGTTTAACTATGAAGAATAAGAACAAGAGATAATCTGTGAGCCAATACCGTTGTGACGTCACTCCGTCAACCCAGCGCGAATTTGCTTTTTACCGATATAAAGTTTATCTATAATGATACAGAATATAAAATTATTATCCCAATTAAGGTCATATTTAGCGGTTTGCATTCACAAGCACAATAAAAGCAGTTCCAATGTGTTTCGAAATTCAAGGTCTCATGAGAATAGCTGCAAACCTTTGATCCTTGACTCGTTTTGCGTCATAGTTACAAAAAAGGACATAAAAACAATATTTTGAGGAAATATATTCTCTTTGAAAAAACGTATTATTGATATTGGATGTCACGCATGGTGGATGAAAAGCTTTATGGCTTCATATAGCGCCATGAACTTATTTGACCCGGTTAATTAATCTTCAAAGTATTTTATACCGGATCAAATACGCTTAGGTGCAAAAAAGATATCGACACAGGAGTTGTTTTAATGTGCAAAATTGCGTTTGAAATTTCCTGCATACTCTAGAATAATATTTGTGCTTCAACTTTCAAGATGGCTGACAAACTTCCTTCGATCTCAGAGCAACAAAATTTAAAATTAGGTATACGTGATATTGTTCCTAAAGTACATGTATGTGCATTTATACGATTTGATATATAAAGTACTAGCAAACTCGGCGAACTCCGTTTCGCCACCAGATGGCTTCGTTTTATGTAACATTTCGTTTGGTGATCCCGCTTTTCTGTTGAAATTTTTCCTGAACTTTCTTTGCTATAAACCTCACGGAGCCCGAGACCTTTCCAACGAATGCAAAACCGTGGAAATCGGTTCGTGCGTTCTGGAGTTATAGCGTCAGGAAGGAAAACCCGACTTATTTTTATATAGTAGATTTAAGCATTTTCTACAGAATTCCATTTTGATTTTACTCGCATACTTTGAAAAGAGTGCTAACATTTCTGGTGCTTTATTTTAAAACACTGCCAATTCAAATCTGATACAAAATCCTATCGGGAAACTCCAGTTTGTAATTAAGGTTTTTATGTACATATGTAAGTTTTTATATATTATATTCAATCTTTTTCTTTATCTACCAACAGCTTAAATAATTCTAAGATTCTTGATATCGTATACTTAATATTAAAATATAGAAATGTGTACTTATGTATAAAATCTTAAATATTATGTATAAATGAGTTTTTTATTAAGTCTGATCTGTTGGACTCATGGCCGTAATCTGATTCGTAAATTTAATTCTCTTATTAATTGTGATAACTAAAGAACGTTGTTGAAATACACTATACTTAAATTTCTCGAAGCTCGGAGGACCGCTTAAAAATTGTTTGTGTGTATGTTTTACCCGCGTATTAATGTATTAGCCAGGCCAAACTTAGTGTGGTAAAAGAAAACTTACGCATGTAGGTTCTATTAGTAGGAAAAAATTAAAAAAAGGCTCCGCTCTGGCTATCTCATTTACCGGGACTCAGAATTTTCTTTTACGGCAACTATTTTAGAGCTTAATTGACATATCACAAATTATTTTGAAATATAGTTCAACAGATCGACACGTGCATAATATGAGATTCTTTCTGGTGGGAACTGGGAACGGAATGACGAAATATCTTCGGCCATTGTTACTTAGAAAATGTCTCATTCTATATGTGATGTAACTTTAAGTGTACTAGTTAATAAGTATTTCGTAAGTGCCCCAATAACACAATGACGATGTCCTAAACTGAACTATTTTTTTAATAGACGCTCAGAACAATAAAAGTTATGTTACGCTAATAGCTATAAGGCAGTTGTGAACATACGTTAAAATGCGTTAAAGATGGAGTTCGGTTCTTTAAAGAACTCTAAGAGTGGCGCTAGTATCTATCCATTTGGATATATTTTCTGTCAAACTGTAGTTCCATAATAATATGAAAGACCCTTTTCATGAGACAGAATCTATCTTCTTCTGAACGACCTTGGTTTTGTCGAACATATTTACGAAATTATTGATCCAAATTGTCAAAACATCACGTGATCCTTCGCTTTTTTCATCATGTTTTAAAACATAATTCCCAAACACGATATATAAACAGGTAATCAGATGTAATATTCAGTACAGAGGTCCATTTCTTAAGTTAATATACAACATAATTGATAGATTAGTGTTTATGACTGTTACAGGAAGTGATAGTTTTTTTATGTTCGAACTTATGCATGAGGCCTATCTATCTGTCAGTTTTTGACAGATCGAAAGCCTAGATTTTCCAAATAATTTTGCTCCAGTTTTGTTTTAAATACACGGTCTACCGTTTACTATCAATTACGTTAACTATTCGATGCTTCGAATTAATTTTTCGTGCTAAGGACTCGTCGTTATACATATATACTTTACAAGTAAATTATTAGATAGCGATTGTACTGAAATAAATCTAGTAAGAAATATAACAATGTGAATCGGGCTTTAGTGTAAGGTAGGCGTGGAAATTCCTTGTTGTGACAATTTTATTGTAATGCAATATTAAAATAATTTTACATATTTAATGCGAGTTTTTTCTTAACTTCCCTTAGTCGTCATGTGTTCGGTACTAAATTATTTACAAAAAAATGCGTGCATACAAAGTACACATGTCAGAATTGAAACCTCTTTGACAAACAAATTTTTAAGTTTTGTTCATATTTATACAAGTCTAAAACAGATTTCCGAGACTTAGAAGGAGATTTAATGAATTTACCTAATTGTCATTAAATTATTAAGTGTCGAAAATTAATACAAATTATTAATTTATTTCTTTCATAATAAAACACGTGGCATTTTAATTTACAATTCGACATTTGTGACTTCAATAAATTATTTTGCGTAAAATATACTTCTGGACACATCTATTGGCCCACCTTGCATTTTCAGTTTCTTTTGGTCCTACCTAAAAATTTATATTAGGTCGAGTAAAATTTTTTTATGCAGTTTTGAACCTGATACATTTTACCATCTTTTTCGATCGTATTGTTTTAAATTTGAATTAAGAATACCACACCACATGGAGATACGCCTAACAAGTCGGGTAGGCGCCTTGATGAAGTCAGTTGATTTTTGAATAAAAAACGTGTTTTATCAAATAAAGGTTTAATTTAATAACGCGTGTTGCCTCCATGGGCATCTACGACACCTCTCATACGATTAGGCATAGAGTTTATCAACCGCTCTATGAAATTTTGAGGGATCATCTCCCATTCCTCTTCTATGGCAGTTTTCAATTCCTGCATCGTCTGGGCAACTGGCTGACGAGCCCTAACACGTCTTTTTAGCTCGTCCCACATGTGCTCAATGGGGTTCATATCTGGGCTTCTGGTTGGCCAGTCCATAACTGCGATGTTCACATCCCGAAGATATTCTCTGACGATGCCGGCCGTATGGGCTCTTGCATTATCATGCATAAAAAGGAAATTTAGGCCCACATAGTCCGCGTATGGCATCACGTGAGGTTCTAAGCACTCAAGAATGTACCTTTCAGCATTTAATGTTGGCAGCCGTGGTTCCGTAACAAGCTCAAGTTGAGTTTTGCCGCTCGCGGATATACCGCCCCAAACAGTCCATGAGCCACCGCCATAAGCAACCCTCTCTTCAAAGCAGCGTTGTGCAAAACGCTCTCCCTTACGTCGGTAGACCTTCTTCCTTCCATCATTGCCATGTAATGCAATTTTAGACTTATCAGAAAAGAGTACACCGTTCCAATGCTGCTCAGTCCAATTTCAGTGTGAGCGCGCGAAATGAAGGCGCGCTATTCGGTGGGCTCGCGTTAGTTTTGGGCCTTTTGGGCTTCTCCGAACAGTTCGAGCGCTCACATTTACTCCATGGAAGTCGCGAAGTTGGTTTTGTATCTCAATGGAGGTAAGGTGACGATTTCTCAAGCTGGTCATCACGATGAATCGATCCTGCCTTTCAGTTGTGACCCGAAATCGTGGCCTTCCTTGGCGACGAACAAAGTCGCCAGTCTCTAGGTATCTCCGATAAAAGTTTCGGACCGCAGATCGACCTTAAATTAAGTTGATCACTCACATTTCTTTGGCTGTGTCCGGCCCGGATAAGTGCCACAGCTTGGGCGGCGACTTCGGGCGAAGTATCCATATATTATTGATAGAACCTCATCTTAATGTTAAGAATAAGTAATGTTTGTTGCAAAACCATAGTGAAAAATCACACTTTCAAGAATTAAATCCAACTAAACCAATTTAATCAAGTTTTTTTTAGTATTCGATTGTTTGATATCAATGAGCAGGCTCCAAATTGTCTTTTGTTTCTTTAAATTATGTGTTCGAAATTAAAAAAAAAATATATTGAATGCAATTATGAATGTGCCAGGTTCAAAACTGCATAAAAACTTTTTACTCGACCTAATATAAATTTTTAGGTAGGACCAAAAGAAACTGAAAATGCAAGGTGGGCCAATAGATGTGTCCATAAGTGTATAAAATACTAATATTTCATAAATTCTCTTTACGAATTTTTTAAATAGAATTTCTATAATTTAATTCTCCCTTCTCACTCTCTCTCAATCGCTCTCTCCGTAAAAATTTTACCCTCATGAGTCATGCGCCTCAAGTTCCTCTTCAAAAATATTTAAATTTTAAGAGCCAATAGTTGATCAGACTTTGAGGTTGACACGTTGCCAATTTTGTACCGAAGACGTACAGGTACTGTGGGTTTTCATTCGCTCTGCAAATGAAATTCTCTCCAGTCAAAGACACGACTTCAGGGCTCACCAGTCACCTCACTCATCAAGAAGTCTGGATCGCAAAATTTCTACGGATTAACTAGAACATATAAGTCATAAGTTATATCAAGAAGTGGAGTTCTTGAATCCTACAACACGACACACACATACTTATTTCCCTACAGGAAAATGACTAGCTGTTTGTAGCTTCTAATAAAAAATATATTTTTTGCACCCGAAAATTATCCCATTGCACATTTTATAAACTTTGGTATTCTGAAACATTAAATTTGGGTGTTTGGGTCAGCAGATATAAATAGAATAAAATATTTTTAAAATTTCAAGCGTCATCTATATTAATGTATAAGAACTATCAACAACCACAACTTCAGACCAATACAGAGATCAGCGCCATCTACATTTTACATTAGCTATATAGCCTAGATGGTTCAGTGGCCCTTTACTAATCGTCACAAAATTAGTAACCTTTCAGTCACATTGCTTTTAATAATTTCTTCGTAAAGAATCTGAGACTAACTATATTCAGCAACGTTGAGTTAGGAAGTTAACGAGATTTATTTAGTTACTGTTTGTGTACGTCCATATAGAAATGGACACTTCCTATGAGATATACTTTTATCTCAGGTAGATTTTTGGCAATTTACATGTCAATATACAATTTCAACAACAATAAGATTTCTGTAAAATCGATTCAGTGTGCTACGCCGTTTGGTAACATTAGAATCATGAAATAATTTAGTTCGTTATTTGTTCAAGACAAATTAAAAGCAATTTAAATATTGAGATGAAAAAAAGTTTTTTTAAGTAAATTTTACAATTCATAAGTGAAACAGACTTTCCATCTGGTACAAATAGACCAGCTTTCAAGCGGATATACTTAAAACTAAGAGGAGAAGGAATAAAACGACAGAAAATAGTTTTAAAATATTTATTCATTGTTTTTATATTTATTGATTTATCGTTTCAAGAAATTACTTTTAACAAAACTACCACCGCTTCGGAAAGTGTCCCTCTGTGGAGAAGAAGCGGCGCAAGAAACTCCACAGGAATCACATTTTTTATATTTATTACAGTTCAATGCAATACAAATAAAATTATATTGTGAAGCTTCCTACCTATGTCATCGCCCGGATATACATAAATTCCTAAGTGATTTTATTAAAAATACTTAAGTCATATGTATAAAAATAGATCTGTTTCCTACCTACTGGTATAGAACACCTCATAATATTTACATTAAAATCATCATTTTAATCGTCTTACATTTTAGAATTTGTATCAATTATGAATAATAATAGTTCCTGTAAAAAAATATATTATAGTTTCCATTTAGCTTGTAAATGTAAATTGTTATCAAATATAGCTTTAAAAATATTAAACATAGAACGAATATTAAAAATTATAGCGTTTATGAATAAAACAGCTTACACGTGCAAATGCACATTTGGATGATTGGATAAACAAATAATCAAAGTGAGACAAACAAAACCTTGCAATACACCAGGATTTAGTGTTAACACATTTTAATTAAAATATAATATACGATAGCATCAAAATTAATAGTGAAATACCTAATTGTAAGAATGATTCAAAGCTATAATATACATAATCAAACAAATATATTAAAACTTTAAAAACACACAATTAACTAGGACAAAATCAGAAATAGAGCATAACACTTAACTTGTGTGGTAGTGTCTGCGACTGAAGCGGTCTATAGCGAAGACATGAAGATAAACACGAAGAAATTAATATATAAATAACATACCGATGATAATTCAATATCAAGCACACATATCATCAGAGTGTGGTGATTTACATGATTTTGGCGTCAACAAAATGTTATGTGCATTATTACGATACATAAAATCAGATTTGGATACGATGCACCACACAAGCTGGATTTGTCGGAAAAAATTGTATTGATACCATGAACCATTCAAGCTTCATGCTTTGACTATTTGCACATGTCAATAACGTTAGCCACAGCTCTTGTTGCTACGTGCTGAAATCACCAAAACGTAACACTAACCTAGACTAGCTCGATTAAGATAAGGTACTATTTAGTGTAGGTGGCGAAAGAAGTTGAATGCAAAGCAAACGAAAACATTAACAGCAAAATAATTGCTTCAGTTATGTCAATTAGAGTTTAAATTACCCTTATGCCACCACAAGTTAAGCCCAAGATTAGTTTGCACACGAAACTAAAACAAACCTCTAACAATCACGAATACGCACCATCCAACTAAACATTATCTACTAATATGTTCCCATTTGGTCTTTTTCGTGATTATCGTGCTCGTGCTTAGGATTAATTTTGGAAGTGATAACGTTTATTTACATACTTTTTGTATAGGCTGGGTTTACGAATATCAACGAAAACACCCTGCAAGAGAAATTTGTAAACCCTACTCCTACGACTACATCTATTCTAAAACATTCAGCGCTGCGAAAATACAGTTCAATGCATACAGGTCGTCTTAAGTAGTAATTCTTACACACATTGCGATGGATCTAACTGGATTGGTGAAACCACTGCAACATTTAATTTTCTTGTAGTTTTTAACGGTAATAAATACACAGACATAACCTTTCACGGGACATCACTGGTATCGCTACTCTAACAACGCTAAGGGGGCAATCTGAAACAAACTAAAAAGAACACGTCCTACATGCAAATATTTAGGCCAAAGATATTTTCGGATACCTTTATTCCTGTTTCGCGACGCTCGACACAGGCACTCGATATGCTCAGTTACAGGATTTCTGCAAGCATTCAAAACAACGACATCTGCGATATAACTACCTACACCTAATTAAAGCGTCTAAATATATACATATTACCAAGAATCCGAACGTGCAGTTTCATTCGCTCATCACCACTTCGCTTTCTGAAAGCACAGAAAAATTCCGCATTTCTGCAAATTTGGCCCTACTAATAACAATGCCGTTAAATGAGGATTATGTTTAAGGAGGGTTCGTAACTTACAGTACCGGGGACTGTATTGCCGCCCGAACATGTCAAATGATTGCTTCTATCCCTCAGGATTTCTGTGAACATTTTAATCATCGTTTTTTCTTATGCTAGTGTCCTAGCTAATGATAGCCTATAGGCATATAGTAACGTGACTTACAGAAAGATAACGGTTAACAGCTTGACCGCCAATAAATCCTGCATTCATGATTTCTGTGAACATTTTAGAAAACGATTTCTGCTTATATTATTCCCTACCAATAACTTTTATGTCACTTACAGCACTGTGGACCGTTTGCCGCTTGAACACGTCAAATGTCAGGGACTCTATCCTTGAGAAACCGGAATACTGTGAACATTGTCAAAACCGATTTTGCCTTATACTAGATCCCTACACATACTAGTAGCGTTAGGGACTAAATTATTTTTAACTCACAGTATCATGAACTGTATTATGCGTCATCGTAAAATGCATGCTCTTATAAGCTTCGGGATTTCTGTGAACATAAAGACAAACGATTTTTGCTTACGCTAAAGCCCTAGCATAGGTAAAAGCGCAAAAGTGGGGGCTCTCGTGACTTACAGTACCGGATACTGTGCTTGCACCTCAGGATTTCTGCGAAAAATTATTAAACCGATTTCTGCAAATAAAGTTATTGTATCTACCATTCAAGCCCCAGCACGTCGATGCAACTATCTGAAACATTTGAATTATTGGCATCCTAACCTAACATTTTTCAAGATTTTCAGTTGCAGTAAAAAAAACAAGGTTTACCTAATTTACCGTTCTGTCGAATATTTCCTTAACCTTTCAGGGTTTCTGTGAACATAGCAAAATAACGTGATTGTGTGCTTACGCACTTTTGTCGAATTATCCAATGATTAATGCCTAACGTTTTATCAATAAAAAATTTTGGTTATTTTAATCATCCTAACTTACAGTATCGACTGTACAGCCGTAATTCATAATCGCCTCAACCTTCAGACAGGATTTCTGTAAACAGATTTGAAACCAAATTTTCGGAGTTAAATTATCTCGGCACGGCCGCGGTACGAGAACGCGCAGTTTTCCTCTGAAACATAGGAATTAATTGCACCCTACCTAGTACTTATAGTAATAATCAATAAAAACATACGTACGAGAATATTTTAATTACTTTTGTAAATTATGAGTTTCATAATAGAAATTGTGATAATGTAGCGCTCAATATTTTTACCTAATTTGCCTTGGTGGCTAAACATGTTTTGGCTGGGCTCGCGTCGCCTAGCCGATTTCTGGGAACAGTGTTAAAAGAAAAAAAATTATGCGGCCATACCGCTCCTTATTATCTGAAACATGTACATATTGGAACCCTAACCTAGGTTACATAAATTGCAATATATATACATATAAATAAAGTCTAACGTTATTACATGAAGGTAACGTGATGTGATCGCTATGAACCAGATGTCTGCAAATAAAGAGAAACAATACCGACTTCTGCGAATAATATAAAATAAATGAAAACCAGTTGCCATTTGTAAATTTATATTATACATTCTTTTGTTTTAGGAAAACATTTTTCATATGTAAATAATAATAATTTAATTCGTTTTCTTACATTGAGTTTGCTTTATAAGTTTCCGTATTATTACAAATTCCATAAAAATATAAAAAGTTATAATAAGCTTCTGTTAATTGGTGATCTTCAGATATTTCGGAAATTTAATCTGAAACAAGTTAGTTGCACCCTAACCAATTCTCGATTTGAGAAATATAATACATAAATCTTTACTTACTTAAAATCTACATCGCGTCGACAACATTTTAGTTAAGTGTTTAAATTATTACTGATTTGATATCACAGCCCCTTTTAGATTCCGTTATCTTATTCCTATTAGACATAATTCCTTTGCCTTTTATTGACTTTTTATGTTTTATAAATTTTCCTGAAATACTTCATTAGTGGCACCCTAAACATTAACATTAAAAAATACGGCTTTTATATCTTACGCTAAGTGATTTCCTTTAAACTGCTTAAGCATAATCGTGCATTACCAATGATGAGCTTTCCAAAGAATCTGAAACATTTGAAAATGTTTGTGTTCCTAAACCTATTATGGTGAAAGTACCTGTGTAATATTCATGAAGTGCTGAGAAAGCGGTTTTGCCTAGCTTATGAAAAATTCCATTAATCTATGCAGTCTCGTGCGACATTAGCTTAGCCGTAAAAATCTGAAACATACTAAAAGCCGTTCCCTATCTACTAGTCGTGTTAAGGTGAAGTTAATTTTCATGCAATACATTAACAAGTATTACCATTTTAGAGTAGTTTTTGGCCTCTCCCGTTTCCTTATGTTAAGTGTAGGTATTTTTTCTACGAAAGCGTCACGTTATACATTTTATACATTACATAGAAAGATGTGGTCTCTCTGAATAGCAATTTGCAGCACTTGAAACCTGAATTAGATGTTTCTACTAAAAGCTATTAAGGAAAATTTCCAATAACCAATTTAATCGAAGAAATTCCATTGTGCGTTTTGATGTCTTTCTCAAATGCGTTTTGCCGGGCTTTTAACTTGCCTGATGTATCAGCTGATTTTAATGAATTCTAAACTATCCCTCATCCACAATTTGAAAGCGTAACAGGTCTAATTCTGAAAGCACACTGTTAGCGAGATCTAGGTCTAAGGGACAAAATGCTGAAGTTCTAGACAAGCACGTGCCTGAAGCTTGCTTTGGTCTTTCCATTAATCGAGACCTTCGGTCATTAGGACATTAGTCAACGATACCGGGTTTGTTTATTCTACCAATCCATTATATTTAGTGTTTCAAGCGAGCATGATAACATTCTGTGAACAGATAATTTCCTACATGTGTTTACGGGGTGATGGGTTTTATAAGCGAAACGCAAATTTAGTTTTTCATTAGACTCTGCTTTATAAAGTTGATAGAAGCACTTCACAAACACAACAAACATTGCTTTTAGCCTTCTTAAGCTTTCCTCAAACTTCATCACCACTGAAACCAATATTAGCACTCTCACTTACTCCACGATGTTGAAATAGCTACCCGCTATCATGCTATTAGTTATATCTACATGTGGCTGACAGATAAAAGCGTGTGATATTTCAACATATCGAAACAAATATTAAAACAACCACATATTAACCATCACTCATCTATTTCAAACTTTCCTCTATATCCACAATTTACTTGCATTAACATTATACTTGTAAAAACTGCACATTTAAATCACTTAAAATATTTAGATTAGCTATAACTAATCTTCTTAATTCTTGAAATATTTCTTTATTCGTTACTTGATTTTCTCTCTCTTCTATTTTTCTTTCTTGAGAATGTGCAAATTAATACAAAAAATTATGAAAATCAACCTAAAAATTAAATTAATTTTCCTGCTAAAGTGAATAGGTTCATGCTTAGGTGTTCCGTGACCTTTCTGAGGTGTGAGATAACTTACATGAAAGAATATGGCATGTTTACCTGAATTTGATTTCCCGGTTAAAGAGCATTAATAGAACGAAGCAAAAATAATATAGCTAGTATAATATACACACATAATACATACAATAATATTTAATACATAAATGCACATATGCACTGACCTTTCCTCTCGTGTATAAAATTTAGAATTTAGATAATTACTTGTTAATCCGTAAGATCCGATTGTTACTTTCTGATTTCGGTGGAACATATTTTGTTCAGTTTCTCAAAATTATTACTTATCTTATGTCTGAATCCAATTGTTGTGTCATTTTTGAGGCAGTTATTTCCAAAACTAACCTGTTTCCTTTGCATCATTTATATTTATATGACCTTGTTATGAAATAGCGAACTCGGTGTGAATCAATATAGTTTTACCTATTTTTGGATTTTTGTTTCTTTCTGGCTCGCGTACCAATAGACTCTACTACTCGTAACGCACATTTACTTACTGGCTAAGCAGTAATTCATTTCTAATGCTCTCCACTAGATAGATTAACGGCATGACGATATATTTGTACCTATATACCTCACGCGTAGTTTTTAAAAATATTAATAACCTTGTCTCTTTGACGTGAAGTTTCCAACCGTTTACCACTAGATTCGGTATATAATAACTTTCATAGTAATAGTCTCCTATGCTAGTACTCGTTATCGTTTTCTTAAAATCTCGAGATCAATCAAATCGCTGGGTTTATTTTTGATCCTAAAATTTGTTGGTCCGTATGTTTTAAGTTATAAGGTTGTTCAATGATTTACATATCAATTTCGTCAATCCGATACGTTAAGACGTATTAATTTAAAGTTTAGCTCAACTTTTATTTTTAAAATCCAATATACCAAATTGCTACAAATATTAAAGCAACGTTTAAAGACTCTGCAAAGATAAAAAAATAAAGGAATTGTCACATTTTCAATTTAATATAAAAATGTTTTACGAAGCGGAACTATGGACAGACCTTTTAGAATATTTATCCTTCCTCCTTGAGATTAAAAACGATTTTCAATATAGAGATTTATATTTCTATGTGCTGCCGATATTTTTGTCGATATCGAATAAATTCAATATTATTTATTTAATGATCCTTATCAGCTGTGAGAAACTTTTCGAATACAATTTGCCCGACTACTTTCTCTTTCCTGGATTTTTAATTCTCAATACTCTATTCAGGTTTAATTCCGACCTTTTCCAAATCATATCAAACGTATCGTTCTCCGAGTCAAATAAATGCATGTCATGCTAAATTAGGCCTTATCCTTACCGTTTCAATGCTTATTGAAGACATTGTTAAATAAAAAATGCTCTACCTTTCTATAACGATCTTAGAAAGTTAACTTTAACTTTGTTCCGTTTTAAAAAACGATAAATTTGATTTCTGCGGCCGCGTAAAAATTTAGCAACTGAAATATAAATATTGGTGATTGATATCTAAGCTGAAATAAATCGGGAATCATACAAAAACATTAACAGAAATTATGAATAATTTATTTTATATTTTTACAGAAATATTTAAATTCAATTAACAGAATGAAATAAATGCTAATGAGAGGAGTGTACCAATCATAATAAAAGTGGTTATTATCTATTATATGGGTTTATATGACAATATTTTTGTGAAATACGTACACAAATTATTTGAGTCGAGCTTTTGTCGTTTTTTTTAAATATTTCCGGAGCAATGACTATTCATTAGTACATAATTAGCCAATATTTTGACGAGCTACGTTTCGACTGACCTACCTATGTGTTCCGGTCAGTTATAGTAGTTACCTTTGATAGTTGAGTTTTGGGTGTTCAATCATTTAATAATTTACTAAATATTCCACTAAAAAATAATGTCATCGTCCGGCCAAATTTTCCCGTTTAACTATTTAGACTCGAATCTTTAATTTATGTACGGTTTTACTAAATCTAATTTTGTTTATTCAACCTAATCTATTAATGAACTTACAACTTTATTTATATTAATGCTGACTACTTATTAGTATTTTTCCACGCATTTTCGATGTCTATCTCTTATTGATTAATAACTCCTATCGCGAACAAGCCTGCCTGCAGCTCCAATATATATAATAAATATCTGAAAATCAATCGTTCGTACTTATTACTCCACTTATCTCTAATTATTATTTCTTAAAACGAACCTATACGTTATAAATCAAAAAACACGGATTAGGTTAAAAGAATAATTAATTGATGGAGGAAAATGCTAAATGCCGCGTGATTTATTTAAAGTTAATATTATTGTAACAATTTAATACCTTTCTAGAGAATATTTTAAAATTCCCTAAAGGGACATTTCTCTACAACGGACGCCTTGCCGCGGACCAAATATGAAGTACGAGAAACGACGCTGTCAACTGGACCAGTAACAACGTTGACTAACGGACCGACCTGCCTGCCCGTAACTCGATAAGTCTGTTGAAAAAGCGACAACCATCAATCAAGATACAGATAATATTCCTGAAAATGCACATAAAAGTAGATAAATTAAAAAAAATCTGGTTAACGCCTTCGGGTTTAGATGTTCAAGTAACTAATGATCGTAATGGAGTTTCGTGATGCTCCGTTTTTACTTAAAGCTATATAATTGTCATGTGAATTATAGGTATACGACATTATATTCATATGTATTTCTTACATCGTCATAAGTACCTTTACCCTTATTTAGTCTAGTATTACAATTAAATAACGTCAATATGTTTGCATAGAAAAAAAACTGAACGCAATAAATTTTCATAGGTTGTTAACGGTTAAATTACCAAGGAATAATTTCACATAATATATGTTGAAACGTATTAAATATATCTTAATTCATAACAATATAAAATTACTGATTATAAGTTTTCATAGGAGACATTCTAAATTAATCGAATAGGTCGTTTTTTATTCATAGAATTGTTTAACTTTTTTCATAGATATTTTTTAATACATAACTTCAATTTCCAATTATTAATTACACACTATATATATGTAAACATCCACTAATGCTTGCTATTACTGTTTTATATAAAAAATACGGCTCATATATATGCTTTATGTAAACTTTATCCTAATTATTATTAAATCTTTATGATTTTTGGTCTATATAAGAGCAATACATATCATCATCATCATATAATATGTATTTTAAATTTTGTCAAATAATACGCACAAAAAAGTATTTCAATATATATACAATATACATGAATATAAGTACCTAAATATGATGGATTTTATTTATATCACAATTGCTCAATATTTCAAAATAATAAGAAACGACTAATAATGATGAAATGTAACCGATTCATGATTGCATGAATATAACGTAATTTTAAAACATAGACAGTTTCCGTGACTGTATACAAACAAAATACTTGGTAATATATATACAAGATATAAAACAAGTTAAGTAGGGCATAACAACTCTTTTTTTAAACAAAAAAATGCTTTTAATGTAATAAAATTATTATATTTCTAATTTATTGTTTTGTATTAAAAATAGTACACTTGAGATTATTTACCTACAAAAAATTAAATATTTCTATCGAATTTAGAATTCAAAATTTGGTTTTAAAATTTCCTATGTAACTTAAATAAACTAATACACAAAATATTTCGTTTCCTTATGCTTAGTACGTTTGAAAAGATGTTTTACGTCATTAATATTAAATGAGTATGACGACCTCCTCAAAGATCTTCAATTAGTTTTATGGTTATTTTTATTATTCACATCACCTACGTAGTTATGAAGTCATCGTTTAGTTTCCAACTCAAGGATATATAGAACGTGTTATGGACTAATATAGATATTGTTTCTCCGTTCTTATTACACACTTCATTGTCTTATAGATTCCTGTTAGGAACTTTTTCTTATAATTTCTTCATTATTGCTTATTTCAAAGTTTTTTAATTGCTACTCCTCTGTTCTTATAAAATACATGATTATTCCTGTAACGCTATCTAATTTCTGTAACGCAACTTTTTCCTATATTTTCATTATTGCTTATTTCAAAGTATTTTAATTTCTGCTGCTCTGTTCTAATAAATACCAGATTATTCCTGTAACGCAACTTTTTCCTATAATATTTTCATTATTGCTTATTTCAAAGTTTTTTAATTGCTGCTGCTCTGTTCTTATAAAATACCTGATTATTTCTGTAACGCAACTTTTTCCTATAATATTTTTATTTGCTACTGTTCTGTTCTCATAAAATACTTGATTAATTCTTGTTACGAAACTTTTTTTCTATAATTCTTTCACTATTGATAAGTCGAAGTTGAATTTTCACTATTCTATGCTTATTAAGTACTCGAGTATTCCAGTTCCAATAAAACCTTATTCCTATAAGGCCACTTTTTTCCTATATTATAGTTATTGCTTCATCTCGATGTTTTTTAATTGCTACTGTTCCGTCCTCATAAAATAGTTAAATCATGTTACGCAAAGTTTTCCTATAATATTTTAATTATTTCTTATTCAAAGTTTTTTAATTGCTACTCCTCTGTTCTTATAAAATACCTGATTATTCCTGTAACGCTATCTAATTTCTGTAACGCAACTTTTTCCTATATTTTCATTATTGCTCATTTCAAAGTTTTTTAATTGCTACTCTTCTGTTCTTATAAAATACCTGATTATTCCTGTAACGCTATCTAATTTCTGTAACGCAACTTTTTCCTATATTTTCATTATTGCTTATTTCAAAGTTTTTTAATTGCTACTCCTCTGTTCTTATAAAATACCTGATTATTCCTGTAACGCTATCTAATTTCTGTAACGCAACTTTTTCCTATATTTTCATGATTGCTTATTTCAAAGTTTTTTAATTGCTACTCTGTTCTTATAAAATACATGATTATTCTTGTAACGCAATCTAATTTCTGTGACGAAACTTTTTAATATATTTTCATTATTGCTTATTCCGAACTTTTTTAATTCCCTATAAAATACTTGATTATTCCAGTTCCAATAAAACCTCCTTTCTGTAACGCAACTTTTTCCTATAATATTTTCATTATTGCTTTTTTTCAAAGTGTTTTAATTGCTGCTGCTCTGTTATAAAATACTTGATTTTTCCTGTAACGCAACCTAATTTTTGTAACGCAACTTTCCTATAATATTTTCATAATTGCTTATTTCAAAGTTTTTTAATTGCTACTGCTCTGTTCTTATAAAATACTTCATTATTCTTGTAACGCAACTTTTTCCTATATTTTCATTATTGCTTATTTCAAAGTTTTTTAATTGCTACTGCTCTGTTCTTAAAAAATACTTTATTATTCTTGTAACGCAACCTCATTTCTGTAACGCAACTTTTTCCTATAGTATTTTCATTATTGCTTATATCAAAGTTTTTTAATTGCTACTGCTCTGTTCTTATAAAATACTTGATTATTCTTGTAACGCAACCTAATTTCTGAAACGCAACTTTTTCCTATAATATTTTCATTATTGCTTATTTCAAAGTATTTTAATTTCTGCTGCTCTGTTCTTATCTAATTTCTGTAACGCAACTTTTTCCTATAATATTTTTATTATTGCTTATTCCGAAGTTTTTTCATTCCCTATAAAATACTTGATTATTCCAGTTCCAATAAAACCTACTTTCTGTAACGCAACTTTTTCCTATTACATTTTAATTGTTTATATAGAAGCTTTTTATTTGCTACTGTTTTGTTCTCTTAAAATACTTGATTAATTTCTGTGACGCAACTTTTTCCTATAATATTTTCATTATTGCTTTTTTCAAAGTGTTTTAATTGTTCCTGCTCTGTTGTTATAAAATACTTGATTTTTCCTGTAACGTAACCTAATTTTTGTAACGCAACTTTCCTATAATATTTTCATTATTGCTTATTTCAAAGTTTTTTAATTGCTACTGCTCTGTTCTTATAAAATACTTCATTATTCTTGTAACGCAACTTTTTCCTATAATATTTTCATTATTGCTTATTTCAAAGTATTTTAATTTCTGCTGCTCTGTTCTAATAAATACCAGATTATTCCTGTAACGCAACTTTTTCCTATAATATTTTCATTATTGCTTATTTCAAAGTATTTTAATTTCTGCTGCTCTGTTCTAATAAATACCAGATTATTCCTGTAACGCAACTTTTTCCTATAATATTTTTATTATTGCTTATACCGAACTTTTTAATTTCTTATAAAATACTTGATTATTCCAGTTCCAATAAAACCTACTTTCTGTAACGCAACTTTTTCCTATTACACTTTCATTATTGCTTATGTCGAAGTCTTTTATTTGCTACTGTTCTGTTCTCTTAAAATACTTGATTAATTCTTGTTACGAAACTTTATAATTCTTTCACTATTGATAAGTCGAAGATGAATTTTCACTATTCTATGCTTATAAAGTACTCGAGTATTCCAGTTCCAATAAAACCTTATTCCTATAAGGTCACTTTTTTCCTATATTATAGTTATTGCTTTATCTCGATGTTTTTTAATTGCTACTGTTCCGTTCTCATAAAATAGCTAAATCATGTTACGCAAAGTTTTCCTATAATATTTTAATTATTTCTTATTCAAAGTTTTTTAATTGCTGCTGCTCTGTTCTTATAAAATACCTGATTATTTCTGTAACGCAACTTTTTCCTATAATATTTTTATTTGCTACTGTTCTGTTCTCATAAAATACTTGATTAATTCTTGTTACGAAACTTTTTTCTATAATTCTTTCACTATTGATAAGTCGAAGTTGAATTTTCACTATTCTATGCTTATAAAGTACTCGAGTATTCCAGTTCCAATAAAACCTTATTCCTATAAGGCCACTTTTTTCCTATATTATAGTTATTGCTTCATCTCGATGTTTTTTATTTGCTACTGTTCTGTTCTCATAAAATACTTGATTAATTCTTGTTACGAAACTTTATATAATTCTTTCACTATTGATAAGTCGAAGTTGAATTTTCACTATTCTATGCTTATAAAGTACTCGAGTATTCCAGTTCCAATAAAACCTTATTCCTATAAGGCCACTTTTTTCCTATATTATCGTTATTGCTTCATCTCGATGTTTTTTAATTGCTACTGTTCCGTTCTCATAAAATAGTTAAATCATGTAACGCAAAGTTTTCCTATAATATTTTAATTATTGCTTATTCAAAGTTTTTTAATTGCTACTGCTCGGTTTTTTAAGTACTTGAAGTGCCAATTTTAAAATAATTGTAATAGTCATCACAACTAAATCTAGTCTAGCCTACTTACTACCATTTTATAATTAATGTATTCTTTATTTGCAACTTAGTTATATCCAATTTCTACATTGTAGGTTGTTATAAATATATTCGTAGTTCCTAGACAATATTAAAAAATATGGAATATTTTTAATAATTTTTTTATCATGT
Organism: Pieris melete; assembly: GCA_963693345.1. Taxonomy (NCBI): domain Eukaryota; kingdom Metazoa; phylum Arthropoda; class Insecta; order Lepidoptera; family Pieridae; genus Pieris; species Pieris melete. The sequence goes on along the minus strand of CAVNZK010000043.1, from coordinate 516,851 downwards.
TTGCAGCTCATAATATGTATTTCATTTTCTCAAACTTAGAACATATTGTAAATTTATCATTATAATGATTTAGCTATTATCATAAATTTTAAATATCAAACTGGTAATAACATTTACTTCAAGGTTTTCAAGACTTGATGAAATAATTATTATTTTTTAACATCCTAAAAAAATCTATTTCAAATTTAAGATTTAAAGAAGAAACAACGTTGTTTTATTATTTGTATTTCCACGTTACGAAGACCATTTTTTATTTGCGATCTTAATAATTTTTTGCTTCCTATAAAATGTTATTCCTAGTACATATATTTATTCATACTCCTTTTGCACATAACTGAGAACTCCAGTTCTAACCAAAATTAAGATTTATTTGTATCATCTTTGTCCATGTACTAACAAGTTACTGTTATAGGTTTAATTAATTATATCCCAAAGCATTATATATATATATGTTCTTTTTTTTGTTTTTTTGACATTGCTTCTTCCTTAATTTTTATCGTTAATTTTAACTTATATATACGTTTTGCTGCTGCTGACGCATGAATACTTTTGTCATAATCAAAAGTGAACAAATATTTGTTCATTAGTTCATATCATATATAATATGACAATTATTTTTTTAAATTTGTTTCAAATTCAAAAGGTTGTCTGCTGTTGTCTGCAAGTTAGCTCTTCATAGAGTCAAAGTCTTATAAAATATATAATTTTATTTAGCTTTTCCTTTATTAGTTTTCAGTTTTGGTTTTCAGTTTTAAGTCCATGTTTGCTCACACATCTTAATATTTTTTATATATGTATTTAATTTTCTAGTTACATAAAATAGTTTTACAATTGCAATCTCTTAAATTATATGATTATTTTGGCTGTTAATATTTTTTATTGTATATTATGTTAATTATTTGTCACATATTTCTGTTGTGCTATTTTTTGTGTTATAATTTATACAAATCAGTTTTATAAATATATGTGTTATAATTTAACATTTTGTAAATGGTATATATTTTCATATATGCTACAAGTATTATGCATCAACCAATATTGTATCTCATCTATATTTATATAATTGAAGATTAGATAGATGATTGTTTTCTATAACTAAAAATTTATCTTTTAAATATTTTGTACTATACGTAAAAATCTTTAAGCATTACAATTCTTTCAATATTATGCAAATACATTATCTACATGTTTTTCAATAATTCAAGGATGAAGAAGTTTTTCTTTTGCTTGTGAATATCTATATTTATTATGTTCTACCTCAGTTAGGTCATATTTGTCATCTTTCCTTTACTTATATATTCACATATCGTCGTTGAAGTTCTAACACCACGTAAGTCACTTTTTGGCTATTTCGACATTTTGATTTCATTCGCTAGAGAATCGGAAGACGCATCGTTTTAGCCAATCAGAAACACGTATCGGCCAATAGAAACTCGTGAAATTAAGAATCGGCAACTCCACGGGATCCAACAAATCGGCGTTATATTTGGAAACAGCACGTAAGTCACTTTAGTTCCATAGTGTGGAACGTACTGTCTGGGTGCTCGTAACAATTAATGGAAAAAAGCTAGGAAAATATCATAATATTATTAAAAGTTTGTATTTTTAGTTTTTTTAGGTATTCCTTACTTTTAACTTTAATATTTTTATATTGATATAAGGTTATTTTAGTTAGTTAATACTATTGAAACTTGGTGAAATGACATAAGTGGTGTTGCTCTTAGGAGTTACGTGTTGTTTTAATATAACGGTTTTCTGGTTTGTCCAAAGATCATATTTTAAATTTTAAGTTAAAAAGTTAATAATTAAGTTACATAACATTAAAAATATAATGTCCAGCTATAATTAGTGTAAGTGGGTTATTCAATTATTGAGTAATGAATAATTATTCCAGTTTAATTTTCAGATAAAAAGAGTAAAAATGAGCAGTGACGAGGATGAAACGATACTTGAACTTTGCAAAGAACTAAAAATTAAGATACCCCCGAAAAACGTGAAACAAAAATACCCAATTTCAAATCTTGAAAATTTGGATTTAAATAATTTACCTATTCTAATATTACATAACAATAAAAATACAACTGTTTCTAATTTAGTTACACAGACTTCACCACAAATTTTAACAGGCGATCATTTAAATATAGCTACTGAAAATGTAATTATTCCATCGGGGGGAGGTGAACAGTCATCATCGATTATTATCGAAGAATTTATAGAAACATCTATAATACGAGAATCAGGAGAATTGCGTGAAAACCAAACACGATTATTATCGTCAGAAGAAGTAAGCACCGAGAAAGTACCTGATGTAACGACCCAAATTGTAACAGATGGATTGAGTGATACAGAACAGAATTTTATTCAAGATATTGTAGAAACTAATGAAAACGATAAAACAATTAACAACGAATATTGTGGAGATCTCAATTCTAAACGTAAGAGAAAATCTAAAGGCCAAGTAAAATCAAATACTAAAAGAGAGTGGACTAAAAATAAATGCAAAAAACTAAGATTAGAGGGAGAGCAGTACATGGGATATCGACGAGATAGCAAACAAGAAAAGTTTAAAGTTTTACATGATGTCATGCGGCCTGCGCGTGAAATAGGACCTCGCTGCTCTTCTGAATTCTGTACGAAGTCCAAACTTCGTGGATGTAACACTATAGCAGAGACAGAGAGACTAGATATTTTTTCTATTTTTTGGAAACGAATGGACTGGTCACAGAGGCAGCAGTATGTTGTTTCTAATGTCGATTGTGGTAGTAGGAAACAAATAAAAAAGGCAGATTCCGACTCAAGACGAAATGTTAGTAAGCAATATTTTTTAAACACTGAGTCTCAAGGTCGTGTACAAGTATGTATGAAAACCTTTTTAAGTACGCTAGGTATAACGGAAAATTCTGTGCGTTATTGGATTGAAAATTCCGAAAAAGGCATGACCAAAAAACAAGAAGTAATACGACCACCTACGGAGAGAAGAACAAAAGACTGTGTGACCTTTCTAAAAAAATTTTTTGATGATTTACCTAAAATGCCATCCCACTATTGTCGGGCATCAAGTACTAAACTTTATTTGGAACCAGTTGTACAGAGCAAATTAAAACTCTATAATTTGTACTGCGAGAAGTGTAATGAACAACAGGAAAAGCCCACCTCTCGATGGTTATTCGATCAAATATTTAATGAAAGGAATTTAAGCCTATTTTCGCCTAAGAAAGACCAATGCGATTTGTGTTGTTCTTATAATGTAGGAAACATCAGCGAAGCCAAGTATCGTGAACATATATTAAAGAAGGATAGAGCTAGACAGGAAAAAACTCAAGATAAATTAAGAGCTACCAATAAAGAAGTGCATGTCTTTACACATGACTTACAATCGGTACAGCTGTGTCCTAAACTTGAAGCCAGTGCAATATATTATAAGACAAAATTATGTATTCACAACTTCACCATCTACAATCTTGAAAACAAAGACGTGCACTGTTATTGGTTTGATGAGTGTTCGGCAGGGCTGGTAGCTTCTGTGTATACTTCCTGCATAATAGACTGTTTGAAAAAAACGTTGTCTAAGAAGCTGCTGCCTATAATTCTATATTCCGATGGTTGCACAGCACAAAATCGCAATGCCGTTTTATCCAATGCATTGCTGGAGTTAGCAATGGACTATAACATCCAGATCGAACAGAAAATACTAGAAAAGGGTCATACCCAGATGGAGGTAGATTCTTGTCACAGTGCAATAGAGTGTCAAATTAAACACAGGGACATCTACCTGCCTTCGCAGTACGCGTCAATCTCGAAGGAAGCTCGTCTTAAGCAGCCATACAATGTATATTTTCTAAATTATGACTTTTTCTACGACTTTTCAAAATCCCTCATGTATAATTCGATTCGACCAGGTAGAGTAGCAAATGACCCAGTAGTTACTGATATCAGAGCATTACTTTATGAACCTGAAGGGCTTATAAAATATAAACTAAGCTATGATGACGACTACATATTATTACCCAAAAGACCCAAACCAAGAAGCACTCTGCCAAAACCAAAGTTGTACCAAAGCAGAATACCAATTTCTCAGATAAAGTGGACCCATTTACAAGAATTAAAACGTGTAATACCTAGTGATTGCCATAGCTTTTACGACGCTTTGCCATATACGTAAGACCTCAAATTTTGATAGAAATTTAATCTTGTTATTGTGTAGTATTATTAAGTTTATTTTATGAGAAGTTTAAGAGTTCTGTTTTTTTGCGAATTATTTAAAATGTCTTTGAGACTGTTTATTTTTTTAAGAAATTTTCGAATTTAATTTAAGATTATAATCGTTAAATATTGAACTAAGTAACACTGTTAGATACATTATAATAATTATTATTCCAATATAGTTATGTCTGTAAGACTTTATGTGATTTGGTCAATTAGTACCGATGTCTTAACGTACAAAGTAAATTTATAAATAATAATAATAAAAGTGCAATTAACCTTAAAATACTTGTTAAGGGTAAATGTTTAAATACGTAAATAAAAGGTATAATGTTTAATAAATAAAAATAATAATTGCATTGTAATAAAACAAATTAATAAATATACAATTTTAGTTTTTTTATTCCTTAAAGAAAATGACGTAAGTCATGTCAATTTGGATATTAAAGTGACAACACAACGTATGTCATTACATTTGGGTTAATAACTGTTTTTTTTATTATTAGTTAATGATTCTTCATTTAATAGAACTATATTTAAGTATACTCAAACAGTAAATTTGTATTATTATAGTATCTATACAAAATTAGGCATTTTTTTCTCTCTCCTGAAAAGTTGCTATTTTTGACATCCGTGGTGTTAGAACTTCAACGACGATATATTTGTTTTTGTCACCTAGTAGTTACTAGTATGTCAGGTTTAGATTTAAAAATTAAAGTAGGTAATAGTGTATCTTTGCTATTCCTTACAGTATAACCAAGTTCTTATATTAATTGGTATATGGCATTTTTGTATAGTTTCTGGCACTTACTATGCTACTTTACTTATCCTTTATTTTAATTATCTTATATTAATAGCTCAATTTCATATTGTTATATTAATTCTAAAAGGCACTTGTGGTACTAAATATATACTTATCTTTAATTAAAGAAATATGTTTATACTGGTCTTATATTAAGTTCAATTTTTTCAGGCTTTCTCATTGATTATATAATGTCACATATTTTTCAATAACTTAATATTTCAGGATTCATGGTCTTAGTTTTGAAAATCATTATTTTGGTCTATCTAATTTTAAACTGTAGGAAGTTTTTTTACATAAAGTTTTCTTATTACTCCCTTAAAACAATCTTTGTTATAAGATATATATAGACATTTGCTCTTGATTTTTTCGATTTGATTTGATTGCTCATCAACATTTTTTTCCATTTATTTATTTTTCTGCCTGCTAAGGAACTCTATTGCACATATTCATTTTGTCATAATAAGGTAAAATTATTTAATTTCAAACCATGTAACAAGGTCAATTTTGATTTTATAAAGTTTATAAAATACTAGTAAATTTTAATTACTGTACCTAATATTTGTTCGATTTCTACAAACTTCGTAAATTAATCTGCCTTATCTAACTACTAATCCTAATCTAATATTTTTCTTTTGCTTTCCATAATTAAAAAAAAAATTATTTCAATTCCCAGTTAGGTACCTAACAATAACTATATATTAAATAGCAATCAGAATGTAATTATTATTAATGTGTAGAATTACTAAGGGCCTACATACTTATAAACTGGTCTTAAGTCAATAATCATCTATAAATTGTTGTATACATATATATATTTAGCGGTAACAACAAAATTTATAAGTATTTCAGAATCATTTAACTTTGCTGCAATAATTATAAAAATATTGATATGATTTAATCACTAAGAAATACGAGTTTAGTAGCGTATAAAAAATCGTAATTATTATTCTTCTTCATAGTTTCTACGTTTTTTGTTAGTTTACCACCATTTTATATTTAAGAATAATGTTAAATAGGTTTAATGTTTTTCTTGATTTTGTATAACATCTAACTTCTTTAATGTTTCTGTAATACTTTGTTCTGTGAATTATGTTAACCAATTGTAAAAAACACAATTGTGTAATTAAGATACATTTAGACCTACGTTTAAATTGTTACTATGTATTCCATTGAAATATTTTTTTTGTAATTATGAAGCTCTAGCAATTGTAATTATGTACATTTTGATATCATCCAGAATACCTATGAATTAATTATTATTGTTACAGCCTAATTGTTGTAAATTAATAGGGCGCTATCTTATCAACAGAATTTATGTTTATACCATTTAACTATCTTACATTAATATTTAAAAACCTTACAATAAATTGTTTGGTTTACGTACCTACTAATATTAACTAACCTTGTTTTTATTACTTAAATATTAAATGAGAAATATCGGTAACAATCCATTTTTGTAAATATCTATCAAATTGATATATTTTTTAATTTTGTTCTGTAACCGTAAGTATCAACACATAAATGAATTAAACAATATTATGATCTTTCACTTTTTATCTAATTAAGTTATAGTAGTTTATTTTTGCTCTTATTCTTTTTGACTTGGCATCTGAACCAAAAAATTATTACAGTAATTATTAATGTATAATTAAATTATTGACTATATATTGTATTATTTAACCATCATTCTTTATCTTTGTTGTAAATTATTAGAAGTTGTAACATTTTGTAAATTTAATCATGAGATCATAAGTATTTCTAATACTAAACACCTAGAAACATTTTCAATTGAGCAATATAGCTATTTTATAAATTTTGTCAAGAGTTAAATGGGTTGTCGTCTATATTATTCAAGTTGTAATTAAAATTATTTATGTTTTTTTATAACAACCTATGAAAATGTTTACATATAAATTATGAAAATTCTAACTTATTTCAATATTACGTACCGTTTTATAATAGTTTCTCTTTAACACCTATTTTACCTAAGCTTTAACATAAAAGATATACCACGCTTGATTAATTTAATTGGTAATTATACCTTTATTTGAAGTCTCTTCAGACTGAGCAGTGGCATATCTGAAAATTTTATCTAGACTGTACTAGAAACATCTACAAAATCTAAATTATTACAAATGAGGTATATTATATTTCGATAAACACTTAATGGTTTAAACCAGCTGTTATTAATTACAGTTTCATTTGGTATGATTCATTCATTTAATCTACATAGGCTGTCTAAAGTAAATAATAAGTTTTTACGAAGTAGTATTACGTCACTATGACGTTAAATAAATTTACTTAATACATATTATTAAGAACAAGGAAAACATTAAAATGGTGGTCTTAATATAATCATTTTAGTATGAAATAATTTATTTCTGAATATTTGACGGACGGAGTAAGTTATTGAGTTTAATGATTTCTACCTCCGTCATAAAATATGAAAATGAAATTCCACCCACCTTTTATTATAATCCTTGAACGCCAGCTGATTTCTAGCCATTTTTAACGACGTCAAACTTAAATGCGCAGTAACTACGGTTCTCTACCGGGCGATGACTCCGCCATCTTGAATATATTTTACGTATTCTTCCATTTTTGACTTCTCTAGGATCTTTCAACGCTTTATTCTAGTGCACTTTAAAACCTCGATTTTTAATTTCTAAATACCTATTTCTATTGGTACCAAGACTTGGACCTATAAATATAGACCTAAGGTACATAGTGACGAACGAACCTCACTACAACGCTATCAAAATAGTTATGGTGGTGAATTCCCCCGCGCAGCTGGTTAAATACTCCCTACTTGATCCGGTGACGCAGTATAATGATGCTAGTAGAGACGACACGTAAGCCACCACTCGTACATAGTAACATTACTATTCTCAATGTAGCAGCATTATAGTTCTAGAACATTCTTTGTCTGTGCGAATGAGACCAGTGTCTGTGTTAAAGGGAGAAAGCGATACCACTGTAATATTCCAAAACCTGATTATAGTCAAAGAGCTAAATGAGTGAATCAAGAAATCTTCAAACATCAATATATTAAAATAATTATAATTAAAATGTACAATATGCGATATTTTGTATGACATGTAAAATGGTATTGAGAGAATAGGTAAAGAAGAATCAATAAATCATATTTATAACTTTTAACCTATACTTAAACTGAGAATTTTCATTACGATTTTACATATATCACAACGAACAACTATTTGAGAAATTAGTGATAAAAAACATTACATTTAAATAAGATAAATGTGGTCTTACTTAAACATCACTAATGTTGTCTTACGTAAAACACTCAGCAACATAAAAAATACTATAAAAAGATAATTTACCAAAAGATATATGTATACATATATGTATACATAATACAAGCAGGAAATAAATTCAATCAATATTTTGTTATATCATCAAAATCACAGTTATCCTTTTGACATTATTTATGTATGAATTATAATCGAAATAACTCCTTAAACATTTAAGATAATATTAAAAGTGCTGTGTAAGTACATCAATTGGTGAATAGAATTTTATTTATTAAAATATCTCTTAAGCTAGGAAGTAAACAAGCGCAATTATTTTCCAGTGCAGTAAATCGAGATCAATAGAGAACGTTCTAGACACTGCAGAATCCAGGGAACTAGGGTGCATTGGGCGTTTGGAATGGGGTTGGGGATGGGGACAAAGATACAGCTGCGCAACTAAATCCTTGATCAATAGTTAAGACCTTGGAACATTCTAGAAACTATATTGTACTGTTTGTACACAGCTGTTTTCACGTGTGTGAATGTCGAGCTCGAATTTCAACGCACACTAGCGTATTAATTTAGGGTGAATGCACAATGGTCACACGGAATTATTATTATTAGTAGTACGAATCAAAAAATAATTTTATGTATTTTGAAATAGCTTGACGATTTATGTATTAAAATATTTTAATGATAAATAATACAATTATAAGCAACAATAATCACGTTATTTACTTAATAAAAAATATCACAAAACATGTATTAATAAAAATAGTTAGGAAAGTAAAAAGTAGATGTAAAAGGAATTTCAAAGCCGTTTCTATCATTTCTTATATCTTAATCAATGTATATTTTGGAGCAGACAAAAATTAACATCCTTCATATATTAAAACCTTTACTATACATAATAAGTACACATATATTAAATGTAACAAAATTAGATAAACTTGAAAATAATATTTTTATTTTACCTTTATTATATTCCCCAAGAAGACAAACAAACTGCGTACAAGGCTCTATAACATTAATTAATTAATTAGCCTATATATATGTTAGTAGTAGTAAGATAATTAAGTATGTAATTATTCTTTTAAAATAATTACATTCGTTTTATCATTGATTCCCCAGTATTTGTTGAGTTGTCAAACTAAAATATGTATTATAATATTAAGGTCTTGTTATTCTCAGACCGTTCTAGAATACGCCTATAAACGTCTATCAGTGCTGATATTATGCGATATATTTTTTTGTGTAAAAAATTTAAAAATTTTATTGAAAGCTGATCATAATATACTTGTCTTACAAATTAAAAGTTCTAAGAAGTGGATGCAATTTGCGGTCAAGAGTGTTGCAGTGCTACTGGAGTATTATTATATTAAAATTTAGACTTCTCCGTGTTCATTAATTCAACTTGTAAGGAGGAAAACGTATATTAAAACCTAAACATAACAATCAAATAGACAGTATTAACAATTTTCTAAGTAGGTAATAATAAAAATAATTAAAAATTAAGTAATTCATTGCTTATTACTTAATTACTTGTGAGTATATCAAACCAATTGATATTTCGTTAATTTTAACCCGTTTTGTTATTTATATATTAGTTTTAAAATATTATTACATCTATTAAAGGTACATTTAAATGTTAACGTATTATTTATTATATTTTAATCGTAATATTTAATTGCTAAAATCGATATTCTATAGTAAAAAATATGGGTGCGTTTGTGAAACTAAAAAACTTATTATTTAATTTTATGCTAATCACTATATATTATAAATCCAAAGTAAATTCGGATAAAATTCACACATGTATAAATGTTAATCTGCTATTAAAACCGTCAAAGTTATAAAATATTAAGTTTCTCGAAAATAATATTAAATTGTGAATTTATCATAAACATCTAAAAATCTATTGATCCATTTTAGCAAAAGTGTGCATACTTCTTAATTTATTCACACAAAGATCATTTTAGTGTGCGTAAAGGTTTGCAGCAGTGTGAAAACGTATTCGGAGTTGCAAGATGTTAAAATTAAAAGTCCTACAAATTATTATTAATACTTTATGGGAAAATAATAAAAAAAATTGTCTACACTATACAATCCATTATATTGTATTTTTAACGCGTTTAGGGTATAACTAGTGTATAATAGTTATATTTTCATTGGGTATTGAAAATACCAAATATACTGACGAAATTATTAATTTTTATCGATTTTTATGTACGGTTTACAATAATAGCACATTTCAAAAATATGTTTCATGTATTTCGTAAAAATTAGGTTAAGTCACGACCAATGGCAACCCTAAAATAATTGGGAAAAGAATGCTATGTTTTGTCCTTATCTTACGCATTACACAATTCTATACTGCTGTTCTTATCAAACAACTCTTAAATCTGATTGGACGGGAAATATATTTATCTAGAACCTTCTCCATCAAGCGGTTTCTTATTGGAAGGCTCACGAGGCATCCAGAAAATTCTCGAATGCCATTCGCCAATGAGCCCGAGGTATATAAACAGCGCGAAAGCGCGGCAATACATCAGTATTTGAAAAGACAAACAAGCGAACAGTAAAAGTGAAGTCGGTGTCAATACCAAGTTTTACAAGCGAATATTAAACAAGTGGATCTATTTATTTAACGAGTGATAAAATATTTTTAAAAATCATCAAAATGCCAGCTATTGGAATTGATCTTGGAACCACATACTCATGTGTGGGAGTGTGGCAACATGGAAACGTGGAAATCATCGCAAACGACCAAGGCAACCGAACAACACCATCATACGTTGCATTCACAGACACAGAGAGACTTATTGGAGATGCCGCTAAGAACCAGGTCGCTTTGAACCCGAATAACACAGTGTTCGACGCAAAGCGATTGATCGGCAGAAAATACGACGACCCCAAGATTCAGCAAGATATGAAACACTGGCCTTTCAAAGTCATCAACGACTACGGTAAATGTAAAATTCAGGTGGAATTCAAGGGCGAAACAAAACGATTTTCTCCGGAAGAAATCAGCAGCATGGTGCTCACGAAGATGAAGGAAACTGCTGAGGCGTATTTGGGTAGTTCGGTCAGAGACGCTGTTATAACGGTACCAGCTTACTTCAACGACTCCCAACGCCAGGCAACCAAGGATGCGGGTGCGATCGCCGGTATCAACGTCTTAAGGATAATAAATGAACCCACCGCTGCCGCTTTGGCTTATGGCCTGGACAAAAGTCTGAAAGGAGAACGTAACGTCTTGATTTTTGATCTCGGAGGCGGTACCTTTGATGTATCCATCCTAACTATCGACGAGGGATCATTGTTTGAAGTTAAAGCTACTGCCGGCGATACGCATCTCGGTGGTGAGGACTTTGACAACAGACTAGTCAACCATCTGGCTGATGAATTCTTCCGAAAGTACAAGAAGGACATAAGGAATAATGCTCGCGCTCTGCGTCGACTACGAACCGCTGCTGAAAGAGCTAAACGGACCTTATCATCGAGCACGGAAGCCACCATTGAAATAGACGCTCTCTACGAAGGAATGGACTTCTACACCAGGGTCTCTCGGGCACGGTTTGAGGAATTAAACTCGGATTTGTTCCGCGGTACTCTGGAACCAGTCGAGAAGGCCCTTAAGGATGCTAAGCTTGACAAGAGTTCTATTCACGATGTAGTGTTGGTTGGCGGTTCTACTCGTATTCCAAAAATTCAGAGCATGCTGCAAAACTTCTTCTGTGGTAAGAAATTAAACCTCTCCATCAATCCCGATGAAGCAGTTGCCTATGGCGCTGCGGTTCAAGCAGCTATCTTAAGTGGGGAACAGCACAGTAAAATCCAGGATGTACTGCTAGTAGACGTTGCTCCATTGTCATTGGGTATTGAGACTGCAGGAGGATTAATGACGAAGATCATTGAGCGGAATGCGAAGATTCCATGCAGACAGTCACAAACCTTCACCACATACTCGGACAACCAACCGGCCGTTACCATCCAGGTGTATGAGGGTGAACGAGCAATGACTAAAGACAACAACCTGCTCGGGCGATTTGATCTTACTGGAATACCACCAGCTCCGCGAGGAGTACCTAAGATAGACGTCACCTTCGATTTAGATGCCAATGGAATCTTAAACGTATCCGCAAAAGAAAACAGCACTGGCCTAAGCAAGAACATCGTGATCAAGAATGATAAGGGCCGTCTTTCGCAAGCTGAGATCGATCGTATGTTGGCTGAAGCCGAAAGGTACAAAGAAGAAGACAACCGCCAAAGAGAAAGAGTAGCATCTCGCAATCAACTGGAATCCTACATCTTTAGCGTGAAACAGGCTTTGGACGATGCTGGTGAAAAACTCAGTCAAGAAGAAAAGAACGGTGCTCGAAATGCGTGCGATGAAGCTCTCAAATGGTTCGAAAACAATACCTTAGCGGAAAAAGAAGAATATGAACACCAGCTTAAGGAATTGCAAAGGACTTGCTCTCCAATAATTAGCAAGATGCACGGAGCCGGTTCCAGTAACCCAGGTGGCTTCCAGCCCGGACAAGGATTCCAACAAGGGCAAGGATTCCAGCAAGGACCAGGTTTTCAACCAGGACAAGGCTACCAACAATACAGCAATCAAGGTCCCACAGTAGAGGAAGTTGATTAAAATGACATAAAATCTCAATTAAATTTAGTACAACATTGTAAATAGTATTGTTAAGTTTGTGACTGATTAGTTTTTAAATATTTATTATTAGCATTCCATGATCATGTACTGCTTAATCTTAGAATAAATTAAGTAAAATATTCATTTTGTGTTTTATTTTTTTTCATATTATTTCTAGCTTTATTTGCTTCCCAATAAATCTCTAAATGTAAACCAATTAGTAAGTATAACGTTCCCGTAGAGCGAAAACTAATTAAGTCAAAAAATTGCCAAAACTAGTTATTTATACCATTAAAACTATATTTTTCTTCTTTATTTAACTGTCTAACCGTCAATTTTGTAGGTATCCTAGTTTCCGATTTACAAAAAGTGAAAATTAAATAAATCTATTCTTAGGTCCTAATAGAAAATAAGAGAAATAACTAAATCATGTTCACTATTTTTTATTTATTAAAAACTTATAAAAATAAAATATTTAATTATGTTTATATTAACATTTTTAATCCATAGAAGAAGATTTTTTCATCTAAAAGTAGTTTGATTTTATACTATTATAAAACAAAATGCCTTTTAACTCTTAAGTTTTTTTTAATTAAGTATATTTTGTATAATATCTAAAAGTTAGTCGTAAATTACCCAACTCAAGTTATCACTACATAGTATAAAACAAAGTCGCTTTTTCTGTCCCTATATCCCTATGTATGCTTAAATCTTTAAAACTACGCAACGGATTTTGATGCGGTTTTTTCAAATAGATAGAGTGATTGAAGAGGAAGTTTTATATGCATAATAACATCCATTAAATATTGGTAATTGGAGAAATACTGTAATTTTAGAGGTTTCTAATGTGATGTCGTAAATAATTACATTTTTCCGCTTACAATGCTAACGCAGGCTGAACCCTACGAGAGTTATCAAAATAATGTACTAAGTATTGTACACATTAAAAAGGCCTACAGAGAACTACACGATGGTATATGTCTATCTCTTATGGATATCCCACAATAACATTTTTTTGTCATTTACTTTTTACGACAAATAATAGCTAATTTTCAAAGCGATTTTAACCAATACATCATTAATCCTTATCCAATTAAAATGTGCGAAGCCGATGCGGGTCGCTAGTTTATCATAAAAATAAACTCGATCTGAGTGAAAAATCACTAACTAGGGGCGAATATTAACTAATTCATAACTACATTGGATTCGGATATTCTACAAAAAACAAATAACTAATTGGTTTTTTTTTAGGTTTTCTCAGTAATAATTTAATAACCACTTTGGGTATAACCAGCGGCACGTAAGTCTAGCGCTGGCCGATACGTGGAGGGGATTGCTGCGCATGTGTACTGTCGCGCGGGGACAAAATGCGACTGGAGAGCCAATCGACGCTCTTCATTCCGCTAGCCCCCCTCAGGTACCTTATTTTTTACTTCTGCGCAATAACGGTCAGCGCTAGTTTCGTGCCGCTACTTATAGCTAGCATCATTTAAACTTAATTTGATTTCCTTCACAATGAAACGAAAAACATTAAAATATATCATGACATGCTAAAGTTATGACAATTTATAAATTATGTATTTCAAAACTTTAACCCTCATTATCTCGAAACAGGTTTTTTGGACGATATACAACTAAACATATTATTGGAACGAAGTTTCTTGTCGCGCGTTGCGAAAGGGGGCTAGACGGAAAAAATTAAGACGAAAAGTTGTAACGACACTTATTTGCTATTTGCTATTTTAATACACCGGTTCTCTTCCGATCACCGAAGTTAAGCAACGTCGGGCGAGGTCAGTACTTAGATAGATGACCGCCTGGGAACACCTCGTGATGTTGGCTTTGTTTTCGTAGGGATGAGAAATGAAAATTATTTTTGGAATCACTTAACAATTTAGTCTTGTTGGAACGAAGATATCGCGCGTTACGAAAGGGGGCTAGACGGAATAAATTAAGACCAAAAGTTGTAACGACACTTTTTGCTATAGTTGTTTTATTTTATATTTTCGAATTAGCTAACGCCAACGTCCATACCACTTTGAATACACCGGTTCTCGTCCGATCGCCGAAGTTAAGCAACGTCGGACTAGGTCAGTACTTAGATGGGTGACCGCCTGGGAAAACCTCGTGATGTTGCTTTTTCTTTCGTAGCGATAAGAAATGAAAATTATTTTTGGCATCACTTAACTAAATTAGTCGTAGTAAACGTACACCAGAATCCCTGTACAATAATAATTGCGTGGTCCCTAGTTTCCTTGCGAAATACAATTCCTTTAAAAATAAAAAAAATATGTTTCAGGAAAATATCATGAAATTCTGCGAATTCAAAAATTAGAATATTATTTGAATTTTGAACTTATATCACAACGAGAACTGCTTATACAAGGAGATGAACCAGATGAATTAAAACATCTGAACCACGAAATACGAAATATGCTTATTAATTGTGCCACTTAATTTATATTTAGGTTATTTTACTATTTAATCGCTTCGTAGCACAATACTCATACGATATCATACTTCTTCCTCTTTTAGATTCCTGGTCTCTTAAAACTTTAATAGATGATGAAATATAAGATTGTGATCTATCATAATGTTATTATACCAATTAACATTTATAAATTAATCGAAAGGAACTTCGTTCCATCCAGGTGTTCCTTGACACCTCTCAAGTTTTTTTATACGTATTTATGTAAACATAATATTTATACCATATTGCAATGATATCAGTAACAAGCCGCTGTGTTTAATGCAAAAATAAAGAGCTTGAACTCTGAGCCGTAGCCGTAGACGCGGTTATTTTTATTTACGGAATAAAAACTACATGTGTAATTGTAAACATTTTCCTTCGGTTTTTCGGTTAAGACAAACTAAAGACAACAAGGAATTTAAATACTATTCAACTCTCAGTTTTGAGTGATTTGTTTGTAAATTCAACATTAAATAAAAAATCAGCTGTTTTCACGTGTGTGGATGTCGAGCTCGTATTTCAACGCACACTAGCGTATTAATTTAGGGTTTATGCACAATGTTCACACGGAATTATTATTAGCAGTACGAAGCAAAAAATACTTTAATGTATGTATATTGAAATAGCTTGATAATTTTTGTTTTAAAATATTTTAATAATAAATAATACAATTATAAGCAACAATAATCACGTTATTCACTTAATAAAAAATATCACAAAACAAGTAGGTTAATTAATAAAAAATAGTTAGGAAAGTAATAAGTAGAATATGTAAAAGGGAGTTCAAAGCCGTTTCTATCAGATATAAATATCTTAATCTATCCAAATTGTGGAGCAGACAAAAATTAACATCCTACATAATAATATATTAAAACCTTTACTAAATATACACACATTTTAAATGTAACAAAATAAGATAAACCTAAAAATATATATTTTTTTTACCTTTATTATATTCCCGATGAAAACAAACAAACCACGTATAAGGCTGTATAAAATTTATTATTCCTTTTAAAATACATAATAACATACTTTTTATCATTGATTCCCCAGTGCTTATTGAGTTGTCAAACTAAACAATATGTATATTATATTGCCTTTTACAATGTAAAGGAGGTCATTAGTTTCCATTTTTTAATGTATGATTGTAATATATAGTCAAAGGTCTTGTTATTCTCAGACTATTCTAGAATACGCCTATAAACGTCTATGATATTACGTGATATATTTTTTTGTGTAAATGTTTATTATTTTTCTAATTAGCATTAATTTTATGATAATATAATAATATTAAGATTTTTAAGGGGCATAAGAGTGATCATAATGTACTTGTCTTACAAATTAAAAGTTCGGTTCGGACTTCTCGGTGTTCATTAATTCGACTTGTTAGGAGGAAATCGTTTATTAAAACCTCAACATAACAATTAAATACACAGTGCTTACAATTTTCTTAAACTACACAGTAATAATAAAAATAATTAAAAATTAAGTAATTAATTACCTACTTGTAACTTGTAAGTATATCAAACCGTTATTTTCATCCCCAATACGTATTGGCTATTAATAGTTTTAAAATGTTATTACATCTATTAAAGGTACATTTAAATATCAAACTATTATTTATTTTATTTTAATCGTAATATTAAATTGCTAAAATCGATAATTTTTAGTGAAAAATATGGGTGCCTTTGTGAAACTAAAAATCATATTAATTAATTTTATGCTAATCACTATATATTATAAATCCAAAGTACATCCAGATAAAATTCACACATTCATTAATGTGATTCTGCTATTAAAAGCGTCAAAGTAATATATACATTATAAAATATTATGTTTCTCGAAAAGAATATTAAATTTTGAATATCATAAATATCTATTGATCCATTTAAGCAAAAGTGTGCATACTTCTTAATTTATTCACACAAAGATCATTTTAGTGTGCTTAAAGGATGGCAGCAAATAGCAATGTGAAAACGTATTCGGAGTTGCAAGATGTTAAAATTAAAAGTCCTACAAATTATTATTAATACTTTATGGGAAAATAAAAAAAAAAAATTGTCTACACTCTACAATCCATTATATAGTATTTTAACGCTTTTAGGGTATAACTAGTGTGTAATAGTTATATTCTCATTGGGTATTAAAAATTCCAAATATACTGAAGAAATTATAAATTTTTCTATTATTATCGATTTTTATGTACGGTATACAATAATTGCACATTTCAAAAATATGTTTCATGTATTTCGTAGAAATTAAGTTAAGTCACGACCAATGGCAACCCTAAAATAATTGGGAAAAAGAATGCTATGTTTTGTCCTTATCTTACGCATTACACAATTCTATACTGTTGTTCTTATCACACAACTCTTAAATCTGATTGGACGGGAAATATATTTATCTAGAACCTTCTCCATCAAGCTGTTTCTTATTGGAAGGCTCGCGAGGCATCTAGAAAATTCTCGAATGCCATTCGCCAATGAGCCCGAGGTATATAAACAGCGCGAAAGCGCGGCAATACATCAGTATTTGAAAAGACAAACAAGCGAACAGTAAAAGTAAAGTCGGTGTCAATACCAAGTTTTACAAGCGAATACTAAACAAGTGGATCTATTTATTCAACGAGTGATAAAATAATTTAAAAAATCATCAAAATGCCAGCTATTGGAATTGATCTTGGAACCACATACTCATGTGTGGGAGTGTGGCAACATGGAAACGTGGAAATCATCGCAAACGACCAAGGCAACCGAACAACACCATCATACGTTGCATTCACAGACACAGAGAGACTTATTGGAGATGCCGCTAAGAACCAGGTCGCTTTGAACCCGAATAACACAGTGTTCGACGCAAAGCGATTGATCGGCAGAAAATACGACGACCCCAAGATTCAGCAAGATATGAAACACTGGCCTTTCAAAGTCATCAACGACTACGGTAAATGTAAAATTCAGGTGGAATTCAAGGGCGAAACAAAACGATTTTCTCCGGAAGAAATCAGCAGCATGGTGCTCACGAAGATGAAGGAAACTGCTGAGGCGTATTTGGGTAGTTCGGTCAGAGACGCTGTTATAACGGTACCAGCTTACTTCAACGACTCCCAACGCCAGGCAACCAAGGATGCGGGTGCGATCGCCGGTATCAACGTCTTAAGGATAATAAATGAACCCACCGCTGCCGCTTTGGCTTATGGCCTGGACAAAAGTCTGAAAGGAGAACGTAACGTCTTGATTTTTGATCTCGGAGGCGGTACCTTTGATGTATCCATCCTAACTATCGACGAGGGATCATTGTTTGAAGTTAAAGCTACTGCCGGCGATACGCATCTCGGTGGTGAGGACTTTGACAACAGACTAGTCAACCATCTGGCTGATGAATTCTTCCGAAAGTACAAGAAGGACATAAGGAATAATGCTCGCGCTCTGCGTCGACTACGAACCGCTGCTGAAAGAGCTAAACGGACCTTATCATCGAGCACGGAAGCCACCATTGAAATAGACGCTCTCTACGAAGGAATGGACTTCTACACCAGGGTCTCTCGGGCACGGTTTGAGGAATTAAACTCGGATTTGTTCCGCGGTACTCTGGAACCAGTCGAGAAGGCCCTTAAGGATGCTAAGCTTGACAAGAGTTCTATTCACGATGTAGTGTTGGTTGGCGGTTCTACTCGTATTCCAAAAATTCAGAGCATGCTGCAAAACTTCTTCTGTGGTAAGAAATTAAACCTCTCCATCAATCCCGATGAAGCAGTTGCCTATGGCGCTGCGGTTCAAGCAGCTATCTTAAGTGGGGAACAGCACAGTAAAATCCAGGATGTACTGCTAGTAGACGTTGCTCCATTGTCATTGGGTATTGAGACTGCAGGAGGATTAATGACGAAGATCATTGAGCGGAATGCGAAGATTCCATGCAGACAGTCACAAACCTTCACCACATACTCGGACAACCAACCGGCCGTTACCATCCAGGTGTATGAGGGTGAACGAGCAATGACTAAAGACAACAACCTGCTCGGGCGATTTGATCTTACTGGAATACCACCAGCTCCGCGAGGAGTACCTAAGATAGACGTCACCTTCGATTTAGATGCCAATGGAATCTTAAACGTATCCGCAAAAGAAAACAGCACTGGCCTAAGCAAGAACATCGTGATCAAGAATGATAAGGGCCGTCTTTCGCAAGCTGAGATCGATCGTATGTTGGCTGAAGCCGAAAGGTACAAAGAAGAAGACAACCGCCAAAGAGAAAGAGTAGCATCTCGCAATCAACTGGAATCCTACATCTTTAGCGTGAAACAGGCTTTGGACGATGCTGGTGAAAAACTCAGTCAAGAAGAAAAGAACGGTGCTCGAAATGCGTGCGATGAAGCTCTCAAATGGTTCGAAAACAATACCTTAGCGGAAAAAGAAGAATATGAACACCAGCTTAAGGAATTGCAAAGGACTTGCTCTCCAATAATTAGCAAGATGCACGGAGCCGGTTCCAGTAACCCAGGTGGCTTCCAGCCCGGACAAGGATTCCAACAAGGGCAAGGATTCCAGCAAGGACCAGGTTTTCAACCAGGACAAGGCTACCAACAATACAGCAATCAAGGTCCCACAGTAGAGGAAGTTGATTAAAATGACATAAAATCTCAATTAAATTTAGTACAACATTGTAAATAGTATTGTTAAGTTTGTGACTGATTAGTTTTTAAATATTTATTATTAGCATTCCATGATCATGTACTGCTTAATCTTAGAATAAAGTAAGTAAAATATTAATTTTGTGTTTTATTTTTTTCTAAATTATTTCTAGCTCTCCAATAAATTTCTAAATATTTGAAACCAACTCTCAATTTTAGTGATTTGTTCAAAATTCGTATATAAAATTATTACTTTTAAATTCAACAATAAGTAATCGTTGAACAATTAAGTACTATTTGTTATATTGGTTCTGCTTTCTTATTTTATTATTTTGAATCGATTAAAATCATAATTACCGCTTCGCTTATTTTGTTGTTAGTAGCCTGTGACTTTCAGTCAGACTAATATTAATATCTTTGCTTGAAAAATGGCAAATAATAATAAATTTAAAAGCTACGACTTTTGTATAAATTATTAAAGAATTAACAAAATCTCAGCACGAATAATGATAATTGTTGAAGTTTGAACTTTGATGTCTGCATGATGATGATATTAATTTATTGCTAATGAATTTTTTCGTTCTTTTTTTTTTAAAATGTTATAGCAATCGTTTTGACTTTATGCCAGTTTCAAGTAAAAGATTTTTTGCTTTTATAAACTGTCATGGAACCTGTGAGAAATACTTGATAACTTGTCATAAACAAAAGTCCCAATGTGTAGACTACCGATAGATACGGACTTCTTCAAAAAATAATAATATTTGTCTGAGATAGATTTCGTACACCATAAGGCGTGATATACAATATACATGTCTAATAGTTTAAGTTAACGTATACATGGACCAATGTAACATCAAACTGATTCTTACTGCGAACGTCACAAAGGCTTAGTTTAATATCAAATGTCAACTGTCATTGCGCAGTATAATCTCTGCTGAGCAATGAGCATTTAATATTTAATGTTGTGACTTTTGGTGTTACTTGTTAAGTTGGTAACTTTAATTTATCTTTTTCACGGAACTGTTTTGTTCCAATTTTCAATTCGTTTCTCGCAACAGCAAAATTAGTAAAGTAGTTTCTACCACTAATGCTGAAAGTCTATCACAACCAAAATATTAGTGTTAATCAGGGCACTGAACACTGGGCACTTGGGCAGTTATCATTCATTATTGGAATTTGGCAGGTGGTGGTTGTGTCGATTGAGTGAAGTGAATATGTGCCAGTTGTAGCTGATTGCAGTATAAATTTTAAGTATCTACATCGACTTCGTAAACTTGTGTAATGGCTCCGAATTTGAGCAAATTGACCTCAAGGACTGATGTCAAAATTGCTGTAGCGGCATCGGCTGCACTTGGTGCATGGATTTTGAAGAATTCTATAAAGTCAAGGTGAATTCCGAGTGATTCAATATTAATTAGTTGGTTCAAAGTAAGGTAGAAGAACTTTTTCTTAGTAGTTATCTTATAGTGAGCCATTATTTATTCTAAATATTATACTATTTAATATTGACT
Source organism: Pieris melete (assembly GCA_963693345.1). Taxonomy (NCBI): domain Eukaryota; kingdom Metazoa; phylum Arthropoda; class Insecta; order Lepidoptera; family Pieridae; genus Pieris; species Pieris melete. Next base: position 495,330 of record CAVNZK010000043.1, on the reverse strand, counting down.
TCATTTGCAATTATGCATATTATGTTATTTACATATTCATCTTATGTGATTATAAACTCATTTTTTAGTATCTTTGTCAAAACATTTTAACAGTTCTGAAATACAGGTTGTTATTGTTACAGCAAAACAAAAAATGTGAAGCCTGGTCAACTCACTTTAGAAGAAAGTGTACAATATATGATAAAAGATAAAAACAAGAAGAGTACAAAAGCCCAAGTGAATGCTAAATTTTTCAAGGAATTAAAAGCATTATGGAAGATTATGGTGCCCGGACTATGGACAAAGGAGAGTGGTTTTATGGTGCTAATAGCATTATCACTTATTGCTAGAACAATGTGTGATTTATGGCTTATTCAACACACAACATTTATAGAAGGGTAAGTTTCTTATTAGTTTAATGTTACATTCCTTTGCTGTGAATGAGAACATACATAATCATGTATGTTATAATAAATCTATTATCACATAGAAAATCCAAAATTATAAAAATTTGCCCTGAATGTGTAATACTCATGTTGAACATGCTGACTCATTTACTGTACTTGTTTAAAGGTTCATTCTTATATTCATGCACTGAATGTTGTAACATTAATAGTTCATATTACCAGATTACCTTTACAATTTCTATGTTTTGAGGTTCTATCTGACTCGTGAATCAGTTTGTAAAGCATGTTTTAATGATGTCTAGTCACAGCACTGCAATAGTATTTACATTTCTTGAGTTTTAGTTAAGAATGTAACTTAGTGTTTCAATTCCGGCAAATAATTGTCTCTAGCCGGAGGGCATTGAATGCTGATCATTTGTGTATTAGGCTAGATAAGAGCCATGTATGAGACCTCAGACATTGCGTATCACAAAACATAGTGAATATGTACATTATATTTATTGAAATTGAATGTCAAAAAGATATTTTTGCTCAGTTAGAGACAGATATAGTTAACAAGTTCGACAAAGTTAAAGTCAAAAAAACTTTATTCATATAGGTAAACAAGTGCACTTATGAACGCCAGAAAAGCAGTTAAATTAATTCTAAACATTTACTACCAGTTCGTAAGTCAAGGGCGTAAAGTGGGCAAGAGGCAATAAACAATAAATTCCACCGTAATTCCAATTCCAAACAAACCATTAAATTCGCGATTTTGAACTCAAAAGAAATCAGCGATCATACGAATACGCACTCGTGGTACCTCTAACCGGTTTACTTTCGATTTTATACTTGTCTAATTAGATAAATGTATGTATGTGTAAATTTTTGTACGGTTTTACTTTATTTAAGATGTTAGTAAATATGGTTGTTTCAGTGCGTACAGTAAAATTGTTTTTTAAAGTACGATTTCATAGGGACCTTTACCAAAACGTATATTGTGTTCTTATTAAATTTTTCTCGTCAGGGTTTTACGTAATAGTTATAGAGCAACTAATATTTAGCGGAGTTACGTATAAACATAAAAATATAAATACAATTTTAAATGCAAACATGATATAGTAAAACCTGTATTCTTACTCCATTTATTTAATAATTTTAATTCGTATACTACGAAACGTTTTGCTATACTCTTTATCAACTTTCAGTAAATGCGTCATAATAAACAAGATCCGAAATATATGTAACCTCTGGACCCTCAAATAGCCTTAAAAAAATCTCGTTATTCCGTGCCTATTAACCACAATAGTATAAAAACCTAATAAAAACCAACAGTAAAACATTTCGTACCGCCGAAACCGGTTGATCTAATCCAAGAATTATAAGACTTGTTGTGAATATTTCTATCTATTTTACATTTATTTCCGAACCAGATCGACTTCAATAATAGAGCGCACCATTTCTTAAAAGGCCGGCACTCGCGAGTCCCCTGGTATTGAGTGTCCATGGGTGGGGGTTTCACTTAACATCAGATGAGCCACCTGCCTGTTACCCTTCTGTTCTTTAACCTACTAATCAGTATAAAGTGTTTCCAAATAGATTTCCATACAACACATCTGACCTTACAGCTAAAGGTAGTAACGCTTTAATCTTATTAAAGTTTAATCTATTCAAGCACAACAATAAAATAAAATATAAAAAATATTTATTTCATTTTTTTGGTCAAGCATTACAATAAAACATAACGTCTAGAAACAAACAAAATAATAAAAATAAATTGTCTTTCCCCTTAACAAGCAAACACGGCATACTTAATACTTAAAAGATAGTTAAACAAAATTCTTACAAACTATAAAGGGAGCGTTCAAGTATTACGTCACGCATTTTTTGGAGATTATCGATCCCTCCCCCCATGTAACGCGCCGTAACTTTTTTCTGTACCCACTAGTAAAACGTTTCGTGACCACCCAGTGACTCTTTATACCTAAAAGTTACCATTATGTGGCGTAAAGTACTGGAGAGTCGAAAAAATTATTAACAATAACGCGTAATTCAAACGGCATCGTAACCACCCATCAAAAGGACCCACCCCTCCCAAAATTCGTTACGTAATTCTTAAACGCTCCCAAATATGTAATTTAAAAGAAGAAAAAAAATGATAAAAAAACAAAACAAATGAAAAATTAAACATACAGCTATGGCTACGGCCTACGGGGTCCTTCGAAGTTCATAGTTCCAAATAGTTGACATGTCAGGCACAAAAGGTTGATCACCTACTTGCCTATTAAAAATGATCACGGAACAGATACAGAAATCTGCGACCAGACTTAAGAGGTTGTAGCGCCATTGGTATCTGAAAAAGAGACTTGGCTAATGCAGACAAATTAGTTACAGCTTAGTTCACGAATATTAACAAAATATCTACATGACAAAAAATTATATAATTATTTTAAATTTTCCTGTATTTAGCTGATTCAAGTTGTCGGACCGTAGCCAGCGAATTATGAGGTTTTTTTTGTTCGAGTATTGGCGTCATTTCGGTTATACTTTGGCACACATTGTCTAGAAATACCATGATATGCTAGATAATATTCTAGTTTGGCTATATCAAATTCGTGTGGGGTAACATTCAGTCATAGTGATCGCGTTCGTCAAAATGTTTTTAGGCATACAGGAGTCATACTTTTTAGTTTCTTTTTTTATATAATAGGGGGGAAAACGAGCTTGCGGGACGACCAAAAACGGCACTCTGTGCAGCCCATAGACACCCACTTTTAGTGGGTGCGTTGGCGGCCTTTAAAGTTCGGAGTTTATTACTTAAGATGTCATGTGGAACATGGTGTAATGGAGCTCCTTACAAACGTTTTGTAAAAAAAAACATGGCGATTAAAAAGAGTGCCGGAGACTTTATTGCCAGTTCTTCTCGCGCGTCCGTTACGCATAGCTTTTAATATGTATTTCTTTATTGACTCTCATAAGAGTACATGGTGTTAGCTATATGAATAAATGATTTTGACTTTATGCGTCCCTAGGGGGATAAAGAAGGGGTTTTCTGGAAACCTGGACATAATGATGTCTGAATATTAAAGCGCTAGCGATACCTTCATATGTAATTTACAGAGCAGTGTTGGCCTAGTGGCTCCAGCGCTTGCCTCATCCACAATGCACTGATGGAAAATATAAGTACATTAAATGGTGAAGGGAAACATTTCTCATATGAAAAAAATCAACGTGTCAGACAGAACTCACTATCACTTGTTCATGAATTGAAAATGATCAGAGAATCGAATGCAATCTGAAACCTATAGGGTTGTAGGGTTATTTATCGACGCTGTAGAATGATAACGAAAGAGAACTAAACATTATAGGAATCGAAACAAATGCTTCATTTCGATAATGTTCGTTAATATTATTGTGTTTTTGTCCATAGTTTTAGATGGTAAAAAGGACTTATTTAGAAATAATATAAATAATTCCTTACTTCATGATTATACCAGTTAATTGACATAGGAGTCTAAGAATTCGTATCGTAAAAATTCACTCTCATAAATTTTTCATAACGCGCCTAAAGAAGTATAACTTCAAAAAAACGTGTGGCACTCGGGGAGTGCCGCGGTAAAGCTATTGCATAGTTTTTTTTATCAACTTATGCAGTTATAATTATTTATTTATTTTTTATTTATGCAGTATTACTTTTCGTTGATATTAATTCAAGTATTTTCTTTGATATTATTTCAATCTGTGGTAGATTGACCAGACTCAGACTAAAACGCCTATATAGTCTGTCTCACTCTAACGCGTACCGGCTGCACCGGTCCCGCTCACGCTACGTCACCGATCTCGTCAGAGAGATGGGAATGCGCAGTATGCGTTCTATCCCACTCTAACGCGTAAGGTTTTTTTCGTTACGGAATTTCTTGATTCGGTCGCCTCGCCTTCGGTCGATTCTCAAAGCCCGCGATAAAATCTATGCAATAGCTTAATAAATGGTTTTTCGACATACGAGATTATCCTACTACGGTGACGTTATGTAATCCTTCTATATTAAATGCTAAAAACATGTATTCTTGTTTCAGATCAATTATCACAATGAACAAATTAGAATTTAAGAAACTACTAACACAGTTCTTCGTGGCTATGCCTTTGGTGAGTGTTTCGCATTGTATGATTGAATGTAGTTTTAGTTTAAATTTGCGTTATTTTATATATCGCCTGAATTTGTTTCTTGCTTTTGTGTTTTTGTTCTTGTTTGTAATTTCTCTGTTCTAAATGTGTATGTGTTACTATATATATTTGAAAAACTATTTTTTTATTTAGTATTTATTTTATATTTGTGTCTGTGGGGACGTATGTATCTATGTGTGGGCGTGATTGTGTGTGAGAGAGTATGTGTGACGTACAGTCAAAACCGTTTACGACGACATCGTTTAGAAAGATACCGGTTATATTGACCAAAATCAAAGGTCCCGGCTGAATTCTATTGTACTAGGTACTTAACAATGTCATCGGTTTTTACGACCAAATATGAGTAGTCCCTCCGATGTCGTTATAACAGATTTTGACTGTATGAATTTGTATATGATTTTTATAGGAAACAACAATTAAAATAATTTAGAAAATAAATCATTATACGGCATTCTTGGTATAGTTACTCGTGTATAAATTGAAGTTTGGTGGAATCGACCCTTAGTGTTCTATTTTGACACTATGTTTGTGTGTCCGATTTATATTCACTTCACTAGATTTATTAACTCAAAAGGTTTAGTTCTCTTTAGGCGTCTTGTTCCTGTTGTGTCTAGAAGTTGAATCGCCTCAGAATTCACATGGTTATTTAGCTTTTAAGTGAGCTAAGGCAAACCGTTTCGTTGTAAAATTTTAAATACACAGATATAAACAAGAACTTTATAATTGTTATATAAGTCGAAACATTTTTGAAGTTATACTTCTTCAGGCGCGTTATGAAAAATTGATGAGAGTGAAATTTTACTTAATTTTTGTTACACAAAATTAAATAATGAAGTTGCCCACGGAAGATGCTACAGCATTGGACATAATTAAAAAACAACATTCGAATAATAATAAAATTTATGTTACACTTAATGTAAGAGAATAATAATAGATATTTATTTATTTAATTTTTCAAATGTAAACTAAACTTTATCGACTATAATGACTCCTTTTCCAGTCTCTGATTATTTCATTGTAATTAATTATTTGCATGCAATCAAAAACTATTTTTAATATTGCCAAAGAAGTATAACTTCTTACGCGCGTACATAAGTACACGCATCTTTTCGTTACCCTATATTTTGCGTAATTGTAGACTGTGCTACCGCTTATTTTAAGTTCGCCTACCCCATCGCTTACAAGTTACCTTACGTTTGTTATTTTCAGATTTCACTAGTAAATAATGTACTAAAATGGAGTATAGGAGAAGTAAAACTTAGAATAAGGACAAATCTTTCGCTGCATCTCTATGAGCAATACTTAAAGTGAGTAATTTGTTTTTAATTCAGGGCAGGTATGAACCAAGTGAAGGTTTGTATGAATTTTTGAAAACTTCTTTAGCGGCGTTGTACAATTTTTTGGAATGGGTAAAAAATGTTAAACTCGCGTCAGGATACGTGACCTGATCGAAAATTCGTAAGACGGATGGAGAGTAGATAGCTGGCGCGGGTATTTAATGTAATATAAATTGTCATGTTTGTGTACGATAGCGCAATAAATAAATATTGTATTCTACCACATAAATGATAGTACTTTTATGCTGATAATTAAAGCAATTCGCGCAAAATTATTCCCTAACCATTCCAAAATATCAAAAATGCACAACGTTAATATTCAAGTTTTTACTTCTGCCGGAACTTCCGGAGTGCAACGCGTCGTTTTTGCAGATACGCTATGCTAGCAAGATTTAGAAACGAGACAGCGTAATACGTCTTCCGTATATCAATGTGTTATTACATACGAAAGTAATACTTACCGCTAAGTTTCTGAATATCACCTATAAGGTCTATCTTAGGTTTTTCAAATTTATAATCATTGATTCATTTAGGTAACACAATGTATACCGAAGTATACAACCGAGAAATAAATATTTAATGCTTCTTTACATTTACTGCCAGTTCTCAAATCAAGGGCGTAGAAGGGACGAGAAGAACTGGCAATAAACTCTGCGCCACTTTTTTTTTAAAGAATTTTCTTAGTATTCATCTGTTGTTACTAACTTTGTAACACTTAAGGGAATTGGTGGAATAGGTGAATTATTTTTATAAATAGAGGAAATATTTATAATAATGTTATTATCGTACATATAAATATATATTTGTATGTTTGTAATTTAAAATATATTTGAAATAATAGATATCGAGCCAACACTAGCTTTATGTAATAATTTTTTTATTATTATATTAATTTAATAATAGAATTTATAGCCTACACGGTCATATAAAATACTATATAATTCCATCAATTCGATCTTTCGCTATGAAATTTAATTGATAACAATCATATTCATCATTCTTATTATAAAAACGATATTTTTAATATATATAAATGCGTGTGAACTTAAAAAATCTAAATCACTTCAAAACCTGCTCTACGCCCTTGACTTGCGAACTGGTAGTAAAAGTAAATTTACAATTAATTTAACCTTTTTTTGACGTTTCTAAAGTGTACTTGTTTACCTATATTAATAAAGATATTTTAAGTCTGAGTTTTCCTAAATTTTTCTGTTCATGTGCGTAATGGCTTGCATGGTGAGGAAAGACATCTTTTAGCCAAAAAATGCATATTGGGCTTTGAATATACAGGGTGGCCAAAAAGTCGTGGATCAAACGCAAATAGGGGATAGATGAGGTCATCAGCGGCAAAAAATTGTTCTACGGGAGGTGTCTTAAGGTCAACCCCTGCAGAGATATGATTTATTTTGGTTTTTATATGAAAATTGACTTTTTTTACTAATTCTAAAAAAACTTTGCAACTAAGTAAACGAGACAAAACACTATCCTCACAAAGACGTAATTTATGTAATTGTGTAGGTTGAAATTGTTTTATCGTATTTATCTTATAATCGGTAGATATCATTTGATAATTTTCGAATCATTATTTTGTTTTTTATTACATACAATACTTATATCATCAAAATGTGTATATTTTATAAAATACTTTCATAAAATATACTTATTAGTCTTAAGTTACGGTTTACGTATTGTTCATATCAGGAATATCTCAGTGGACAATTTATTAAAAAATGTTTTTGCTATCACTACATAGTATAACAAAGTCGCTTTCTCTGTCCCTATGTATGCTTAAATCTTTAAAACTACGCCACGGATTTTGATGTGGTTTTTTTAATAAATAGAGTGATTGAAGAGGAAGGTTTATATGTATAATAGCATCCATCAAATAGTTTCGTTTGGAGGTTTCTAATGTGAAGTCGTAAATAATTACATTTTTTCCGCTTACACTGCGAACCCTACCAGATTTATCAAAATAATGTACTAAGTATTGTACACATTGAAAAGATCTACATAAAAATCCGCGATGGTATATGTATATCTCTTATGGATATCCCACAATAACATTTTTTCAACATTTTTTCAACATTTTTCTTTGAAAACGTTCACAGTTTTTCTGTATTGTATTTAGTATCAGCATGGCACCCGTGCGAAGCAGCGGCGGGTCGCTAGTAGTTGATAAATCCCGACATGATAATCACTACAGTACTTTTTATGTAAACGTTGGCGAATTTCGTTTGTTTTTCATTGGTCAAATGACCTTGCGATTATATGTACGCTGATATGTGCATCACAAATCCTTTGAAGAATGATATTAGGAAATAAAATTAAAATTTTACTGCTCGCACGTTTTTCTTATGAAAAAATAGTGCTAGAATATTTGACGGAAATTGTATGAATTACGTCAAAATGTTTTCAGTTGGATTCAGTTGACCTTGGAATTATGCTCCTCAGTAAAAAAACTGTGAAAAGCAATTTCCATTTTCCTAGCAGACACGACCGCCTCTGAATTGAATGTCAAAGATATGAGTTCTAGTGCAAAGACAAAAAAGAAAATTGATTAACATTAGCGCAACAAAATATTTTTTTTTCAAGATTAACGTATTTAATATAATAAAATAATTACTTATTTAAAAATAGCCTAATCAGTTTAACCGTGTTTATAGCAGTCAAAAATTACATTTTAAAGGCCGGCAACGCACTCGCGTTGACATTGTGAGTGTAAATGGGTAGGCTCACTTAACATTAGGTAAGCCTCCTATCTGTTTGCCCCTTTTTCCCCGTTATATATTAAAAAAAATTAATAATACACTTAACAAATTATATTTTTTTTAAAGTCTTTTATAACTCAAAACATTTATTAAGTACTAGCTGACCTGGCGAACATCGTGCCGCCTAACAGTCGATTCTTAATTTTTTTTAAATACTTATACTGCTATTCGGGACACCGGTCTAGCTAGTAAGATAAAAAAAAGAATTTGATAAAACAACAAATACATTATGAAAAAATAAAAATTTACCTTCCCGGAACCCCTCCACTAACACTTGAACTTTATGATATGGTATTAAAGTTCAAATTGACTTTTAAGTATTATTACGAATATTTTGTATGGGAATATTGAAAAGTGTTGTTTTTAGACTTTTTTCCACTCAATTTTTTTTAAATTTTTCTCTTCGTAAGAATCATCCTCGTACTTCTAGGAATATTATAAAAAAAGAATCAGACAAATTGGTCAAGCCGTTTTCATGTTATGTCGTGACAACGGAAAACGGGTTTCATTTTTATATATATAGATGTATAGTTTTATTATTCTAGTTGCTTAATGAGCCTACTTTGTATCTCTTGACATTAAATTGAAACAATCACGCAATAACTTTATTTTCTCAATGATCGGCGTAATTGTCCACGTGGAGATATTTGAATTTGTTTCTTAATAAACCTTGTGTTTATTAAGTAGCTTTATTATATAATACAGACAGAGAGTCAAAGGAGGTTTCCCTTCGATGAGAAACTTTTTTGTGCGTTCATACCCTAATCTGTGGACTGAGTTGTGAGAATGAGACATAGCGTTACATTGTGATTGGACAGATGTGTGACAAAATATACACATAATTGGTTTTTGTCACTTGCTTGTATTAAAACTATTCAACACTGTGTTATGTGTATGAGTCTAATTCAAATTGACTAATATTATGTTTTACAATAGTCAATTAGTGTCTAAATTGTTTATTTCAAGCATATTTGTCATTAAAAAACACAAATACAGCTGCGGTGGTACAATTAATGTACATAATTAATATACAAGATTCATTTATATTCATCGTAACCTATTTGAACTGGAAATATTTGCATTTTACTTTCAAGATTTTAATAATCATGGTGCATTGACTTGTTTTTTTATCACGCCGTCTATCGGATCCCATACTTATTTTTTATTGGACTCGATTGTCCAGTTAACAAAAACTTCTTATATGTTACGGTTCTTATATGTTACGGTTTGGGTGGTTGATCCCTATTGAAACTTAACAAGAGGTCAGATGTCTTATGTATTCTCCGCTCGTATTCATTAGAAAACCTTATATTCGCTCATCATATATAGCTTAAGTATTGTCTTTTTTTGACATAACCTTTACACATTTATAGGTATGTTATTTAAAGCTGGCGTCTTCAACACATTTACACTTTGTGCTTGTGTAGTGTCTGTGAATAAGCGCGAGGCGTCTGTCAAACTGAAATACAATCACAAATACATCATAAAAAGACTGTCCGTCTCTCTCGGGCTCGGTCAAGCTTATGAGTATAGAAGAGACAGTTATTGTTTTGCTTTTGCTACTGTTTATGATGATCTTTACTATACATGTTGATCTTTTTTCAAACATTACCAGGGCAATCTCGTGAAATGATGCACAATGTTTTTAATTATTTTAAGCATCTTAATAAAAACAGTTTAATGAAAAATTTTTATATTTCATTTGAAATCAGATGCTGAAAGCTGATTTGATTTTTTTTTTAATTTGTTGAAAGCTGGGTTCACCACCATACTCCTGAATCAAAGCAACAGTTCAAACAATGGAAAATATCTATATCACCTACTCCGAAAACGGCTAAGGTCGATTTGTCGACCAACAAAGTCATGGCTCGATGGAGCGTATGTCGAAAAATGAAAAATTATTTACACGAACTACTCTTTTACGTTCTTGGTCTGGCTTAGAACTTTTGGATCCACCCTCGTATGCACCTAATATTTATATGTATTTGACACATTTTTATTTATTTACAACCCACCCAACCTTACTAAAACCAGAGTGGACTAAAATATATAGCTTGGTAAAAAAATCATATTTTGAAACATACTGTATCTGAAATTGCATTAGTGTGAGTACTGTGAACCCGCCAGCTTTCGATAACCGACCTATAAAGAAAACACTTTTTTACCGGATTGAATTTACAATTATTTTACATAATTTTAAATTTTACCGTCCGTGTCACCGTGACCACGCACGCTGTAAAGCACGCGAAACTTCGGTTAAATTTAAAATTATGTAAAATAATTGTAAATTTATAATAATACATAACTTCAATCCGGTAAAAAAGTGTTTTCTTTAAATATATAGCTTTTCTTTTGGGTCCATCTTTGGATGTGGACGTTGGAACGTAGGAAACGGTGAAACAGCGAGATCATGAGCGGAATCGTGACTGCTTGCGAAGGACAGTTAGTGAGCTCCACCTAGACAGCTGGGCAGGCCGACCTGCTGTCAGAGTGGAGATCTGGGATCTGAAATAGTTTTCAGGAACATACAGTCTAAGACATTCCGTAACCAGGCCCATGCGGTCTGTTCTACCCGTCAAAACATCCAGTGTGAAATAGATTGACGATTGCTCTCTCCGTATTCAAGCACGTTGTTGTAAACATCGTGAGGAAACCGGTATCTTATGCCCAAAACGACTTGTAGCAGGTCCAGAAAGCTCATCATCTACTAAATAAAAATAGGTGTCAACATTCGCCAAGACCTAAATAGGTGTAACACCACTTGATTGTTATTTAGTACTAGCCAAAAAAAGGTGGCTGTACAACCTCCTTAGGTCTGGGCCTCAGATTTCTGAATCTGTTCCATGATCATTATTAAATCTAATAGGCAAGTAGGTGATTTGCCTCCTGTGCCTGACACACGTCGACTTTTTGGGTCTAAGACATGTCAGTTTCCTCACGATGTTTTCCTTCACCTTCACCGATATGTTAAATGCGCACATAGGTAGAAAGATAGTCCATTGGTTCATAGCCGGGGATCCAACCTCCGATCTCAGGGATGAGTGTGGCACGCTGAAGACTACCACCAAAAAGAACAAACCAACTATGGGCTCCTTATAATTATAAATTTTCTTTTTCAGAGGCTTCACATACTACAGAGTAACAAACTTGGATAACAGAATATCGAACGCTGATCAGCTTCTCACCACTGATATTGAGAAGTTCTGTGACACTGTAATAGACCTATACAGTTATATCAGTAAGCCCCTACTGGATATATCTATTTATCTGTATAGGTTAACAGTGAATTTGGGGCCTTCGGTGAGTTAAAGAAAATAATGTTTAAGTTAAGAGAAATAAAAAATCGGTAGACATCTCTACTCATTCCCAAAGAAGACAGGGAGTAGGCCGAGAGAAAAGGCCGGCGTAAACTCTCTGTACTCTTTTAAAATAGCAAATCATCAAATAATACTTATTTTAAAACAAATATCGCAAATTAATTAGAAGTGGCCTGTCTAGCACTAGTCCCAGGCCCTTTTATCAACTAGATAATCGTTAACTTTATAGTAAGCCTTTTTACACTGCTTTTCTCTCGTATGTAAAATGTATGGATTTTGACATACATGAATCAGAAACCTGACTTATTATGAGTTTTGTGTGTGCTTAGTCTGACTCCCGTATGTCAAATCCAACATTTTCGATTACTTAGCGCTAAGTCTAGACCTGGAATATCACACTAATTTATAATAGTTAAGTTAATTAAAAAAAATTTTCAGACACCGGGTTTAATGATGGCGTATTTATTGGCTTCCGGTGTGTTTTTAACCTACCTACGAAGGCCTACAGGTAAATTAATATAATGATTTAAACTGCTTTTTATTCATTTGTTTTTTTTTGTCATTAATTTTTTTACGATATTAATCCGTGCTTAATTTGTGTATAATTAATTAAAGGCTCAATTTTGTTAAAACTAAATTATCCAACGAAAAAAATTTAATCCTATCTATATTTATCTTATATATTCTATATTTATTGATTACTGCATATTTCGCTAAGAGGATGTCTGGAGCATACGACAAGTTTTGTTTAGATTTGGTCAGGTCAGAACCTGGAAACGGACCCATACGCTTGTACCTCTAGTTGTCAAAGTACCTATTTATTTCTTTATTTATTAAAGTTTACCACATCATACATAAATCTACGGAAAAATCTTTCATCTAAAATGTATGACAATTGAAGTAAACAAAAACATATTAAAAAATAAAATTTTACGGTGACATATACAAGATAAAATAAGCATAGAATAAAGTTACCAGAATTTTTTGGTAAAGCAGAAAAAAATAAATCATCAGCAAAACAGCGACTATTGGATAAGTATGCGTTTAGACATGAGAAGGCATACCGATTCTTGAAAGGCCGGCAACGCACTCGCGAGCCCTCTGGCATTGAGAGTGTCCATGGGTGGCGGTATCACTTAACATCAGTTGAGCCTCCTGCCCGTTTGCCCCCTGTTCTATAAAAAAAAAAAGGCAATCTCCTTAAAAACTTTAGTAAGCTTTAGCTAAAAGATATTTGTTTAAATACAAGTCTGCGATGATAAAGTTTTTTTAAATTGCAGGACAAACAAAATGTTAATGTTGCAAATATAAACTTTATTTTATCACGTCGTATTTTTAGCACTTCAGTTGAAAAAGTATATTTAATTTAGCAAATTTGCTTGTTTTTTATCAACAGTAATTCCATTTTTTGTTTTTATAATCATTTTTCTTTGTTTTTATAATCTTTATCTTTGGTTTACGACGACATCGTTTAGAACAAAATACCGGTTATATTGACCAAAATCAAAGGTCCCGGCTGAATTCTATTGTATTACGTACTTAATAACAACGTCATCGGCTGATACGACTATCGGTTTTTACGATGAAATATGAGTAATCCCTTCGATGTATAATAACCATTTTTGAAGTTATACTTCTTTAGGCGCGTTAAAATTGATGAGAGTGAAATTTTACGATGCGCCCGCACCTTTACTCAAAATTAACAGAATGAAGTTGCCCACGGAAGATGCTACGGCATTGTACATAATTTAAAAACAACATTTGAATAATAATAGAATTTATGTTACACTCAATGTAAGAGAATAATAATAAATATTTATTTATTTAATTTTTCAAATGTAAACTGAACTTTATTGACTATAATGACTCCTTTTCCAGTATTTGATTATTTAATTATAATTAATTATTTGCTTTCAATCAAAAACTATTTTTAATAATGCCAAAGAAGTATAACTCCTTACGCATGTACATAAGTACAAGCATCCTTTTTTTAATACAATATCGAAAAACTTAATTTCCGTAGACCTGTGTAATTAATATAGTATACCCTTCACATATGTATGAAGACCATACAAAACAGTTGCCCTCCAACGCGTGGTCTTTGACTTAGTATCCTGTATCTTCTTCTTTTTAGAGTTTCTAGATGTTTCTAGATGACAAGTGCCTGAAACACGAAATCGAATTTTGTAGCAGCGCGTTTCTTCATCTTTTCCTTTTACACAACACAGACAGAAAAGTCCTGCTTGCTGCGTGAATCAATCACATGACCTTAGGGTCGGAGTCACAGCCTTAAACCAACACTGCTTAATGGAGGTTCTGACCTCGTGATAACGTCTTAAAAGACACTTAGTCGTATATTAGGTAGAGAGATAGTATACGGCTATAATATCTATCTCTATAAATTGCCAGTATCAATAGATTTTCGTTCAATACCTAATGTAGAGAAGTATATGATAATGTTTTTCTTTAAAAGTAAAAGTAATGTAATGTTGTTTTAATAGTAAAATAATTGAAATTTCAGCTCGCATGACGGTGCAAGAGCAAAAACTGGAAGGTGAATACAGATATGTCAATTCCAGGCTTATCACCAATTCTGAAGAGGTCGCATTTTACCAGGTAATATATATTCGGGCTTCGTTCAGAAGATGTACTTGGGAAGGATTCTCGGTGAAATAATATTAAAATAAATGGGCCCTAAGCCCGACTTAGGGCTAGAAATCTATATACAGTAGAACCTCTATAAGTCGAACATCAAGGGAGACGCCAAAAAATTCGAGTTATAGAGTTTTCAACTTATGGAGGATTTCGACTTAGGCGGATTTTGATTCGACATAAAGAGTTTGAGGTTTATTCTTATAAATTTTGAGTTAGAGAGGTAAAATAAATAAAAATTCAACTTGCAGAGGTGACAAACATATTTTTATTTATTATAAATCAACATTATTTCAAATCATTTTAAAATAAAAAATATGGCATTAATAAAAGTCAGTAATTTTTTTTTGCTTTACATAATTTGGTTGTTCTCTATCTATAGCATTGTCTAATCTATAAAGAGCAGAAAATTCTTCTTCTTCAGAGTTACTGGTTTGCTCTATAAAATTACGTAAGGTATTCAATGCGGTTCGCGCCTCTTTGATGGAAACCCATGACACAAAGCAAGCAAACACGTGTTTCCATGAGTCATAAATTTATTATTGTATACTCCTAAAATGTTTTCTAAGAAACAATAGTGTACTCACATTGTCGGCAAGTTCTTAAAGTCGGTAACTTATTTTTGTTCGAACAATAGAGATAATAAATTCCAAATGATCAAGTTGTAAAGGTTGTAAAATAAAACGTTCGAGATACAGAGGTCAAATTTATTTTTTCGAGTTATAGAGTGAAAATATGTACCAAAATGGCTTGGAGGGACTCGGTGATTATTTCGATTAACAGAGGGTCAAGATTTCAAGTAATGGAGGTTTTGGTGTTTTAAGGGAAGGGAACAAAACATTTTTTCGAGATTTGGAGGTTTTTGACTTATCGAGGTTCGACTTAACGAGGTTCTACTGTATATTATATAACATTGAAACCCTATTTCCTTTGATCACGCGTGAACGGCTGGACCGAATTCGCTAATTCTTTTTTTTTTGTTGTCAGGAGAAAGTTTTTATGAAATAAAAATTAGGGAAATTAGGCGAAAATATTTAAGAATATGAACCACCACTATATTCAGTATTCAGTGCATAGCGCTTTTACAATTCAAACTTTTTTGATGTAACCTTATGGCATTTGACATAACATTGACAGAATGCGAATATCATCAAAGAGGGTGTAAGAAAAATGAATATCATTTAAAGCAAATGCTGCGATCGGAGTTATTATATTGATAAAATACATATGTTCCCGTGTAGGAATAGCAACAAAATTATTTATATACACGCCAGAAAAACAAGAATGTTGTATATCATAAAGCATTAGAATAATAAACACTTTGTTTCTGAAATATTTTTGAAGTTATACTTCTATAGGCGCGTTATGTAAAATTGATGAGAGTGAAATTTTACGATGCGCGCGCACCTTTACACAAAATTAAAAGAATGAAGTTGCCCACGGAAGATATTACGGCATTGGACAAAATTTAAAAACAACATTCGAATAATAATAGAGTTTATGTTACACTTAATGTAAGAGAATAATAATAAATATTTAATTATTCAAATGTAAACTGAACTTTATTGACTATAATGACACCTTTTCCAGTCTTTGATTATTTAATTGTAATTAATTATTTGCATGCAATCAAAAACTATTTTTAATAATGCCAAAGAAGTATAACTTCTTACGCGCGTACATAAGTGCACGCACCCTTTTTTTAATAACTAAACCAATTCGATAGTTAGTCGTAATAGTAGTCATAGTTAAGACAGGACATCGTTGGTCGTGTCCGCTTGTCTTATATAAAAATGGTTTTCCAGAAACTAGATTTAATTAATACGTGCGCGCACACAGTACGTGCACAGTATTTATGCGCGACCAATTTTGATGAATTTAAATAAATTACAGGGTAACCGTCGCGAGCAACTGACGTTGTTATCAAGTTTCTACAAGCTGACGAGGCATTTGAGGAATTTCCTCAACTTCCGTGTCGCGATGGGATTCATAGACAACATTGTTGCTAAATGTAAGACAATGATTTTTTTATTATTTTTATGATTGGACAATTCACACCAATTGACCTAGTCCCATGCTAAGCTGGTGAAGCTTGTGTTATGGGTACTAGGCAACGGATATACATACATATTATAGATAGATCTAACACATATAATTACATATTCAAACACCCAAGACCTACGCACAACACCAAATGCTCATCACATCGATGTTTGTCTCCGCCGGGGGTCGAACCCATGGATTCGCAGTCAGAGGTTCTAACCACTAGACCAATGAGCCGTCAAAGTTATTATTTATTTAGAAGTCCTAAAACATGTTTGCTGATACAAGAAAGCATGTCACAAGTTTTACACACATTAATTATCGACAATTCTCTCTTGAACCTCTATTCGTGAGCCGTTCAGTTGCCTTTCTATATTCTATAGCACTCCGGAGAATGCTCTTTGGAACTACATAATATAATTCCTTTCCTTCGTTGTCGTCATCAACAGGTTCCACACTGCATTATTTGGTTTGTCGTTTCTAATAAAAACAGCAAAGGAGTGGAACTTCTTGTCCCCTGTTTCCTAGACAGTATAATATGGATTCAATTAAGCGCCTGTTTAACAGTCTTCTTCTAAATCAAATCAAATCAAAATACGTTTATTCAATTTAGATGCTTCTTAGAGCATGCTTATGAATGTCAACAACGTTTACAAAATTCACGAAAGAGCAGGACTACGCCATCCGTTCGCAAAACTACCAGGAGGCCTTGTTCTGAGAAGAACGGGCAAGAAACTCAGCAAGTTTTGCCCTCCCTTTACATTACAATTATTCAAAGGAAAATGTCATAAACCACAACGTCATTAAAGTTACATAAGTAAAAAAAAATAAAAATCTGTTCTGTGATTTACCACATTCACCATTACACACATATTCATACATAATTAGAACTATTGCCAAGCATTTTTATCTTCCAGGTAGTCATTGACTGTGTAGTAACCTTTACACATTAAGGTTTTTTTGATATGTGTTTTGAATCTGTTTAAAGGCAGTTCCAATATTTCACTAGGAATCATGTTATAGCAGCGTATACTTAGGCCCATAAATGAAGTATTTATTTTCTGCAACCTGTAAGACGGCTGGAAAAGTTTTCCCTTATTTCTTGTATTCCTACACACACGCACAAAAATGATACAGTTGTAAATATATTGGGAAGGTACCGTCAAAATATCGATGCTTCTGGGAGGCGAGTCCTCCAATAGGCCACATCTCACTTAACATCAGTTGTGGGCAAACGTCTGTCCAGTTCTGTATAAAAAGTAATATATCTAATATATAAAATTCTCGTGTCGCGGTGTTTGTGGTTAAACTCCTCCGAAATGGCCGACCGATTCTCATGAAATTTTGTGTGCTTATTGGGTATGCCTGAGAATCGGACAACATCTATTTTTCATCCCCCTAAATGTTAGGGGTAGTCCACCCCTAAATTTTTATTTTTATTTTTAGATATTTTTTTCTGTTTTTATTTTTTTATGATACAGCATTAAAAAATACATACAACCCCTAACTTTCACCCCTCTACGATCAACCCCTATTTTTTATTATAAATGATATACATGGCAAAACGACGTTTGCCCGATCAGCTAGTTAGAATATAAAAAAATCAAACTAGCAGGGACAAAATTAAACACAAGCAAACAGTAAAAACTAAATTTGAGTGTATACCATGAGAGTGCTATGAACGTATCAGACAGGCGAACACATCACGGACCAACCCACTATTATGGTATCAGATGATATCATCCGGTATCAAAAGGCTCTACAACCTTTTTAGGTCTGGGCCTCAGATCTGTATATGTTTAATGATCATTTGTCCATCTGATAAGCAAGGTGATCAGCCTTCTGTGTAACTCACGACATCGGCTTTTTGGGGCTAAGACAAGGTTTCTTACAATGTTTTCCCTCACCGTTTGCACAGTCGGGGATCGAAGCTTTGACCTTAGAGATGAGAGTCGCACTATGAAGCTACTAATCCATCACTGCTCTATTATTCATTATAAACAACGCATAATGTGTAAGATTTGAGGAACTCTTAAGTATAAAATACCTGTATCAGGGTTCCCAGCTTTTATTAATATGCGTAACATGCGTGAGTGTATGAGTGATTGTGTGGGTGCATGTAAGTGTATGAGTAATTGTGTGGGTGCATGTAAGTGTATGAGTAATTGTGTGGGTGCATTTTTTTGTATGAGTAATTGTGTGGGTGCATTTTTTTGTATGAGTGATTGTGTGGGTGCATGTGGTGCATGAGTGATTATGTGGGTGCATGAGAGATTGTGTGGGTGCCTGTGAGTGTATGAGTGATTGTAATCTGTAACTACATGTCTCACACTTTTAATTTTTTTGTCTAATACGCTCTTAGCACGATCATGATATGGTTTCTAGCAAGCACATAAATCTCGAAAGTCAAATCATTTATTTAGGCCTATTTAAAACGCATTTCTTTCCAATAGGTGGTTTCATATGGAGAAGACTGAGCAAGAAACTACATACTTACTCTTTTAAAATATTTTTTACAATATTTTGTATTTATTTGATGATGTGTAGACCATGTACTTGAAACTTGTCAACTACTGGGAGTACTTTATCTAAAAGCTTCAACACATTGTAACGGTCTGTGACAGAACTTGTTGCCTTGTATACAGTGTTTTTTTTTTTAGATATTGCAATCGTGGTTGGATTTTATGCTGTGTCTCGGCCATTCTTCGTTAAGAACCACAATTTATTGACTGTTGGCACAGAACAAGATAGGTTTAGGGTAAGTTTAAATAATTGTTTGAGAAAAAAAATTTAAAGTGATATTGAAAGACCTTATTTCTTTTTTAATATATGGTTCTTGAAACAATAAGCATGTTTCTCTTTAAATTTAACAATGTTTTAATAAATTCCATTTATCGAAGTGAAGTTGTCAGGAAATGCTCACTTAAAAAAATTTCAATATGGAACTTGATTTTTATTAGTTTCAAGTTTTTTTTAAATATTTCATCAAAATATTTTAATAAAATACTTGTATTATAAGCAAGTCTATATATATAAATCAGTGGCGCTAAAACTTTTTTAGGTTAGGGCCTCAGATTTCTGTATCTGTTTCATGAACATTTGTTAATCAAATAGGCAATTAGGTGATCAGACGCCTGTGTCTGACGCACGCCGTCGACTTTTTCGGTCTTAGACATGTCGGTTTCCTCACGATGTTTTCCTTCACCGTTCGAGCGAATGTTAAATTCGCACATAGAAAGAAAGTTAATTGATGCACAGCCGGGGTTCGAACCTACGACCTCAGGGATGAGAGTCGCACGCTGAAGCCACTAGGCCAACACTGCTCGTAATGAAAACACTTAAAACTTTCAGCATTACTACACATACGGGCGTATGTTAGTCAAAATGGCCGAAGGAATCGGCCGACTCGTGTTATCCGGCCGAGAGTTGAGCAAATTGGCCGGACTCACGTCCAGGGTGACGCAATTACGGAACGTCTTGGAAGATATTAATACAGGAAATTACGAGAGGACCATGGTGGACCGGCAACCTGGCAGCTGTGAGTGTATATTCCTTGTTTGAAGCGAGTTAATTTATTTACTATTTACCTGATGGAGATGTGATTCAGAATGGTTTAGGGTTATTAATCAAATTAAAAAAAAAGTGCGTGCGTACAAAGTACACTTATCAGAAGTGAAACTTTATTGGCAAACTAATTTTTAAGTCTTGTTCATATTTATACAAATCTAAAACATTAGAATTCCGAGACTTAGAGGGAGGGAAAAAGGAAGATATGTTAGGGATTTAATTAATTTAATTATCATTAAAATATTAAGTGTCGAAAATTAATACAAATTATTTAAAAAAATTAAATTCATGTCTTCTAAAATAAAAACTCGTTGCATTTTAATTTAAAATTCATCATTTGAGATTTCAATAAATTGTTTTGCACAAAATATAAAATACTAATATTACATTATTTTTTTTTCTATTCTTGACGAAATTTTAATTTTAAAAATAGAATTTCTAGGTAGGTCTAGAAGGTAATTCGCCCTTCTCACTTCTCTCTCTTCGCGTTTCATCCGTTCGCGTCCGTAAGCAATTCGACTTAGGGTCCTTCGAGATAAGTACCAATTCGTAAAAGCGGGACAACGCACTTCTGCCTTCTGGCAGTGTTAGCGTCCATGGGAGTATCACGTAACATCAGGTGGGTCTCATGCCCGTGTTCCCCCTGTACTACGAAGAAAACACACAAAAAAAACTTAATTTAAAAACCGCATATCGAAACTATGGTTTTCCTTCACTTTCGTCCGAACGCAAGCAGTGTTAAGGGTTGCACGTTTAACCCAACATTCTCTGCTCTATTGTGATGGATAATTACTCTTTACAGTGGGACCGAGTACATTGGCACTAACACCTGGGGCTGGTAAAATTATATACCAAGACAAAATCATAAGTTTTGACAAGGTGCCGCTGGTCACGCCCAACGGAGACGTACTCATTAAGGAACTTACCTTTGAAGTAAAGTTAGTATATATTAACATAATTTTGTTCATAATTCGTACCTGAATTGTAATACCAAGATTGTTCACGACAGTGCACGTGCACGTTAAATCTACGTACATATTAATGTATCGCAAATTATGTTGAAATAAATCAGTTGCGCTACAACCTCTTTTAGGTCTTGGCCTCAGATTTCTGAATCTGTTTCATGATCATTTTTTAATCTAATAGGCAAGTAGATGATTAGCCTCTAGTGCCTGACACATGCCGTCTACTTTTGGGTCTTAGACATGTCGGTTTCCTCACGATGTTTTCCTTCACCGTTCGAGCGAATGTTAAATGCGCACATAGACAGAAAGTCCATTGGTGCACAGCCGGGGATCGAACCTATAACCTCAGGGATGAGAGTCGCACGCTGAAGCCACTAGGCCAACACTTTTCAGGCAAAATATGTTGCTTAGCTCAAAACTCGAAGACGGCTGGACCTATTGGGAGTATTTATTTTATTTATTCCTTTAATTCTGAGGAAGGTCTTTATTGAGGGAATTAAAAATTTGGAAAAGCGAAAAGACTATGGGGTAGAGTATGTTGTAGTAATATTTGTTGTTATGTAGCTACTAGAAAGGTAGTATAAGTAAAAAAATAATAAACGCGAAACGAAGTTCGCTGTGGCAGCTAGTTCATAATATATATTTCATTTTTAAAACCTAAAATTCTTTACAGTTAAATTACAATTAAAATTATTTTGGCCTTCCCTGGAGAATACATCCTCCAATTGTTTAAAAATTTTACACTTCTCAAAGGCCGGCAACGCACCAACTAAAATTGATGTACATGGGCTGCGATGATAGCCTTTATGGGCGACCCGTTGGCTCCTTTGCCCTATCCTATAAAAATACAAAATTGCCAAGTTTTATACGTTCAATAGCCTCCGCTTTTGAAGTCGGTTAATAAAAGTTGGATAGAAAATTTGAAAGTGCTTTTTATCACCATTACTTTCCTCAGATCCGGTATCAACGTCCTAGTGTGTGGCCCGAATGGTTGTGGGAAGTCGTCGATGTTCCGAATGCTTGGAGAACTTTGGCCTATATTTGGTGGTACCCTCGTAAAGCCACCTAAAGGCAAGCTGTTCTATGTACCGCAGAGGCCGTATATGACTTTGGGGACTTTCAGGGATCAGGTGTGTATGGTAGAATAGAACCTAATTGGTCGACTAATTGAGGGTAGGTACAAATATATTTTTTTCTAAAATAATACAATAATTTAGGAAGTTGGCGGAGTTTCAAACTCAAACTATTTTTATGAAGTACATCTCTCCCAGTAAAGATTGAAATAATAGAAAAATATAGTTATCTCGTAATTTAATTATTTTCTAGGGTAGAATTTACATATCAAGAAATGCATGGATCTCATAAACTACTGCACTGATTTTATAAACTTTACTTGATCGAATTTTTTTTTTTATTTGTAGACAAACAAACACACACTACAAAAGCACACTTGCTTTAAAATAGATAAATATCCAATTCTATTATATCGAATACTTATAGGTGCAACTGATTAGCTTTTATGCTTTTTAAAAGCATTCAATAAATAATTGTATTTCTAGATAATATACCCACAAACTCGGGACGAAATGGTTCGTCGGGGTCGTACGGACGAAGAGTTGGAGCGATACCTCGATATCGTACAGCTGTCGTATCTCGCTACTAGGGACGGTGGCTGGGATGCTGTAGAAGACTGGATGGATGTACTCTCCGGTGGAGAGAAACAGAGGATTGCGGTAAGATTATTATACTAATTAAAGATATATTTTAGTCTTCCCAAACCGATCAAGTACCGCTGTAGCTGGGCCCTGGTGCGGAATTACAGACTATACTCTGATTTTTAATTCCGTAGAATTCTGACAGCTATCATTTTTTGACATGTCAGAGATTACAAACCTTTTACGTCCCTTTTCATCACAAGCAGTAAAAAAGGCACAAGTAAAGATAACATTTTTTTTTTTTAAAAGGTTTACTAAACCTGGAATTAGTAGGCCATTGTGATGCCAGCTAAAGAATAAAATAAACTAATTAAAGTTAATTCGATATATTGTTCGTGATATTGAAATACAATTTGTTATTTTTGTATTAGGTCACTTGAGTAAGTAAATATTTAGACTTTTTGTAGGTAAATTCATAAAAAAATACGTAGCAGGAGAACTTTTTAGTAGCAACACTTATGAAATGTCAGAATTCTACTGAATTAAAAATCAGAGTTTATACTATATTATTATTAATATAGTCTTAAATTACAGTGTGTCGAACAATAATGCAACTCCTCTTTTCCGCGTCGGTGATTTTGATATGCCTTTCACTTCACAAATATATATGTAGTCTAAATTTTGTTTGAAACAAAATGCGTTCCTTCTGAGGTAATGTTGGCCAACACAAATTGACTCTCCAGTTGTGCCAAACCAATGTGCGGCCAAATGCGGTTGGTTCAATGGCGGAACTTTTATACCAACGCGGCACATTTCGTCTTTACCTGACGTAGCCATCTTTTTGAAATAAAATGTTAAATCACACAAATGATTACGTCGGAGTCACCAACTATAGGTGCGCATGAGGCGAGCATTTTATACTAAAATTGTCTAGGCTAGGCAGTAGGAAGATGTTTGCTATAAATTATTAAATTGGTCGTTGAATGCACTTTTTTAATTGTTAGACTTAGCGCCGACTTTTTTGTTGATGTTGTCTTCTATAAAACTGTGCATCACTTTGCTCTATTGTCAATAGTTTTTAGAAGTATTATGTAGCCTATGGTAATGGGATAATGTAGGATCCTAATGGTGAAAGTATTTCGCAAATCGATCCAGTAGTTGTACAGCCTTTAAAGCAAACCAAAAGATCTAATCTTTCCTTCTTATAATATTAATTAAGACAGATGAAGCAAAAATGATATAAATTTTTATTTTGTAATATAATTGTTATTTATTAGATGGCGCGTCTTTTCTACCACGCGCCACAATTCGCGATTCTTGACGAGTGTACGAGCGCAGTATCGGTGGACGTTGAAGGGCACATGTACCAATACTGCAGAGAGGTAATGTATATACAAGTCGTCGGAAATATCTGCGAACCTGGCTTAATGACGTCATACAAACTGGAGAGATAGCAAAAAAATTGAAGATGTAAAAATAAAAAATATTTTATTTGTGTACTTATTTTTATTGATTACTTTGAGCACTAAATTCCGCTCTGCATTATGTATAGTCCTACCCATCTTACATACAGCACTAAATAGGTAGTTTATGTAATATTTCACCAAACAGAGAAACAATAAACACTAAAATGCGATTACGAAAGCAAGAATAATACACGTGCGTCGGCGATTGCGTTGGCAACGGTACTGGATAGGCGAAAACGGGGCGGGGTGCGGGGAAGCGCCAGGGGAAGCGCATTCCAGCGAGGTTCGCAGATATTTCCGACGGCTTGTAAATAAAAATGAATCGCTAAATATGTTGCTAGGCGCAAAAGTGGAGGATGGCTGAACCCATTCTAGTATATTTTATTCCTTGAAGTCCGAGGAAGATTTTTATGGAGAGAAAAATTTAGTGTTATTTAGTATTTGGATTTTTATTCCGGAAAGGAAAGTCTCTATGGGGTAGCATAGTAAATGGTTCCATATGTTGGTATGTAACGAATGGCGAAACGTAATCGAAGTGTTTAATTAAAGATGTCAAGGAAACTTATTGAAATATGTCTATAAACAAATATTTAACTTCTAAATTTTGATCTATTTAGATCAGTTAAAATTATGTTCATGGTTACTAACAAAAAAACCAGTCTATAATTTGATTTATAAATATTTTCTTTTGTATTTAAACAAATAAAATGTCTTCTCAAATTTATCAAATTGATTTATAAATTTGAATATGAAAAATAACTTTTCCATTATAATATTTTCAGATGGGCATTTCTCTATTTACGGTATCTCACCGTAAATCATTATGGCAACACCACGATCATTATTTGCAAATGGATGGTCGAGGGGGTTACGTTTTTGGGGAGATTGATAACTCTACACAGGAATTCGGATCGTGATTGTTCTAAGTTGACATGTATAGATTGTATATTGAACCATAGACAATGAATTGACAATTGACACAACCTCTTAAAGTAGTTGTTCTGTCAAAATGTGTTTACGCTTCGGAGAAAAGAGAGAGATAGTAAAAAATAATAATAAAAATTTATTTATAAATATGATAATCTACTATGTTTAATAAAATAAATAAAGCATTATAAATGTTAAAGTTGGTCTATTAGACAAAATTCTAAATATGGAAAAAATTTAATTGTCTTTGTGACTTTATCTATATATATAAAAATGAAACCCGTTTTCCGTTGTCACGACATCGGCTGGACCGATTAGAATGTTTTTTTTTTAATAATATTCCTTGGAGTACGAGGATGGTTCTTACAGAGAGAGAAATAAAAAAAAATTACTGAAAAAGTCTAAAAACAACTTTTCTATATTCCCATACAAAATATTCGTAATAATACTTAAAAGTCAATTTGAACTTTAATACCATATCATAGAGTTCAAGTGTTAGTGGAGGGGTTCCGGGAAGGTAAATTTTTATTTTTGACATAATGTATTTGTTGTCTTATCAACTTTCTTTTTTTATCTTACTAGCTAGACCGGTGTCCCGAATAGCAGAATAAGTATTTAAAAAAAAATAAAGAATAGACTGTTAGGCGGTATGATGTTCGCCAGGCCAGCTAGTATTATAATATAAATATATTTAAATTATGAAAAAGTTGCTGCACGTCATTTATACACAAATTAATTATGTTTCGTATTAAATATCAATATTACTGTCAAACTAGAATGACGGAAACACTGGTCAATATAAAAAGCAATTTAGCACTGCGATCTCCCATGATGGTTCTCCTTACCCACAGACTGGTCATTAGCCTAACAGTCACAGCTTCGTTACCAGATTGCAAAAGAAACTCTCGGTCATATCCTTGTCTATGACTTTGGTCTATAATCTATACACGTTTAAAGATTAATTTGGTCCATAATCTAGTATAAATTAAATATTTTTAAGTAGCCAATCTACTTTTTGACTCTTTGTACTAATTTTTAATACGATAAATTCGATTATTGACGTTTTCAGTGATTTCATATATAATGAACAAATGTTTTTATAATTTTTTTTAATATATTTATAATGGTGCTCGGCTATTAATTAGACCATTTTTTTTGTTTGATCTATTCCCATATATATATTAAAAATATACAATTTAACAATAGCAATTAAAATATCAAGCTTTATGAAACATCTTAAATAATGCTCAGCACATATTATTATGTAATTTACATAATAACCCAACTCGTGGCCCTATTTTTGTATATAGGGCAACCAATTTTTATTGCTTTTTAAATCATATGAAGGTACTTAACTTAATATTACTATTAAACAATCCCTTAGTTTTTTAAACCGGATTTTCTTTAGTATTTAGAATAATAGTGGTGTTATAAGTTTAAATAACTAGTTATCAACTGACTATTTAAAGATTATATATAGTAGGTAATATGTTGATACCTATCAGGTATTTATCCAGTGCTATTTTATTGTAGTTTCAAATTTAAATATCACAAAAAGTACAAAATTCACTATCTATGCTCTATCTATAGTTATTAGTTTATTAAAGTGTAATTAAACTATAAAAAACTCTCAACCAATAATCACACGTTTCATCAAGATCGTAACTTGGTAATGATCTTGGACGTATAAATTAACTTCCTTATTCATAAAAATTAATCAGTGTAATGGGCTATTTGGCAAGATTTTTAAAACTATAACAGGATATTTATAATTGACTATAAAACCTACACATTTGTTATTTCTATTCTGTCAAGTTAAAGCTTTAAAAACTCAAACATTCATTATTTTAAGATCCCGCCAAAACGCGTGTCTTGGCAAGATGGCGTCGCGCCAGACTCTATGACGAAATAGGCCTGAATTCATGTAAACAAAGTTTGAGATTTTCAAGCTTAATTATTAGTCCTAAATTACAAAAACACATATTTCGAACAAAAGTCTCCCAACGAAATGAAACCCCAAGACAGTATTAAGATTAGACAGGTGAAGACATTTTTACATGCTACGTCATCCTCGTTTCGACTAATCTGTCATCGTTTGTCAAGCCTATCTATCAATAATATTCATGCTGCCAAATAGCCAAGAGACAAGAAAAATTAAACCATATTAGTGTGACATTGTGGTAGGGGAGCCCACGATGCTAAATGGGGAATTACTCGAGCGTCGTAGAGACCTATTGGGATGCAAAGCTTAGATAAAAAGAAGAAAAAAATGTTATATGATAAATTCCTTTTCATCGGTGGGGGAAGCGGCTATAGATAGTTAAATATGTAAAAAAAAACTGTTGCATGGACATCCTCGAGCGCGTCAGATATTGATAGCATCTATGCCCTACGTATTTTTAATAATGTACGTATGTTAATCTGATCGTTTGCATGATGCGGGTGGTTGTATTTAAGGGTTGAAAATTAAAAAAAAAAAATTATCGAGCGCGTCAGATTTTCTAAGGGAGTGTTAAGTGCACCAAAAAAAAGCTCTCATTCACTAATCTGACGATTTCGATGGGACGCAAACCCACAGCCATTTTCTTAATTTGCAAAAAAAAAATCGCAATTTTGAAATACTCAAGCGCGTCAGATTAAGATATATGTGGTTCATCTTTATGTTCTAAACGTACTGTCTCATAATCTGACGATTATCTAGAGGGATTCGCCTGATCTGACAAAAAAATAATAGAAAAACGGTTCACCTAAAGGGCCATCCCTGCAACTTCCCGCTAATTCCATTCCTGGGCGCTTAAAATTGATATTTTGAGTTCAAAGAAATAACATTTCTATGCATTTGAGCTCTCCCAGCTCGAAAGTCTGATAGAAGTTTCATAGAACACTATTTTTGGAATTTTCAAACCGCAATAACTTGAATGGATTAAGCAATTTTCACGCGGTTGGCGGCATTCGACGCAGTTTTATCATTCTCATAAGTAATTTTGAAATTTTAATTGATCGAACCACAAATTTCGGAGTAATCCCGAAAAAACACTTTTTCGGGTTTCTTTCGTGTACGATATCTCTCGAACGAATCAACCGCTTTTGACCAGCTTGGTGGCGATCGACGTGGTTTTTCAAGCTCAAAGGCGGATTAGTTTTTGAAGTTGATCGATAAAGAAACCACTTTAAAAAAAAATATTTCTTATTTTTTTAAGATTTTTCAAAATTTCTCAAAATCTATCGGTCCGAATCGGTTCAAATTCACAGGAAATGTAATTTTGAGGGAAATATTTAGAACGCCGTTTAGTAGATTCCGATCGGTTTAAGGAAATGTAGGCATCACGCAGCTGCACGCATTTAACTTTATCGACGAATTTTTGTTATTTCGGCTTGCGGAAATCGTCAGATTATATATTTTTCATTATTCTTGAATTATTTCCTTCAAAATAAAAAAAAAATTAGCTACGCTCGAGAATGTCGAGATGACGTTTTTTTTTTACAACTTTGTTGCCCTCCCCTTTTTTTCCGTCACTCTCAAATTGTCAGATTAGTGGAATATACACTTTTTAGGATGTAATTAACTCACCCTACCTTAATCTGACGCGCTCGGGAATTTCTAATGGTCAATTTTTTTTTACTAAACTGATCCTGTCTCCTTCACGTGCGGCCTTATATATGGGCCTCATATTTTGTGGAGGTACTTAACCGGGTACAAGGTATCCCCCTATATATTAATCTGCCGCGCTTTAGTAAATCCCGAAATCCCCTCTTGGGCTCCCCTACCATTGTTACAATACGCTGGTCACACTAGGACATTCCTGTGTTGTGGGTGATCAGACTCTTCCGAAACACAAGAATATTTTTTTTATTATTGATTTAATTTTTATGGAAAAGTAGGTATATACCCTATATTTAATCATATTATGTTGTGGCTTCATCGTGGAATTGCCTTGTAATGTGGCAAACATGAAATCAAATATTAATCAGCATTTAATTTATATATACAGGATAAATGTAACATTTATAAGTAGTTGACCAGAACAGTAATTTAACGATCGGGCCACGACATTAAGCACTTGTGATATAATTTAATCAATAATATAATTCCTAATTAACTAATTATTGGCGTCCATGTTTGATGGTATAATATGTAACTATTCACTCTATAAGAACATATTTTTAATTCAAAATATTTTTAATTTTGTTTTTGTCAGGCTAAGGAAATATAAAATTGTACAATAGTATTTAAATTTAAGATTAATATATCTCAAAGGATTATATTTTCAAAATGGGGAATATGTTAACATGTACCTACTTTTAAATCTCCCGCGCACTGCAATGCAAAATGGCTGCCGACGCGTTCGGACTTCCATTTCAATAATTTAAAATGGTTACGTATTTCTATATTTTAACATAATTTATTTGTGTATACATGATCATATTCGCTATTCTGTAATCACGTTTCCCAATTTTTTGTAAGAAAAGTAAATGTCGCTGTGATAGATTATGTTTGTTTGTTATCGTTGTTAGGTGCTGGGTCAATAAAGAAGGGTTAAGGATAATACTGTCTTTTATTTAAAGACCCGAAGAAGGAGAGCACTATTCGACATGTAGTTTTTTTTTCAGATAACAAGCTATATTACCAATATAGTTTAATTAAAGTTACACAAACACGAAAATAAATCATAATACATGGGTCATCAAGGGCTTTTAGAAATTCCTCGTTGCCTATGATACTGTTAATATGAGAAATACCTTTACGATCCCTAATGCACCTTTACGATCTTATAAAATTAGATTTTTTTAAGATGCAAGTTTTACACAAAAAAATACAATTTAAACATAAAGACCGTGTCCTCTAACATTTAACAATGAACACCTTTCTTATCAATAAGTGAAATTTGAACATTTATACATATTACACCAGTAAATTCAAGTTTCCTTAATGCTTTTAAAAGATACCCACTTAAGAAGGATTACAAATTAACTTCTTGAGATCTGTCGGAAATAGAAAAGAAAATATGGCGCCTGAAAAGTAATCTATAAAAATATCTATTGCAGTTATGATACTAAAACAATTTATTTCAAAATTTACAATGTGATCTTAATTAAGCTTGTACAGCTGGTAATGTACCTACGCATTGTTTTCAAACTAACCCACAGGCCACAGTACTTTTACCTTACCCATCTACACTTTATTGGGATTACGTACCTAATCACTTGATCGAAAACAATTTTTTTTTCATATTAATTTGTATTGATATGAAGTTATTGTTTTATACGTACTTAAGGAGAACGTAATAACACTATTATTTATAATTTGTGTTTATATTAAAGTTAATATTTATGTGAGTCACGAGTCTTATCATACATTTACCCATATAAAAACATAATTTTAATATGTCTATACCTATATACTCTGTCCTTAATTTGTTGTAAGTTTTGCAACTTGAATAATCGAAGTGCCAAAACCAATAATTTTTCCGTTATTTTAGAATGATCTCACTTGACTCATTACGTTTTTTCGGTAGTCTTGTTCAATTTCCCAGCTTTTTCTATAACTACGTAATATATAAATTAAAGTTATTTCAAAATCTAAATATTTTAAAATACCCGCGGAATGGAAGCGTCATATGTGATTTGTAAAAATTTGACAATTTTGATTTCAACTTACGTAGTAAAATATCCAACTTCATTCGCAATAATCGTATAAAACTCTATAATTTTCTGAATTTGTCATTTTTTATCTTGATTGCGTTTTTTTTTATTGTTTAAATAATAATCTTTTATGTGGCTGCAAATTAATAACATTTCAATAGTTATTTCTTATTTTATTCTTTCGTTTCGTAAATAATTCTGCATGTAACGGAGTGTTGTGAGAGTAGCGCTTCGCATCAGCTGTTATAGAAAAAAATAACGGGAAATCGACGATGGAGATTGGTCACACCGACGGCCACATCAAATCTGGGGTCTAGCGTGTGACCCTGTTAATTTTTTCCTACAATAAAATAGCTGTGTAATTCTAGTGAAGTTCTTCTTTGACTAAATAGAAATACAGTAAGATAATAGTGTTATTTATGTGTATAATATGGAACGTGCAACAGGAACAGAGGTGTTCGGGTGTGGCTCAACCCATTCCTCGGACATAACGCT
Organism: Pieris melete; assembly: GCA_963693345.1. Classification (NCBI taxonomy): domain Eukaryota; kingdom Metazoa; phylum Arthropoda; class Insecta; order Lepidoptera; family Pieridae; genus Pieris; species Pieris melete. The sequence goes on along the minus strand of CAVNZK010000043.1, from coordinate 463,945 downwards.
GAATATACAAACGACGACTGGTGGTAATTTCTCCATTAGCGTGAACTGTAAAAATTCAGTGGAGTACCTGAAAAAACTCGTTTCAAGGAAATTGAAAGTGTCCAAGGATCGAATATGCTTGTTACATCGCGAAAGGTAATAACGGAGGCGTCGGACGCCAAGCATCTATTGTTAAACATAGGTATCACGGAAATAAGTTGCGTCGATACGATGACGCATTCGCGTCCTTTGACTCGATTATTGATGTTTGGTTTGCTCTTTGCAGACAACTTATTGATGGGACTTTAGAAGAAAATGGCCTACTGGATGGGTCGCGTGTCATTTTGCTGCCGAGCGTCGAAACTGGACTCTTGGTACGTACGTGACGCAGTTTCGCAAGCCTACTCAATGTCCCATGATAATCACGTGTTTCATAATATTCAAGTATTCATAATACTTATCATTTTCAAGTGGATGTTTTATTTTATTTCTTTTGTTTACAGACACATAGATCAGAGAACTCAGTAATGCAAGCATTAGAAACTTTAAATGACAATCAAGTGAATGACTTTTTGAGTGGAAGGTCACCCTTGAATCTTACCATGAGGCTAGGGGACCACATGATGCTAATACAGCTACAGTTATCAACCCTCAACTCTAGTCGTTCATTGAGAAATTCAGCTAAAACCTCTCAAGCAAAAGCTGAGTCCAAGGAAGCAACTAATTCCCAAGCTTCTGCCCAAAAGGCTCAAGCAGACACTGCCTCTTCTAGTAAAGACAAACACAAAGAGGAGTTACGTTTTGAAAAACACGATTTAGATTTATTGCAAAATGCTTTTGACTTGTACAGATCTATGGCTGAAGAGAAGTATGGTGACAAAAGTGACACAAACAAAGAGGATGGAAATTCCTCAAATTGTACTTTGTCAGATCTAGCTGAAACCTCTGGGGAAAGTGATCAGTCACCTATTAAGTCCCTATCAAATCTGGTGTCTAGTCCAATACACTCTACCCCTGAGAACAGAGATGCTAAGGCAATTGCAAATTCAGTGAAAAGCAGCCTGCTTGACTTGTTATCAAATAAATCTTCCATTGATATGCCTTCTACGAGCTCATGTGACAAGCCATGTGCATCTACAACACACACTGATAGTTCTATGAGTGATGATAGTGATAATTTTACAGAGCAAAGTTCATTTCTTGCCGAGAATACAATAGATGAATATCCTATGGAGAATTTATTTAACAGTGCAGTTGACAAAGGCCTATTTACTGAACATGACGAAACAATGATGGACCGTGAGATATCTAATTTAGCCACAACCAGCCATGGCACACAAGAAACCACAGCAGGACCACTGCCGTCATTCCAGAGCATCAATGAGCCATTGAAAAATAAGCGTTTCCAATATTTACTTCACAAGACATCAAAGTTTAAGCATCCTATCAGCCAGAATAAGCAGAAGGCATTTTTGCAAGTGGCAAATAAGAAAAGAAGCATACAAATAGAAAGTGTCACTCCACAACCGTCTACCTCAAAGTCAGAGCCTTCAGTGACAAAGATTGCTACGGGCAGTCAGACTGATATATATGCAATACCCTCAACTTCTAAGCAAACACCTATCGCATCCACATCAACTGAAGAAATTCCTGTTATAGACACCAGTGCTCTTAAAGAAGCATCCAGGAGCCTCACTCAAAAGCTACGGAAACTCTCAAAGGAGGTTTTGACAAAAAAAATTGATATCAAGACATTAGAACAGTCAGTGCGCTCCAAAATTAGTCCGGGTGCTGTTATTGAGTCTATGAAACATCACGGCCGAGGAATATATTCTGGAACATTTTCTGGTACATTGAATCCTGCCCTTCAAGACAGGTAAGAAAATTAATATATTAAGCTGCTATTGTTTAGAAGCACACATGTAACATATAAACTTAATCTAATATCAAACTCTTCACCTACTATTGTACATCAAAAATACTCAACTAGAATGACGACTCATTGGTCTAGTGGTTAGAACCTCTGACTGCAAATCCATAGGTCCCGGGTTCGATCATCGGCTGAGACAAACATCGATGTGATGAGCATTTGGTGTTGTGCTTAGGTCTTGAGTGTCTAAATATGTATTTATATGTCTATCTATCTATAATATGTATGTATATCCATTGCCTAGTACCCATAACACAAGCTTCACCAGCTTAGCATGGGACTAGGTCAATTGGTGTGAATTGTCTTTAAAAAAAAAAAAATTGGCTTGCCTTGTTGCTCATACAAACTAACCTTTTTTAACTAAGTCCTTAAGTCAATCTATGATGTCATTAATAGCACTATAAATAGTTTATGCTGATGAAGTACAGAAACTGTAGAAATTATATACAAAACTAGTAAAACTCGACGAACTCCGTTTCGCCACCAGATGGCTACGTTTTATGTAACATTTCGTTTGGTGATCCCGCTTTTCTGTTGAAATTTTTCCTGAATTTTCGCGGAGCCCGAGACCTTTCCAACGAATGCAAAACCGTGGAAATCGGTTCGTGCGTTCTGGAGTTATAGCGTCAGGAAGGAAAACCCGACTTATTTTTATATAGTAGATTGTAATTTTCAATGTTTACAATTCTTATTAATACCAAGTATTGTTCTTTATTTTTTGATATTAATATGAAGCCTTTTGTTAGGCATAGACATAGACATAACATTAATTATTACATACGAAAACACACACACACATAGACACACAAAATAACAATACTCAAGGAAAAAATAAAATAAGACGAAGAAGTTATTATAGTAATAACCAATCTTAGTAGTCTTTTCTATTCAAAGTAGAGTCACAGTTGACCTAACAAACCTTACTTTTAACTTCATTGTTTATTAATTATTTTGTAAACATTATGAGTATCTATTTATTATGTATAATTGATACAGCATTCTAAGTCTTAAATATAATGAGGCATTGAAGAAAAACAGTCAGCAATCGTTATCATGAGCTATTTGATTGTTTTAAAGCGTGGCATTGTTCGGCCAAAAGTCCATTGAATTAATTACTAAATTTAAGTTATAATTTTAGAACATCTGATTTTTCACCATTTACCGCTTACAAACCTAGTTTAGACGCTTTCATATTTTAAATAAAATGTCTTAAAATCTATACTCTTTAGGGAGAAATTAATTAACAACTGTTAAGGATAGAGTTTGATCTATGGTGTAAGATTTACATAAAGACATATGTTTGAGGATATGTTACATGATTTAATATACAATAAAACAATGTTATCTAAAATGAACATGAAGATAATCAGCCATTCCTAGAAATCTTGAAATGGCATTTCTGGTACATGTAATGCTGTTTTTAATTTATCTCTGTAATAATCAAAATTTTGAGATATGGCTAATGGCTATAGCGTCCTAAGCAATTTTGTTGCCAACAACAAAATATCAAAACATATATATCATGTGTATTGTTTTTATTAGCCAATGCCAAACAGTTATGCTCACACAAGCTCTTAATATTTCTTATGAAGGACACATTATAACTGTACTATACAATGCGTTTCTTTATAAATTGTTTTTTTATTATTATACTAGGGTATAAAGTAATGTTAATTTATACAATTGTTTACTCAAAAGCAATTGATTTCGGAGTTAATGGACTTAGGGTGGAAACATTTCTATATTTGTTTTAATTATCATTGCTGTAGTTAGAATAACTCTACTTCTTTAGATGCGCTTAAGTATTTGTCTTAGCTTTTTTCGTACTATAATTATAACGAGTAATGTTCCCTTGTACAATCAATATTTTGTTTGTTTTAGCTGATCTACCATCATTTATAACGTGTGCTTTCCATAAATTTAAATTAATTGTCAATATGATATTTTGTTTATGGGTGAATATTATCATTTGTTTATTATCAATTCTTCTTTGAATCAATATCAAAATCCTTTGTATGTGCTGTTAACAGCTTGAAAGTATAGTTCATACATTTTCTCTTATCGCAAATATTCTATAAATATTTGACCACAGAACATTATTATTTTTGATTTAACTTTTCATATTGTTCGTGCTACCGCTGTAGGCAAAACCTTAAATCACACGATGTTAAAAACTTAAATTACGTCTTCCGTGGGTTATTATTATTATTTTTTCTGATCTACACTAATATTATAAAGAGGAAAACTTTGTTTGTTTGTTTGTTTGATTGTAATGAATAGGCTCATAAACTACTGGACCGATTTTAAAAATTCTTTCACCATTCGAAAGCTACATTATTCACGAGTAATATAGGCTATATTTAATTTTGAACAAAAATAGGGTTCCGTAAGATATTAGGGTTTTTCGGACACAAGGTGTAAAACATCAACCAAAAAAGTTACTTATTTTGCGTACCCTGCCTAAACTATTGAAGATAGAACCATAAAATGTTCTAAGTAATTGTAGATCTTATAAATATCTACAAAAAAGTCCGCGACACACTATACCTATCTATGTCGAGTGAGGCACAATAACCATAAATTATATAATGACATGACAAAACGGCGTTTGCCGGAGCAGCTAGTACTTAATATAATTCTTAATTTTCCAGATATGGCCGACCAAAGAGAGATATATCCACCATCATACACATTCTAAATGACTTGCTGTGTGCCACGCCACCATTAGGACAGGTATGTCAAATTAAAATTCATTTATTCATATAACTAGAACGTCAGTGTTAAAAAAATAATTGGAAGGACTTAAACATTTACTACTAGGAAAATAAAATTACTTTGCTACAACTTATTATCACCAAACAGCTAAATTTCTATAGATAATGGTCACGTGATAGAGTGAGATGTCATTCTCATACAGGGCTACTTTGTAACTAATCCGATCGCGAAGAAACTACACAAAATCGTTGTAATTCATTAGAAACTCATTATTTATATCAGGATCCCTCTCGGTATCGCATTTGGAAGTGGTAGTTGCCAAATGAAGGAGAGCGGGCGAGAAGAAACATAGTTTAAATTGTAATATATCTGTACTTATAAAGCTGAAGAATTGCCTGAATGGGCTGATAATCAATAATTATATTAGAGAACAAACTAATTTATTTATTTATTCAGAAGATTCTCAGCACAATACAGAAATAGATGTATATATATATATATATATATACCACTAGAAAACTCGGCGAACTCCGTTTCGCCACCAGATGGCTTCGTTTTATGTAACATTTCGTTTGGTGATCCCGCTTTTCTATTGAAGTTTTTCCTGAATTTTCTTTGCTATAAACCTCACGGAGCCCGAGACCTTTCCAACGAATGCAAAACCGTGGAATCGGTTCGTGCGTTCTGGAGTTATAGCGTCAGGAAGGAAAACCCGACTTATTTTTATATAGTAGATTATGGGCCAATTACAAATCTTCACATATAGTTTTTTGTTTTTTTTTTAATACAATAAGAAGGTAAATATGCCAATTGACATCCTATTCATTATATAAACATTAAGTTATTAGCCGTCTTAAATAAGTCTGTGTCAATATCAGCGTTGCCAGACGTCCCGATTTTGGCGGGACGTCCCGATTTTTAAATCAAAATTAAATGTCCCGCGCGGGACAGGCTTAGTCCCGCTTTTTGGGAATAACTTGATGGCAATAAGAAGTGTGTACTACCACCACCACACAATAATGGTACCAACTCTTTCAACAGTATCCAAAAAAATAACAGGATTATCTTCAAACTTTATATTAAGTATCCTACCATCTATCCATTTTTCTAACAAATAAAACTTTTTTATTTTGTTTTTTTTTTTGTGTTTTAATCAGAAGAAGGATAAGAACTATTTAACGATAGGTTTAATCTGATTTAAATACATTTTCGCTGTCTATTGTCACGCAAACATGATTTGAACTCAATTAAAAACATAAATATGTAAAAACTTCTGATTATTTAATTTTTTTACTATGTCCCGCTTTCGACAAATGAATCCCGCTTTTTTCACTTTAAAAGTGCCAAAATCCCGACTTGGCTAAAAAGAAATCTGGCAACGCTGGTCAATATAGTTACACAAGTAATTCCTCCTGAAAGAAACTTCTGTAATAAAGACAATTTCGGTGGTGCTGTGTTTATAAACAGCATATAAACCAGCTCCTTCCACTTGACCGTATTCAACGAAGCGCTCGAATCGTCGACGACCAGTCACTTTCTGAGCGGCTTGATCCTTTGGCGTTGCGTAGGGATGGGGGGTCACTCTGCATCTTCTACCGCATTTACCATGGAGAGTGTTCAGAGGAGTTGTTCGGATTAATACCTGCAGCTGAGTTTCATCATCGGACGTCAAGGCAGAATACAAAATACCATCCGATCACCTTGACGTCGCTCGTTCCACAACTAAGCGATTCTTAAGGCAATTTCTGCCTCGCACCACCACTATGTGGAATGAGCTGCCCACTGAAGTATTTCCGAACCTATTCGACTTAGGGTCCTTCAAGAAAAGAGCGTACCAATTCTTAAACGGCCGGCAGCGCGCTTGCGAGCAGGAGAGCCTCCTGCCGTTCTGCCTCCTGTGACATAAAAAAATAAATAAATACATACTACAAACTATAGTCTACGAGGAATTTAGTGTATTAATTAATACAAATAGTAGAATTTTATTTAGTTATTTTAAAATCGACGTTTTCACAAATAAAAACATTATTATTTATACTATTATGTTCCTGAAATTATGAAACTTAATATTCAATTTGAATACTGCTATTTTATTAATAAATTATTATAACGTTTGTTTAATGTAAATAATACTAATGTAATAGCATTGATCCTTGAACTTTATTACGTTGTGAAATCCTGCGTTCTGCATTGAATTTGCGAATTTACGTAACTCGGTGTGAAACGGTATAATAATTCAAAACAATTACGCATTATATTTTAGAACGCTTAATCCTAATATCAGAACACTGATTGTGCAATTGTTAGGCACATTTTATGATATCTTATTATAAAGTTTGAAACTTGGAGATTTGAAAGTAGGAAGTACGAAATTGTATTCGTATTCTTGTTAAATACACAATTTAATTAACCCTTATCGTGGCAAGATCGCTTTTTTTAACAAAAGCAAAAAAATATATAGGTAGTTTCTTTGGCGTATAAAAATCATCAAAAAAATGAATAAAAACATCGTGATTTGAATATTTTGGAAAAACAAGATGTATGCTATTCTATACATTGCTACACGTACAGTGATTGTCGCATTTTTAGGAATGTATATTATGCTATACATTGCTTTATTTAGGGAGAGTTGGAATGTTACTAGTAGTTTTAACATATACCAAATGATGATTAAATAACATGATTGCAAATAAAAATAACTGTCTTGGTGGAAGTAAAAATGTTTAATAAAATAAATCTTTCTGGAATAACTAAATAATCGTAATATAATAATTCAGAGACCCTATTGCTTGCGGTGGTGCAAAAAACAGTTTTGATTCTTCACATCACAAGCTGAACCTTGCATTTTGTGCACATGGTACTTGCCTGGCCAGCTTTGCAGCACTTGCACCTCTAATATCCGGATATTTGCGACCAATGGTCATATTTGTAATACTGGAAATCATCGCATGGTCGTTCTGATACTGGTGTTTTTTTTATTTTTGCTTAGTCCGATTGCGTCAGTCATTCAGTAGGCCGCTGTATATTTCATACCTAAAATCTTTTCTCCTTGCTTTCTAGTGGTGTTGGTCATTTTGTTGTCGCCGACGTAAAAGCCAAGCGTTGTTGATGCATATATCCAAAGGCTGCGAGAAAATATTCATATACCACCTGTGCGATCTCATTCCAGTGCGATATTATGCAATCAGCATGTCTGCCAAATCGATACCTCCCATGTGACGAGTATTAAACAATTTAAGGACATTTCACATCAACACGAGAATTTGCTTCTTTGCTGAATCGTTTTATATTTTCAGCAGGGTATGCATTATCATAAGAACTCACCAATATGACCTGTTTATTATCAAACCACTTGACAATACTAAGTTTATTTTTGTTACAAACAACCTGACGGAAGGCATCTCTTCCTTTTAGGTTAGCAGTTTAGTAGCAGCATCTTCGAGTATATTTTGTCTGATTGTTCCTAAACTAAATATATGTACCATAATTTTACCTCAACATAATATATAGCAGTCGAAAACCAAAGCAAAAGAAACATGCAAAAACCCAATCTAATATATATATTAGATATGTAGTATATCAGTAATAATAATACTAGTATTTTTTGTGGGAATGGAACCCACAACTTTGTGTGTTGCTTCCTACAACCACTATATCAACATAAGTTTAACTGTATTTTAAGTTGTAATAAAATTGGTTTAATATATACAGACATACTTGCAATTAAAATTTTATAGTAAAGTCCAACAAAATATTGATCCCGTGCAATGTATATTAAAAAACACCACAAAAAACATGCTAATTATCATAGTGACTACAGCAAAAAATTAAATAAAACTTACCATAGATAAACCTGTGCGGCGCATCTTGACGGTTATTTTTCACAATTGATTTAAAATTATGACAGATAAACTACAATTTTTTTTTAAAAGTATAAATAGACATCTAGAAATGTCATGTGTTGTTATAACTAAGTTAAAAATTATTTTATAGTGATCATATATTTTTATAAAGTTGTATGTTGTTGTTTTACTATACAAAATGAACATAAAGGATAATATATTAGTATGAATGAATATGACTAATTATTTACAATCTTAATGCATATAGGTACATAATAATAAAAAAGTAAAAAGAAAAATCATATTCAACATAGTACCAACAGGATAAATTATTTTTTCTTTGAAGTTACTTCCTAGATATATATTATACAGTAAATTAGTCCATGAATTTCAATTTTTACAGCTATTATAATAGAAAATGTACTTTAAAACACACATAACATATATTAAAATATAGTGTCTTATTTCAGAGGGATTTAAAACACAGCTGTAGCGGCCAACTGGACGACAAATGCCCAAATTGCAGTCAAGCGACCTGTTCCTACGGTCAATGCGATGGACATCCGTCCACATCAAGAAAGTCATGTACATGTGCCAAGGAATGCCACTGTAGCCGTTTAAATCCACCAGTTTGTGCAAACTGCGAAGGCAAGAACGAACTATGCCAAAAGTGCACAGTGGCCAAAACTCTAGCGATCGAAAATACCAAAACAAAATGCAAATTGGAGCAATTAAGGCTGGTTATGCAGCAGAAGAAGCAAAGAAGAGAGGCTCGCAAACTCAAGACTTTACCGTACAAACCCCCTAAGCCGATACCAACTCCGGAACAGGAAGAGATTGAAACTATCGCTTAGTGAATTAATACCAAGACAGCACAGCAGTATTATATTGCTTAATCTTGCTTTTCGTCACTATTAATAACATTTGCATCAATATTTATATGATTGAAGTCGAGAAGTCTTTTCAGCATACTTCTTCAATTCATCGAGTTACTTCTTTTTTGACAGGACTTTATTGTAAGCCACCAAATCAAACCTTCAATCATATAAACATTGACCATGGTGCTAATTATGATACATACACCTCTAAATATGTCTTAATTATCAGTTGTTGCTCTGTTTTAATCCAGTAAATAGAAAAAGTTTTTGTTTTTAAATCACTTTTTGTATGCATGCAATAATATTTCTATGCCAATCAAAGTTTTATGGTTCACCTTTAAAATACTGAACTGTATATTTAATTTAATATTTTTATTATACTTTTGACAGATATTTTTAGTATGTCATCAAAATTAGCACCAGCAGCGTTTTGTTTGCGGATAACAAGTTGGATTGAGGCGTTATTTTGAAATTGTGACGTATTTTATATTGGCAATACTGTCTAAAATGGCCCAATCAGCTTTCTAAAGTTGGTCTAAGATCCCGCTATACAACGACCTTCACCGAGATGCTTATTTAATGAAACTTATTTTGTATATAATTTAATATGTCAATAAATATAATCCATATGGGTTGCCTAGCAAATTTCAGTCCAGAGTATGTTTAATTTATTTAAAAAAAATATATTTTTTTAAACATTTTATCGGTATGATTATTAGATAAATTCTATACCAATCGAAAGTATGAAGCCCATAGAATATGCAAACGTTAGGTTGTTTTTAATCAATTAATTATTTATGTGTATATTTTTATGTGACACTAAAGTATATATACATCTTTAGTATAAAAGAAGGTTATAGTGATACATATATAATACTACCCTGATTAAAAATATTGATTGAAAAAAGTTCAAAAAATTTACTACATGCAAATTATTTAAAAAAAATATTTTTTTTTATATTAATTAAACATACTCTGGACTGAAATTTGCTAGGCAACCCATATGGATTATATTTATTGACATATTAAATTAAATATAACATAAGTTTCATTAAATAAGCATCTCGGTGAAGGTCGTTGTATAGCGGGATCTTATACTAAGTGCAGTGACATACATGAATAATTTTTAATCTGTGATAGATATCACCTTTTAAAAATCTAAAACCCACTGCTTAGCGAGCTACCCAACTGAGATGTCAATTAAATATGCTTCAAACTATCTCTCTATACAGCGTATATATTTAATTGACTCTTGTTGAATATATTCTAAATTACCATATTTTAATGAGTTATGTAGGCGTAAATTAAGTGTTGCATGTACAAATAATAGTTAATTAGCAAATATTAGCATGTATTTGTATAGATTCTGATTGTTGCCTGGTGCGGTTGACATGTTTCGCTAGTACAAGTTATAAAGGAATGTAAAAAATTAAAAAGAATGTTTCCATATTAAAAAAATAGTTTCACTGTTTCAAGATTTGAATTGGTTTCAGTTTCAGAGGTCATTCACCTCATACGTACCCTATTTCTTTCATTTTAAAAAAATAATTACTTTTCAGAGCTCCTAAACGCTAACATATATATGTTAACAATAATTTGGTTGTGGTGTAATGATTTTTGCACTTTTAAAACTTATACTAGCGCGATGATATCTTTTGTTGTTATTTTTTATTACTTTATCGGGGTCCACATTTTTCGACATTTTGTTTATTTAGTTATTTTTAGACAAATGCTGTAAAAGTACACTTTGGAATAAGTTTTGAATAAATTTATAGTCACTGTAGAGCATGGAGCGTTTCTATATGGTTGGTTTAGTTTTAATTCCATGTCTTATTAATTTCTACATTGGCACTGTTATTTTTAGTTTGTTTATTTCAAAAATGTTTAAAATAAATGTTTCCTTACTCACCTTATTTGTTTAGTTTTTTTTAAGCTCCATTAAAAGCTAGATTTGACACAGTTGAGAGCAAGTTTGACAGCGATACATATCTTCTGACATTATTAAAGTCAAGTGGTCTATAGATGTGTCTGTGGGTTCGTAATTCTACTAGACATATAACGAGACGTTTTCATTTTGAACTAGTATTTCTATTGGACTCCATGACTTATTTCGTGTCAGAAGACTTTGATATCTACCCTAAATTATAAATAGGATTAAAGCTTTGTATATTATAGAACTTAAGAGTGCTTTGAACTCATTCAGTTTACATACAGACAAAAGAAATATATTGTAATGGAATCGAAATATAACGGTCGGATAATCATACATTTCATCGGAGAAATGAGGTCAGAATTATATTTTGTTAAGGATGATATACTTTTATTTAGCTTCAGAATAAGCCGTTTAAAATCACATAAATGCCTTACGATTTAGCTTATTTTATTTAATAAACATAGACATTTGTTTATAAGGATTTATGCATTGTCTTCCGTGCTTCGTCTACACATTATCCGCAAAATCCTGTCTTGGTTGGGACCAAGAGATCCATTTCGAAAAGCAATATTTTACTCCCGAGTGAAAAAAGTGCCTATTAATGTGTAGAATTTGTGTTGTGCCATAAATGTACGAGTATTCTTAGGTTTTTAACTTTTCCTAATTTTGTGGTAATCGGATAAATGGTAATTTGTAAATAAGGATTTTGTTTGTTACCGCTAACTGGCTATATATTTTGTTACGATATATTGACTAGACTAATCGGTTTAAGTTCGCAAATTGTTTTCCTTGTATTTCGCATGTATAGTGAGAATAAAATTACTTAACTATTCCGCAGTTTATTTTCAAATCAAAAACAAATTTCTATTAACTTATCTTTATTGAAATGTACTTTTCATATCTTAATAGTAATACAATATTCAAACACCAAATTGAAACAATATTTCGCCAGTGTTAATTTTAATGTCACTAACGCTGTGTACGCATTAGTTTTTTTAACTTTATAAAATTACGTAATTATTGGAATTTTATAGTAAACTATGAAAGGGGCAAAATTAAAAATTCGTAATTTTCGTTAAAGTATTTATTATAAAGTTCTTTCATATAAATAGCACATAACCCACGCCACTCGCGTGAACAACGCGATCCACACTACAACATATTACTAACTTCACGCGTTTCAGTTATCAGATACGGAAAGATGGTATTTGATTGAGTCACTATGATCACTATATACAGAAAACTAAAATTTTAAAATAAAAAAAGATAAAAATTTCATTTAATCTCTACTATCAAATAAAGTGCGTACAAACGCTTGAACACTAAAATCCGCACCCGAAACTGAAATCGCATTATTCCAATTCGGAACATTCTAGAACCAAACATATTCTAAAAGTCTCAAAACGTTCCAGAACGCACGTATTCTGGAATTTTCTAGAATGTTACGCTTGGATAGCTTAGAATAAGAGCGTGCTCATGCCGCCCATTTCCGCCTGTTCCTTGACGAAGATCTCGAAGTACTGGTAAATGATGGTCACAGCCAGAAGTATACCAGTTCCTGAGCCAATGGCCCCGAGGAAATCGGCTAGAACTGAGAGAGCTCCGATACAAAGACCACCGAAAGCGGCAGCTGTTGGAATATAACGGTTTAATTCGTGAATCATGGAGTTGTCACGGTGACCACGCATTACCATCTGCTGTTCTTTCAGTTGCTTGGCGACCTGAAATTTAATATTGGGTTAGATTTCCGTATAGCTTTTGTATTAATCACTGCTAAATATATAATATACAAAAATTAAAAAAAAAATCTTATTGGGACTGACATACAAAAAACTTTGTCTATTGGTAGATAAATATACTACCTCTAAAGAATGATGTCTAAAATTTCTATAATTAATAAATTTTATACAGAATAAAAGATCGTTCTTACCAATTAGATCAATGGTAAAACCTAAATTAAGACATTCAAGAGTCGACTTACATCCTTAGCAGAGGATCCGGAAACATCAATCCAGGTCTTTGAGAAGAAGGCACAGGATCCCAACATGAAGAACATGTAGAGAACTGCGTGTAACGGGTCTTGGCCTATGTGGGAGAGGGATTCCGGGGGACTGAAGTAGTAGCACAGGCCTCCCACCGGATAAGCCCTGGCTGGACCACCACCACCCACATCTGCCCACACTCCGAGGAGGTTAACGAGGAAGTTACCACTGAATTTCACTGCTAACATCTGTGGACAAGGGTAACTTGTAAGTGTGGCCCTCAATGATACTGTATCTTTCGCTGTCCATCTTTTTCAAGATCAGTCTGTTGTTTCTGACAACCTGATTGTGGTATTGTTAGTAAATATGCCATAAAGTTTGTTAAAGTAATATTGAGTTATATTTTATTTTTGTGAGACACGCAAGTTTAATTTAACAGTTAGAAGTCCCTAATTATATTTCGTTTTAACTGTGTAAAAAAAAACAATATTCATAAAACTTATAGTCACTGTCGAATGATAACCTCGTATGTCAACAAAAAAAAAATATTCTTATGTCATAATCATGAAGTAAGGAATTATGTTATTAATAAATAATTGCTTTTAAGCATCTAAAACAATGGACAAAAACACATAGTACTATTCTAACGAACATTGGTGAAATTAAACATTTTTTTGTTTCCTGCAATGTTAGGTTCTCTGAACATACGAGGTTATCATTCTACAGCGACGTTATTCATTGCCTTCAATCTTTTTAGTTCATTAATTTCAAATATAAGCCTACATCTATAAAAATTGTTTTATAAAAAAATATTTCTCAATAATAAATGAATTAGTTTAGTTAACTTACCTGTGAGATAACGTAAAGGTTGGAGACGAGCGCCGATTGCAGGATGATGGGAATGTTTGATGTATAGAACAACTTAATAGGGTATGACGAATATTGCCCACGGTAACGAGCAGACTTTATTGGTAGATCCACGCGGAAGCCCTGAAATTTAAAATGCAAATTAATAAAATAAAAAGACAAACCCATCTCAAATAAAAATTTCCCAAAATCTGTCTGACCCAATTTTTTATCTAGCACGAGCACAGAACAAAAAAAAAATAGTATTTTTAAATGATATGAGAACTACATGTTACAAACCCTAAACATACAAGTAGTAGTACAAATAAATTACATACCTGGAAGTATATGACTATAGCAAAGACGAGGACAGTAGCAAGTAGATTCATGAGATTAGGCAGATTCTGTCGGTAGAAGGCTTCGCGGAGGGCTCGAACCTTGTCAGGGCGGGTTGCCAACAGATGGAATAACGCTATCACTGCACCTTCGAATTCTGTGCCACGACCTTTGGAAGAATAGCAATATTTTAAAATCTTTTTTAATACTAATACTTAGTAGGTTGATAATAAAATTATTAATAATTTGTATAAGAAAAGGATCTAATAAATTTATGGACACACGCTTATTAAGTTTCTTGAAAACACAATCTGATATCATTTTAAGATATGTCCTGCTATGATCTGAACAAAATAACTCAGCCTAATACTTGGTAAAGACAAACCCGAACATATACATTATACATATCATAAACATCAGTTACTTAGTGCTTTTCTAATAAATACTGTTCCTAATATCAAAGTTAAAATGGATTTTGTTAAAGTGTACATCTTAATGTATAATAATTAATAAAACATACCAGTGTTAACAGTAGCAGGAGAGAAGGCCTTCCATACAATGGTTTCACAGATGTTGGTGGCGATGAACAGAGATATACCAGAGCCCAAACCATATCCTGAAAGTAATTTAATTTATACATATATATTTTTTTAATATTAGTTATTTATTTAATTATATAAAAGTTGCTTGTTTAATAAAACAATTATGTGTGTTGCATTATGGCCATGTATCTAAAAATATTTGTTTTATCTAAAGTATCAACTGATAACTGATATTTATTACCAAAATCTTAAATAGTTAAAAGAAAGAATATTATAGGATAAAATTAATATATATTTTTGTAAAAGTAATAATTTCTTGAGTAATAAAACACAAACCTTTTTGCAGAAGTTCATCCAGCAACAGCACAATAAGACCGGCAACAAACAGCTGAATGATGATGAGCAGACAGACTCCAGCTCCAATTTCACTGGGCTCACCGTACATTCCAGTCATTACATATACAATAGCTTGACCTATTGTGATCACCATACCGAACACTGTAAAAAAAACAGTGTTTTTTTACTCTTTGCATATAAATTATAAACACAGTTTTCTGGAATTGTGAGCGTCCATGTGTGTGTGTTTGCCACCTGTTGGGCAAAATACAATGTCAAACATCTACATTTGTTAAATTTCTTACATTTCTGAGCTCCGTTAAACAATGCTCTGTCCTTTGGTGTGTCACCAACTTCAATAATCTTGGCTCCTGCTAGCAGTTGCATGATGAGACCTGATGTAACAATGGGTGAGATTCCTAGTTCCATAAGTGTTCCTCTGTTAGATGCCAGGATCACTCTTATCCAATAGAATGGGTCTGCACTGTCCGAGGACATTATACCAAATAATGGTATCTAAAAATAAAGTTAATTTTAATAAGGGGACAACTTTTATATTCTTCAGTTTAAATATGTTTAGTATTAAAATTAGTTGAATAACTCATTCACTGCAATATGCTGTAACTTATGAATATCTAGGTATATCAATATAGCTAGGTATATCTTTAATTTAACAGAAGTTAAGTAATAAAAGCATGTAATTTTAGAGTTTAGGTAGAATATAATTTATCGAAGAAATATTTACCTTACTATTTTGACCAAATTTAGAAACATATGGCATCTTAACAATTACATTTAAAGTAAATAATGCTTTAGGCATTAAATATATATATCTACTAATTTTGATTTTAAGATGACAAAAATAGGTTAAACATTTTGCTTACCTGGCAACATACTAAGAAAATAAATAGTGTGATTGCTGTCCATAATACTTTTTCCCTGAATTGAATCTGAAACAATTAATTATTCTTTTGATCTAATTTCATCAATGGCTAATGACTTTACAGTTACTTCAATTTTATCTGAGAGGTTACTTTCACTCAAACTATCACTTTGTATGATGTTGTAACAATTCAACTCAAGACGAAAATTACATAGGAATAATCAAATAAGAATTATAGATTTAAAATTTCTATTAAAAAGAAGGTAGTACGGGTACAATGTTCAATCAATCACCAACTTACCTTTCTCTCGGGTTTCGCTATTTCTGGTAATATACTGCAGAAAGGCTTTATAACTTCAAGGAATTTTACTGAAACACAATTATTAACGATAAATCATCACAGTTTATCACATAAAACACAAATATATCGCAATTATAAGGGAAAGATTCTTATACGTGTCGTATTTAATTTACGATATTATTATAAAATTAAACGATACTCACTTCCCATTTTGGATTTGTTGTGTTTTCACTATCCTAACTAAAATAATTACTGATCGAATCGATCAAAACCATTCAACTTTTCTTCAATAATAGGACACCCAACTCGACGTTTCTAAAAATGAACCTGCGCAACGCCGCCAGCGAACCGTCTACAAATGACACGTCCACAACGTCATGTCACGTGACTTGTGATGTTGGAGTTCACCCACAGGTAATTTATGACAACATACACAGATAGTAACCATAGCGTGGTGGCAAGTCCATAATGAAGCGAACCAGAAGTGAAAATAAACCAAAATGAAATTTTTATAAGGTTAATTTTAATACTTTGCATTCCTCCTCCTCCGATTGGTATATTGTTTTGTTTGTGTTTCTAGAAATCGGCTAAAGCCTAGTAGATATTGTAATTATTATCGTATTATACTGATATATGACATACGAAGAAAATTGTAAGGGACCTAATACTCCGACCGATTACCGTGATATCTTCTGCTTATAGTTATTAAGTTAAATATAAAGTGGGTGTTTGAATGTTTTGAAGAGTAACTGTGCACATAGAATTTTTTTCAAACGTATTTCGTAATAAACCTCCTGTCTAGAGTAGTAGCCCGCATGTCTGAACGTGGAGGAGGCGATGTCAGCGGGTAGCGCAAGCCACTCATGTGTGCCCGTATCTAAAATAAGTAAACAAGGTGCTTGATCGTCCAAAGCTCACGGCGGGCCCGTAAGGCATACTGCTGATATACTCGCTGAGCCCCTTGCTTATTTGTTCAATCTATGCCTGGATAACTACTTCTTCCCAGATTGCAGGAAAATTACGAGAACGATTCGAATACCTAAAAGTGATAGAAAAGATTGTGTGAAAGTATATAATATACCGGCTATATTATTGACTCCCGTTCAAATATTCGAAGGAGCTCTGCACAAAAACATTGTACAACAAGTAGTACCGTTCTTGTCAGACTGACAGCATGGCATGGTTTAAGACCTTTGTATAGTACAAGCAACACTGAACGTAATTAATTATGTAAACCCTTTTATGGACGCTGCTCACGCTGTTTGGGGGTTAGGGGTTTGACGTCGTGGATGTTATCGAAGTTTGCCATTATATTCAATCCAACACTATAAAATAGTTATGCTAGTTATATGAAAGATCGCTAGCAGTATGTAGAGTTGCAAAACTGGTGAACGATTTACCAAATACCAACGATAAGCCTTGCTAGATGCTATTTTTGGCAGATGATAGCAAATTACTTCTGTGAATCCAAGAGGTAGAGGACTGTTCGCGCTGGCACGGGGATATAGAAAGAGTATGTGCGTGGAGCTAAAAGAAATTCAAGTCGTACCAAATTATCTCATCAGTATATCTACGCGTCAGGGAGGTTAAATATGTGCCTTTTAAATTTGATAATATCGTATTGGCTTAATTAGGATAGTGTATTCGTACTTTTATAAATACACGCGTCACCAAAGACATAGAGTGCGTTTAACAATTACAGCACTAGAGCGCATTTTGCGGCATAATGCTCAACGTTGAGTGTTCCAACTACAGCAACGCTTCGCACAATAATTGAGCACTCTCATAACGAATGCTCTCGCGTGCTTCTCGCAAACAATACCAACACAGTGACAGAAAATTGACCAGTATTTTTCTTTAAGTTGGAATTTATCGAAATTTTCGTTAGTAAATATTATTTATTGTTGAAAAATTTGTAAGTCTTTCGTTTCGTCGTAGATTTTGAAAATAATTAAAGTTATTTCAAACTGCTAAAAAAAAAATATTAGTATGGATGAAGGTATAAATAGTTACTTTTTTTATATTCCACATTTAAAATATGAAAACAATTTTATTTTAAAATTCTGATCTGTAAACAAATTTATTTTACAGGATTATACTTTACAAAAAATTGCAATGGTTTTGAAAAAGTATATAATTTTTTTAGAAGTCATTAAAAAATATTACTCAAAACGTAAATGATGTAAACTTCTTACATGAAACTAAATATTTTACTGTTAATTTAGCTTGTTAAAACCTTATATTCTTTAAAGGTTTTCAATGATTTCAATAAAAAAAATATTAATGAAATAATTTGATGATTAAAATAAGCGTAAAAAGTTTTCAACCAATTATTTATACATTAATGAGGTTGCTAACTCAATTCATAACATTTTTTTTACAACACTGACTTAGCGCACTCTGCTGATGCATTTGAAAACTAATTCACGTTCCAATTAAGCTTCAGCATTATGCGGCTTTGTGCGGCACTGAGTCGTATATTGCTCTGTAATTGGAAAACGCACAGAATCTTGTTTGTTTTTGAATTATTATATGTTCACAGTTCAGTGCAATACACAGATATAAAATATTAAGACTGCATTCTTCATACTTGGAATCTGATATTTTTACAGTATTTGAGTGTGCTATGTGACCTGTGTCAATACCGACTACTTAGTCTGTGCACTATAGTACATGTGAAAAATGTGGATTTGTTATTATACGTTTTCATAGGTTTTATTTTATAATAAATTACAGCACGAATACAACATGCAGCAAGCTCACCGCCCTGGGAATTTGAAGCAAAGCAATAAGACCCACAAATCAAAACACAGATCGAAGCGTGGTATTGCTGCTGCTGTAAAAGGTTATTTTTGTAAATTCGATATTTTTTAAATTATAAAACAATTTCTAAATGTATATGTATATATTTACAGGCAAAGTCAATTTAAAGGAGTATGTACGTCGCAATCGCCATGAACTTAAGCGTGACGAGCGCCGACATCAAGCTAAGCAAATTCGTAAAAACAAACGGGACGACGTTTTAGCTAAGAAACGTGCACTTGGTGGTACCAGAAACCCACCGTTTTTGGTGTGTGTTGTTCCTCTAAATAGGCAGCTTGATGTACAATCTGCTTTGGCTATATTAAAAACATGTTCTGAAGGTGCTATTGTAACACAAGTCCAAAGTGGAATTATGCATCTTGGGTAAGAATTTATCAGGCCTGTTATTTGCCTGTTGTTTATAAATACATTTCATATTATTGTAATCAGATTACAGTCCATTCAACATTCATAATTTAAAAAACATTCAATTTCAGCTTACCTAATTTTAAGCAACGGTTTTCATTTATTGCACCTGAAATTGAAAATGACTTTGCACTTTTGGATGCATTGAAAATTGTCGATACTGTGTTATTTGTCTGTTCTGCTCTGGAACCTATAGATGACTGGGGAGAAAAAGCTTTGGCCTTAGCTATGGCCCAGGGCATGCCAACACCTGTTGTAGTAGCCATGGATATTGAAGGAGTAAACCCAAAAAAACGGACCTCAGAAAAACAAAATGTCCAAAAACTTGTGTCAAAATGGCTGCCCGAGGAAAAAGTAATGCAGTTAGATAAAAGTTCAGATGGTCTAAATTTACTGCGTAGAATTGGCAATCAGAAACGTAATGTCATACATCATAGAGAAAAGAGACCTTATATGCTTGCAGAAGAAGTTGAGTATGTTCCTGATGAAGATGGTCAGAGTGGCACATTGAAATTAACAGGTTATCTCAGAGGAATGCCTTTAAATGTTAATGGTTTAGTTCATATATCTGGATTAGGAGATTTTCAAATGTCCAGAATTGATGGTCATGATGATCCACATCCTATCAACACAGCTAAAGAAACAAAGACAAATTCTATGGACTCTGAAACTGTTAAAGTGACTATCTTACAAACAGCTGACCCTGCTAAACAAGAGACCCTTGTATCTGAAAATATACCAGATCCAATGGATGCAGAACAGACATGGCCAACGGAAGAAGAAATAGAAGAAGCAAATAAGCAAACAAAGAAAAGGGTTAAGAAAGTACCAAAAGGTTGGTCTGATTATCAGGCAGCATGGATAGTTGAGTCAGATGCTGAAGATGAAGATGGTTCTGAAGTTAGTGAAGGTCCTGAAAATGATGATGATTTTATGTCATGTGAAGAATCAAACTCTGAACAAGACGATGAGGAAATAAATGACTTTGAATCTGTTACCGAGTCTGTAATAGGTCCCACAGATGAAAAATATGATGAAACTATAGATGCTCATGAAGAGCATGAGATGTTAAAGAAATTGGCTGCAGCTCGTGAAGATCAGCAGTTTCCAGATGAAGTAGACACTCCTCATGATTTACCAGCAAGGGAAAGATTTAACAGATATAGAGGCCTGGAATCCTTTAGGACCTCATCTTGGGATCCGAAAGAAAATTTACCTGCTGATTACGCGCGTATATTTCAGTTTGAAAATTACGATCGAACTAGAAAACGTGTTTTCAAAGAGCTTGAAGATAGTTTGGAAAATATGGTAAGTTTACATCATAAAGATTTTATTATAATATAGAATATATGTTACTTTTAATAATATAACTAAAAACTTTATTTACAGTATGGCATTTATATAACAATTTATGTAAAGAATGTCAGACAAGATTTATGGAAAGTGTTTAATTCTGCAAATCCCAACACGCCTTTATCAGTTTTTGGATTACTGCCACACGAAAACAAGATGTCCGTTATGAATGTTGTCTTAAAGAGAACAGGTGTAAGTGAAGAACCTATACAGAGCAAGGAAAGACTGATCTTCCAAGTTGGTTATAGGAGGTTTATTGTTAACCCAATATTTAGTCAGCATACAAACGGAAGTAAACATAAGGTAATTAAGCTTATGGTTTAAACTGATATTAGAGTAGGGCCGTAGAAAATTTTATACATATTGGTACTTACCTCAAAGTTCAAGTCGTAAGTTTTTAATTAACAAATAAAAATAGGGGTTGATCATAGAGGGGTGAAGGGTTGTATGTATTTTAGTATGCTGTATCGTAAAAAAATTATCTAAAAAATTAAAATTTAGGGGTAAAAATTTCATAAGAATCAGTTGAGCCGTTTTGGAGAAGTATAGGAATGAGAATTTTATATATTAGATTATTAAGCTGGTTTGTCATTTTGGTTGATGAACTATATATTTTTCAGTTATTCCTATGTTCCTCAGGAACTCGAATGTAAGGATTATTTTTTACTCTTGTCCACATAATAAAAACAATACAATGCAAAGCAGAATTATTTACTTTTTTATAAATTGTTTTTCAGTATGAACGTTTCTTCCAACCGGCATCCACGTGCGTAGCGACATTCTACGCTCCCATCCAATTCAGTCCTTCTTCTGTACTATGTTTTAAGGTAATTAATAATTTTTAATTTGTAATAGTATGTAACAGTTACTTTGCTTATATGTAACATTAGTAAATAATATTGCTTGTTGTATAATAATTAATATTAAATTAAAATAAAATGTACAAAAATAATATCACCTCTTCTTGCTAATTGCTGTTTAGTAATATATATCTTAATCACATATTTATATTTTTTTTTAACATTCAAATGCTTTTTAGTGTGCAAGTACGGAATTTTTTATAAATTTATCTTAAAATAACTTTCAGGAGAAAAAGAACACAAATTTGCAATTAGTTGCATCCGGAGTATTGCTCTCGTGTAACCCAGACAGATTAATTATTAAGAGGATTATACTTTCAGGACATCCTTATAAGGTAATTTCTTGATTTTATAACTCGGTCTTTGTCCCAAAAACTTTGATAAAATATTTATTAATGATAAATCTAACCTAACCATTTTCGTATTTATATAACATTTACTAATTCCATAATTAGGAGAAATACGTTAAGTTTAATCAACAAAAAAGTTTTTTTATTATTGATTCGTTGTTGATTTACGTTATAAATATATTTTTAATACAGTTGCTCAAAAGGGGCGTATAGCGTTCGGAATGTGGGCATACTTGAGCTTTTTCTTTACCTTTTACGAACTCGTGCGTTGTCTCCCAACTGTTAAAATTATGTCTATTAAAAAATTTAAAAACAACCACCAAGTTTTTACTAAACGAAAATCATAGAAGTTTTTATGATTCATGCAAATATTTCTAAAAAGAAGCTAATAATTTGTTTTTTTGGCTCGACTCGGGTACACAGTTGTCGGAACTCTTTGCAATGACAGGCTTTCTGCACTCGTAATGAAATTATATTACATTATATATTTTTTAATAATCATCAAATATGAAATTGCAGGTACACACAAAATCAGCTGTGATAAGATTCATGTTCTTTAGCAGAGAAGACGTTTTATACTTTAAACCTTGCAAACTTCGAACTAAATATGGCAGAACTGGACATATAAAGGAACCTTTAGGTGAGTTTAAACAATAATAGCCTTATTTAAATGAACTATAAATGCCATTTAGTAAAGTCTATGGCGTTTTGGCAATATACATTCTGTCTTTGTTAATTTTTTAAGATCATTATTTTGTATTTATAAACATTAGTAACATTACATAATATTTCAGTCAATTAGATACAAGAACTCAAGACTTTTGATTTTAAAGTATCGATGTACCAACTAAGCCACAATAAAGTATATAACAATAATATATATAGTAAAAGTAAGTCTTAAATGACTAAAAATTCCTGTTTTTAGGTACACATGGACATATGAAGTGTGTGTTTGACGGTCAACTCAAATCTCAAGATACAGTTCTGCTGAATCTCTACAAACGAATGTTTCCAAAGTGGAATTACGAGAATTGTATCGTTACTGATCGAGACTGTAAAGCAAGTGATATGATGGAATAAATATATATTATATGTATATAATTACTTCTTTCTTTTCTCACCCTGTATACAGCGACATTTAAGTCCTCTATATTTTTGTGAACACTCAATATGACTTTGCTGTGGAATGAAAGCCTGGTTATCCATATCACAGGTTCTTGCCTAGTTTGGAAACCAGTCTCCCAATGCCTTCTCAACTGTTATCTTATTGTTTGTTGTAAATGTTATATGGGAGAAAATAAATTATTCTTATTAATAGACACCCATAAGAATGTCTCAATTCTTAAGAATTTCACCTCTTCCCGACAAAGTTGTCAGTGTGAGTATAGCGTGCGCGAGCGAGATGGGAATAAGACAATCCACAAGTAAAAAGAAATAGAATATGCGTGAAGTTAGCAGCTATGCCAAGAATTTTGAATGAACATAATTACATTTACCTTTTAAACAAATAAAGGAGTTTTAATTATTTTTTCAAAGAAATTTAGCAAAGCTTTTTCACAAAGACCTATTGTTACTTAGTTAAAAGGTTATGAAACATACGAAGTAATTAAATTGAATGAATAATATAATAAAATAATTATTAATATTAATTAATAATTGAATAATACACTAAATATTATTAACGTTAAATATTTGTTATTAATTATCTATTATTTTAAAAAAATAAAGAAAGCCAAAGAAGTATAACTTCTTACGCGCGTACATAAGTACACGCACCCTTTTTTTAAGATTAGAATAAAATAGCACCTTCATAGGAGATGGTGGGGTTTACTTTATACTTCGCTTACTCAAGGGTATGACGGAAGCTCACCGAGCTTCCGTCCTTCCCATAGTTAAATTAAAAATTTATGAAAAGCTACACGTAGATTTGTAAACCTTCACTTTTAAGTTAAATAAAGAATTTTGACGATTTCTCTTATAAAAAATGACATGCTTAGGAAATAAAACAAAAATTTGTATTTCAGTGTTTATTGACTTATGAAGCGCAAACTACGCACAATGTATGGGTTTTGGCGGTCTAACCTAATAATCTCTGTGAAGGCAGTGCGAACTATGTCCGCTACACACATGAACTGAGATTTTTATAATAATATTCAATAAAAAATATATAACAAAATTTGCGAAAAAAAACTTAAAACAATTTAACATAAGTTAACTGACTAAACCATAAACAGAACATGTGTGTAATACTCCTCAATTGCAGACATACTAAGTCTCACATGAAAATGAACTTGAGTAACAAAATTCAAATTATTCATTTTAATGTACCAACACATGTTTTTATGAGTATTTAAGATGACTATGGACATTAGAGGAATACATTACGCGGTTCATGCATTTGTCAAAAAACAAGTGACAGCTCACTGTCAAATAATCTATGGATAAGAAAAATTTATTATCTATGTATTGGTGCAACCCAGTTGTACTATTAGGTGTCAAAAGAATCTTTGCCATAGTATGCACACGACGATTTATATGACAAAAAGAATTATATATGTCTTAGATTTTTTGAAGTCTGTAAATCGAATAATGACTTATTTATTGTACAATGATGGTTTAAAATTAAATTACAATTGTAATTAAAGTATATTTCAGTTTTTATAAAACTCTATACAGACAAAAAGTTTAAGAAACTCATCACACAAATAATTAATGTTAATCAAAAAGATAACTAGCAACTAAAATGAGGAGTAACAAAATGTCAAAACTTCATTATTATTACATCAAGAAAAATATTCGATATTTTTAAGAACTTTCAATATAAATTGCAATCGTTAAATGTCAATATAGCTTTGTATTTGCAATAGAAATATTTTTCAAGGCAACGGTTCATAGACTTAGGTTATTTATTAAGCTTTAGCTTTTTTATTACGTCGCTTTTTGACGTCACTTTCGGCGGGAGGCTGTTTCGTGGCAGTGTTTGTCATTACACCAGATTTATTGTACAAATTGTTTAAAAACTCTTCCAAGTTTGGCTCTGGGCTGAAAATATATTATTAAAATAAGAAAAAAGTGGCTTAAACGTGCGACTTTCATCCCTATGACTATGCACCAATGGAGTTGCTATGTGCGCATTTAACATTCGCTCGAACGGTGAAGGAAAACATCGTGAGGAAACCGGCTTGCCTTAGATCCAAAGAGTCGACAGCGTGCGTCAGGCACAGAAGGCTGATCACCTACTTGCCTAAGAGATTGACAAATGATCATGAAACAGATTGAGAAAGGGCCAGATCTCTAGCGCCACTGATTTATATTTATAAAACAAAAAAATCGGCGTGTCTATTATATTGACAAATGAACATGAAACAGATACAGAAACCTGATTTATTTATAAAACGAAATAATAACTATACACTGATTATTAATTCCGTAAAATTTCTGACATCTATCATTTTTCAAAATGGCAAACCTTTTTGGCCGGGCACATTTTTCAATTTCAATACGAGACTGAACATCTGATATACATTTTATTGTTAGTTAATGTATCCATTTTATTAAATGCGGTGCTCCACATTAAAAGTGGTTTAACGGCGAGTGGTAATTACGTCCCTTTTCATCACAAACAGTAAAAAAACGCACAAGTAAAGACAACATTTTTTTAAAGGTTTACTAGACCTAGTGTTAGTAGACAGTGATGCGAGCTAAAGAATAAAATTAAATAATTCAAGTTAATTCGATATATATTGAAATATTTGTTATTTTTTTGTATTAGGTCAGTTGAGTAAGAAAATATGAATTTATTTTTTTGTAGGTAAAATATAAAAAAAAATATGCAGCATTTTTTTGCCTTCAAAGTCAAATTTGTCCTTCGTTGGAGAACTTTTTTAGTAGCAACACTTATGAAATGTCAAAATTCTACGGAATACAACATCTGAGTATAGGTTTGAAGTCCCTTTACGGTGGGTAGTATGGACATTTATGCATTAATTATTTAAGGCGAGTAAGCAATCAGCCATATTCTACGCTTCTATACTTATAAAATACTTACCCAGTTTTACTCGCAAGATGAGCCGCAGGCGCCTTATTCCCGAGTACAATACGATATTGTACGATGTGACAATCAGCGCGCAACTGTTTTAGGTTTTTTTTCTGTAAAATAATATTTGTTCACACAATAAGATTCCCTTATGGAGCTGTGTTAGCGGCTTCTCATGAAGTCCTGAATTCGAATCCAGGCTGAATGAACATTTCTATGTAAAATTATGTTATGGAAATCGTGAGGAATCACAAACCCAAAATCAACGACATGTGTCAGGCAGAGCTTACAAAAATATCAAAGCTGAATGAGGATTAAAAACCCATACGTTATTAATAAATATTGCGGTAGAAGCAAAATATCTAATAAATGAGGGTAGTATACAAATATGATTTTTATTTGCTACAAGTCATTTTAGTTATTCACAAAATTATATACTTTAATGTATAATATTAATCAATATTACTGTCGAACTATAATGACGTAACAGTGTTGTAAACATAAAAAAAGTCAAGTTCGCACTGCAACCTCAAAATCCTACGTTACTTCTGCCTTAGCTAATGAAAGGGAGAGACTTATAGTATAGTCTATACTATATACTTCTTTGTGTTATTCTCATCTCTTTAGTGCCAAAACAAATGAATGTGGATGACGTTTAAAGAGTGTACCTGGCAAGTGGCCCATTGCGTGATTTGATAAACAGCTCCATCCATACACGCGTAGTACATCACCAGCAAGCCCCACATACTCGACTCTGCCCAGATGTCGCCCTATGCAAATAAAATGTTGCAAGCATTTTTCGTCAATTAATCCAACGAATACTAAATTTTTCGTAGATTATTTTTCTATATTTTTACAGATATATGGAAACATAAATTACTCATTTAAAAAACATAAATTATGCATTTCTTAAAGTTTTAAATCGTGAATATTTTTACTTATGTTTTAAATTCTACGCCTTTGCGCTAAACAAGTCAAGTCTAGTTAAAAATCATTTATTCATGTAGGTACCACAATGTACACTTATGCACGTCAAAAAAGAAATATATACATTAAATGCTTCTAATTTTACATTTACTGTTCTCATTACGTCTTAAAAATGTACTCAATAAACTAGAAAAGCTTTAAAAAAATTTATTACTTTAAAATGAGGTCAAATAAACAATGATTAGTGATAAAGGTAAGCTGAACTTACTTCTTTAGCGGAGTGTCGAATCTTGCACTGAGAGCAGTATCGCGCCGCGTAACAGGGTCGGTCCGTTGCTACGCGTTTATGGCGACGACCGCAGTTAGTGCATCTTAAAATATTAACTAAATCAATTAACTATTTAAAGCATTTTTATATTAGGACATACACGTGATCTTACAAATTTTTGTAGTTATACTTCTTATAACCGTTAGCGAAAAATGATGAGAGTAAATTTTACGATGCGCGCGCACATCGTGTTCAATAACCGACACCCTGAATATCTGTTCAAACGTCGGTAAAACAGTCTGAGCCGCTAGTTGGCGCTTGCTCTGTTTTACCGACAAGTTGCATAGTCTGTTATGGCGTAGTGTTTTTCAGTCGTGTTTATTTCAACCAAACTAATGATTTCTATTCCAGAAAACTCGTTCCAATCATAAAACATAATATAAAGTTTTTTTATTGTCAAAACCGGGACATAATTTAGTTATTTTGGATATTTAGTTTAGTAAATAAACTTTTATGTGTATATACCGTATCGTGTTAGCGGCAAACTCCATTTTGCGATGCAGCTGTGCCAGCAGTTCGCTGAACTCGCTCCAGGCCGCTTCCACGTGACGGGACTCACGCGCCTTGCGCTCGTACTCTTCCCGACGCTCCTTTTTACATTATAAATTTATATAATATCTACCAAAGTAGATATTTTATAAAAATACTCAAACTCCTTAGCCAGAAGTCAAATTTATTCTCTAGAAGGTTAATTGTCATTTTACTCTCGCAGCCTATAGTCCTGTTATATTCAGAAGGCGTATTCAATACACTCCGTATTCAGTATAACACGAAAACGGCTTGCCGAAGTTCTACAGTGCGTCAGGCGTCAGGTGTGCACACATACAAAAGTGTGCGTATTGGCACGCCCGACATAAGTGATAACTTAAACAAATCTAAGTTGAAGTATTTAATTCTGTAATGTTCCGAGGATCACCTTCTGCTACATTCATCATATTTTTATAATCATTATAAAATCACATACAAAAACGGTGATGATTTGAGGTTATATGGTCACTGTCAACAGTACACTAAACACTGAGTAGATAGAGGGGAAAGCGTCTGTCCGAAATACGGCTAACGCTGCGGGTTAGAGTGAGAGAAAGGGAAGCTAGACAGACTGGCGCCGTAACGCGTTACGTAACGAAGCGGTTTACCGTCCCATAACAACGTAGGATTGCGTTTTTATTTATTTTAAATAAAACCTTTAACTAATAATTACATAGTACCATTATGTCCGGCTCGAAGGACCATTACTACGATTGATTTTGTACAGCTTTACAATGCTCGGTCACTCCCTTAAGAACATATTTTCTTCAACGCCCAAGCGTAAATTTAGTTGCCAGAAATCATTAAGAAAAACAACTATATCGAAGGTAGACACCAGCAGAATCTAGGAGATTGTAAGATGTATATTCTTACCGGTTCGCCTATAAGATCGAAGGCATGTTGTAATATTTTGAACGCCTCTTCGGCGCCTGGTTGTTGGTTCTTGTCTGGATGCACGAGAAATGCTTGTCGACGGTAATAACGTTTGATCTCTTCATCTGTACAGGTCTCGCTAACACCTAAAATGCTGGAATAACGAATAAATTGATACTCATTAGTATACAAATATATGCTGAAGGAACTGCACATTTTCTGGCGTTTAAGTTCGTTTTATAGAAAGAATTAGGTAGCAAGTTGTAGACATTTTCACGTGGTCGAATGATGTTACACTGTCAGAAACAGAATTCAATCGGTGCCTGGGTAACGGTGACCTCAGAGTCACCTTCTATACTTAGTGTATAAGCATTCCAATATAGAAGTGCTATTATAAGGACCAAGACTTTCAATTAAAGTGATTTATTTCTTAATTATTATTATGTTCTTAGGTTACGGGAACTAGAAATTCTAGGATGTAATCTCTGTCAGACATATTTCATTACATGATATCCAAACAAATAAAGAAATATTCATAAGATATAATTAATTGTCATTAATTTGATTTGTTTTTAATTTCTTTGGTTAAAAAAATACTTATTAGTATTATAAAAACTGGATTAAAAAATCAATGCATAGATGCAAGGTTGTGGTGAATTTTAATTATACAATACTTAGATTAACTAATTAGGCATTGTAGTTTAATTTAATCAAATGAAATGAATCTTGGTTTTCGAAAAACAAATGCACGAGTAAATAGGTGTAAAAATTGAATTTGAAATTCAAACCAAAGAGGAGATATTTGAGGTCAAAGTGACCAGACAAAATGCGAATTTCATATGTAAGGACCTAATATATATTCATAAACATTTACCTATATGGATCTTTCCCTTGACAAGCCAGAAGCCGCTTCATAGCTTCTTCACCAGTCGATGGTAGTGGTATATTTGAGTTCAGTTTGTTTGATTCATTGTCGCTGTCCATTTCTCTCTCTGTAATAGTAAATATTGAATAATTAAAAATATAATACTTATAAATATGCCTTTACTGCTATGCCAAAATATCTATGTTGGTCTTAAGTCAGCGTGCCCTGTAGATACACATATAATACTTATACACATAAAAATTTCGTCTCCAAAAACCAGGCACCTCATTTGAATTCTTCGCGATTATAACGTATTAAACAGTACTTATCCGTAACTAGAAATATTCGGTAGTGGGCTGAACAATTTTAATGATTATCTCATATCTAATCCGGTGTATTCATTGTAATTGTGTTAGTATTTATTTTGTTTGTATTTTTTGTAACATATACTGATATAGTATTATATATGATGTGGTAAGCTTGAATATATAAATAAATATAAATGAATTTGACCTATCAATGTGTTGTGTATGTCTTAATTTTTTGTATATTTTACCTTTGTATTTAAATATTTATAGATAAACTTTTATTTGTTTCGTTATTTTCTATTCGTAAGAATACATATTATACACATATTACAGTAACTTGCATTATATTCAAAACTTACTCATCCAACAATTGAAATAATAAATATTATTAGTATATTTTCCATCTTTTCCCAAAAAAACCGTAATACAAAACGACAATGTGTCTTGTAACAATTGTCAATGAGAACTATCAATTGTATTATTACTACATACCATAACATATGGTTGTAAAAACGAATAAATATTATTGTGACTAAACAGTTTATCAGTAGTCAATAAGTGCGTAAATCGTGCTTCACTAAGTTGCAACGCACTTGAATCTTGTTGATGTGTTTGCTTCTGGATATGTAAATACGCAATAGTTATAGTGTAATAAATACATTTCATGAATAAGTATAGAAACAATGAGTAGAGAGATATATATTTCATAGAGAAGTAGGGAAGGGGATGACGGGTCTTGGCGTTACTGCATTAGATTTTTTGCATTTTCTGAGAAGATTTACTATAGTAATATATATACTTTTTTATCATAGGAAAGTAGAGATTTTAACGAACTGAAAGCACACCAACTTTTTGAAAAAAGCTGATATTTACGAGTGAATTTGCGATTGAAAATTAGGGTGCTTATTCGATATTAATTAAAAATAAGGTGAAAAAATTATTATTTCAAATCAAATAAATTACAGCGTATTAAATACAGAAAAAAGTAAGTTTTCACCAAATTTCGTGGGAAAAAAATAAATTTTGTAAGAGATAAAAATTAAAAACTAAAAACTTGGTTTTTTTGAATTTTTCACACAAATTTTGAGGTTATGTGAAAAATGTGTAAATACAAAAGTTTTAGATCTTTTTATTACCTACAACTTTGCCATTTGACTTTTTTCCATAGGACTTTTAGTTTTGCCGTAAATCGAGATAAACCGTTTTATACCCTTTAAACTCCCCCCTACCCCTTCTCGACCTCAGATCGACCGTAAATTATTTTTCCTTTAATTTTTAAAATATTCTCCTCGCTTTCCAATAGGTTTCATCCTACTATTTTTTTTTTCACTTTTTATTTTTTTTAAAGGCTTCTACCCTGGTCTATATAATCTGAACCACAGAGATAAATATTTATTAACATAATAAAACATAATACATATAACATAATATAACTGATATCTATTATTTATAGCGTCATCATTTAAGATGTTTTACTGGTACAACCATTAGTTACATTGATAAGATAAGACTTTGTTTTATACCTTAATAAATTATAGTGATACTTAATACCTGATAAATTCTCATATTCTTAATAATATAAAATATATTATTGGAACTTTAATTATTTTAGTATGAGAGTTGAACAATACAAGAAAAAATATATAGAAGGTCAACCTTCAAATAAAATTAGGTCATAGACTATTTGGCGAGCACATGCCTGCATTTGTTTTACAGGTTATTAAAATAAATAGAACATTTTACTAATAGACTTGTTCTGGGATATCCTTTGGAAAATATATGTTTATTGTGGTTAAGGTTATAAATTAGAATAATGAAACAAATGTAAAAAATATTATATGGTAAACCTCCTCGTCAAGTTTTGAATGTTGTTTAAAATTAGAAACAATTCTATCAATAGAATGAGACAAGACTAAAAATGAAAAATATTTACCTTTTTTAAACCACTTCAGTTTTCGCCAAAAACCAAATCTGGTATGTCCAAATTTTCTGTCAATATACATGAGATACTTATTGTCCTGCAGTTTTGAAAGCCACTCCTTGCTGCGACTCCATACTGCTTGACAGCTAACATATGATTGTGTAAATACTGATGTACACCTGGAAAAGCAGATTACAGATTTAGGATATTAAAGAAGATACAATGCACACATTTACATTTACTAAAGCAATGATTACTCCGATCTTAAATAAAATTTTCACTGACGACGCAATGAAAACTTATGCTAATTTCAAGGTTAAAATTGAATTGTTATTAACTTACAAGTCAAACGAAAGGTGAAGACTCATATGACATACATCAGATAATAAATAAAGCAACCAGACGAGTGCTTTCCACGTTGCATCTCCCCAGTGTTCCAGGTAGCTTTGAGCTAGCCCTAGGTACCAAGGCTTATTTCGCCTTACTTTAGTCTGTGTTGGAGACTTCTTGTCCTTCACAGGCTTGATTGGTTTGTGGTAACCTCGGGGTTCTCTCTTCTTTTTAGATTTACCATCACTTTGCCCATCTTGTAGCACAAATTGTGACTCTTCTTCGTCCTGCTTAATATCATCTACAGTTTCAGAGGCTTTTGGCTTTTCAATTTTTTTCTCTTTCTTTGGCTTTTCATGAGTTTTGATGAAGACAAACTGACTCTCATTTTCTTGATTTGGAGAATGTTCTTCTTCATTTGTTACATCATCAAGAGAAGACCATTTGCGAGACATGTTGTTACGTCTATTTTTGGATTTTTTATTAGGCTTCTGACATTTTTCATTATCATCAGTATTGATATCTCCAGAGTCACTTCCAGAAGAAACTGTGCTAGTTTGTTTCTTCTCACCTCTGTTTTTATCATTATTTTGTATTTTTCCACCAGGTTTGTCTAGTTTCTGCTGTTTATTATTCAGTTTTGTATCTATGTTGTTTTGCAGTTTAGTTTTATTTAATTCCGAGTTTGTGTTCTTGGTGTTTTTACTAAGAACATCAGAATAACTGGGGCGCATAGGTTTCACTTCAGCTACTATGCGTTTTTTGGTACTTGTATCAGCTAAAGGACTATTTTCATTCCTCTTAGGAGATTGATCCTGTTTTAGCTGAGCATTTAATTCAGAAATCTGAGGATTAGGTATCATTGTTAATGGTGGCTCAGGGTGATTTAAGGGATAATTTTGACCGAATGGAGAATATGTTCCACTGGAATTTGGTTCCCAATTGCCTAACACTTCCTTTAAAAAGTTTGAAGTGGGCTGATTAGCTGCGGCATTAACATCTTGATTATAGACTGTATTTTGTATAGTAGCTGTTGGTAAATGAGCATTATGGCTCTTAGAGAAATCTTGATTAAGTGTAAACATGTGTGGGGGTTGGGTAGGTTGTACTGGCATATCACAAAGCCCTTGATTATTACTGAAGAGTTCATATTGGCCTGACATTGGAAAAATTAGTTGTTGATTGTTTTCATCATAAAATACTCTGACCAGTTGCCCATTACCTAAATTAAGCATTGCATTGCCGTAATTCTGTCTCTGATATCGATTGACATTGGGCATTGTGTTGAAAGGAATATTTTCCTCCTTATTAGGCGCGATATCGGGCGCCTGCACGTTGTATTGATTCTTGTATACATCGGGGCCAAAGTTGGGACTGGTGTATAGGCTTTCATTTAGAACGTTTGTAGTAGGTGATACAGTGTGGTTTATATCTGGTAAACTATGATTTTCACCGGTGTCACCGTGATATTTCCATGCAGAGTCGCTGAATCTCGGATCATCTTGCGGCGACCTTGCCATGATTGGTAATTAACCAAGCTCACTTGTTTTATTTTTGATTAAACACAAATTTATTACCACTTACAGATTTATCATTTTATTAGCTACAAAACGTAGTTCTCTATTAATATTTATGAATTAAGTTTTGAACGCGTGAAATGTGAATAAGTTCAATAGTTGACAGCAGTCAGAATTAAACAATAAACATGACTGTTGACTGATGACATATGGATGACGGAATAACCATTACAGACAAAAATTATTTTCATATGCTAGAATGTTTTAAAATAGAAATAAAACCATAATTAGGGGCCTCATAGCCTAGCGGTCTTATTAAGTGGCAGCTAGGTGAGGGGTACCGGGTTCGACTCCCGGTTCGAGGGCAAGTTTTAATTTAATTGAAATTTGTTCTCGGCCTTTGGGAGGGTTCTGCGGTACTGCTTAAACTGTACATGGAGGACACAGTCGAATTTCTAAGGACAAACACGAATTATAAAAAATCCTATAGGTTTTTTTTTTTTAAGTATACTTGACGCTGGCTAATGCACAAATCGTGTCAGAGCCATAAATAAAACACCATAATTAAAAATAATAATTGTTATTATAAAAATATCAGCGTCCAAATATTGGTCCTCATCAGATTTGAACCTGTTAAAAAATACTTGGCTATGAATGTTAGTAATTGGTATCATTATCATTAACTAGGAGACTTTTAGTTTTACGACCGCGATCAATATTTAATTTGCAATGTTATTTTAATATTATGATTTATTTATGCTTAAATATTTTTTTAAACCAATTATTTCAAGTATAATTTTGTTTAAAATTAAGTACTTTGATTATAGCGTATTAATTATAACGGATGGTGTTTGGTGATTAATATCATGTTTATAAAAATACCTTGGCAAATAATGCATTATTGATAAAATATAATAAAAGAATTTGTCCTTCCGAACAACGTTAAAATTTTTGATTTTCGCGTAACTTTTACTGTTACGCATCTCGAGTACAGATAATATGTGACTATGTAAATAAAAAATAAAAAAAAAACATTACATGAAATATTTTTCATTGAGAGTCTAAAGTAAAAAAAAACCCGGCAATTGAGTTGCAAAGAATCGTAAATCGTTATTTGTAATTAATTCATTTTTAATGTTGAATATTGATATTATAATATGATGATTTAATTTAAAGAAAAAACTTTTTAACCGGATTAAAGTTATGTATTATTATAAATTTACAATAATTATTTAACACGCACGCTGTAAAGCACGCGAAACGTCGGATAAATTTAAAATTATGTTAAATAATTGTAAATTTATAATAATACATAACTTTAATCCGGTTAAAAAGTTTTTTCTTTTAATGTGTAAAGGTTATGTCAATCAAAGACAATACTATGATTTAATTTACTAAAAACTACTTCATTAGGTACGTTGAGCGCCTGTGTAGGTATTTATTAAACCACAAACTATGTAAATAGCGTCAGGCATCGTTGCAATTGTAAATTTTCCACTAATAGACGTAATATATTTTATTTTAAACTATTTACTTTATATAAAATCAATACTAGACTTGACTGATGAATTTCAACTGTTTTGCTTTAACACGGTAGTTAGGAAATTCTGTAATAAAGCACTTATAGATACGAATTATTGATGAATTGCAGTATTACTTTCAAGTACACATAATTACTTAATTACAGCGAAATATGAATTGGTTTAACCAGTGTTCGACAAGCATTATTTGAATTAAGTCGACTATGTATCGATTCATTGTTTTACTTTTTTCGATATTAGTTTTAGCATTTGACGATGACCCCGCTAACCAGATTGAAGTTTTCCGAAAGAAAACTAAGGTAATATTTTTGAGATTAAATTATCAGTTCTTATATTAAAGGTACCGCCACCTTAGGTTAAAATAACTGATTTAATAAACGTAATACTACTATTCCTTAATTAATTAACCACCATCGGAACTATCAACATGATAATAATAATATACAGTTTTTGAATAATCACACAAATAGAATCCTTTGAGAGTAAAATGATGTCAAAGTAACTTGATGTGTGACCGGTCTTTCATCCTTTTTATTTTATATCCTGTTTCGTATTTAAAGGACCAAGTAAACAAAGTCATTAAGACATGAAACAGTTAATAACATTACATTCCCAGTGAAAACTGTTCTTATATGAAAAAGAGCGCGTAACAAATATTAAATCTATATAACGTTTATTAGTAATCATAACAATCAAGTATACAGTATTTACAATTTTCTTAACCTACAAAGTAATAATAAATATTATTAAAAAGAATGGCAAAACAAATTTAAAAAATTGGTCCCTGTGGCACCTTTAACGCTGGCAGCATTTCCTCGCTGTATTGCGATACTTATTCGTAAAAATTACAAAAAAAAACTAACTTTTCGCCTTTAATTAGCGGCCATAGCGGACCGCATGTTGCAGTCGGTCTTGACTGTAACATGCGGTTTCCTCAGGAACTGCTCGAGCGGTCCGTGTATTGCGAATATGAATTTAGTATGGCAACTGCAGATCGCCGTGCGGCGACCGCATGTTGCAGTCGGTCTTGACTGCCCGCTTCTCTAACTTTTTGAAGTACCTACCGATCTATAACTTTTTGAAGTACCTATCGATACTTAAAAAACTTAATTTTAAGCCGAATCACGAGATTTTAAATACTGTGTACTTAATAGGTTAATATCTATTCGCACAAAATGAAAGGTATGATTATGTTATTGTTGAATATACAATATTTTTTTCTAGGGACCTATTGGCATTATGACAACCAGTAATGGAGTACCGGTTCCTTTACGTGAAACAACAAGTACCTTGAACACTAGGTTGCTTTTTAACGAATATTTATTGGATTCTATAACACATATATTTCGGGAACGTATCCCGGAACGTTTTGTCCATGCAAAGGGGGGTGGAGCATTCGGCTACTTTGAAGTAACTCATGACATTTCACATATAACCAAAGCTAAGATTTTCAGTTCGGTAGGAAAGACAACACCTATCGTCGCCAGATTTTCACCAATCAACCCCGAAAGGGGAGGTAACGATCTTCTAAGAGACGCAAGAGGTTTTGCCGTCAGATTCTACACGGAGGATGGTAATTTTGATTTTGTAGGGTTTAATACAGAAATGTTTTCGATCAAAGACCCCATTGACTTCACAATGTTCACTCACACTCAGAAAAGGAATCCAGCTACTAATCTATTTGACGCTAATATGCTGTGGGATTTCATCACCCTTCGACCGGAAAGTATGCATATATTCTTACGAGTATTTGGAGATCGAGGCATTCCTGATGGGTATCGCTATATGCCGGGTTTTTCTATACACACGTATCAGTTTGTAAACGAAAAAGGTGAATATTATTTCGTTAGATTCCATTTTATACCTGATGGTGGGGTAAGGTTTTTGACAGCAGAACAGGCAAGAATGATCAGTAGAGAAGATGCCGATTATTGTATTCGTGACTTGTACAGAGCTATCGAGGGAGGTGATTATCCATCATGGACTTTATCATTTCAGATACTGACCCTTGATGAGGTTAAGAATTCAGAAACAGATGTATTTGATGTAACAAGAGTTCTTCCGATTGAGAAATATCCCCTGCACCCCGTAGGAAAGATGGTATTAAACAAAAACCCAAAGAACTACTTTGCTGAAGTTGAGCAATTGGCGTTTAGCCCTTCGAATTTAATACCCGGAATTCTTGGTGGCGTTGACAAAATATTTGAAATGAGAAGATTGGCGTATCGTTCTGCACAATATCACAGACTTGGGGCAAACTTTAACAAAATCCGTGTAAACTGTCCGTTTAGATCGCTAACGTACAATCGCGATGGTGCAGCGCCGGTTAAAGATAACGAGAGAGATATTCCTAATTACTATCCTAACTCGTTCAACGGACCTATACCGTATGTAGAAGAGTCTAAATTGATACAAATAGTCGAACATCCACCATACAATTTTGATCAAGCTAGAGATTTGTATGAGAATCAGTTGTCTGCTGGTGAGAAGGAGAGGCTTGTTGAGAATATTTTGTATAGTTTGGGTTCTGTTACCAAGTTCTTGCAGGAAAAGGGCGTAGAAGTTCTTAGTCTAGTGTCACGTGACCTTGGTAGTAGAGTTGAACAAGGCCTACTTTCAAATGTGACAACGAACTATTTGGATGATTATAAGAAATAGACGGGCTAAATATAAATATTCTACTTTCAATGAATTATTAATTTAGAACATAGAACTCGCTTATCTAGTTTATATTTAAATGTAATATAAATCAGTATCAAGACTGAAACCCGCTTGTACTTGAAGATGTTTTAAATTTTAATATCTTTCGTTTAATCATTCTTTGATTCTCGGCAATAATATAATTGGTTCGGGTTGAAAAGCTATTGAGAAAATTATGTCTATAAAAGAAGAAATTTATTTTGGAGGCTAAGAATTTCGAATAATTTAAAAATGTACGTAGCGAGGAGCTGGTATGAAACGGTAAGAACATCAAGTATTTTTTCATAAAACTTTTAAAGCACGACTCAATTTTCTAATTAATATCACTTTTACAGAACAATGTAAAAGCACTTGAAGTGATATTAATATTTTGAAGTGTTGTCTTTGCCAATGAATCCAACTGAATTATAAAGTGCTGCAACATTCTTCCTATGGATAATAAAAAACTTTTGCAAACCAAAACCGATTCATTATCATCATGATTATTCTAGAAGGTCTATTGACGGGCTAGGTTTGAAAAAAAGTAATAAGTTAATTAACTATGAGTAAACATTACCTAATAAAAATATATTCGGTCCCGGTCCAGTAACCATGAAGTAAGAAGGTAACCAACCAAGAAACGATTGCAGTTGAACGATTTTATAATGCATAGAAAATAAGATAATTTGTACAATCACTTGTTACGTTCCTTGATGAGTTTTTTACATACGTCCCGATGTTATTTTTCTTTGTAGAAAAGCATACAGCTTTTTGTCTTGGCGTTATTTATGTTTGTGTTTCCTTGATAATGTTTTAAGATAAAGTAGGTGATCAGCGTTCTGTGCCTGACGTTCGAAATTTTTGCCTCATTCTTAATCAATTCCTCAGGTCACAATCTTGTCATAAGCACTGTAAAATATATCAATCTTTAAATTGAAAAATAGGTTTAGGTCTGACATTCATGAAACAAGATGGTTTCTACCTTTCAAAATTTTCTTATTAACACATAGAAAGGGAAATCTATCGGCGCACAGTCCAAGTTTCAAGACATGACTTCATAGCTAAGTGTCTATGAACCACTGGAATAACAGTTAACGACAGGTAATGTTTTAAAATATCATTATTTAAGAGCTTTATCATCTCAGCCAATTTTCCGTTAGGAAGCTGTATGTCCTAAGTGTTATATTAAAAACACACATAGCGCTCACGTATGATAGTAGGCTGTTTCTTGAAATAAATAGGGATGTTGTAGTAGGTCAGACCGTAAGGAATAACTTTGCCAGACGAAATATACAGGCAGATTATTTATATAATAGATTAAATAGGCTGCTTAATATCTACCCGCTCACCGACTAAAAATACTACTTAACAGATTTCAATCAAATTTGCACACCGTGTGCAGTGATCTAACTTAAAATATAGGATAGCTTACATATACAGAAACATAGAAAGAGAAAGATATTAGAGCGACTCATGGCCACGTGTAATACCTTTTCAGAATCCCTATTAAATGCGCCAAAACTTGTAGTACAGGGACACTTTTCGGTGGAGTAATTTTTTTTCACAGTGGGGTCCAAAGTAAAGAAAAATTTATGATTTGAAAAAATGTTATATCGTATCACTTAATATTATCTTCAATACACACAATAAACAACTATAAATAGTATGTCTAACGCAAGAACTTTTCAGTACCAATCTAGTGGATATTATGAGAAAGAAACAGGATGTAGATTTTATCGAATTTCAATAAGAATTAGTAAAAAAAGACAATTTTCATATAAAAACCAAAATAAATCATAACTCTGCAGGGGTTGACCTTAGAGACCTCCCGTAGAACAATTTGCCGCTGATGACCTCATCTATCCCTTATTTGCGTTTAATCCACGACTTTTTGGCCACCCTGTATATATTAGTGATGCAACGGATCTCTGTTTCTGTTTCCGCAAGGGCGGAAGTTCCGCGCGCTTTTCAACATTCGTTTCTGCTTCTGTTTCCGATACTTTTGTAACGGAGATACGATCGGAAGTTTACGACGGCTGAGAGTAATTATTTAGCGGAGCTGGTCTTATATACGAAGAACACCGGAACATATTGTTAGGTGCATAAGCGGCATAACTAGTTAATTATGAAATATTAATAAAATGTTCACTTGCAAAGTTGCAATATTGTTGTGTGTATGTCACTGAACTCTTCAACGGCTGGACCGATTTCAATGATTTTTTTGTATGCGTTTACATGGAGCCCTAGACGGTTTAGATTCACAAATACGCCCGGCAGATGGCGCTGCAGTCAGTACTTTCATACTTTGTTTAATATCCTTCAAGACAACGTCTGTGGGGTCCGCTAGTATATAAATATAAAAAATATATACATTATACATACGTCAGTTTTAACTAAGTATTCAAGTATATTTTGGTGAATAAAAATTACTTGTACTAAAATTAATAATACAGGAGCTAAGTTAAAATATGTGTGTGTATTTTACTTACTTTTCTAAGTGCAATAGTGCCTAAACCTCGCGATTCGTATATACACTATTCTTAGATCAGAAGATTCTAAGCGGTAAAAGTTTGTAAAACATTACATGTCCATTATATTTAATACTAGCGTTTAATAAAAAAAAACTTAATTTCTTTACTCTACGACTATATTCTGTGCAACG
This sequence comes from Pieris melete, assembly GCA_963693345.1. Classification (NCBI taxonomy): domain Eukaryota; kingdom Metazoa; phylum Arthropoda; class Insecta; order Lepidoptera; family Pieridae; genus Pieris; species Pieris melete. The sequence continues at coordinate 423,136 of CAVNZK010000043.1, read as the reverse complement.
CGTGCCCGGCACGTGCTTGGCTGACTCGAATGATTGAAGTTTTGACGTCTCTACTCAATGACGCGGGAAAAGATTTCGCGTGTTCCCATAAGGTTCGCCCTTGAATCGTTCAGGCGGAAAATAACTTGCAGTTACATTATAATCACTAACATGAAACATTGTAGTGCATTTCTTTTAAAGATATATTTATTTGTATGCAATACTTTGTAAATTTTTGCATAATGATTACACAAAAGTACGATTGGAATCCGCCCTAGTTTCATAACTTTTTTTCAGACCTAAATTCTTAGCACAAACAATTGTATTTTTGATGTATTTTCAAACGTATATATTGTTCGAATATCATTCGTTATTAATTTTGTAAGGAAATTCGTGGTCATGCTGTCATCAATTTTTTTTTTTGGAGTTTATGGCCTGGTATTTACCTTTAGGCCAACTGTCATCAATACTGTCTCTTATTGTCACAGTTTAGCTTAGACACAGACGGAAGATTTCAATAATGAAATAAGTTAAATGACAAAGGTAGACGATTCATACATTACCTATGTACTTGGTGGCCATAGGTAGTTTTACTTTTAGGCATAGTTTTTTTATTTAGATGGAAATTATACCTTTTTTCATAAAAGCCACGCCGAAATTATTACAAATTCCTGATTAAATGATAAATTGTTCGCTTTAAGCTTTCTCCAGATTCCGTAAATAGAAATCAATCAGTTCTATCTATAAAATCATAGAGAGTGTAATAATAAAAAAAATATATACAAAATTTGGATTGAATTTTATTTTTTAATTATACTAATCCGATATAGTTTCACGCTTAATACATACAATATGCTATAGGTCTGCCAAATAAAACAAAAAAAAACCCTTTTATTTTTATTTTGCATGAATACTGCAGGAATTGACAAAAAAATATTTAATTTGGAGTAATAGAAAATAATTTACGTAGCGGCCTTTACTTCATTGAAAATCTGTAACCATGACCTAGAGTTTTTGTTTTGTTTTGACCAAATTACTGCCTTATAGTTATAGTATTATAAAAACATATAGGTACTTACTTTTACAGCAAAACATTGGCAGGAAATAGCTACGTCAATATGCGATTACCTTTTTCTTTAAATGTATGTTTATGCGCTTTGCGTTTGAAAATTTTTCAATGCTGAAAATTTAGCGTAGCCAACGTGCCATTCTTAAGATATAATGTAGGAAACCCTTTCGCTACTCGACTTCAATGAAACATAGCAATATGCAGACTTTTTTGGAAATAAACACCGACCACCACATACACAAAGCAACGCATTTTCTTCTTCTAAGGCCCTTTCACCTTTAACCACTTTCTTAAATACAAAATTTTCACTAACATTTCAAAACTCCCATTATATGTAATTCAGTTCATTCACTAAAAATCTTAAACAACATCAGGTCAACCTATCCTGTGCTGGAAAAGAAAATTTTCTTGTTGAACAAAAATAGTTTTAAATTATGTAGAAATTATTGTTATGTACAGTTAACATGTGAAAAGGACGAGACTGGCTGCCCACAACACAGGGAATCCTAGTGTAGGCTAGTGCACTTAATTGTAAATATCCTGTTATTAAAAAAAAAAAAATTGTGTATAATAAAGGTTTTCTTTTTCTTGTATAATTGTGATTAACAAGGCATCTCCACCAGTCCAACCCGCGTTCAGTCGCAACACAATACGTCATATTATATTACTTCCATTTTTCTAATAACCATGGAATGTAATTAGCCTTCCTTAGTTTTTTTATTTTTTTATTTGTGTAATCCGCTAATTTTACTACAGAATTTATTTATACTAAATTTGTATAACTTTGTACACCGATAAAAACCTTCACATATAAAGAAGTATGTAGGTAGTAATTAGGTGGATTGATACATTTGAATAAATACTAAACGGTACAAAGAAAACAACATAATAAATTGGTTGGGGAAGACTAAGGATGGTGAACTTTATGATACAATATTTTTTTCCTCTTCAGATGTCTACATTCAGCAGAAGTTTTCAAAATAACTTGAATTATTGAAGTACCAAAAATAAAAATCACAGCACGACTGCTGACTTTGATTTACTTAGGCCATATTTGCAGGAGAGAACCGAATAGTCTCGACAAGTTGGTAATGGTAGAAGTCGGGGTCGATCACCTACCCGTTGGTCTGACTAGGTATAGACAACTATGGGTATCAACATCCCTAATGGACTGGAGACATTCTGAGGATAGAATGGTGTGGAGGCGGCAAGTCGATGCATCGCAAGCACTACGAAAGAAGATCAATGTACCTACGCAGTGAGTCCTGGAATATAGACCAGTCTAGATATAATACTTTTAGTATAGTCTTTGTCGCACTTTCTATTAACAATAGCGTGGTACAATACATTCAAGTAATTCGTTGATCGATTTTTGTCAATTTTGCAATCATTGCACTATCGTAAGTTGGTCAGTTCAAAAGCAAGGTTGGTGTCAAAAAATCTCTATAAAACCAGTGACTGACGTAGGATAGAGCTGATATTTTAAAATGTGATTAGTCAAAATGTATAGGCTTTTAGTGGTTTTGACGGTTGTCGGCGCAGTTAAAGATCCAGCAGCGAACCAACTTATAATGTTTAAGGAAAGGACTACGGTATGTTTTTACTTAACGCGTTGATTTTTATTAAATGTATGCTGTTTTTGAAGACGTTATTTCTTGCGTCTGTATAATAAACTAGAAACACGTATTCTCTTGAAGTTCTCTATGAAATAAGTAGATTTTTCTTTAAAACACTACAAGTGTCATTTTTATATTATTTTAGAAAGGGAGCTCTTTTATACTTTATATTTACGGGTTGCTTAAACCCTGTTTCTGTATAAGCAACAACAACACATTATGGTTGTATTAATAATATGTATTATTAATTTTTATAAGATTTAATTTGGATTGATGACGTAAAATTTGTTAGTTGTGTTTTTTCATTATAAATTTATTTCTCAGGGTCCGATTGGTATTATGACAACCAGCGCTGGAGGACCTATAGAGCATAAAGATACAAACACACTAAATTCACGATTAATATTTAATGAGTTCTTTATGGATTCTGTAACGCATACGGTCCGAGAACGTATACCGGAGAGAGTTGTACACGCGGTGGCTGGTGGAGCATTTGGTTACTTCGAAGTAACCCACGACATCACGCATATCTGCAAAGCAAAATTATTCAGTAAGGTGGGAAAGAAGACGCCTGTAGCAGCTAGGTTTTCTCCAGTAGTTGTAGAACGAGGTGGAAGCGACACATCAAGAGACGCCCGTGGCTTTGCAGTCAAATTTTATACAGAAGAAGGAAACTTCGATATTGTAGGCTTTAATACTCCAATGTTCCTTTATAAAGACCCTGTCATCTTCCCTACCTTCGTGCATTCATTTAAGAAAAACCCAGCAAGTAACTTATTTGATGCGAACTCATTTTGGGATTTCCTCACTCTTCAACCGGAGACATTCCATATGTTTCTTTTGGTTTTTGGAGATCGTGGCATTCCTGATGGCTATCATCATATGCCTGGGTTCGGTATACATACTTTTGAAGTAGTAAATGAACATGGTACAAAATATTTCGTAAGATTTCACTTTATACCTGACGCTGGCATTAAGAATTTGCGTTCAGAGGAGGCAAAGAAAATAAGTGCCGAAGATGCTGACTATAATACTCGATTACTATACCGATCCATTGCAAATGGTGACTTCCCCAGTTGGACATTTAGTTTACAGATACTGAGTCTAGAAGACGTGAAAAATGCTAGAATAGATGTATTTGACGTTACGAAAGTGCTGCCTTTAGATGAATATCCCTTGACACCTGTGGGTAAAATGGTTCTAAATAAAAACGCCGTAAACTATTTCGCTGAAATAGAGCAGTTAGCATTTAGTCCAGGAAATCTAGTACCAGGTATTCTTGGTGGACCTGATAAACTGTTTGAAGGTCGTCGTTTGGCGTACAGAGAAGCTCAGCACTATCGTTTGGGTGTCAATTTCAATAAAATTCCTGTTAATTGTCCGATACAGTCTAAAGTTTTTGAGTATAACAGAGATGGAAGGCCTCCATTGAAAGATAACGGAAAAGATATACCAAACTATTATCCGAATTCATTTAATGGTCCAGTTCCATACAAGGACCACAAAAGAGTTGAGTTGTTACATATCTTCGAGGAAGATCCTAACAATTTCGACCAAGCTAGAGAATTGTATACTAATGAAATGACAACAGAAGAAAGGAGACGTTTAGTCGAAAATGTATTGTATAGATTAGCACCGGCCGCAAAATTCCTGCAAGAGAGAGCTGTCAAGATATTTCACATAATTCACCCAGACCTCGGCAGTAAAATAGAGCAAGGGTTACTAGTTAATAGTACAAAACACTATTGGGATGATTATTAAAAAAGATTGTACATCAGACAGTTGTAAAATAGTGAGAAATTATTATTTAATTTATTTAATGAAATTCTAAAACATGAGATAAATTGTAAAATGGTTACAGTAGTTATCATAACGTTAGGTACTTTTAGAATTTTTATCTTACATGAATATTAATGTAATAGAACTCCAATTGTATTGTAGCATAATGTCATTTCAAAACATTTTGTCTAAAAATAATATATTTTTGTTCAGCAATTATTTCTATTGTTATGATCATAATTTAGATGAACTAACTACCTAACTAATATTCATGACCGTGACTGTCTAAATTAATTCGTATTTTTTTGTTTGGCCAATAGATGGCGTTAGACGTGTGCAAAAACGCGATGGCAAAACGACATCCCTCTCTTTTAATAATAAATATTAATTGAAATTGCGTTGTTTGTCATTCCATGATTAGTTTTTGTTCAATGACTATTATATTATGTTTGTAATCTACCCGTTCTTTAAAATCCAATTATTTTCTAATGTTAAAAATGTGTACTTAAGAGTTAAGTGTGTAATTTCCTTTTTAATAGAACTAATTTATACATGTCTTAGAACAGTTATATATATTTTAAGAATTGCACTGTCTTCAAACTCCATATGAAAGTACTAAAGTACTTGTATACATTGGTATTTTAATTAATATACAGGTATTTAAATAAAAAAGCAAATTATCAATCACTACTTAATACAATTAAATAAAACAAAGTCTTAATTTCCCTTACTTAGAATCGGAGGTCATTGTACTATATTTTTTCTTCTCTTCAATAAACATAATATTTCGCAATATTATATTATAGTGTCGTTACGTTAAAGCTGGCGTTTCACTAGGAGCATCTTTTGATCCAAGAATAAACAATAAAATATCGAAGTTGCAAGTTATAAAATTAAAAAGTCATACAATATTCTTAAAATGATATTAAACTTGATACTAGTAGTGACATCTTACATTAAACGTGAGTATTTTTAATTAATTATATTGCACTACAGTTTTTTGTATCACGTCATCATTGTTTCATTAAATAACACTCGCCTTTTGTGCTTCAACCCTATATCAAATTTCTTTTTGAAGTCAAACTTCTTTATCGGCATTAAAATATGATTTTGACTTTGAAGATTGACAACGGATTACATTTTCGACTTGAAATTTGCTAATGGCAGTTTGCAGCAATTAATTTGTAAATTGTATGCTAGGCAGTGTATCAAAATTTAATGTAATCTTTACGGCGTAAGAAAAAACTTTGCCGTTCAGCCGGAATTTGTACGCACGGCTCGGCGTTAAAATCTCAACGTATTATTAACAAATAAATGTACGTCGATAGTGATTTGTGTTATATTAGAAGAATAGAATATATTGTGTTTTTTTAGAAGGTTTATTATTTATTCGCCCATTTTTATACTCATACTAGCTGACCCGGCAAACCTTTGTTTTGCCATGTATATTATTTCTAGGAATAATACGTATATACATGGCATTACATATTACATATTACAGGGATTATTTTTAGTTCAATAAAAATAATTACCTACTATAATAAAATAGGGGTTGATCGTAGAGGGGTGATAATTAGGGGTTGTATGTAATTTTGTATTCTGTATCATAAAAAAACAAAAACATGGTTTTCGAGAAAATACATTTTTTTTGGGGTGGACACCCGTTATCATTTAGGGGTTTGAGATATAGGTAGTAGCCGATTCTCAGACTTACTGAATATGCATAAAAACTTCATAAGATTCGGTCGAGCCGTTTCGGAGGAGTATGGGAACGAACATTGTGACACGAGAATTTTATATATTAGATTTCTTTCCGATTTGATGTATAGTGAATTTTACTAAATATTTTAACCGTTAAGTCAATGAACTCTTTAAAAGAGGGGCTAAGGCAAATTAAGTAAATTTACAATGAAGATGTCATTGGTTATTTTTTATGTTTACATTTTTAAAGAATGTTCCCGGTATATCGCCGCCTTATGTGAGACTAGTGTTGCCGGTCCGGTTTTGCAAAGCAAGTATTCATTACCGTTGTATACAGTACAAGATGTTTTTACGCCAATAATTATACTAATACTGAAATTTATCTAACAAAAATCCAAATCATTTATTCATGTAGGTAACACAATGTACACTTATGAACGTCAAAAAAGAAATATATATTAAATGCTTATCACTTTGCATTTACTGCCAGTTCTCAAAGGCGTAGAACGGAAGAGAAGAACTGGCAATAAACTCTCCGCAACTCTATTTAATCGCCAAGTTTTTTGTTTTACAAAATGTTTATAAGGAGCTGCAACCATTACACCATGATCCACATGATATCTTAAGTAATTAATAGTTAATTGTTAAGTTAGATGATCTAGCCACAGTATAGGTCTGGATAAGAAAAGCACATACATGAACTTGGAGGAGACCTGAAATGATAAAAATCTTGCACGATATTTTAGTAATTTTTTTATAAATATCTGTATTTTTTAAATAAATTTAATGAATAATATTTACGTGTTAATTAATTATTACTGACGTAATAACGTTCCTGAAATTGTCATTTACATGTGCCGTCATTGAATTGCATTAAAAATGACGTACAGAATTACTTATAAACTTACTATATGTACATAGCTGCACTCCCTTGCTCCGTTAATCCGCCAAGAACGAGTTATAAAAGTAATGTGGAAGTGAGCAGACCCGCGCATGGAAATTCAAAGATTTAGTATGCATCGTTTTATTTTACTTATCCCCGTAGTGTTAGCTTATCAAAATGATCCAACGAAACAGTTAGAAGATTTTAAAGACATAAATAAGGTAAGGTTTATCAATTTCATTTATTCAAACTAATTATATTTTAAATTGAAATTTTCGATGTATGTTTGAAGTTTAAATTTATAGTCGATCGTAATTATAGTTTAAAATAGTCTGTGAATAACAAGAATTCTAACATTGAAAGTGCATCTTAATCACTAAGTAATGCATAATTAGCGATTTTATGGATTTATACAAAATTGTTTTTAATCTTAGTTGATAGTTACGAATACTGATCCAATCTCCGTTAGTGAACTATATACCTAGCTTTTTCGAAATCAAATTATCTTATTTATATGCCGAGGTATTCACTTATACTTTAATTAATACATAATTAATGAAGAATATATAATATATTATATTAATGAAGTCATTTAAAATAGGAGCTGTAATTATCTTAAAAATCTAATATATAAAATTCTCGTGTCGCTGTGTTTGTAGTTAAACTACTCCGAAACGGCTTGACTGATTGTCATGAAATTTTGTGTGCATATTGGGTATGTCTGAGAATCGGACATCTATTTTTCATCCTTTAATTTTTTTTTAAAGTTCTTTTATAAATTTTTAATTTTTAATTTTTTTATGATACAACATTAAAAATACATACAACCCCTAATTTTCACCCCTCTACGATCAACCCCTATTTTTTATTATAAATGATATACATGCCAAACGATCAGCTAGTAAATTTATAATAAGTAGTTTTGAGTTAGAGTTATAATTTTATGAGTATTTTATATTCATATAGTACCTATCGTATTTTATTTAATATTCTCGTAAATTGTTAGTTTTTATTAGTTTATATAAAGGTGTATTTTAATATGCATTAATATTTAAAGTCGTGCATTAGTTTCGCTTTGTCGTAATACTTGTTATTTGATTAAAAGTGGGTACACTCGTTTATGTTATGGAGAATTATATGCTTACAATAGTGATGTTTTAATAGAAGCGACGTCTTTAACAAATACACGACTTTTTATAAATAAGAAAAAAGGTAGCAGAAGATTCGAAGAGACAGTCGAGAGTAATTCGTATTTGTTTGTTCTTTTTAAATTAAAAAAAAAAAAAAAAATGTCAAACATTTCACCGGTATGATTATTAGATAAATTCTATACCAATCGAAAGTTTGAAGCCCATAGAATATGCAAACGTTAGGTTGTTTTTAATCAATTAATTATTTATGTGTATATTTTTATGTGACACAAAGTATATATACATCTTTAGTAAAAAAGAAAGTTATAGTGATACATATATAATACTACCCTGATATTGATTGAAAAAAATTAAAAAAATTTACTACATGCAAATTCTAAAAAAATATTTTTTTTTTAAATATTAATTAAACATACTCTGGACTGAAATTTGCTAGGCAACCCATTTGGATTATATTTATTGACATATTAAATTAAATATAAAATACGTTTCATTAAATAAGCATCTCGGTGAAGGTCGTTGTATATCAGGATCTTATACTATTAGAGAAGTTTTATTTCATTGGATACTAATAATAATCTAATAATGATTAATAATAATCTAATATTGATACTAAAAATAATAATCTACTAATAGTAATCTTAAGATAATTAAAGTAATTTAAATTACTTAGGTATGTTTTCAAATAAATTATCACTGTTATTTATGGTTTTCAGATACCTATAGGCTTTATGACAACAAGCAATGGCGCTATGGTTGAAACGAAACATGGATCAAGTACATTGAACACAAGACTAATACACAATGAATACTTCATGGATTCCCTAACTCATTTATCTCGGGAGCGGATACCAGAGCGTGTAGTACACGCAAACGGTGCTGGTGCCTTCGGCTTTTTCGAGGTAACCCATGACATCAGCCACATTTGCAAAGCACGATTATTCTCATCAGTTGGAAAGAAAACGCCTATAGCAATAAGATTTTCGACAATTGCCCCTGAAAGAGGTGCAAGTAATACGGTAAGGGATGCCAGAGGCTTTGCAGTCAAATTTTACACTGAAGATGGAAACTTTGATATCGTCGGCCTAAACCAGCCTACATTCGTCTTAAAGGATCCACTCTTTTTCACTACCTTTGCACATACAATGAAACGCAACCCTGCAACTGACCTACCAGACGCGAACATGAAATGGGACTTTTTAACACTGCGTCCAGAATCATGGAACACTTTTATCAGAGTCTTCGGAGATAGGGGTATATTTGATGGCTATCGTTATATGCCTGGATTCAGTATTCATACCTACCAAGTAACGAATGAAGCTGGCACTCCTTATTTCGTCCGATTCCATTTCATTCCCAATGCGGGCGAGAAGACATTAACATCAGAACAGGCTGCGCAAATACAATCTACGGATCCAGATTACGAGAAAAGAGATCTGTATAGAGCAATTTCTGCTGGTAATTTCCCATCTTGGTCGCTCGCCCTGCAAATATTGTCTCTGGATGATGTTAAAAATGCGGAGATTGATGTTTTTGATATTACCAAAATTCTACCGGTAGAAATGTATCCATTACACCACGTTGGGCAGTTAGTTTTAGATAGAGCTCCAGAAAACTTTTTTGCTGAGGTCGAACAGCTAGCATACAATCCAGCTAATTTAGTCCCTGGCATACAAGGTGGTGTCGACAAACTGTTTGAAGCGCGACGTTTATCTTACAGAGATGCACTTTATTACCGTTTAGGTGCAAACTTCAATAACATTCGTGTTAATTGTCCATTTAATACTAAACCTCTAACATATAATCGCGATGGTCGACCGCCAGTTAAAGATAATCAAAAATCAAACCCAAATTACCACCCAAACTCGTTTAATGGTGCAGTTTCATATGTGGACTTTAATTATTTTGAAGTATTACAAATTATTGAAAAAGAACCAAATAATACCGATCAAATACGAGAGTTCTATTTATATGGAATGTCGGATGAAGAGAGAAATAGGTTGATTGAAAATATTCGGTCCAGTTTAGTATCAGCTGCAAGGTTTCTGCAAAAACGAGCAATTGCTTTATTTGAAAGCATTCATCCAGACTTCGGGTATAGAGTAGATCAAGCACTGGCTTCAAACACAACGTTGCCTTTCTAAGTAATATTGGTTATATATAGTTAATCATATTTTATTTCGTTGTCATTCTTATCTCGTTTATTGGCACGGATTTTGTTCTTATTCGCGGCAAAGAACCTTTAACATGTATGTGATCATAACTACGAGAATATAGTAATTAAAACAATCCATTAGATTCTAGTAAATTATTTGTGTTCCTCGAAACAAGAATAAACATTCGTCATACATTATGCTTGATTTGTAATTGTTATTTGAGTCATTTTGTAATTGGAATAATTTTTTGTAATATCGTAGATTTTCCTTTAACAAATGTCTTATTAGACACATAAACAATATAATCTGTATATGTAACAATAATGTTTATTAAAATCGAGTAATGTATTAGAGGTAAAGATATAAAGAGTTTTCTGTTTTTAAATCCAATTATTTTATCAGACCTTGCGATAAGAACTGAGGAGCTACAGCGAATTAAAAGCTTTTCTCTGATTAATCGGACTAAAGAATAATTAATTGGTGTTTTATTTAGTATTTATCTGTGGATTCGAAGTTGTATATTTTAGCGAGGTACGTGGTACTTACTTTTTAATAATTAAATTATAAATTATGGTATTTAATGTAACAAATAAAAGTTTTTTTTAATCCAACATGTTTATTAATTATTAACGTCCTATTACGAACGTCTTATATAACGAACGGTCTTATATAACGTAAAACAGAAACGTATATAAGCCTTTATTTAATAAATATATCTTTTATTTTTCAAAAAATGAAATCCACGGTATTACCCACCCTGGCACCCGATCTTATGATATTTTAGTACTTTGGTAAGCCTTTTTTAAAGATTTATTTAAAATTAAGGTTTAATTATTGTTCAATTTAGGTTAAGTGTGCAATTCTTAACCGTGTCATTAGAACCTCAACTGTGAAACAATAGATTTATTTTCTATTTCATTTTATTCATTTTCCAGCTCAGTTGTTTTTACTGGTGTTTTTTTTGCGGAGGCCTTAGAGGGTGGCGCTTAACAACCCAAGTAAATTTAATAAATATTATTTCATTCATTTTGTTCCTTAATTACTTATTAAGCTTATATCATAACGGCAAATTAAAACAAAGTTAGTTAACTAATTCTTCTAAATATAATTGAAAAGTTAATTATCTAAGATTAAAATTAATTAGAATTATGATAACTTAATCTGAAGCTGAAAAAGTGTTATAAAAAATTGTAAGATACATAGAAATGTTTTTCTGACTGTATGTTTGTGCAAAAGAAATTAGATATATATTGTGGACTCAGTTTCCGCACTCTCACTAGGTCCGTTGTGGACACAAGATCGGCTATCAGCCCTTGCTATTCTTTCAATCGAGAATGACTTAGCTCATTCATTAGATTATTGTGCTTTTATTTAAGATTTCAGACATCGGAAAAGCCGCAAACATCAATTTTAAAAATGTATCATCTTTGTATTTGTTAATTTTGTAAACCTTTCAATTTAAATATTTTAAAACACAAATTTGATTTATTTGTATATTACTTCAGTGCTCTCCTCAAAGACAAAGACAAAGGGCCTCGCAAAGGTAAGGCCGCCTCTGCTGGTGCCGTTAGAATATAATGTGAAAAAAGTGGCATCCAAAAATTAAACGCCTTACTTTTTATTCTAGCAAAACATTTGCAAATCAACTTTGCTTGACCGCTCATTACTTCTTACGAATTTCTATCACTTAGGACATTCTTAATAAATTGTTGAATATTATATTCTTCCTTAAATTCTATTTCTATAGAGCATTGTGTTTGCATTTGCTCCCTAAGGAGTTTTCAGGGATATGCATCTTTATATTATTATTATAGTGTAACTATAAAATGTTTACAACTTCCCGACCTTAGCGACTGGGTCTCTTCGTACTTCGCTAATTCCAGTTCAGCTTCCGTCCTATCCTTCAGGCTATTGACCACCTCGGAACCAAGTCTTACAGGGACACTCTTGCGCTGGTTGCGGGAAAAAGCCCGTTCCGGCCGAGCTATTCTCGCCCAAACATCCCGAGCTGCCCTGCGATTCTGTAACTCACTTTTCGAACTCACACAGCGGTTTTCGCATCGGCGGTCGCTCTCAAATCAGTCGTGAAGCAGTCATTTTATGATTTGGCATTCTGAAAAGGTGGGAGCTTGTAGTTTATTGTTTATCGAAAACCGCTGTGTGAGTTCGAAAAGTGAGTTACAGAATCGCAGGGCAGAGCTGTCAAGGCTTCACGCTAACAGCGAGACAGCCAGTCCGTGGACAGACTGGTCGAAACTTTCCTTAAGGTTAGAGGAACAGTACAACTTCCTTCCTGCACACCTGTTACGGAGACCTCAATCTTCTACTAATACACCGCGGTCCGCGTTATTGGCAAATGTATATTACTGATGGCTATGTGTATGATATGGTTTAGGCCATATTAATCCTCTAGTCGTAGAGGAAACAAGACTCAGGAAAGAAGAAAGTTATGTAATACAAACTTAGACAGTGAATTCGATATCAGACTTTTATAAAGTTACTAAACATCTGCGAACAATTGTGTTAACCACTACACAGCGGTGTAACACGTCAATCACAATGTTTTGGATAATATCTATTGAACATCACGTGTGAATATCGATAACATTGTGTTTTTGTTATAATTAAATGGAAAAAACATTATTTCCTAACATTACAACCTTGCATAACGGAATTCTTTCATTCACTTATGCAGCGCTTGCCTTTGAAAGGGATTCGAATTAGCGTACATTCTTAAAATTTGATAAAGTATATTTTAGTAGTATCTTTACATCGTCATTAAATACTTTAAACTTAATTTAAAGTCTTCTTGATGAAACAGGGTGTGGTCTGAGAAAAACAATCCAAGAAAGTCATTCTTTATGCCTACAATAATTTTTATCTGCTCATTGTTAAGTGAGAACTAGAATAACATTAATAAACAGTTCTAGTTGATATAATGATGATATTTTACTTTTTATATTGCGAGTATCTTTCTATAGTATTTTTCCTATCGACAATGCTATGAGTAATTAAAGAAATACATAATAATAATGTCCTATTATATTGGATTTTTGTGGTTTGTACATAAACATTATTCCTAATACTAGATTCTGTACCTAGGAAAGTAAAGGACGCAGGTAGTTAAAAAATTTGAAATTTGTCTGAAGTATACTAATCGTGTAAATTAATAAGCGTGAAGTGAATTCAGGCAAATAATTACATTTTTTTAATGAATTATTTAAAACCGATGTACAGCCAAATATTATGAAGTGCCGACCACATAAAGACAAGAAGATTTCGTTACTTTTTTTAATTAATTATAATAACACATGTCAATCCAAATAACGAGTGTGACTTGCCAAAACCACAGCTTGAATTTATTTAAGGAATATGTTCCTACTCTTCTGCAATTACTTTTAGCTCCCTAATGTTTTGTGGAGTAGGTTGTACTGATCTCACTCATCTCTTTAGAACATTTGCAATTGGATTGAGGTCAGGACTTCAAGGTGACCAATGTAAACGACAGATCCCAACTTCTTGCATGTACGCTTTTACGCCAGAACGGTGCGAGCATTGTTGTAAGTAAAATGGAATCTACCCAGCTGTGACATCAATCCATAACCTGCAGGTTATGGATTCAATCTTAGATTTTGGCAATATGAGGTCACACTAGTTAGGTTATCAGGGTTTACGTACAAATAGGTGAATCTTTAGATCCAGAAGTTGAATTATTAATAAAAATTATAATTCTAATGTTACACATATCGGATCCAGCTTTCTAGAGAAAATGGAGCGTTTGCGGTGAATTGTGCAACGTACCGGAAGACACTTGTACGGTCAGAAAAACAAATTCAATACAAATATTAACATTTAGAAAAGCTTGGAATTAGCACGAACGGAAGTTGAATAACTTTTTCATCACTTTGTTGTAAATTCTAGTACATTTTAACTCATCAATGGCCATTATAGAAAGTTTATATTTCTTGCAGGCTATTGAATTGCTAAACAATCGTCGCTTTGTCCTGAAACAAACCACACAAACTTGCAAGAAAGTTGCCGATCCTGTAGGTTAGAAGTTCATCGGTTTAGATAGGTATCAAAGAGCAGCTACTACACAAATTTTCTTAATAACAGTCTGATTACACTTGTCTAATGAACGTTAGCTAAATAAATACATCTTTGTAAAGTGCAAAATAAATAAATGAAGCTATATCTGTTGAAATCAATGAATATGTAATTTAAGTAAGTAAAAAAAAATCATTTAATCATATAGGTAATATAATGTACATTTATAACTCGTCAGTCATACATACATAGGATTAATGCCTCTAATTTTACATTTACTGCCAGTTCTCGAATCAAGGGCGTAGAACGGAAGAGAAGAACTAGGGCAATTAACTCTCCGCCACTCTTTTTAATAGCCATTTTTTTTACACAACGTTTGTAAGGAGCTGCAACCATTACACCAAGTTCCACATGAGATATCAAGTAATTGATAATAATAACATTTACCAATAACAAACCCAAAAATAAAATCATTTCAATATTCTAACATATTTAAATTATATTTTAGTTAGTGGAGAAGAAAGCGAGACATATTTTTTAAACACCATGTACATATTTGAAGTAAAGTAAGTTGTTATGTATAGTCATGTTTGTCTCACATTTCTTTACTGCCCAAAATTTGCCTGCAATAATTATTTTAGTTAATTCATTTTCCATATCTCTGTTATTAAACAAAAGCTAGTATTTATAAAACTGGTTTTTAAACGGAAAACTAACTTAGCCTACTAAACTAGTGAGAAGTATGTCATGCTGTCTGTACATTTTGTCATAATTCTTATTACGAAGGGACGATTGCATATTAACGTAAAACAATACTATGTGAACTGTCACGCCCTTCGCGTTTAGCAGATGAATATCTATAACAATGCATAGTTAATTTTGAGCTTTATTACCAAGTTTCAGTATAAAATTTTGGGTTAATGTCCCAATACTTCACAAAAACAAATGATAGTTTATCCGGAAGTCTAACTCAAAGACGCATTGAAACTTAAAGTGCCTTGTCATATAGAGTTTGCAATTATCGAGGTAACACTGAAAATTTTTAGAAAATAATCTCCGTTCCTCTCTATACATCGTCACATTCGATGGACCCATTGAGAAAAGCAGTGGTGGGCCCACTGCTTTTCTTTTGCTTGCTTTCCTTTTGCTTCCTTAGGGGTCTCTAGATAGAGTTTTAGATTTGCCGCCAATTCACAGAAACAAATGACAAATGAATGCAATATACTACATTAGGTTACCAAAGAGTACTAAAATTTAAATTCAAAAAGTTTTCATTAGCAATGTTTCTAACTGGCCAATTCTTTAACATCAGTGTTACCCACGTATCAGTAAATTTGTAATGTATATTTTATATCTACCATAAAATAATTATCAATCTATCACAAAGAACATTAACGTCCACTACATTTTTAATATTCATTTCCAACGCATAAATGTACTCGTATAGTATTTACAATATTCTTAACTTACATAGAAAATTAAAACAAATTTAAATAGTTTGATCCCTGTAGCAGTGTACCTTTAATGCTGTCAATATTTCGTCGCTGTATTGCGATGCTTATTCGTTAAGCGAGGAAGGCATCTCCGGGGTCGCCGGTACAATCTACCAGGTGCCACCTTATTTAATTGCACCAGTGCACTTGAACCCCACGGCTCAAGAATCTCAGCTACAAAGGAAACAAAATCAAAGTTGAAAGACCTCCTGCCTGTTTGCTCTAAAAAAAACAGAAATTTGATAAAAAAAAAGTGCATCATGTCGTAGATTATAAAAAAATTAAAAAACTACATCTCCCAATTTAAAGATACGTCATAATCTCTAATAATATGAGTTAGAAATCGTGCTAGCCAACACGTAAGATAACAATTGAAGCATTCTTAAGGTGTTGATATGGCAATAGGCCGTAAAGGGGATTATGTCAATTGTATTGTGAAATCGATGTCATTCGTGGACCACTTAGGCCGTTGTTCACGGATCGCATAACGAAAGGTCGTTTAATCTACGGTTTTTACACAAGAACAGAGTGTCTTCCCTTTAATAGTAAATTATCCTTTTTAGTAAATTAGGTTAGTTTTAAATTACCTATTAGTCATGCTAGATCGTAATGTCAAATATTGTCTTTGGGCAGACACAATTTATTTAATTAAATCTACGGTTAAGAAGCTGTTTAGGTACTTTACCTATACCTGATACGAATCCTTCTACAAGTTTATTAGTAGTCTATGCAGTAATTTATTCCCTATATTATTTATTTCTATTTCCAAAGTTACACTTACGACACGAGAAAAACTAGCAAAAACCAACAAACTCTTACCCTTTTTCACTTACAAGCGATAAGACCGTCCGTTGTACTGACTTTAGATTTTTCTTGTGTAGAAAGAACTGTAATTGTTAAATAACCTGTGTTACAACCCATTCATAATCAAAAAACGTGTGTAGGTACATATCGTGCGGAGCTAGGAGTGTTTTAGAAACAAAAATGCACTTTTAATTGATCTAATCTCTTAAGCTGTAATACTCATACAAATATGAAATGTATATTCAGAATTATTAAGTAAGAAAATTCAGTGTTTCACACTAATTTAAAGGCCGGCAACGCACCCACTAAAAATGGGTGTCTATGGGCTGCGTAGACTGCCCTTTTTGGTCGTCCCGCAAGCTCGTTTGCCCCCCTATTATATAAAAAACTAATAAACAGTATTATTAACGAGCCGTTAAAGAGTCCGTAAGCGGTCTCGGGTTAGACGTTAACTGCCTTTGGTTAAGTATCTATTATGTTTTAAACACTGCAGATTAAGATCTTATAAGGAAGTTCTTTGAGAGGGTTAATTGGTTTTATTTTCAGGGCAATGAAAGTTCTTTAACTATTTAATTAGCGTATAACCAGAACAAAAGTGTATGTTTGTTACAACGTGACTGTTAGGCGTATAAAGGTGTATAGCAGATGTTCTGGTTCTTTTAATAATCTAAATATATAAAACAAAGTCGTGTTAGTTACACCACTTCTAACTCAAGATCGGCTGGACCGATGTTAGTTCTCTTTTTGGTGGATCCTTCTCCGCTCCGAATAGCAGAATAAGTAATAAAAAATTGGATAAGTTATCGAATAACAATAGATTAATTAATTAATTTTACGAATGTAAACACCATGTGGTGCCATCTGTTGACAACATTACGCACCATTTTACATCGAATTCGTGTTAGTTGAAGAAATTCCGATCTTGAAGTGAATGAGGAGACGCATAACCAGGCTTTGATCTTGATCGAAAACATGTGTTACCTCATCAAAAAATGTTGTAAAGCAGAAAGTGCTTTAACATGCAGTATCGCAATACTGGCGCAAGAGAGAAGAGGCCTAATGTGTAAAACTGCCATTCTTCTTTCGCAATGGCAAGCAATAAATTATTTCTGAATTTGCAAAATATGTTGTATTAATTGTATTACCTTAAAATTCCTGTAACTGTTAGCTTCAAAAATTACATATGGTGACCGAGTCATTTACTTCAAGCATTTCACGTACATTATATTAACAATACGATGCAATGAACACAACAAATATAACATACGCACTTTTGAAGAGGCTTAAAATATATTTTTTTAAAATACTTCCAAAAATATTATCGATATGCAATGCTTTGCTAAACTTACTGGACTATGCTTAGTTTACTTCCTTCATCGTCCTTCTTGTATATGAATTAATTCGGTAACTCCCTCAGTGCAATTTAAACATAGGATTAATTTATGACTTTTTACGAACAGCAGTAAGTATATAGAGTCATAACTCAGTGTTTGGCAGATCGTGACTGTGACCACGATTGGCCACTTAATCTTGTCAACCAATACATTGTTAATTAGAAGCAATCACTTATAAATCACGCTTGTATAATCCTCATACGTCGTTTTTAATTATCCAATTGATTTGACAATTGACAGATTCGAGAAATCGAAATGCAAAAATGAATTCGCGATAAAATCGGCGCTTAATGCTTATAATTAATGTGTGAAATAAATAATAGGGCATATATTAGATCTTGAGAAATTAGCGCTACATTCATAACAATCAAATCGTTAATAAAATATTTTTGAAGATATACTTCTTTAGGCGTGTTATGAAAAAAATCATGGATTTATATCGTTAGATATGCCCTTACCGCAGTGAGACCGCGCCGTGTTGTCGCACAGTCGAAGTGAGTCAGCTCGCTAACCTAGGATCAGTGCAATGGACGCCATGTTGACGCACACATTCAAACGTTTTCGATTTCAACCTATTACAAGGGCAGAAACACGATTTTTAAACTACTCGTCAGTGTGCGTGTGTCGGCAATTTTGTTAACGCACACATTCAAAAACAATGCCACAGTTTTTGGTGTCGGGGCCTATCTAACGATATTAATCCATGAAAAAAATTTACAAAATGAAATTGTCCACGGAAGATGTTACGGCATTGATCATAATTTAAAAACAACATTCGAATAATAATAGAATTTATGTTACACTTAATGTAGGAGAATAATAATAAATATTTATTTATTTAATTTTTCAAATGTAAACTGAACTTTATTGACTATAATGACTCCTTTTCCAGTCTTTGATTTTTTTATTTTTTGATTCGTGGTATCATAAACATATTTGGTAAAAATGGTTTAAATTCAAATTATAGAAAGTCTTAGATAGCTAAGCAGTAAATTTTTACACACACAATGAATTTAATTTTTAACATATATTGTACTTATATTTAGAAATGGAAAAGTAATAAGAATAAACTAAAACAATTTAAAATTTAAAATGTTGCGTCCCGGTGGCAAATGCACCTTCAACGCTGGCAGCATTTCCTCGCTGTATTGCGAGACTTATTAGAAGAGCGAGGAAAGCACCAGTTCTGGGGTCACCGGTACTATCTACCAGGCACTCATAAATACAAAGTATATGTATTGAGTTCTTAGATCCATCATATCTATAGGACCAGGTACTATAATAACTGCTTAACATTACGTCATAGTTAATACTACGATAGAAAATCAATTCTTGATAAAAATCCACTTAACGCTGAAATAGACTTTATTGCTGTTTTTTAATTAGAAATGTTGATTGTATTATAAGCGCTTTTAAATGCATTGGAAAAGAGCTCTAAATGGATTAATTTGTATGTATCACAACAGACTATATAATTCATATGACATGAATTATTTCCAACCACAAAATCCATGATTGTCACCATGTTAAAGGTCCAGTTTCCGCACTTAGACTCTCGCTAAGCCCGTTGGGCGCAAAGTCTTGGCTAACTAAGCCATTCTAGCTCCTTGCAGAAGCACAGAAGTCTCCTGCTTCGAGGATTTCTGTATGTTGGTTAGCCACAGCCACGCATTCCAGGACTACCTGGGTGACTGATTCCTCTGCGCTGAAACAGCCTCTGCACAAGGGGCTGTCGGTCGCGGAGATTGTCACCATGATATGGTTTTAATTATAAAGAAAAAATAATATTTTAAAAGAACTAAAACAACTCATCTGTCTTTATAAGATGTACAGAGGGCAGAAGACTATATCATATACATATTCTTTCGCTAGTAATTAAACCTACAAATCCTGGATTAAATACCTGAGCTGAACTACAAAACCGGTCACATCTGCTAATCCTAAAATCTCTCCACTAACGATGAATCTTAGGAAGTTTCTAATTTATTACGTTTCAATAAAATTAGGATAACTGTCACAAAATATTAGTTAATATTTGTTAATAAGTCGTCGGAGTGTCGCCAGTTAAATAATTAGCTACTTTAGTGATATAACCAAACCGCAATATGTTATGCTACGGTCATACTATTGGAAGCAAATACTATCTTTTGAGAAAAATAGGTAATCCATTTGGTTTTTTAATTGATTAAGATTAAGGTTCAAAATTGAAGTGTGCAGTAAAGTAAATAAAGTGCTGTGACCATGGGGTAGTTCTGCGTTTTTTGACCCCATAGGTCAAAAAACGCAGGTCTCAACTTAGGTCAATCGACTATTTTGTAATGTGCACTATCAATTCAGCAACAGAATAATCGATAAAAATAACTGTAGTTATAAGGAGAATATTATTATTCAATGTATCGAAACCCTTTTATTTACTCATAAATTAAACCACAATCATTGTTTTTCATTTAAACAGAATGATTTTGCACAACGAATTAAATGAGCGTCTAAGTGCGTTGAGTCCACACACATACAGTGTGGTCCAAGCGTAATAATTTATAAAGTTTAAATTTTTTGTCGCACTTCCTTTCATGTAATTTGAGTCCTATGTCACTATTCTCATATAGTATTTCGTAATATTCTTATACGACAACCCCAATTGTTACACGCAACCTTTCAAATCTAGTAGCACTATCACCCATGGGCGGATTTTTTCATTTAACACACATGGTAAAATTAGGACAATCAGTTGACGGGAAGTTCTCCATATAAATATATTATTTTATAACTTACTGGTAATGTCATGGTTCGTATATTTTTTTTTTGTTTTTTTATTGTATATAAAGCTATATTATTATTATTTTTTGATCTAGAGCATCTGTAATAATAAGTTACTACTACATACGCAGTTACAATATGGTAATAAATAAAAATATTTAATCGCTGGTATAAAAGAGTTCAACGCTTGTTAATACTAAAATATATTATATACATAAAAGATAATATAACAATATAATAAAAAGCGTATTTACAAGTACAATTTGTAGTTGTAAGTAATTTTCAAGCCGTCAAAGAAAAGTAATAAAAGAAAAGTTTTAGAGAGAAAATAAGTTTAAGGTAAAGGTGTACTTCGTGAAGCCAATCGCTTCATATAAATATGTATATAGTATGGTGTCAAGAAATTATGGTATAGGAAACCAGAGTTGGTTTCAATTTCACCTAAAGTAATAACAGTAAATCAACTAAACTGTTAACCTGAATATATTTGACCGCATCGCGAATTTCACGTACCATTGTTTTAGACACGCAATGTCTATACTCTATGAGAATGTATCTATAAAGTCTCTATTGTCTACGCAAAAAAACATAAATACTTCCATAACCAGTAACAATATGTTTAGGTATAATTTTACTCGTATATTCGGGAAGAAGGAGAATAGGGCTCCCCAAAAAAAGGATAGAAGAAATAGAAGCGGTAGCAGGAAGCGAATGGAGAAAGAAAGCCATAGACAGAGTCAGTTGGGTAAAGCTGGAGGAAGCATTAACCCGTGAAGGGGTTCCGATCGACGGTACCTACTGAAGGTATGTAATAGGATAACATGATAATAATGTATTAAATGTAAAAAATCTAATCTTATCTTATTAATTTTTTGTCATGATTGGAAATTAAACGGGCTTTTTATTATTATTATATAGTTATTTATTTTTATTATTATACTAACATTACTATGCAAAAATATCTCAACTTTATGCACTCTGAATTTTTATAACTGAGAGTATGCCAGCAAGGGATTGATTGAAGCTTGTTAATAATCAAAAGACGGGACAGAGAAAAACTAACAAATATAAGAAATAGGACGAAACTAGAAAATATAGAATACAGTGTGAAACAATTAAAATGGCGATGGGCAGGCCATACGCTAAGAGACAATACAGGTTTAAGGACTAAAGATATTGTAGAATGGTATCCAAGTCATGGCCAAAGAAACCGAGGAAGACCATTGCTCCAAAGGAAACACTATCTTGAAAAAAAGAAGGTCCACATGTAGGATAGCCCAGGACACAGTGGAAAAATCTGGTGGCCTATGTCAAAAGAAAAGCAAACACCAAGAAAGATAGAGTAGATTAATTACAATATTAAATATCAAAATATGTAAATACAAAGATTAGTTATTTGGTGTAAGAACTTGGTTGTTTGAAATAAAGGCTTCGTTCATTCACGATGAAATTAACACAAAAAACATCATGTAGTTAATCTACAGCTGTTTGAAGTTACTTGAAAATTCTAGCTTCGGAAATATAAGATGCCAAGAAGAAACTTCAGTTAATATATGTTTTTAATTACATATTTTAAAGTTCTTGTACACACTTTTCCACGTTAGTCTTAATTAAACAGTGGTAAGTGGATAAAACCATGAAAAATGGAGCAAAATATTGACGGAGTGGTACCCTAGAGACGGAAAACGACAAAGAGGCCGACCACGCAAGAGATGGGAGGACGAACTGAAACTAACAGCAGGCTACAACTGGAGAAGAGGCGCAAAAGATAGAGAACAGTGGAAAGGAGGCCTTTGCCAAGAGGCACACCTAACTCCGAGATATACCGAAGTGAAAATATATTAAAGTTCATATAATATATAATAATCACAGTTTCTGAATTTTAAGGCTATATTATTATTAAGTGGATAAAAAATAGTACACAAGAACAGAGTGTCTTCCATTTAGTAGAGACTATAAGTACACTGGACACATTCTTATTTTTAATATCCTTTTTAGTTAATTAAAGTCTTAAGTTAGCCTAACTACTTAACTTATCGTAATAGTAAATTATGTTTTTGTGCTTGACAATATATTAAAAAAACCACCGCGTACCACCACTTTGTGGAACCAGCTGCCCACTGAAGTATTTCCGAACCAATTCGACTTAGGGTCCTTCAAGAAAAGAGCGTACGAATTCTTGAAAGGCCGGCAACGCACTCGCGAGCCCTCTGGCATTGAGAGTGTCCATGGGCGGCGGTATCACTTAACATCAGGTGAGCCTCCTGCCCGTTTGCATCGTTATAAAAAAAAAACTTGTACACATAACGAAATCGGCTATTTTTAATAATGTCTTTATTGAAATATGAATTATAACTTTCATATACATAGATTAAATTAGACTAAGATTATGAACGATGTAAGTTTTGAACGGACATAGTACATATAATAATCAATTACTATGCAAATGGTTATTATATAATATCTTTACATGGCACAATTAAATGGTAATTTATATAAGATTGCTAGCGTTTAATATTATTATTAAGCAAGATATGTCATGTAAACTGTCAAAGGTATTGCATACCACTAATGTATTTTTTACAGTCCTATTAATATGATTGACCTCTCAATAGGGCAGACCCATTATTGGGTTTATTTAATTATTTATTTTTAGGCAAGAAGCAGATGCCTAAGAAAGCAGTGTTGGTCTAGTGGCTTCAGCGTGCGACTTTCATGCCTGAGGTCGTAGGTTCGATCCCCGGCTGTGCACCAATGGACTTTCTCTCTATGTGCGCATTTAACATTTGCTCGAACGGTGAAAGAAAACATCGTGAGGAAACCACATGTCTTAGACCCAAAAAAGTCGACGGCGTGTGTCAGGCACAGGAGGATCACCTACCGAAATAATTATTGTTTTAGTTACACTAATCTTTAAAATTCTTTTGCTTTTACTGGTTTCTTTAATTGTCTGAAAGAGATCGCTTATTAGCGATAAGACCGTTGCACCATTTATTTTACTGTTAATATTAGGTCCTTACATATGAAATTGGGGTTTTGTATGAGGAACAAAAAGTCGAATATTTTTAAATATAATACATATATTTAATTAATCAAAGTATGAACTATTGTTTTCATAGGTAGTGCATTGATCCCTTTACTAAAAAAAACCAGTCGGACGGGAATCAATAAAATCTGTGAAGGCGATTTGGACTGCCCTATCAGAGTTAAATTTTTTCCCTTGCAAGAAGTGGTCCAAATTTCGATAAAAATGGTTATCTGTTGGAGCAAGGTCCGGAGAGTACGGAGGATGTCTTAGACATTTCAATTGAAGCTCTTCTAATTTGGTAGCCGTCTGTTGTGCAGTGTGTGGTCTAGCGTTGTCGTGAAGTAGCAGTGGCGTGGAGCGATTGACCAGCCTAGGTTGTTTAGCCGCTAGCTTTTCCATCATGGTTTGCAATTGCTGACAATAGACATCAGCCGTAATAGTCTGGCCATATTTGAGAAAACTGCAATGAACAATACCGGCACTAGCCCACCAAACGCTTACAAGTAACATCGTTTGTCCAATTTTAAATTGATCTATGAAAATACGTTACACGTTTCTTGATTTAGACCGTGCCCAAGCAAAATATATGAAATGTAATCACTGCACGGTTGTAACTCGCAAACTTGCAACTATTTATTGCAAATATATGTAACAGTAGGCAGATAATAAGTTTGTTCTTTGGCTTAGCCCGCGGCAAGACATTGTAATAATTTAGAACTGCCGTGACATAATGAAATTCGTTTAGCATCCGTGTTCTTTAGGTAAAAGCTTTCAAGCAAAATTATTTAATGGTCCTGGTCTATGCGTAAGTTATTTAATTGCCTACTTTGAGGTTTTAATATAAGAGGGAAACACAGCGCTGGTACTGTGCCGATTCATTACCGATTGCGACTTGTATGCAATTTTAATATAATTCTATATATGCACTGATGTGATGGTGGCGATCACCACGGGATGATATCAAAAGTCAAAAAATCATTTAATCATATAGGGTAACACAATGTACACCTATAAACGTCAAAAAATAAATGTATATGAAATGCTTCCAACTTTACATTTAGTGCTAGTTCTCAAATCAAGGGCGTAGAACGGAAGAGAAGAACTGGCAATAAACTCTCCGCCACTCTTTTTTATCACCATGTTTTGTTTTATAATGCTGTAACGTAACTAAAATGAACTAAAATGGCTCTATCCAAATTCTTAATAATAAAGTTTCTATTTCAATATTCTTTCAGGTATATGCTTTTTTCGGCAAAGGCCTCCACATATTCCGGCCATTCCTCTCTGCACTCTACCAATCCCTGCCATGTACCACCTGCTGCATCCATCCATTTTCTTGGGCACCACTTTAGTACTTTTTTGCTACACTTTTCGGTTCATTTCCATTTAGTTTATTCAATTTTATTGTAACATCTGTTACCTACCTTAGTTATGTTTCTTAAAGCTGTATTCTTTATTTTGTCTATTCTTTTCTTCCCTATCATCGTTCCATCGATCTTTGACACATAACTATATGTCGTTTGCCTCTACGGCTCTACATAAG
Source organism: Pieris melete (assembly GCA_963693345.1). Classification (NCBI taxonomy): domain Eukaryota; kingdom Metazoa; phylum Arthropoda; class Insecta; order Lepidoptera; family Pieridae; genus Pieris; species Pieris melete. The sequence continues at coordinate 397,736 of CAVNZK010000043.1, read as the reverse complement.
TCTTATTTATGGCTCATAATGTGTTCATATATCTGAAAATCGATGATAAGTTGTTTCTGCATAGAAGCTTCATTAATCCAGATTCTAGGACGTGTCGAACCTCCAACACATATAAAGGGAATCAAAAGATTACATCCATGAATATAAATCATTAATTATGTTTAGGAATCCCGTGAATACGATTAAGCATTAATCATACAATTGTAATTCGTAGATAACTAATTCTCGAATACTATACAGAATGTAATTTATTATTTGACAAGTTGCTGCGAAGGGCTTTTCAAATCTTTCTACCCAAATTTTATTTCTGAATTTAAAATTTCGTAGTTTCCGGTAAGACTTAACAGGTACGGTCAACAACGATTATGTAAATGTTATGTCTGCCAAATTCCAGATTCCTGGGCCCCATATTAAAGTTTATATGTCTGTGCACAAGCCAGAGGAAATAACTAAAAAGTGTGTGCGTTCAAGTATTACGTCACGCAATTTTTGGAGATTATTGACCCCCCCCACATGTAACACGCCGTAACGTTTTTCTGTACTCAAGTACAGTACTGTACCTCTTTATATCATCATATAGTACATCGTAACTTTTTATAAAAGGACCCCCCCCCCCCAAAATTTGTTACGTAATACTTGAACGCTACCTAAGTAATATGCCCTGTTAATAATCGTCTTAGATGCTGTTATAAATACAAAAGTAATTATTGGATGTTTGCCTGATGATGTTTCTTATTATTTAATATTCTTAAAATGGCTTGTGCTGTGCTGTCTAGCCAACAGGTACAGGTTCCTTTAGACCTACACGCGAGAGAGAGAGAGAGAGAGTGAGAATCTACTGATTTTATGGAGACGGCCTCGCACGCCAGTTGTATAGAGGCTTGCACCTAAGAAATTTTCCTGTAAGCTTTTCACAATGGCTCAACTAATTGCCAATATGACCAGGTCGGATGTCAAACAAGCGAAAGGCGTATGCGCAACGCGTCAATATGACATTTTATTAGCGTTGGCCAACGTCTATATGTTTCGCCAATTACGACGTGTTATTTCGATTAAATATTTGATATAGATAAGATTATATCGCTGATTGGATTATCGAAAGCTTTGGAAATCGTGGGTCAAGCGGTAAATCGATTTTGGAAGGGATTTTTAATATATTTTAAACCGTTATGTAATTAAAATACAGATTAGGTTTTTTTAAGTTGAGAAATTATAAAACCTATTATTGTCACTTCAGGATTATTTTTATATTTCTTGGATCGAAATCATCTATATTATCCATAAAACATAAACATTATACATAATACTTAATATATTCTTCAATACACCCAATAAACAACCATAAATAGCATGTCTAACGCAAGGACGCACCAGTTACCAATCTAGTGGATATTATGAAAAAGATACAGGTGTAGATTTTTTCGCATTTATAAGAATAAGTAAAAAAAGACAATTTTCTTATAAAAACGCAAATAAATAATAACTCTGCAGGGGTTGAGCTTAAGGACCTCCCGTGGAACAATTTTTTGCAGCTGATGACCTTATCTATCCCCTAGTTGGGTTTGATCCACGAATTTTTGGCCACCCTGTATAACTCGGAACACTACATTTATTTTATTTAACACAAGTAATATAAAGCAATGGTAGGTACTACTCTCCCTTGCTATACAAAAGTTAGATAATTAATTATTAGGGCAAAACCTTAATTCACACCCAACCTTTCAAAAATATGAATGCACTTTCTAGTAAATTCCGATAATTTTCTTTCAATCATGACTTAATTTTTTAATGAAGTTATTTCCTTTCATTTAAAAAGTATATTTTTATTTCATGGGTAATTATGGTTGAGTTAGATTTTACTTTTTAAATAATTATTTCACGTTTCGAATGCTTTCCAGTAACTGAAGTTTTATTTAAGTATAAAACGGATTAAATTAATAATACTTCAATTATCCCTTCAAATCAATTTTGCTAATAATAATTTTTTAAATCTATTTCTAGAATAATTAACACTTTATTTTTTTAACCATAAGGTAGGTAAATATAAATGGAATCAGAGATATTCCTTTGGTCCAATTTGAATTAAACTAAGGGAAAGCATTTTAAACGGTTGCTAGTAAAACACGATACGGTGGAGTTCTACGTTTAATTGTGATATGTCAAACGCAAAGACGGTTCGTGTGATCGTGAATGTCACGTGTCTTCTTCTTCTTCCTATCCGGTGCACTCTTGACACAGCGGTCGTGATCGCTAGGAAGTTGTTGTAATAATAGGGGCAGATGTGATGCGCTTCACGGCGTTTTGCCATCGTTGCCTATTAATGGTCATCCTGCTGCACTGATTGAGAGAATCTCCTACGGCAGACTTGATTTGGTCAGTCCAACGCGTAGGTGACCTTCCGCGCGGTCTAGTGCCTTCCACCTTCCCTTGGACGACAAGGCGTTCTATGGACTGATCACCACGCCGAGATACGTGACCGAAGAATGTAAGGATGCGAGATTGTACTGTTGAAAACAGACGCTGCTTAATACCGAGTTCTTGAAGTATCGAGACGTTTGTACGAAACTCGGTCCACGAAACCCCAAGCATTCACGTCACGTGTCTAGGAATAGTAAATTCCTTTAATAAAAAAATGCAGTCAAACGTATTCATTAACAATATTGTGTATCTCTATTGATTGATCATGATTAACAAAATTCAATGTATTATATGATAATTTATTTATATAAGGGATATGACCATGGGCTATTTTTCTTCAAGCCATTGTAGCGACACCTACCATCTGTGCTGCCAAATCACCGCGATGATGTCATACCTTAAAACGCGCTAGCCAACTCCAGCCGCTAAGGATATATACTTTTCTTCTATCTTCTTTTCAGCCTGAGGCACTGGGGCTTTCACTGGTGCTATCGTCGCAAGCTTCGTATAAGCTGGATACAGAAGGACTCTAACTAGAAGGTTCTGAAACGAGTTGGAATGTCGAAAAATCTTATGCAGAACATTAAACAACGGAAAGTTGCGTGACTGGGCCACGAGATGCGCCACTACCGCTACCAACTCCTTTAATAAATTATAATGGGTAAAATCCAGGGTAAACGGCGTGTTGGTAGAAGGAAAAAATAATTGTTGCGAACGAGTGAGTGGACGGGTATTGCAACTTCGGAAGAGTTGCTGGATCTTGATTTGTGACAAAAGCACAGGACAAGACACGCTTCTAGAGACTGACGGCAAACCTCCAGCAAAGGAGAGGCACAAAAACATAGATATAGACATACCATTTATTACATACGAAAACACACACACATAAACACACAAAATAACAATACTCAAAGAACAAATAAAATAAGACATATCAAATACAATAACAAAAAAATCCCTTTTCCCATTCGGTTCGCTTCAAGTGTGCAATGTGTGTGTGGTGTGGTTGTAATTGGCCCTGGCTCAGCATTATGCTGTGGAGCAGAATGTTCCACAGCGCTGGTCATTTATTTAAGAATTAAAAGAAGAAGTAAGTGTGAAATTTCGATGTAGTCTGTAGTCTCTTAATATCCGTAGCGCTGTTGAGCAAACTTCCGATAGTGTTTAAAAACTCAACATTGACATCAGGATCGCAATTTCTATCGCTATCGGAGTTACAAAGATCGTCTTCGTGGGGTCCCCATACAAAATTGAGGATTTATCTACATATAAACACATACATTGTGTACCGTAGCTAGGATCGTTAAATATGAACAGTTACACCCTTTAATGATCACATATTTAAAGCATTTTATTAGTAATTACATTTTATTACAAACATTCTTAATTTTAATCGACAAATAAATGTTATTAAAGAATATTTGTGGAGATTATTTAAATAATAAAAATGGGTTATTTTCACATTTGATTTTTATTGCAATTTAGCAGTGTAGTAGTATATTACATTGGGCATCAAAGATTGCCTGACAAATTATCAGGGAGTAAAAATTATATAAATGGAAAATCGTACAATAATATTGTAAATTGATTCGTGTTATTCAATTGTTTTGGTTATAACGTACGTGACGTAGTACGTGAACCTTTGGGTCTAAGGCAAGCCGGTTTCCTTACGATGTTTTCCTTTTCCGTTCGAGCGAATGTTAAACGCGCACATAGAAAGAAAGTCCATTGGTGCACAGCCGGGGATCAAACCTACGACCTCAAGTATAAAAGACGGACGTGGAAACCACTAGGCCAACACTACCAGTTAAATTGTAATAGACCAAAACATAACCACAGACATCAATGTCCCTTTATAAAACTAAATTTCTTCAAATTATTTATTTGAAAAACATTCAGGTTAATAGATTTTTAAGCGCTCAAACATAAAGGTCCATTTAGATAATTAATAAATTTATGGACCTAGGTTTCATAACATGACCTACAAAATTTTAAGGACACCGCCTAAACGCCTACAATTAAACCAATACTTAATAAGGTTAAGTAAACATAAAAATGCTATAAAAATATCGCCACAATATTGCAATCGATGGAGCAAAGACAACACGCGTAGGAGTAAACAATTACACACTGTTTTGACATGTTTAACGAAATCGATGACTTTAGTTATTAAACGCAAAATGTACAGCCATAATAAAGCTACATATACTATGTAGAGAGAATTGATTTGATTTTTTTCTATGTTTGTTTGTATCTTTTTCACTTTATACATTTCATGCTTCAAACCTACGATTCTCGCATTTGACCTTATCTTACTTGAATTGCAAAGTGACGTCATGGATATAGTCATTACAAAATTTTATATAATTAATTAATTGCTGGCTAAAATCCACTCCAGTACATGGTTGACTAGAAACAAATATCCATTTTACACGTCTGTCTCACATTTGTTATATTTAGAGATTTGTTAACAATGAAACTGTGGTGAAAATGGCTCGGTGGACATATGCAGCAACTCCATGCAGACCTTTCGCCGAGTCGTTTTAGTAACCCTGCCTTGCGATTCTGTAACTCACTTTTCGAACTCTCACAGCGGTTTTCGCAGCGGCGGTCGCGCTCAAATCAGTCGTAAAGCAGTCATTTTACGATTTGGCATTATGATAAACAATAAACTACAAGCTCTTCCTTATCAAAATGTAATATGTACGTAACGCTAAGTTTTGACGCACATTTTACCCTTTTTGGTTAAGGCACTTGCATTGCATTCATTTTCTATTCTTTAACTCTCAAAGATCCAACATGGACTATTGCTAGTCTGAGAGATTATATTAAATGAATATAAGTGAAAAATCATATGAATTTCACGTCTAAAAATATAGAAATCGAAATGAAACTGCGCCAATCACTACTCTAATTATCCGTTTCCATTCGCGACGAGGTAATTATCTAGTTATTTTTATACGTCTATATCAGATATTGAAAGTGATCTGGCATAGTTTCTTGGTAAGCGATCATTAACCTAATATGACTAGGCTACTAGGTACCCTAAACTAATATGCAAGTACATTTGTTGTCAAATAAATCTGTGAAGTTGTTTTCTTCATCCGGTATCCAACGGTACACAGAAGACGGAACGTAAGTGATAAAAGATACTGTTAAGTAGCTTTCGAATAACTTATAATTAGCAGTCTATTACTATCTAATATATAAAATTCTCGTGTCACAATGTTCGTTCCCATACTCCTCGGAAACAGCTCGACCGATTCATATGAAATATTTAATGCATATTCAGTAAATCAGAGAATCGACTATCTTTCAAACCCCTAAGTGATAAGTGATAATTACGCGTCACGTTGTTTGTCCGCTATGGACTCCTAAGCTACTTAACCGATTTCAATCAAATTTGCACACCTTGTGCAGTTTGATCTAACTTAAAAGATAGGATAGCTTACATATATGTATAATTCTACTGTACGTGTGTATGTCACGGTACTGCTCTTAAACGGCTGGATCGATTTTAATGATTTTTTTGTATGCGTTTGGGTGGAGCCCTGGATGGTTTAGATTCAGCCCGGCAGATGGCGCTGCAGTCGATACTTTCATACTTTGTTTAATATTCTAATCGCTCAAATATCGTGCAGGACAACGTCTGTGGGGTCCGCTAGTATTATTTTGTTGACATATTTTTTTAATTTTTAAATATAAAACAAATGTAGGGGTTGTTGTAATTAATATTATAAATAGGCTGAGTTGAGTAATTAATCACATCCTTTTTGTTTAATTTTAATTCAAATATTTGTATTAAGGATGTGTGTACATAATGTATGTTGGGTTCACGGACGAGAAAACGTATTTAAACATTATATTTGGATTTCAATCATCCATTCAATGTGAGCTTTTCTTAGTTGTACTTAAAGTATCCTGTCCTGACTTGCGATTCTGTAACTCACTTTTCGAACTCTCACAGCCGCCATGGTCGCGCTCAAATCAGTCGTAAAGCAGTCATTTTACTATTTGGCATTCTGATAAACAATAAACTACAAGCTCCCTCCTTATCGCGAAAACCGCTGTGAGAATTTGTAAAGTGAGTTACAGAATCGCAAGGCTGGTTTTCAACCAGATTTGACAAGTGCTGTGACATAATAGCATGTAAATTAATAATCGTTTATACTAATTACTGAATAAAAATATTGTATTACTAAATATTTTTTAAATAAAGGCGTAACTCAAAAATTACCGGACGGATTTGAAAAAGAAAATTGTCTATCGGAACATAGGTATAGATCAATTCACAGGACTCAAACTACATATTAAACAATCCCACAGTTAAATCGGTAAAAGCGAATTATACAATCTCACTCCCCAAGGCGTAAGTTTTTGCACGACCAACATCAATGACATAACGAAAATCACAAATGACCATCATTATAATGACGAATGAAATTCACGAGCATGCTCTAATGTTTTGTTTTACATGTTTATACGAAAATAGGCTTTAAATATAAGGGATTAAGGGTAAATATATATCAAAGTGGTGTGTTATTGACCAATACGAGTTATACTATTTTCATAAACGCCTCAACAGACGCGTTTGTCACGTTTATTTTAACGTACCATTGATAAGAACAATTCAACAGCTATTTTAGACTTGTTTAATATGAAGGATATTTATTATTGTTTCTTTCCATTTTTCGTCATCGTCAAGTATGGCGATTGGAAAAAATATATGGTGGAGGTAAGTACTTTATGTATCCATTTTAAAAGATCGATACACGATTTAAATAACTTCGCTCAATAGAAAAAAAAACTAAACATAGTCAATTTTTTACACTTTGAATCCATTATATGACAAAAATGTATATAGAACATGATTTTGAAATTTACACCATATCCATTTCAGAAAAAAATTTGATAAAATCACATTAATTTAATGTTTTACATAACTAATTGTTATTACGGGCCGGCGCGCCTCAGTGCTCCAGCTCTCCACTGCGCCCCGCAGTCCACCCCGAGACACTGACACAGCAATTCGTGCTGGGATAAGGGCCAGGGATAGGGCCTTAAGCAGTGTTGGCCTAGAGGTTTCAACGTGCGACTCTGATCCCTGAGGTACGATCCCCTGCACCAATGGACTTTGTATATGCGTATATAAGACTTCTTAGTATTTTGAAGAAACACATCGTGAGGTAACAGTCGAGCCTTAGACCGAAAATTCGACGGCATGTGTGCGGAGGCCAGACACGTACTTGTCGTTTAAGAAAAATAAATTTTCACGAAACTGGTACAGAAATCTGAGGACCAAACAATTTTTTTTTTTATTAATGACGATTATTTTCAAACAAATAACCTTTTATTTAAAGATCTGTCATGTTTGTGTCAAATCTTTAGCTTTATTATTAGTCGCGAACAATTTATATTAATTACTATTTTTGTGTTTTTTCATTTGTATTTTCTTAGGGTCATTATATTATTTTCATTTTTCTTTTTAATATGTATGAACTGTTATATCTTTTGCCTAGAGGCGGCCGCTCATCATGGTCATTTGGTGATGATGTAGCAATAGCCGGACGCATTTCCCTCTCGAAGGGGCAACTAAACCTTTTGTATATACTTTTATTTGTATAAGCATACTTCTTACTGTTCTTACTGTTTTTGTGGAAAAATTATTATAATTTAACCCAGATCTGCATAATAATTGTATGACTATAATTAAAAAAAAAAATGATTTACTATAACCGTCATAACTGAAAAAAATTATAAGCTGTCAAGTGTCAGTGGAGGTAACCTCTACTTACGAGCCTTTAAAAAGCCGAAAACTCCCGCCTTCTACTCTTATAAATCCATAGGCATATTATACAAAATATGTTCATTAAAAAAAGTTGTGTGTACTTACATAAGTACACCTTAAGAAGTATAACTTATAGAAGAAACTTCTATATTAACATATAGAAGTTATAGTTCTTAGGCGTAACAAGATAAAAACTTTCAAAACTTTTATTCTACGCTTGTAGAAAAAACGAAACAAACAATATAAAAAAACTAAAATGTTGACTATAGCTAACTTCAGAGTTCAGAGTATCAGGTTATTCTTACGGTGTGCGCGCCCTACGTCAAAATTTACTCTCATCATTTTTCCCTAACGAGCCAAAAGAAGTATGTATAACTTCAATAATCAATAATTAATATTATACTTTGTCACATTGCATCCGTTTCCTTTATACTTTTATTTCATACTAAAAGTAAGTGATCACCTTACGAGCAAGTCTTAGCTGCGATAAAAAATACCATTGCTGTCCGGGGAACGAAGCTACGACATCAGGGATAAGCGCTGCACCAAACTGGTTTAGCGCTTAAAAATTTGTTTGGCATTTAATATGCTATTCAAAATCGTATCAAAATACATCGTACCCAATTATGTACTGATTGACACACACTTCCTTTCTATTATATAACTGAGCATACATTTAAGACAATTAAACACGGTACCATAGATTACCATCGGGTTCGACAAATTGCCAGTGCCCGAGGCTTAGGAAATATTACATTTAATCATAAGACATTTTTCACCGCAACGACCCGCGATGAGAACTTTCTATCAATATTTCCTACATTATTAAGGTATTTAACAGTTTGTATATTTATTTCAACATACAAACATACAGTATTTTCAATATTCTTAACCTACATAATAATAAATGGATAAATAGAAATTTCAATGCCGGCAGCATTTCCGCATAGTATTGCGATGCTTATTAGTTAAGAGAGGAAAACACCAGCTATGGGGTTACCGGTTCTATCTACCAACTTAAAACTTTAATGAGCGACTATGCGCTTCAACCCCACGGCCAATAGTCTTTACTCCAAAGGAAACAAAATGAAGGTTCGACTCGTATTTGAGCCGTTTATTTTTTTTCGCTTGCTCCTCCGCCGCGCCAGCTTTTGTGCTTTTCCGAGGGAGGTCTAACGGGGCTACGGACACACAAGTAGCATCCCATACCAAAGGCTTTCTATCATTTTAAGGTATTTTATAAGGCACGAAATCTTTAATCAAATAAAGGGATGATATTTTAATTCTTATGAATTTGAATTTGAAATTGGCTAAAAAGACCATTTCTTTTTAGCCAATATTCACCGAAGTTTAGAGAATTATATTCGTTCGTTCGTTTCAGCCTGTTGACGTCTACTGCTGGCCCTGATAGGCCTCTCCCCTCCCCAGTACGACCGGTTCCCCATGCTTTGCATCCAATCCCTCCACTCCCATCAGGTTGATGAGACTTGAGGTTCCTGACTAATTACCAATTGTAATTATTCAGGAAATTACAAAACCCCAAGGTGAATTGGTTCGGAAACACTCCAGTGGGCAGCTGGTTCCCCATAGTGGTGATGGTGGTGGTAACATAAGAAATGATTGTTATAGAACTTTTCTCTTTAATAACATTTACACTATGTTTCATAGTTCCGTGATAGCTTTCGTTATTCTACGTAACAAATAATCTTATGAAATTATCAAATCGCGTGTAGAGTTAAATGTTAATGAGATTAAGTCATTATTTGTAAGTCAACTTTAACATTAATCAATTTTAGTAGGGCGTAAGAACGTGTATAAGCATGGACGTGTTATATGAATCTATGTACATTGTTCAGAAAAACTCATCGTGACTGGCAGAGTGGAGGGCTTCAGACCTCGAGGCCGATCCCCCACTTGCTGGACCGATTAAGTAAAGGCCATTACGGGTCATACCGTCACCCAGGCGCAGAGGCTTGCCGAAGAGAGGGGACAGTGGAGGAAGTTGTGCAGCGCCACTACCACGACCTTCAGAAACGAAGAGTGGACTGAAGAAGTTCATTGTTATATATCTAATTTCTACAAGTACCGATATATGTACGTCATCAAAAACATAAATTTAATAAACCAAGTCTCGCAACTCAATTCTTGTACCGAAAAAAGTTGTGAGATCGGAAAGAGAGTTTTGATGATCAGTCAGGGACTGAGAGACAAAATTAAGAAATTTGACTAATTGTAATTCATAAATTACCTGAGTGACTGAGCACGTCACTCAGGCTGTGGTGACGAAAATGGCCTGAACTGCTTCAAGAAATACCGTGCCGCTGGATATATTAAAATACACTGAAGATGTTTTTGTGCGACTACGTTTTGTACGCAGACCAAATCCAATCAGTGGATATGACAATTGCGAGTTTATAATACTACACATTCATGTTACAACTTAAAGGTTTAATAGATAAATTGGTTTCGCGACGTCAGTTTTGTAATCAAAAAGTTTTTATTTAAATCTAAAAAAAAAAACCAGGGTTACAATGTCTTAACCTAAGCTGTTATATTGATGATAGTGACAACATGGTCTACAATCACAGGTTAGCCAGGCTAGTTTATTGTCAACACTACTGACAACTTGTCAAACTACATATCTAAGGTGACCATCATTTATGTTGAGTAGTAGGTTGTTGTATGTTGAGTAGTTGAGTTCAAGACATCACAAAGGCACCGGCACCGGCTGCGCTCTGTGAGACGAGCCCCCTGATATCAGTGATATATACAAGTAAATAAAATCGTTGAGATATATTTAATCTGAATTATTTTGTTGTTAGATCGGTTATGAATAAAATAAAGCTTGAAAATAACATGTTGTTCCTAATCTATTAAGTTTTTTTTATATAAACGGGCAGGAGGCTCACTAGTTGTTAGGGGGCGTCCATAAATTACGTGAGGTGTTTTTTTAAATTTTCTGTACCTCCCTCCCCCCCTGGTGAGATGTAGTGAGATTTTATTCAACCCCCTCCCCCAACCCCCAATCTCACGTGAGATTTTTCAAAATGTGGGTTTTTTACGTAAATACGTTGGATTGTTATTGAAAAAAGAAAAAAAAATTGCTTCGTGCTTTTATTTACGACTAAAGACTGAAATGTTGAGCGTTTAGGTATGGAGTTAGCGGGAGGTTGCAGAGATGGCCTTTAGGGCCAACCGTTTTCCTATTTTTTTTTTTTCAATCAAAAAAAATTGCGTGATATTTGCTGAGACCCTACTCTATAACGTAAGATTAAATGAGATTTGACTCGACCCCATTCCCCCCTTAAACACCTCACGTAATTTATGGACGCCCCCTTAATTGATATGACCCATGGACACTCCCAATGCCAGAGGTCTCGCGAGTGCGTTGCCAGCCTTTAAAGAATTGGTACGCTCTTTTCTTGAAGGACCCTTAGTCGTTTCGGAAGTACTAGTACATAAAATGTACTAGTATTTCAATACATGTACTGTAAAATACGAAATGATGGTTTATGTAGTATCGATGTTGCAAGTGGTTCGCCTTGTCCGACGTTAGCTCACAGTTTAATTTGTTGCTGATTGAAAACCCATACTATAACTATAACTTCTATTTAATTGATTAGCTAGTTATGTCCTAGATATAGAGAACTTTAAAATTTTTGATTTTGAAATCGATTTGAAAAGGTTATTGTATTCCAATTATTCAAGACGGGTTTAAGAAATTCTTTTTCATCATTTTTTAATTGTTAAAGTCACTCTTGCTGGCTCTGCGATCCAAAATGTGTCATGGACTCCGAATCGAGAAATTTCCAGCGCTCCACGTCCTATGTACCAGAGGTACCAATATTAGATATGGTGTCTTCACTGCCCGGTCTTGGTCTATCCGCTCATGAATGCGTTGCGTCACAGACCCCAACATATACGTAACTAAATGTTTTCTGTAATTGTTTGCAATAAAAGTCATTGTCTCCAAAGCTACCTATTACCGCGTCTTATTACGGTACAAAAACAGCTATTTAATATTACTCATGTCCAATAATCTGCATCGTAACTTGCGCAGTGACATATAATCTATTGATACTAGATATCATAAACACAGCCTAGAAATAGAAAGCAAGATATATGAGTCTAAAAATAGAATGTGCAAAGTTCAATAGGATAAAGATAAAATGTTTATGAGGCCGTGGAGAATTCAAAATTTCTTTGGGAAATATAAATTTCAAATATCGCAAGAAATACATAAGCCTATGTCGACGGCTAAAATCCAAACAAAATGTTTGATTTTATTATATATATCATATATGTATTCTTATTTACTTTATTTCCCATATAATTTAGTATTAATAGTATTATTCGAAGTTATTTTGAGCGCGCCACTCTCACCTAGGGTTGTACATTCGATTCCCGGCTGTGCACCATTGGACTTCGTTCCTGCGCATTTAACATTCGCTCGAATGGTGAAGTAATGTAAAAATAAACATCGTGACGAAACCGGCTTGCCTTAGACCCAAAATGTTGACGGCGTATGTCAGGCACAGAAGGCTGCCTATTGTGTAAAGTTTGACACCTTGCCTATTAGACTGACAAATCTGACGGCCAGACCTAAAAAGGGTGTAGCGCCACTGATTAGTTTAGTTTTACATATTCCTAACCACAGGCTATTATCGTCGGGTATGTGCTCTTCGCACAGTGTGTGACTAACTACGGAATGTATACATATTATTATATATTTTTTAATTTAAACAAAATTTCTTGTATACCCGTGGTGTCAAAAGTATCGCTGCCAAGCCAAAACATCTTTGTTTTTTTTCTACTGGAACTCAAGATTTCCTTATGCATTTACAGTCAGTATAAAAAAGAGATATACGCAATATATATAGAGAGGTCAATTTCATAGATTAATGTAATTGTTTTGTTATTATTATTAATATTTCATTTTGAATAGTTCCATGTCTCCATGGAGGCAGAATTCCTTTAAAGTTAATTTGAAGGTATAACTTACTAGTTCCGTTTCAGAGCAATCAGGATCGATGGGTGGGGCCGTGGGAGAGATAGCGCGTGACCAGCACTGACCTTTGTCAACACTGACGGCTGATTAACGGATGTGAAACAAATATATTCCGGAATTTAAATATTACCATTGACGTAAGACGATGTACTAGAACAAGATTATCCTACATCGATAGCTTTAGATGCATTAAGAAGATTTAAGCACCACATGTATGCAGCGAGTGTTTTTTTTTAAACAAACATCTCTTAACATCAGATGAGCCTCGGGCCCTTACCTCCTGTTACATAAAAAAAAGGGTGCGTGTACTTATGTACGCGCGTAAGAAGTAATAATTCTTTGTCTTTCTTTTTTTTTTTAAAATACAATTAATTAATAATTAATATTTAACTTAAACAATTTAATAATATTTATTGTTTAGTATATTATTGAATTATTAATTAATATTAATAACAATTATTATTATTATTTATTATTTTATTATATTATTCATTCAATTTAATAACTTGTTATGTTTCATAACCTTTTAACTAAGTAACAATAGGTCTTTGTGAAAAAGCATTGTTAATTTCTTTGAAAATGTAACTGAAAATTTCTTTATTTGTCTAAAAGGTAAATGTCATCATGGTCTTTCAAAATTCTTGGCATAGCTGCTAACTTTACGCATATTCTATTTCTTTTTACTTGTAGATTATCTTATTCCCATCTCGCTCGCGCACGCTATAATCACAATGACAACTTTGTGTCTCAGGTGCGCGCGCATCGTAAAAATTCACTCTTATCAATTTTTCATAACGCGCCTAAAGAAGTATAACTTCAAAAATACGTGAAGAAAATAAAAAAAAAACATGTTTTTTTATCTCAATGACTCGCCACGGCTTTATAGAGAAACTGTGATACCTTGAAAAATTTACCTTAACACTCCTTATGAATCATTCTAGATATTAGTGATATCTAATGAATGCCAAGCAGTAGTTTTAGTTTTATCGCGAATAAACAGATACACGCGACGGTAGACTTTATACATATAAAGTTAGACGTATGCTTTCGTTTACATTTTTGTAGACATTATAAGCTAATCAAGCTCTACAACTTTACACTAGAAATTAAAATATATTCCCCGTTATTAAAGCAGCTAAAGCGTTTGTAACCCAATTTTTCCTTCCAACTTACTTTGCACATTCCAAATAAAAGTCTTTTCATATTACACAAATAACGTGTCTTTCTATTGGTAAAATAATTTTTATAACCTTACAGCTATCTATGCATAATACTTATCTACTTATCTAACTATATCAACTCTACTTATCTAACTATAATACTTATGCATAATATTATAGAATTAGTGATTACAAAGAAGGTAGAAACATGATACCATCAAATCAATGAAAGAAACATTTTTTTAACACAATGCGTTCACGATAAAGGAAAATCTGTCTGGATCGGAAAACAATAGGAAAGCCGTATGCCCCTTTTAAGCACTTAAACCAGCAGACTAATGGAAAGGTGGTTGTAGCCAGACGGTGTGGTTTTCATTTAGAGTTTTCATGCTATATACCATATCGATCTAGTAACTATTTAAATATAACAACCGCAATTAGCATGATATTCCATAAATCAAATTCTTAGTGAATTAGGGAAATTGTTATCTTGTGGTATTTGCAGATAAAAATGTGTTCATTTTATCTGTTCTATAAATATGACGAAAACAAACAAATCAGCGCACGCCTTGCGATTCTGTAACTCACTTTTCGATAAGGAGGGAGCTTGTAGTTTATTGTTTATCAGAATGCCAAATCCTAAAATGACTGCTTCAAGACTGATTTGAGCTCGACCGCCGCTGCAAAAACCGCTGTGAGAGTTCGAAAAGTGAGTTACAGAATCGCAAGGCAGTACTCCGTAACTTCCGATAGCAATAACAAACATTTTAATGGAATTTCGTTATGGTTGTCTTAATATCCGTAGCCCTTATGTCGCCTTAGAAACGCGTGGTATAGGAACTCAATAATGAAGTCGGAATCGCTAAAGCACTTTAGCTAAAGTATTGTAGCACTATTAAAGTTCTATTATACGAAAGAAAATAATCCTTTGTAATGCCTTTCAAGAAACTCTGTTGAAGTAAAATTGGGAAAAGCAATGTGATACCTCCGGAAGAGTTTTATGGTGTGGTTCATACATCATATGTATACTTTAATTGTCATACATTTATATGGAAGATCTTGTAAAATAATCAGTAGATTTAGTACTATGTATGATGTCGTAAAGTTAATAAATAAAAATAAATAAATAAATATCTATCATTAGGGGAAGCGTATATAAAGTACTCGTTTAAATGAAAAATTTCAAATAAGTATTAAATGTTGACTGAATAATTTAGATATCATGATATATATTCGGTGTCCACAATTTGTCTCTGTTGGTATTTGCTTTAATCTACTAGCACCTTACTTAAAGGGTGTGACAGGCCCGACCTTAGCCATATCTAAACAAAACTGATAAAGGTAAGTTAATAAAAGGTAAGCTCGAATTTTGACTTAAAACGTTCTAGTAAAATATAGCTTGTAAAGCGCTCACGTAATAGGTGAACTTTATTTTTTATAAATTGTCTCTGCACAAAGAGAACATTACGATCTAGCCTAACTTAAGACTATTAAGTAATTTAAAACTAACCTAATTTACTAATAAGGATATTTAACATAAGAAAGTGTCCAATAACACTACTTACAGTCTTTATTAAAGGGAAGACACTCTGTTCTTATAAAGAAATAGGTGAATAAATTGAAGTAAATGTATGAAAATTAGGATAGCACACGAATAGACTTTTAATTAAGACATAATTACTATTACGATTAGATTTGCAGCTGTTTTCGGCAATTAATTGAAATTTGTTATTAAACGATTAATTAAATTCACTATAGATTTAAGGAAGCTACAAAGATCTTTCATAGTCCATTGCTTTCTTAAATAGATTATCTAAATCGGGCATTAATTTGCATAGCTGGGTTGTAGCGCTTTTAAAGTGTATTATTATTAACTATTACAGAGCAGTGAATGTATTCGCAGAAAAACAAAAGTAATTGACGCTAAACAACATACCCTACAACTTAAATGGAGATGGGCAGTGCACCTAGCCCGTTATATAGATGAAAGATGGTCAAAAACAATAACCGAATGGAATGGTCCCAAAAGAAAAAGGAACAAGGGCATACTTTTTTTGAAGTGAAAATCTTTATCGGGGTTGGAAAAAAATTTAGTGTAACATTTTTTCGTTACGCGTCACGTTTTTCGGTTACGCGCCATGTTGCTTTTTGAAGTCAAACTTCTTTATCGGCGTTGGAATGAAACTTCTTTATCGACGTATGGGTGAAATTTTGTAGCAAATCGTCACGTTTTTTAATGATAGTAATAATTCTATTACATTTAATGAAATTCTATAATAATCTTCGTAGTAATAAGGTAAAATGAAAAAATTGTATTTGTATTCATGTCTATGATAATAAAAGCCTTTTGTTAAACTTTATCTAATTTAACGAATTTCTGTAAAGTTGCATATAGTAGATCATTTTTCGAAAAATAAGATCATAAAGAAGTTTCACTTCTTACGTGTGTACACCTAGTACACGCACAATTTTTTTTTATTTAATAGGAGGCAAACAGCAACGGGCAGGAGGCTCAATGGATGTTAAGTGGTACCACCGCCCATGGGCATACACATTGCCAGAGGGCTCGTAAGGGCTCTCTTTTCGTGAAGGACCCTAAGTCGAATCGGTTCGGAAATACTTCAGTGGGCAGCTGGTTCCACATAGTGGTGCGCGTCAAAACTGCCTTAAAAAACGCTTAGTTGTGGAACGACCGATGCCGAGGTGATACGGATAGTATTTTGTATTCTACCATGACATCCGATAGTGAAACTCAGCTGCAGGTATTAGTCCGAACAACTCCTCTGAACACTCTCCATGGTAAATGCAGTAGAAGATGCAGAGAAACTCCATATCTCTTATGATTTGCCGTATATAGCATACGGCAAATCAAAGAAATCTGTTAAAAGATAGGAAGTAAAATCCGGAGGTCAAAGATACGATCAACATCATCTCAGTAACAAGATAGGATCTTAGATGATGTGAGCGTTTTTCTTTTATTGTGTAAAACACAATGAGGAACTAGCTCTAATTATCGTGGATAACCGTAGATGTGTATAAACCATTCTTATGTGCACTACACAGGGTTTCAAAGATAGTCAAGCAGTTGTACGATTTATATTGAAAACATTTTTGTATGGCAAAAGAGTTGTTCCATACATATGAAATATATCGTAAATATACCCTCTCCGAATGCTTAAATTTAGGTAAAAAGTAAGGACTGGGAACTATGGCTCACTTAATATATAACAATTATTATTTGCTATATGTGCTGTGTTATCACTTACATCTTTGTATCATTGTAATGGCTATTAATGTCTGCATTATGTTTGTATATTAGAAGGTAACTTACCCTTTAGGTCTAGGACAGTTATGTCGCGTCCGCTTTTTTGCCATAAAAACATTGCCGAAACCTAAGCTCCTATTAAAAGTATCATCATCATTGATACAGTGCTTAGATAGACTGTATCCACTTCCAGAATTATCACAACAAATATTCTGATACAATAACTTTATGCCATAAAAACATTGCCTTAACCTCTACTATGCACGAAACCTAAGCTCTTATTAAAAGTGTCATCATATATTCAAATATTCATCAAATATTCTGATAGGTACAGATACCGGCAAACTACTTGAGCATTAAACAGGGGAGTGGGGAAAAGTTTTCTCATCGTGGGCGCAGCGCGGGACACAAACGTCAACTGATTTACCCCATTTAGATTTACTACCAGTGATAAAAATCGCTTCGGCGCAGGCAAGGTCTGTTGTTAAAGATGTTTGCCGGTATCTGTACAATAACTTTTTTGCCATTACCTAAAACTTAACCATTCACGAAACCTAATTTATCAAAAGTGTCATCACCATGGCAACAGTGTGTCTCAGCTTTCCACAATTAGCACAAGATAGCATGAGAACTGGACAATTGTTTGGTAACGAATCCGACTACAACACCATTTTTGTTTCAACATGTCATCTAAGTTGTGTGTCGTAATTAGCGGCAGGTATTTACTGAAATTACTTAGCACGCCATGCCATGCCGACTAAACAAGCTAATTTACGACTAGAGAATATGACTACAATATTATAAGATTGCATTCCTTCGACGAATCCTTGTTGAAGTTATATACGTACTTCTTGAGGCGCGTTATGAAAAATTGATGAGAGTGAAATTTTACGATGCGCGCGCAACTGTGACACAAAATTGTTAGTGTGATTATAGCGTGCGCGAGCGAGAGAGGAATAAGACAATCTACAAGTAAAAAGAAATAGAATATGAGTGAAGTTCGAAGATCGCAAATTTTGAATGACCATATTCCATAATGACATTTGTCATTTACCTTTTAAACAAATAAAGGAGTTTTAATTATTTTACAAAGAAATTTAGCAATGCTTTTTCACAAAGACCTATTGTTACTTAGTTAAAAGGTTATGAACAATACCTAGTTATTAAATTAAATGAATAATATACTAAAATGATAAATAATAATTATTATTAATATTAATTGATAATTGAATAATATACTAAATATTAAATATTATTAACGTTAAATATTTATTATTATTTATTTAATATTTTAAAAAAAATAGAGAAAGCCAAAGAAGTATAACTTCTTACGCGCGTACATAAGTACACGCACCCTTTTTTTTTAAATGCCTTTGTGTTGAGGATTTCAAAAATAAATGTACCCGACTCTAAAACGCACGCAATATATATTTATTATTTGTAATACTAAGACAATATTATATTATGTTTATTGTTTATACAAGTGGTGTGAAGATTTTAATAGAGCAGTGTTGGCCTAATGGCTTCAGCGACTCTGAACCCTGAGGTAGTTAGATCGATCCCCGGCTGTGCACCAATGGAGTTTCTATGTGCGCATAAGCATTCGCTCGAACGGTGAAGGAAAACATCGTGAGGAAACCGGCTGCTTGTTGGACATGTACCAAAAAAACTCTGGATGCGTTGGTAACAAAGTGTCGAAAGACGTTTTTTTACCTGTAACCGTCTTACTATGGACACGTTTGTTTCCTTAGCTGTCCAAGGAATCCTGAGCATCCGCCTCGAACACCACATTTGCAGAGCATCTATTTTTTTCCTTTCAGATGTCCGTATTGCCCAGGAATCATCGCTATATTGGAAAATCGGAACTACCAGTATCTCATCAAATTTCTTCTGTGTTTTTAAGGAAATGTTGCGGTCCATCTATAAACACAAAAGTTTTGTTATTGTAAGCATATCTCTTTTTATATTAATTACTAGCAAACTCGGCGAACTCCGTTTCGCCACCAGATGGCTTCGTTTTATGTAACATTTCGTTTGGTGATCCCGCTTTTCTGTTGAAATTTTTCTTGAATATGTATAAACCTCACGGAGCCCGAGACCTTTCCAACAAATGCAAAACCGTGGAAATCGGTTCGTGCGTTCTGGAGTTATAGCGTCAGGAAGGAAAATCCGACTTATTTTTATATAGTAGATATACTCTTTTAGCCTAAAATACTTTTTCTCATAGAGATAGAGAGGAGAGAGCAAACAAGTGTTAGTACTTTTAGTGTGCCTATTTGTTTTCTTAATTTAAATGTATTTTTACCTGTTATTTTTTTACAAAAACATCTTATAAAATAAAAATAATAACTTTATGTTTTAAAATAAAACATTTTGATTTATTTATTATATGGACAAGACGCAGACAGACGCTTGTATGGATTCATAATTATCATTTGTCGATAAAATAAAAACACAATAAAATGGCGAAATAGCAACACGACTAATTACAAAATAAAGCATTGTGAAGTCACGTTTTGCATATTAGTTCTAGATTAAATATCATATAAATTGATTAATGAGTTCAAACATGTGACTTACAGTAATTGAAATATCATTAAAATATTTTGCGAGTCCAAAGATTTATCATTAGTCCATTCGCAATACTATATTTGTGTTCTAATGAATTCTTCGAATAGAATTCTAATGCAATTATGTTGCCCTGGTATTCAAAAATAAAATGAAAACCAAACATATTGTAATTTTTTTATTCATTAATGACTGAATTAGAATCGCGTATAATGACTATATCGTCCTCACTACTACAATGAATTATTTTATATTTTGTTGAATTCTCAAGAAGAGGGCTGTTTTATTTCTTTCACATTGACAAAAAGTTTAAGCAATGATGCATGATCAGTCTTACATCGACGCTTATGTGAACTTTGTTGGCTATTCATAAATATTAAAGAGAACAACGGACATTGGACATATTAATCAACACACAAAATGTTCTAGTATTCAAAGCTTTAAATAAACAAATCAACGTTTGATTTGACTATTTTATCACACAACGAATGACCAAATCTATATAAAAATTAATCGCCGATATGTACCACAAACACTCACAAAAGCCTGATCATCTACTAGTCTATTAGAAAAAAATTATCACGAAATAGATACAAAAATCTGATTAGGTTTTTTTACTTACCGAACTAAAGCACCAAATTGGATATTATATTGTGTTCTTTATTGTCGGGTTAACAACAAATTTAAGAGATAATTTTAAGTTTATACAAATGAGTGAATGAACGACACAGAAGACTGAAAGATCCACAATTTTGACAATATACACAAAACAAGAGCTGAAAAAGAAGAATACAACAACGAAATAACCTCAACAATACCGTGTACAGCTAGTATTTTATAAAATCGAGATGAGTCAGTGATATTAATATGATATTACACACAGCATTTAACATTATCTATGCCTTTTTATAGGTTTAGGGAAATAAACCCGCAGTCAATAAAATAGGATCAAAATATTCAATTTACTTTATGACTTTTCGTAGCTATAAACAAAAGCGTAAATCACCAATCAAATTGCTTCTAGAAATAGTCAAATATGACGGGAATGTATTAGTTTAATCGTTGACATTAAAATGTCCCAACTTTGCCAGTTAGATGGCCGCACTGCGGGTATTTACCGCGGGTCAATATAATATACAAATTTTAATATTACTTGTTCCAAGGTTGCTAAGGTCTATTATTCTTTTATGTCTATTATTAATTTGGAACTCTTTCTAGCTTAAAATAAGTATTGTTTTACTAGCAAATTTTTGCTAGTAAAACAATACTTATATTAAACCAAATTATTGTTAAATCAAAATTTTACTAGTAACTTATTTTTAAGCCAAAATAGTAAATACTAATACTAGTAAAATCTAAAATTGAAAAATGATATTTTGTAAATTTTTGTAACATCTATATTTACCATAGTTGTCAAATATTTCAGGGAAGATAGTTAGTTAAAATACTGTAGATATAGATAACATTATATATATTTGATGTGGTGAACTTTTAGAAATAAATAAATACTTTTATAAGCACAGCGATTTGGTTTAAAGTCAGTCGGCAGCGCACTAATTAGCATTTCATTAATTGCAGTTTAGCATAGCGTAGCCCAGTCCAGGTATTCCTACATTATATGATGTTAAAAACACTAGTCAAACAATAAGATATTAAATTAAAAGCACAAATTTATAATTACAAAATATAATTAATTGAATTGTTATAAAAAATTATGTTTTATTTCTAAAAATCTTTTTACATTTCTAGGGAAAAATAAAAACGCAGACTCTGAAACAAAACCTTATGAAATTATTTTTAGCCGAAGAAGTTTACGTCAGGCATAGGAAAAAACATATATACTGTAACCGCAGTGCGTTCTCTCTCTGAATTGAAATTATGCTTGTTTCTTATGAGCTCTAGATCAAAACATAATCTGATATATTCAGTGGAGCGGACAGGACATTTAGCGTCATAATTTATTTGATATTACTGAAAATATCAAAGCTCGAACAAATTGTTTGCGTAGTAAAGGATTTCGAAAGGATATAGAATGTTGTTATATAATGTAAGGACTTAGAGGTAGTATCCTCACATGTAATTAAAGAACAATCGAATTAATATAGCAAATATCTTTTGCGCGGAGTGAGTTTCTATTGCAAAATTATCAAATACTTATTTTTGTACCAATTTTAAATAGCTTGATAATTTTTTTATACATTATTAATTAACTTTAGCAATGCATGTACCACACCTATCTATATTAAAATATGATTGCTAGGAGACGTCTCATTTTTTTTAGTATGTTATTCTAGTGCGAGGACAGCTTTTGACGTTACATTTTTTTCAACACAAAATTATGTACCACAAAGAACGGTTCGGTGGCCGTCGATACACAATTCATTAGAAATAATAAGTCCTGAGTACATACCTCGTCAATGTCTCCTTACAGAAAGATAGGCACACAATAATATCAGCCGTAAGGATTTGGGATTTAGTTTTAGTATGGGCACAGGTTAGACTGATGATAATTGATAGCTTGCCTCACAATAGTTCTTAAACACGCACTTAACACTCACTATACAATTTTAAATAGTGGACGTATCTATAATTAACAAAAAGTACATGTGTACTATCCAAGTAAAAAATGCTAGATGCACGAGAACACGTAACCCGAAAGAAGCTCAACAATGACTAACAAAAAATGTGTCGATCGGCCGTGCGTAAATATTTTGCATCACCCTCATCAATTTTTATAAAATTAATACATATAATGTATTTCGAACATATAATTTACTCGAAAACACACTAAATATATTAAATGATTTCTCAATTGTGTGGATTGTACTAAGAGAATTGAATGATTAAGTAAAAGTTGGCAAATCTGCATCATTTGACACCTCGATGATTTACAAGGACCGAGGTTCAAAGCCCGAGAAAAAAAAATTACAACTCGGGTTTTCAACGTAAACCTCCTCCGAGTATATATAATTAAAAAAAAAGTCGAAATGCTAACTACTTCGATTTGTTTGAAGTCGGCTTAAAAATCGAATTCTCGACGTAACGAAAACGTCAAACAAGACAATAGTTTCATGACCTATCAAAACTTTGAATAATGATGGCTATTTGTAAACAAAAGATGGCGTTATCGAAATAAAGGCCTAAGGCCACAGCTATTTCCAGAAATAGTAGTAATCTAGAGGGCCCAGGTTATCAGTTAAATGTTAATCGTGCGAACGAGAGAAGGGACCGTGCGAATATTTCGTCATTATTGTTCCGACAGAACGCGGTCATAATGTTGTTGCTTTAATTTATTATTCCTTTTTTAACACCGACGTGGAAATTGATGCCCCGAAGTGGTACTGGTATGTGGTATTCGACCAGAAAAAGCTCCTACAAGGCCCGGTCTTCCATAGTTTATTATTTATAATTTATACCAAGGGATTGTAGCGGTTAAATTTCAAACGAATAGAATATTAAACAAAGCATGAAAGTACCGACTGAAGCGCCATCTGCCGGGCTGATTTGTGAATCTAAACCATCTGGGGCTCCACCCTAACGCATACAATATATATATTTATATATATATGTAAGCTATCCTATCTTTTAAGTTAGACCAAACTGCTCACGGTGTGCAAATTTGATTGAAATCGGTTAAGTAGTTTAGGAGTCCATAGCGGACAAACAATGTGACGCGTAATTTACGAGTATATATATTAAGATAAGCTTTATGAAAAACATTAATATATTATTAAAAAAAATACTACGTAGGTATATACAATACGTAGTTTTCGATTGAAAAAAAAATAATATAAATCACTTATATAATAAGTATGATGACTGATTTACTGAGAATTATTAATTCATAAAAATTGAAATTCCTGTGAGTTTTGAAAGATGTATTTGTATTGATATAATTAACTCGATTATTAAATTCGTTTGCAGATAATCCACGAACCTGCGTTCTCGGTGATTAGACACTTTTTTGCTATAAAAATAATTATATTGCATTAGTTAATAGCTAAATTTTATTATACCTGTTGGAAATCGTAAACTTAATGCTTAAAGTTCAGCGTCCTCATAAAGGGAGCGCGGAATCTTTAGGACTACCAGACGCGAGAACAAAAAACCAATTTCATAAAACTATGCACCGACTGCATGTAGGGCCATAACAATAAATGAACAAACCTACAGAACCTGATGCCCCGTTGCAACGTCTCTTTCAAATCAGCGCAGTTTACATTTGTATTATATACATATTAGAATCTCATAGAACAGCACTGTTACAGAACGAACGAAAAACGCAATGGATATTATTACACAAGCTTTGGTTTGTTCAGTTGTATCGTGGTACGGGAATCTGCAAGTTCGTCACTCACACAGAAGCATGCGTGACGTCGAGAAGGCTTTGCACACTAAAATTAACTAGCATCTCGCGGCAGTCTGCATTGTGCCGCCGTTCGTGTAGTACGTGTCGCCCGGCGCCGCGACGCCGATCTTCCGATCGCGAAAAAAGTTAACACACGAAACTTTCTTGACTTTCCTTTCAACGCGAATACTGTTGGACTGGAACTGTCTGTTTTTCATCCGGCAAACGTCGAGTGACCTTACATTAAACCGGAATTTGGTACCCCAAGAACAAGTTTGGTCTGTTCCCGTGGCAGGACATTCGTGAAGTGAGAACTTTTTCAGTGCTGTGATCAGTGTCTGTGGATTATCTTAAACAGATCGATTTGTGGAGGACTGGTCTTCACCTTAGGTCGGCTTTTTATTAGAGTGCTGTCAAACGTTGCAGTAAGTTAATTTGAAGTTTATAGATATTTAGGGTTAGGTTTTAAGTCACGAAAACAATTATAACCGAAATTGACCAGTTGCGTAACAGTCCTTGCCCTTACTAAAATAGAATGGTGACTGATGAAAAAGTTGCTAAACTTCCAATAAAAGATCGTAGAGTTTTTTTTGTATGAAATTGTTATCGCGATGAGATATAAAAACAATTGAATAGGAATTGAAATCGTAAGAAATGAGTCTAGACAATAGAAATAACGTTACGCGAGGTTAGCAGTGTTTACGTAAATATGTTCATAATATGAATATATTACCTAAATACTGGTGTGCTCATTAAATAAACTAAGAAAGACTGGTTTAGAAAGATTTGCATTTAGATTGAAACGACCTCGACCGTGGAACATCAAACGAAAGTGTTATGTGTTCGAATCAATAAACCAAAAAGTAGAGCAGGGGGACAAAAAACTTGCCAATTTTATTCCTTTTTATTGAAAATATTTAGAGAGATTCACTTACGGGCAATTGTTGAACTTTGATAGACCTCGAGGCTTTTTGCTGCTTAGTTTGGCCTCGATTGACACCTTCGATATCGGATTTAAGTTTTCATTTCATAACTGTATTTCGTTCTGCTTCTGATTTAGTTAACACATATGTCAGAAGTTAGCATTTAAAACAAAATCATTTAATTCTCACGATTAATTTTACAGTAATAAATTGAACAGATAATTTTGACTGACCAATTATAGGTACTTCGATTAGATGTAGCTACATAATATATCTAACTAAAAGTGTATAAGTTAATAATAATCATATAAGATTTTTGCTGACTATATTTTGTATAAGATTATAATAGATTGACAAAACCGTATCTTTACCGTATATGACGGATTTGATAAGTCAATTCGCTATAAGATAAAAATGTAAATTTAATGTTTCTCTAAATCAGCGTAACTCTGCATACCTATGTCATGATAGCGTTCACATGTTTAACTACGATTGTAATGGCCGAAGCGAATTTTATTTACGGAAGTAACAATAACTGGTGTTATTTAACTTTTAATAAATCATGTAACTGATCTTCAGAACGCAGTTTTGCTTACTAGCTTTCCCTCGTGATAGTAAGTTAAGCAATTTTGTGCTTTTAGAATTATTTTTATACATATATTTTTTATTACCTTTGCTAAAGTTAACTTTTGAGCAAAGTGATCTCGGTCTCTTTTTATCGTAGCGTCAACACAATTTGTCAGAAAAAGACGAAAAAGTTAGCGAGTGGAATGTTATATAGTTGGCCAATTTTAAGTCCTGATTAAATGCGCTAATTATTGAAGCTAATCAAAATTTCAGGGATTAATGTTCCAAATTGGAATATTCGAGTAGATATTCATGAAACATACGTAAAAAAATCCTAACTTAAACCCATGGTTAGTGACTATAAAAACTGCGGAATTTCTTGCAAAAGTCGCAGTACTTTGTCCATTCATCGAGCGACAATACAATAAGTTTTTTTCAAAATGGCATGTAATAAGTTCCTAATTGAAAAGGTCATGAACAAGAACAATGGTTCTATTGCAAACTGTTAGCGTAACTCTAACTTTACAAAACACCGAAACGATATCATTTGGGACCATAATAATTTAAATATTTTACGATTTATTATAACAATTAGGCTTTAAGTAAATATTAACATTTTTTTTAAATACATAGTAATTACTGTAGTTATAATCCTGTGGTCTATGAGGTACATATTTTTAATTATTTCCACATACATTAAACATTAAAGTAAATGAAATATGGGGAGAAATTGGCTGTGCCAAAAATCAATCTGGAACTATTTAGGAAAAACACCTTTTGTATAGCAATTAAGGTTTTCAATAATTTACCAAAAGAATTAAAAGATCTTCCAACTTTAAAAATCGACCTTTTGGATAAATTGTATAATTCAATAAATGATTATTTGCATGAGACACTGTAGTTGATATAAATTTAATAAAGTATGATATGATAAGTACGATCAAATAATATAAGAACTGACCAATTCATATAACTAATAATGTAAAATGTAAAATTCCTTTAAAGAAAAATTTGCGTGTATGTGGCAGAATATGCGAACGATTGTACCACCTTACACATTTATGTACCATATTCTTGCAATAAATTATTATTATCATTATAAATTAAAATAATGATAATTACAGTATGTATAGGTTTATAACGAACTCTGAAAGTTTTAATGAAAGCGAGGCACCAAAAAACAGAAGAAGAGGGTTTCACATTTCGAAGAATGTTCATTTTTGCCTCAACGAACCAAGGACTTCTCATCGTCATAGACAAAGGATTCCTTTTCGCATTGTTCGCGAAACACGCAAAGATAACTTTGGCTAATATTTGCCTTTTTATGTCATCGAAATGGAACACGAAATTGGAATTTAACTAGATAAAAAGAATGAACAACTAATCTTGCCTTCACAAATAATTTAGCAAATAATAAATAATCTAATAAGTTTAGTAAACTTTGATATTGAAGTCATTTTGCCAAAATTTATAAGGCCGTTGATATATTGGGGCTGATCAGTTTAAAAAAGCATTAAGTGCCTATATAGGCGAATTAAGTATCATATGATACTTAATTCGCATTGTTAAGCAAAAAATTACTAGTAAGGGCTAAAATTGTTTTTTTTTTTTTGTTTTTTTTGAAATATTAAGTTCACCATAATTGTCATATATTTTAGGAAAGTTAGCTTGTAAGTTGTAACATATACTGTAGATATAGCATTATATATGATATGGTGAATTTTAATAAACAAATCTATATTATTACATTTACACACATTTATTTAATATTTAATCTACTAGTGTATTTTATATATATGTATATTCAAAACAAAAAAAAAAGTTTAAAAGCGTAACAATTTTTGTACTTGCAATGATGCGTGTTTAAGATTATATTATTTATATGTGATCCTATATTGATGTATTACGCAATCAGAGCTTAGCATATTAAGTGCGAGCAAATATCGAAGGCCTTGTGCTTATTATAGAACCATTGAGAAACGTGTCGTTTGTATGACAACTTGTTTCATCGTAATTACACGCCTTGACATGTGTGACTTCCAAATATTATTTAAACACGAGCACAGCGTGTCCTTTATCACTAAGCCCTTGAGGCCAATGCTTAAAAAGTCCGTCGATATATAGAATAAAAAGAACCTACCTAACAGTGAAATTTGACTCACCTTCCGATTCGTACAGTACACACACCAGATGCAGTGGAGATTATAATTCGTGCTCCAACCGGGAATCGATCCCGTTACCGTTACGGGTCTTTATGGAACCGCTTTGGTATGTGACTATTAAATATATCTTGTCGCATATATGTATATTTCGTGAAGTCCACACAACAGCAATGTAATGTTTAAACCTATTATAGTGTAAATATATTTCATGGTTGTTCATAAAAGCAGTATGATTTAACTATGTGTGGCCTTGTGGCCATTCATACCATGTCAATATTGACTGCTAAGACTCTTGACTTTAAATTTAGTTTATTTATTAGAAGATTGTTTTTAGACATCACATGAAGTTATAATCGTAAACGAATAAATCTCTAACTTTTTAATTTTACTTATCAATTTGAATATAAAACACAGACACACGCGGTAAATTTCATACATATACACATTACACTCACATGCACACGCAAAACAATAGAAGAAACTGTTGAAAAAGAAATATCAAGATTCTTTAAAAAAAAAAATATGGAATCAAGTATTAAGCATTTACGGATTTATTTTTCACTTAAAAGCCAAATCTTATACATTGTAAGACACTTAAAATAAACAAATAACACAAAAAAATGAATAAAAACCTATTTTTGGACCAAAAGGTTATTTCTGAAGAAGTTTAGGTGTATACATGTTATCGTAAAAGATCTTGCCAAAATGCGAGAAAATACACGAATAGTTGATGAATAAGAGCAGTGTGGCTTGAGCATGCGACCCTCATCCCTGGTCATAGATTCGAGACCCGGCTGAACACCAAAGGATTTTTCTTTCTTTGTGTACAACAGTCGCCTACGAAAAACATTGTGGAGAAACCGGATTGTCATCTATTTGCCTAAACTATGATCACAAAACAGGTTCAAATAAAATTAATGATCAAAGGTTGTAGCGCCGCTATTTTTTTATGACTACATTAAAGTATTAAAGTTCGTTTACGAAGACAGAAAGAATTACTTTTTGAATGGCAATTTTTATGTTTCATTTAAATTATTGCAATATAATAAGTAAATTAAAATTATTACATATATTCCCCTAGAAGATAGCTAAGTTTTAAAATTCATTTTCGTACATACATTACCAATCGTGTTTCGTTCATAGCATTTGGTGTGTTTACTTTAAAGAAATAAAATTATTTCTTCTATATATATAATATATATAGTTAAATAGTGTTATAATATGTGTAGTTTCGGCTGATTGATTCGATTGCCATGTAGTGGTGAAATGTATATAATTGGTGAAAGTATTAAGTTTCTTCCGGCCTTAATAAATAAAATTGTTGGGCATCAAAAAATGATTTAATAACATAATGTCAGGGGATATTATAGATGAAGAAATTACATTTTGCGCGGTCGATAATACAGAATATAGACAATTTCAAACTATTAATTATCTCTTGTTACTGAATGCGTAATATGAATAATACCAAAGAAAAGATTACAATTCTTAAAAGGCCGGGAGCGCGCTTGCGAGTCTTCTGGCAGTGTGCGTCCATGGTAACATTAGGTGAATATCACTTACCATCAGGTGGGCCTCCGTAACGTAAAAAGATACTATATTTTATATTAGATATATATAATACTCCAGTGACAACCCTAAATGGGTCTTCTTGCTTCTTTGACCATTTGACTCTCAGAAAGACTTTCTTTGACACTCATCTTCAGAATCGAGACAGCTAAGTGAGTGCCATGTCAAAATTTGCATTTTGACTCCCGTCATAATTCGACAATTAAACCCAAATTTGGGTCTTGAAAATTCCTTCTTCAAATTCACCTTCACAATTTAGATTTAACCTTTATAATACAAAAGATATAAGTTGCGTAACAGTTTATTTTTTAATCGATTTTGCACTTGCGATAAACCAAGGTTAGTGCGTTTAACGTTCGATTAATTATCAATTTGATGACTTGAAATTGCACAAATGCTTCAATGCTGCTGCATATATTTTATAATATTACATATAATATGATCAGATTTTGAAATTAATATAAATCTTTCTCTCTATCTCTAGGTCGGTAAATCATATCTGATTAGTCGGCAAACGCCCGCGCGATCTTTGGCCAATCACGATGAGCTTGTGACCATTGGTTGTGTGACCAAATTATGCGTTGTCGGCATATAGTTGAACAGTTTTTAATATGGATCTGGGTAAGGACAGAATATGCATTTTAGCGGTATTCTTAACATCCGCCAGCATCAGATTTCACAAGTAGTCTGATTTTTCTGTGCAATAAATGTATAATGGTATATGGACTAAAATAGAATTCTACAGTAATAATATTAACTTTATTTACATTACAATATCACGAAACAGCCCTGCGATTCTGTAACTCACTTTTCAAACTCACACAGCGGTTTTCGCATCGGCGGTCGCTCTTAAGTCAGTCTAGAAGCAGTCATTTTATGATTTGGCATTCTGATAAACAATAAACTATAAGCTCCCACCTTTACAGGGCTTAGAATACAGGGCCAGTACTTTCATAGTAAGTGATAAAGGCAAGAAACCCTTTTTTAACACTGTTTACTAAATATACATTAATTTTAGTGTCTCTGTTAGTTAATTGGAACATATGTTACGTTATGTTATGTTATATTTATACTACTACATATAAATTAAAAAAAAACCTAATCACGAGAAACCCATACCATTACTTCACTGAACTTTGCATTTCACCACGCTACCTGTCATGCTACAGTAAATGCAAAAGCCTTCGAACTTTCAACACTACTTTCATCAACCTTTGGGGTTGATTTCTCACGGGTTCCAATTCGGATCAGGGTTCGATTTTGACCTTAATTATTAGAACCGTGCAACCGTTAATTGTGTGCATTGTTTTCGCTTCCCTCCAATTATGTTCTGGGTAACTTGATTAGCACCTTCCGACCTGCAAAGGAGGTCGCAAGGGCAATGTTTTGTGCATACAATTTCGTCATTATCGCCTTACCAAAGAGTTTAGATGCGTCAAATATGTAAATATCGGTTACCAAAGAATGTGCATTTTTAGATATGATTATGTGATGTAGTATATTATCCTAGGTATATGTATGTGTTTTATAGTACAGAAACCAAACAGGCTAAAGGCTCATCTGATGCATTGCCGGATATATAAGGAGTTGTTTATCTTCTAGAGCCTGGTTGGTACGACCGCTTAGATTAGTTCTGTTTCGAGTATTATACTATATTTAGTTCCTTAATCTTAGGCGATATGGATTTAGTGAACGACTGAGTTTAAAATTTAATTATCCACCTCAGTGGTTACGTTTATGGATAAACGATAATTTCATACTCGCAAATTAAACTTGTCACAATTGAGAAA
This sequence comes from Pieris melete, assembly GCA_963693345.1. Taxonomy (NCBI): domain Eukaryota; kingdom Metazoa; phylum Arthropoda; class Insecta; order Lepidoptera; family Pieridae; genus Pieris; species Pieris melete. The sequence continues at coordinate 366,170 of CAVNZK010000043.1, read as the reverse complement.
CGAGCTAATTGCATTATGTTTTTATTACGTCATAATTTAATTTCAAGAATGACCCAATGTACAAGGTTATTGTACAATAATTGTTTTCACCAACAATGAATCTAGGTCCAAAATCAATGGTCCGAATTATGTCTCTTCATTGTATGAGGTATATTTCTTTGTTATTTTAAAGATATATTAAATTGAGAAGGCGGCGGAGTACCTACTTTATCTTTTTATTGAAGTTTTCAGTTAGTTCAGTTTATTTTAGGTATTTATTATATATATATACACACATAATCAGTTTTTCAACATATTTATTTATCACAGAATATCGCGACCCGAGCCCTCTAACATTGAGTCATTAGTAGAGACTTATGCTCGTTTGCCCCTAGTTCTAACGAAAAAAAAAACAACACGTACTCTAACAAATATAATTTTTTCAAACAAAAAATGCCTAAATTACATTCCATATTTTTTTTTATTCCAATGTTTTGACACTGGTTACTTAATCTCTGTAATAGGCTATAATATTTATTAAAAAATCCAGCCGTTTCTACCCTAGACAGGCAGATTGTAAATTTATATTGTGATAAAGATCAAAAGAATTGCCCTTTAATGAGTAATTAAATCAACTCGCTTATATACTTTTAAATGACTCAAACGTGTTGCGTTGTGCAAGCTGCATGTGTAATATATTTCTAAATAGTTTGCGGAATCTTACGTTATATTTGACTTAATTAATACCTACTGTGTCATTCCCCCTTAATCATATGATTAGTATATACTAATAAGACGATTGAAGCTCTGTTTTTAATTAATTCAGAGATACACTTGCTTCCCTACAACTACGATACATCCGTATGTCAGAATCCATTTCTTTCCCTATTTTGTCATACCTACATAGCGCTATGTCGACTGTCGTGTCGTGCTTCAAGCACAGAAATCCAATTGGTAATTTTTATAGAACAGGCAGTAAGCTCACCTACTGTTAAGTGATGACTCACACTACCACAGGGTTGGAAAGTGCGTTGCCGGCTTTTTAAACTCAAAATAACTTTATTCATATAGGTAAACAAGTACACTTATGAACGTTAACAGAAAAGATGATTAATTGATTCTAAATTCAAATTAACGACCAGTTCGCAATTCAAGGGCGTAGAGCGGGCAAGAAGAACTGGCAAGAAACTCTCCGCCACTCTTTTTAATCGCTAAGTTTTTTTTAAGTTAAGTAAGTGTTTGAACTGGAGCAAATAAATCCCAAGGATAAAGAATCGGTACGCTCTTTTTTCGACGGCCCCTCTTGAATTGGTCCACAAATGCCAATTGACAATTGGTAACGCATCAATGTATGGCCAAGATAGATATAACCATATGATTATGATTATGACATTGAAATAAACAAATGAAATATGAAGTTATTAGTCTTAGAAATGCAATGTTTTTGTTGAAAGTGCCGTTTCGGCTTCATTCAGGCAGATAGAATCTAAATTTTGTTAGAATTAAGTCATCCACGTAACAAAAGTGAAAACAGATTGAAACACTTTCATTTTTGATTTGACTCGTTTCATTATCAAGGTCGTTATAATTTGTTTCTCTTTTGTTCACTGAAACTAAATTATATCAAATAGAATAATTTGATTAAAAGGAACGTTAAAAATTCCACGGCGCTTAATAACCTGCATCATACACATACACACTATCACACAACACACCCGAATTACATATACTTAGTTAAATGTGTTTAATATGTTTTACTGTTTTATTTCTTCACAATATTAGGAAGGGCTATATGTGTCATATGTCAATAATATATTTTTATATTCATTTTGTTGCATTACACTACAAATCAGGCAAATAAGCAATCTCTTTCAGGCTTTAATGGTATGGAAAATGTTAGTTAAGAAAAATAAACACAATACAAAATTGTGTTTGGAATAAAGAATGATTTAAATCTATCTCAGAAGTTTCTAAAACCCTTGATGGGTCCAGAAATAGTATGTCATAAAATATTTGTCTAATATAATAACGGTGGAATTTCTACACTCTTTGTGTTGAGGAAACTGCTGATCGCTGTCGAGATTTCTTGTGAAGTCTTAAGCCCAAAATAAAACAGTGACGCTACTAACTTATTAGGTCTGGGCTTCAAGATTTCCTCAAGTATGTGTTAATTGATCGTTGACGCACATAGACAGTCCATTGGTACACAGCCGGGGATAGAAGCTACGACCTTAGATTGTGTGATAGTGTGTATGTGTATGATGCAGGTTATTAAGCGTTGTGGAAATTTTGAACGTTCCTTTTAATCAAATTAGATCAGAGTCGCACGCTGAAGCCGGCGGCTTGCTGTTCCAGCCTATAACTAGAGCATATTAGAAATTGTATTAGATATTTTTGTTATTGGCAATGGGTAACTCTCTGATTTATACGCGTTAATTACTTTAAAAATCAATTATACTAAGCTTAATTAAAAGTGAGAGTAACATTTTGCATTCAATGGTTAAGTTTATAGTTATTTTTCTCGTAATGCATAAAATAAATCAACCTTTTTAGGTCTGGGCCTCAGATTGACTGTTTCAATTTCAATAGGCAAGTAGGTGATCAGCCTCCTGACACATGCCGTCGACTTGGTTCTAGAGCGAGCCAGTTTCCTCACGATTTCCTGCACCGTTCGAGCGAATGCTAAATGCGCACACAGAAAGCTAGTCCTGCATTGGTGTACAGCTGGGAATCGAACCTACGACCTCAGGGATAGAAGTCACACGTTAAAGCCACTAGGCCAACACTGTTCTCTTAACGAATAGAATTTAAAAAAGCACAAAGAGTCTTTTGATGAATTTTTATCTCATAAACTTTTTAATTTAAAAACATTAAAGTTTTTATTACATACATGTATATAACAATATATGATGCTCAGAAATATATTTAAAAGCATAGTAAAAATATTTCATATAAATCAATGAACGACGTTTATTTAATTAAGGCCACCCGTTTCAAAACTTTCAAGTGAAGCAATATTTAGACATGATAGCTTATCAAGCAAACGGTTGGTTAAATATTTACTGTCAACGTCACTGTGCTAAGGTATCGGGATATAAAGGGCGGATATTGTTTCATCTATAATATAATGCTTTATTGTGTAATATTGTATACACAGCTTATTCTAATATTGTTTTATACCAGGTTAAAGACCGGCAACACACTCGACACCTGGCGTTGGTAGCAGTTAGGATTTTATTCTTACATCGTCATTTTTAAATACCTTTAATATGCAAAACGCTCAATCTTTACTGGAGCTTATTCTAATATTGTTTTATACCAACTTAAAGGCCGGGAACACACTTGCTACCTGGTGTTGGTAGCCATTAGCATTTTATTCTTACATCGTCATTTATAAATACATTTTAATATGTAAAACATCTTTACTCCAATAAAAATTTAGCGTCAGAATTAGCTCCAGCTTATTTAAATATTGTTTTATACCAACTTAAAGGCCGACAACGTTGGCAGAAGTTAGTACTTTATTCTTACAATCTATACGAAATACCGATATCACTTAATATCAATAACGTTTAATCACAATGCACAATAACTATTCATTAATTTTCTGTGACCATTTGATTTGCAGGTGTAATAAATTTTATATGACTGGCTTTATAGTTTAAAATTGCCAAAGCGATTTTGAATAAAAGCTAGGGTTGTCACATGAAAATATATAATACTGTAAAATATTAATCAATTGTTTTTAATGTTATAAATTGGTTTCTTGGTTATTATCGTGTTAATTATTTTGACTATGTATTTGCGTGTTGTTCCCACGAGAATGTATAAGCGTGCTTCTATTTCACCATGCCTCCTGCTGATAGAGAACAAAATTAAAAGGCCGACAGCGCGCTTGCGAGTCTTCTGGCAGTGCGAGTGTCCATGGGCTGCAATATCACTTAACATCAGGTGAGCCTCTTGCCCGTCTGCCTCCTATAACATAAAAAATACTTTGTTTTTAATTAATTTTATTATAAATAATTAACTATTAATTACTTAAGACATGTGGAACATGGTGTAATGGTTGCAGCTCCTTACAAACATTGTGTAAAACAAAAAACTTGGCGACTAAAAAAGTGGCGGAGAGTTGACGTTCATAAGTGTACATAGTGTATATGATTTGATTTCGATCAGTATCGATTAGAAGCAGATTTGTAATTGATATTTATAACTATATGTTATAACAACATATAAACTAACGTCAACAATATGCATGCTCACAAATGAGACATATATATTATATATATCACACATATAGAAGTTAGAAAATTTTAATTACAAAATATTGTTCTTATAAATTTAGACGTAGAAGTGAAAAACGCAAAATCAAGACACAAAATAGACAATCTAGTCTATTACTTAAAAACTAATTAAAATCCAAAACTTCATGAAAAGCGCTATATTATTTTAAATGTCAGGTATTTCATACGTTTTATAATAAAACATAACTCACTAACGCGATAGCACAGTGCGTCGTATCGAATAACTACAATATTTAGTTGCCAGCCCTAAAAGCCCTATACACTTTCCATAAGAAGTCCGGATTTATCTGTTTATGGAGAGAGATTGTAGTAGGTAACACTCGGATTAATAATACGACTATTCTCAATTCATTACAAGAAACCATTTGAATAACTTATACTTGATTCACGATTTCGTACTTTATCCTTGAATTACGTAATACTTATTATATTATCTGATGTACCTACTCTAATACGGCTGTACTCGTACAGTTGTTTAACTGTGTCATTCTCATTCTTTTGTCATTCTTAAACCGAACTCTGCATACGGACTGTGTACCATATGCCGACAACGAAATCATATTTCGGCCATATGCGCAGAGGCAATGAGAACTTGGAGAAGCTGATCGTGGCAACACAGAAGGCAAAAGATCACGTGGCCGTTCACCAAACAGATGGACCGATCAAGTGAAAGACTCATCGTCCTCAAAACTGTACACTGTTATAAGAGAGGTGGAAACAGATTATGCGCTCAAGATGGATCCTTGCTGACCACGTCGCTCAGACATAAGCTACCCACAAAGAGAGTCATTCCCTAAACACGCACCGTGTGTTTGAATTCGGCCTGTCCACAATTGCCGCAATTGACATAAGCTCATACGGAGAAGAAAGGAAAAAGCTCTATAAAAAATATCATTTACTTTTAAGTATTTTTCGATAAAACTTCATCCTAGTCATAAATGATTCAGCTATAGTAAATTATACTGTATCGATTTTTACAAAGAGCTTTGTAAGCTTACTTTATAGCTTACACGAGCTCAGGCGCTTGAGTGATTATCTCTTTAATAAAGACTGATGAACTAAATTAGCGAGATACTGATTTTCTAACGACTATAAAGTTGAATATTTTAACTTGCAAGGTACCTGTAGTGTTAAGTTATGGGTTCAGCAAAATATTGTTCCCATTTCTTCTTGAATCTAGTTATTTTCTCGTTGTAGTTGTGACGATTACTGGTGGCTTTTATCACTATTATTTATTGTAAATATGATGTATCCTTTAGTAAATTTAGCTAAATTTAAAAATTATAAAAACGGTAACTCATGTATATCTGTGGATAGAGAAATACAAAAAATGATAGATAATATACACGTAGGAACACATTTTATATAAATAATGTTTTTTAAACATCTTTCCAGAAAAAAAATTTGATTCGGTCGATATTATATGTTTCAAAGGCAATTATATTGTTTTTAAATATATATTTTTAAATTGGAGTAAATATAATTTGGGCCTATACCTGTACACCTAAACACGTGTATGTACAATAATTAAAAAAAAAATTATGTTATAATTCTTAACAAAATCTCATACACCACATTAATTTAATCTTTTCTCTGTTGTTATGTTTTCGTTTCGTTTTTTTGTATTTTAGTGTAGCCCTTCAGACACCAAGATCAACCCTTTAGTAGTTTGGTGATTTCTGTACATGTAGCTTATATATAAAATATTAAGCAATAAAAAAAGGAGTGCGTGTACTTATGTACGCGCGTAAGAAGTTATACTTCTTTGACATTATTAAAAATAGTTTTTGATTGCATGCCAATAATTAATTACAATTAAATATTCAAAGACTGGCAAAGGAGTCATTATAGTCAATAAAGTTTAGTTTACATTTGAAAACTTAAATAAAAAAATATTTATTATCATTCTCTTACATTAAGTGTAACATAAATTCTATTATTATTCGAATGTTGTTTTTAAATTATGTCCAATGCCGTAGCATCTTCCGTGGACAGCTTCATTCTGTTAATTTTGTGTCACGGTGCGCGCTTCGTAAAATTTCACTCTCCTCAATTTTTCATAAACCGCCTAAAGAAGTATAACTTCAAAAATACGCACGCAAAATAATACGTTTTTAAAGTTACGTTCAACACATTCCCCTCCTAGTATTCTATTACGCCCACATCTAACTGACAGCTGCCATTCAGTACCATGTAATCATGGGGATGAAGACTTAAAGCGCACGTCACATTATTGCTATAGGGAAAACTAAGTAATGCTAGCTTTTAACTGATATCCTATGACAACGACTTTTGCGGATAAGTCAATTACGTCGTGAACAAATTCCATTTGAACAAAACAAATAATAACTTTTATGAATGAAAAGTCTTAATAGATTTAATTTAATTAAACCACTTTAGAGCCGAAAATTCACAATTTGACAATAAGAGTTCTTTAGTAAGAGTTAGACTGTTTCTATAATATTAATCTAATATATAAAATTCTCGTGTCACAATGTTCGTTCCCATACTCCTCCGAAACAGTTCGACCGATTCTTATGAAACTTTTTATGCGTATTCAGTAAGTCTGAGAATCGGACATCTATTTTTCATGCCCCTAATTATTAAGGGTGGTCACACCCCTATATTTTTATTTTTGACAAAACTTGTTTTTATTTTTGAAGTTGTACTTCTTTAGGCGCGTTATGAAAAATTGATGAGAGTGAAATTTTACGATGCGCGCGCACCTATGACACAAAAGTGGCTGTGTGATATAGCGTGCGCGAGCGAGATGGGAATAATACAATCTAAAAGTAAAAAGAAATAGAATATGCGTGAAGCTAACTTCACGCATATTCTATTTCTTAGCTTAGCAGCTTAACGAGAATTTTGAATGACCATGACATTGACATCTGACAATGACATTTACCTTTTAAACAAATATAGGAGTTTTAATTATTGTATACAATAAAAGATATACCTAGTTATTTTCATTATACAAGTGCGAATTTTATATGTGCGTCTGAATTATAATCAGAAGTGATTTAAGTTGAATATCTTAAATCAATACTAATTAATATGATAAAATATTTGTGAAAAAACTGTGCCAACCTTCCTGAGTGCTTCAATACAATTGAGGTTAACTATCCGTATGTATTATCGAGTATTATTGTTGATTAAAACTGAAACATGAACCATTATTCTTTGCTTTTGTTTATTGCGTTTGTTACAGCAACTTTTTAGAAATATTCTACGACCCTATATATCAATAATTGAGAACAAAGATAAGCACGATTAAGCACGAATACTAATAAGGAGAAAATGAAGGCTTGGAGCGATATAACAGAGAAGTAAACATTTTAATAAGTACCTGCATCTCAAAAAAATGACTATATCATATATACATATAATGATCATATTTAATCAAAACATGTAATTTTTCGGATTTAATCTAGCAAATATAAGGACAAGAGACAAAAAACAATTGAATGAATCAGTGGAAGTGCACTAAATTGAATACAAAAAAAGAGTTGTCATCTTATCGCCGTGAAACATCAAAAACAAGAGGTGGAACAAAGCCACCATCACCTTCTCCAGACACAATGGATATGGCAGAGATGATACCGCAACGGTTTGAAGTAGATTTCAATGAATTTGATTGTGATGGTGTCGAGGTAGGAATGTTAATTATAAATATGATGGTGATGTTCAAGGTTCAACCTCTCAAGCATAGGCACATACTTTATTCCCCTACAGGGTAGTTAGAGATATTGTAATACCTCAAAACATCCATGTTGCATTTGTAGTACCGAAACTCTGTCCAGCCCGAAGTGAGCCCATTCCCACTTATAATGGACAGTGGGTATAATACACCTTAATACCTGAGTGCGAACCACTCACCATGATACTTAAATTAATAGATGTTATTTATATATTTCAGGATATTACAAATAAAATCATTTTGGAAACAATTGATATCCCAAAAGCAAATAAAGCCAACAATGACAAGGTAATAAATCAGTTTTGACATAACTTGAATACTAAAAAAGCCAAACAAAGGTGTGCACAACAGTGACAACATAACTTAACAATTTCATTATTTTGTAGGATTAAAGAAAGGTTAAAGAAAATCATGTCGAACTGAACAACAAGAATCCCCAAACAACTCCAAAGAAACATACAAGGAAGACACCGCTATTATATTTAAATTATCTCTATCTCTAAATAGAATAAAAGAAAGTTGCTATCCAGGTCTGTAGCATGTGCTACAAATTATATTATTAACACATTTATATAATTATATTAATATAAATGTGTTAAAAATTTTATAATACGAATTATAAAAAAAATTAAGTTTTGCATGGACAGAGCTTAAATTAATATTCTCTTATTTGTTGCAGAAAGCAAGTAGTAGTTTTAGTTTTGGAGAAGCCTCGTAGATGCTCAACCAAGTAATGATTAATTTAAAATTACAAACCGAAATTCTGATGAAGACATTAGAATCACATAAAAATAAATAGTATAATGAAATAAAAATGTTTTAAAGATAAATAGTGTTTTATTTGTTTAATGTAAGAATAATAATAAATATTTATTTATTTAATTTTTCAAATGTAAACTGAAGTTTATTGACTATAATGACTCCTTTTCCAGTCTTTGATTATTTAATTGTAATTAATTATTTGCATGCAATCAAAAACTATTTTTAATAATGCCAAAGAAGTATAACTTCTGACGCGCGTACATAAGTACACGCACCCTTTTTTTATGATACAGATAACAAAAATACATACAACCCTTAATTTTCACCCCTCTATGATCAACCCCTATTTTTTATTATAGTAGATACTTATTTCTATTGAACTAAAAAAAATGTTTTCTAGAAATAATATACAATATGGCAAAACGACATTTGCTGGGTCAGCTTGTGTTACTATTAAATAATAAATAAACATAGGTTTTAGCGTAATTTACAGATAATGTAACTAGTATTACGGAAATATGTATGTATGTAATATATTACTAAGGTATTTTATGCAATGTTCAAATAATAATAGTTGTGTACGAGCCAAGGCTGTACATTTTGCTCACTTAGGCTTTCTTAGTTTTATGAGCGTGGCGATTTCCTAAATCGTCGGAGTTACGCCCCGAGAGTATAGCCAGACGAAGGCACTCTCTTCAATTGTTACATTGCATTCATCCGTTACATAGCAATTAACATTTCATTATTTCGCTTATATTCTATTGTTGTACGCGAGTAGTTAAAGAGTAACAACAAAATCCTTTACGAAGTTGAATTTAATTTAAAAATAAAAGCGCACAAACGCCACAATTTTTTTACTTAATCATATTATTTTAAGTTTATTTGATTTTTGCACTAACAGTATAAATAGTTTACTTCTATAGTAGTGCTAGAGTGAGGGTCATAGATTATCACGTCACGTCCGATGAATAAGGTATAAATATCTTAAAAATATGAAAATGTAACGGAAGTCTCTCTGAGCGGCTTGATCCTTTGGCGCTGCGTAGAGATGTGGGGTCACTCTGCATCTTCTACAGCATTTACCATGGAGAGTGTTCAGAGGAGTTGTTCGGATTAATACCTGCAGCTGAGTTTCGTCATCGGACGTCGAGGCAGAGTACGAAATTCCACCCGTATCACCTCGACGTCCGCCGTTCCACAACTGAGCGTTTTTCAAGGCAGTTTTTGCCGCGCACCACTGAAGTATTTCCGAACCAATTCGACTTAGGGTCCTACAAGAAAAGAGCGTACCAGTTCTTAAAAGGCTGGCAACGCACTCGCGAACCCTCTTTTTTTTCCGGCTTTGAGAGTGTCCATGAGGCGGTATCATTTAACATCAGGTGAGCCTCCTGCCCGTTTGCACCCCGTTCTATAAAAAAAAAGAAAAAAAAATTAAAAGCAGGTTATATGGCCCCATTGGTAAGTTAAGGGTCTAACAAAGGTTTGAGAAAAGTCCGATACTCAATTATTCTTTTTCTAGTTTCAAGTCAGCCCCAATTGAGTTAACAGATTGACAGGTACTTAGAGGGGATTGTGAAGTGCTTTTCGGTTGGATCAATACACATCAATAGTGGTTTCAATTCCCGTAATCTCCCATGTTTCTCTGGCTATATCGTTGTGGTTAAAGATCTTGTTGTGTTTGACAAAATTCGAGTCCACACATTATGTTTTAAGTCACTATTATAATGAAAAGGAATTTTAATAGAAAAAAATCAACTTAAATTGTTTTTTAAATAGGTCAGTCACTATTTTAGAGTCACTAATTGGAAACTAAGATTTTAGTAGAAACAATAATAAATGTCTATCAGATCGTCGATTGTTTTACACGTGAATAGTTTTATTAGTGTGTATAGTAAACTGAATTAACCTTTATTAAGTTACATAACCTAACTTAATCTAATATATCAGATGTGCCGGTTTTGGTAAAAACGTGTCCTGTCACATAGGACTCTTCCAGCTGCTTTTATACTTTTCTAATGTTACCTCTTCTTGGCCAAGTTGAATGAACCTTTACGTAGCTCCAAATTAGTACTCGTTAGTATTTATTTCAAACAATGCGTAGCAGCTACGAGAGAGGCAGGTCTTGGTATAGCAGACAAAAGATCGCGTGGACGTTCGAAAACGAGATGGACTTTGGCCTACCTTTTACGCAAAATTGTACAGAAATTGTCAAACTCTACAGTAGATACGAAACCCAGATATAAGTTGCCGACCTATAGTGACAGTAAAACTATGCACTATTGTACAGTTCATCATAATTTATCTGCATACAATAATGTTAAGCTTCGTATGATTTATATCCTACAGATATAATTACAAGTAATATTAGTAAACCATTTGATATTGCAATTCAATCTTGTCCTATTGAATGGCTTCGACATTTCCGTGATAAACTATGACGCTTTCATTTATTTAAATTTATACTAACGAAGAACTTATGAAATCATAATTGTCTTATAAACATTTTCCGTTTTTGTCAATTTATATATATTGAATTCACACAAACTTTTTTATAGATTCGTACATTTTTGATATAACAGGAGGCTCACCTATTGTTAGATGATACCGCCGCCAATGGACACACACTGCCATAAGGCTTCCAAGTGCGTTGCCGGCCCATTAATAATTGACACGCTTTTACTGCAAGGACTCTAATTCGAATTGGTTCGGAAATACATCAGACTCGCAAGTGCGTTGTCGGACTTTTATTACTTTATACGCTCTTATCTCGAAGTGCACATTGTACTATATCTTTATATATATAATTCTTCTGTGAGTGTGTATGTCACAGAACTTCTCTCAAACGACTGGACCGATTTTGATGAAATTTTTTGTGTGTGTTCAAGGGGATCTGGGAATGGTTTAGATTCACAAATCAGCCCGCCAGATGGCGCTGCAGTCGGTACTTTCATACTTTGCTTTACTAATTGCTTGAAATATCATGCAGGACAACGTCTGTCGGGTCCACTAGTCTAATATATATAAAATTCTCGTGTCACAGTTTTCGTTGCCATACTCCTCCGAAACGGTTTGACCGATTTTGATGAAAATTTTTGTGCTTGTCCGGTATCTATGAGAATCGGCCAACATCTATTTTTCATCCCCCTAAATGTTAGGGGTAGTCCACCCCTAAATTATTTTTTTTATATTTAGATATTTTTTTATGTTTTTTATGTTTTAAAAAATACATACAACCTCTAACTTTCACCCTTCTACGATCAACCCCTATTTTTTTATAATAAATGATATAATATGCAAAACGACGTTTGCCCGGTCAGCTAGTAGTAAAATAGAAATATGGCCGTTAAATTTACATTTTTAACTTCCTCCATTGCAATATGACAATTTCTGACAGTCATGTCATCTATGTGACGCAAATTATACTTCTATTACGTACCAGAAGTAAATAGTGCTGATGTAACAAAGTGTATGTATAAATTTCGATGTGTAATTGATGACATAGATTTTTGTATGGGGTTATTTTAAGTTTGAAAAATGCCCAGTTCAACATCAAGAACGCGTCTTTAAAAGCAAAGTTTCAGTTGTGTTAGACCTTTCAAATCTCCAACCATATATGGTAGATTGGCAAATCGTTCAATTGGTCATCAAAACTTTAGTTGAGTCTAGATAGGTTTAACTTAGGTCTTAATATACAGATGAATGAATAGTATTTCTATATATTTTACAATTAGTTAGTGGGAGTAACATACATTAATATACAAACAATATCGTAGTACCTAATGCCTAACAAAAAGACACTTTTTCTCACTTTTATATAAACATATATTTATTTATGTATTTCAGTCAACAAAATTATATATAATAAAAAACAATTATACTAAAGATATAACCAAATATGGAATACATAATATTAATAAAAAGGTGCAAACATTTAAATAAAGGGAAAAAATAATAAAAATTCCTTTAATACTCTGACATTTTAAGAATGAGCATATTCAATAACAGTAGTTGTGTCAAATCCATCAAATCCAAATTAACTTACATAAGGCCTTTTTGTAACAAAACAAAGTGGCTCCATCTATTATCCGATACGGCTATCGCCATAATTGATTGTGGTGATATAATATGATATTCATCTGGGATTAGCAACGGTCATGAGTTTAAATAACAAATACTTTTCACTGATGGAAAAGAAAGCTTGGTTTCATTTTTGTCAAAGGTTTCCTACGGCAATTGCGTTTTAACTGTATAATAGTAATCCAATGGCTACAGCCCTTTATGGTTTTTGAGATCTATTATACATACTTTTTTACAGACAACGTTTAGTCCCTTCTATATTTAATATCTTTAATTATAGATAGGATAGATTTGAAACTGTTATTTATTTAATTACGGCTTGTCCTTTGACAAAGGCCTCCTCTGAATTTTTCCAATATTAGAGTTCTCTAGCGGTTAGAATCCACATTGCACCTTTTTTATATCAACCTCCCATCTTCTTATCTCGATTCTAATCCATTTTTGCTTCTTTTCTCTCTCTCATTCTCATCATATGACCTGTCCATCTTCACTTTAGTTTTCGGTATATGGTGTATGCGTTTTTAAATTTTGCTAGAATTTTAATATCGCGTCTTTTTTATCTCTCCTTTCTACTCCTGTTGTATTTCTTTCCATATTGTTTTGACAAAGTCTAATCTATTTTCCAGTTGTTCTCTCAATAGGTCTGACATCCGTACAACAAAACAAAATAAACATATTGTGAACTTTTCTCATTTCCTTTTTTTATATATTCACCCAGTGACTAGAACAGTTTCCAAGTGTTTGCTATTCTTCTCTGTTTTGCTTTATGCTGTTTATTGACAGTCAAGCAATATTCTTTTCTTACATATCGTTGGTTTTTATCTAAGAAATGCCGGCATCTTTACTATATTTTCACGAATGACTTACATGATAAATTTTATGCTGTGTAAGAACGTGTAACTTATTTAGTACAATGTCTTTCTAGCTCACATTGGTGTAATTTATGTAAACGCGTTATGTCATAGTCGGAACTCGGAAGTGCTAATGAGGTAGGAGATTTGATACAAAGCGCAGTGAAATCAAAAGGACAGCACATCAAGTACGTCACGGTTTACGGTTCAAGGGACGGGAGACTATCGGCCTTATTAAACGTGGACTAAAGTAAGCACCGCGTTGCTATGGTTACTTTATTTCTATATAAAGAATTGTAACCATGGTACCGAATGCCGTACTTGATTCACATTCATTTAGCAGTTAGCAGTGTTTTAGCAGGAAACGTCTAACAAAGACATGTGCACTGGGTCCTAGTGCGATGTATTGTGAGTGAATTCGACAATCGTTCGGGGCTGGACATAACATGTGGCGTATAAGGATGTCCTAGGTTCAATTTCTTTAAGAGAATAATACGTTAAAAGATGCATCATCAGAGGCTATAAAACAGAGAAATAATAAGAAATGCTTAACATTAAATAAAGGGTCTATGTCAGAAATCGATTGATTCTAGTATATAAAAATTAACATCAGTATATATAATAAGAAAGGTTACACATTTCTATTTTGTATCTGTTAACGTAAAATTGTAAACACCGTTAGATTGTAATCTATCTCGCGAGATTATAAACTGTCGAAAGATTGTGAACCTCAGCGTACTGCTTACAATTTAACGTATTATTATTCGGTAGATTGTACTACACTAACTTAGTTATCATTCAAACTTCTTTGGTCAATTACAGATTAATTTTACTTCCCAACAATTTCATATAACTACCGAATAATAATACGTTAAATTGTAAGCAGTTCGTTGAGGTTCACAATCTTTCGACAGTTTACAATCACGCGAGATAGATTACAATCTAACGGTGTTTACAATTTTACGGTGACATATCTACATACATATAACGAAAATTCGGATTGTCAAATTTGAAATAACCAAGAATAGGACGGAAAAGGAATAAAACACAAAAAGCATGTTTTAAATTTCATTAACTGCCTGTTCGTATGTAGACGCATTGACTGATCTGATCCGTAGTTTTGACTCATTTATTGACCTTTCTTTGCACCATATAGATTATTAAAAATATATGTATCCATTAACTTTCAGCAAATTATGGTATCAATTTATTTTAAAATCTCCGCCGCTCAAAGCTTATACCTTAAAATGGTCAAGTTAAAATTACCGTTCCCTTCAAGTTTGCATATCACAAAGCAAGACCCATTCTTGTTTTGTGAGTGGAAACGCAACGCTTTGATGACAGTTTCACTACAATTCCTTCATATAAATATTAATTTTAAGTTAGCGCAGATTTTAGTTCTTATTTCTTTTAACGTTTGAAAATGTTTACAAGTGCAAATATATTGGTGGATATTTCAAGTGCTTTTTTTTTATATGACGAAGGGCAAAAGAGTTTAAAGAGCAGACATAAAAGGCAGCTACCGTAGCCCATGGACATGTTAAAGCATTGTCACCGTGGTGAAAACACTGTTTTCTTTTAGATTTCTTCTGCTCTTAAGTCCAAGTACATCACACCATACATAGCTGATACTAGCGGCCATTTATTTTTCAAACATTTTGTAGATATTGATATGTTCATTAATATTGTGGAACATTTTGTTGTTCTATCATCAATAGTTTTCGCAGCGCATGCGATGAAAGATATTTTATAGAAAAAACTTTTTAACCGGATTAAAGTTATGTAGGGAATTTTTTTTTTTTTTTTTTTTTATAGAATAGGGGGCAAACGGGCAGGAGGCTCACCTGATGTTAAGACAATAACACCTGATGTTATAATTATTAAGTTTTTTCTTTAAATGTGTAAAGGTTATGTCAATAAAAGACAATACTAGATATTTAATAGGCATTTTTTTACACCTTGGGTAACATTTTTAGTAGGGAACTTTAATTTTTTTTTGCAATTAAAATAGAAGAATTATATAAGTGAATTAATAATTCAATTTAATCAGTGATAATGTAACATTCAAATGGTGAAAGAATTTTTAAAATAGGTCCAGAATTTTTTGAGCCAATTCGTCACAAACATACTTACATACAAATCTTTCCTCTTTATAATATTTGTATAGATTAGCCATTAACAATCAGTGATTGATGAACCCTTATGAGTGCATTAATCGAGTTAAGATTCTAATGCACAAGACGAAGTTACCGGATATTGGTTTAGTGCTTACACTTGAAAGTTTCCGAGATCGGAGCTTAAAGCCCTTGTGGCTTTGTAGGAACTTTGCTTCAGTAATAAACAGGTTATGTTATAACCATGTTACTTAAGTTTGGGAAGTGCTAAAGTTACTGTGTTTGTAGACAGTTATGTCTGGAAGTACTGAAAAAAACTGCATTACTCCTGAGTGCAGGCAACACTAGTTAGTGAATGTGAAGCAGTGATGACTCTCATCGCTAAGGTCGTAGGTTTGATCTTCGGCTGTGCATTTATGTACTTTCTTTATATGAGCGCACTTAACATTCGCTCGAACGGTGAAGGAAAACATCGCGAGGAAAGTTGTTGCGCCACTGATTGGTTTTTTCTACATCTAAATGTCTATCTCTGACGATACTGAGAAATTTTACTGTCAGATTATCAATATTATTTAAGGCAAAAAGGTAGTCAGTCGACTTCGTTATAATATAAACCTATGTCACCAGGAAATAGCGCTGGGCTATTAATATAATAATAATAAAAATAAAACGTCTATATCCGTGGCTACATTTAATAACAATTAAATAATCTTGCTAATAGTGGATTTGAAACTTGTATGCTAAATGATTGTATCTTTTATCATTCGGATTTTCAACATTGTCATTATTTCTTATCTATGTACATTTCAGAAGACAAAGTTGTACTTGGAAATACGTTTAGCTCATACAAATGTTAAAGAACATAAATTCTTATATCGTTATTGTTAAAAATATTTTTTCGTATAGTAAACTTAATTCTTCGAAAAGTATACAGTCAAAATAAAAACAAAAGGAAAGGGTTTCTATAGTTCTAAAAAGCCTTAATTACGATGCTACAGAAAATTTGTTATCCATAGTCATTTGAGGTAGACATTAAATTAAATTCTTCACACACGTTAAATTCACACACCCTTACACATATCCACACACCCTCAACCACTCATGCTTTACTTTTATTTTGCTTGTCACTTTAGCAGTCATGGTATGTAGTCATCTCGTTGTATATTTTCTGGTACCATAGGACTTCTATAGTCCTATTATATATAGGCACCAGCCTCTCACTTAAATGCAATAATGTAAGGAGGCAAATAAACTTTATTATTATTATACATATTATACTAGCTGATCCGGCAAACGTCGTTTTGCCATGTCATATCATTTATAATAAAAAATAGGGGTTGATCGTAGAGGGGTGAAAATTAGGGGTTGTATGAATTTTTTAATGTTGTGTCATAAAAAAATTAAAAATTTAATTAAAAAAATTAAAAAAAAAATTTAGAGGTGTAATACACTTAAAATTTTGGAGGATGAAAAATAGATGTTGTCCGATTCTCAGACATACCCAATATGCACACAAAATTTCATGAGAATCGGTCAAGCCGTTTCGGAGGAGTTTAACTACAAACACCGCGACACGAGAATTTTATATATTTGATTTAAATTTTTGAGTATTCGGTTATCAAAATATGACCTTGTTTCGCTGTCTCATTGAATATCCAAAACCGGTGCCTTATTTAGATAAAAATCATGTCCACGTACATCATTACGTCAACTTGACATTGTGTGGTACCTTGAGCTGTTCACGGAAATGAAGATTTGGTAATGGCAATAACAAGTAGTGTTTGAATTACTTGATGGTCAACTAACTCAGGTTTTAACACGGTAGGTAGGTGTGAATTTAAATTAAAAACACAGTCCTGACATGGTTCCTATTGTAGGAGAGAGGGTTACTTCTTCCTTTAGACTCATTCCTCATTGGTTTAGCTTAATACATAATTCTTGCTTTATAGTTTTATATTTGTTTTATATAATTTAGATATTATAGTAGAAATAGATTTATCAGGTACATCTAGATACCTTTTATGTACGATATTCCTACTGATGATAAAATTACTTATTTAATTAATTATATTCATAAACATATAGAAAGCCTCGAAATGAAATAGATTCTTTGTCATTCTAACTTAATATCTTTACTTCTCTTTGTATCTGCGCATTATTTATTTACCAGCGGAAGTGAAGGAAAACATCGTGAGGAAACTGGCATACCTTAGACCCCAAATGCCAAAATGGGCGGCGTGGTCAGGCCCTGTTGGTAATCTTTAAAAAAATGTTTTTATAAAGAAACAGATGCAGAAATCTGAATCCAAAGACCATGGTTTGAGTGAGTGATTTACTAAGAGTAAGAAGGTCAAAACAATTGATAGATCAATTTTATTACTCAATAGATTGAGTCTTTATGATTTAAAATGTATAAATATCTCCGTAGTACTCTAATGAGACACAAGTGTTTACAAAGCTAGGAAAACGCGTAAGCACAAATATTCAGCCTTAGCTTGAACAATCAGCAAATATCTTTAAAGCTATAATGTTTATGTGACTTCTAATTTGTATTCAGACCTGCGTTATGAGATAATTCAACGCAATATGGATTTCCTTAACGGTTAACTGTACTGACATCGCTTGACATTTGTTTAGCGGATCTACGTGTAGGCTGCGATTTTACTAAAGCCAAAAGCTTTGGGGCCACATTACCCCATGCTATTGTATGGGTTACTAAACGTAACAGCAGAATATTTTTAATTGATTTAAACATAAAATGCCTATAATGCAATAAATTATAAACATATTACATAATATACTCAAACACCATATGATATTTTTTTTTAAAGGCGGAAAGTGATCCTTCAATATTAACGCAGTCTAATACTGACATGGTTCCTTTGAGAGATACGTATAGATAATATCTTTATCCTTATTATTATTATTAATATCCTTATTACTTTTTTGTCATTGGCATGGCAAGGCCAAACCATAATTCCTATGTATTTCCCTTTCAAATTCGTATACCTAACTTTCGCACTAACTGATCTAAAATTATCGTGATTCAAGTGCACTTTTTCATGTGTCTTTTTTTATTTTGACTGTTTACAAATGTTTTCATTGCTTTGTTTTGTTCCATTCCTTTTGTCTATTCTTATGTATTTTTGCACTTCTAGCGCTTGCCTTATCTAATTTTTATCTCACATTATGTGCGAGGAGATCACTCGAAAGCGATAAGGCCGCCAGTTGCCCTCATTTTTGAAGTTATACTTCTTTTGGCGTGTTAGGGAAAAATGATGAGGGTAAATTTTAACGATGCGCGCGCACACCGTCACAAAAAAACGACACCCTTAAGTTAGCTATAATCAACATTTTACTTTTTTTGAAGTATACTTCTTTTGGCGCGTTAGGAATAAATGATGTGAGTAATTCTGACGTTTGTAGAATAAGGCGAAAGATAAAAAAATTGTAAATATATTATACTTATTTAATTATGTCAACTGTATTATATTTATTTATGCAACGAAGTCTTAAAAAATAAATAAATAGTTCTATTAAGATGAACTCATTGTATCCAAGTAATTAGAGTTTAGCAATTTTCTGTATCCTACAAGAATACGATTCAAAATATTCTTTAATAACAAAAAGGTACAAATGCCAGTTAAAGCAGTTTCCATATTGCTCCTAGACTCTCTAATGCGTACCTGTACCTGCCACTTCGCCTCATTGTCCTGTCGCTTTATGATTTTGTTATGGTAGCTTGTATGCTGAATGAATTTCAATTATGTTTTGTTGCTAGGTAAATGAAAAACTCAGGAAATACTTACTTTAAGGAATTCAAATAGTACTTTGACTATTTTTTTTTTATATATAATAGGGGGGCAAACGAGCTTGCGGGACGACCTAAAAGGGCAGTCTACGCAGCCCATAGACACCCATTTTTAGTGGGTGCGTTGCCGGCCTTTGAGGGAGGAGTTGGCTCGCTGTTTGAACATTTGGAGGTCGTATCTCTGAGGGAAGACCCCCCCCGGGAGCCGATTCCACAGTTCGCTATATTCAACTATTTTTCAACGTTTTTAAGACTGTGATAAAACTGATTATATTTTTTATTATTAAAATGCGCCTGTTATTTATCAATCCCTTTCTGACCCCTTGGCGTTGCTTAGAGATGTTGGGTCTATGTGCATCTTCTACCGCATTTATCAAGTGTTCAGAGTTGTTCGGATTACCTGCAGCTGAGTTTCATCATTGGACGTCGAGGCAGAAACTACGAAACTCCACCCTATACCTTGTAGTCCGCCGTTCCATAACTCGCCATCCTTCTGGCATTGAAAGTGTCCATGGGCGGCGGTATCACTTATCATCAAATAAGCCTCCTGACTGTTATCGTCCTGTTCTAAAAAATATGTAGTTTACATTGATATTGACTATTTGTTCGAAATACATAATTTTAATTTAATAAAATTTGATGAGGTCAAAAATATTTTTACTCGGCCGATCGTCACATTTTTGAATAGTCACGGTTGAGATTTACTCGGGTTATATTAGACGCATTTTTTTTGTTAATAGTTACGTCCTCAATTTATAATTTTATAGTGACTTTTGTGCATTTTTGTGAACTATTGTTAGGCAAGGTATCAGTATAACCTCTCTTTGTTCTCAAACTAATACAATTTCTCCAACTTCTTACGGCTGACAATATTGTGTGCGTTTCTTCTTCGTTAGGAGACATTGTAACGAGGTATATACTCAGGACTTATTATCCTAGAATAAGATTGTGTTTCGACGGCCAACGAACCGTTTTTTGTGGTACTATTATTTACGATTGTTTAACTACACTTTAATTAAAATGCGTCAATTTGTCGTAACAATATTTAAAAAACTTAATGAACAGATTTTACCTCAAGTTGATTACATTGTTTACTTACGTTTATAATGTTTTAAATATGTTCAGAATGGACAAAAAATACAGTTAATTTACTGTTAAAAATTAGCCTTGATGCAGGCATTGATTAGAACCATATCAACCATAGCAAATGTGTGTTTTAACGCACACGTGTATGATTGTATGACAGAAAATATTCTGATGTGAATGATTTCAATTTAGTCGCATGATTATTAGGATTCATAAAAAGCGAATCTTTTCATAGGAATTCAAGTAACTTAAATTATTATTAATTATATAAATAAATGTTTATAAAAATTAGCTTTCAATTCCATTGTAACCCAAATAGTATTAAGCATAGAAAAATATGTGTACATATTTCGACAAAACATTTGTAATATTAATTAAGATGTTGAATGAAGCAATTTTTAAATGCTAAATATCCCATTGTTATACAGAAATCTACCGGGTTCGATTCGGGTCAAAAGCCATGTGACTTGACTATATATGGCCAAGTATTGTGAATATGCCAATTACCAACAATTGTTCATGTCAATACGATGGTTTCTGAAATTTATTGCCTGAGCGCAAATGTCTTGAAAATCTAATCTCTTGTGAATTGAAAGTGAAATGGCTGATTTGTGGAATTCGCCGTATTGTATTGCGTGATTGGAGGAGTTATAGTTGTATAGCCTTAAGGTGATTGCTTAGTATTGAATCTAGATAAGGTTTCCGATATTAACGGTTAACAACCCCAGGTTTACAGTTCTATACATAATAGAGATACCCTTTTTATTAGGCAAGTATCAATATTCTGTGTTCTCGTCATCCAATCCCTGTTTGTTATTTACTGTACAGGCATGTTTATTGTCCAACAAACGTACGCAATTAGGAAAGTCCCAAGTAGGTCCATCAGGGAGAGTTCAAGTAATAAGTAACGCAATTTTTGGAGATTCTTGACCCCCCCCCCCATGTAACGCGCCGTAACGTTTTTCCTGTACCAAATAGAAAAACGTTTCGTGACCACCCAGTGACTCTTTATACCTTAAAGTTACCATTATGTCGTGTAAAGTACTGGAAAGTCGAAAACAATATTAACAATAACTCGTAATTCAATCCCCGCCCCGCATCGTAACGTTATTAATACTAAAACTATATAGTAATAACTAACTATATTTAAACTGGTTCCAATTCAACATTTTTTGTCTTGAATTGTGCATTTATCCAGGAAGGCCATAGACACGCTACCACCAAATGAACGCATGTAAAGCAGGCTCACTATAGTCTATACTTTTAGTATATAAACGAGCTATTTAGTGATTAAATTGGACCGATTTAAGAATTACTTCAACAATGATATATTATTCCTTAACAACTTAATATATATTTATTTACAAATGATGAATTTCGTCGTGTGAAACACTAAGCCGTTACTTATTATAGTTTTAATGTCTTCTGTTTTTAATCAGTTACACGAACACATATTGTTAGGTTATGTAACCTTGCCGGCCCTAACTCGGTGCATCTACGCATTAACAATTATCAGTTATTGTTTAATTGCACACGTAATCGTAATTATAATTTATGATGATGATCGAAAACCATAAACACAAAGCTGATAACATAAAAGTATGGTTTGATATCCTACTTAATGCGACAGAGACAATTAAATGAATATGTAAGTATATATTTTATATAAAAGTACTCAAACTACTTCTTTCGTTCCATAGATTTGTACCTGCAACTTTTGCACTATGCACTTGCAATATAAATATAGAAAATAATAATAAAAATCGATAATACGGATTTTGATTTTTTTTCCTTTGGACTCTTGGGACCGTGGGGTTTAAGTGCACAGGCGCTAATTAAGGATTTAAGTCTGATAGATAGTACCGGTGACCGCAGAGCTGGTGCTTTCCTCGCTCTACGAATAAGCTATTGCTTAGTACAGCGAAGAAATTCTGCCAGCATTAAAGGTACATAGGGATTAAATTTGATTTATTTTATTTTTATTAATTTTGTATGTATGTTAAGAAAATTGTAAATACTGTATATCTCTGTGTTGGTAATAAAATAAATCAGTGGCGCTACAACCTCTTTAGGTCTTGGCCTCAGATTTCTGAATCTGTTTCATGATCATTTTTAAATCTAATAGGCAAGCAGGTGATCAGCCTCCAGTGCCTGACACACGCCGTCTAAGACATGTCACTTTTTGGGCCTAAGACATGTCGGTTTCCTCACGATGTTTTCCTTCACGAAAGTCCATTAGTGCACAGCCGGGGATCGAACCTACGACCTCAGGTATGAGAGTCGCACGCCGAAGCCACTAGGCCAGCACTGCTCGACAGTGTGTTGGTAATACAGACGACAATTCATTTTTATTATTATCACAAAAGTGCAAAACCATTCCATATTGTCTATCCTCCAATGAATCATGAAAGCCGTAAAAACAGTATCGAATTGAAAGCATAACAGAACTGCACAGACAACAAACAAAAAGCTCATCCAACACCGACCTTCACAAATACCCATTTTTCATTTGAGAGACACGCCCCTAGCTATGGGGCTGTGTTGAGAGACGATACGATATCGTGAGATATAAATGTCCATCGTCTTTTGAACTACACAAATTTTAATGCCATAAACGAAATTTGGGCAAAGATAAGTTAAATATTTATGGCTTCCGATTATTGTTCTATCGTAGACGTAATCATTAAATTAGTGCATATCATAATACTACAGCCAGCTACATTATTACAGTCTAGGCTACAGTCGCACTTTGTACCTAACAGATTGTAAACCAATTATCATGCCTTGTTTGAATGTACTGTTTTATTGTAATAGTTAATTTTGTTTTTAAGTATTACAATATGTAGTGTCGAAGGAGAAATTATCACAAATTTGTGTTCCTTCGGCACATGTATTTCGATATTTTACATATATTACAATGGAAAGCCAAAAAACAAATTTATGTAAATTATGCAAAACCTTGCCAATATGTTTGTTAAGCCTGTTTTTATAGTTACGATTCGAGATTAATTTAATTTAAATATAAATTACTGCTAAATGTTGTAGGTACCATCATTATTATACAATTTCGTCAATTTTCGTCAAATATTTAAAAAATCGTAAAGTTTTTTAATAACATTCGCACCTCTATTGTTAACATACTTTGCATAGCTATGCAAATATCTTTATTATTCATATGAAGCCAAAAGTTATAACACGTATTATGTAATCAATCAGAGCTTATGTATGAATAATTTATTATCTGTACTGAATATCAATGTCATATAAACTTGTATTATTGTTTAGAATTAGCTACCAATTGTTTTCTTATCATAACATAAAGTTAAAAGCCCGGGTCTATATTCTGTGACTTCTATTACTTAGATTTGACATAATAAAATAGTGTATTAAAGAAGCCTAATCTTTAAAGTACCAAATATCCCTAGAAAGTTCAAAGTCCTTAAAAAGTCCGTTATTAAGACTGTTCATAACTGTTAACAGATACCACGTTTCTTCCTACTTGTTGTGGATATATTATGTAATAAAAAACGATTATATTATATAAACAAGAGACGTAGAGACATTGTTTGGAAGTCTATAAGTTACTTACGAGAAGATTAATTTATATAAAGCGTAAAACTTTAATTCTTACACACTTAGTACACAAGAGTATATACGTAGAATCTTATTCAGTATTCTAATACAAGTTATGGGCGTAATAAGACGCCAAAGTACTCTACCTAAGCTAGCCTAGCTGTGGTCTTAAGACCATTGCTTATTTAAATGTGGGGGAAAAGAGTCCAGACGGTGCCTGAATTTAGGTGTCTGGCACTTTAAATTCAATACACATGCTCCCATAAGGAAGGGCAATATCGCCCAATATCGCTCTCGTGCGCTGTAAATGTATCTAGGGCTACTACTTATAAGCTTTAGTTTTTCAAGCGTTCTATTGAAGTGCGGATTCGATGTTTGAACGTTTCCTGTTTCGAGGAAGGTTTCAGTGTATCTGAAGTTTGATGAATTTGAAATTGGAATTCTGTTTTTGGCTTCCTATGAATTGTGTCAAACACAATAGTCAATTCAAGTATAATAATAATAGTATAGATTTGTTTCATACATTTTCTTGCTAACTTCCTTTTGTACCATTGATCAGACCTTACGGGTAAATGACTCCTCCAGCTTGCAAATATACATGGCTTTCTTTCTCCATTCGCTTCCTGCTGTACTTCTATAGAATCTATACATCTTTTTTTAATGCGCCCTCTTTTCGTTCTTCCCTTTGGTTCCATATGGTTGTCTTTAAAATTCTAGTGTACAATGTGTTAAACAAAACATGTCTAGGATCATTACAAGTCTGTTTCTACCGGAAATGGAAAAGAATTTCTCCAATATTAATTACAATGCATCGATATAATAATTTTTAGTACCTGCTCAATATCATTCATTCTTCATAAGTATGCCAGTTATTCTTCAAAGGGAATATTTTGGAAGATTCAAAAGTCCTTTAAGCATTAGGGTGTCGAGTGGCGACCCTAATTCGCTGGTGTGTGCGTTGCAGACGCGTTTTGGCGATCAATAGAGTCGTCTGCAGGCTGCAGTGCGGGTGACCTTGTACGTTTGCTCTCATTAGCTGGTTCCTGGAACTCGAAAAGCTTTGGAACTTTTAAATTTGGAACGTGCTCGAAGCCTAATGATGCGGTTTGAGTAGGGTATAAATTTGGAATTCTAAAATTATAGACTTGAATTTTGAATTTCGAAGGATTAGGGCTGTTGCGATTCATTAATTTTTAAGTTGTTTTGCATACCTAATGTATTAGAAAAATCTAATTATATAGGAGCTACAAAAAATATATTATCAATATTGTCGAATATAAGGAAATATGCAAAGAAATAATTTGATTTTAAATTGTAAGTCATCATTAAAAACCGAGAAGTACTCGAAACAGTTCTGTTTATAACACGCTGTTTGCAAGTGGTGCAGTATTGCTGCAAAGAGTTATTCAAATAAACTTTTTACAAAGCACTTTAGTGGCGGCATTTTTAAAATTAGAACACCACTTGATAAATATTTTTTTTTTTTTTGCATTGGTAAAATATATCTAAAATTGTAGGTACAAGAAACATTTTTTTTTAATGATTGGTCACACCAATTGACCTAGTTCCATGCTAAGCTGGTGAAGCTTGTGTTATGGGTACTAGGCAACGGATATACATTCATGTGATAGATAGATAGATATATAAATACATGTTTGAACACCCAAGACCTAAGCACAACACCAAATGCTCAACACATCGATGTTTGTCTCCGGGGATCGAACCCGGGACCCATGGATTTGCAGTCAGGGGTACTGACCACTAGACCAATGAGCCGTCAATAACTGATTCATTTACATGACACCCTTCCCCAGTTACATAAGGTACAAATTTGAATATAGTTCAATTTAAACAACTTCAATTAAATGTTGAGTAAGTCTTATTGCAATTAGAGAGCCAGGCAATGACATAACTGCTGGCTCCACGCCAGGAACTGATAGATGGGATTTATACTCGTGATATTAGCTTGGTTTATACTTCAATCAAGGAGGCATATTTGCTAATGCTTAGGGCTGGAATTTATTTTTGCTTAATAAAAAATAAAATAGCGTAAGTAAATGGCAAACCCTGCGGGCTAAGTAGGATTATAGGTGCTAATTGGCGGGTTGTTTTATTTTTTTTGTGTTCTGTGGCGTGTTGAATATAAGACCTGTTTGGTGGTGTTTTATTATTCGAAATTTAAACAAAAGCAAATATCTAGTGTTTATGGTAATTTGCGCAGCATATTGAGTAGAAATTCTCCATGCACGTAAATATTCGTTATTGTATATGAGTACGTTTTGTACTAAAATAATACGTGACCACTATTTTAGTTGCTTAATAGATT
The DNA here is from genome assembly GCA_963693345.1 of Pieris melete. NCBI lineage: Eukaryota > Metazoa > Arthropoda > Insecta > Lepidoptera > Pieridae > Pieris > Pieris melete. The sequence continues at coordinate 339,587 of CAVNZK010000043.1, read as the reverse complement.
CTTAATTGCACATTTAACATTTAAACAGGATTTTTTGCCCTGTTAACAAGTTCCGACAGAATTAACAATTCCATAAGCTAGACCATATAAAGATAACATCTAGTATACTCTTTTATGGACTTCCGTTTCCCTGTGTCTAGGGTGGTTTCCGGTACGTGACCGTAAACTGACCTAAATGTCAAATGCAAATCTTTATTAAACTACCGACCTACTAGACTGCGAATAAGTTGCTTTAAACAGTTATATATTATGAAATTTACAATACTATTAAAACTCCTCGCACTTTAAAGACTAATAAGAACTATAATTGGCGATACGATGACGCTTTTTATTCTGATTTTTCATTCTGATTGGTCAATAGCACTTCTCGACCAATCACAGACACGAGACGTGATGCGTCATTCCTTTTGGCCAATCAAAAACAGACCAAAAAATAAAAATAAAGCCTGGACTTGTTCTATTGGTGAAGATGAAACTAATAATATATTGAATTGTTATGTAAAATAATTAATTATCTGAATCAACTCGCAATAATTATTATCTTTGTTCAAATTTAACCATAAAAATTTTTAATTCTTTTTTGCTATCTTACATAAAGCACACGTAACAAACACGCTCACATCACAATAAGTATTATGTACCCATTACAATAAATATAAAACGGGCAAGTTGTGATACATTTATGTAAAACAATGGTTGGTCTCGCGTCGCTGACTTCGATTATGTGACCTTGACGACTGTTTCCGCTGATACTTAAGTTGGAAAACATGGGAAAACTAAGGTTGCATTATAAGTGGCTTAGAAATGACGTAATTTTCAGTTACGTATTTACTTAAACTGATTCTGCAAAATACGGCTCTAACGCTTGTCTTTAAAATAATATAAATCAGTAGCGCTACAAGCTTTTTGGGTCTGGGCCTCAGATTTCTGTATCTGTTTCATGATCATTTGTCAATATAATAGGTGATCAGCCTTCTGTGCCTGACACATGCCGTTCACTAAGGCAAGCCGGTTTCCTACCGATGTTTTCTTCCTTACAATGTTAAATGCCCACATAGAAAGAAAGTCCATTGGTGCACAACTGGATCGAACCTACGACCTCAGGGATGAGACTCGCACGCTGGCAGTATGAAATAAAAAGTAAGGAGACGGTTTCTAAATAGGATTACATTTACATTAAATGTTCAGGTTTGTTAGAATATCTCTTAATGTCCGTAACTCCTATCGTGTAACAAAATAGACCGGGCCTATGTGGAACATGGAACAGTCTATTTTATTGGTCATAGCTGGTAAGCGTTCTGAGCGATACACGATGTCAATTTTTGGTCCTCCGCTCTTTTCCGTCCACGAGTAACAGTTAGACAAAAAAAAAATGGTGCGTGTACTTATGTACGCGCGTAAGAAGTTATACTTCTTTGGCTTTCTTTATTTTTTTTAAATATTAAATAATTAATAATTAATATTTAGCGTTAATAATTTAACAATATATTTAATATTTAGTATATTATTCAATTATTAATTAATATTAATAATAATTATTATTATATTATATTATTAATTCAATTTAATAACTAGGTACTAACTTTAATAACCTTTTAACTAAGTATAAATAGGTCTTTGTAAAAAGCATTGCTAAATTTCTTTGAAAAAATAATTAAAACTGCTTTATTTGTTTAAAAGGTACCACAAGTATATTGTCTTATTCCCATCTCGCTCGCGCACGCTCGGCACCCATACTGAATTTTGTGTCACGGTGCGCGCGCATCGTAAAATTTCACTCTCATAAATTTTTCATAACGCGCCTAAAGAAGTATAACTTCAAAAATATTTATGTGTGAATTGCAAACACGCTTAACTTGTCCAATAACATAAGAACCTTTAACTTTTCCTTATAATTTCTATACGTATTTTTATGTAGTATGTAAAAGAAAAAACTCCTTCCTATCTCAAAAATGATTTCAAATTTTTGGGAACCCATAACTATAGCTTACGCTCTTCCGAAAACTATATCCTTGAAATCCCGTGTCATAACTCCTCCTTTCTTAGCGAGTCCTTTGAGGTCTCTGCAGTTAGGCTATGGAATGCACTTCCAGTCCCTATTCGCTTAGCTCCTTCTCTATCTTCCTTTAAATTTCTTCGGTACAAACATTACCTGTCCACATCGTATCCCTAACTTTAATAATACCTACTAACTGACGTGAGACTGATCTGAAATTAAATTATAATGATTCATGTGCAATTTTTTTTTCATGTATCCTTTATTAGTTTAGTTTGTTTTTGGTTCCTGTTTAGTTTCTTTTTCTTAACAACTATATTATGTAATACATGTATTTTTGCACTTCTTGCCTACCTTATGTAATTTAATAATTTTGTTTTCTTTTCTCACAGTGATTGCCTGGAAGAGATCGCTCGAAAACGATACGGCCGCCAGGTGCCTTTTCTTTACATGCAATTATATTAAATTTTTATATTATAAAGCAACAAAGTGTAAAAAAATAAATATTATTTAATTCCACCTGCGAAGGCGAAGAGTGATTTTATTCGACGTGATATAAGTTACTAGGCTTGTATATTGTAATAGTCTTATTGATCTAAATTTGGCCCAAGGGTAATTGTGAACGCCAATTATATTATATTTATCGTTTTATTATTCTGTAAGTCGCGTTTTCAAAGCTTACTCAGAGTCGTTAAATTAAATCCAATGATTAACTTGAAATAAAACCAGAGACAACTCTTTGAGAAGATTCAGAGACGAGACTTAGCTAAGTATAACTCCCTATATTACGGGATTTTGCAATTTGCAGTGTTCATATTATCTTATTACTAAATCAATGGTAATGATGAATAGCGCGGTTTTGATAATTAATGATTATAGTCATAGTTGAAAATATATGTTTCAATGGTTAATGTGCTTTATTAATGTCTTAAGATGTGGAAATTATTATACTAATAATTTGTATATTTCATAAAAGATTTGTTTATAAAGATTCTTTCAAGAAAAGAACGTACCAATTCTTAAAAGGCTACCAACGCACTCGCGAGCCCTCTAGGATTGAGAGTGACCATAGGCGGCGGTATCCCTTAACATCAGGTGAGCCTGTTTGTCCCCTGTTCTTAAAAAAAAAGTATTTTAACCTCAAGTAGACAATCTCAAAAACTCAAGAACTACTTGATGGATTTTTATATGGTTTTTACCAATACACCTTATTCAGCAGAGTGTTTATGGAAGGCTTAGGTTTATAATTCATGGTTTTATGGTATCTTGACTGAAATATATTCATCATTATTGAAGAGGTCGCAAAGATCCTGCCAAAAGTGTAAATTGGCAAGATATTTGCGACGATATTTACGATGCGAATCCACACGGGAGAGAATGCGGTTTACATACACACAAAACTACATACCTACATGGTTGTAAGATGAATTCATAAAATAAATAAAAATAATCTTTGACTTTACCCCTATTAACATTAAACATCTGTCATGCCTCCTTGTTTTACAAACTTTCAGTTTAATTTTATTTATAAAACATTTTTAAATACTTTAATTGAGATACGATCATTCTCTAATGTTCGTTCTCTTGTTTGAACTAATAAAGAATTGACTAGATTTTTGCTTCTCCTGACATCTTATATATCGCACACTTGATTTCGTTCAGTCGAACTGTCAACACGCGAACCATTTAACCAATAGTGCTGCTATTCGGCCATTCGTTAAGAAATTTATGTTATAGTCGAACATGTATCAAATATACCGAGCCCTAAACTGGCTTGCACTGTAGGCTTTTTTCAGGCTGAATGGCAAATTGCTCGACAAATGTAATAACCATTATTTGGCTGGGTTCGTATGAGATAGAACGTGGTTCGTTGCCAACAGAATAACATTGGTTGCGTTTTTAAACGAAATTTTGTTCAATGCTTGTGTGCGCAAGTTATATCGAGAATCAGTATTCCGTACAGTTATTAAATTCTAGTACACAAGTTTACGTGCTGATCTTAATATAATCTGTATAATAAGAACTGTCAAATTTACAATACGGTGCTTCTTGCAGTGCTTAATTAACTCGATAAATGTAAGGTGATAAACGTTGGATCCCACCAAACCGTGCACCAAACGTCGCAGGAGATCGCAGTGAGAAACATCCATTGCAGAATACATCTACAAATCTCGCGTTAGTGCGAAATTTCGTGATTGCTCTTTGATTAGAACAAACATTTGATTAGAAAGTTTTTAAAACAATTTAAAAACATGTCATTGCTGATTTTATTGAAATTGTAACATAAACCATTTCAATTTAGAACTAGAAGTATATTTTGAAAACTTGTGATGATGATGATGATATTAATTTATCCCTAATGGGATAGTTGTAGTAGTTTACAATTACCCCGTTAGTAAATATCATTTTAATTATAACTTTTGCTTAATTTTTTTCTCCATAATCTTCTCAAGGATTATATTACAAAGAAATTATATTAAGGCCAGAATGTAACCTTGGAACGAATTAATTGTTATATAATTATTCTTATATAATTTCTTATACGCATAATAAAGTTTTATTGTATTTTAATGTTTACAAAAAGTTCCGGTTTAATGCGGTTTGAAAGAAAAATTTTGCATTAAAATTTTATTTATTTTTATACGTTGATAATTACGTTCAGTAAAAACTTAAGCTCATATTTTAAAGGATAATTAATTAATTTAGCCAAATATAACATTTATAAATATTCGTAATACAAATTTACTCATGCGCAACGAAATCCACACAATTGTTACACTGGAGTTAAAAAATTACAATATTTTTAAAATGCCTTAGAAATTAACTACGTAACAAAACGATGCATAAATTTTAGTTGTCTCATACTCAGAATATATGAACTATGCCACGCAATAAAAGTGCTTTATGGCATCCAATTAGTCACATTTTCATACGCAATTCGTTTAAATATTATTTTTGCTTCGCTATTATTTCATATTATCCTGGCGTGGTGGACATAAGTTTTATTTTATAGGAAGATTTTTGCTATAATCAAAATGTATACAACGCATATAAATGCGGTGCAAAGTCTATAGTAAGTTAAATAAATAGATATAAAGATTAGAAAACTGTTATTAACAGTTTTCGTACTTCAATTGTTTACCCCAAACTATTACCCTATTAATAAACAAAATAATTAATTTAGATTAATTAAACAGACTTAAAATACCTTCTATTTTATTAACACTCGTTCTTACAGCGAAGGAAAAGAACAAGTCAACGGAGTGCGTCAGGCACAGAAGGCTGACAAGCTACTTGCCGAAACAGATAAAAACTAATCTAAGATTCAGAGCTTAAAGGTTGTAGCATTACGTTTTAAAGAAATGTATTTTTAAATCTGAATAGATAATTAGATTCGCTTGAAAATGCACTTATTATATTTGCAGAGTAGAAAGAGCGCGTAAAGTGCATAATGCAATATGCACTTAAGACGTTCTAGTTTGGACCACCAACATCGCCAATTTCACGAACAGTTATATCGTGACCCGCTTAACCCCAAATGTCAGTGTTTACGACTTCCGAACAATATAATACGAATTTGCAAATATCACCGTTAGTTAATCGATTGATATCATATTACACTGAGAAAAAGTATTTTTTGTATAACTGTTGTTTATTAATTTGTCATATTATCATTGACGTATTACTAATGTGAAAGATATTTTATTTAAAACAATTACGTGTATTCCTTAGGGACGTAGGAGCATTTTAAAGATGAAAGCCTAAAGGCCAGCTTTTATATAAACTTTTCTTATACATATTGTGAAATGGCAAATAAACTTTATTATTTTAGGGGGGGCCCTCATAACTCATTATCAGTAAAATAGTTATTATTTTAATTTAGGTACCTATGTTGTAATTATTTCAAGAAAAACCCAAAAATGCTTTCTTAATAGGCGATTATGACACTTGGAAGACGATGTATCCGTTGCGTGTTCTAAAAGTTAATTCCTTTAAAAATAATGTTATTCTATATACTTTTTCAATGCTACGTATTATTTTGGCCAGTTTAATTATTTGACAAATACAATCCGTTAGAGAACCGACCCAGATTGAAACTGAATCGAGAGTAATCGGAATACGCGTAACTTCCTTTTGCGTGCCTTGAGAACGGTTGTTGCGTACACTCGTAGGAAGTAGATCATATATCACAATGAAAAAAGAATAAGGTTTTAATTAATGAGGTTTTAATCTCTTGGTTTCTTGTATTATTTGAATAAAGAACACCTGCGGGGGCCTCATAGCCTAGCGGTCTTATATGGTGGCAGGTAGGTGAGGGGTACCGGGTTCGATTCCCGGTTCGAGGGCAAGTTTTAATTTAATTTAAATTTGTTCTCGGCCTGTGGGAGGGTTGTGCGGTACCGGGCGAGTGCCTAAACACCGTACATGGAGAAAATGATCGAATTTCTAAGGCAAAAAGCACGAATGATAAAAATCTCATACTTGACGCTGGCTAATGCACAAACCGTGACAGAGCCATAAAAAAAAAAAAAAAAAAAAGAACACCTACTTAGTAACTGGAATTGAGACTGACATGTCAGTGTTCGATATTCAAAAATATTATTGCACAGATAAGTAAAATAAAACTAAAATCTGTTTATTAAATATAATCTGTAAAATATATGCCTTGTGTTACCTTAGAAGAAATATTTACTTTATTTATCAAATGTTTAATTGTAGGTCAAGAATTTAAATAACCTCTATAAAAAAGGCACAAAGGTTACTTTTATTTACGATTTGAATTGTGTTTGTCCTTCTCTTTGGTGTTTAGTGTTATTTTATTTATATTATTATTGTAATTATACTAGAAAGCAAATGAAATGTAGTAAACTGTAAATGAGTGGAGTCTTTAGATTTGTCAAAATTTTAATATCAACCAATAAAAGTAATTTCTCATTATTAGAAAGAAATAATAAATTATGTGGAATATTAGCTCAAATATATGGATATAGATAATATTATGGATAGCTCAGGCATAGCAGCATTTTTAAAAACCGAAATAAATTTGATACGATCGTATTTTGTTTTTCATTTCAATCTGTTTTTACAGAGTTTAACAGTTACTTAAACCTTTGATTCCCACATCAGTTTATTGAAACAATTCGTGATAGTAAAAATAACATTTTCTTTTGCAATTGCATTTTGAAGTTTCGCCATGTTTAAACGAAGATAAGATCGAAATGAACTTGCGGTTATCTTATTGTGGTTAACAACAATAGGTTTACTTAAACAAATATATGATTGCCTCATATCATTCGAAACGATAAATTACAAATAAAACATTTGTGTAATACTATGAATTTCATACTTCTTTATTAAAGATATTTTTGTTTGTTTTAAAACCGATGTAATCGAAAAATTATTACTTAGCTGTTATATTTTATGTATGATTAAATGATTTTCCTTGTGTTAGCTATATTAAATTTTGGTTTACAAAGACTATTCAATATTAACTTGACAGACTAAGAGGATTGATTTTACTAAAATCGAGATTCACCGAAATTTATTTGGACAAATTTTAGAAATCTGTGTAGGCCTAGTAGCTTGTTACAGTGCGATTCATTACACTTGCTCCTATGGTGAAGGAAAACCGGCATACCATAGACACTACAGGCCTATTAAAAAAACGTGATAACAAAGTGATTACAGAAACAATAGCCCAAGACCAAGAGTTACGCCACTGTTTTTTTTTTTTTTTTAATTTCGAATTTCTATTCATGTATATGGTACCTTTATGGGTCTGCAAGTACCAGTAACGTGGCCGTATCTAAACTGCACTTTCGCTGACAGCTCGTAACAGTTTCTCGGAAACAAAGTGGGCTATTGTGTCGTGAACTATGCACAGATGCAATTATTGAGAATTTGCAAGAGAACGTTTATAAAGAAATTCTACCTGGGTGATAACTGGGTGGCAGATTCCGAGGAAATTGATTACATCTCTTTTAATACCTTGATTCTGGGTAGTTAAAACATTTTAATTATTCCGTTAAACTGTTAATGTCACTAAAATTGACAAAGCGCGAAATGTCAAAAATAACGTTTAAGTGGAATCTGTATAAATACGTTAATAATAATCAGTGGCGATACAACCTTTTAAGGTCTAGGTCTCAGATTTCTGTATCTGTTTTATGATCATTTTTTAATATAATAGGCATGTAGGTGATCAATCTCCTGTGCCTGACGCATGCCGTCGACTTTTTGTGTCTAAGGCAAGCCGGTTTCCTCACGATGTTTTCCTTCACCATTCGAGCGAATATTAAATGCGCATATAGAAAGAAAGTCCATTGGTGCACAGCCGGGGACCGAACCTACGACCTCAGGGATGAGAGTCGCACGCTGAAGCTACTAGGCCAACACTACACTTGCATAAACACGGTACTTTAGCAAAAATGAAGGAAGAGTATTCTAAGGAAAATTAAAATAAAAGGAAAAGTCATTTTGTGGTTATACAACTATGTTTTCGCATTATCATTTTCTTCTGCGAACTAGCGACGAACTCTACTTCACGTGGAGACACGACCTCCAATTGCTTAAAAAAAGAGCTCAAAGGCTGCCACTAAAATGCGTGTACATATGCTATGAAGTATAATTGAAATTTTTCCTACCAGCGTATGAAACCTTATATCTATAATATATAAAGTATTGTTATATAAGTGGAAACACCGCAATAGGAAGTCCTTGTTAATCAGTGTGAGAACTTTTAACATTACTTTTAAAACATTATTTCCTTACGTATTACGCCTTTCTTTATTGCTCTTAATTTTTTCTTTCCTGAAATCGTTAAATCCGTTACGCATACACTGAATTAACAAGTTATTTTTAATATAAGTTAAACGTTTGATTAGAAAATTTGTGAATAAGTATTCCTAACGTGATGTGTTTTCACTGTCAGTATACTCCAAACTCCAGTACATAATCAGTGTTAAGCTTGTTGAAACTATTAGCTAAATAATATATGTATACGAGATTACGCTTTTTTACTATAGTATCTATAAACTTTGGGTTTGGTGAATAGTGTTGCTTTAGTGTGCGACTCACATCCTTGAGGTCGTTGGTTTGATCCGCGGCTGTGTATCAGTGGACGTTCTATCTATATGCATCTAACCCTTGATCGTACGGTTAAGAAAAGCGTGAGGAAACCGGCATGACTTGGACCTAAACGTTGGGCGAAATCTCAGGCCCAGATCTAAAGGATGTATCACCAATGAAAGTTTGGCAATTAAACTGATTAATTCTGCCATTTAAGCGAATCCCTTCATTACAATATACTAGGCCACACTTGCCTAGTTTCTAGTATCTAGACTTTCCTCTGTTTTTGCCTAGGAGTATTGTGAAAGTAACCTTGAATGAAAGTTTATGAAGATTGATGGATAAATACGTAATATTGGATGTTCGCTTTTACAATAAACAATGATAATATACCATGACCAATTTACTTTATGAAAGTTAATTTAATTCAATGCGATTTCGTTCAATTTAACAATTTAACGACGTTATTACTAGTGTTTCCTTTCACGTGTTAAAGTTTTTATTTTCATTTAAAAATTATTCCTTTGGAGAAGAATGTATATCGTCGTTATTCTTTCAACTGACTTCTTAATTTGTATGACTAAGGGAGCGTACAAGTATTACGTAACGAATTGAGGGGGTCTTCTTTTGTAAAACGTTAGGATACGGGGCGGCAATTAAATTACGCGTTATTGTTGATATTATTTTCGACTTTTCAGTACTTTACACCACTTAACTTTTAGGTATAAAGAGTCACTAGGTGGTCACGAAACGTTTTACTATACTTGGGTACAGAAAAACGTTACGGCGCGATACATGGGGGGGGAGTCAATAATCACCAAAAATTGCGTGACTACTTGAATGCTTCCTAATTAGGAAGCGGATGATATTTTTGGTTCTCAGTATGATGCCATAATATTTACAATAACGGCAATAATCACCTATGCGTTGTACCCTAGCAACAAGCGCAAGGGCGTCTCGGACCTTGGTTTGGGCCGCCGCGGGATGTATAGCACTGTGTTTGCGCGTATTTTTCAAACAATAATATTATTCATTTACACTTGACCTACATACAGCTCGCTGTAAAGGGCGTAGAACGGATAAGAACTGGCAAGCAACTCCACATTTTATAAGTATTCCGAATTTAATTTAAATACAAACTAATAACAAAACGTGATATACCATTTGAGGCTTCTTCGTTTATACTATCTACTTATTATACGATGAAATAGTTCTTGTAAAGATGTTGCAGGTTATGTAAAAGATTCTTATATAACTGATGTTGTTATAATAGTCGTACTGCCATTTTATACCAATCATTCTATTATTTTAGACTATATCTACTAGTGTAATGTTCTAAGTTGTTAGGTCGCGAGTTTGATTCTCGTTGATCTTGTAAAAAGTATCAAAATCTTATAGAGCTTTTGTTCAGCGGCGCTACAAACTTTTTAGATCTAGACCTCAGATGTCTGTATCTATTTCAAGATCATTTGTCAATCTAATTGGCAAGTAGGTGATCAGCCTCCTGTGCCTAACACACGCGGTTGACTTTTGGGTGTAACGCAAGCCGTACGAGCGAATGTTAAATGCGCACATAGACAGAAAGTCCATCGGTACATAGCCGGGGATTAAACCTACGACCTTAGTGATAAGATTCGCACGCTAAAGCCACTCGACCAATACTGATGTAAATGTTATTTTGTCTTGATAAAGCTGGTGGGTTCTTGCATGTGGCAAGCGTTCAAAATTATAAGTAATATACAGATTTTTGGCAATTGATGCATTCTGAAATTAGCAAAGAAGACTGTATAATGAGAGAATATAGTAAACCTTCTTATGCTAAGGTTAAATTATAATATTATTGCTTAAGAATGATTAATTATGTGCATACTTTATTGTATTGAAAAATATGTATCTAGCGTAGCAGCTAGTATCTAAATATATCTATACTAATAATCTATATAGAAAGCCACGATATTTGGGTCATAGAGTATAAACCGACGACAACCCGAAATTTGTGTTAGTCGGATTTGCAAAGTAAGTCGCAGAAAATTCGGAAAAAAATAAGAAAACGTTGCTTTTCAACGCTGCCTTAAGAGATATTTAATTGAGTGAGATAATCTTGATAATGCCTCCAAAAAGTCAGTGATAGTTATGTCAAAAAAGGTAAATCATTAATTTCAATTAGGCCTGGCCTATTAAAAAAGGCCTTTGGAAGTCTAATTTACAAGTACTATATAAAAAATGACTCTAGTTGCCCCTTCCAAAAGGTAGTTTCATATAGAGAAGAATGGATCAGAAACTCCATACTTACTCTTTTAAAATAGTTTTTACTTAAACTTTTCTCTTAATATATATACATTACGTGTGAAGTTGTTTGTCCGCTATGTACTCTTAAACTACTCAACCGATTTCAATCAAATTTGCACACCGTGTGTAGTTTGATCTAACATAAAAGATAGCTCAAATATGTACATATATAATTCTACTTTACGTGTTTACGTTACTGAACTCCTCTTAAACGGCGGGACTGATTTGAATGATTTTTTTTATGCGTTTGCTTGGACCCCTGGATGGTTTTGATTCACAAATCAGTCCGGCAGATGGCGCTACAGTCGGTACTTTCATACTTTGTTTAATATTACTCGCTTGAAATATGCAGGATAACGTCTGTGGGGTCCGCTAGTATTATATAATAATAAGTCCACTACGCCTATCTGTCCGCGATAAACTCAAAAACTACTGGAATAGCGGTTACCACCAATATCTAGAATTATTTATGAGGAAGATAACTCCTATTGCCAGTGCGAAGCCTGAACGGGTCGTTAGTACTAAATAATTTCATAATATTTGTGCAGTGATTTTCGTTTATTTCCTTTTCACAAATTGAGCGTTTATTTCTAATTGAAGCACATTCTCTGGAGCCGAGTAAATCAACAAATGTGACGCAATATCAAACGGTATTGTCGCCACTCAAGTGCTATATTGAATGCCAAGCAGAAATCAGTTTTGACTGAAGGGAATAAGTTCTACATTCGTCTGTGCTTCGTCGTCATTAAAGTGTTCGGGCTCGAGTTTTGAATCACAGACGTGTTTAGATTAAATACTAACAAGTTGAAGTAATTGTAGGGTTTTCTAACTGACTGATGTGCCTCAAATTTAAGAATTATGGTTACTGACTCCCATATGCCAATTTGTTTCTCTAGTCTTGTTCTGTGACCAAAATTCTATACAAAGAGACACCAAAAAGGTTGTCTATTCGCGACTAGAAAATACTAAAATAATTGTCTTTTTCTTTGGTTTATTTCTAATCAAATTTCATTTATCTCTATACTGAAATTGATTAAGCGATTGTAGCGACACCTACAGTCTGCGCTTTCAAATCTCTGCGATGACGTCATACCCTGAAATGCGCTAACGAAAGTTTTTTTTTAATATTATGGCAATAGTTTTAACTTTATCCAACGAAAGTTATTCCGGTGGCTAAGGATATATTCTTCTCAACTGGTGCCTTCGGGCCAGTTGCCTCCCTTTAGATTGGAGAACACACAACATCCTTCGTCTACAATGCAAGACAAAATAGTCGAATAATTTCAACATAATCTCTTGCGTTAGTAACTACACTAAAACATTGTGAACGAATTTTGTAATATCAAAAATTTACACCCTTGTAAACTTTCCGATTATGGAAATGAGTTTAAAAGCTGTTACTTGAGACACTGAAAATTATGCCTCTTTATATAATTCAAGCTTCCTACTTAACATACCTACTATATACCACCATATATGGTATTATTTGGTTCAGCATAATTGTTTCCTAGTTAGCTAATTACAATCAAACTAAAGATTATCTTAATTGTACGTATTTCTCGAACATATATGATTATATACTCGATACTTTCAAACATGTTATAACAATTAAAAAAAAATAAGTTTAATATACAAAGCATTTTGTATTTACTGTCTTGATATGTCATGCCGCGACGCTATAGAGCTGAGCCAAAATGTTAAGTTTATTACAAAAATACTTAAAGCGTTTTGCTTTTATTGAACAATTATTAATTCACGTAATCTACAGAATGCGTGTTTTTTAGTTGAATCTGTTGAAAATATTTAGTTTCTATGGTCCTATAACGCAGCTGCACCGAACCTTTTAACTTGTGACATCTGACAGTTGACACCCACAGACAAGGGAAACTACCTAGTTAGTTAACACTGCCATAAAAAAACTACCTACTTCAAGTTTTTCGGTCCGTTAAAGGGTACAAATTATTTTACGTTTATTCAATATTTTTGCCCAAAAACTAATTGCCTTTATTTATTTAATTTAATGATGTTATAATAGCTTAAATGCTACAAAAAAAGGTCTTAGACATTAGCTCACTTATATTAATTGTCCAAAAATGTACCTTGCTTAATACTTAATATACGTAAGTAGGTCTGTTTTGTGATGCTAATTCAACAAAATTGAGTGCGCAAGAGCAGGTTATGAATAATTTGTATTGTATTAGAATACTTAACTTAAAGTAACTGTCATCTCACTACTATGAACTAATATTTGTATTAATCTGACTACAATTTAATTAGTTGCTGTTGATTGTATGATCTTTAAAAAGTATAGCTAAGTAGCTAAACAATATGTCTCTACAAAATACATAACTTATTAAATAAAATATCTTATATTTATTTAATTTGTTTTACAAAAGCTTGCCATCGCTCAAACCAATGTTTAGCAAGAATTCAAGATTAAAAAGGTTAAGAAAATTGTAAATGGTATATTTAGGTTTTAATAAACGATATATATGAAGTCAAAATGTGTAAATGTTTACCTTGTAACATATACAGTAGATATAACATTATATTATCTTTAATAAATAAATAAATAAAGAATATTGATTTCAAATTCTGAGGGGAACAACTATGGCTGGCCAGATTTAGCTCGTTTCGAAAATAACTTGACTACTTGCTCGAAATGAAAAGTAATAAAATTGTGTGATATAACTGACGCTAATATTTATTCGAACATTGTCTATAGTACTGGTTTTATCGAACAAATCATTTTCATCCACACACGTCTAAGGCCAAAATTCTAAGACTTGTTTTTTTCTTTTAGACTAAGGAACTTTAATAACCACTTAGAGCTTACACACGAATAAGTCTGTCACTCATTTGCTCGCGCCTCCAGCGACACTCAGACTAGGGCTCTTGTCTAGGTGCCAAGAAATCTGGAGATGTCGCGGTTATGAGATTTTTATTTTTACCTCTATTTTTGTGACTTTTTGATAAGACTATGGTATGTTGGAGGCCTATGTCCAACGATGGACAAGCCAAAACCTGATAAGCTTGTGATCGTTCCGAAATGTTACAGTTTATTTTACCTATTGTTAAAATTTTTTTTTTTTTCAATTCAATATCAATGAGACTCTTATATCGTAATTAAGTTTTGGAAAGGCTATTATTTTAAGAAGAGAAGGTATATGTAGAATAAACCGTAAATGCAATAAACGGTTAACAATGAATCAGTTATTTTTATAAACAATCTAGCAAACTCGGCGAACTCCGTTTCGCCACCAGATGGCGTTTTATGTAACATTTCGTTGGGTGATCCCGCTTTTCTGTTGAATGCTATAAACCTCACGAAGCCCGAGACCTTTCCAACGAATGCAAAACCGTGGAAATCGGTTCGTGCGTTCTGGAGTTATAGCGTCAGGAAGGAAAACCCTACTTATTTTTATATAGTAGATTGTGTATTATGAAATATAGTTAACGACTTAAAAAACCCGTATATACATTGTATTCGCAGTGAGCAGTGTTGGCCTAGTGGCTTCAGCGTGGGACTCTTATCCTTAAGGTCGTAAGTTCGGTACCCGGCTGTGCACCAAAAGACTTTCTGTCTATGTGCTATGTACTTGCCTATTAGATTGACAAATGATCATGAAACTGATACAGAAATCTGAGGCACATACCTGAAAAGGTCGTAGCGCTATTGGTATTCGTGTTCATACTACGCTCTTGCCCGTACTGGTCTGGTGTTGGAAACTATGGTTTTTCTTTGGTGAAATACGAAAGCAATCAGATCTCTTCTCCCAGCTGAGTAGCAGAGATGTTGCTTAAGAGTAGTGGTATACGAAACATGAATAAAACCTAGGCGTTAATTTGCATACAAAATATAACGTTACTTGATATACCACGCAGCGTATAATAAGACAGGATATTATCACCAGCTGGTCCCATTTCAGTAAACGAAATCATTAAACACCGATAAAATC
This sequence comes from Pieris melete, assembly GCA_963693345.1. Taxonomy (NCBI): domain Eukaryota; kingdom Metazoa; phylum Arthropoda; class Insecta; order Lepidoptera; family Pieridae; genus Pieris; species Pieris melete. The sequence goes on along the minus strand of CAVNZK010000043.1, from coordinate 324,275 downwards.
AATTGCCCAATATGTGGGCGTATATTTATTTTGTCACAATAATAGGCTGATAGAGGCATATTATACGATTATGTAATAAATAGGCCGTTGTTATCGGCTATCAATGATATTGTATAGAACCGATTTATATTCGTAATAGAAACCAGATATCGTATGCGGATATAGTCTGTATGCGTTTAGAAAATTAATTCTATTCCGTCTCCTTGCCGAATAGCTATATTTAATAATGTTAATTGAAAAGAAAAATATATTGAAAATAGTTTAGTTCCTGTGTCACCTCTATGTCCGTCGTTCCACAACAGAGCGTTTCTTAAGGCAGTTTTTGCCGCGCACCACCACTATGTGGAACCATCTGCCCACTGAAGTATTTCCGAACTAATTCGACTTAGGACCCTTCAATAAAAGAGGCCGGCAACGCACTCGCGAGCCCTCTGGTTTTGACAGTGTCCATGGGTATGACTTCCAGACTGTGTTCTTTAAAAGAATTGAAAATTGAATATACAATATACACATATATAACACGACGAGTATGGATGGTGAGTACCATCTCATATTCGGCAAGGAGACGGAATAGAATTAATTTTCTAAACGCATACAGACTATATCCGCATACGATATCTGGTTTCTATTGTCTCAGGAACATATTTAGAATGTCCTTGAAAAGAGCTGGTCGAAAGCACCCATAGCCAGAAAGGGAGCGTTCAAGTATTAATTTGGGGGGGGGAGGGCTTGTGTAAAACGTTACGATGCGGGGCGGGGATTGAATTACGCGTTATTTTTAATATCATTTTTGACTTTCAGTCCTTTACACCACATAATGGTAACTTTTAGGTATAAAGAGTCACTTTGGTGGTCACGAAAAGTTTTACGGAAAACGTTACGGCGCCTTACGGGGGGGGGAGGGGGGTGTTTAAATAATCTCCAAAAATTGCGTGACGTAATACTTGAACGCTCCCATTAAGAAAGAAAGAAATAGGTTCGAACGACCACGGCTTGAGAGTTGTTTAACTCTCTTCTTCTTCTTCTCTTTCGATCTTCATTATGTTATATAATTTTATTTTATAAAGATTTTTTGTTCATAGAGCATGCGGCCGCGGGCGTGGCAGTGATGAGCGCGCGCGGCGCGGGCGGGCAGCGCTGTCAGTTAATCCTGCAGCGCTGCCTCGCCATCCACCTCGCCAAGCCGGGCACCGCGCCCGACGACTTCTGGATGTACGACTCCGGCTATCTGCTCTTCCAGGTGAGTCTCAAAAATTAATATAAGTCGTAATGAATGGTAATGGGGAGAAGAACTGCTAAATCTATTATGCCTTTTACACGCTCAGTGATTTTCCGATACGTCAATTGAAATGGTTACACTTTCTTTTAATAACTATTACTAATATTATTAACCGGTTTTATTGTAATATGAATGTTTTAATCGGTTATACAGATTTTTTTTAAATGGGTCACAAAATGTGACTGTGTGAAGTGTCCAAAATCGGAGAAATCATTTAAGTAATAAATACATATATATAAATATCAAATAAACAAATGAATCTGTAGATGCACAGTTGAAAAAAAAATCCTGATTGATTCTCAGCTATTAGCAGATTGTATATCATTACCACTTTTGTCACCGTTGTAGAACCCACTGAAATATTTCAGAACCAATTCGACTTAGGGTCCTTCAAGAAAAGAGCGTAACAATTCTTAAGAGACTGGCAATGCACTCGCGAGGTTCTGGGATTGAGAGGAGTCTCCATGGGTAGCGGTATCACTTAACACCCCTTGCTCTATACAAATTATACGTATATCAGTGATTATTTTTCCGACCCAAATGTCGACCAATAGAATTGCACCATTCGACGTCACGTGGTACAACCTACATGGTATTATACTGATAATTTTTTGAAAATTTTCTCTGGTAGTTGCTTCAAGAAAAGTATTAAGTAGTTGTTTTATTCATTATGAAATTCTTATTTGTTAACTGTACATTTCGTCTCATGGTGCAATTCTATTGGCCGACATTTGGGTCGGAAAAATAATCCCCCGAATACCACACGAGCTTCAACATTATCTGGCATTTCCCTCAAGGTTCCCTGCAAACAAATAAAGTCGTCAAGTTTTTCAGGTTAAACTTGACGACTTTATTTGTTTGCAACGAACCTATCGGGAAATACCCGATAATTTTGAAGCTCTTGTGGTTTTATAAGTGATAATTCTCTAATTTCGGTCGGGAGTTTCTTGTAAAAACGAATACAATTTTAATATAAGGAGTGGTTTATCTTCTGGAGGCTTCAAGAATATATTGACCAGAATCATAATATTTAATTCCTTAAACTTATTCCGTACCGACTCCCTTGGGGAAACACAACAAATATATACCCTGAACAGCCCGCTTCTGCAGCACAAATATGGATTTAACGGTTTATTTCGGAAACACTTGCGAGCACTAAGCCACGGGCGAAATGAATCAAGCATTTCTAAATATCGATTCATTTATAGATATTGATTAATGATACGGGATGTTCAATCAATAGGCAATTAAAAATGCATGTGGTTGTATAACTTTAAATGGCCTAGATAGGTGTATCAAGTGTATAGCGAATCCAATTGAAATGGTTTTACGATTACCTAACGCTAGATTACTTTTGTACTAGAAATGATTATCAAGTAGTCAGCTAATAGCCCGAAACAGTCCTATAGGTCGATACTTATTTTCAATGCTAGATAAGATCAGTGAGAAATCAAATTTTCATGAAATTTATCCATGAAGTTCAATTCTCTTCGGTCCGATATAATAATAACTGTAATCAAGGTTTCTGTTTTTTCTTATTAATAAAATAAACAAATCAGTGGCGCTACAACCTTTTTTAGGTCTGGACCTCAGATTTCTGTATGTTTCATGATCATTTGGCATTACTTACCTATTGCAAGTAGTATTCTTTGACTCTTATGTCATGTGTCTGGTATAATCTATTTATGTAATTAATAATTAAAATTATTTTTACCATCCAAATGTTTGGTTCTCTGGACATACGAGGTTATCATTCTACAGCAACGATAAGTGCCATGAAGGTCGGTATCATCTCATTACACAATACCATCTTTAATGAATTAGCCTTTAAACTTAAGGACATTTGCAATTTGAGCACGAGTGGTGGGCGCTACAATGTTGATCATTTCGACACCTAAAATCAATTTTGATTTTGAACTCTACGCCTCTGATATAGAGTTGAAATTGTTTCATTTTGCGGTTTATCGACCACTATTGAAATAAGAGCAGTAAATGAAATGGTTTGTTTCGCGATACGGGTCTCAAGAATTTAATCCTTGCAAGGCTAACGTGGCGCCATTCCAAATGAGTCATCTCGGTTAAGGTCAGGGAACCTGTATGAAAAAAATATTGTTCCTGATCTTTCTATTAGTTCTCTTCATCTGAGGCCCGCTGATCATAACCTTCTTGATAGCTACATTTTGCTCATGTTATATCATCATTAGGGCATAATGCCCTAAAACAGAAGTGGCTATGGGCGGGGCGTATAGCAAGATACACAGATAAAAGGTGGACTTTAAAAATAACTGTGTGGCAGGGATCAAGCGGAAGAAGGAGAGGGTGCCCAAAAAAAGAAGAAGAATATAAGAAATAGAAGCGGTAGCATGAAGCGAATGGAGAAAGAAAGTCATAGACAGAGTCAGTTGGAAAAAACTGGAGGAGGCCGTGAAGGGGTTTCGATCGACGGTACTGGAGGTTGCTAGGATATAAGATATACAGGATAACAAGATAAAAATAATGTATAAAATGCAAAAAAATCGATTTAAATGTATATTATATTTTTTTTGTCATGACTGGAAATTAAACGGGTTTTATTATTATTATTATATATCAACAATTCGGCGACAATCACTAATTGTTCTATTGCAATAGGAATGAGGTTATGTATTTATCTATTGCGAGCAAGACACACTTTTTATGAGATTTTTAGTTATAAATTAAATTTGACAATGGTTTTAGTAAAAAACTTAACAATTTATACCTAATGCACAGTTTGCAATCTTTAGTATCGAAAAAAAATTTTTTTTTGCGTAAACCTTAAATATTACCGTGGCAAATATCTGAACTATGAAGTATCTATATACAGGAGTCATGTGTTTCGGCGTACAAGTATATGTCGCTCTTATATGAGATATATAACAGCATATGATGAACTGATTCGTCTGTATCGCTATCAGCTATAGTAGTTAGCTTATATCAGCTACAACACATACAAAAGACTCATCAGAAACTTCTTTCCACAATTTTTGTATGACTAAACATTACATTGACTTGGGTATAATTTCTTCGCATATAGTAAATTTAAACAAACATTCAAACACATGTATGTCCTATACCCCATGGCCCACTTGTAAACTGAACGTTATACGGTTCAATATTTAATTTTCAGTCTGCAGGGGAAATTACGAAGCGGCAGACAAAGATAGCTTTCAACAAACAAAGGCGGGTGAGCTTTTGTTGGGCGAATTGAAATAACGAACCATTTATTTTTAAACGGATTTTATAAAGCTTTTGATTAGCACTTTCTTCTTTTGCTGGGATAAATGAGGCTCCATCTTCATGCGTTATGCTAATTACAGCGTATTCATCTATTAAATTATCTCTTTATTTTTTATTCTTTATTTATCATTCACGCCACGGCGTTTGTCAGGCACAGGAGGGTGATCACCTACTTGACTATTAGATTGACAAATGATCATGAAACAGATACAGAAATCTAAGGTCCTGACCTAAAAAGGTTGTAGCGCCACTGATTTATATATTTATATTTTTCTATATAAAAAAAATAAACGCTAAATATGTTGTTAAGCCCAAAACTCGAAGACGGATGAACCCTTAAGGCACTCACAGCTTTTATTTATTTTAGTAATATATATGAATGTAATAACAATTATTTATTTATTAAAACGCATCCTGACCTAACAGGTGATCCCAAATTAACAAGAATGCATAACTAATAAAAAAATAATACGCAAGAAAAACAAAATAACATAATAAAAAATACAAAAAATTAACTTATATATGCACTAACAAATAATATTACTTTAGTCAGTTTACTCAACGAATAATCAAAGAAAAATCACACATTGAAAACAGTTATTAAATAAAATAGAATGTTAACAGTTATTAAATAAAATAGAATCCAGGATGCAATATTGCGATTTGACCCAAACAATTCGAGATACATACAGCCGACTTGTACACCTGTGTCTGTCCGCAATATATCTTGTAAATAAACAATGGACATGGGGTAAAGGGCGAGAAAATAACCTTTGACCTGGCCATTCTTTACTTTCTACGGAAGGCTTATTACTCTAATGATATGTTATTATAAGATATTTCACTTATTAACGAGTCTTTCGTGCAGTTTCTAATTGATTTTCTTTAGAAATAAGATTTCTGTTGTACCCTTTATGGTTCTTAGCTTCAGATTTCTGCAACTGTTTTCTAACAAGATTTAAATGGAAAATAAAATTACATTGATTTCATTTCATCGGCTTAGACATTGTTATAATGCTGTAAAGAGATCTTTAGAATATTGGTTTCTACTATATGGAACTACTCTTACTAAAAGATATAGAAAAAAAAACCTTTCTCTAGACTGTTCCTTATGACAAACTTATTTTTAACGCACGTTGGACATATGTATCATCTTAGTAGTTAATTCTAATTTAATTGGTAGATAGTACCGGTAACCCCAGAGCTGGTGCTTTCCTCGCTCAACGAATGAGTATCGCATTACAGCGAGAAAATGTTGTCAGCGTTAAAAGTACACTGCCACAGAGACCAAACATATTAAATTTATTGTGATTTTCCTATTAATTATTTTTATTATTAATATGAAGGTTAAGAAAATTATAAATACTGTATACGTGATTGAATTTAATAAATGATTTAATTTTTATAGCGGAACTTAAATGCCAAAGTTTAGCTTTAGCGTTTTACAATTTTATTGGATTCTGAATCCGGAATTTTGATGGATATTGCTCGGTGACCCGAAATCCCTATTCATAGCAGCCTTTTCAAAGCTGAAGCGATAGTTATGAAAGTGAATCGATTTTAGTAGCTGCTGTGTGGCATTGCCGACATTTCTTCGTGTAAGTGATATTTAATGCCAAGAGATAATTTACACTATAACTATAGACCAATTAACACCAAAATCACACATGAGCTATGAGGTAGATTACTATAAGTATGTACTTTATAGACTAGCTATTTAGCAATCGGTATAATAGGTAATAAGAAATAGCATCTAAATACATATAAAATAAATAAAATAAAAATGTGTTTATTCATTAGTACATATGCATTTGGGAACCTTTTTAAGTAATACCTGGGAGGGACCCAGCTCTTCCATAACAAACGTGTGAGTGAGTGAATGAATGAATGATAGATAATATTATATTTCAGTCTAGCTGTCCTCTACGTTCATACACTCTCCTAAATTTTTGAATATAGCCTATGTTCATCAGGAATAACTTGGGGTTCTAATAGTAAAAGAATATATAAAATCTCCAAATCAAATTTTGAAGCCATATCAAAACAAACAGTCAAATCTTTCTTCTTTATAATATTAGTGTAGTTTATTTTCATTTAGTGTAGTCATATTTCATTATAAAACAAAAGATTTTGTACCATAGATATACGTTTATTCAATTGAAAATGAAAATGAAAATGTTTATTAGTATCTCAAATTTTACATTACATTCATGAGTTGAGACAGCCCCAAATTAAAATTAAGTTCATAATCTCAGCTAAAGTTCAAAATAGAATATGGGTCTAAGATACAAATCTTACAACAAACAAAGAGAATGATTAAGTGTCAAACAAAGTTATCATTTATCGAAATTGAATGAAATAAGCTCAGCTGTCCCCAGACAGAACAGTCATAGCTGGCGCCTTCAACAATGAATCATGGAATTGAGCTTTGTGAAGCTTTGGGGCTGAGTAAGATACTAAGTTTACGAAGACTAGAGTCACGAGTAAAGCTTTAACGACACAAAGACGTTAAATTCAAGGAGGCTATTGTGTTATTTAAAGGCTGTTATTAGAAAAAAGATTGACCTTTAATATACTAAGTCACCACGTTAGAATCCTGTCCATTAGGTTTTCATATAAACGTTTCTGAACTCAATCAGGAACTGTTTATTAATAAATAAAATAAGAGAATATTCTAATAGTCTGCGATACACTAGACTTAGTACATGAGCTTGTAAGTTAGTTAAGAGAGGACAAATCTTTGTTTTTAATTTATTTTATCATTATTAATTACTTAAGATGTCATGTGGAACATGGTGTAATGGTTGCAGCACCTTACAAACATTGTGTAAAACAAAAAACTTGGCGATTAAAAAGAGTGGCGGAGAATTTATTGCCAGTTCTTCTATTTCATTCTACGCCCTTGATTTCAGAACTGTAAATGTAAAATTAGAAGCATTTCATTTTTATATTTTGTTTTTGACGTTCATAAATACATTTTGTTACCTACATGAATAAATTATTTTTGTTTTTTTTAAAATTACATTTAAATGTTCACAGCTTAAAATAGATGAATGAAGAATGAAGGATTGGAATTGACTGACGTCAAGGTATTATTATACGAAATTATGAAAGGAACTTGTAAGTTTCAATCTTATATGACAAAACACTATCATGGAATATGCTTAAAAGGAGTATTAAAAATATCCATAGCGCTAAATGAGCACACCACATACACACCCTCGCGTAACCTCTTTTTCCTTTCTTAAATGTTTGAACCTTTTTTCATATATTATGAATCCCATCTTTGGCTATATCTTTAGTATAACTATTTTCGGTTTTATTTAATTTGTGTTAGCTGTAGGAGTACAAAAAAAATACTCACTTTCCCCTTTCATAAGATGGGGTCAGATCTTCCATTCTTATATCTTTTTACACAATTGTTCTCTAAGTGACACACATGAAGATGCTTTGATGCGTCTGTACAATATTATTTTGGCATTTCCTCAAGAGCTTACGCAAAATAAACAACACCTATTTAATGGTTTGTTTATAAACCGATCTAAGTGCTTTTGCATTGCATTTAAACGGCAGGTTAGTTTATTCTGTCAAGCAAGAAGAAAGTTCAGAAATATTATTTTGAATTGACGATTTTCAGATCAATTTTGTCACCAGATTTTTTTCAATAAAGTTTATAATTTATTAATTGTCCCTTGTCATTACTTTGAATAATTTAAAATGCATTCCTGTTCTGGTTCTCGTTCTCTGTAAATTGTTTGGAAAATCTTGATATTTTCGACTATTTGTAACCTTTTTATATCTCTTGATATAGTCTTTTGACATTACAACCATTTTAAGACTAATAAATTATTGAAGTCAAGTCTTATTCAACAATACAATACTCTATGAATGACCGAGTTAACGCGTTGTTACAGCGTCGGTTAACACAGCCCTTAAAGTGTTTTCTTAACATTCTCTTGATTGTTTATCTGCAGTTCTTTGTACTTTTAAACAAATGGTAGAGGTTTGCGTTCCAATTTTAAAATAGCGCATTCAAAAAATTATGTATGCGAGTATTTTTGATACTTAGTAATCCAAAGCAAGAGCGAAATGTCTTTAGATGTTTCTGGTGACATAAGTACAATACAATTCACATGAAACCCAAGACGGAAGATAGTAGAAAAAAAAGATGATTTGTATAAGATTTTAAAATCAAAAGCTTCCCACGTTAACGTCTTTTTATCGATTACTCATTCGATTACGCGATTAATCGATAGTAATCTGTATGAAAGCTGGAAACGTTATTGTACAGTATAATTTGTAATGGTTTTGAATAAGTTAGCGCCTTTGTGATCGAGTTCATATCAAATCATCTAGAAATCGCTTTCCATTCAATGAACCCGGTAGGTGAGGACAGTTTTAAATTTGGAATAGAATCTTTTTTCAATTTGGTTTTGCGTGATAATGGCAAGTGCCAGAGAACGCAAAAGAAAAGATGAAACGACGGCTCGTTCGGTCGGATTGTGTTTGGTCAACACCATGTGTACTCCGTTAATACATTAACGCAGTGTTTCCCAATCTTCATTGTGCCATGCCCACCTTAGCCCTTTTAAAAATTATTATTCCCTATAAAATTAAAATATGTTTAGTATGGAATGTAAGATACAGATATTATTTATTGCACGTCATTAAATTTGAATCGGTAGACATAGACTTATCGACAAAGAAGACAGAGAGTTAAAGCCGGCGTAAAAATTTCTCGGTACTCTTTTAAAATAGCAAATCATCATACAAAATTACTATGTCAAACAACACTTATTTAAAAACAAATATCGCAAATTAATTAGAAGTAGCCTGTCTAGCACTAGTCCCAGGCCCTTTTATCAACTAGATAATCGTTAACTTTATAGTAAGCCTTTTTACACTTTTAATTTTTTAATCATTGAAAGCTTTTCTTTAATCATTTTTTTTAATTTATTAAAAAGCAGAGATAAAAGTAACATACATGAATTGTTCTCTTAAGAACCTCTAACTCACTCTCTTGTAAATGATAGGTGTAGAGAACACAGTAAGTCATTTAATGAAAAAATTCAAAACATTTAATGAAAAATGAAATTCAAATTCCAAATAATTTTAAGAAATTTTGGAAAAGTCCCCCATAATAATCAAGTTGCCCCTCAGTGGGGCGTGGGCCGGTTAACGTCACTATAAATGACAATATATAATACCTTTCTTGAATCAAACGCAACGTGCGTCGTTCGTCTTTTGTTACATGCTAGATACCAATGGGTCCGTCTAGTCATGAGAATGTATTCGAAACAAAATCAATATAAACTACTCTTTTAAATACAGATGAGTAAGGAAATGTAGGCACCGTGTGTTAAATAATGATATTTCATAAAATCTAATTGTATTGTGGAAATGAGATGGTTGATGCTCTTCTGTTGACACAAATGTGAGGTGATCAAAATGCATATTATTTACAATGATTGCGGCTGCTGTTCATCACCATTCATATCACCTGAGCACTGTATGGAACCAGATGCACACTGAAGTATTTCCAATTTGTCTGAAGGTCAAGAAATGAATACCAATTTTTAAAAAGCCGGCAACGCAAGCCTTCTCAAAAGTGTGAGTGTCCATGGGCGGCGGTATTACTAAACATCAGGTGAACCCCTTGCATAAATACTTTCTTCGATAACAGTGAAAATATATTTATCACAATTCACATATTTCAAATTACGTGGAACATACTGATAGTTGTTAAATGTTGCGCACAAAGCACATTTTCACTAACTAAGAGATCGTCCTATAAATTTGATATCGTTAATAACCAATCAATTACCAACGTACTAAATACCGTGGATTAGAATCGATTATATAAATATAATCTTCAATATGCCTTCAGGACATAATCGTTGAAGGGCTTTCGATAAATGTAGTTTTTATTACGTATCTTCCGGTCCCAATTCAACTAAAATATGAATGATATATACAAATTTGAACTATATGTTAGGGTGTTAAGGTTGATTTTGGTATGCACTATCTATTTTACTTGTTGTTAACTGTTTTTAAAAATATCTATTCCTCGTTATGCAATGAGTTCTAGGTTTGACTCCGGAAATATTTTTTACAAGTGTTTATGATAAGGTGATCTTGATTTATTTGTATATATTCTTTATAAATTGTCAATTTGTGGCACAATTGTTAATAGCCAGCCTAGATAAAGGGAGTATCCAGTGACATAATTTTTCAATAAAAATAAAAATAAATCATTGGGGCTACAACCTTTTTAGCCTAAACTGAAACACGCCGTCGAATTTTTGGCTCTAAAGCAAGTCTGTCCTCACAATATGTTCCTTTACCGTTCGAGTGAATATTTAATGCGCACATAGAAAGAAAATCTATTGGTGCACAGCCGGGTATCGAACCTACGATCTCAGGGATGAGAGTCGCACGCTGAAGCCACCAGGCCAACACTACTCTTTTGATAAAACATTACTTTACATATTTAAATTAGTAAAAGTAATTCCTTAGATTAACGCATTCAAAATCTTTGGCTATACTAAAGTGTTGATTAAATTGAATGCTTGTCCAAGATAGATAGTGCATACCATAACATTCGTTTCCTTTATCGCCAATGACAGCATCATGTTTATTTAGTCTTAGAGTAATAAAATTCACCTACCAAATCGCTACCTCGCTAAATGCAATAGTCATAATACGATTAACTATAGACATTAAATACGTAACTCAATTAGCCTAAAGCTCGTCTCGGTATAAATCAATCAATATAATTTCCGTCCGTACCTATTAGATAACACAATAATGAAGCTTATTATAAATACAAGCACCCATTTCTCGGCCGATTAGATTGTATATCCTCCAAGTGTACGCACTGTGCGTAGAATGTCTTTACGAGAATACTTTTTGTATTGATTTTGAGAGTAGTGTTGGCCTGGTTACTTGGGACTATTTAACTGAGCGTTCGAATAACGACTATGTACTTATGGATGTTTCTATACGCGGATTTAACCCATGTGCTGTGAAGAAAAACATGATGAAACCGGCCTTAGTGAAAAAAAATCGACGACATATATGCTAGGCACAGTTGCCAAGACTTCAAGGGTAGCTAGGTATCTCATAGCACTGGATTAATGCAGTGGGTAATAATTGGCGTATAAGTAATAAGGAGATAATGGTTGCAAAATTGGAATTAATAGACGGGAAAATGATCTGTTTCATTGTAGAGATAGCAAGATTGTGAATTTATATTTTCATTATAATATATTCAAAGATTGATTAAGTATGTCATTTTCCTATAGTACATGTGGATTCGAAATTATTTTTTAGGAGATTTTATCTCAAAAATATTGACTTTGTAACATTGTAATATTGACTTTGTGCTGAAGCTATTTTGATAAAATCTATTGATTAAGAAGTTCACTAAAAGTACAAGTACAAAATGTAATTAATGTTTTTGAGTCAAATAAAGTAACGTATTTTTTATTTTGAAGTATGGTGCAAGGTAAATCACTGAAAATCGCGCTCCTTCAAAAATATTAAAAATAAAGTAAAAAAAAAATATATGAATTGATTCTAATTTTACATTTACTGCCAGTTCTCAAATTAAGGGCGCTGTAGGTCCGAGCGCGAGCGCTTAGTCCTTACTACCTGTTATCTGCCAAAGTAACCACTACCCAAACTCTATAGTCTCTGGTCGTTCTTACCTGTATAGGGGACACGCACAGAAGAACTTTCAGCTTTTATAAAATGACGAAGGTCTGGCCTAAGCAAAGAGCCCTGGGCTCTTAGGATATAGGAGTTTAATTTCGTCGGAGACTGTTTTTGATTAAAATATAAATAATATATAAATAACATGTAAAAAACTGAAAAACTGTTTACGTGTTTATTTGGATGTAATGTAATGGTTAATAGTGGTTAAAGGATAGTGGACTGTTTCCGCTCTTAGACTCTCATAAGGTCTGTTGTGCGTAAAGTCTTGGGTAACTCGCTAGCTCCTTCCAGAAGCACGGAAGTCTCCTGGCCCCTGGGCACTTCGCAGGCTTCACGGGGCGACCTCACTGACTATACGTTGGTTAGCCACAGCCTCGCATTCCAGGATTACATGGAAATACTTAACAGTATTAAAATTAACAATTTGTCATTCTAATACGTCACTAATAAGTAATCTGAAATTGTGTTTATTCGAATCCCATACAAACTTTTGTTTTTTAGTGCGTAAAAAACTAAATAGAAAGTTATCACGACTAGTATGTAATAAATTGCTTCTATCGGACTAATTATCTTTTGGAAGCGATAAGTTTGCAATTGTCTTGTATTCGTTTAGATGAATTAAATTGCTATGCATATTATTGAATGAATTTTGAAACAAATTTCTGTACTTTATTCATTGCTTAGTGTAAGAATTTTAACCAACAAAAGCCAAACCAATCTTTTAAGGTCGGGGCCTGAGATTTCTGCATATGTTTCTTGATCGTTTCTTATACGCAAGTAACTGTTCAGCGTTCTGTACCTAACCCGCCGAAGACTTTTTAGGTCTAAGGGTTCACGATTTTTTATGTATGTTACCCTTTCCTGTAAGAACATGTGGACACAAAGACAGGAAGTCTATTGGATTGGTCGAACTACAGCTTGCGTTGAGCCTTACTATAAAACTAATACTAAAAGTAACCATTTCTTTTAATTACATATTTGAAGTAGAATTCATTAATTCATAGTCAGTGGCGATAGGTAATCAATTCATCTTATACCATTCATACCTTTTTTTAGATAATATATGGATTTTAAAAGTTTCGTCGTAAGAAAAGTTATATTAGTCCCAGCTTCATTGTGTCTATATGATACATTTCTCTCGCTTATTCAATCATAATTCGTTTGCGGTTGATACTCCATAGAATGATATTAATAGCGTGTAGGAAGGGATACTGTATCGATATTTCCGTGTCACTACTTCTGCTTTGAAACGCTTTCTTATACACTTACAGCGCCTACAAAATCCCGTCTAATACACCATGTTTCATGTATTTCAAGAAAAGTATTTGTTGTATATGAACGTCTGTTCATTAACTAATTACCACTGTAGTAACGTCTACTTCTCCCAATTTTAATGGATCGAGGTATTTGATCATGAATGATCTAATGACTATTATTATTATATATCACAAATAAGCGATACGTTTTTAAAGTTCTTACAAGGCATTTTTGCGGCACACCACCACTATGTGGAACCAGCTACCCACTGAAGTATTTCCGAACCAATTCGACTTAGGGTCCTCCAAGAAAAGAGCGTACCAATTCTTAAAAGGCCGGCAACGAGCGAGCCCGCTGGCATTGAGAGTGTCCATGGGCGGCAGTATCACTTAACATTAGGTGAGCCTTCCCGTTTGTTCTATAAAATAAGTAGAGTAGTAGATGGCGAACAAATGCTCTTGTAGCAACATTTTTAAAACAAATAAAATTTATTTAATACTCAGTTTTATCAAAAGGTTAATACACAATACAGTCGGATTCATACGACTTCTTTAATACAAAGAGTTCCCTCGTGAGTTGTGTGCTGCGATATTGCGGGCTACTCGATGGTGAAGATTCATTGGATCTGGTTAGCGCTGCGTCTTTTTAAATTCTCATGCCATTTTCACACTTATTCGTTTCTATACAATATTGTTATAAGTATCTGATTATAGTCATGTGTTAAGTTATATATAAAAAAAAAGGGTGCGTGTACTTATGTACGCGCGTAAAGCGGGCCATAGACGGACCGCATGTTGCAGTCAAGACCGACTGCAATATGCGGTTTGCTCAGGAACTGCTCGAGCGGTCCGTGTATATGAATTTAGTAAGGAAACTGCAGATCACCGTGCGGCGACCGCATCGGTCCGCAGTCGGTCTTGACTGCAACATGCGGTCTTTCTATGGCCCGCTTAAGAAGTTATATTTCTTTGGCATTATTAAAAATATCAAAGACTGGAAAATGAGTCATTATAGTCAATAAAGTTTAGTTTACATTTGAAAAATTAAATAAATATTTATTATTATTCATTCTGTTAATTTTGTGTCACGGTGCGCGCGCATCGTAAAATTTTACTCTCATCAAATTTTCATAACGCGCCTAAAAAAGTATAACTTCAAAAATGCACATTTTAACATTGAAACATTAGACTGAAAATTTTTGACCTCTTATAGTGTGTTAGTATTTTGAAGATGAATATAGAATTTATAAAGCATCAGCAATTTTAAATTGAAGCAAGCAGAAACAAAATAAAACTTTGCAAAGTTAAATGGACGAATAGCGTTTTCGTGTAGAACTTTGATGTACTTTCAAACTATTTGCGAAAAAAAAGAGGTTTTTCGATCTAACTTCGTCTTTATTGTATTTAATTGAAGTTGTTATTTTGCCATTGTCCATATAAAAGTGCAGTTTTGTACTTATTTTAAATAAAACACATTTAGAAGTAAGATTATTTCAGTACATTAAAATCTTAATGGCGACTTTATTGCTTTGTTTTAAAGTCTATATTACAATGTTAATGTGCTTAATGGTCTATCAGTCTGGGTTAAACGGACCAGATGCCCGGGCCTCCAGGATTATCCAGGTCTATTTGCAGTAATTTTATAATTAATTAATAGTAATAACTCAGTGACTCTACTTCCTTTTACCAAACCATTGTAGGCCACCAAGACTGTTAAGGATGGTCTTAGTTTAAGCTATTTACTAGTAGAAAATTAAGTCAGCAGTACTATTAGCTATAATTATTGTTCAGGCTAGATTGTGGTATATGTAAAGTTGCTTTTTGTAGATTTATAGCTGGAAAAAGTAATAGACGACCAATATTTAAGCCTTGACTTGTTTGAGCTATCGCCGAATATGGTTAAAAGGAATATTAATAATATTCATAGCGGTCATACACACCTTCACGTACATACCCTCACTTTTACACCATCACACAACACAGCCAAATTGTTTTTTTTCACTTTAATAAATGTTTTAACCTTTTTGTAAATTTAATGTATTCCATTTAAGGCTATATATTTAGTGTAATGGTTTGTCTTGTATACATTTTGTTAGCTGTAGGATTACGAAATAAATATATAGAAAAGTCGTTGACACTAATCTAAAATTTTTGGGACTAAGGGTATGAGAGCATACATATATATACCGCTTGACTATCATTCAGCATGAGGGTAGGATTGTCAAACGAAGACAAAATGTTGGCGCGTTTCGTTTGACTGTGATTGGTCAAAAGCGACACGACTGGCGACATGATACGTCATGTATCGGTTTGGCCAATCACAATTAAGTGTTCGTCTTTTATTTTGCATTCTCAGTGTTCGCGAATATAAAAAGATAACTAAAAAGCATATTATGAATCGTAGCTACTGTCGGTACTTGACTTTTGACCCCACTAACCCGATGAAACTGTAATTACACCAACTATAATTACAGTGGTAAGAAATAGATGATAATATCTACGTTTTCGCGTAAAGAGGGAAAGTTATTCAATTACACAGTTATTTATTAGGTAATCCTTTACTATAATTATTAGTTGGATTCGTCTTCGCGGTAACAAGTACAACGTTTGTTCGAATTATAAAATGGTGAACTCTTCTAACAGTGAACGCTGCGTAATAAAAAAATGTCTCTAAAAATCAATTGTAACGGTACGTATTACTAAATAATATTATTTTTTATTCTTATTTATTTAGAAATATTTAATAAAAATAATTTTTAAAAGAAATAGGTAGTCAACGCTCAGGGCTGTCGGTTTAATTAATAATTTATTCCGGCTGGTGATAATATCTTAGGAATAAGACCAAACACGAAAACATTAATTAAAAAGGAAAGGAAAGGTATATTTATTTATTTTATTTATTAACACTTCGTTGCATTACAATATAACATCACAATTTTAAATAAAATATATGAATCAGAAAACAAGAGAATTAAGTAAAAAAATAAAACTGAAATTAAAAATAAACGACAATTTAATATTCTAAAGAAAAAACGCAATTGTTACTACTGCTAAATAAAGTCAAAGGGTTCCCGCTTCTTAAAATATTTCCTCTATTCCCTTCCTCTCCATTGGTAAGGTGGAAAATGTCAATTTAAAATTGTATTAAAGTTAGCTAAAGCCCGAAACATTGGCGGATTACGCAGATAATTCGTATTATTACAAGGCAAATGGAACAATTTTGAATATTGTCGCATACGGGGCAGGTATTCTTAAATAAGTTAACGACAGCTAACATATTATCATCTTAACAAAACGATGACTCATCATTTTACCGCATAGTGCCAATAGTTAAGTAATATAATTACCGTCAACCTCTTGCGGGCGTATTATTTAGTATGACCTTTAATGAGTGTATTATGTCTATTAACATAATATTACGGTATTTCCGGCTTAAACAATGAAGTTTTTTCTTACTTTGTAACATGTTTTGTTGTTATACCGTTGTATTGTTATCTTAAAAGTCGTTGACTTTGATACAGTTAGTTTTCTGTTCCTTGATATATACATTTTACGAAAAACTAAGTGATATTTACATTTCCCCATTATTGATTTAAATCAAGCCCGAACATTTTGCACTTCTCCTCAGTTATATTGTCTGTTTTACTTAGCAACAGATAAGGTATTTTAAGTATAAAAAATAAAATCAGGGTCGCTACAACATTTTTAGGGTCTGGGCCTCAGATTTTTGTTTCATGATCATTTGTTAATATAATAGGCAAGTAGGTGATCATCCTCCTGTGTCTGAGGCACGCCGTCGACTTTTTGGGTGTAAGGCTAGCCCCAAAACCTTACTACTTTACATTATTTCCATATATTTACTACAATTTTATTTTATACTAAGTAATACAAAGATTCTGCAATAATAAATAGGGATGCAATTGTTATGTATTTCGCACGGCGTTGCTCACATCATGAGAAGTTTTAACAATAGAACACTTGTGTATAATGATGTATATGTTACTTTTGCTCAATTATTCCTCAATTAAACGTATAAAGTCCCGTAACTATTCGGTTGTCCCGTTTGTATTCGTTAAGTAGAAAATTATTACCGAGCAATAATTGTTTAACTTCGTGACATATATATTATACAATCTCCATCAAAAATTGGTGTAAAAGACGCAGAAATATGTCTGCCTTCTGCGCCATTAGTTATATCAACATACATAATATATAACTGGTCACATTGCCCACGTTTGTGATGATGGATTGGCCCAGTGGGAAGAAAAAGACGCCCAAGAAGGAAGATGAAATAAAAGAGATAGTGGGGAAATATTGGAATGTAGTAGTTAATATCAGAGACAACTAGAATAATTTGGAGGAGGCCTTCACTGAGGTCGTGTAGGACAGGGGCAAACGGGCAGGAGGCTCATTTGATGTTAATTGATCCCATCAACAGTCTCAATGCCAAAAGGCTCGCGAGTGCGTTGCCGTCCTTTAAATTAAATACATTAATAACATACACTTAATGTAATCCTTATTATAGTACTCGAATATAGACTATTTTATTATTTACAATCCAATTATGATATCATTCTGAATTTTTACGTTTAAATAATATGTTTCAATGGTATTTTCCTTTAGTTCTAGATTAATGCCGATAATATTGTTAAATATTTTCGATATTTACCTTCATAACAAGTACAGGACTGTTAGAACTTTCTCCACCAAGCCATATAAAGGTTATAGTCGGTAAATATTTTACTACGACCCATAATTCATTCATCGTTTCTACGATGATTTTACATTTACCAGCGCTGATCCAAACTTAACGCGATCTACGGCTTCGAAGATCGGCTAACTTACAAATTAATTAATTAATATGTTCTCGCGACCACTACAAAGAGTATAATGTATACCCTCCAGGATGTAAGCAAAACGAATGCAGTATATAGTAGTAGTAGTAGTAGTAGTAGTAGTAGTATATCACTGTGTTTTCTGTGTTAGATCTCTGTTCACTTTAAAGATTTTAAACAAGCGTTTAGGTAGGTTAAAAACACTTTTATACTTATAAATTATATATATGTACAAAGATCACTGAACAGTTGTATTATTTATCTGTAGTTACCCATGAACAAGAACCAGCGTCATCTATTTTCTGTCAAGTGGTTGACGCAAAGGAAAAAGTACTGGAAATTTTGCCAGATTTAAAACATCTAAAAAGGATTTCGCCTCATTCTAAAGTTGACGCGCGTAAGAGCTAGTTGCGTGCACGGGGCACTACAAAGATTATCTCGTGTAAGTAGAGTATCAAATAGGACACTACACAACCTATTTTAGATGATCTCATAGTGCGATGAACTAGACAGCAGTATGTCACGACATAGTTTTATCGGCGATGTCAAATAAATCAACGATCAAATGATTCGACAAGTTTTTACAGCTACTTAACGCAGATAGGAACAGACGACAGATTTATGGTTGTATACTAAGTGGTGTAGTTAGCTTGTTACTTTAATGTTCCTTATTGAAGTATGGCAACACACATCCATAGATAATAAACCCATAGTCGGCTATGACACATATCTTTGTGTTTTGGACTTGACAGCTTTTTAATGACAGGTGCAACGCTAATTCGATTTTCAAACGCCACAAAACACACTTTATCGGACAAAAATTAATTCTATTTTTACAATTTTAGTATAATAGCCCGGTCATTTTAGACAATTGAAATAAAGAAAATTCCGACAAAGCCAAATCTTCGTAGAGACCTTAGGTTTACCACAAGGAATAAAGTGTCAAAAGTCCCCATCAGTCCCATGTGAGCTTGGGGACTTATTCGGGGCCCAAGGTTAAAATTTTAGGTTTTTTGGATTTTTCTCGAAAACTATAATTACTAACTATAAAGTAAAGTTTCTTTATAATACTTTACTTTACACATCAATAGAATGATCGAAATTAAAATTTAATGTATCTATCTATCATTTACTAATAGATATATATTTATAAATTTTATAATATTTATATTTAACGTTTTGTTTTATTTCAGGTAATCTTCATTGATATATACATCAATACGTAAGTTAACATAATTCAAGTTAAATTTTTGGATTCGAAAAAAATATAATTATCTCGAAAAAAATAACTAAAGGATTAGTTTTAAGCTTTGATAAAAATTCCATACGTTAACCCTCATAATAGGTGTTGGACGCTTACGAGGTCAACATTATAAATATTGGCCAGGGTCAGGGCTCAGTTTAAGGTCGCCGTCATGGTCCCATGCTTTGAAATGGTTTATTCAAAAGGTCAAGTTCTAGCATCCTATTGTGATTATATATGGAAAAAAAGAAAGGGAATTTTTTCATCAAAGACAATTCCGATAAGTCAAGATGGTCAAAATTAAGATCTAAATAAAAACAATATTTTAATAATTTCTTAATATATTGGAAGTGATGGATTAAATTTGAGGCTCAGTGATACGCGTGTAATCCGGAGATTCTTGGTTCGATTCTCGGCAAAACAACATGTGCAAAAAAGACTCATCGCCTAATTCGGCGAAATCGTAATATATATTATTAAATGATGATGTGTCAAACAATGTTTTTCCTTATAAGTAAAGCATTATAAAGAAAATTCACTTTAAATTTAATGTAGACAATTAAAGGCCTATTACGAAAAAATATTAATTTATTGCACAATTTATAATGTACAATAATTAACGACAATATATTCAAAGGATTCAACGAATAAAATTTTATTACCAGAACGTTAATTTCAATATTTTTGCATTCAGATCGTTATCAAGATCTTATCATCTGTTTAATTTGTGTCATTTAAAGACGCAAAAAGTACTGGTAGAAAGCTCTTTCAATAAATAATTTATATATTGATACATACAGTGTGTGGCGTAACTAATGTAAAATATACCTGTAGAGGGTATAAAGCGGTTCAAAACATATGTTTTATGTTTTGTTAAACTCTATCGCTTTTCGAGATATTTAATATTTTACTATGTTATCTATTTATTACGCCACAGCCTGTACAACTTTGCCCTACATAATCACATGCATAAGTCATGTACACATCGTCGATTTACCGGGAATCTTATCTTATCTGAGCTATATATGTCAACGGAGGTTTAATGAAATTTATTTATATTTCGAGTTGTATACCCTAATATAAATACTACTAGTAATCTCGGCCATACATTACAATTCGCAATAAAACAAGCCATTTTTTAAATCGATGCACGCAACCATCGATTCAGTTCGTGATAACGATCTTTCGAATGCAACCGACTCGGTTATTATTATTCGTACATGCCAACACGCCTTTTATATTAATTATGTATCAGAAAAACACACACTCATGCCCAAATAATGCAGGTGTGCGAGTATTATATGTAGAATTATAAGATTCTAATTAAGAAAATAGGTTTCTATATCAGCAACACCCGACCCCGAGGAAGAAGCCACAAAAACAAATGCAATTGCAGCCATAATTAGTTTTACGTAAACACGACGTCTTCTAGTGCAAGAAACCTTTCTCTAATATTAAAAGAATAATTACAGGAGCCCAGGAAAGCCTGTCTTACAATTTCTATAAACAGGCTGCTCTACTCGAGGTATAAATGCAATGCAGGCTGACTAATAGTTAGTCCTGTGTGCATATGGCAGAAAGAAAATGCCAGATTATTTTATTTATTTATTTATTCACACTTCGTTACATTTGTACAAAAACAAATTACAATTAAAAGGGTTGCAACGGGTGGCCTTATAGCTAACAAGCGATCTCTTCCAGGCAACCCGAGTAACGGAAAAAACAAAACAAAAAAGAAATATGATGGGTAAAGTGCAAGCATAACCGAATCTTATAAAAATTATAGAATTTTTGATTATTCTTTCTTACTTTATCTCGTCTAATAGAGATACTCTTACCTATTACACAGAAGTTAAGAGTTATTATATTATTCGGTTATTAAGTTATTATATTATAATTAAGCACTCAGACGACTCGGGCACTTCGACGACTCATTGGTCTAGTGGTTAGTACCCCTGACTGCGAATCCATGAGTCCAGGGTTCGATCCCCGGCTGAGACGAACATCGATGTGATGAGCATTTGGTGTTGTGCTTAGGTCTTGGGTGTTCAAATATGTATTTATATGGCTATCTATCTATAATATGTATGTATATCCGTTGCAGTACCCATAACACAAGCTTCACCAGCTTAGCATGGGTCAATTGGTGTGAATTGTCTATAAAAAAAAGCGACAGTATATACGGATTCATACTGATAATTAAGTGACTCTTTTTGAAAATACCTTCCATAAAATCCCTTCAGATATTGAATCACTGAATATTAATTTTTGAGGTGTAGAAACCGATATATCAATTGTTTTTATACAACACGAGGCAAAGTGCAAGTGTGTTGCGTTCTATATATTCTTCTTATCACCTTTTATTGCTGAACATTCTTATTGAATCAAAATACTCTCGAGAGTATTATTTATATTGACTGACTTAGACTCTGATTGATTTGATGTACCTATACTGACTTTTTGACTTTCCGGATTCTTGAAAACTGAAGCCTGCCCATAGCACCCTGTACATTGCTTCCACGCTCCGCATATAAAATTACTAAGACACTTAATGATGTCACAGTTCGCCCGATTCTATGCAATTATGTTTGTGGCAATTTGTTTTGTGATTTTCCTAGTCGTGACTGCCGCGCTTTCTATCTGGTTCTGTCAGAAGTTATGACGTGTTTGTTAAGTTAAATACGGATGTAATTTTTATATGACATACGACATTTTTAAATCTACTATTGTATCGTCTACAAAATTAATAATGATATCAGTTATCGCTGAAAGTCTGTTTCTCAGATAGATACAATCATTTAAAACTGCTTAGGTTTCTGATGGTGCTAATTTATGATCTACGAATAGTAAAAAAAAAGTATTGGCCTAGTGGCTTCAGCGTGCAACTCTCATCCCTAACGTCGTAGGTTCGATCCCTGGCTGTGCACCAATGGACTTTATTTATATGTGCGCATTTAAAATTTGCTGGAACGGTGAAGGACAACATCGTAAGGAAACCGGCCTGTCTTTGACCGTAAACGGCGACGGTGTGTCAGGCATAGGAGATCACCTACTTGCCTATTAGATTGACAAAACAGATACAGATACAGAAATCTGAAGCCCGGACATAAATACTTACTTAATATTACTAGCGCCACTGATTTATTTTGAAAGTAAAAATGGATGAAGTACCTTTGCCTTTTTACACTTTTATTAATTCCCATCTTTATGTCAATGCTTGGGTTGCGCTCATAATATTAAGTATTCTAAGTTTTAAGACTAACTTAATTCAGGGATGCTGTGCTGCGACTTCTTCGATACAAAAAGTCCCCTCGGGAGTTGAGGGCTGCGATATTGCGGGCTACCGAGGCAGTAATTTTAACATGTGTATAAGCTTTTTATAATATACTAGCAGACTCGGCCAAGCGTTGCTGTGGCTAAGGTTCTTGTTATATTACATAGTAGTAAACTATTCAAAGGAAACGGCAGGAAAACAACAATCATGGGGATCACCATGCTTTTTTGGTGGCTATGCCATTAAATTGTAGCATATGTGAAACGTTGGTACTTTCAACACAGCGCCATCTGTTAGAATTGTGTCAAATAATAAACAAATAATTTGCAATAAAATTACATTGCGGGTATAAATTGAGATGTAAGCTATCCTATCTTTTAAGTTGGATCAAACTACTTACGGTGTGCAAATTTGATTGATATCGGTTCGGTAGTTTAGGAGTCCATAGCGGACAAACAACGTGACACGTAATTTTTATAAATTAAGATTATCATACGTATTTGATTGTCCTTATTTTAACATGTGTGATGTTTGAGAGTAATACAATAATGTTTACAGTCATCGCAAGTCGAAAGCAGGCACTCGTACACAAATAATCTGCATAAAATAATAGATATTAAACACATTACTAGATAACAATCTAGACTAGGATAAGGTATGATAGAATAATTAAGGTGCTCGCCGACCACCCCACGAGGGGGCGGCAACGCGACCGCCGTCTAGCGGTAAATTATTACAACCATTAACTCCTATAGGACCTTTATCTGGTTTTATTTTAGCGTTTTTATATTATCCTGTACATGTAGATTGAATAAGTGCTTCATCTTCTTTTTGTTGTCATTTGTTTATCTATCGAAGCAATCTATAGAGCGTGTATTGACATAGTGCACTTATAAAAGATAAACCACTCCTTATATGGAAATTGTATTCGTTTTTACAACAAACTCCCAAGCGAAATTAGAGAATTATCACTAAATAAATTCAAAGCCCTCGTTAAACGAAAATTAATCAATAAAGCTTTTTATAAATTTAAAGAATACTTAAATGATCCTAATCCTTGGGATTGATTTGCTCCAGTTCAAACAATTTGTATGACAATACTTGGCGATTAAAAGGAGTGGCGGAAAGTTTCTTGCCAGTTCTTCTTACCCGCTCTACGCCCTTGACTTGCGAACTGGTAGTAAATGTAAATTTACAATTAATTTAACTTCTTTCTGACAATTCATAAGTGTACTTGTTTACCTACATGAATAAAGATATTTTGAGTTTAGTTTGAGTTTATAAGAATATTTTGTTAAGTCCACGAAAAAAATCACAAGAACAGAGTATCTTGAATTTATTAGAGACTGTAAGTACATAGTGTTATTGGACACTTTCTTATGTTAAATATCCTCATTAGTAAATTAGGTGAGACTTTAATTACTTATTAGTCTTAAGTTAGGCTTGATCGTAATTTTATATGATGTTTTAGTAAAGACACATGTGACATGTATTAAAAAAAAGTGCGTGCGTACAAAGTACACATGTCAGAAGTGAAACTTCTTTGGCAAACAATTTTTTAAGTCTTGATTATATTTATACAAATCTAAAACTTAAGATTTGAGAGACTAAGAGGAAGGGAAAAAGGAAGATGTGTTAGGAATTTAATTAATTTAATTGTCATTAAAATATTAAAAGTGTCGGAAGTTAATACAAATTTAATTTTTTCAATATATTTTTTCGATAATAAAAGCACGTGGCATTTTAATTTACAATTGGTCATTTGAGATTTCAATAAATTATTTTGCATAAAACACTATTTCATAATTTCTCTTTACGAAATTTTAATTTTAAAAATAGAATTTCTATAAGGTATACGTAGCGGCACGAAACTCTAGCGCTGACCGTTATTGCGCAGAAGAAAAAAATAAGGTACCTGAGGGGGGCTAGCGGAATGAAGAGCGTCGATTGGCTCTCCAGTCGCATTTTGTCCCCCGCGCGACAGTACACATGCGCAGCAATCCCCTCCACGTATCGGCCAGCGCTAGACTTACGTGCCGCTGGTTATAATTCGCCTTTCTCACTCTCTCTCAATCGATCTCAATCGCTCTCTCCCTTTTCTTCGACAAAAACGCTGCACATCTTCGTGACGTGTCATCCGTAAAAATGTTACCCTCATGCGCCTAAAGAAGTTTCACTTCAAAAGAATCCACTAACATCAAGAAAATTACCATACCCAAACACCAAAATGCTTTAGCTTTTTCAGCCCCTTCACAACTTAAAAGCATTGTTTGACATGTACAGTTCACAAGTTAAATCATAAGAACTTCGCGTGGCGTTGTCGTATCAATCATTGGCTCACAATGCACTTTACATTTATTGTATTAGAATTTTGCATATGAACTCATAGGTATTTGGAGAACCGAACACGTAAATTTATTCTTGCATTCGTCGGTATATCTTATTGGCTCAAAGTGATCTGCTGTAATTAAATAAAAGTTTCTCGTGGCAACGATAAATTATTTTAAAATAGAATTAAGCATAAGAATATAAAACCTTTTTCTTGGATTAATTTATGGAATAAATTTAAAAATGGAACTATCCAATAAGATTACCTTGTGCACGTAGGGTGCCGTACAATTAGAACTTTACAGACGGCTAACGAAGTCACGTGCTATCAAACGCCATGCAAAGCTTTGTCTATACCTAGAATTTATTGTGCTTTGTTAAAAACACAATAAATTTTAAAACCTTTGTTAAAAACCATGCTAGCTAAAGACATTTTCGTGCAAGATTATTCGCTTTAATTTATTTAAAATAGTGTATTGTCATATATGTTTGTTTTTTTCTACACTAGTAATAAAACTCTTTAAAGGATAAATTATTATAATATTTTCAGTCTTTCGATACCACTCTATAGCCCGAAATGTTAGGTTAGGTTATTAAAATAATAAATTTCATATCAAACAAATTTAATTTAAATGTTATGTTCATTAAACGTTTTAATTTATTATCTAAACTGTATATACTCAGCCAATGAACAATTAAGATTCCAAAACAAAGTTTTGAATATCGAATAACACAATAAAAGCATCTTGTTATGTCCAAATGCCTTCGGACGAACACACGCAGACACAAAAACTTTATTTTTAACGTTTTAGGATCAATGACCTTTTAATAAACAAGCTTTAAACAGCCTTTATTCCTAATACAAATGTGTCTAATCTTATCCACCAGAGGCGTGTAATAATTTGCGTGACTTTGCGAAATACGTAAAACAGGTACTATCAGCAAAGGCTTTGAAAATCGCTTGCTCATAAAAAAATATGATACGACTCATTCGATTATAAAAGAGTTTACAGTTTTGATATAAAACTCATTGTTGTAATTTTCTAGTATTTATTAATTCTGTAATCCTTCTAACAATTATACTAAAATTGATAACACTGCAGCTTTATTTCACTGCTAATAAAACAATTGAAGGCTGACCCAAAATTTAAAAAAAAATTAAGTAAAAATAAGGGGCTAAGGCCCTATCCCAGCACGAATTGCTGTGTCGGGGCAGTCTGCGGGGCGCAGTGGAGAGCTGCCCTGCGATTCTGTTACTCACTTTTCGAACTCACACAGCGGTTTTCGCATCGGCGGTCGCTCTCAAACCAGTCGTGAAGCAGTTATTTTATGATTTGGCATTCTGAAAAGGTGGGAACTTGTAGTTTATTGTTTATTAGAATGCGAAAACCGCTGTGTGAGTTCGAAAAGTGAGTTACAGAATCGCAGGGCTGGAGCACTGAGGTGCGACGGCCCGTAATAACAATTAGTTATGTAAAACATTAAATTAATGTTATTTCATCATTTTTTTTCTGAAATGGATTACTTGTGATTTATCACTGAAATTGAAATGATTTTGAAATTTATACGATATATTTTAATATCATTTCAAAATCATGTTCTATATACATTTTCGTCATAAAATGAATTCAAAGTGTCAAAAATTGGCTATGTTTGTATTTTTTTTGTATAGAGCGAAGTTGTTTAAATCGTGTATCGATCTTTCAAAATGTATGTAATGTATGTAATGTATGTTATACATAAACTACTCATTTTTTTTTTCAAGAAACGATGACAAAAAATAGAAAGAAACAATATACTTTTTGGCGACCGGATATGTCCTTAATTATCTTATCTTGCAATTAAATAATCAAAAGTCTTACATGTATAAAAGATCGTATTAAATAGGTTGAAAAGTAAAATACATATCTGTATTTTACATCCCAGTTACGAACTGCTTTATTATAGTACGTAGAAAATTATAAAAATGTAAATTTGCTGACCACGATTGCTTTTTTAAAAGTAAGCTATTAAGGGGTTGTTTTGCTGATAGTACCATGAACACGTCTGACGTTTAGGGGAGGATAAATAATTAACGGAGTAAAGGGCTGTCGGCTTGACGCCCTAGCTTTTAGGTTTGAAGGGCATTAAGTTTAATATAAAATGTGAAGGACTTGTTAACTAACATTGAAATAATTTACTTTGAACAACACTACTTTAAAAGCCGTAAATATGATTTTTATTCTTATATTCAATATTTTGTAAAAACAGAAGAATTGTAATGTTCTTTACACAATCGATCAAATAATAACAGGCGTTTACCATGGACAGATCAGAGGAGTTGTTCGGATAAATTTGTGCAGCTGAGTTTCATCATCGGACGTGGAGTCAGAATATATTGCGGAGAGTTTATTGCCAGTTCTTCTCTTCCGTTCTTTGCCATTGATTTGAGAACTGGCACTAAATGTTAGAAGCATTTAATGCATATTTCTTTTTTAAACGTTCATAAATGTACCTTGTGTTACCAACATGAATAAATGATTTTTGACTTTAATACGAAATCACATATCTGAAAATGAAAATTTGGTCTGTTATATGCGAGACTGCGTTTGGCTGAGTTGTCAGATTCGGTAATCGTTGGGGCAATTTGGGGATCTTGCCTTGAATAGCTCATGATTTTCGTTTTTCCTTTCAACGTCACTCTAGTGTAAATTATTGATAATGTCGTCGTTAACCGTTGAACGCAGTCGTGAAATGACAGTTATAGACAAAAATACAGAAGAAATACTCGTTTTTTTAATCGGGGCGGACGGGCGAGAGGTTTGATAATATAAACCGAGAAATTTGGTTGTAAACGTAGATAGAGTATATAACTAGATGAGCTTCTATAATAACAATAATAACTAAAGAGAGAAGGCATTTACGTGAAATACTTAAGTGCGAGCGAAACAGAGTATCAGTTTTTCTGTCTCTGTTTGCATATCGGGTTTTATTTGTTTACCACCGAGCCCTTGGTGGTAAACAATGGTGGACACTGACACAGCAATTCGTGCTAGGATAGGGCCTCAATGTGTAGACTGATTTAGTTTTAATAATTATAAAGAACAATATAACACTTCAAAGGTGTAAATTCTAAAGGTATAAACTTTCCCCAAAAACCTGTGGCAATTGTTCACCAATTGATATGTATTATATAAATATATTATATGTCAAAATGTAGACAGACATAGACATAACATTTATTACATACGAAAACACACACATAAACACACAAAATAACAATACTCAAAGAAAAAATAAAATAAGACATCAAAAACAATAAAAATAAAAAATTCCCTTTTGCCATTCGGTTCGCTTTAAGTGTGCAATGTGTGTGTGGTGTGGTTGTAATTGGCCCTGGCTCAGCAATATACTGAGGAGCAGAAAGTTCTACAGCGCTGGTCATTCTGCCAGAGACCACAGCAGCTAGTTTGCGCAGCAAAGAAAAATAAAAAATAATGATAATACTAAGTAGAAAATAATAATATTAAAGTAAGCAGTAAATGTGTAAGAACAGCGTATCTTATAATTATAATAGTATAATAATTTTTCATTAGCCTACTAAGATTTATATTTATTTGATAATACTGATTTGTTTGTATCAAAAGAAAGTGGAAATTAATAACGGTTAAAGTAAAAAGTGTACCAAGTTTCACATATTAAAATAAAATGATTAAGATACGCGAAGGACAAGTACCTGTTAGGGCTTAAGAAAGTAAAGTAGAACTCATTTGCATAGACGCTTTCTGTACATTTTAAAATTTCTCCAAGGTCGTATTTTACATGAATTAAAAATACATATTGTAAGGAACTGCCATGGATTTGCTAGCTTATGGGCAAACGCGTAACTGATGAAGTGATTTAATATGGACCTAATACCGTTAGACTTACAGTTCGAAGTAGGCTTTAGTTATACTTATAGAAAAACTATAATCATTAAACATAAAGATCCTAGTTCGATTGCCAGGGAAACAAAATAAGCATGGTGCATCGCTAGTCTAGAATCTATGAGCGTTTTGATAAACGTATCAGTAGACACACATTTCTTTCTCAATTAAAAGTACCTTCCCCTCTGAACTATGTGATATAGAGTTTTTGCTATAACCCATGAGTGGGCGACGAGTCTTGGAGCTGTTCTATAACAATGGCCGTCAATTTTAGGCTCAAAGTTTGCCTGTCTTTGTACTACTGTAAAGTTACGAAACAATAGAAAAAGTCCCATTAGCCAAACGTTTGAATGTCATTTCGTTACGTTTTCCTCGTTTTAATTTACGAGAGCAAATTGTTAGTGCCAATCATAATCATACAATCAATTACCTGCGAAATTGCAATAAAAGAACATTCACCTGTGTCAAATAAAATGTTTGCAAAACATAATTCGACCAATACAGCATGTCGAATGTTTGAATTAATATTACCACAGAGCAATCTACTTTGTTGTATATATAGTTAATTAAAATAAATACGATAATGACAGTTAAAATAATTGATACAATGTGGCTAACCTGAATTAAAAATTATTTGTCAATCAAATGCATAGATATTTGTTCATTTGTTATTTAACATCATATGAGTTTAATAACAATATCTCTATAGAGAGGTGATATAATCTCTCAGTATTTTTATTATTAGTAAGCTTCAGACTTTTTAATGCAAGTTATGTTTTAATGCATTATGCATTGATGATGCACTCCATTTGTTATAATATCATAAAATGATAGTTTCGTTGGTTTAATGAATATTGAGAACTACTTGTTCGAATTGTAATAATTTTTGTTTTGCATAGTTATATATATATGTTTATATGTTAGTTCCACTCAATTCTAAATCCTTGATCCGCCTGCTTGTTTGCCTCCTCAAAATATATATTATGTTTGATAAATTCATGTTTTAAATAGAAAATGCGTAAAAATATCTTAACCACAAATATAAATGTTATATAGAAACGAAAAGTTGCAAAAATATGTCTGCCAATATTGGCAAAAGAAGCTTTTAAAAAGATAATATCATAATTCTTTGTGGTAAAAGCTCTCGATAGCACGGGCCGATGCATCAGTCTCAATGGGCTGTGTTTGACAGGATAGAATGACCAGTAAAAGATGGTCTTTCGACATTATTGACTCTCGGGAAATAAAGAATGAACATGGAACTGTATTGATAGTCTGTGCGGAAAGAGAACTGGCGTTGCGGCTATTTAATTATTAAAGTTCACCACATCATGTACATAATGATTATTATATTATGTTCCACGCTATATTTTACAAAAATTTCAAAAGTAATAACTAGTAATTTGATATTTATTAGTAATCATAACAATCAAATATACAGTATTAACAATTTTCTTTTATTGTTTTTGACGTGACAACGTCTTATAATTCGATGGAGCCGGCTGCACGCACGAAAAAACATGACTCATGCGGCGTTACCTCGCTCTGAGGCGTTCAATTTAAAATTGTATTTATGCGTACAAATAAATGTAACTTGATCAATTCAATTGTGATTTCCATTTACCTCCTTCTCTATATCCATACAAAATACCTATCAAACAATTAAAATTAAAATTTTCTTTTGAAAAATGCAACCATTCTATCAATATATTCTTATGACGTTGTCACGTTCAACTATCGTCAGTAAACCGACTTTACAGACAACCGATTTTTTTAAAACTACCGTAAAACTACGCAAACTACGCCACTATGCGTGTCAATGCGACTCTGATAATTGTCTTGAAAAAATCCACGATTATTATATTTTTGTTGACTAATTACGGCAAACTTGACTTACGTGTACCTTTCCCTTGTTAAATCGGAAGCATATTAAATATAAATCATGTAGCAGGTTCATAATGGACTTTTTACATCAGTAACATTTATCTAAACACCACTTTTTGTTCACCGGTTGGAACTACTTTTACTGATACGAGCAAAAGCTGTTCGAGTTTCTCTGTAATGTTCCATGCATACATGACTACAACCAAAACAGCTGACGTGATATACAATTCAATTATTCAATAAACTTGAAAATACCAGCTCATAAAGAATAGAACGTAATTACACAATAGATACAGAATAAGCAAAACGTTCTATATTCAAAAAAATATATAAATACGATTTGTAATTGAGTTGAATTCCACACGAAAAACTCTTCGCCTTGATGATAAATTTAAAACGTTTCAATTATTTAATCAATTTGTTTCTTTGTTTGGTGTTAACCATATAGATCTAAGCTCTTCACTGAAATTCCCTTTAAATAGGTGTCAAAACGCAGACGACGGCCAACTTAAACTGGTTGCCAAAAATATTTGCCAGCCCCTTGGCAAAAGAGCATGAAAGTATTTTCGAGATGTTAAAACAAAAGAACGGCAGTGAAAAGAGCGTCAGCGCTACGGACTTACACGATGTCCTAGTGCCTATATTTAAATAGCTGACAATAAATCACTCGCTGACATGTTTTTTATTTTTTCCGCATTTCTTTTCGGCCAGTTTTAACGGTTAATGGCCTCGTAAAAGGATGTCTATGGTTTTGATGGTGAATTTTATGTCCGAAATTAAAGGGCTTTTTAAATTTCGAAACTATTTAATAATAGATTTAACTGTGTTTTTTATGTTAGGAAGCTGTTTGGCCATTGAAAGGGTCAGAAAATTTCGTTACTAGCTAACGAGTGGGGTCGATATTTAAATGGGAAACGGGTTCTAATTGACAAGTCATTATATTTGTATGGTGCAAGATAATAAGTCTAATGGGCAAAAGGCTCACCTGATGTTAAGTGATACCGCCGCTTATAGACGCTTACATTGTCAGATGGCTCGCAAGTGCGTTGCTGGCCTTTAAAGTGTTTTTAGAGTAAGACACGTGTGTTACTGCTTTCAAACTTTTTAGGTAAGCAATAATTATTATAACCCTTAAAATAATAATTTTCTTGTAGTATAGTAGTTTTTTTTTGTTCTAGGTACCTGGCCTTAACATATAATTATCAAATCAATGTTTACAAAATATTGTAAAAACTATAAGAGTAAATATGAAGTTTTTTTGCCCATTCTTCTCCTTATGAAACTACCTTTTCGAAAGCAACTAGAGACATCATTTTTTAAATATTTTTACTTGTAATTTTGATTTTCAAAAGTACCTTTTTAATTGGCTTCAATGAGGCCTTTTAAATAAATGATTTGACTTTATTTGAAACAGTTGACAATGCTATAATTAATTCAGAAGTACTATCCGCTATCTTTATATACCTAATTAAGTAATGTTGCAATATGACTTCCGGTATCATTTTACTCATAATTGTCAAGGTCATCAGAAAAACGCATTAAGTGACGATAATGAGGCATAATATTATGTGAATGGTGTTTTGATGACACG
This sequence comes from Pieris melete, assembly GCA_963693345.1. Lineage (NCBI taxonomy): Eukaryota > Metazoa > Arthropoda > Insecta > Lepidoptera > Pieridae > Pieris > Pieris melete. The sequence continues at coordinate 291,706 of CAVNZK010000043.1, read as the reverse complement.
ACAAGTTGCGTGAAAGGTGAACTATAAGTGTAATATCACTTACACTTTTTGCTAAATCACAGTTAAGTAATAGTTACGGTTCAAATGGCACTTTAAAGTCGTAGAATTAATAATTTACTTTAATTTTAAAGCTTTTCAATTGAAAGCTAAAAGGAACTACTCTTTGATTCTGACATGTTTAACGCTGTTATTCATTAGCTTAGAATGTTTGTTGTCACGTTTATTTATTTTTAAAGGTAAACGAGAGTGATACGGTCAAATATTTTAGGCCGGCAACGCACTTGCGAGCCTTCTTGGAGTGTCCATGGGCGGTATTACTTAACATCAGGGGAGCCTCCTGCCCGTTGGATATAGATTTGTGTTCTGTGATCATTATTTTTCCAATAGGAAAGTAGGTAATGAACCTTCTCTGCCTGTCATACGCCATCGATTTTTCGTACTAATACTGGTTTCATCATGATGTTTACCTTTGCCTTACAAGCGAGAATTAAATGCGCACTTAGAAAAAAAACCATCGGTCCACAGCCATGATTCGAACTCACGGGTTGAGACGCTCAAGGCAAAACTCCTTAATAATTCAAAAGGTATTTCGTATTTAAGTCTATTGTATGTACTAATTTGATTATAAAACGGGATTGAAATGTTGTACAACTTAATATATATAAATTACGTGTCACGTTGTTTGTCCGCTATGGACTCTTAAACTACCGAACCGATGTCAATCAAATTTGTACACCGTGTGTAGTTTGATCTTACTTAAAAGATAGGATAGCTCAATTTATACCCGCAATATTATTTTATTGAAAATTATTTGTTAATTATTTGATAGTCACAATTCTAACAGATGGCGCTGTGTTGAAAGTACCAACGTTTCACATAAGCTACAATTTAATGTCATAACCACCAAAAAAGCATGGTGGATTGGTGTTCTCCTGCCGTTTCTCTTGCATAGTTTACTACTATGTACTATAACAAAAATCTAAGCCACAGCAACGCTTGGCCGAGTCTGCTAGTATTCTATATATTAAAAACAACATAAAAGATACTACGAACTTCATACCCTTTGGTATTTATAAATTATTAATAAAATTCTAGTTATAAAATACTTTATTTTCCCTAAATTAAATAACATATTCATTATAGCAATTGCGTAACAAACAATACAAAATTAAGCGACAAGTTCCAATTGAACAAGGTTCAATTTCTGTAAGAACCTATATGTCACCGTTAATGCCGACGAATGCTCTAACAAATGGTTATAGTACCACGAGATGAACATTACTATTGTTTACTATGGTATTTGCACTTGAATTGAACCTTTTATCCTTAGTAATAAATCTAATCTTTGTGGTTCATTCCCCTAGATGGCTAGCACCATTTTTGAAAAGGTTTTTTTACAAATTGCTAATTGTAATATATGCCACAAATCGCAAGATATTGTTTATTTTTATAATGTAGTAAGAACGTAAAGCGAACAAAGGTGTTGCTTTCACAAATTAATTTATAAAATATTGCTTTATAAGTTAACTTGGTGAGCTGTGCCTGACTGAGTCTTAGATTTTTTCGTTTCAGGATTACGATGTTTCCCTCACCGTTCGAGCATCTGTTATCATATATGTTTTAATTATAATGTATTTTGTATTATAAATAAATAGAAAAACTTTAACAAAAATTAATTAAATTAAATGTGTAATGTTAATTGTATACATAAATAAATAACTCTTAACCAGTGTGCTAACCTACAATCAGAAGGGTCTGCTAGATCATTTATAACAACTGTTCTAATGCAAATATTTGTTTTGTCAGAATATTACATCACATATTACAAAAGCTCAGAGTGATTTATTATAAAACATGCCTTCATGATACACGGTTCAATCAACATGAAAGACGAATTAACTTATTAACCTTATGTTGTTATCAATAACGAGCTACTTATCATTACTATTCTTGTTTGCAATAATCAATTGTTGCTTTGGTGAACTGTTATAATTTAAAAAACTTCTAGCGCGAAGAGTTCGATGTTTATGGTTTTTAGAGTATATATTTGCTGAGAATTTATTGACTTTAACACTCAAATTTAAATTCACAATTAAATGTAGTATTTACAATATTCTAAACCTACGAAGTAATAAAAATAAAACAATAATAAATAGAAAATAAACCTATTTAAAAAGTTGGTCACTATGTCAGTGTATTTATACATATTATGTTATATAATATAAACATCGTACGGTAATTTTTTAAATATTTGGGAATCAAATTTAATGTAATTCTAATAGAGAAGTTAGTGGGGTTCACTTCTTTTGTATTACAAATACACGTATATAGTTGGTTCAACATTGAATTTGAGGGAATTTAAAAATTGTCACACAAAAAGGTAAGCAAAATAAAGTTGTAACGCTATTAATAACAAATTAATTTAATTATAAAGAGTGCATTTTTATGATCTTTAAAAGTTCTTTGCCCCAACATAGTAGCAGACTAATTAGATGCCAACTGTCTCGCCTAAATCAACAAAACAGGCGCAAAAATGTCTAGCCCAGTGATTACCGTCAGTAAAAATAAATACCTAATACTCAGTAAGTGGGTCACATGAAAGCAAGTTTCAAAATCTATTAACACAATAATAATAACGAAATAAAATCTATATGTCACAATAATTATTTTATTGATTATACAACTGGCCTATGACCCAGCTATCTGTATATCGTATCAATTATATCAACAGGAAATCGTTCGAAATATCAGCGAGATATTGCTATCTAGATATTTTGTACTAACGAGAGCTAAACGTGAGCAAATATTACTTTGATACCTAATGGGAATAGATATTTGATAACGAAATTAGAATTCGTTTTATGCAAAGTATTTATTAAGAAACACTACAGCTAGTGTTATAGTAAATTATGACATATTTGAATTTGGAATTTTAAAATTGCTTTTAAAAAATAGCAAGCGCTAGGCTCGAGGTTGACTGCACACCTCGTATATATGAAATAATAATAATAAACAATGGTGGCCTTAGATTTATATATCGGTTTCATGATCATTTGTTAATCTACTTAATAGGCAAGTAGGTGATTAACATTCTGTGCCTGACGCACGTCGTCGAGTTTTTGGGTCTAAATCATGCCGGTTTCCTCGCGATGTTTTCCCCCACCGTTCGAGCGAATGTTAAATGCGAACATAGAAAGAATGTACATTGGTGCACAGCCAGGGATCAAACCTGTGACCTCAGGGATGAGAGTCGCATGCTGAAGCCACTAGGCCAACACTGCTCACTACGAAATAATACTATCGCTAATATTAATAATGGTAATGAAACTATACACGTTTTCGTAAAAACCAAGAGAAAATTGCAATTCTGCACCAACGTAGGTCAGAAAAGCCGGCAACTCACTTGCGAACCTTCTGGCAATGTGAGTGTCTACGGGCGGTATCACTAAATATCTATATAGGTGAGCCTCCTGCCCGTTTGCCTTCTATTACATAAAAGAAAATATAACAAGTATTGTTACAATTTAGATAAAATTAGGGTCATTTGAGTAGAATCTCACAAAGTAACTAAACATTCCAGAGAGATGATTAGAAACTCTAATCATCTCTTTTTGATCATTTGATCAACGAGATTGAGTTGCTTTAAAGCATTCTTTTTCCATATTTTTAGTGGTTTCAACGCTAAAAGTTAAATCTCTCTGATTTTGTGGTGACAACCTGCTTAAAAAATAATTTATTTGAAACTAGGCCTGTGCATCTCAGAAAATTGTAATTCTGGTTATAAAATATTAGAAATACAATATACAGTATTGTCTCATATAGTTTCATTGTATACATTATATAAGTACAATAAATAGTTGTCCACATCTAATGCTCTCACGAATCCATTGAGAAAATGAAACATGTATCCAATACAATACCACATAAGAACAAACGTGAAATTATATCCGTTGATTTCTATATTATTTAAGTTTCATTGATTGTATGGACCATTGATGCTTTCACTTCATTCATGATGTAAGAACATATGTAGCAATCTGGTTTACAGTTTTTATCTATATTAGACTTCAGATATTCTAGAAATTTGATACATGCGATTTAAATTTTGTAAAGAAATCTTAAAAATTTTGAAGGGAATATTATTCAAATAAATACGATATATAATATTGAGTTTTGAACATCTTCCGGTCTCTCTCCGAGAACTGAAGGTCGGCAGTCAATCTCCGAAATCTCTTTGTCCATTGCCAATACAAACGATTGTTTCACTGACTTGACCTCGTCCGCTCTCAGATGTTTAGCTGATACATTTTGACCGACCAGGTTTGCTTTTATCCGCAATTGCCCATTATTATGGTCTAAAAAAGCTTGTACGTAATTTTCCTTAGCATTATATCTTTGAAGTTGAAAAGTTTTTTTTTATAATGCACGCATTTGTGGCCGAGAAGATCTTTACCGAACAACTTTGAGAGCGCTGCGAATCAACTCCGATAAGCCAGCAGATCAAACGACGCAAGTATAGATTGATAGGCCATATACTCCGAAGATATTCCTATGATATCACCAAGCAGGCTTGAATGAGCCCACAAGGAGACGCATGGCCGTCGTAGGCACACCTGGGGTACAGTTGCAGATGAGGCAATGAGAGCTGGAAATACATGGTGCGAGGTGAAATACGCCCAAGATAATATAATAATTAGAGAGCAAAAAGACAATTTAGATACTGCTACAATACTCATACATGAGTTACCGAGCCAAATTAAGGAGATACTGCATCCAGTTGGCAGTTTTCCATAGCCCCGACTACTAACAACTTTTAGTATTGGATATTACAGTTTCCCATGGTATCGAATTTCCAATTCATAGTTGTTAATATTACAGTAAGCTTGATACACACATAAATATAAAATAGGAATATACCATGCATGGTTTGGTTACACATGAAAGGACGTCGATGAAAGCTCCTAGACGGTTTGACGTTTTCGATTTCAATAAAATAAAATCGAATAAATCATCTAAATCTTCCTGAATCACTGTATTGATGAAAACAGTAGTTTTTAGTATCGCAAACATATAGGCAGACTCGGCGGATGTTTTAAATAGTATACCACAGACGCTAAAATATTTTAGGTCTAGACAGAATTCTGTATCTGTTCCGTGATCATTTCCAGTAGGCAAGAGGGTGTTCAATCTTCTGTGCCTGAGACTCACCGTCGACTTTTTGGGTCAAAGGTCGGCTTCACAAAATATTCCTTCACCGCACTAGTAAGTGCGCATATATATTTTATTGCCAGTTCTTCTCTTCCGTTCTACGCCCTCGATTTGAGAACTGGCAGTTAATGTAAAATTGGAAGCATTTAATGTATATTTCTTTTTTGACGTTCACAAGTGTACTTTGTGTTACGTATATAAATAAATTATTTTTGACTATACAGAAAGTCCCTTGGTGCACAGCCCAGGATCGAATCTACGACCTCATGGTTGAGAGTCGCCTTTAGACCAACACTGCATATATTATTGTACCTACTGATAAAAAAATACGAATTGTAAGTGTATTAACACAGGTTGCAATACAAGTGGCTATTTAAGTTCCCATTTCCCACGGAAATTCCCATAGCAAGGAACATTTAGCCTCCGCTATACGTGATTGTATGCAAAATCCGCGAGTATTGTTCAATCATTCACATGATTGGTACATGAAATATGGTTAAGTTTATTGCTCTTTGCTAGGCAATTTCAATTTGTAGAGTTTATATGTGTAAACAACTACGCATTTTTATAAGTACAAATCTCATAATAGGTCAATGACCCTTTAAATGTTTTAAGCCCCGTCCGAAGACGACTTATAATTCTTAATTTAAAATAAGTATATCCTTAAATCTCTACTATACAAGCATTACCTGTCCACATCGTATCTAACTGATCTGATATTATCGTGATTTATGTGCGCATTTTTTTTTGTTATGACCTGTTTTATTATTATATGGATACTAGACCTGTGAAAAAATGAAACTATAAAAGCTGTGTAAAAAGGCTTACTATAAAGTCAACGATTATCTAGTTGATAAAAGGGCATGGGACTAGTGCTAGACAGGCTACTTCTAATTAATTTGCGATATTTGTTTTAAAATAAGTGATGTTTGATGATTTGATATTTTAAAAGAGTACCGAGGGTTTTTTACGCCGGCTTTTTCTCTCGGCCTACACCCTCTGTCTTCTTTGCCGATGCCTACAAATTCTAATTTAATGACGTGAAATAAGTGATACATGTATCTTATGTTCCTTAATAAACATATTTTATTTTTATTTTTATTTTATATTGTTCCTTTCTCTTTTTACATATATTTTAATTAAATGTCTTATGTAGTTTCACACGTCTTGCGCTCACCTTATATAGTTTAGTTTCTTTTTTCTCACAGTGGTTGCCTGGAAGAGATCACTCGAAAGAGATAAGGCCGCTGGTCCCTCTCCTTTTTATTTAACTGTTTTGATTCTACTGTTTACTTGCAAGGAAGTGTTAATAATTAAATAAATAATAGCTAATGAAACAGCTATAGAAGTAATCTTAGAATTTCAAATAACAAAAGTCCAACAAATTTTTGTCTTATTTCTATTGTTATTTATTATTGTATTAATTTTGTATGTGTGTATATCTGGCATATGTCTATTGGTAAAACCAATTGTACACAAAATTGCTGGTTAATGTCAAATATAAATTCGTTTATTGAACTTAAGGGTCAGCTTTGTACCAATTGGTAGTGCACGGATCATTTTACTTAATAGAAAACGAACATAAATTTCAATAGAGTGAAATTGTGTATTAGTTCATAGGTTATATGACTATCATTTTATATCTATCACTGTTTTATTGATATAAAACAGTTTATTAAAGGTTTCGTAACAAATTTGAGTTACGAAATTGACCTATAAAGGGACTTAAAAACCGAAGGAGGTTTAAAATTTGTATTTTTTTTTGTAAACTGTTTACACGAAAATAAAAAAAAAACAGTCAATTGTTTTAAATCATAAATCAGTGGCGCTTTAGGTCTTGGCGTCAGATTTCTTAATGTTTCATGATCATTTTTAAATCTAATAGGCAAGTAGGTGCTTAGCCTACAGGGCCTGACACACGACGTCGACTTTTTGGGTCTAAGACATGTCGGTTTCCACTTTCCTCACGATGTTTTCCTTCATCAATGTTAAATGCGCACATAGAAAGTCCATTGATGCATAGCCGGGGATCGAACCTACGACTTCAAGTATGAGAGTCGCATGCTGAAGCCACTAGGCCGACACTGCTCAGTCAATTGTTTTACCATAATATTTTCATTGAAAAATAATATGAATAATATGCTTTTTCAAATTTTGTGATAAAATTATGTAATATATGATTGTATATGTTAAAGTTCAATATTTTGTATGTCTGCTTGAAATGTAACCCTCTGCATATGCGCTGCATTTAATCAATTAAAAGCTGAATAGGATCTCTTCTCTATGTTTTTAATATTGCCGTAGTTTTCACTAAACGGCATTGGATTTCATATCTGTTTTGTGAACTACTCGGAAGTTAACAAAGCAAAAAACATAACTACAAAAGATAGCTACTATATTGAAATGAAAAGAAAATCGGCATTTTCTTTTCCATTCCCACGCAGAGGTCAAACGTACATACACGTAATTAATGCAAACAGTCAAACAACAATACGATTAATTAATTTAATCACGGAACTAAATGTGAGAACTGATTGTTATCTGAGCTACATTTCTCTGTTCAAACGAAGATAAAATAGTTGATACATTCGCGCTAATTTTATTAACACTACAAATACTTGGCAACAATATATATTATTATATTAATATCCATGCATACACGAACGGTACCGACTTCTTCAAGTCATCATGATGGGCAAGGTCGAGGGGAAAAGACGCGCTGGAGGAAGAAGCGAGAGAAGAAGGAGGAAGTCGTGGCTCTGCAATACCAGAGAATGCACGGGCCAGCGTAGAACAGCTGATGCGTTTGGCGAAGAATAAGAAGAAGACCGCCAACCTCCAGTAGTAGAGAGGCACTACAAGAAGAAGAATAATTAATAATTTGATTCCTAAAAAACTCAGTAGCGCTACATCCTTATTAGTTCTGGGTCTCAGATTTCTGTATCTGTTTCATGATCAATCGAATAGGCAAGTAGGTGATCAGCTCCCTGTGCCTGACACACGCTGTTGACTCTCTCTTTCTGGTATAATTATCTTTTGCACTTAGATCAGTGATCAGTGTATAAGACACTCTTAAACCAAGATATTTAAGGGATAATTCTGCACTTTATTTTGCCTTAGTTTGTGGACTCAGTTTCCGCACTTAGACTCTCAATAGGTCCGTTGTGCGTAATTTATTTTGCCTTGTTATTTCTATTTGTTGGTTTTGTAAAGAACATTTTAAACGTACTAATAAATAATTCGTTTTTGAAGTCGTTTAATGACATTTTTAGGGTCTACAGCAAGGTGTATATTTCGATCCAGTATTATTCGATTTGAATTTTACTATCAAACGACGTATATAAGAAGGAATAGGTCGTTATAATAACCCATGTTTATATTCACGGTGAGTGAACATTCCCGTGTGAGTCCTGCCTTTATAAAGAAATGATACGCACCATTGATAATACATTCTTATACAGTTAAAAACTTTGAAAGACTTATAAATAATGAAATTGTAATAATGGGTCTTCCCTGGGAGATACGGCCTCCAACTGTTTAAAGGACGGCAACGAACCCACTAAAATAGGTGTGTATACCTTGCGATGACTACCCTTTTTGGGCGTCCCTTAGACTCGTTTGCTAATAAAAAAACGTGTGGCACTCGGGGACTGCCGCGGTAAAGCTGTTGCATAGCATATTCTAGCAACTTATGCAATTATAATTATTTTTTTATTTATGCAGATTTTTGTCTTTGATTTTAATTCAATCTACCACTCTCTCTTACCAGACTCAGACTAACACGCCTATATAGTCTGAAGTGCAAGTTTTTTGTGTCCTAGATTATTACTTATAACAAGAATCAAGTGTGTATCGACCACTGAACCTTTGTGATGTAAAACCGCAATTTTATCGGTTACCATGAAATGTAAATAACATTAAATTTGTTAAGCGATCGTAAAATTCGCGATACATTGTACAGTTATTGTATTACTAATGTCTTTTTTTTTACAAAATTTCACACCAATTGACCTAGTCCCATGCTAAGCGGGTGAAGCTTGTGTTATGGGTACTAGGCAACGGATATACATACATATTATAGATAGATATACATATAAATACATATTTAAACACCCAAGACCAAAGCACAACACCAAATGCTCATCACATCGATGTTCGTCTCAGCCGGGGATCGAACACGGGACCCATGGATTCGCAGTCAGGGGTAGACCAATAATAATTGTCTTTATGGATAATTCTGGTTCGTTAGGCAAGTTTTGTGAACTATGGCGGTGCGAAATGCGAATGACCGCATTCGTACACATGTATAGACGTTGTACATAGCTGTTGTCCGTGATACATAGCATATGTATTGGTAGAAAAATGTGTGTTTACTGGCCCGTAGTAGTTTTCTGTTCAAATATTTGGTTGTGTAAAGTATAATCGTGTCTACATGCAAATGAGATTCATTGTACTGCTATTGAACAACAGATGAAGCAAACATGCCTTTATTTTCTATACATATTTAGTGAATTATTTAAATTATAATCCTAAATAATCGTTAACTCGTAATGACCTGAACGCTGTTATTGAGATATACGAGTATGTACTTTTCACGTGCGAATTCCCACCCAAATTTGAAGTCGGAATTTACGGCTAAATATTTAATAATAGTGACTTATGTATTGTAGAAGCGTGAGGGTTGGCTGATATATACGTTAGTGATGAAATGACATAATAAGTAATGTCGTGATTAGCTTTTATAAGCGAGTTGTTGAGTGCCCTTAATAAATTTAATTTCTCATTAGTCTTCAAATAGTAGTAACAACTTCAGTATCTAAACGTTCAATAAGTTTGAAGTAGCTATTCTGTCGTTCAGTCGTGATAATTAAAAAAACGACGGGTTGCACTCCGGGAGTGCCGGCAGAAGTGAAAACTTGAATATTAACGTTGTGCATTTTTGATATTTTGGAATGGTTAGGGAATATTTTTGCACGAATTGCTTTAATTATCAGTATAAAAGTAGTATCCTTTAAGTGGTAGACTACAATATTTATTTATTGCGCTATCGTACACAAACATGACAAATTATATTACATTAAATAGGGCCGTTCCAGCTGTCTACTCTCCATTCGTCTTACGAATTTTCGATCAGGTCACGTGTCCTGACGCGAGTTTAACATTTTACCCATTCCAAAAAAAGTGTACAACGCCGCTAAAGAAATTTTCACTTCAAATCCCCGGCTGACCACCAATGGACTTTCTTTCAATGTGCGCATTTAACATTCGCTCGAACGGTGAGGAAACCGACATGTCTTAGACCCAAAAACGGTGTGTGTCAGGCACTGGAGGCTGATCAGCTACTTGCCTATTAGTTTTAAAAATGATCATGAAACAGATTCAGAAATCTAAGGCCCAGACCTAAAGAGGTTGTAGCGCCACTGGTTTATTTATTTTTTAATTCGAACTAGTACTTTCTAAGACTAGCGCGTTAATAGATAATGTGTCAACCAAACAAACAAAGCCTTCATCCTTAGGGACATAGAACGTAATAAGTCCCGTGCCGCGGTACATAGTGGACAAACAACGTGACGCATAATTTATATAAATTAAGATATATGACATATGGTATGTTTAAGATGAAGAATGAAAGCGAGCATTTCTCTGTACGAGTTGCCTTGACATGATCTCGTTTGGCATTTCGAATTTCGAAACTTGCCCTAACAAATGCCACTGCGTCCTTTTGCATGCACCGAACAAATCAATTACGGGCGCAAGATTCGACGGAAATTTGTGATTCAGTAAGTTTTACAAATTATAGGAGCTACGCCTACCCATGTAAGGCATACTGCATTGGTAGCTGTTAAGATACCTCAGTAGAATGCGCAAGCGACGCAACGGACTTTATGAATTGAAGTTATACTTCTTTAGGCGCGTTATGAAAAATTGATGAGAGTGAAATTTTTCGATGCGCGCGCACCGTTACACAAAATTAACAGAATGAAGTTGCCCACGGAAGATGCTACTGCATTGGACATAATTTAAAAACAACATTCGAATAATAATAGAATTTATATTACACTTAATGTAAGAGAATAATAATAAATATTTATTTATTTAATTTTTCAAATGTAAACTGAACTTTATTGACTATAATGACTCCTTTTACAGTCTTTATTATTTAATTGTATTTAATAATTTGCATGCAATCAAAAACTATTTTAAATAATGCCAAAGAAGTATAACTTCTTACGTGCGTACATAAGTACACACGCCCTTTTTTTTATTGTTATAATAAATATATTATGGTAAACGGGGCATATAGCAAGATGCAGATACTGCGGAGGCGGACATAGTAATAAACCTTAAAATACGCATGCCTTGTAATTCCAGTCGTGGAACTAGTTCAACATTCCAACTCCTTATTTGGGACTTCCGAAATCGAAATGAATTCCAGAGTCTATACTTTTTAATATGAAAAGTGACACCTAGTAACAATAATTAAAATGTTTTTTGTGAAGTTTGGGGCAGATGGTACAAAAATCCTAGCTTCTTAAAAATCATAACATTAACTTAAATAAATAGTTAGACAGACAGCCTGGCAATGTATAATTTATTTTTAATTTATTTTTTTATATATTATATTACATATAATTTTTTTAATTTTATTTATTTATTTTATTCAATCATCAATTATTCTTCTGAATGTTACATTAATATATTATATCTCAGTAGAATAATTATACAAAAGTCTGCAAAAAATAAACTATTGTATGAATAATTTAAAACGGTTCGAATCTTTAAATCATACATTCGTCAAAACTTTTTTTATAAGAATATTGTCTTTTTCAGAGCTTCCTCGCGGCGAATGCGAAATGTTGGTGGGCTGGTGCTCTCGCTGCAGCCACGGCGGAACTCCGGTATGCGGGGTACGTGGCACCCGGGGTGCTGTTGGTGGCAGGTGCACCCCGGGCATTAGAAACCGTCCGTGGAGCATATTCCCGATCCGTCCTCAAACCACCGCCTACTTATCTTATATGCGGCCTTGGTAAGTAATGTTTAATAGTAGCTTATTTATTACATCCGTTTGATTAGCACGAAAAAAAATTATACGTACCAGGTTTCATCCTCACAGTAGTCTTCAACAGTAGTTACGCTTGTCTAGGAACTTCTTTTTGCGAACAGCTGTGGAATCGACTTCCAGTGGAGGTCTTACTTGCTAGATACGAGCTCAAAACAAAAAGAACACACTCCTTTTTTGTCCATGGGCTGCCTTTTATGGCTATTTCGCACTCTCGTTTATCATATAAGAAACCAACAAAAAATTAATTATAATATTTTCCACCGCTATAATTTCATTCTAAAAACGTAATAATATTCACATACATATGTATTTTATAAGATACTAAACCAACAGACTTAACTTGCAATCATTAGCTCTATTTATACCTCATAAAACATTAATACAAAGTTAACTATGTAACCTGTACGGTAACAAAATAATTCAAAGCAAAAAATCACAGACAACTTTCTCACGAGTATCCATAATGATATTCTATACCGTACAGTGCGCAACCAGTTTCCACCCACAACGCAAGACGGCCTTGTAAGGACGTAACCTGCGTTGACGTGGGTATGGCTACCGCTAAGTGTTTTTGTAGGTTCTAGGAAGTCGCTCGCACGTAAGTTTTAGTCTTGGGTATGGATGTTCGCAACTGTGATCGTTGAGGTTAAAGCTGGTTCTCCTTATTCGTCAGTTCTCAATGAAATCGGAAATATGCTCGCTCGTTCACTACGGAGTCTGCAAGCGATAAGGCTATGATGATCTTTTGGCTTTTATTTTGGAATGTAAAACAACCAGAACTTTCATTAATTATCAGTTTATATAACTATTTATTTATTTATAAAAACTTGCCAACACTCGACACACTGATACATTGATACAAGAAAAATAAAATACAATATTTAATGTGATAAGCAAACATAACAATGAAGAGATAAAAAATAATTAAACTAAATGAAAATCGATTTCAAAGTGTGATGGGAGCAAATTTGGATATCCCATATGACTTCTACATAAATTAAAAGTTTGTTTTTTCTCAATATATTAAACACCAAACGGAAATTATTTAAAAGTTAATTTAAAATTATCGTAATTATGGCTCAAACCATTACAATTTTTTTTATTAAAGTTCCATAAGTCCTGCCTTCGGAAATACTACCTCCGAACTTTAAAAAAAGAACATACTTGTCTATTACCCAGCAGCTTTTCTCAGAGAACAATGGCTGTGTGGCTTTATATAAATAAATAAGGACTTTATTATTTTATTAAAAAGATTTTTGTTTGTTCCATTATTTTTTTTAGGTTGCCAATACCATGCGCTTAAACCACTTAGCCACAAAAACAAAACAGTTTATGGATGTTTACAACATTATGTTTATTTTTGAAATCATCAATTATTATTACCTCGTAATTAATGAATATAAGGTTTTGGTTGAGTAACTTAACGAACGGCCTTGTACCTATATAAAGTACAAATTGCACGACTCACGATCACCTGCCGACGCCTTTAAGTACATTTCCATTCATATCTGAAATATATAGTTTATATATGTCATTAATTCAATGTAAAAATATATTTGTAATACATCGTTAATTCAATTCCACAAGGTAGGCCTTTATGTGTGGTGTTCCACGACAGAGTGATTTTTAAAACACTTGTTGCCGCGCATCACCTCTTAATGGAACCAGCTGCCATTCCAGGTTACCAAACCGTAAAAACTTTAAACGCCGGCAACGCATTTGCAAACCTCTTAGTGTTTCAGGTGTACTTCACGAGGTAAACACGTTTCCCAGAAAAAAAAATAATTTGACATAACAATAGATTTTTCTTCTATTTATTTTAGTTATCTTTAACAGGGTATTTATAGAACTTGGCAACCCTGTAAACGTCCATACTTTAGTTTATTTGTTGTATTTTTTATAATGACTGGTATTTTTTGTCGTGGTGAAAAACCCATAAACCGCAGATCTATAGGTATAAATGTTTGGTTCATTTAATAATATTATATTTGTTTAACTAGCTGCCCCCGCGAACTTAGTAGTACTTTAGTTATCTTTTTAGTACATACCAACATGGAACATTTTTCTATGCTACCCCAGAGACTGTTTAGTTTTCCGGAATGAAAACTTTTTAGGTTGTTCTGAGTATTTTTGTAACACGAGAATTTTATATATTACTAGCTGATCCGGCAAACGTCGTTTTGCCATGTATATCATTTATAATAAAAAAATAGGGGTTGATCGTAGAGGGATGAAAGTGAGGGGTTGTACGTATTTTTTAATGTTGTATCATAAAAAAATAAAAACCGAAAAAAAAATCTAAAAATAAAAAAATATATTTAGGGGTGGACTACCCTTAACATTTAGGGGGATGAAAAATACATGTTGTCTGATTCTCAGACATACCCAATATGCACACAAAATTTCATGAGAATCGGTCGAGCCGTTTCGGAGGAGTTTAACTACAAACACCGCGACACGAGAATTTTATACATATATTAGATATTAATGCGCTAAATCCAGCATTTGGAATTTTTTAACTTGGTTGTTCCATTTTTAAAACTAGCGAGGCATCGTAACTAAAAATACAGCTTTCATAATAACAAGGTTAAATGTTTTTCTATTCATAGCAGGTTGAATTCGATACGTTAATCTTAATCCTCTTGTTAAAGTTGCCTACGCGCATGTCATTCAGACAATACCAGTCGGCCTCGCAAGGACGTGGTCACGTATTGGAACAATGAACACGAAGGCTTCTTGCTTATTTCTATAGTCTATAGATACATATATTGGTTCTTTAGGTCTTTAATACGTGGACATACTCAGAAATATTTTTATTTCTCAATTACAATTTATACTTTTATTTAAATTGTTTATACAATTGTTGACAACAAGGTTGCCGTTCTTTTAGTAAATATTTGAAAGGAAATATAATTAACGTATTAAAGCTGCCCCAAAATGCAAAGTCCGAAAACAGATTTATTAAAAAAAAGGGTGCGTGTAGGTACTTATGTACGCGCGTAAGAAGTTATACTTCTTTGGCATTAGTAAAAATAGTTTTTGATTGCATGCAAATAATTAATTACAATTAAATAATCTAAGACTGGAAAAGGAGTCATTTTAGTCAATAAAGTTCAGTTTACATTTGAAAAATTAAATAAATAAATATTTATTATTATTCTCTCACATTTAGTGTAACATAAATTCTATTATTATTAGAATGTTGTTTTTAAATTATGTCCAATGCTGTAGCATCTTCCGTGGGCAACTTCATTCTGTTAATTTTGTGTCACGGTGCGCGCGCATCGTAAAATTTCACTCTCAACAATTTTTCATAACGCGACTAAAGAAGTATTACTTCAAAAAAAATTGTTTATTATGGAATATAAGATACAATCATTAAATTTGAATCGGTAGACATCCCTTCTCATCGGCAAAGAAGACAGAGGGTGTAGGGCGAGAGGAAAAGAAGAAGAGAAGTAGCCTGTCTAGCACTAGTCCCAGGCCTTATTATCAACTAGATAATCGTTAACTTTATTGTAAGCCTTTTTACACAGCTTTTCTTTAATACATTTCTTACATTTATTAAAAGGCAGAGAGAAAAGAGCCTCTAGGATTTTATTAAAGAAAAGTATTCCTTTTCCCGTTTTTTGTTATTGATACAGTTTATTATGGCACACATTTTTCTATAATAACCTAGATATATACCTACTCGTAAGTTTAGTATGGTGGAAGACTAGTAGTAAACGTAGTAAAACTACTTCGAACTTTTGGAAATACTGATATTACGTCTAAAGGTAAATTTTCTAGACAGCGATTATCACGGGTATCGTGCATACAGTACAAAATGTCTGATGTTCGTTCTTACCGGATATGTCGCACTTGCCGATAGATTTTATGTCACACGGAAAAGGAAATGTTAGGTTTCATTAACCAGAAAGCCACTAAACTACCGGGGTATGGGAGACGATAAAATTTGGTTTAAAGGTGTGTTGAAAATTACAAGTTGTTTTGACCTATTTGTGATAGTTGGGAAGGGTACAGATTTTACTGTTATATTACTATTGAGAGCAAAATATCGTGTTTAAAATAGTCTGCCTAAATAATATATATATCATACATTTAATGCAAAAGACAACATGTAGTTTTAATTAAATTATTTATAAAAAATTCAAGCAAGACCTTTTAATTTTTTTTACATTGACGTGTTGTAATCGTACCTACATACCTTTGTTATAAACAACAGCGCACCTACACATGTATTGATATATAATATATAAATATAACTTATGTATTACTCTTACAATAGGTTCATCTACATCCAGGTGCATACCTGCATTCTATTTTTGATATTATGCGGCATCTCTAAGGTTAATCTTAATGTTCTTAGCGAAGTAATGCTAAGTAAAAATAAAAGTAGATGCCGAATGTTCTTTGCGGTCTTAAATGTCTAGGTCTAATCTTCAATCTTAAAGCACATTTACCTTTTTTGTTCTTAATACATTTAAATCTATCGTAAGTGTAGTCGATCAGAATAGTATAGCAGAATGATGTGAAAGAAAAAAATATTTTAAATCTTTTTGTTTTCTGTATTTTATGTTATATATAAGGCAGCTGCCGCAGTAATTAGACACCCATATTAGTGCCATCCTCACGACGTCAGAACAAGTTTCCACATGTCGATATCAGAACAGAAGTACAGTGTTTCGTGGTATGAAAATCCTTGAACTAGAAATTGAAATCACGAGCTAAAAATCTTCTAAAGATCTTCAAGTTACTGGCCAGTATATTTTACGTTTAGTTTCGTTAACAAAAGCGTCTCATAACTTGTGCATTGTATTAAAGTTTAGTAATAAATCCAAAAACTTTAAGCCAACCAGACGAATTTATCGCGGCATTTAAGTGAATTTTAATCTGTTTTCCGCGAAGTTTTATCACGAAATTTTTATATTTATAGACTAACTAAATTATTTAAGTGTGTTATTTTTACTATTTCGATTTTTATAACCTACACATATATTATATAGAAGAAATATTTATTCTATGTATATTTCTTTAATTAAAGATTTTTTAGTGAGAAGAGCTATTAGAAAGCTAAGATATATAATATAAACATGTTTTTCTTTCGGCTAAAAAATAATGTATCAAAATAAATAATAGTAGTAAAAACGCTTTTACTGTTTAATTATGATTATTTGACATTATTATTCCAATCATTATTAAAATAAAAATCAATTATAATTAAAATCATATAACGTGATTTGGTATTGCCTTATATGCATTAATTCACTTAATACACAACATAATATGCATAAATGGTCTGTCATTGTGAAACTTAAATTTATTTCGTTTACGGAAAATTATGATAATTATTACCATTTTGGTATTAATGGCAGGACTGTGATTGCTATAATGAATGTGTCATTTTCATCTTTATGACATAAATAATAGAAATTTATGTTAAACTAAAAACTTTTTAAGCTCTTAATGACTCCTCTCTAGATAGGCTCTCATTGTAAATAGAAATATAGGATATATTTATATTAAAAAAATAAAAACGGCTCAAATATAAGAGTCTTTTCACCAACTTCTATTTTGTTCCTTTTGGAGTAGAGACTCTTGGGCCGTGGGGTTCGAGTGCACAGGCGCTAATTAAAGAGTTAAGTAGGCGCCAGCTAGATAGACCCGGTAGCCCCAGAGCTGGTGCTTTCCTCTCTCAACAAATAAGTATTGCAATACAGCGAGGAAATGCTGCCAGCGATAAAGGTACACTGCCACAGGGACCAAACTTTTTGTTTTAATTTTCTTTTTATTAATTTTTAAGTATTTTTATTATTTATATGTAGATTAATAATATTTGATTGTTATGATTACTTATAAAAAAATCCTTTATATTATAATCTATATATATAAAAATTAAACCCGTTTTCCGTTGTCACGACATAACGTGAAAACGGCTTGACCGATTTGTCTGATTTTTTTTTATAATATACCTTGAAGTACGAGGATGGTTCTTATGGAGAAAAATTTAAAAAAATTGAGTGAAAATGTCTAAAAACAACACTTTTCTATATTCCCATACAAAATATTCGTAATAATACTTAAAAGTCAATTTGAACTTTAAAAGCATAGTATAAAGTTCAAGTGTTAGTGGAGGGGTTCCGGGAAGGTAAATTTTTATTTTTTGACATAATGTATTTATTGTCTTATCAATTTTCTTTTTTTTATCTTACTAGCTAGACCGGTGTCCCGAATAGCAGAATAAGTATTTTAAACAAATAAAGAATCGACTGTTAGGCGGTACGATGTTCGCCAGGCCAGCTAGTTATATATAAAAATCTCTTGATCATGTGGTATATACTATGTATTAACCAATATATGAGGTTAAATGCCTCGAGCGACTCCTGTGAACGTGGGTCTTACTGTTTTATTTTGCAGACATAAGTTACCTGTGGTTTTAAATTGGAGGCTTGTGCCTAACCAGTTATTTAATGCAATTTGGTTGGCGGGAGGTCTACTGATATTTATTGTATGTAATTAACTGACATTGAATTGGCAATACTGTTTAATATCTTCAAGAGCAGTGTTGGCCTAGTGGCTTCAGCGTGCGTCTCTCATCCTTGAGGTCGTAGGTTCGATCCCCGGCTGTGCACCAATGGACATGCGCATTTAACACTCTGGTACGGATAAGGAAAACATCGTGAGGAATGGCATGTCTTAGATCTAAAAAGTCGAAGGCGTGTGTCAGGCGCAGAAGGCTGATCACCAATTTGCCTATTAGAAACAAACAAATGATCACGAAACGAATAAAAACATCTGAGACCCAGACCTAAACAGCTGTAGCCCCACTGGTATTTTATTAATGTTTGTACATGATCGGTTACTATATCCTTTAGTTTTAATATGGGCACTTACGCAATAGTTTATATATCCTAGTAATAGTGATAAACCTAAATTTTAACGTTAACTACAGAGATCTTTTAGTTTAAGGTTACGTCAATAAAACAAAGTAGTGTTTAGAACATCGAAGTGTTTTGTTATTACGCTTCTATCTATTGCTACGAGTGTACAAGAATAATTGTTGTTTACTACAAACCAGTTACAGAGATTACCGCAACCAAACAATTCCTTCAGCTATTTTTACTATGTAGTAGAAGAAATTGAAGTTCGATTTCTAGTAAAAAATATCATACAAAATAAATATGTAAATGCCAATTCTGGTCTGCGCTTGAGCAGGTTATCGTGTATTTACAGATCGCGTGTGCCGCTCCCTATCTACAATTCAGATTCTGCGAAAGCTTTTCTACCAATGACTTATATAGCCGTCTGGTTTCCATTTCGTAAGGTTTTCATATTTATTTCAACATCTGGCATCAATATCTACATCAATCATTAAAATTTCATCTTCTATTCATTCGCACCAACTGGCTGGCTGGTTTTCTTCCACAGTCCGCTTCGCTCGGTATTTTCTTCTACAAACTAGAGAGCTGTGAATTCTGCTTCTAATGAAGGTGTAGAAAATACGACCTCCAAGTTGTAAAAAAAAGCGTACTCCTTTTACGGTCCGATAACAGACTCTCCGTCCGGTAACTGCCCATAAACAATAAACTACAAGCTCCCACCTTTTCAGAGTGCCAAATCATAAAATGACTGCTTCACGACTGATTTGAGAGCGACCGCCGATGCGAAAACCGCTCTGTGAGTTACAGAATCGCAGGGCAGGTCCCCCACTCGTTAGGTTGTGTACCTAACGAAAGCCAGAAATAATGTTAAAAGACCGGCAACGCATTCGCGAGCCCTCTGGAATTGAGAGTATCCATGGACTATCTCTTAACATCAGGTCTTTCGATCGTTTGCCCTATAAACAAAAATGAGCAACACATGTTCCCATTGACCATTTTATAGTCATTATAGAAGCTTGCGGTAATTCCACATTCCAATTCACAGATTCCATTTAATATATTTCCCAATATCTTCGACTCTTGTGGTGCAGGAACTTATTTTATACATATTTTTGCTACAAACATATATATACATTAAGAGATTTCCTAATCCATATATACGCTTATGTTTGTAGAAAGCAATAATTTTTCCCCACAGGCATCAAATCTAAAATACTTCGTATTTATCTTTCATAAAGATATACCAACATTGTTTTACAAATAAGCGATCAGAATCTCTATTGATATATGTGAAAGCATTATACCATTAAGATGTTATCAGTTGTTGGCGAAATAACTTTTCTATGTACGAGATTTGTATTTAATCTAATACGACGCAATTTGATGTTGACAATTGTCAAGTGTCAAATTCATAAGGAACATGTCTTGACTAGAATTGGTCGATTTTTATTTGACTGATATATGCGAAGTTAAATCATTTTATATTTATTTCTAACACACAAATATACAGTAGATATTATCAATATTCTACATTTAGTAATAATAATTTAAAATTAATAAATAGAAAATTCAAACGAATTTAAATAATTTGGTCCCTGTGGATTTGCATTTCCTCGCTGTATTGCGATACTTATTCGTTGAGCGAGGAAAGAACTACATCTGAGGTCACAAGTTGGAAACTTAAATCTTTAATCATTTTATAATTTTTTCTTCTTACCAGCGACCCGCCCCTATTTCACGTGCAAACATTACATTAGACCTAAAGTTTTTGAATTTACCGTGCACAGACAGATAGAAGCTGCGTCCGTCGTGCCAACGGTGTCGCGAGTTTGCATACAAAAAAAAAAGATTTTGGGATACAATTATTATTATCAAAAACACAACACATGTATTGCTACTCTATCTTAGTCATTATCTCGAAATTAATCGTTTAGGATTACTGTATTCATTAGACAATCAATTCTCAACGCTCTGTGTAATTTTGAAAAACAAGATTGTAAAATAGGTTGTGTCGTATAAATATCTGTTCCAAACTAATGCTTCCTGTATTATGGTTAAATTAACTGTATATCGCTTGTTATGCGGTAAATTTATGTAATTATTTGTAAATAGAGAGGAATGTTTGAGTAACCGAAAGGGTTTAAAACACACATAAAATACGCTTTAAACGTTAAACGTATTTAACTACTGTTTATAATTATTACGTTAATTAATTTGTGCGGTTGACCATTTAGTTATTAAAAATAAATCAGTGGTGCTACAACCTTTTTAGGTCTGGGCCTCAGATTTCTGTGTCTGTTTTATGATCATTTGGTAATCTAATAGGCAAGTAGGTGATCAGCCTTCTGTGCCTCACGCACGCCGTTGACTTTTTGGGTCTAAGGCAAGCCGGTTTCCTCACGATGTTTTCCTTCACCGTTCGAGCGAATGTTAAATGCGCTCATAGAAAGAAAGTCCATTGGTGCAAAGCCGGGGATCGAACCTACGACCTAAGGGATGAGAGTCGCACGCTAAAGCCACTACGCCAACACTGATCTTTATAGTTATTAAATCTGCCTCAAACATTCGAATTACTGCCATAGTAAGATCAATCCAAAAACATTATTGACGTACACTCTAGAAAGATAACACTTATTATAATTTCCTTTAAAATTTAGACCAATTCAAATTAAATAAAATTAATTTTGTAGTTTGTTTAATGAATTGGTTGTAAAAACATTCATCTGTCTTTTTTCATCACAGCGTTAACGCAATTTGACAGAAAGAGACTTAAGAGTACTTTATTTGATGGTAAGTAACATGTACTTAGGTTTTGTAAATAATTGGTTATATAATTCCGTTTTAAAGACAGATTTTTCTTATATTTATTTTAAAATTCAATGGCTATTTATACCATACGGTGTATAACGCTTTACGTTAGATAACTGGTGGTACATCCGTAGTGTAGAGGAAGTGTAATCGTTTAACTAATGTAAGGCAGCCATGTTGACATTTGACAGATAGCTGACAGAAACAGAAAGTTATCTATGAATATTTAAATGCTTCGAAAGAGATAATGAGGTCGATAGGTACTTTTGTTTTAATACTTTACTTAAAAAAAGAAAAGGGGAAAAAGATGTAAATGGATGGTTTTACTGCTATAAGCAGTTTCTTTCAGAAAAATTAGACGTAAAATGCTCATTCGTATACTTCGCAAACACAAGAGAATTAACTTACTTGACTTAAAGTATGTCCCTTTGTCCTCCAGGTGAGGTAGAGGGCATCCAGCGTACCAAAGCAGCCCTATTTGTTAATCTAATATATAAAATTCTCGTGTCACAGTTTTCGTTGCCATACTCCTCCGAAACGGCTCGACCGATTCTCATGAAATTTTGTGTGCTTATTGGGTATGTCTGAGAATCGGACAACATCTATTTTTCATCCCCCTAAATGTTAAGGGTAGTCCACCCCTAAATATTATTTTTAGATATTTTTTTCTGTTTTTTTTTTTATGATACAACCCCTAATTTTCACTCCTCTACGATCAATCCCTATTTTTTTATTATACATGATATACATGGCAAAACGACGTTTGCTCGGTCAGCTAGTTATATATAATATTCAGTCTTGTGCATACATTTATATAAATACAACGGCTTTTATTCATAGCTTGATATATTTGGTCTGCTGATCAATTAAAAAAAAAACTGTTAAGCACCTATCAGATACCTAATCTGCATTTGATGAATAAGTATTTTTAAATAGGTAATTTCTAAGGTAAAACTAAAATTTGTACTTTAATAATGCTCTCTTTTTTGGAAGTCAACATGTTCATAATTTTAGTAAATTATATGTTCATGTGCGACTCATCTCTGAAGACGTAGGTTCGGATTCCGTCTGTGCACCAATAGACTTTTCTATGTGCGCATTCAACAAACACTCGCACTCTGAAGAAAACAACTGAAGAAGCATTTATTGTTGTAGTGCCACTGGTTTTTTAACGTATTCAAATAGCGGAATGTTGTCGCTTTTATTCAACTGTATAGGTAAATATTAAAGTTTTAAGCATTTAAGTGCGTAGATTTAACCTCTACAAAATTTGTTTTTTTAGCCTACGACGGCAATGAAAATATTTTCCCGCGTAAACGCCGACATCATTAATGAGTTGTTGACGAAGTGATGAAGTGTCATACGAGTGATGAACTGTCAAATGTCATCGTTCTATGTCAGAAGTATGCTTTATGCCCTCTTTTCGCTTGATAACATTCTATACAATATTCTCATTTCGCATGGCCATAAAAGATTTTTTTTAAACGTCGAGTTGTCATACAGGTTATAGTTGTAGAAGAGTACCATAAATATTCTCTTTTATAGTCATTTGTTTATACTACAAATATACAGCGTGAGAATACCGTTCAAAAATAATAATAAAACCGAAGCACGTATGATATATAACGATCCGTAAATCTTTCCTGGCAGTGCACCAGAACTGTGGGAAAACGGACAACTAAGCCTCCTTTCGTATGGGAAGTGGCCATCTTGTCACTGCTTGATTGAAAACCGCTATTACGCTTGTAAAGGTAATGATTGGTTTCTGGGAATAAGGAGGTATCGATTTAAATTGATTCAAATATTGTTCTACTTATTCCAGCTTTTAAAATGTTTTACAACGCCAAAAGACACGTGTGTTTTTATAATAATTTCGTCAATTCAGAATGTCTTTGCTGTGGAAATTAAGCTAATTATTTTGCAATTGTGAAATTTGAATTAATATCTTTTAAGAGGTGGAAAAGGGGAAATAGAGATATTGTTATGCGCTGATGAATTAGGGGATTATATAATGCTAACTATGCTAAAGTAATATATATTACGTAAAATTATAAGTAAATTATATCAACATAAAATAAACTTCATTTAATTAATTCGATGTGCTTGCGTTTCCATCACTGCCAATCGACCTTCGACCTTGCACGCGCTGTAACTTATTAACCATTATACAATATTTCAATGTGCTTTACTAATTAAATTCATGAGTGATTGAATCATGAACCGAAATCTTATTTTAAAAAGATTGGAAGAAAGTTTTCTTTATGGTAACAATTTTGTATATGTAATAAGATTTATTTATTTAAAAGAATTGCCATTGCATAATAATATAATCTTCCATTTATAAACATACAAAAATAACAATATAAACTAATTGTTCAACCTTTAATACAGCTTGTTTTTTTTAAACTATTTCTAACAGAATTATTAACTATAAATATGTGATTTAAAAAGCGATAATCTAATAGAAAACAAAATTTTGGACAAAGATAGTTCTGATAAAATGTAACAGAGTTATTGTAAAGAGTTTTTAAATGCTAAGATGGGCGCGAAACGAAGCGTCTAAGCATTCTTTCAGTTACAACGTCAGTCTATTCAGTCAAAAAAACATTTCAATCACAAACATGGGCCGATGAAAATGAAATCTTCTTGTCTATGAAAAAAAAAAAAAGAAATTTTCTCAGCCAATTAATATATTTATTATACCAATATTTATATTGATTCTAAGATTAGCTTAAGGGAAATTAAGTAGTAATTAAGCAATTAGAAAAAGTAAAAGTTAAGTAGTTAAAAATATAAACAAGTCGTTAAAAATTAAATATTTCCTCAAAAACACGATAGTTAACCGCTTAATCGATGTGATAGTTGAACCTCTCACTAGCAAAGTACCGTCATTAATAACTTCTAATATGTAGTCTGTTTTTTATTTGCATATCGTAATGTCAATGGTTCGCCCACACTGAGTCAAAGGCGAAAGTAATGTAATTATATGAAAGTGAAAACATAGAAAACTCTAGCCGCCCATCTGAGTTTGCCTGCTTAGCTATGACTTATAATACCATTCCTGTCAAAGTGTGAAATAGTATGATAAATAATTTATTAAAATTAAGCCACACGCAAAGAAGAAACACAATCAAATTTGTGAGTTCTCTGGTACTGTTGTGGTCTCTAGCAGAATGACCGTGCAATTTAAAATTCAGCTAATATTTACATTTTTTGGTTAACTATTTAAACATATTTAAGTTTTGTCGCCTCGAACGTGAATTGTAATAACTGTTAATATTATTTACATATTGCCAATTTCATTATATATAAGTGCTTAGTAAATAGTAATACGAGTGTGCGAGGCGATTTTATCGTTACTTAATTAACCGATAAATTTTCTTTAATTTCAAAGAAAATTGAAAAAAAGTCGGTCTCTCATACCTAGATCAGAGCTAGTATAAGCTCTTTTAAGAGCTTTCCTTTGGTTTTGACAAAACACAATAACGATGCAATGAAAATAACACAACAGTAGCGCCACGACCCCTTTTAATTTTAGATTGTAATTGTTTTCTATTTTCAATTTGCTCTTCTCGCCTGCCTAACAGTTGCCGATTATCATATTCCTCCTTCCCACCAGTGACGATTAAGTCTAAAGAATTAAAAAGAATCGGAACTAGAACTCAAGTTCCCAGGATTAAGAATCACAAACTGGTGACAAAATTCATAGTAGAGACTAACCGACTGGATTTTGACCAAATAAGTTAGGAAGGAGTTGGTACCTTAGTTCGCGCAGATTCTCGAATCTAACCCTCATCAGAGATGGCTTAGAGCTAAAAGGGATATCAATGTGTTAAAACCAGATTTGTTTTTGACATACAGCAGTCATAATTATTGCGAGTAGAATGGCCTATCATAACAGTTATTAATTTTACAAAAAAATAAGGAGAAATCAGGTTTTGTTTTTATTAATGACAGCTTATCAAGATTTCTTATAGCTCTCTATTTTATAACATTAAGCAACATAATACAAAGCCTTATAGAATAATTAAGTGGGCGAAAACCTTTCCACGCGCCATAAATAGATGTTTGACAATTAAAAAATGAGACTGTCATTAAACTTACGTTTGGTCATAATAGAAATTCGATTACATTTGTATTGCGAAATAAAATTACATTTTACTTAAAATACCAACGAAAAGTGTTAAATACTATTGATATAATTTTTTCTTAATGATTATATATTATAGACGTCATATATTATACAGAATAAGTATCGCAATACAGCGAGGAAATGCTGCCAGCATTAAAGGTACACTGCCACAGGGACCAAACTTATAAAATTTGCTTTAGTTTTCTATTTATCCATTTTTAATTAATATTATTACTATGTAGGTTAAGAACATTGTTAATACTGTATATTTGTGATCTCGTTTTACTTAAATAATAATTAAGTAAAATACTTTTAAGATATCTTAAAATATTATAATCTTTTCAATACCATGCATGTCTATTAATAACTATGCAATTCTCGACTCTGTGATTGTGCGTTACAATCCCGTATATTTTTATTTCAATCTGCACAGCAAACGCTAACTCGTTGGTGAAGGTAAACATCGTGAGAAATTGCGCATGAGACTCAAAACTCGACATGTGTCAGGCACGGAATACTAATAATAATAATAATAATATAATATAATAATGACCGCGAACCACCGCTATGTGGAACCAGCTGCCCACTGTATTATTTCCGAATCATTTCTATATAGGATCCTTAAAGATCGTACCAATTCTTATAACACTCTTGCGAGCCCCTTGACAGTGTGAATGTCCATGGCGGAGGTATCACTTAACTTCAGGGTAGCCTCCTGCCTGTTTACCTCTTGTTATATAAAAAAAGGACTCCTTCAAAATCGTACCTATTCTTAAAAGAAAGGCAACCTACTTGGGAGCCTTCTGGCAGAGCGGATATTCATGGGCGGCGGTATCTCTTAACGACAGATTGTTGATGTGAGATAAAAAAAGAGCAATTTCTACCTCAGGGATACCTTACTTCTTCCGACCCTAACTCGCTAAACCTAACATTAAAAAAACAATAATTAAATTATCTTTATATTATCATATTATATCAATTTTTAAAAAAACAGACTGTGTGTCCATGTCGGCCAAAACTAGTACCAAATTATCGAAAAGTATTTTCCATATTTCGACCGTTTTCGTTTTAGTTTGGATAACCAAAATGCGTTGTTGGTTGTAAGCGAATCCATGACTATAAATGACATAAAGCTTTTTAAAAATTTAAGGAATACTTAAATGATCCTAATCCTTGGGATTGTTTTGCTCCAGTTCAAACAATTTGTATGACAATACTTGGCGATTAAAAAGAGTGGCGGAAAGTTTCTTGCCAGTTCTTCTTACCCGCTCTACGCCCTTGACTTGCGAACTGGTAGTAAATGTAGATTTACAATTAATTTAACTTGACAATTCATAAGTGTAATTGTTTACCCATATGAATAAATATCTTTTGAGTTTAAGTTTGAGTTACCTTTGACAGTTCATATTATATGCATATCCCATAACTTTTGAATCGCATGGTAACATAAACTCATAGGTAAAAAAGTAATCCGCGCACTCACTTTATATACATAAGCTACCTATTAATCAACAATATCGTAGATGCATCACAATTTCCGAATTAATTCACTCACCGGAAGTGAGCGATTGGCGTGTGAATTTCACGTCAGAAGGTGAAGTGTAGCGTTAAATTGGACCTGTTTGACACATGATTTTATCTAAAAGAAATTACACATGTTCTCAAGGCAGTAATATGTTTATTTGCTTACGTCTTGGTGAAAGTAATACCTTTAATAATGTACTCCAAAAAACTAAGGATGTTTTAACATCTATATATTCGTGATTAGTATCTCACTGTATTCCATAAAATGAGAATCTCGATCAAGGTATCAGAGATCAGATGCAAGATCGAGAGTTTTAGGTGCAAAATACATTTTTTGAAGGCTTAACTAACTTGGAATTATCAATGTTTATTTATTTGACATCTATAGTGCTGAATATTTTCTATCGGAAGGCTGGTGATCTCACTGACTTCTGTAGTCCTTACAGCCTTATATAAAGATACCAATACCTTATGTAAAATATAAAAATAGGATTAAAATTGTAATGATGCAAAACTGTGAAGCGGCTGATAAACTTTATTTTTATACATAAAACAGTTTTTATATCGAGAGCAAAAGACAATTATTCAAAAGATAGTTTTTGTATTATAAAACACACATACATGAATTATTAGATGCATTGCTATAAATTGATATCAGCATACGACGGAAATAGCGGGAAGGCTACCCTTACATGGGTCATTTGCAATGGACTGCATGCCATTAATTTTATAATTTAATATACTTTAAAGCTAAGATAAAAATATAATATATAGGACTTAAAAAAAACCTGGCGATTAAAAAGAGTGGCGGAGAGTTTATTGCCAGTTCTTTGTCTTCCGTTCTATGCCCTTGATTTAAGAACAAGCAGTAATTGTAAAGTTGTAAATTTAAAATATATATTTCTTTTTTTAAGTTCATACGTGTACATTGTATTACCTATATGAATAAATCATTTTGCCTTTTGAATAACTTCAGAATAAATTACGAGTTCAAATATTATATCAAATTTTTAAATATGATAGCATCTTCTAGAACATATTTGCTAATTTCTAGATTTTATGTTGTCTTTCTTTTTAAATCTGTATTTTGTAAAATAAAATTTCTGTATTTTGGCCCCAACCGAGATCTGTACCTCATGATTTGGTTATACAAACAACATTTTTGTTGTACTGACCTTGCTTCAGTTATCTGTAAACCACTCTCATTCTCCATACAAAAGAACAAGTATATCACGTCATATAGCGAAAGTAATCGTAATGAGACACCTCGGGCGATCACCGGCTCTCAAGACTCTAGCCCAATATAAAACTTATTGTTTAGCGAAGGTAGAAAGTCATTGGCAGTGTTAAGAACTTGTAGTGGTATAAGGTAAAAAATGATGATGGTTGGAGAACTGCGCAACTTAAATTAGTTCAGCCCTGAAGCGTAGACTGTAGGGGAAGTAGCTTTCATAGAGAAAATGATGGTGAGATGTGGATTACAAACACGATTTCATTTTAACATGATTAATCGAATTTTGAAAATGATCCAGCCATTTTATTTCACCAATTTTATTAAAGTTATTAGTAAATACTTTTGATTCGTTGGGTATAAAATCAATTTTGTGTACCTGTTAAAAACCAGTGTAATATTTTAAGTTTTGTCATTATTTGTAAAAGACCCGGTCTGTTTATAATTTTTATGTCTGTGAAAGTTGTTATTAAATTTATAATTATTAACATAATGAAAACCCAATATAACTATGCATTAATAATATTATTATTTATAATTACAAATTAATAAATAGAAAATTAAAACAAATTTTAAAAGTTCGTTCCCTGTACCTTGAATTATTAATGATTTACTTGTCGATTAAATTTTCATTTTTCACAACTGCTATTGTAACTACACTGTGGTTTGATTACATTGATTATTTATATTGACAAGCAAATTACCCGCCAGCTTTGTCTAACCGACATATTAGCTGTGATAGGTGATTGAATAGCCACTGATAAGAGAACAATTAGTGCTATCTCGAACTTAATGACAAATAGAACTTTCATTATTACGTTTACTTTCACGTAATAGGTGTTTGATATAATGATACGTACCGATATGGGCGATACATATCGATATTAATTTATTTTATTAAAGTAATTATTAATCACAACTAACGTGAACACTGAACATGTAATACAGCATATAAAACATTATTTTGAAAATGTGAAATATGATACATTTTTTTAAATACTCTTCTGGTTTTGAATTTGCCCGCGCTTCCAATCCTGTCCCACCAATTGCTGGATTTCAGCTGCCATCCAGCATTACCTAGGGCGATCTATTAGTCTCTGACCACTAGGCCAGCTCAAGTAATCAGCTTCCGTCGCCGCGGCCGCCCTATCTTGGCCCATGCGCTTAAGATCTTAAGCTTAAGTCGGTGGGTCTTGCGCCTATTTAACTAGCCGACTTAAAAAAAAAAGAAGAAGGTCTTCCAATCAACGTGTTTTTGTTTAACAAACACAAATAAAAACACGCCAAGGATGATCCAGGTGTCAAATGATTTTATAATCCTAAATAGTAAAGTAGCTCATTTTCTATTCATGAAATTCAGATACTTGCAATCTAAAAGTCGTACTAAATTTTATGTATGTTTTAAAAATATTAATTGATTAAATCTTAATATAGAGGATGTTAATCTCTACTCTGCTTTTATCATTAAACACTTAAAGGTCGCAGCAATTTTAACGCTTCTTGTCGGAATAACCGTTATTCGGAAACATTACACGACTTATATATTTTTTAATTCCTATACTTGAATACATTAACCTCATTACTTGTTATTAAAATAAATATAATGATGGTACGAAGATAAGCGAAGCGACAGCGTATGAAAGTAGATTGGCTGAATTTTAGTGCAAATTATTAAAACTTTATTAATTGGCAAATTGTACTTTGTGCTTTTTCTGTATATCAATCGCATTTTTAGCATAACAATTACTGTTTAAAAAACGAAACAGTTACTATTTAATAGTAGAAAAACATCGTCAGGAAATCGACATACTAATAACCGACGGCATGGCACAGTAGGCTGATCACCTATTTGATCATAGGGCTGTAGCCACTGGATGTTTAAATTACTGTTGTTGATAAAGAAGGCTGATTTTGCCTAAAATGAATAATTATTCAAAATTGTGTCGCATGCTATATGATATGTCAGTTGGCATCAACATAGCTTTCCAAGCACAAACTTTAGTGCATTAAAACGTATTATAATTATCACAAATATCTTTGCTACATGCATGCTAAAGACGCGTTTAATAATCTTAGCTTATTTGTTAATGCAGCTAACTTCAATTCGGTCGTTCGATGTATGACAGCGGCGATGTTCACTCGTATTTGAAAAATGTATCAACGAATTAATCACGTGCATACATTTTTTTCGTAACGTTTTATTTCAAATTATTATACGCGTCACAGCCCTGAGTACCACACACAGAGACCATTACACGAGTCACTTCTATTTTCTCCTATCTATTTTTGTTTTTATTGATTCTGTATGTGTGTGTAAATAATTGCGTAATATTGCCATTCAATTCCAACTGCCATTTATCGCTACCGCCACGCTTGTTACCTCGCCGGATCTGAACCCTAACTATAGGGAGCCGACCTCTGCTTTTACTCTATTGAAAGTGATCTTGACGAGAAAGCTACTGTAATTGTACGAAATCCCACCAATATTAAGGTTCATGGAATCTGGTAATTGTACGAAATAACTGCTTCTCTTTTGGTGCTTGATTATATTTTATCATAAACGAACAATATCTCGAGAATTTCATGTGAAAAAGCTGTGGTTAATATGGCCATTTAAGATTCTTATTACAAAAATTATACAGCGAAATAACCTAATTCGTATTTCTTAGTCAGGCCAATATTTTAATCGTAAATTTTAAATTTAGTATTAGTTCAGACACAAACCGTCGACAAAGTTTTAACGTCTTATAAAATCACGAGCTAATTCGCGCTACAATTATGTTGTGATTTAGAACTAGACTTAGCGCCAACTATTGACTCCTGTATGAATCTAATACATTTATGAAGTACGGAAGTCAGTTTTTTAATCTTATACGGTCCACGTCCCGATGAGAGTTAGCTAACACCTTATAAAAAGTATAGATCTTATCGCAAACAAACTTTGTAGATAAAGTAACTACTATACGTACAAATTCGACTTAATGTCCTTCAAGAAAAGAGCGTATCAATTCTTGAAAGGCCGGCAACGCCCTCGCGAGCCCTCTGACATTGAGAGTGTCCATGGGCGGCGGTATCACTTAACATCAGGTGAGCCTCCTGCCCGTTTGCCCCCTGTTCTATAAAAAAATATATACAAACGAGTACCGTGTTCGACTAATACAAATCTAATTAGAATGTTATTCTAATGTAATCTATACGACTAATAACACAGTTAATCATGATTATTCAAATCTAAACGAGCTTTGCAAAGTCGAACATCTGAATTAAATTATCAATGGATCGCGTTCCCGGATGTATGTGCGAAGATATCTTCGGTTGTTCGTTATAGAACATTTTGATAGCAAATATTTAATTTACACTTCGTTTTAAGTAATACTAATAAGCGACTTAATGTTTTCTTTGACTTTTATATTATCCTTTAAATTTTACCATTCAATTGAACATAATAATAATTGAAAATAAATTGAAAATTTTTGGACCCTGTGGCACTATCTGCTGTATTGCAATACTTCTTTATCGAACAGAGAAAGAACCAGCTCTATAAATTGACTTGACAATTTAATGTATATAATGACTAAGAAATATATTTTTAATTATTTCAGTTGTTCTATTTTCTTTTATCTAAAATAACTAAATAGTTTAAACCTTTTACTATTTAGCGGTAATTGATTGGAGTTTTTAGTAATCTTTAAGTAAATTAAATATTACTAATGTAGATTAGGTTGGTTATCTTTATCTGTAATCTCTTTCTCGTCAGCTTATGGATTTCTGTGTCTAATATGTTCTTTAACCGAAACTTAATCAAAGCAACAACTTGACTTTCATATTTACCTAGGACAAGTTAGGATAAATCTACGTACAATTTAATGTATAAGCAATTCGCTTTCCCTCTTACATACTTTTCCGTTTCATTTAAATGCAGATGCAAAACATCAGCTCACGAGTCGGACACTGATGAGACATAATGTATCACGCAATTCATTACCTATCAACGGTAAGACAAATTGAAGTCTATTCTACATATCATACAGTTTAGATCAGAATGGAAAAGGCAATTGAACAGTAGCTGATCAAATTGGGCTCAATAAACTTCTAAATCATATACTTGCTACAATAGATCACGTGAAAAATTTAGGTATAAGGTAGTAAGGGCCTTTGTTTGGTACCCTTTTGAATGACTCTAGATTTTTTTTTAAAGACAATTCACACCAATTGACCTAGTCCCATGCTAAGCTGGTGAAGCTTGTGTTATGGGTACTAGGCAACGGATATAGATACATATTATAGATAGATAGACATATAAATACATATTTAAACAACACCAAATGCTCATCACATCGATGTTCGTCTCATCTGGATCGAACCCAGGATCCATGGATTCGCAGTCAGGGGTCCTAATCACTAGACCAATGAGTCGTCTGAATATATCACAGAACAAAAACATCAATAACAATGATAGTTTGTCGATCACGGTTAGTTTGTAGAATCAAGAGCTTAAGAAAAATTTCGTTGTATTAACAATAAATCTATTAGATATATTGTGAGGGAAGCGCGATGATTATCCAAGTGACGTTGACGCAGTAATCGATATTCAAGAAAGTGAATGTGAAATTGTAAAAGCAAAGGTTAGTCCATTATAGTCATAAGGCGCACGAGTCGTTGAATCTGTCTATAAATCGTCTGGAGCATTTGCATACATCTCCCAGAACATTTAGATATGAGAGGATGAAGTTATTCTGTATAAATTGCGTTTCAAATATCTGATTGCTTTATTACGACTTCCTTAGTTATTTTGGATGAATTATTAGTCAAATGTTATTTATGCAAGCATTTGGTGACATTGGGGTTACCAGGGGATTTGGTGGATGCCCAAATAGTTAGATGAAATCTAGCTAAGGCTCTTGTCACAGGAAATAAAAATAATTTTTGCTTAAAAGTTTTGGACCATAGATACACTGATACACAGTTGCACCCTTTAGAATTCATTTTCTTTTAAAATCATTGAATTCTTGGTATAACCGTGTTATAGAACATTCGAAATACAAATATTAAAATAAATTCAAAAGTTTTTTTTTGTATTTATTTTCAGAATTTTCAATTTTATTAACGTAAATACTTTTACGTAATACTTTTATATTTGATTGTTTTGTATATCTACTGTAAATCGTAATGCATGAACTCATACTAATTATTCTGATTTGCCATTGGACTAACGTACTGACATTATCAACCTTGCGAGTATTCCAAAGCGAGATATGACCTTTTTCTCTTCCGAATTGAACCCATCCGAAGAAATGACCTACAGATACAACTAAAATATCAATACACTTCACATTTGATACAACGAAAACAATTGAACGAATCGGTGACATCCGGTAGTGAGCTTTGAAATTCGAACGTCCCAACTTTAGTTGGAACATCCTACGTCGTTACCGTGCAATGAAGTTTTTATCGAGTTTGCACGGCTCAAACGAGTTTGCTCCAGGTTGACATCCGGAGACCGTTAGCTGATTCGTTGACCCGTAGCTTTCTTTGTGTGGTCACATAGGTACTACAATTAAAACGAAACAATCGTATCGCATTTTCTATCTTCGTATTAAATTGCCATATCAGCTCTGCTTTCTCTTGTGTGTTTTGCTTCATTTTTCTTTCAATTAGAACGAATAATATTCATTACCGTTTTTTTTAAAACGTGAAATTTCTTTATTGAGTTTAATGATGTAGTTTTGTTTAGGTGAATTAAGCGGATAAGTACCAGTTATTTGCAAAATTATGACCTAGAAGATATCACCCGCAAGCTCACTTTAGGAAACCCTGATTCTAATATTTACTTTGCTTTCTACGTGTCAAGTTTGCAATAGCAGCACAGGTTGTAGGTTCTTTTTCAGCACATTATATGTAAGGGTCAATCGTTAAGCTAACCTTTCGAGGTAATTTTGCTATTTACATCTAACATTTCATTAGGCGTTAAGTTGCAACCACATGATGTCTTCAGTTGATCTTGTTTAGATTACAAAGTTCATTACACTTTCTGGTCATGTAATATGTGTGAATGTTTGGTTTATATGATTGCGGAACGGGTTTGAATTGAATATTGAAGATCCATCGAAATACCGATAAAATTATACCTCGTTATTAATTAATATAGCTTTATTTATTCCATACAAATATATATACGACACAAGACATTAACATTAAGTAATAAAATCAATTGTTGTATTTTTATGGAACCCCCACGAGTAAAATCCTCAGACCAAACCATTCCATAATTTTCTCCGCCGTCATCGCAATTTCGTCTGTCCATATGGTCGGAGGTCTGGTCAAGATCTTGTGCCTCGTTATGTGCCTGCCTTTTCACCAATCTTTGTTAACTGTCAGTCTTGCGTCTTTTTATATAGAAAGCAAGTTATCCCTTACCTAGTGACAAGTTACGGGGGCGGTTTAATTTTTAAATGTAATTAACCTCATTTATCCAATCAAGCCAGAACCAATACAAAGACCTGTGATTAATAGGCTACGACGGCCCAAAGCTATTTTTTTTAATTTATATAGATAGGCTGCTAAATGTAAATAGCCTACGAATCGTAGCAATTACCACTGGTGTAGATAACCAGGCGTACATATACTCTAATTATGTACGTAAACCCGTTAATTTAAACATTAAAGCTTCCTGACTCTAGGTTAATGAGACGTAAGTGAAAATAAACCAAGCGAAATATGATTTCCTTGATAATGAACTTCAATTCTTCACCATTCCACTTCTCATGCAAAAGTAGGCACATCCGAAACAATCGGAATAATTACTCGTTCATGACAGTGTGAAATTAAAAACGAAAGTGAGGTTTACCTACTTTTAAACAAATGTGTTAGATGGCGGCTGTCATTTGTTAATGGCCTAATTTTTAAATTAATGCAATTTTTCGTACCACGGCAATCGGTAACGATGGGCGCTTAGCCTAGATAGGTCTGGTGACCGGAAAAAAGACTTATAAACACATGGCCTATTAAAAGTTATTACTGAAATAGCCTAGGAATTTTCAAATAAAAAGTGTATCTAAAGTAATAATTATATTTCTCAGATTATATTCTTTTAATTATCTATTATGTGTTAACGGATTTTTCATTTAATTTGTTTGTTAGTCGGTCGAAAAGACGCTAGTTTTGGCCGGTCATTTAAAATACGAAGATGTTTTTAGACATTTTGGATTATAAGAAATAGGATAAAAGTGATTGTTTTCAAATGAAATAATAATACATATGTATGCAACACATTTGAATTTCATTCATCATATATATTGTATCCTTGAAATTTTCGTATGTTAAAAAGGTTTACGCGCTCTTCTATCCTACAAGTATCAGTTTCCGTCACCAAGGTGTCTTCAGTAAACCAACACCGCCTTTTCCAGTGTAGATATGATGCCTCGAGATTAATATGTAACTTTGTCGGTCAGAAGTTCACCTTTGCTACAAAATTCCTTAAATACCGTTACAAGAGATAAAATTAATTGAAATTAAACGGAATCTGAATGGCCCCCTCACATTTTTCTTAAAGTGTCACGAATTTAAGTGGTTTGCTGAACATCCACACCCACACTCACACGCCCCAGTTTACGCACAGCGATGAGTAAAAGTGTTTCTAATTATATGAAAGTTTTATTTTCACACGTAAAGCTTTTTATTAAGCTCTTTTTTATAAAAGTCTTCTATGACCTATTAAGCTGGTGTCCGTATGCTATATCTCTACCGTATTTTTTATTATCTATTACGCATCTACACTAATATTATAAAGAGGAAAACTTTGTTTGTTTGATTGTAATGAATAGGCTCATAAACTACTGGACCGATTTTAAAAATTCTTTCACTATTGGAAAGCTACATTATCCACGAGTAATATAGGCTATATTTAATTTTGAACAAAAATAGGGTTCCGTAAGATATTAGGGTTTTTCGGACACAAGGTGTAAAAAATCAACCTAAAAAGTTACTTATTTTGCGTACCCTGCCTAAACTATTAAAGATAGAACCATAAAATGTTCTAATAAAAATAAATATCTACAAAAAAGTCCGCGACACACTATACCTATCTATGTCGAGTGAGACACAATAACCATGTTACATAAAACGAAGCCATCTGGTGGTGAAACGGAGTTCGCCGAGTTTGCTAGTTATTTATAAGCGCCATAGTAAAGAATGTTTCGTCACTATTTCAGCTTTAAGGCTATGAGTATATTAGTCTGCCTGATTGCAATGAATCGCAGCCATTTACTGAAGAAGAAAGCCGACATGAGCTGCTATAACAGTCCCTAAATATATGTGCATGAAAAAGTGTTACATTAAAACTTAATTGCAGACATTAAATTAATTTTAATATAAAATTGCATTAATCAACAGCTAGTAACTGAACCATACTTAATTAAAAAAATCCGTCAGGTAATTAATACATGATACATACAAGTAGATTAATACATAAATATCTATTAAGACCATTAGGTACAATGTTTTCCTTGCAACAAAGTTAAATATTTGAGACTGAATCACTCACGAACGTAAATTGCTTTGTAAATAAAAATGCGCTGACAAATGAACAGGAAAGTTGAACAACAAACTATTAGTAACATCGGATGTTTGCGTGTAATGTATTGTATAGAAAAACTTAATTAATATAGCACAAACAGCGAAGGTCCAAAAAAATAGAAAATTTCTAAGTGAGAATCGCGCAACAATAGGTTTTCGCTCCAGTTTCTAGCGCATTTCTAATCCTATAATATAAAGAATATATTACTAGTATACGATAAAAGATAAAAATAACAGATCACGCGATAAATTTACTTTCATTTAATTATATTTTAATTGAAATTGAATAGCTATGAGCTAGTTTTTAGACGACCTAATGATTGGCAAAATTGATTGTGAAAGCAATTATTATCAATCAAATCAAAAATCATTTATTCATGTAGGTAACTTTTGCACAATTAAAAAAATGTCTCTTCGTTTACATTTATTGGCAGTTCTGAAATCATGTAGAAATGTATTTGTAGTTCCCAAAGATTGTTTATTTTGATCAACGAGTGAGGTTACATATCTGTAGAGCGCTTATGTTTGCCTGACAATTGACAGTAGACAGTTGACGATACCGATTTCTTAAAACCGTTCGGAAATGCAAAGACAAGGGGCCTCATAGCCTAGCGGTCTTATTAAGTGGCAGCTAGGTGAGGGGTACCGGGTTCGATTCCCGGTTCGAGGGCAAGTTTTAATTGAATTTAAATTTGTTCTCGGCCTTTGAGAGGGTTGTGCGGTACCGGGCGAGTGTTTAAACCGTACATGGACGACAAGGTCGAATTTCTAAGGCAAGCACGAATTATAAAAATCTTATACTTGACGCTGGCTAATGCACAAACCGAGCTAGAGCCATAAAAGAAAAAAAATGCAAAGACGCAATTTAATTAAAACAAAAGTGTTTTATAAATGTTTTTTAACCAAATAATTATTATCATTCATTAGTCACGACGGAAGTGAATTTTTAACGGTGTTAACAAATTAAATAAAAACAATTTTTATAGTATTTATATTTTGGTTTCCGTTGAAACGTCATTGACAAATGTAAAATTTTTATTGATTTCCTTTAAAGCCCGGAAATATTGTTAATATGTTTTATAGATATAAGCTATATAAGATAAGTATGTTTACGCCGATTATAAGTTATAATCTTTTTGTTGAGTTGGGAAACTCAAATCTTTTTTAGGATTTACTGAAGTAAATTGTATCTAGTTCATGCTAAAACAGAATTTCACTCGAACAAGCTAAAAAGGTAGTCAAACTAATAAATGTAGAGAATTTTAGGTTAGTGAATATTTTCTAAAGCATA
The DNA here is from genome assembly GCA_963693345.1 of Pieris melete. NCBI lineage: Eukaryota > Metazoa > Arthropoda > Insecta > Lepidoptera > Pieridae > Pieris > Pieris melete. The sequence goes on along the minus strand of CAVNZK010000043.1, from coordinate 252,994 downwards.
CAGGAGTGATAATAATAAAACAGCATATGATCAAGAAAGACGAACCAACGCGGTTTCTCGTGCGAAAATAATGTCAAATCAGTTTTGACATGACTATTGTTGTCTCTGGTCATTCTTTTAAGGGCATACAGATTGTTGTGACTGATCATGATGCTTTCGCCAGATAGTTCTAAGTCAATCTTCGGATAACGGTGCGAACCTTGTTGGTACAAGAAACGAAAGTTTATCTTTTGTTGTTACCGACCTGGGGTCAAAGATCTGTCGTCGGCTATCTTTAAGGCTGTTTATAGACGTATAAAAACATCATAACTTGTCAAAAGGGTCTAGAACGGAGCATGCTTAAAATAAGAAAAAAATATAAATCACCACACAATGATATGAATTAGGTACTAAAGGTACCGATGCTCTAATCTATGCTGTAAAGCTTAAACGGGGATGTAGCAACTTTGAGCTGGATGCAGTTTGCTAAAGACCTGGAATACCTGGAAAATCTTGGAGGAGGATTTCACCTGTGGTTATTGCAAACTTATTAGAAATTAGATATTAAAACAGATATAAATAAGTAAAAATTTGTGTAATTCATTTTCTTTTAAAACATATAATTTTATTTATATACACGTAATTGCCTGGAAGAGTTCTTTAAGTATGTGTTGTTGGTAGGTGCGCTTCTTACGTTGCGTTATTAGTAGGTACTTGTATTTAAAAGTGGCAGAATAGTTATAGATTTCTTAAATAATACTAAAGTAACGAAAGCTTACTCAGAAATGCTAATTCCAAAAGGGAAATTTATGATTTTCTCACAAGTTACATTTTATGTCACTATCTATGAATCTAAAACCTGTGTTAGGTAATCTGTGGTAACCACCCTAATTTGACATAAGATCACGAAGAGCCATCACGATATAATTTCACGAGTTTCGCGTCACGCCGTGATCCTAATACGATACCGTCTAATTCAAATTGCCGTGAATAAATTCAGAATCGGCGTTATAAAGGTTATCGCGATTCAAGGATTTGACGCCCAACCATTCATTGTTAGAACAATCAAATTTAATCTCTAATCCACGAACATAAGGTCTCAATTTAAAATCTAATAAAAACGTTTTCTATATTTGCATACATTGGTATTGGCGGAAGCATCAATGAGATTTAGAACCTATTTTTATCCATATATTAAGAGTATAAAGCTCAAATTTGAATGCAGTTCCAATATTGACGCGTTTTCATAGTACTTTTTGATTTTTTCCGCATTGATCTGAATAGTTTTTGTATGATCTAATAAAATGGTCAGGGGAAATGTGGGGCTAGTGGCTTCAGCGTGCGACTTTCATCCCTGAGGTCGTGGGTTTGATTCCCGGATGTGCACCAATGGACTTTCTATGTGCGCGTGTAACATTCGCTCGAACGGTGAAAATACCCAAAAAGTCGACAGCGTCAGCTGATCACCTACTTGCCTATTAGATTGACAAATGATCATGAAACAGATTCAGAAATCTGAGGTTCACACCTAAAAAGGTTGTTGCGCCACTGATTTATTATTTTATTTAAATAAAAAGGTCATTACAGAATAACTGTAGAGCATTTTTTTTTTTAACTTTTCATTCAAACACTTAAATTTTCAGTGAAAAAGTGTTTAACGTAACAGTGTTCCACAACTGAGCGTTTGTTAAGGCAGCTTTTGCCGCGCACCACCATATGTGGAACCAGCTACCCACTAAAGTATTTCCGAACCAATTCGACTTAGGGTCCTTCAAGAAATGAGCGTACAAATTCCAAAAAGGCCGGCAACGCACTTTTCACCGCCCATGGACACTCACATTTCCAGAAGGCATCAGGTGAGCCTCCTGCCCGTTTGCCTCCTGTGTGTAAAAAAAGTTAATTAAGAACAGCTACGACCTTAAGTCCACTCGACGGTTCCACAAAACCTGAACATCTCTCTTTTCTACTTCCATAAAAATAGTTCCAAAAGCTAAGTGCGAAATGGAGTTTTACATACAAAAACATTTTAAATTAAATTAAGCGGTTAAAATGGTTTTTCTACAGGAAACATTTCTCGCCGTGTTTTGTAACAAGGAAAATAAAGCATATTACTTTGTTTGCAAAAAGTCAATTAACTTGTGCGGTAATGGTCGTAATAGCAAATCGTTGTAAGCGGATATTCGTATTATGCAAATGTTTACGAGAACAATACGTTTTTAACTTTTTAAGGACAAGGATATTTTTGGGGCTTTGGCCTAATTACAAGAGTCAATCTAACCGGACCATTGAGCAGCATAATACATTGATTGTAAAAACTATAAATGCTTTGTTACAAAAAAGCACATCAAATTGATTGAAACTATATTGGTTATATGCACTTATGAACGTCAATTGTATTTAAAAAAACTAAATTTACATTTACTACCAGTTGCCGAATCAAGGGCAAGAAGACAAGGCAATAAACTCACCACCACCCATTTCAATCGCCAAGCTTTGGTTTACAAAGATGTATGGAAGTTCACCCGTTACGCCATGCTTATCTTGACGTAGTGAAAAATATAATATAGTAACAAAGTAACATCGAAAACTATTATAAAATCGCGTATAGAATGCGTTTATTATAATTATGTGAGATCCTCCATTTGCGGCATTTTTTTTAAATCAATTAATTTATCAAAGGTTCATCGTAAGGGTAATTATAAAAATGATTAATTTGAGAAATCCAAAAAGACAAGCATTCATCGTATGAATAAGAATTGTTATTACAGTAACATTTGAACCAGTCAAAAACTATGACGACGTTTAACGCATAATAAATCGTGAGAATTTAAGTCGTTGACCGGCAAATCTCCGCCTCGGGTAGAGAAATTGATTCTTGTTAAGTGCAGATCTCATTAAACACCTAACTGACCTTTGGTTTAATTACCTCTGCCATTGTTTACTGAGAAAGTGAAATTCACAGGTCATGTTATGTAATGAAGGTCGCCCTGTCAAAACAAAACTAATTTGTTGATAATTATTGTGGCAATCAAGAAGGCGGTAATATGGTTTTTTAGTATTGTTGATTTAGGTGCATTTTTCAATGGATAAATATTGTATCTGCCGGCACAGATTGATGGACACTGTGTGGCTATATAGATACGAAATGATTTTAATATTGTTTTGTGTCAAATGTTACTACTGCGAAAATACGTAAAAAAAAAATTTTATGTCTCATTACGGCTTACACAAGCCAACATTTAAGGTCTTGACTTTGACGGTAATGAAACGGACGCTGTTTTTCAGTTGTTTGAATGAGCCGACACGATGGGGGTAATACCACTTTCCCACTGAAATCAAGCGTGAAGTGGCCCACGCAGGACGTGTGTCGCGTTTCGTGTAATGTAGTGGGACTCCCTTCCTCTCCGAATCATGGCAGCGTTATTTCCAACTTTTCAGAATTCGTTTGTACTCCTCCATCAAAGGCCGGCACTCACCAAAAAAAAATGGGTGTCTATGAGGCTGCGTTGACTGCCCTTTTGGGCGTCTCGCACACTCGTTTGCCCCACTATTATATAAAAAAAACATAAGGAACGTTTATTATGTTTGTCAAATTAATATCAATTATTTTATATTAATAGCAGGATGAGTACGATTCTATTGTTTATTTAAACGTGAGACCATGTGTACGTATTTAGAAATCATTTAAGCTATTAAATTACATATGAAATAAAATTACAGGTAATTTAGTTATTAGGCAGTCGTTCATATTACTGTGACTGGCTTTTTTGTCCACAAGACCAGAAGATTTACAAAGATGAAATTATGACATATCTGAACTTTAAATGATTTGTGTTTTGTGTAAAAATAAATAAAACAACTTTTTTTAGGTTAGGTTAGATTTCTGTATGTTTCATGATCATTTTTCAATCCCAAGGCAATTAGGTGATCCGCCTCTTGAGCCTACACATATCGTCGAGTTTTTGCGTCTAAGGCAAGCCACAAGTTGCCCAGTTTTTTCCTTCACCGTTCGAGCGAATGTTAAATAAATATATATATATAGAAAGAAATTCCATTGATGCACAGCCGCGGATCGGACCTAAGACCTTAGGCCCTTTCTGCACTGCTCCGGTCCGGCGTCGGAAGCCGGAATGTGCCATTAAAAAAATATCGGAAAGCCGGATTGCGCTTCTCCACTATATCCGATCCGACAATAACCGATACTTGTATATTTATCATGCAACACTGATATTAACTAAAACCCATATACTTTATTTTATTAATAAAACGTTCTAAATTCTGAATATTTTATTGCCTGGCTAGTTTATTACTTTTTTTATAGTCTATCTTGAAATATTATAATCTACTTAATAAATAGTTCACTAATACTTAATGATAACTAACTATAAATAAATAAACCTATGAATAATAATTTATAACCTCTTGGATATACTTGGACCGATAAAACACCGCGTTCCGATCTAGCAAGTTATCGGATCGTTAAAAACCGGATGCCGGAGTAGTGGAGAAGCACGTAAGTACTGTTGTGAGTTTCTTAATCGGATCGGTAATTAACGTTTGCCGGACCGGAGCAGTGGAGAAACGGCTTTAGGGTTGAGAGTCGCACGCTGAAGCAAATACCAAATACTGCTCACTGCAAATCACTTTGTACATTTGTTGTTTAACCAATATTGTTCAATAATCAATTTATCGAACTGGACCGGACCGAATTAACTCCGATGAAACTGCGGGCCATTTAAGCTATTGACTGTAAATAATGCAAGTAAATATAATAAAAAATACCTACTAACAAGGCCCAATAAAAAGGCGTATAATTAATTCATACTTAATGCAATGCAGCAACTAATAATTCATTTTACACCTATGATACATAATTAATGGTTTGAAGTTGAAGACGGCGCCTAATTATGTGTTTATGACTTATAACTTACAATTATACCTCCCACGATACTAAACAATACATTTGAATAAACAGAATCAAACCTACAATTTTTGCGAGGTAGCATAGATTACAGACTATAGATATTATGGATATTCGTTTTTTGGTTTTACGTTCCTAGGAATACATTTTTTGTGTATAATTTTTTTTGTAACTTTGATTAAAGATTTCTAATTAAAATCTTATTTTATCTCCGAACACAGATTATAGTGATAATCTTTCTATAATGTATAGTACACCACATACGATTTGGGTTGATCCCTCCTGCCTCTTTTCAACACCGTACAGGGCCGAACGACCTCTAAATTTCACCAGCATTATCTTGATGGTTGGAGGTCTTCCACAGTCCGTTTCACAAGGCATTTTCTTTTGCGAACTAGCGAACTGTGGAATCGGCTCCCGGGGGGGGAAGTCTTCCCTCAGAGATACGACCCCCAAATGTTCAAAAAGTGAATCTACTCCTCCCTCAAAGGCCGGCAACGCAACCACTAAAAATGGGTGTCTATGGGCTGCGCAGACTGCCCTTTTTGGTCGTCCCGCCAGCTCGTTTGCCCCCCATCAAAAAAAAAAACGATTGTTGAAGAAATTACGAAGAGTATTTTTAATAGGGTCTTTAAAAATGTATAGTGTCTAAGAAATACGTGTAATAAATCTCGCTTCAGGAACTAAATAATTTATTAGCAATGTCTTTATTATGGAACAAAAGAGTAGCACTACAACCTTTTACCTCTAGGCTTCAGATTACTGTTTTCGGTTTATTTATTCTTCTTAATAGGCAAGGAGGTGATCAGCTTCTGTGCCTGACACTCCCGTCTAAAGCATTACGATTTCCTCTCGATGTAATTTCCTTCACCGTACGAGCTTCTGTATTAGACAGAAGTCCATTGGTGCACAGCTGGGGTCACCTCAGAAATGAGAGCCATACACTGAAGCTAACAATATACCATCTATGTTATGGAATCTCTGTGAATGTTGTGTGGTCTCTTCACTGAAAGCTTGTCTTTATTGCACCTACTAGCGTATTAATATTAATTCAATAAGTAAGCAATTCATCAAAATACCTACACAAACCATTTTCTATCGAAACGTGTAATTTACCTATTTGTACTGCAGTTTCGAATGCTAATTATTTCTAAGTACGTTTAAACTTTAACAAGACTAAATTAAAATTCGAAAACTTGACGTCGCGTGCACCCGCTACGGCTTTTCGAATTCGTAAATTATTTCAGTGAAATTCACATTTACAATTTTGAACCTCGACTTTAAACTTTGAAATGGGAATGAAGTTCTAATAGCGTAAGTAATACGTGTATTTGCTATAATTTGGTAATAGTTTTAATGCGTTAGATTCGTTAATTATATTACAGTTATATCTTTAATCGATACTTATGTATTATGTCATTTGTGAGTCATAGGTTATATTTGGTAGTTTTGGTAGTCGGATTTCTAAGTTGGAGAAAAAAGACTTCTTACGAACTCTTAACAACGAGAGATATATGATAGAGTTATAGAGATCTTGTAGATCTTGATGAGGCCTACAAAAAAGTCATAGGCAGCATATGTCTCACTTTTAAATATTGTATAAAAACAAGTCCTCCGCCTTGTCTGTCTTCGCGATAAACTCAATAACTACTGCATGGATTTTATTACGGTTTTACAAATATCTAGAATGATTCTTGAGGATTTTTTTAAAGGGTCACGTTAGTATGTAATAAGTATACATGACGTAAGGTAACAGAGCATTATGGGTTGGGTCGAAATTAAGACCACATAGAATCTTAGTTGAGATGAGTATCATCATCGGACGTCAAGGCAGAATACAAAATACCATCCGTATCTAGACGTCCGTTGTTCCACAACTGAGCGTTTCTTACGGCAATTTTTCCCACCACCACCTATGTGGAAGCAGCTGCCCACTGAAGTTTTTCCGAACCTATTTGACTTCAAGAAAAGAGCGTACCAATTCTGAAAAGGCCGGCAACGCACTTACGAGCCCGGCGATGTGAGTTTCCATGGGCGGCGGTATCACTTAACATCAGATGAGATAAGCGCGTTTGCCTCCTGTTACATAAAAAAGTCCGTTTAAATTTATTAACATGTTAATATAGTTACTGATTTGTCGGCCTATCTTAATCCTAAAGTATTATTTATTATTTTTTCTAAGTTTTTTGTAGAAAGTTACTTTTAACTTCAATTATTTAATGATTCGTAACTTGAAGCGTTTAGAATGATGAAAGATCGTAAATACAGCCAATTTCGGCAAATCTTCATAACGAGAATCAAAGCACGTCGATCCAATGTGACGAAAACATTTGGGTGTTCATGATTTCGAAACATTCTCATGCATCAGATACAGTATTTTTGGAATGAACGCAAATGTATGTGTATATTTTATGTGTGTATTGTGTGTAAGATGTAGCTTTTAATTTTTACTCTTTAATTATATTTTAGTTTCGTAATGAAGTCTACATTTGTAATTTATATTTTAAATTTAATTTTGCACTTTACAGTATTTCTTGTTTATTTTTTTCCTTACTAGAATTGCCTGGAAGAGATCGCTTGTTAGCGATAAGGCCGCCCATTGCCTCATTAATTAGTGTTATCTAAATATGTACCAAAGTGTTAGTAAATAAAGGCGTGTTAAATATAATCCTCGGTATTATAAAATATCTTTTAGATTTGATGAATAGTAGAGCGGCACAGTACAGACTGGAATGGAGGGATTTGGAGAAGGCCTTTGCCAAAAAAGGACACACAGATATCTAAAAAGAAAGAGATAGAAATATAAATGTGTTTAAGTGTAAAGGTATCGGAAATAAAAGGCTATTATTATTATAAAATATCTACTCAAACCGTTTGACTGTTATTGAAATCGTATAATTGGCTTTTCACACAACAAAAACTAATGAAGAAACCGAATCATTAATTCATATCACGATTAAGACGTAAACAAGGATTGATCGCAGGCGTATCATTAATGTCATTAATCATTCATTCACTGATCAAAGTGACCCGCCTTGCCTTGGCTTAAATTTGCAATCGCACTTGTTTATAATAATGGGCTTTAATGAAATTATTTTAAATTAAGAACGAACTTGCACCCGCTTCAGTTGCGGTGTTGACACTTAAAATTCAGACCGTTTTAACTAAAACCTCTTTTCTTAATACAGTGTATAGCTGGAAACGGAAATGATAAACTAAAAATCTATAATTATTAACTAAGTCCTGTTTATCTTCGTCTTCCATCGCATATATCATTAAAGGAGTGTTCCGAAGAACTCTTTGGAACCTATGGCTAAATTTCATAATTGGACGTCAAGTGCATAATTCAACCCTGTCCACCTTGACGTCTAGTGTTCCATCGCAGAGCGCTTTTACACTTCTTTGTCTATTGTTTACTTTATCTATTGTTTTTCTCTTACCTGAAGGAACGCTCAAAAGCGATAGGGTCACCAATTTTTGTTATCAAACTCTTTTTTATTTAAGTATTTGTGTAATACTGGAGCGAAGTCTCTCACTTCTACTTTTACTCTTGCAATTAGTTATTTTATAAAATATTTAACCGTCTCTCCACATAATATAAATAAAATTATTTAATTAATTTAAATAATTATTTTTTATTAACGTTAAGACCTTCGTTTAGCCTGAATTCTTGTACCCACACGATTACGAACCTCAGCGCCCCCTTTACTCCTACACACAAGATAAATGGCAAATTATCGGCGTTTAGATTACTCAAATTCTATGTATACCTTCAAAATGTATTCGAATATTAATGGGTAGTTATCGAAATCGCTGAAGGAAAACATCGTGAGGAAACCGGCTTTAGACCCAAAATGTCGACGGCGTGTGTCAGGCACAGGAGGCAGATCACTTGCCTATTAGATTGACAAATGATCATGAAACAGATACAGAAATCTGAGGCCCAGACCTAAAAGGTTCTACCGCCATTGTTTTTTTTAGGTATTCTTTATTGTTATTGGGAACACATAAAATGTAACTGAGATGACACAAGCCTACAATTCTCGGTACAACAGATATAATATGTTCCAATAAATTATATTTATTGATATGGTATTATCTATATTTTTTTTTTATTTCGAGAGTTTTGTCTACTACGTTGACTGTTAATAACTATTATTTATCTCTTGTTGGTACACATTTAGAGTTATCTGATCTAAATTTTATTATCTAAATATATTCGTGTATTGGACAACACAGACCGATTAAACTGTTTTTACTAGTGAAACAAATACATAAATGTGTGTCAAATCCTATATTTAAGAAAAAATAAATATAGACGCGGTCTTACTGCTATAAGTTTCTTCCAGGCAACTTAAACTTAAAAACTTAACCCCTATGTATAATTACAAGTAACAATAGCAATGAACATTTAAATATGTAGTATTAATGAAATCGAAAAATACCCACTTTTAGGTGCAATTAAATACTGATCCATTATTCATGTCGTTGAAAAACGCTGTAATAAATCTGACCATGCGTCGATAGTATAATCTCTTAATCACTGCGAATGCATCTGCATTAATCAAGTTCAATGTCCCGGTTTATCTATTGTACTATTTATATACCAGCACAAGTTATGAGATGAGAGCGATTTGAATTAATAATAATAAAAACTTTATTTGTGACATATAGGTTGTGATAAGGGAGTCCCTGTGTGAAGGGTAACTAGAAAACAATTAGTGGTACATGGTACATGTTTAAAACAGTTTTTTAATTAAAATTAGGTTTAGTGATACAACTAATCAAACACAAGTCTTATAAGACATTAAGTATTCGTGTGTGTGTGTGTGTGTGTATGTATTTGAGAGTGTAGCTAAGAGTTGTTATAGCGTGCGCTGTCTGTGTTAGTTTTTGGCACCACTGACTACTACATGATGTCACGAACTAAATTATTGCTAATGATTCTTTACTCTGGCTTTGTCTTCTTATAGTGCCATCTCCTTTCGAAGGTTGGCGATCATCATGGCTACTTTCATTTTGAATGCGGCGCTTCTAAACAATGACTTAGTTTTTGACCACACCAAACCGGCTTCGTACGACTGGTTATTTGTTTTAAATATTTTGGAATCAAAAATAATATTCAAGGACTTTTTCCTTTAAGCATTTTTTAGTTTATTCGGCACGTAGATACTTTCTTCTTCAAAATTAATAAATAAAACAATAATACAAAGATTACATAAATATTATTTTATTATATTTAATATTAGATAGTACACGACCTCTGACGAAGTGAAGGCTGAAGAATTTTCCAATAACATCAATTTACTTCTTCGAAATATAGATTTGTAATACATTTGCGATTCTTTTAATATACATACTATATAAAGCCGAATTATAATGATCACGATTACATCACCGTTTACTGCAATATCAAGCCTTGAAAAATCTTTTATTTCCAATTATAACAAGTTATGAGCATCCGGCAGTTTTAATTTAATTCGAAATTCGAATTTTAGGTGACCACATTTTATGCAAACGTATTGTAATCTTAAATACGAATCAGAGTTATTCTAGTAAACATTACTTTATTTTACGACATCCCAAAACCTTCAAAACAGCCTTAACTTACGCCAATCTATATTTGGCTGCAGTCCAAATACACAGTTCGCTGCAGCGTCCACAACTTGCATTGTAAATTAAATTTATAGCATAACAAATTCTAAAGCGCTCTATGAATTCGTTAATAACAGTTCGTTCGCTGTATGTGACCTTTGACGTATGTAATATTAATCAGGAAGAGGTATTAATTACTATTTATACATATTTTGTCACTAATTTAAATATATAAACAAAACACACTTTTCTTATTATAGAAAAAACAGTTCAGTAGGCTGATCTGGTTTTATGTGATACAATGCCAGAGGGCTCGCTAGTGCGTTCCGGCCTTTAAAATTACTATAAAAAAGGACTTAGCAATATCTTACATTGTATATGTCATGTCAAAGTTAATTTAATAAAAAATAATTTACATGTTCTGTGGAAAGTTTTAAAAATAGTAATAGTTTTCTGTCCATGTGTGATGTTCATCTATTGTCTATTGTTCCAGGTGACATTGAAGACTGCATTGTAACACCGGCGTATCAAGGCCAGTTCACTCCTCTTCCCGAAGCGTTATGCGACTGCATTATGGACCTCACTTCACAGGTAATAAACAAGTTATAAAAAAACTAATTAGCAATGCTTCAAATAAATGGCGGAATTGTATTATCAAATTGCGCGCCAAGAATTTATTGAAATATTGGAATAATAAAAACAGAAATACACCTTTAATATGCTTTATAAAATATTAATTACTAGCGGCCCGTCCTGGCTTCGCATGAGTGGTATTTTGTAAACATTTTTTGTATATTTTTTAATATTTTGGATCATTTTTTGTTCTATCAATAGTTTTCGCAGCGCATCACGCATGCGATGAAAGATATTTTTTAGGATTTTTTTTCACCTTGGGTAACAATATTGTAGTTTTAGAAGGGATCTTTATTATATTTATATAATAGCCTATATTAATCAGTGATAATTCATTCAAATGGTGAATTTTTAAAATCGGTTTCAGTTCTTTTTGAGCCAATTCGTTACAAACATACTTACATACAAATCTTTCCTCTTTATAATATTAGTATAGATTGATCCACTTACACATAATTCCTTTTAAACTTTGTGTAATCAATATTTAAAGTATATTACACTCATAAAGGGCGGTTATAACCGCCATTTTGAAAAAGTTCCGTTGCTTGTACCTAATACCAGAATGACAACGGCCATGAAATTTAAAGAAATACTAAAAATATACCGGTTTCAACAACCTGTATCCATATTTTGGCGATGGTCTAAAATTCACGAGTTGATGTTAACTGCTTCACAGATTTATTTAATTATAATTTTGAGGTTATATTTATATTTAATATATAGTCAGTAATGTATACTAAGCAAAGTTCCTTAGTGTATATATATATACATATATATATGTATATATATATATACATATATATGGAAGTCTATGACAGTCCGCTTCAGAAGACATTTTGTTTTGCGAACTAGCGAACTGAGGAATCGACTGTGGAACTGTTTGAAAAAGTGCATACTCCTCCCTCAAAGGCCGGCAACGCACCCACTAAAATGGGTACATAGGCTGCGATGACTACCCTTTTTGAGCGTCCCGTAGGCTCGTTTGACCCCCTATGCTATAAAAAAATTACATTTATAATTAAGAAAAAATAATTTCTTAATTAGGCGTTTCGCTTAATTACTCTATGGCTAGGCTTATGACATATAATACCTTTTAAATATCTATTTCAATCTACGTTCCATTTTCAAATTTAGAATGTTGCTAGAAATTTTGTTAAATCGCTTACGGTTCTGCCCTGTGATTCTGTAACTCACTTCACGACTCACACAGCGGTTTTCGCATCGGCGGTCTCTCTCAAATCAGTCGTTAAGCAGTCATTTTATGATTTGGCATTCTGATAAACAATAAAGTACAAGCTCCCACCTTTTCAAAATGCCAAATCATAAAATGACTGCTTAACGACTGATTTGAGAGAGACCGCCGATGCGAAAACCGCTGTGTGAGTCGTGAAGTGAGTTACAGAATCACAGGGCTGTCTTGAGTGTGAAATTCTTGCGGCCATCCCTAAATAACTATGGCATGATGTAATGTTTGCTAATTCAGAACAAAACTGCGTGTTCGGTGTATTGAGGATATTGCATGTATAATAAGATTTTCATCATTTAATATATGCCTATAATATATAGCTATAGACGAATAGTATCTATCATTGTGATATTATGTGTATTTTTCAATGCATAAAAATATGCTATACCCTCTTTAAGAAACGACATCAAGTTGATTTAACTTTTCAAATGTTATTCGAACTAGTCTAGACACTGTTGACCAATCACAATCCGGCGACGACGTTTCGTTTCACAGTGCATTTCGATTTCGTATCCCTGAATCGTTCTAAATTTAAAATCATATAAGTTTGAATAACATATAAAGATATTGGCAAAATTCTGCGTCCCTTTTTCAAAATTTTATAGAAACTGTGACAATTACTTGCTCTGTTGACAGATGACAATCAATTTGACAAAAGCAGTGCTTCCACAAATCGTTCTAAATTTGAAACCGCCACCTACGGGGCGTTGGCCCCATAGATTGTAAATTGTTCTTGCGTGCTTATTACCATCTAATCCCGCTCAAATGTCATATAAATCTAAAACATAATTCAATGAATATTCAAAGTATCCAGTATCGTAACACGTTACAATTTGTCAATTTTGTAACGTTTTGTAACAAGTGCCACAATAGAATGTAGTCTGTCTAGTCTATGCCGTATGTGGGTAGGTATTTATGTCGCGATATTAAATGTAACAATGGACGATGTATTACATGTATAAATGTATGACATGAGTTTTTGTGTTATGATAACTTATAAATTAAGGGTAAGATTGAAAGTCGAAACTAAGCGCTAGGTAGGACTCTAGTGTGAAAAGAACGTATTGGATTTGACTTGTGAATGTATAACGACTTGGTTGGCGCGTTTCGTTTCATTGTGATTGGTCAACAACATTTCTATACCAACCAACGAATGAATGCGACATCATATGACATTTTACGTCAGTTTGTCTATAGTTGAAGTAAGTGTACCACAGATGGTCTTTGCATATAAGTAACTTTCATCTTATCGATAAAGATACTTAATAAACTGTTTATTTACATGCTGGTGGTAATAACGAATTGGAAAAATAATAATTATTATCAGTAATAATTTTTTCTAGATCCTCTTTCCTATTTTTTTTAAATTTCAAACATTTCTTAAGACTCATTTCTGATCCTTTGTTGAACTATGCCTTTGTATGCTATTTGCCATAGTATAAATAATGCAATTTATGTTGTGTGATAAAAGGAATCTAATCGATATGTATCATTTAAAATACTATAGATCCCGCATTCATTTATACATTTTATAATTAATATTTTAAAAGAGAATGGCGCTAGCGACACGAACATTAGCTGTCTCTAGTGACACTTTACATCTCTGTCAAACTATGTAAAGCGCGCTAAAATTCTAAATTTAAAAACTTGCTCCAAAATCTTACAAGACAAGTTATGGAGATATTACATCCTTAACACCGATTTGATTACGCCGATAAAACAATCGTGTCTATTCTTGTTTCTTAGAATTATTGGTCTGGGAACCACTCTAGGGACATTATTCAATATTTCATATTACATATAAAATCGAATTTTATGTTCGAATAAATTTAAGATTTATATTATTTCTGCATTCTTGTCTTGATATAGGTACTTAGTTTACGTTTACACATGAATATTAAAAATAGGTATTATTAACGAAAACAAATGAAATTTTGTTTCGAATCGCTAGATAGTTCTGCTTTGTTAAATATTTCATTATAATCAGTATTATAAAGTAAACCAGTTGATTCCAGGTTTATTGTATATTATATGTATTCTAATCTTTTAAATTGAACTACTTTCATTTAATTGAACTACTACTTTGAACAAACATGAGGGTGGCCTCATGTTTGTTCAAAGTTATTTAATATATTTATATTTATTTACACACATAATAATAATTAAAATTGATAAATAGAAGATTTATAAAGTTGGGTCCCTGTGGCGGTGTACTGTAATGCTGGCAACATAATAATAGTTCCTCATAATATAGGGTAATAGCAAATAATATTTCAATATTATTTTCAGAAGAATGTATTTAATTTTTGTATGACACAAAAAAACGTAACGTATACATTGAAATCACCAGTTTCGATTTAAAATTTTGTATCAAATAACATTTTAAATTCTAGGAAATATAAGCATAATATTTATCTTATAAATCTTTGAAGGTCAACGATTGAGACAACTTCAAGATTCCTTTGATTGATCAACTGCGTCATTTACGATATTTATTGATAAAAATATAAGTAAATAGCTTCCGTTATTTTTCCTTTACACGGCTTTACACGGCCGTAGAGCAGTGTTGGCCTAGTGGCTTCAGCGTGTGAGGTTCGTAGGTTCGATCCCCGGCTATGCATCAATCCACCATACGCATTTAACATTTGCTGGAACGGTGAAGGAAAACATCGTGAGGAAACCGACTTGCCTTAGACCGGAAAAGTCGACGGCGTGTCAGGCACAGGAGGCTCACCTACTTGCCTATTAAATTGACAAATGATCATGAAACAGATACAGAAATCTGAGGCCTAGACCTAAAAAGGTTGTAGCTCCACTATTTTATTTATTTTAATTAGGTGGTAGCGTGTAATTGCCTATAATTTTTCAATTCTAACTAGTAGTTCGCGCCAAATGATGATTTGAAGAGGCGTCTGGGTTCAGGTTTTGTAAAAGAGCAGACACACTGGTCAATAACAATCATATTGACTGCCCCAAATTGCTTAAAATTAAACAGTTACACAGCCTATGCTCAAAATAATAAGCACACATTTTTTAAGATATGATTTTTAAGATCACATTGTACATTTCCACCACACTATAACGAGCAAATGATTACTACATAATATTGTTCGTCATATATATGGTGTAACTCGTTTTGGCTATATTTTAATTTAAACATTGTAAATATTATCTATTTTTTAAAGAAAGCCGTGGTTATAAATAAACAGTTGAACACATATAATTTTAGTATTAATTGCGGCTTGTTCGCTCGGCTGGATATTTATTGGTGTTAATAAAAAAATAAATCATTGGCGCTACAACCTTTTTAGGCCTGGGCCTCAGACTTCTGAATCTGTTTCATGATCATTTTTCAATCTAATAGGCAAGTATGTGATCACTGATCAGCCTCCTGTGCCAGACACACGCCGTCGACTTTTTGGGTCTAAGACATGTCGGTTGTTTTCCTTCACCGTTTGAGCGAATGTTAAATGCGCACATAGAAAGAAAGTCCATTGGTGCACAGCCGGGGATCGAACATACGACCTCAGGGATGAGAGTCGCCACTAGGCCAACACTGCTCAATTGATTTATTGGTGTTGACATACGTTTAAAAATGAGTTAGGTATTAGATGAATTACTAATAAAATTTGTCTTTATAATCCAACAACTCTATTCCAGGGGCAGTCAGCAACACTGGAGAGTATAAGAACATCATTGTCTTCCAAATTCCCGTCCATGCAGACACCCTCACAGGAAGTGGTGTATGACACACTGGCTCAGCTGATGCAAGAGAGGAAAATCTACCAGACTTCGAGAGGTTACTTCATCGTCACACCAGAGTAAATATTTTAGTCATATATTATTTAAAATGGATTTGTAGTGTGAAAAGTGTCCATAGAGTATAAACCAACGTCGTTTCCAGCCAGTTTCGAACTTTCAATTACGTTTTACTTCCCTCGAAAGAAACAATAATTGTTAATAATACTTTGATAATGATAATATTAATATATCATTAAAATTTACTTCTAAGTGATGCTTAAATTTTTCCAAACACGTATACAAGTCAAATGAACAAATTTTTGGTATCCGGTTTTTCGGAACATAATGGCAATCCTCTATATTGGAGGCTCACGAAGAGGCTTTCGATTCACTGTTGTTTAAAAAAGCGCAAATTTGACTACATTGTGCAATAAATAATAAATTGTTTTACTTTCTTGTATGCTCACTCACTATTAAAGCGGAAATACCAAATAATACAAACTTGAAAGCTACCATTTGTCGAATTATAAAATTAGGAAAAGGCTTTTGCTAATGATATACGGTTGAGTTGCACTATAATCTTAAATTTATTGGCAAAAAATAGCTATTTATTTGACCTTACCATATAAGGTCCTTAACGTCGCAATTTTTTATTCAAAGCGCGACTTTTGAAATCACCAGAAAAACCCACGCGTCACCAACCAATATGTGCAAGATAAAAAATATACGTGAGAACAGTAATGTTCGGTGATTGAACTTTATATTTCTCTAAAAGTGTTTAGAAACTTCTATACATTTCTTTTTACCATAAAGTAATATAGGTGGATTTGGGATTTAGAATTCTTAGTAATGTTAAGTTTGAAGGTTCGTAGATTAAGCATCTAGCTCTTTGCTGTATTTAACTAGAACTCGGAAACATGAATTACTTTATTACTCAGGGTTGAGTTATGATTCAAAGATTGCCGATAGTTTTCAGGTATTCTCTAAACCTACCCTACTATACTAAAAGAGCGTACCAATTCCTAAAAAGTCGACAACGGACTTGCCAGCCTATTGGCAGTCTATGTCCATGGGTTTATCACTTATGATCAGGTGAGCCTCATGCCCGTTTGCCTATTGCCAATTCCCTTTTAATAATATATGTAAGTAAGGCAATCGCCACATGATATCTCGTTCGATTTAAATTCCACTATACAATGAATGTGTTTTAATAAAAAAATCCTTAAATACAATGTAGACTATAAATATAGACCCTATTTGAATCATAATTTGGTTTTCTTAGTACATTTATATAAAACATTTCAACTTCATTACTGTACCATAAATCCACGTCGCGTTCAAATCAACTGCAAATGAAAACAAATAGTATCGAACTCGATGATTCATCCCACCAAATAAAGACATGAACTGGAACACGCACCACAATTCGGAACGCAGCCTGTGTACGAATGACAGAATGCCAGTTTTGGCGCCAAACTTGACATTTCGATTCCAATGGCGGACAAAACAATCTACACAAACGCGTTCGACATTTAAAAAAACATTTAATATTTACTCGGTGTTGTGTGAAACTTCAAACTGACATAAAGTTAAAACTATTGCCATAATATAAAAATTTAAGCGCCAAACTTTGACGTCAAAGCAAACAAAAATGGCGGACAAAATAATCTGCATTTCTTTCTTTTGACGCGTTGTTAGTATATTTGAAAAGCCAATTAGTAATTTTAATAATTTGAAGATCCGTGTGGTCAAACGTCAAAAACATACCATAAGTCAGATAAAAATAATTCCAAGATTCAAGTTACTTTGACCTCTGTGTTGTAATATTGCAAATTGGATTTATAAACACAGAGCATACAACACATATTTAACCGAACGTGTGGTCTTCGGTAACCGGATTCTCTGTGCTCATGTTTCATCAATTTTTTGCTAAACGTCACCTGTCGCTCAATGAAACACAGGTTTTTATTTCGGTACTACGATAAAGTCGAAATGTAATAAAGCCAATTAAGGAAGGATGCAATACTTAAATATTCTTCCGCTTGGATTTACAGGCTGCGTTTAAGAACATGACACATTTATAAGTATTTATACTTAATAATAATTAAGCCCGTTTATTTCCAATCTTTACAAATTTAAAATATACAGTTTAAATATATATATATGTACTTATATATATTTCTTGTCTTTATATGTGTATCATTTTTGTTCAGCTTATAAAATCACCCAAAACACAAACGCCACTTAAAATTTAAAAAAAAACACCATTGTTCGGAACCCCTTGACGGGGAAAAATCCTCCTCCAGGTTTTTCCGACTGTCTATGGTTTACTTTCTCTATTCGCTTCTATTTCTTCTATCCACCTTTTATAAGAGCGCCCTTTTCACCTTCTTCCCCTTGGTCCGTTCCAAGGAAAGTGTTTGTACTCACTATTAATGTAAAAGTTTCTGAGTTTATGGTTAAAGAACATATTTTGGAGTTTAATGTTACGTTATATATCGTCAATATAAGAAGTTCGTACGTTCTCTAGGATCAGTTAAAATAGATACACCTTAGTTTTGGGTAAAAAAAATCTAATATTTTGTATGTATTTTAATATTACACAAACACAAGTCTTACTTAAGCGTAAACGAATTCCATATTGTCTATATGAGGACCAATTAGTTACAGCTTAGTATCGCATTCGGCGAGCCCCCTGGCACATTATTTTCTAAATCCTATAAATCTTTCATCTCCATACTTTAAAATATTTCAACGACAAATTATACTTAACATTAGGCGAGCCTTATGCACGTTTGCTTTTTAACACAAACCGTTCTATACAAAAAAACATCTGACAATATCACATACATTTCGCTACTTTCTAAGAAAGACAGCGCAGCAAACCATTGAATTGCACAATTCTGGTTAAATTGGGTTTAAAGAACAATTGTTTTTATTTTAAACACGTAATAAGGACGATTACGTGCCAATTAACGGTGTACTAAAGATGCTAAAGAGGACGTAATGACAAGTTTTTGCCATTCAAATTTCAAGAATAATTCGCGCCCAGAGTGCTCAATGTTAATATTAAAATGGCTAACCTGACTCATAAATCTATAGTTAACATAACAGGTTGAACTTGTTGGCAATTTTGTTTTAATATGTGATAAAGATGAAAAGCAAAACTAATATGTTATTTTGAATATTATATTATATATTTAACTGGTTTGAGATCTTACGTTTTGTTTCTTTGTTCTTCATTTTAAATTGTTGTTATACAAGTTTTTTAATTGTTATATACGGAGCAAGTGATGATATTAATTTAACAAATGTTTGACGTCCAATATATACTGGACTCTCAGTTCTTCAATCTTACGTTTAATTGGGAACTAAAAATGTTTTGGATTAGTAGATTTTTTTTCAATAATGTGATAATCTAAATCACTAAAATTTTTCTTATTCATAATCAAAGTGCCTAAGATTTTGAGGTTAGAAAATCGGTGCATTTTTTACTAAGGGAGAGATTTGATCAATATATACGAGTATGTCGCAGCCAACTAGTTTTATTAGCCGTTCAATCAACAGCCTTATAACTAAACAGCGCCATCTAACCTGATGAATATGATTCATTTCAATATTTAATAAACTGGCTGACTAATGCTTAGGCCATTCGTACGACCATGTGACAGAAATAAAAAAGCTGAAATATCTGACATAAGATTTTTTTTTAAATATATTTAAAATGTAACCTATTAGTGTTCTTACACTTACTTACGTGCCACTACACTCTTACATTTTTTTTTTCATAAAACTTTGGACATCAAATGTGTTGTTTGCCAACGCTGAATTGACAGTTTGAAGTAGGTGGCAGAAAGTGGAACTAAATTGTAATGAATAGGATAGGCAAGTATACATTACGTCATCGATTCAAGTTCATTTGCCTAGCTGTTTGATCAAATGGCTGAATATGATTCAGGCCGCTTGTTAAACGGCGCTGTTTAGTCAAGAGACTAGGCTGTTTATTCAACGGCTAATTAAGCTAGTTGGCTACGACATATATATGGAATCTATCAGCAAAATTAGCTAAAAAGATTCTATAGAAATTGAAGGTGACACACGGTTTAAGATTATAAAACACACAAAAAATGTTTTAGGTTATAACAATCTATCTTAACGTATTATTTTGGTTACTGAGTTTATGTTCGCCCGCATGGCCTTATCTCGAATACAGCATTGATGTAATAACCGTTTAAATGCTTCGTTAAATATTTCTAAAGCAATTAAGTTGACCTTAAAAGTAAATATTAGAATGATTTAATGCGATTCTATTCAAGAGTTCGCCGTTAAATCGTCAATTATGGCAATTTAGGTAAAGGACGGGTGAGCAAATTTTATCGCATTAAGTTCTTTAATAATAGTAGATCTGCGTGTCTAACAGTGACAAAATTTTGTGGTTCAAGTTTGGAATCTGTTTTATTACTATATATAGTCAATAAGCTGACTCATAATTTTGTGGTCTAAGATATTTGCTCCTGATTAACCTTTGCTTTACCTCAAGAGGAGTGTTGGCCTAGTGGCTTCAGCGCCTGACTCTCATTCCTCAGGTCGGATTGGATGAACGAATGGATTTCCTGTCTATGTGCGCATTTAGCATTCGCTCGAACGGTGAAGAAAAACATCGCGAGGAAACCGGCTTGCCTTAGACCCAAAAATTTGACATGTGTCAGGCATAAAAGGCTACCTACTTGTCTTTTAGATTCACAAATGATCATGAAACAGATACAGAAATCTGAGGCTCAGACCTAAAAAAATGTTGTAGAAAGTTTGAAGCACGACTTCAGAGTGAAGATCTGCTTGCTTAATCACTAGGATAGGTTATCATCACCATTGTAATATAAAATAGAAAAAAAATATATATAAGGTTTCGTACAATTTCCAGACGTCGCCGCTCTCGTTCCCGATCATCATCCCGTCATCATTCGACAGAGGATGAGTGCAGTTCCCCTCGAACCATCCTTATGTCGGACCAAGAGGCTCTGCATCAGCTCTATGGCGAGATCACCACAGTGCGAGATGGTGCTGTCACTCATCAGTGTGTGCAGACCAATTTGGCTGACGTCATCTGTGGAGGTATGTAACGTTTGTCTGTTAGAAACCGAACAAAAAATGCGAGATATTTACCTTTTATAAGTGTTTTATAACAATAATATTTAGCTTATGAAGACTAATTCCTCAAGGATATCAGAGCTAGGTTAAAACTAGTTTTAAAATCTAGATTATGAGTAAATATATGCACAGTTACACACAGAACTTAGGTTATAAAAAAATCTTCACATATGTATTTATTTCGTAATCCTACAGCTAACAAAAATTATATATAATACAACAATTACACTAAAAATGTAGCCAAAGATGGAATACATAATATTTAACAAATAGATGGTGTAAAAGTGAGAGTATGTTTATGATGCAGGTGATTTTGCGCTATGGATATTCTTATCTATTTATTTATTTATACTTTATTACCTTAACCAAAAACATACACATAACAAAAATAAAAAACAGGTTACTAAAGTTATAAGGCAACGGGCGGCCTTATCGCTAACAAGCGATTTCTTTCTATTCCTTTTAACCATGTTCCGCGATAGCTTAAACAAGTCAAGGCTTTAATATTGGTATGTCCGGGCTGCGCGATACAAAATTATGCATAGTTAGTGATGATGTGAGGAACATGAAACAAAGCACGACTATATGATCTGAACGGAACAAGGAAGGGCAATTTTTCTAGAAGTTACTGCAATTAATTTTATTTGAGATGATGTCATGTAGTAGCAAAAAATCATATTGTTTTCGTCGAGAGTCTAAAGTATTTTAAAATAACGCGTCTTTATACGTATTAAACTTATTACGGGTCTTATAGGAGATACATTTTACATGTTTATAGGTTTTTGAAGTAAACTTTACCTAAAACTCTGACGAGTGTAATGACAGAAAAAAGCTTCGGAAACAATTGATAAAGCTCCAGCCTTAAGCGGTCTTAGCGTAACACAAATATATTTTTCACTTTATCATCCAGTCCAGAGCAGTGTTGGCCAAGTGGCTTGAGTGTCACTCTCATCCCTGGGTACGTAGGTAGGATCCCCGGCGGTAGCCCAACCGACTTTCTGTCTATGTATACTGTCACTCGCTCATACGGTGAAAAAAAAAATCGTGAGAAAACCGGTTAGACCCAAAAAGTCGACAGTGAGTGTCAAGCACAGAAGGTTGATTACTAACTGGCCTATTAGAAATGATGCAGAAATCTGAGGCCCAGACCTAATAGTTTATATCGTCCAGACAAAATTCAAAGAGATTTCCCTAAAATCCAATATTCGTATCCCATAGAATTTGCATTCAAAGTCATCCAAAGTCTGCACTTATTTGACAAATTCCGGGATCTCCGGATGGCTTTTATGGAGCTTCTAGAATCGCATTGTTCACCGTCGTTGAATTAAGTCAATGTTACCATTAAATAAGGTCTTTATTCGCTTGCATATGCAAAGTAGGCCAGGCTTGAACTGCAGTGGCCTGATTCCGCTTTGAACTTATACTTTCAGTTGTTTCAGTCGAAAGATCGATTTTCGACTGATTGCATATGCAAAAGCGTTAATTTTCATCCAAAGCTTGTTGCCAGCATCGGAGTATACTTCAAAATCTAATTATAAAAATGTGAAGCAAAAATTAATAATCGTAATAAGTATGTTGAAACATATCCGAGGAACAAAGAATATGGAATTGCCTAGATATGTATAGACAAAGCAGTGATGTTATTTTTATATTTCCTATTTTGTCCATTGTTCACTGTCACACCCACCCACTCACACTCAATCAAGCCAAGTGCTTTCTAAATATCCTGAGTAGGACATTTCTCGGAAAGCTAGATGAATTCTTGTTCCGATAAACACGGGCTGTAATGAGTTACCATTTATGGTAAGTGGTTCACCGACCGTTACCTCGTCCTTATAAGTTGCGGCACTGACATTGTATATCTGAAGATGGTTCAGATTCGTATCAATATATCGTCTCATGGGAGCCATCACTTACCGCTAACTAGAACTACCTGGTTCAGTATTCAAGACGTGGTCTGTCAAATTTATGGTATGGTTACGAAAGGAATTGGCTAGATGCCAGTGAAGGTTATGGAGGTGGAATCTCGAAGAAGTAGTAATGAACATTCGGTACACATGAAAGTATATCTGTGTAGGACAGAAATAATCATCTTACCTTTAATATAATTAAGAAAATAGATGCATAACTTATAATTAAAAAGATAATAGATAAAATTAATAAAACGACGATCTAATAAGTATCAATTTTCGCGGCTTTGTAGCGGACTTATTTGTCAAGAAAAATAACTTTTATTTATTTCATATAGTATAAGTGTTGTTGCATAACGCTTTGGTACATGTTATTTCATTCCACGCTTACAATGTAATAAATTGTGCATACAATTTTACACCTATGAGTAATGGGCTTGACACAAAAGTATTAACCAAGTGACATTGGTCTCTCGAGTTTTCGGACCAATTGTAAAGGTCACTGTAGTCGCACGGGTTCGTGACTCCAGATTGTCTTAAAACCTAACGGTGTATTGAGAAATATGCAACGGAACTAACAATAATTTCTACTCACTCCGTTATCTTGACCGATTAGGTACGATAAAAAAATATTTACGAACCAATACTGTGAAATGGGAAGTCACGAAAAATGGATTCAATGACGTAATTGGAATACAGTTTCATAATTATCCAAAATACGTTCCTTCCACTGCACTGTAGTTGCTGTGATTTCAACTGTATCTTAATAGACTTGGGCTCAATTTTGTTAAAGTTTGATGTATTTGTGATTTTTATTTACGCGATTCATTTTTTAAAAGGAACACAAGATGTTTTATTTGTAATGTACTTAAACAGAAGAAATACTTACGACACATAAGGGAGCGTTAAAGTATTACGTAACGAATTTTAGGAGGGGGGGGGGGTCCTTTTGTCAAACGTTACGATGCGGGGCGGGGATTAAATTACGCGTTATTTTTAATATTATTTTCGACTTTCCAGTACTTTACACCACATAATGGTAACTTTTAGGTATAAAGAGTCACTAGGTGATCACGTTTCATGGGGGGGGGGGGTTGTCAATAATCTCCTCCTACGCTATATAGCTTTGAAGTTCAAAAACGCAAGTTATACAATAACTAACACAATCTAAACATCACATCACTAAATAATTACACGACCTATGCTTCGATTATACAGGTCTTAATTGTAGGTATATGTTTTTTAAATCTATTTTTTATTAAAATAGAAATAAGGTTGTAGTGACACCAAATAGCTCGAATGCCGGTCCGCTTAGTGTAGGAAACATTAATCAGTCTTACACCATATTTGTCGTAAATCTCTTGTCAAGGCGATAAATAGGCTTTAAGTCCTGGTAATATAGGTTATGATTGACAGTTGTTGATAAGCTCTTGATTGGAATGAACTGAGATGAATCGTCTAGCGAAATAGTTTTTTTTTACGGATTTACTATTATAATATGTTTTCTACTTTGAAAAGCTTTTCTATTCTTTTATATTATTCAAATAAAACAGCCATAAGTGCTTGACACATTAAAAACTGTATTTTATTTTTCTTTTGTCAATGTTACAGTGTGCCAGGCGTTGGCAGGCATTTATAATTTAAAAAAAATAAAATAAAATTATCGTAGTACTACTATTATATCATTTATAACGCCATATACGAACTATTTTGTTAACAACGCGCCCAAGCCAAGAAATGCCGGGATTATGCCGTTGAATTATCATAAATATAATAGATTTTAGCAAAAAGAGTTAAGGTATAGTTCCGTAAATATTAGAATCTGATTATAAAAGACATAATGCAAATTCTTCATATAGCGCGCGATTTGGGTTTTTGTACGGCACAATACGTGTTTTAAAAGCTATAACCATAAAATAAAATGAATTTATGTCACTACAAAATCGCGAACTATGATATTATCGTTACAATTTAAATTATTGTAAACTAAGTAACCAACTTGATAACTCTTGCTCTCGGCTGTTAACTGTTAATGACATGTCATTACTGACACTGACAGTGACAGTATGGAAAGTGAAGAGGCTTTCCTGTCAACACTTTCAATGAGAAAATTAACGCTTAGGCGAGCGAATTTCAATTTTGTTGTATCGCAATTTGTTTTCTCCTTTAATGACAAACACCGGCAACTATTTAAGTGATCCCACTGACACATTACGTTATTAATGGATTATAATGCGTGCGCTTATATACCAGACGGTTAAATATTTTAACTAAAAATAATGTGTATCAAATGGGTCATAATAATTTATATTCAAAATACATAGAACACGAACAGACGTACTTGACTTAAAGCCCTATGTCCCCCAAGTAGGGCAGAGGGCATCCAGCGTAGAAAACTGGCCTAATCGGTCTTGGGTGGGTCTTAAATACACTCCACGGTATTACAGCCTCAGCAGTCCTTCGTTTTCAGATCAGCCTTGCGATTCTGTAACTCACTTTTCGAACTCTCACAGCGGTTTTCGCAGCGGCGGACGCGCTCAAATCAGTCGTGAAGCAGTCATTTTATGATTTGGCTTTCTGATAATTTTATTAGAATGCCAAATCGAGTTACAGAATCGCAAGGCTGCTTTGGGCGGCGACGTTTCCAACACAAAATACGACCTTTAAATAAAACTTTACTTAATACTTTCATGACTAACTTCTTTAAGGAGAATTGGCCATCTAGATGACTGTTTAACATGGGTATTAGACTATTGAAGGGAGCCCGTATCAGCGCCATCTATTGACACGCTCGCAACCTTAAGTCGCAATCTGTTAAAGACATTTTATTGCGTGGTACTCGCTTAAGAAAATATCAAAGCATTATGACATAACTCAAATGCTTACACAAAAATGATTCGTCGATATCATTACCGATACAGTACAAGTGATGTTATGTAAACAAAACTGTCAGAAATTGATATGCAAAGAGTCTGCCTAGACAGCAAAGTAAATAGTTCGACATTCCCAAGAAAGTTGCAAGCCGTGTCAACAAACACATTTAAATTGTAACCAAGCTCTTGAGAACTGCGCGGACATCTTGAAATTGAGAGCACCATGTCAAGCAGTGACAGTCCAAGCAATGTACAATTAACTGACAGTTATTGACGAAACACGTGATTATTAATTTCAAGAAAGTTGATACATTTAAAGAAAAAACTTTTTATCCGGATTAATGTTATGTATTATTATAAATTTACAATTATTTAACATAATTTTAAATTTATCCGACGTTTCGCGTGCTTTACAGCGTGCGTGGTCACGGTTACTGAAGACAAAAGGTGTTGAATGTCAAAAAGTATCACAGCTGTAGAGAAAATTGCATTATCTGTATTTATTTCTCCGGAGTTGGTATCGACTAAAAGATGGAGGTTTTACTTTAATCCGGTTAAAAAGTTTTATCTTTAAATGTGTAAAGGTTATGTTAATCAAAGACAATACAGTTGATACATATTATTAATTACTGTGTCGAGTTTTTGGCTTAACTATGAATAAATGTTGAATATTATTTTGTTGTTATAACCCAACATGGCTATTAAACAGACTTTATTTATAAAAAGACTAAAATGTAAAAATTTCCATAAAATATTTTTAGTATGCGGTGTACCACAGATATCTTCGAGTTCGTAAACATACATAAATCTGTTACTGTAGCGGAAAAGCTGACTGTAAAATACGTCGGAAAAACCACGAAACGGGCCACACATAGCGTATTCTTTGTAAGAAAATGCATTTGAACAAAGTTGACGCGTCGTAAATATAATTTGTATTTCACGCACAAACATTTAAATCTTCTTTGCCAGAATTTGTACAATTATTTCTATGCAACGGCGGATCCAGGGGGGGGGGTCATGGGGGTCATGACCCCCCCCTGAGCAGGACTTAGGTGGACCACTAATTGAACATAATGATTTTATATAAATTTGTCACCATACAGATTATATGTAACTACATACCTTCAATATTTAATTAATTTAATATAATATAATAACTTTGTATGATGGCAAACGTTTGGGAATGAACGCATCGAAAATTTGAATTTTCCGCGCCACACTTGCGCGCGCTTGTCGCTATGAAACGTCTAGCTAGACCTTACCTCAATCGGAATCGGAACGACTAAACTTCAACATATCATAACATAGTCTTATTTTAAATTGTAACATCAATATGTATCCTAATATATGAAAATTGGATACACTACCCTGTCAGCGAAGCGACAGCAGAAAGGTCTTTCTCTACGTTGCGCAGAATTAAATCGTCGCTAAGATCTTCAATGGTTGAAGATCGCCTAACCGGACTGGCACTTCTCCACGTTCATGAAAACGTAACGTAAATGACGTAATAACGCGTTTCGGGAAAACACGTTAAAGAAAAATTGATTTAGTTATTAAAATATGTATATGTATTTTGTCTGTTTCTATTTTGTTTGATGGAATCCCTTGTCGTACCATCTCTTTACTTTTGCGAAGTTTAGCGTAATACTCCTCGACATACCTCTAGCTGTTATGACAAATCATTCACCACGGTTATGTAATATAAATAGGCTGCCTCATTCCGTACGTGATAGTCAGGCCGAGCTAAGCTCGCCAAAACAGCCCGAGCTGAGCTGTAAAGGCCCTAAAGGCCAACAGCGAGATTCCACTTTAAAAAAAAAGGTGAATAGTGTGTCTCTGGATGTCTTCAAGAGAATCCAATCCAATTAAGTACTATTTTTTTTTCTATGATTTTGGTAGCTTAGAACCCTGTGGAGTTTTTAAACTTAGCCAGAAGCTATGGAAACTTCTTTTTGTATTTTTAAATTGAAGTCGAATGTTTGGGCAAATCGAGCTAAAAACTAAACTTCTAACTTTAAAACCTTTTTTTGAGTAGCTTTAACTAATTTTAAGAAGCTGGGATTTTTTTACTTGAACATCATTTAAGACAATGATTTCACAAAAAAAAACTGCAAAATACCTACAACAAAAAAAGATAGGAATTTTTGAAACCTCGCTGGCAGAAAACATTAAAAAAACACAAAAAACAATATAACTCGAAAACTACAAAAAATCGAGGTGTGAGGAATCTAAAAAAAATTATTGACGTCACTAGTTGGACCAACCTGTATGTACACAATATTATGTGTTAAGTTTTTCAAGTGTACAATAAAGAATAAATATTTTTAAGTGCAATACTTACGTATATTAATAAAATATCTACTTTTTACTTGTATCTATTGTTATCAAAATTAAATTATAAGTTCTTGACTTGACCACGACTATGTGACCCCCTCCTGGCACCAAAGCTGGATCCGCCCTTGTTTCTATGTCCCCATATTTCGCGTGATTCACAGTAAATTTCACGCGTTTGGTAATAAGTAAATTCTTTGTTATCTTAAACGTTAAACTGTGATTTTTTTCATTTGTAGATCTTTTTTTAGACATAGTTGTAGCACCGCACATCGTGATATATAGATTCAAAAATCTATATGACGCATTGTTGTTTCAAACATATAAATATCTGATTATCAGTGAAGTATCTTTTAACTAAGTATAGATATTTTTTAAGTTTTTAATTATGTATTTACATACCGCACGTTGCCTAAAAGCTTATGTAACCTCCTTTTTTTATAAGGTAACGAAGCGTAAATAAATAAATAATATGTACTAAAATTTGCGTGACGAACTTGTTACTTAAAATTTACCATCGAAAATTAGGTGGTACTAATATCGCTAGCGGTCTTATAATACTTTAGAGAAATACTATCTAAACCAAGTATTTCCTGAGATTGTCAAGTTTTAAACAAACTCTTCAGCTTTACCATTTTAATAGGTTTATACTGAATCGACCATAATTTAAGCTTTACTTACTACACTAAAAGTCATCTTCAGTAGTCGGCTGCGCGGCGGCCGCATAACCCATTTCATCCTATGTTTGACAATCTTGGATCATAGAAAAAAACTTTAAAAAAATATACCTGGCGAATACCTTAGCTATTCGCTATCAGAACAGCAATGCAATAAAATATCTAAACAAAACACGATTAGGAGACAACATTCAATAACTTCTATTTGATACTAAAATAAACAGATCGTTCAGTGCCTTGGAATGTCGTTCTATCAAGGATTAATTCAGCTTGCTTTAAAGCGAAGAATTTATTGTTCCTGGAACCTAGATCTATTTAAGTGCTTATTAGAAAATACTTGACTGAACTAGTCTCAATTGATTCGATTTCAAATTGATAATGTTATTAGAACATAATTATCAAATCAATGTATACAAAATATTGTAAAAAACTATTTTTTGTTTTTTACAATATTTTGTGTTTCTTGCACATCATATGAAACTACATTTTGGAAGGTGCAACTAGAGTTTTTTTTAATATTTTTAACTTGTAATTTTGACCTTCAAAAGTGCCTTTTTAATAGGCCTCATTGAAATAAATTATTTGACTTTGACATAAATGATTTAAAGTTCTTATAACTAGTCTAGGTAAAGCTTCTTACTAAACTTTTTGCTTCTCAAGGAATCGATATTTACCATTAATTGCATACTTTAGCAGTATCAGCAACGATATATACTCTTCCAAACAGCGAACATAACAATCTCTTGTCTTTTTGAAATAATTTGATGGGCCATTATACTAATGAATACCTTTTTAGCGGTGTTTCTGTAGGCTTTATTTATCTTTAAAAGCATTTAAAAACAACATTGGTGGAATACAATATAATATAAAAGACGAGTATTTATACAAAGAAGTTTAACTTTAATAATATGGCTCTGTTTCCATTACATCAATTAAACCCCCTATTTTTTTATATTTATTCAGATAAAATAATCCATCATTATTAAACTTACAGACTGATGTTAGTATATTATTATTAAAAAGCTAAACATAAAACTCATGAAAAGGTCTATGCATACACTCGTGGATCTGAACCGACAAGTGTACGCACAAATTGCCTCATGATAGGTGAAGACAGGTCATCTGCCACAGTCTTCAAGATGCTGTTCCGACAGCCTCGTACCCGGTTCAACAGAGATCCAGTTTTGATTCTAATAAAAGCCCAGAAATCATTTGTACGGGCTTGGCAGCACAAGCTATGCTGTCGTTTGTCTGCTAGACCTGGCATGTGATCTACTTCTGCAAGTGGAATTATTAAGTATAGAAGCAATCTAACGCTTTTCGACCTTTTAATATTCAGGCTAATGTTGTGCAGGCTCTTACATAAGCTTGCATGTTTAATGATCAAACATTCTCGGTACTTTGGCAAATTGGAGTTTTACTGAAATCATGGATTTTCAACTTAAATTCTCGTTAAGTTTTCTATGCGCCTATATTTCTGTTATAAACGTTATTATATAGAAAATTATTGTTTTTAATAAATAAAAACTACTTATATACATAGTTATTTAATATCTAAATATAAATTTAGGTTTGTTTAAAATTTAGATACTTAAAATAGGACGACATTTTTGCTTTGTCTTTGAACCTGAATTTATACTTCATCGGAAATCGAAACAAGGTATACCAATTTTTACGCTACATAACCACTAAGCCACAGTGGCGATATGTTTATTGATATGTCAATAGTATATTAATATCATTTATATTAAAGAAATAACTAGGTTTACTATTGCATAACGGACGCCCACCGCTCGGAAACTGCATTGCACCATTTCTATCGGTAATGCAGTGATCGCAGATTGCTTGAATAATTTAACAGGAAATACAATAAAATATAAAAAGAAACTATATCCTATGCGAAATATAATTATTATGTTGTTCAATATATTCACTATAAATTTGTAATAACAGATTTCGAACAAAAATAATGTCCCATGATAGTTCTTACATTGAGAAAGGCTTCGGGCTTAATATCTGAAAAAATAATAAAACCTGAGTAAAACAAATTATTTTAAATCATTTCAGATAAGAAAAAAATACCAACGCTCGGTCTTCGACTCAGATATCATTATTTTAATTCCAAAATCAGCCTTCTGTGCCTGAAACTATCGAATTTTAGGATCAAATGTATGGTGCTTTCCTCACGATGGTGATGAACACCTTACGAATGCGCACATAAAAAGAAAAGTTCATTTTTTTTTTTAATTTGACCTTATGATTTTAGGATAGGATGATAGTGAGAAATCAGCTAGTCCTACTCACTTTTTCATTGGACATATTTCTAAAATATCTATATAGTCCCCTAAGCTTAGTGAAATTACTTTTATACCCTACCTGGCGCTACAACCTTTTAGGTCTAGGCCTCAGATTTCGTTTATAAAAGGCTAGGTGACCTACCTTCTGACAACCGTTATTAGGTCTTAAGCCTTCGAGCCCAAGGATGGGAGTCGCTCATGATAGCCATGGAAACGTCAAGGCTACTGCTCTGTGGAATTACATTACGTCAGAATACTTGATGATGAGAGATGGAACAAGTGATTATTGCAATTTGCTCCAATATTTCCGAAGTGAAAAGTTATAATAAATATCTCATTTGCTGACTGAGTAAAATGTGGCATTTGTTGCAGTTAAAAGATATCTTTTTATAATGTAAAATGTGTTTAATTGTGATGTTCTGTCACAATGTTTGACAGTCATGCGAGATTCTAATCTAAGGGAATTTACAATTTCAAGTTTAAATTATTTATTTTTAATATATTTTGGAGTACAATATTAATACAAAAGAGTCTTAAGTCTTCTGTTTCGTGTAGAGATGGAGTTTAAAAAAAATCCACGGCTAAGCTTTCATTTAACTTCGAAACACCGAAACAAATCAAAGCTATTTTCTACTAGATAGTGTTATAGTTTGACATCACTACGGTACTAAAATTATTGATTAATTTGTTTAATTGTCACTGCCGAATGCCTGGTTATCATAACTCGGCAGGTTCGATTTCTAGGTAAACAATAATTGTTCCGAGATGTAAATTGCTGCAAAAAATTAATATATAAATGCTTAAACTAATGTTTCTCTATCAAACAAATGTTAGTTTAAGTATCTATAGTCCACAAAAAACAAATTAAAATGGAACACATTAGTTTGAGTGTTGTTTGATGACATTTCAATTATTTGAAGCACAATTCGATGCATCTCTTTACCGATAATAAATAACTGCTAGAAAACGGTGAAATCGCACGTCCGTCAAGATGAGATGCAGATAAATGCAGACTTCATCCGGATATTGGAAGCACGTATCGACTTCTATTTAACCGACTAATTAAGGCCAGTGTTTGTAATTAAATATTGGATAGACCACTGAATTTACCGAAGTACTAAAATTTAAAAAGCGAACCTGTAACACTACTCTAGTAACTACGATTTGTCAAAAAGGATAGATTTATTAAGATAAATTATTGTGTATATTATAGCCCGCACCTGCAATCCCACATATGACCGAGGTGATTGAAGATATTTATTACTTTATCTTATATATAAAATTCGCGTGTCACAATGTTCGTTCCCATACTCCTCTGAAATGGCTAGACCGATTCTTATGAAAGTTTTTATGCATATTCAGTAAGTCTGAGTATCGGCTTTTATGTATCTTTTAAATCCCTAAGGGTAGACACTTTTTTGTTTTTATTTTTTTATGATACAGCATACAAAAAAACATACAACTCCTAACTTTCACCCCTCTACGATCAACCCCATTTTTTTATTATAGTAGACAGTTATTTTTATTGAACTAAAACAATGTGAAATCACATTTTACACTCTATGTTGATTGTAAATGGAATGAAAGAATTAGAAATAACATAATAGAATGGTTTTAGTTATGAATGAAGAAACATTATTACAATTTATTTCAAACATACAAGAAAGTATGTTTACATACAAGTTGGCACGATTTAATATTACCATACATGAAAGGTAGCGCCGCACCATACTTGGTGATGGTCTTAGCCTGGAATCTGTCCAGTAATCTAAACCATTGACATCGTAACTGATAAGTTATCGGCGACTGTTAAAATATATCTTGTGAGAACGGTCAATATATCAGAAGTTCTGCCGTCTTGTGATAAGATGTTTGTGGTACTTAGTATTTTATTTGAAATAATTTATTAACTACTTGCCAATGTAAAAGCATGCGACTTAAACCCTGGACAAATTTTTCTTTGTATAGGAACATTGATGACTTATTTATACGGTAAAATAATTTTTTATCAGTGAAACTTTTTGTGGATATGTCCAATGTGTTTATTTTATGTTTTATTTTATTTTTACTGTATAGAGATGTCTCTGTTTAGTTTCCTTAATAAATAAAGGGAAACATCGCCAGCGTGTCTAAGATCCAAAAATTAATACACATAAGGAGAGCAGTGTTGGCCGCTTCAGCGAGCGACTCTCATGCCTGAGGTCGCAGGTTCTATTCCCGGCTATGCACCAATGACTTTCTTACTATGTACGCATGCATTTAACATTCGCTCGAACGGTGAAAAAAAACTTTAGTTATTTAGGATTTACCTTAGATAAGCCTGATCACCTAGTTGCCTATAAAGAAACAACTGTTTTGTTTCTTCACAAATTACACTATTATTATGGAATTTATAGCTCAATCATCGTTTAATGTATAAGTAGCGGCACGAAACTCTAGCGCTGACCGTTATTGCGCAGAAGTAAAAAATAAGGTACCTGAGGGGGGCTAGCGGAATGAAGAGCGTCGATTGGCTCTCCAGTCGCATTTTGTCCCCCGCGCGACAGTACACATGCGCAGCAATCCCCTCCACGTATCGGCCAGCGCCGCTGGTTATAAAACAAAGATCACAAACTCAAAGTTTAATCGAAATTAAAATAAATGACATTTAACCACAACATTAACCTTGGCCATAGATTATGATTCGCTACAGATAATTTATTCTTCATTCGAGATTAACATTGTGGTCAATAAATAACATGAATTACGTCATTGTTCCGCTACTAATATTATACGTATATAAATTCGCACTTTATTTTTTCTAAGCGGTCTGATTGTTAAATCATTCTTTTTACATAATACCAGCCGTATCGCCTCTAAAGACAGTTTCTGCCGCACACCACCACTATGTGGAAACCAACTGCTCACTGAAGTACTGAAGTATTTCCGAACCGATTTCCTTCAAGAAGAGCAAACCAATTCTTAAAAGGCACTAGCGAGCCTTCTGGCAATATGAGTGTCCATGGGCGGCGGTATAACTTAAGATTAGATGAGCCCGTTTGCCTCCTGTTACAAAAAAAAACGCATGGTACAGAATTACGTACTGCACAAAATTATTGTAATAAATAAGCGTATTCGCTATTAAACTACAATACAAAAGACTCATTCGGTTCATTAGAATTATCTTCAAAGTAACGAATATATATTTCTAATTAGTAGATGTCATGTTGTATCATTTAAATTATGGCCTTAAATAGACATCATTAATTCCAATTTCCTGTCGAAAAGAACAAAGATGTATTCAAATCCGTATATAAATATAATTTTTAATAGTAACCGGATATTGCTGTATGCTTTTCCTGGCCTTTGATCTATAATCTGTGAACCCAATAAAGCAGGAATCTTACAACCAAATTCCTCGGTTTATATTTTTATCTTTTAATTATATTAAACGTATTTGTTGGTCTAACATGAAATTCGCAATTAATTTGTATAAAACTATGCGTATGTAGGTACAGTCAATTATTTCATTGTTCAGGACGAAACTCCAAGATACTTTTGTTGACCACTATTTGGGACACTTTAAAGTCAAGAAGTGTAATTTGCGTTTATGTTCGTTAAAAAATTCTATTCCAAAATCTATTATCAATCAAATGAAAATTGTTCTCTTTATAGTTTATGCCCTCATACGCTGTGCTATTCTTAGAGCAATAACTGTTTACAAAATCTAATAATAAAATACGAATACGCGAGAGAGTTATTGAAGTTATACTTCTTTTGGCGCGATGGAGAAAAATGATGAGAGTGAATTTTTACGATGCGCGCGCATACCGACACCTAGATTCTACATCGTAAAGTTAGTTGTAGATGGCATGAAAATCGATAATAACTATGTTCAAGTTGTATATTCTAGTATTTTTATATTTAGAACACGTGTTTCGTAACAGTGCAATTAAATAATGTGAATAAATAAATATCATTTTGTTGTTTTTATTAAATCAATTTCATATACGATGGTGATAGTATTTACTAATAATTTATTATTTATTTGTATATCTATATATATTGAATATTAGTGATAAAACTGATTTGAATAAACTGTTTTGAGTGCATTTATAGATTTGAGGTTAATTGTCGGTATGTATAATTTATTTTTAATTATTAATTATATAAATTCGTTAATTAAAAATGATTACATAATTATTTAAAAAAAAATTACATACGCCAAAGAAGTATAATTTCTAACGCTACATAGGTACACGCACTCTTTTTTTATTTCAAAGATCTAAAAGACATTAATTTAATTCTTGATAGATTTCCTCGTAATAAGTAACAAAATACAGGAATTCCACTCAACGATGAGAATTTGAATATTTCAGTCACAATTGTGGATAGTTTAATTTGTATTAAACCTGTCAGACATAGTTAAGCGCAGACACAGGAAGCAGCTAGTCTACATAAAATGCAGCATACTCGACCCACATTCCCAATGCGACTCCCGCGCATCCGTTTTGTTAAAATAACTGAATATTCGAGACACGTTGATAAATGCGAGTGGTTAATTGATGTCGGTCATCTTACGTTTATTCAGCAGAATTCTCGGAACGGTTTTAACGATATATTAATGTTTGTGTGGCCAAAATAAGCGTGCGATTCTTAACCTTTATGAATAAGTATAGTGCGTTCAAACACCGGCTATTATAGATTCTTCTTTCTAACGCGTGGAGATAGAAATTGGCCTCGCCTATAAGAAAAAAATACTTTATAAGGAGTTGTAACGCCAATAAATTATTGTATTAAACTTTTAAAAGCACGGTTCTTTTATAGTGGGAGAGTAACTTAACAATGACATCATGATATTTAATATGACATTAACATTCCTTTTACATGGCTGATTGTGCGGTTTTTCATAATTAATCAATCTAAATATACCACTTTCTTTGCAAATAAACGATCTATTATTATTATTAATATAATGTAAGTACTAAAAAGATAACGGGCGTATATTATAGAGTTTGTTATGTCACATGCTATCTGCGATCTAGATCTGTATTGTTGTGAATATTATACAAAGGAATGCAAAGGAAGTATTTAATTTGTTTGAATTATTAATTTGAAAGTCTAATCAAATAGAAATCTATATTTACTGTTGAATAATAAATTGATAATTATTTTGATTAATATGTAAAACTTGTCCGCTGATTTTTAATTTACGTGTTAAATATTAATATTATTTATAGCGTTTTCAAACTGTGATTATGATAAATATCTAATGTAACAGTTACATAAAATAAATCAGTGGCACTACAACCTGTTTAGTTTTGGGCGTCAGATTTCTGTATCTGTTTCATGATAATTTATCAATTAATAGATAGAAAGTCCATTGGTGCAGCAGGAATCGAACCTACGACCTCGGGGATGCACGCTGAAGCCACTAGGCGAACAAGTAGCAGTTACATACACTTAGATAAAATTTATTGGTTTGCAGTACTAAGAATATACATTTTTTTAATGTTACTTAGTCATACAATTTACACATATATGTAATATATAGATAACAATAAGTTGGAGTCGGAAATCATAAGAATTGTTCATTCAATATTTCCGCATACTTTTAGTCCCACTTGAAACTTCCCGATGCATATCAACAAAATCCATAATAGATGTTTATTTACGTTTTCAATGAGTTGCATCGCTGGCGCCGATTTTAAAACATATTGAGTGAATCATTGTTTCGCCAGAGCAGAAAATAACAAGAGAAATAAATAATAATATGATTTTTTCCCATTCGGTGTC
This sequence comes from Pieris melete, assembly GCA_963693345.1. NCBI lineage: Eukaryota > Metazoa > Arthropoda > Insecta > Lepidoptera > Pieridae > Pieris > Pieris melete. The sequence continues at coordinate 215,868 of CAVNZK010000043.1, read as the reverse complement.
GAGACCCTTGGTCCGTGAGGTCCTAGCACTATAAGGCTTTTGGAGAAAATAGCAAATAGGTTAGTCGACATCACATTAGACCGAAGAGCTGGCAGCTACCTCGAACAAAGATTTAGCTATTCAAAGGTGGAACGCTGCTAGTATCTTCGGAACCTTACCTAAAGCATCCTCAATGTATCGATATAGTTCATGATCCTTAGCGCTGATGGTTGAGAGTACGAGCTCCTAATAATCCTAATCATATAAGGCAAAATAGCAGGGAGAAGGAGACCTGGCCAAGTCATTGTTCAGAAGCGCGGCATCCAAAATTAAAGTAAAGGAAGAATAAAGGAGATGGCACTATAAGAAGAAGATGGTTGGGCCAAGGTTGCGAATCTAGACACAAAACCTCAACACTAAAGTCGGGATTCCTTACGCTATTGAAAGTTACAGAGACCAGCGCTAGTCGACAGTACCAACCTTACACACAGACGCTTCAAATGCATTCAGAATCAGGACCCTCTGACTTAGACCGAAAACGTACAAAAGTAATTCATATTGTTAATCTTGTAATAGTTCTGATATTATCATCATTTATGTACATCATACAGGTTGTTGACGTTTCTTCCGTCTTTTCGAAGGCTGTGTTAATTACTTTCAACAATTTCCGTGTACTTATAAGGATGACCTTAAATAGCTAAGATTTTTCGCATGACATGTTCGTCTATAAATGGGTTTTGAGGTTATCTAACATAATGTGTTTTTGCAAGGACATCAGGAAGTTTATAAAAACCATTTTTAATCAAATTCGGTATGGTAATCTGTTAATGTGTTTGCGATTCTGATGCTGCGACGAATACGTAAATTTATTATATTTGGCTATATAACAGCTACCGCACCCAACTTTAATAACGGCTTTAATTTTCGGAATGTGCTGCTAGATATGAATAAAGCTTATTAAAGCTAGGTCTGGATATACATAGTTGCTCCCCTCACAGTATAAAATGGATTTTTGTTTAGTTTTTTGTAATTAGAATTTTTTCTTTGATAAGTAATTGTTTTGTTTTTTTGTTTGTAATGTTTGTTTTGTTTAATAATCTCTATATGATCTTTATATGTATGTCATGTTTGCCTATAAGTGCTTGTCACATTAGAAATTGTATTTTGTGTTTGTTTTTACCAATGTCTCAGTGTGCCAACCGTTGGCAAGCTTTTTCTCAATCAATAAAAAAAAAGCTTTTAGCCATCGAGCTTATTCATTTACGTATACAGAAGCGTGACAATAATCTAAACGATAAGAACTTTAGTGCGTTTATATGACTGGTTCATTTCGCTGAAATAATAATCCAATGGTGCGACCAGCCTATGTCTTTGGTCTTTCTTCTATTCTAGAATTACTAATCACTGCAAACTGTAACCTACTGGTTATCCGCCGTTTGTCGTACAGTGCAATCGTATTGGTGCAGCTGCGAATTTAATACCCTCACGAATCGCGCTTAGATAGGACTTTGGTTTTCTTTCGTTACACTTAATTATTTGCTGCACTTTCCATTAATGGTATTTGCAATAATGTTAACGTACATATAATAATAATAAAATATTGATAAATAGAAAATTAAAACAAATTTTAAAAGTTTCGTCCTTTAATGCTGGTAGAATTCCCTCACTGTATTATTACTTATTCGTTGAGCGAAGATAGCACCAGCTCTGGTCACCGGTTCTATCTACCAGGCCGCAGGCGTCTACTTAAATGTTTTATTAGCGCATGTGGTCTATTATATTTGATCCGTTTATTATTTCCCGCCTGCTCTGTGGTCTCTAAAGCATTGGTGCTTTTCCGAAGGAGATAAAACGTGGCTAACGTGTCAAGTGTAACGTGTATGAACAAGTAACATATGTCCATAAAGTATATGTATTTATACACTTGAGAATGACTGTTTCGTATCGAGTAAGCTGAAAATAAAAATCTTTCACAAACAATATAATAATGTAAATTTGCCATAATACACTTAATCCCGGAAGCTTTTAGGTTTGAATAATTTCAATTTCTGAGAGAACTTCAACATTCTAGTTTTATGTAACCGAGTTTGTATAATAACAATTATCGTGAATGTGTTTTAATTCACACCAAGTCGTGACTGGCTTTCGTTGCAAGGACTTCCGAGTTCCGACGGTAATTTGATCTGATAGCTGCGACAACTCGATTATAATTTTAATCGCTTAGCTTATAGAATGTATTATCTTGGGTGAACCAGCTGTAAACTTCTATATCGTATTAGTAAAATTACTTGTTGACACTAGCCTAGACCTAGACTACATTCTTAATTTAATTGTACTGTTTCTTTTGGGTATTTAAAATATAAATTTCTTTGGGATATTAAAATATTATATTGTTGGATAATCCTGCTTTTACAGAACTAATATAAAACCTACTGTCAAAAAGGAATGCACTGTTTATAGTATCATCATTTATATATTACAATATAATATAACATTTCTGCGAGTGCCACATATTTAAAAGTAAAAACAGTGACGTTACAAGCTCTTAGGTCTTCCTTAGATTTCTGTAAGTGTTTCGTGGTCAATTGTTTTCTCTAATCAGCCTTCTGATACACTATGATATGATAGCCGGGATCAAACCCACGACCTCAAGGATGTGGTAACGCGCAAAATTCGGTAAACAATAATTAAAATACGACGAATAAATTGGTTTTAACAGTATGATCTCCCTTTTACATATTGTCTATAACATTACGTTTATACTTTATTTCTAAAGTATTTATGATTATAATAATTTGAATTTGATTTTTGTCAGTTCGCAGGTGATTTTACATTTTTGTAAATGTAGTAAAAAACTCAAGTTAATTAATTGCGCATATATTTACGAGTATGTTATGATTAAAATGTTGAATATAAGGAACTTCCTCAAGAATAATAATCCTTGCACGTATTTACGAGTAAGTATTATAATAAGCTATTAGATTTTTTAAAGTCTACGCTCGTCTAAACATAATATCCTTAAAATCCCATTACATAACTCTTCTTTTCTTGGCGAATCCTTTAATGTCTGCAGTGAGGCTATAGAATTCACTTCCTGTCCCTATCCGCTTACCTCCTTCTCTATCTTCCTTTAAATCTCTTCTCGTACTAACTGATGTATCTATAAGTATCGTGATTCCTTTTTTATTGATTTTTATTGTCTACGTATGTATCATCATCATTGAAAAAAGAAAACAGAAAATTTGCTAATTAATTAGTAAATTGTACATATTATGTAGTTAGTTCTTGCGCTCAAAAGCGTATTACAAGTTTCAAGTAAATCACGAAAGTAAAGCGTAGCCACCGATTCGCGTAAATAAACAGGCATTCGAATAAATTGTGAAAGGTGACTAAAATAGTTCATGTCACATTCCCAATGCGCGGACGCAGGTATGTTAATGGTTTGCATTCCGCTCGGCGATGAGTCGCGAAGATAGACTCGTAATTTAATGTTTATAGTACCTATGAATGTGCGAACGTTTGACTGAAGTTACGATCTGCCGATTGAGATAATTCTCTTCGTTAAATAGATGAAAATGTTTGTTTATAAGCTTTGTTCAGCAAGAGCACATTTTAAACACTTAACTCGTTAATACCCGTATGAAATCCTGTGCATTAGACAGACATTTTTTACATTTCTACGTCTGACAAATGATTTTATATTTATGGGCTCAGGTGCTTGCCGGTGACATCAGCCTTTTGCCGTAAAAATTCGGCCATTTGTAATATTCCTATATTTGTAACTTAATAAACTGATAAACTATATGGTCCATTACTACTTTGTTTTTGTCTTAATAGTATGTCAAAGTCAAAAATCATTTATTCATATAGGTAACACAATATACACTTATGAACGTCAAAGTTTACTGCCAGTTCTCAAATCAAGGGCGTAGACGGTAGAACGGAAGAGAAGAACTGGCAATAAACTCTCCGCCTCTCTTTTTAATCGCCAAGTTTTTTGTTTTACACAACGTTTGTATACATTGTTTACCTTTTATTTTAGTTTAAAATGTGCTCCATCTCTGTAGTTAGTTCTTGCAGATCACTTTGTAGTGCCAGTTATGGCTGATATATATAATTTTGTTGTGTATAAAACCAATTAATATATATATATATATATATATATATATATAACATATACTCGACTTGCTATCATTTCAATGCCCCTTCTGACACACAAACTTTAAACATTTTGCGACCAAAGACTGACTAGGTAAATAAGAATCACATTACTAAAGTAAGATGAACAAAAGCTACTAAAATAATTGAAATATATCGGCTGTCGGGTCCAGAGCAGATTTATGCGCACATGTGCACGCGCATCTCTTTGTGCGTCACATGTGAATGCACACAGTTTATACTTTATTTAAAACGCTCACATATTGAGCCGATGATAATTATCTGTTCGCGTCAAATTTGTTTACGTTCTCTCGCTGAGTTTACATTTGCGGGAGATATCTAGCTTTACATTGCGTATATCGGTTTAATCAATTTATACCAATTATACGGCCGTAATTGATTAAATACTATTTTAATATATTCCCTGGAAACTAAGAGTTTGTACTATAATCACTATTAATCATTGGATTTGCGTGAATTGGAACAGATGTCTTTATTGGTATTTCCAGCGCGCCAAAATTATTGCTAACGTTATACGTTTCCTACATATGCACACAAGACATAGTCTATTCAATGTCAAAAAAAATTAAATCATGAAAATTATCATAAAATTTCATTTAAGTTGGTCATCTCAATTATGAATCAATCAAATCTCACGTATGAAATAAAAACTATCGAGCTTTTTACTTTTATACGCTGCTCATTCAAGTCCGCGTTGTTACACAAGAGTTCAAACTCAAAATATCTTTATTCCTGTAGGTAAACAAGTACAGTTAAATTAATTGTAACTTTACATTTACTACCAGTTCGCAAGTCAAGGGCGTAGAGCGGGTAAGAAGAACTGGCAAGTAACTTTCCGCCACTCTTTTTAATCGCCAAGTATTTTTAATGATATGTGATAAACTAAGAATGTGGGCACTAATAGTACGTGTATATATGAATGATTATCTCATTTCAGGCAACCCAAACGACAAGATTCTATACGGCCGGCCCAACAAACGGCGTAGTGCCTCTTTCCCCGCACCGCGCTCGCTCGACCGGAGACACTCCCTTCGAATATTCGGTTCGTCGAGCAAATACTTGCAGCGATGCGCATCTACCCGCAGCCTGCACCACAAACATGCGAACACGACAGACAGCTCTTCATCCACTGACTACCCGCCTAGCGTAGAATCTGCGTCGCCTAGTAAGCATTACTTTTTTGTTGCAACGCATGCCAGCTTTTTGCATACTTTTTTAATTTGCATTTGAATAATGACGCTTCATGAAAAGAATGGAATTCATATTCTTTTCTTCTGCAGGCATTGTCATGAGTTTGAAGCTTTGCAATTTTTACCCAAAGAATTGTTAATTAATATGCTGGACTTGTCTAGGGTTGGGTAAGGACCCAACTAACTTATCGCTTGATAACTTAAAAAAAACTGTGGAGAAGTAGCGATTCTACGACGAACTATTCTACAAAGTTAATCACCGTAGTTGCCTTGTGTTTAATGCCAATATTTTAATCGATATTTACTTTACAGAGAAAGTGTCGTTGCTCTCCCGCTTATTCAGACGAAGCGGCCGCAGCAAACAGACCCGCGCAATGAGCACATTTTCTGCACAGTTCCCGCCCACGGAATGGTTCAATTCCAAGGCGGTTCATCTGCATTGCGTCGCCACACAGACTGACTCTAAGGTTATTATTACATATATTTTATAGGACTACCTTCCGTACATGTTTAGCTAATACATGAAGACATTGAAACTAGTGTCGTATTTATTTTCGCGAGTATAAAAGAAAATATATTTTAGCAGATCAAAATTAACGTAGCGTAATTGAAGTTTTTAATGTATAAATTAGAATGAACAATTGTTTCTTAAAAACTCTGTTTATTTCCAGGAGTCACTGCAGAGTCAAACATCGTTCATGTCATCGTACTACGACGGATCGGAGATAAGCAATCGGTCATCGACATTGCCCAGAAGGCACAAACGGCACCTGTCCACAGAGTCTGGTCTAGCAGGCTCCTTGCACTACGACCATTCTCCCATACGACATTCCAGTCCCAGTTCTGGTAGCCTTCCCAGATCCTCGCTCAGCAGGAGCTCAACGAATAAAACCATTCTGGATCACTTCGGTTCACCTCAAAGGAGCAGCGATCCGAAGTTGAAGGACAGTCCCAACGGAAGTTTACGAAGGGTGGATTATTCAGACCACGTCATGTCTACCAGCGGTCCATCGAGTTTGGAGAGCACGACGACGCATCGAACGCCAAGGAAAGATAGCAGAAACGCACACTCTGATCAAAATTCCCCAATGAAGCGCTGCTACAACAGCGGTAGCAGCGGTCACTCCAGCTTAGAATCGCACATATCCGATCGCACTTTAAAACCTGCACCTAGTCACGCTAATGGAGCACCAGGGCTTAGTAGAGCGCAATCGCTCGTGAAAGTTCAAAGCTTGCAGAGCTCTCCAAAGAGCCTCCATAAGTATAGAACTAAACCTCCAATCGTCGGAGGTGAAACTATAAAAAATGGCACTTCACCGAAGACGTCTCCAAAAAACTGTCCCAATACTCCCAAAAAAACTGCGACCCCTTTACATAACAAAAATCTTGGATCTAAATTAGAAAACCCTACAACCGCTATGCTAGCGAGTTCCAACTCAAACAACTCCATTACGCTTAAGGTAACAACGAATACAATACATCAAAACGGCGGTACAAATACGAAAGTTTTCGTTCAAAATTCACCCGTACGATCGGTTATTACATTCGAAAATGGTAAAGTTACGGAAACAAGTAATGGAAGTAACATCTACATTATTAACGACGACAGGCAAGTGGTGTCTGTACAAAATGGTATTTCAAATTCAACAGCAAAGAACCCGACCGAAACATCTTTTGATGTAAATGTTGAAAATAACAAACAAAAGTACAAAGAAGCGGAACCAATTAAAGTACAAGAAAATAAATTTAACAAAAACTCGATGAATGAAGCGAATATGAATAATAATCGAAAACTGTCACTACAAATCGGCAGCGGCACAAATAACAATAGTTTCGTTTACAAAAATCAATTGAATAACACTAATGATATAGCATCAAATCCCGCTTCACCAGCCATACACAATAACATACACAACATGGAAGCAACGCCTAACAGCAACCCCACGACACCTACAAAAAGCTATGATAACATCATCGGTTCACTAGGAAGCCTGAGATATCAAAAAAACTCCTTATCATCAGCTAATGGTGCCATGCAAACGAATATTAACTCGAATAGCGAACTGAAAAGTGTTGATTTATTGAAGAAAGCAGCTGCTTTACAAATGTTGAATGGCCTTCCAAACAACAGGATGAGTTCAGAGTCGATCGCAAATCTATTAACGAAAGGAATCGATACGAAACCAATGGTTTTAGGATCGGAACCGAACCTAGCTTTAAAGAACCAGGAGTCGTTGAAAGACAATACGTCGTCTGAAAAAATAAATTGCATAGAAAATAAACAAAAACGGTACAGTTTAAGCCAAGATGGCAAAAAGGATAATCAGGATTTTTACAATTTTCCTAGTCTAAGTGACTTGAGCTTTAACTTTACGAGTTTAGCCGCGCAGAAGATATTGAAAGGAGTCAGTATAAATAGTGTCGATACTTTAGTGGAACTAAATATGGCCGCCAATACGGACAAACCAAACAACCGTGACGTCACGCCGGTATGCACAGATTTTGGCCTTGTATAGTGTCTTATTAATTTTAAATGTACAATAGTAGCCTTTATATACAATATAAGTTAGCCTTAAATAATCATAACTTAGATTACACCCTACGTATTTAGTTCAAACTTTGTACTCATTTGAATTTTGTACTCCCCATTTACTTATCTAGATACCATTCATGTATCCCTTCTAATCGAATTTTAAGTCTATACTAACTTATTGTCAATTTAATGTACACGCATCATCTTAATGCACATTTTAATCTTGTCCAGTGAGTGACAATAAAGTTGAAAAACACTGATGTGGCCTAAGCATACCCATCCAAAAGAATTTAGTGCCTAATATAATCGAATTATTTATCCTATTCAGTATTCGTAGTGTATATTTTTATTCCCTTAGCACATATCTAAAAATATCACTTAGATTTAAAAACTTTCACCTGCACATCTTTTCGTGCCATCATGTTTCCAGTGAAGCGAGTACAAACTAGTATATCTCCATAAGAACAGGTTTCATGTTAGGAAGAGGGAGTTAAATGTATGTCATGTATAAGTGCCATAAACCATAATATAATTGTGAGATCGGGCAATGGGTTGGGAAGATTGGTTTTTAATTATTTTGGTCAGCACTTAGTGCAAGACAATGGGTAATATTTATTCATTAGAAAATGTAATCAAAAGTCAATGCATATTAGTGTAAGAGTTCAGTTACGCCATTTGTAAAAATGTATTAACAATTAAAGTTGATGCTTTATGACTTTTTTTATTCAATCCTTACTTAACTAAATAGCTGTACATATGTTGCATGTACTCCTTCATCCCACTGATCAGTCAAACTTTGTACTTTAATTCTTTGTAGGTTTAGGGAAACATACAGATGCCTACTACATAGTTTCTGTTATTATTAACTTCATCAATATAATTGGATTGAATTTATCACCAACTGCACCATTATTACTAAAGCGTAAATTTCATCAAAATCAAATAACATTTAAAATAATTATTAGATATCTTCTTAATATCAACAAGTTATAGTAATTAAATATTTGTTATTGGGTCCAGTTATTTTTGCATGATATCACTTTACTAGCTAATTTAAAAGCAATGCAAAATGCTAATTCAAGGCTGCTTAGGCTGTGAAAGGCTTCTATAATGACACATAAAATAACTATTGTTGATTTTTAATAATTTTGGATTTTTGACGAAATGATTTTTATCTAAATTTGAGTACAAATTAAAATTTATAGAAGCCACTATGACTTATAACGAACCATTAATGAATGTATGTAATACGTTTTACATAATATTTATTATATATGCAATAAGCTTATGGTGAATAAAGGTAGAAAGCAAAGAGAAGGATCTAGAACAAACTAATATGATCAATAAAATATAAAAATTTATTCTCTGTAATAAAATTAAGTAAAATGCCATTATAACATATGCTAAGTGCAAACAATAGTGCTATGTTCCATAAGGTCTGTAGTGTGCAAAGGCTCAGTTTCAGTCTGATTCTTTATAGTGTTGAGCCAATCTTCTGTAGGTTCTATTTTTTTTACATCATTCTCTGAACTTTCACTTGTTTCATCTTGGCTGCTAGTTTCAACTGTGTTTATACTAGTATCCAGATTTTCTTTGCTATTGCATTCTATTGTAGCTTCATCAGGCTCCATGTTTCTAAAGTTTTTGGCAACATCTTCAGGCCTTATCGTAACACTACATACACAGTCTTCATTTTTAGTTATTTCTTTTAATGCTGCTTCTTCTATTATCTCTAATTCTTTCATATCTTCAATACTTTTATACAAATACATGTGATCATCGTATGGACTTACATAATCCTCCAGTAAAAAAGTACTACTATCAAAATTTAAATTATCAAATTCAACAGCGCCGTATTTACCTATGTTGTTCAATAGTTCAGATTCATTGTCATAAGAAATCTCTATGCTTTTAACACAATTTTTTTTTTGATCTTCGTTGTCTTGGCAATGTTTATAAATTGCTTCTAGCTGTCGTAATGTTTTAAGCTCCCTGGCTTTTAACGAGGCGTATATACGAGCAAAGGATTTTCGTACTATCGATTTTAGCTGAAAGGAAAGAAAGCGTTTTAAGAAAACAGAATAAAATAACAACATGATATATTTATAAACATTACTTTTTCAATGTCGTCGCTAATTTCAGCGAACTCGTCCGCCATGTTTAATGTTATTGTTTATTTTTGTTTATTATATTGTCAGCCGTCAGAGCGACACAATACAACGCTCTTCAATCTTCATTCTTTGAAAATTTTATCTATGATCGTGAACATGATGGAAGTGAAGGCTATAAAATTATTAAAAAAAAAAAAAATGATGGAAATGAGCCAGCCAAAATTTATTTATAATGTAGACTTTGTTTTTAAAGATATTATTATTATAGCTTTAATATTTCACAGAAAATAATATTTTACTATTTCTAGAATATAGATTTTTTTTTGGTTTTCATTCAAAACAGCCCTTGTATTTAGAGCTTGCAACATAATAAAAGTCTATTGATTTTTCGTTTGACATTTCATTTAACAGAAAAACATCGGTGATCGTAGTAGAACCTTGTTTCTGTTAAAATTCGGATAAAATAGTAGTCCGAATATATTTAAACGTTTTAGAACAATTTGTGACACCTAGAAAGTTTATATTTTATTGTTTAATTATGAGTGAAGTGCGACATAGGCGAGGTGACGGCGACGGAACCGAAAAAGTGGAGACGGCTGGCGAATCTGATCATGTATTTATTTTCAAATATCTTTAGTAAAACCAGTTCTTTTATTTAAAAAATGCAAACACTTATAAAATGTGTGCATTGTCAGGTGGATTCAGAAGAAGAAAAAGTATTGGAGGAGAAGTATGTAGATGAACTAGCAAAATCTCTGCCTCAAGGAACGGATAAAACCACAGAAATTTTTGATTCTGCGCTCTCCGGACTCTCGACGCGGTAATTAAATTATCCTGTTAAACATACACACAGACGTAAAAAAAATGCAAATTAATTTTTAAAAGCAATGCAAAATGCTAATTAAAATTCTAGCCATTTAGGTAGTAGTAACAGGCTTCTGTAATGACACTTAAAATTACTATTGTTAGTTTTAAATAATTCTGGAATTAGCTGATTGTTTCATCAAAATTTAAAACAAACCATATGTCTATGACATTCATCCTTAAGGTAGATTCTTATAGGATTATATACTGACATAGGAATACTTGTTCTTTTGTGTTGTGTTGTTCAGCCCAGTAACATATTTTACTTAATACTACACAATACAATATTATTTCAATCACTTCAGTATTTGTATTTTGTCCCAGAACTTAATGTTATTAAATATATTTGTAATGATATAAATCTGTAAAAAAAATTGTAAATGTTATTTCTAATGTACATACTGAATTATCCTATATCTACTAATACAACATAGCCAACTATTAAAAAAATGACATGATTTTATAAAACATTTTTGAGTAGCAATGTTATAAATAAAATCATATATAGTATAAGTAATAAGTTTTACTTTTGAAAAACATCTAATCTAATATAGATACTTCAAGAATATTGTAAAAACATATTTGTCAATTATCTTGATGTCCATTTCTGTTATTATATAGATGGAGAAACTGGGTGATTCGGGGAATTTTTACATGGCTAATGATTGGTGGCTTTTGCTTACTTATTTATGGTGGTCCCTTGGCTCTGATGATTACGGTAAGCATTATGATGAAATCTTTAATATTTATGTATTATTGAGCTATGAATTCATATTCATATGACATTGGTTTATGCATAAATCTCATTTATATATTTAATGTAATTATTGGGACTTTATTTTCATACTCTTAAGAGAATTGTTATCATAAATTATTAGTGTAAATTATATTTCAATAAAATATTTTTGCTTAGTTCACACTAGTTGGTTTTATTATATTTGATATTATATTTGGCTCTATTCTCCAGGTTTTGTGTGTGCAAGTGAAATGCTTTGAAGAGATCATCAATATTGGACATGCTGTTTATCGAGTACATGGTTTGCCATGGTTCCGATCGCTGTCCTGGTACTTCCTGCTCTCTTCAAACTACTTCTTCTATGGAGAGAGCCTAATTGACTATTTTGGAGTTGTTATTAACAGAACTGTAAGTAATATTTTGCTGTTTACATTTATAAAGTTTTTACATAGAATAGATTTGATTTTTTCATAAGCTGTTGCAAGTAAGCTGTCATCTATGTCAAATGCAAAAAATTATTATATTTTTACATGGTAATTATTAGGGCGATTGGACTACCAAAATTAATGTTAAAAATGCCTCAATTATTATTTCAAAATTGCTACATATTTCGCAACCATTGGACCCAAATGCTTTAGTGACTGTAGACCTACTTATATTGTATGGAAATGAGTGAAGGATTAGCTGCGAAATCAGTATTGTTAGAGATAAGCCACTTAAGTATGAACCTCATCTTAAAATATAATCAACTTAGCGGCCTTATTTTAAAACAAAGTTATCTCTTAAAATAACATATCTATGTTCATCAGGATTAATTAAAAAACTTGACAACTTTTATTTTAGAACAAAGAATACTATTAAAAATTAAAAAAATTAAAATTTAGTGAACTTTAACAGATATGTTGTCGTTTTTATAACCTAATACAAACAATTCATACATAATTTCAGCACTAGCAAATTTATTATCCTATCCTAGTATCCTAAATTTAGTATTTAGTATAATTTAATATCCAGGGATATTGTAGCATTATAATTATGAATTTTTGAATATGTTAGTCTAAGTTTTAAGCAATATAGTATATGTAGTCATTTAATTTATGCTTTTGTCGCTGATATCTTCAATAGCAAGATACATCCCTAGAAGAAAAATACATTTCTTCTTTATTAACTAGTATTGAATAGTCAGCTAGTAGGTCTTCATATAGGCTAGTGTAGTACGAAGACAACAAAACCTAGTTTTACTTCGCTCTGATTCTTAATTAATGAATTACCCTTAGGGCGTTAACCAGGAATACGATTAAGTGCATTCTGTAACGGGTGAAATTTTTTTTTAAATTTTCTATCAAATCGAACGATACATGTGGGGGGGTTTGATGTTAAATCAAATATGACCGATAAAAATTTAATCTCAAATCTTATCTACGTAGACTTTCTTCAAAATTTGAGGATTCCGTTGCATGTGTTTGATTAAAAAACAATATTTTGTGCCAGTCATGCTTTGTTAAACTTAACACGTTTGTCTTTATATCCGATTGTTATAATTATCATAACGCGTGTTTAACAACAAAATACTGTATTTTTAACCACTATAAGCTATTCTACTTAGGGTCATTAAAAGAGCGTTCCAATTTTTAAAAGGCCGGCAATGCACTCGCGAGCCCTCTGACATCGAGAGTGCCCATGGTATACTTAACATCAGGTGAGCCTCTTGCCCGTTTGCCCTCTTTAAAAAAAAGCTAAATTACTGTGAACCAAGATATACGGTATATATGTAGTACCGTATGGATTCCCATGGTATCGATTATAAAAGATAATATTTTTTTATCGAACCCGGGTTTTCTGGGTTAAGTGGCATGTCACTCACAATTTAATCTATGTCATATAAAGCAGGGAACCTCTAGAGATGGTTGGTGCGTAATTTCTTTAATGGATTAAGGTAATAGGATTAGCAAAAGCAGTGGCTTTGTTATACATTGGATAATAATATACGTAAGATTTAGCAAGAAAATAGCGTACCAATCACTTACTTTTAAGAATTTGGGCCTTCTGGCCGTGTAAGTGTCCATGGGCAACGGTGTCACTTGACATAGGTCGAGCCTTCTGCCCGGGTGCCATCTGTTCTATTAAAAATAAAATAATGTCCGTAGCAATGATGTCGCAAACTAAAAACCTACGAAGCACTACATGTAGATATGGGAGTCGCTATTAAATTTATAATTTTTCATACAAATCCTAAGTCTATATAACTGTTACATAAAAACTTTTCATTTTTCAACTTTTTAATTATTTTAAATTTGCAACACATATTTTAACAACTTCTTTCGATTTTGCGCCATTTCACATATGTTTTCGTGTGTGTTTCAAGCAGTGGCAAATTTCACTTGGAAACAGTGCGTAAATCCATAGATTCGTGGCCAAACAGATTAAAGGCCTGTATGAAGGCTTATTTTTTGCTGAGACTTTATTAAAAATGTAGGTATAAATTTTAGTAGTAATACAATACGTTATTAAAAAATTATGCGTTCGACAAACTAACTGAGTTTCAACCTTGATTTCGCTTAAAGCTTACCTTTTATCTTTCGGTTCACTGAAGTTTACCCCAAAAACTGACGTTTCCTATATGAAATATTATGTTATGTGATAAACTCAAATTTTAAAGTATCACTCTTTTGTTTATAAAATATGTATTAAATTATTATAAGACTGACTTTTATTCTTATCTTATTGTCTACAATATTGGGATACTGAAATTCAGTGATAGAGTATATGCTGAATAAAACGGAAAGGTACCCAATATATGTCAGACATATATTGGGTACCTTTCCGTTTTATTTGAATATAGTAGTATATTTAACTTAAGAATATTTATTATTTATAACGGGCAGGATGTTATGTGATACCGCCGCCCATGGACACTCAATGCCAAAGGGCTCGCGAGTGTGTTGCCGACACTTTTCTTGAAGGACCCTAAGAAATAAATATAATAAATGTAATTTGATTTTCGATAAAAAAATATGTATGTGTAGTATAGTAAAAATAATATTTTTTAATCACATTGTCACCACCTTAGTATTAACCTTGCATCCCTGAGAAAACTGGATTACGATCATACCTAGAGGTAGCAGGTTTGAGTCTAATACGAAAACTGATGTAGTAGATAAGTTAGAAAACGATATATTTGTTCCCGTACATTATAACATTTACCATCTATAAATTTTTTATATTTTACAAAGTTTATCACCAAATTTCCACTTATCTTCATCGAAATGGTAATCAATTGAATCGATATAATTATTTTTTTTACTTCAAGACTTATTTAGACATTATATATATAATATCAGATGCTAAATGTATTATGTATAAATAAAGTCATTATTGTAATTATTTAATGATTACTACAACAGTTATGTAAACGATTATTGTAGTAAACAGTAATGGTCTGTTTAAAATTTAATATTACTATTTAATTACACAATAAATTCTTAATTAATATGATAACAAATTACGTGTTAATAGGTCAATTAGAAACGTGTATTTACAATAATTATATGTCATGATGATAAGGCAAAGGATTCGATACCCTGGGGAAATGATGTTTTTTAGTTTAGAAAGTTGAAATGTAATTCAAATATGTATGTGAAATAAATTTTGTTCTCAATAACATAGGCATAAATTCCCGTGTAAACATCTAAGGGCGGTAATGAAGTCGTCAACTAGGGAGAATTAAAATTATAGTTTAACATTATTTTCCGCTCCAATTTTTTTTTGATAATAATTGATGCAATCCTATTCAAGTAAAACTTGCGAATAATTTTACGTAAGAAAATAGTTATGACGAACATAAAAAATAAAATACGGTTGAAGTAATGGACATCGTAATAAGAAACCGGAAATGTTATTCGTGTGCATTCATTTAAGTGTTATATGTTTTTCTGTTTTCTGATATTCAAGCAACAATCAGCGTGATACTAACTATAATATATGCGACTTAGCTAAAATAAAGCCCTATGTGGCAAATTTGACCCGCGTGTGTCAATTCTAGCTATATTTATTGGAACATAAACTATGTCCTACAGAACCTATTTGTTTGAGTAGACAATAATTATTATTACATTTGCGCTGCTTGCTATCACTTATACATAGAATTTGCAATTTTCTTACGATGCCTGTATGTGGCACTGCAATGACGTCTTCAGGATTTAAGGGATGATTCATTAATTGCTTCTCTCTTTGGAGTAATTTTTCTATTGCTATTGTTACATTTCGTCGACGACCAGTCACTTTCCGTGCTTGATCCCTTGGCGTTGCGTAGACATGTGGGTTCTCTCTGTATCTTCTACCGCATTTACCATGGAGAGTTTTTAAAAGTTCGACGCAATTTTTATCGCGCACCACCACTATGTGGAACCAGCTGCCAATGAAGTATTTTGGAACCAATTCGACTTAGGGTCCTTCAAGAAAAGAGCGTACCAATTCTATCTTCTGGCAATTAAATGTGAATGTACATGGGCGGTGGTATCGTTAACATCAGGTGAGCCGAAAAAAACATGTATAGTTGTTCTCTCTAGCAAACTTTTTTTTTTGTTTATTTGACTTTCCTTTTAAAAACTTATCAAACAAAATTGATTATCTACAATTTCTGATTAAAACAAATTTTAATTTCCCAAAAAGCCACGCCAGCCTCTAGCCTTTCCTTTCACTTTTCCGAAGAAGGGAACTTGGTGCGAACTACTTTATACTGCGTGTATGTAGAATTGTAAATTTACATAAGTTGGCTATTCATATATCTTGCCCTTGCCCTTTCCTTGTCGCAATTCCGTCGTATTCATATTTAATAACATATTTAAACTTTTAAAATTTAAATATTTTTATATTATTTTTGTTTTTGTAACTACGCTTTATTTCTTATTCATATTTTACATTTAAGTCTACTTTATTATTCTACGTGCTGCGTTAGCTTTTAATGTGTAGGTACTTTTAATTTTTACGTTTTTGTTAATAAATAGTTATTATTAGTGGTGCATCGATACGCCTTTTTGCCGATACGATACCGATGCCAGTACTCTCATAGTAATATCGTCGATATCGCTTAGTGAATTTAAATTAAATTAAGGTACAATATAACAAGTTTGGTTAAAGTTTTTAATTTTTATTAAAAAATAAAAACAGTAAGAATTAAGAGTTATAATTAAAATAAAATAAATGACTGTTAATAATTAAAATTAAAATTGAAAAGATTTTTGTTTAAAAAACAGAGCATTCTTATGTTTCATGGAGAAAGTGGATTTGGCATGTCTGTCTGTGTAAAAGGCGGAGATTCCCCGGGCATAGTTAGTCCGTGCCTCGTTTGTAACTAATTTAAAAAGTTTCGTTATATCGGCAATTAAAATATCGCCGATGCCGATATATCGGCAAACCCAAATCACCGATATATCGGGATCGGTATCCGATGCATCCCTAGTTATTATACACAAATTTACGTCACTCGACGTGTATTGCTAAAAAGTATATCGCGCTTAAGTGTTAAAAAGGGAACCTCATAGCCTAGCGGTCTTATTAAGTGGCAGCTAGGTGAGGGGTACCGGGTTCGATTCCCGGTTCGAGGGCAAGTTTTAATTTAATTTAAATTTGTTCTCGGCCTTTGGGAGGGTTGTGCGGTACCCGGCGAGTGCTTAAACCGTACATAGA
The DNA here is from genome assembly GCA_963693345.1 of Pieris melete. Taxonomy (NCBI): domain Eukaryota; kingdom Metazoa; phylum Arthropoda; class Insecta; order Lepidoptera; family Pieridae; genus Pieris; species Pieris melete. The sequence continues at coordinate 198,588 of CAVNZK010000043.1, read as the reverse complement.
GGACACGGTCGAATTTCTAAAGGACAAGCACGAAATATAAACGCTAATGCACAAATCGTGCCAGAGCCATAAATAAAAAAAATAAAAATAAGTGTTAAAAATATCATATTGCATCTCTGTTTCAGGATTACCTACATTTCCTGGTGACATACCATCGGTTTATTTCCTTCTGCCTGTACTGCGTTGGATTTGTCTGGTTCGTCCTGTCCCTGGTGAAACGGTACTACATGCGCCAGTTCAGTCTTTTCGCCTGGACTCACGTCGCTCTGCTGATTGTGGTGACTCAGAGCTATCTCATCATTCAGAATATTTTTGAGGGTGAGTATTTCAGGTATATTGTAAGAAAAGGTTCGAGTCGTTTTATAGGTTTATTTTAATTTAACCCTAAAAAGACAATCACTCGTCAGGATCAGATTGTCCAATACACTTACTTTCTCGTATTCAAAAAACCGATCAGAAAATATTATACACCATAGTAGATACTCTCTCCTCATGCACACAAATACGCTACTGTTATACAACACAGAATTTTACTAATAAGATTACTAAATACAAATGGTTTAAGAAGAAGTTTCGCGTTTGAGGTGTTTAGATGAATTGCATGCAGCTATTAATAATAACAGCTTTATCCTACATAATTATGTATTTACATTGTACCTATATTCGCGGATACTTGGCGGACTCATGCGACTTCTTCAATACAAAGAGCCCCTTTGTGAATTAGGTGCTGTGATATTACGGGCTACTTGATTGTGAAGAAGCATATATGTCTCCGTAAAATTGTAAATACCGTTAGATTGTAATCTATCTCGCAAGATTATAAACTGTCGAAAGATTGTGACCCTCAGCGTACTGCTTACAATTTAACGTATTATTATTCGGTAGATTGTAATCTATCGAAGTGAAACCGTCAAATTAGAATCTTAAAATTGTCAAATTGTTAACTGTCCGAAGGTTGTCCCTGATTGGTCAGCTTTATTTAGCGTTAACATATATGTATATCCTTTCAATAACATATTTTCATTAGTATCTGATTGGTCTCATTTTAACATGTGTGAAGACCTGTGTTGTCCCAGGCGTTCATTCTGGGGTAAAAATGTTTTTATTTAGTTATTATCGCTATTTTCAAAGACATAAAACAGATGCAGAATTTGGTCTATCATACTTCAGTGTAATGTTTCTAGTACAATCTGAGTATTGATCGCGCGATTAAATTAGGTCAAATGAATCAAGCACTATTTACAGCCTGTACTATGTTTTACAATCCAATATAACTTTTATTATAGGTACACATCGTAATAATAGTATATCGTTTTATATTTGTAAATAGCGTACGTAAAAAGTTACAATACTAATTTAATTATATTTGATTTTATTAACATATAAACCAAACGAAAAGTCACTTTTGGGTCATAGCTGTAGCTTTCAGACGTTATTTTAAGAAGACTGAAGTCCGGGATAAGCCAAGCACCGGCTGAGATAAGTTTACTTTAGGTAGAGGAAGGAAGGGATAATCAGACACAATAAGTAGGTTTATCATCGGAAGTCAAGGCGAATTCCACCAGTAGGGAACGTTCAAGTATTACGTAACGAATTTTGGGAGGGGGGTCCTTTTGTAAAACGTTACGATGCGGGGCGTTAATATAATTGTCGACTGTCCAGTACTTTACACCACATAATGGTAACTTTTAGGTATAAAGAGTCACTGGGTGGTCACGAAACCTTTTACTATTGGGTACAGAAAAACGTTACGGCGCGTTACATGGGGGGGTTCCCAATAATCTCCAAAAATTGGGTGACGTATTACTTGAACGCTCCCGTACCACCTCGAAGTCCATCACTTCACAACCGAGAGTTTTTTAAGGCACTTTGCGAAACCACTCACTAATTCAAGAAAAGGGCGTACCAATTCTTAGAAGACCCGGCACTTGCGAGCTTTCTAGGAATTTAATTGTCTATGCCTATCACTTAACATCAGATATCCGTTCCGTATAAAAAAAAAATGGAGATGGGCTGGACATTTGCTACGCCACCCCATTAACAAATGGAGCAAGCAAGTCACTCTCTGGCAACCAAGAGAGTAGAGCAAAAGAGGTAGGGGTCGTCAAGTCAGGAGATGGGAAGATGACTTGAAACTGGCAGCGGGACCATTCTGGTTGAGAGTAGCAAGGGACAGGATCGACTGGAAGGAAGTGGAGGAGGCTTATGCCAAAAGGCACACCGAACTTAGGTATCTCTTGTAACCCTACGTTTAGGAATAAAAGGCTATTGTTATATCCGTTTGGCCCCGTTATATCAGAAATCTTACAATTCCCTATTAAAGAACTTTTAGAATGTTCTTTTGTATTAAAAATAGAAAAGGTCTCAATACAAACATAAACGTCTAAACTAAACAATAATGTCTAGTATTAATGTATCAGCCCCCTCCGACTCGTTAAGTAAAATATACGCGAATCATCCTAGTTTATTGTTAAGTATTAAATATTCTAAAATATCTCTTTTTTGTGAACGAGAGGTAACACTAAACTAAATTTTTAAAAAGCTGACTATGTGCCTATTATAGGGGATCTTAAAACCATTGATTGGCATGATAGCCTACGCGCTCATAATAATGTGAATGATATGGTATCTGAGTTCTACAAAATCCTTAACACCTTGTATATTATGTTTTAATTGTATTTTTTAAATTTTAAATTTCTATTTTTTGTTCGTGAAACTTGTGTTTACGTTAATTGTCACACATTTTGGATGTAAGTTTTTGTGAAATAATTAGTAGATTAAGTATTGTGTGTGATGTCGTAAGCCTAATAAATAAAATAAATAAAAAATAAAATAAACGTAAGTTTATTTTATGGGTATAGTTAGCGTCGGCGGCTTTGTACACAATATTGACATACCCATTCGCTTCACGTCACGGAAGCCTTTGAGCGTGGAAACTAGGTCGTTGGAAATATTGTTCAGTATTGAAACAGAAATATGAAATAGATTTATATGACTCAAAGAAAAGTTACTATGAAACGGGGTGAAAAAAATTGGAACTTGATTCTTAATTAAAAAAGGGAGTCGAGTTATATGTGAACGTAACAATTGTACATAGCATTTGAGTTTTATAATATATCGGAGTGGATTATTATTATTATAGGTTTAGGCTTGTAGTCAAGGTGTGGCTTCGAACTAATATGATTAAGGATAATGCTATTACTACTAGTATAACTAGGTACAGTAGGCACACAAATAATTGATAATACCGATTATGTACCCGGCTTCCGGAATATCTCGAATTTTTGGGTGATTTTGAGCGGTAGGTGGCGATGTAATAAATATTGATTTAGTTTATCAAACCAATTTTTCGAAGTGGATGTGTGTTTTTACTTACTTTATAAGCAAGGAGGTGATAATTTGTACTGCTTCATTTGTGTTTAAGTAGTCGGTTTCCTCGATGTTTTCTCTACCGTATTGTACGTAAGCTAAGCTTTCGAACTCACGGCCACTGGGTTGAGAGTCTCGGCTAGCCATTAGGCGACCTAGTCGTTATAGGAATCGGGACGCCACAAAAGTTTAAGCAGACTTAAAATAGGGAAAGTCGCATATCTCGGACTTTTTTTGCCTCATGATCGATACGAGTTATTGCAGCTTATAAATTACTAGCTGACCGGGCAAACGTCGTTTTGCCATTATATCATTTATAATAAAAAAATACGATTTGATCGTAGAGGGGTGAAAATATTTAAAAAAAAATATCTAAAAATAAAAAAAAAATATTTAGGGGTGGACGACCCTTAACATTTAGGGGGATGAAAAAGATGTTTCCGATTCTCAGACATACCCAATATGCACACAAAATTTCTTGAGAATCAGTCGAGCCGTTTCGGAAGAGTTTAACCACAAACACCGCGACACGAGAATTTTATATATTAGTCTAGCTGATCCGGCAAACGTCGTTTTGTCGTAAATCATTTATAATAAAAAATAGGGGTTGATCGTAGAGAGGTGAAAAATAGGGGTTGTGTGTATTTTTTAATGCTGTATCATAAAAAATTAAAACAAAATTAGGGGTGGACGACCCTTAACATTTAGGGGGATGAAAAATAGATGTTGTCCGATTCTCAGACATACCCAATATGCACACAAAATTTCATGAGAATCGGTCAAGCCGTTTCGGAGGAGATTAACCACCACAAACACCGCGACACGAGAATTTTATATATTAGATAATGATGGGCAAGATACGGGCTGGTAGAAGATAGAAGTCGTGGTTGCGGAACGTCTCGTACCGGCTTTACATCCGCCGAGAAGCTTTTTAGACACGATACCCGGCAATTCAAGGCAACCTTTAGCCATAAAGTGGTACTAGAAGAAGAAGAACTTTAAAATTATATACATAAACGATAATCTTTATTTACCAAAGGCGCGAACTACTATTGACGCGATGTTTTTATAATGTTGGGGCAATCTTTTAGTAACCGGCCTTGGATATTCAACTTTGTTTCCGTGTGTTTATATTATTATGTATGCATAAGTACGCATTTTATATATTATTAATTCTTTACCTGTGTAATTGGAGATTCTATAACAAGCATTTACAGATTTAATTATCGATATTTTTCTTGGATTTGGATATGATTGAAACGCCATTAGAATTTTAAATTCAGTCATTTGTTTATAGATAGTTTTTTTGTTTTTGTGAAATTTTGGTAGTTGGATGGGCTAACTGAGAATTGCTACAACTTTCGAAGTGTACCTACTTGAAAATAGGTAGGTCGTAATAATCGTAAAATATGTAGGTAGGTCGCAAACAACACGGAACATTATGGATGTACGGGCCTAACAATGCTTTCGTCATATCACCTCGACGTCCGTCGTTCCACAACTGAGCGTTTTTAAAGTTTTTGCCGCGCACCACTACTATGTGGAACCAGCTGCCCATTGAAAACCAATTCGCCTTAAGTCCTTTAAAAATAAACATGCCAATTTTTAATAGGCCGGCAACGCACTTGCTAGCCTTCTTGTACTGTGAGCGTCCATGGATGGTGGTATTACTTAACATCAGATGAGCCTTCTGTCCGTTTGCCCCCCTTTTCTTTAAAAAAGTAGACTCTTCTAAATGTATTTAAAGCATGTACGACATTACTCGTCGCGAACGCCTAACTCCGTAAACAATGAGCTATTAATAGATGTAATATTAAATCGACATTCCCCTTTGTTCAAACCATTATACAATTTTCATCTTTATTATGTAGGAGTTATGAATCAGTTTTGTGGCAACTGTAAACAAATTTGTTTTTTTTTTTTTAAAGACAATTCACACCAATTGACCTAGTCCCATGCTAAGCTGGTGAAGCTTGTGTTATGGGTACTAGGCAACGGATATACATACATATTATAGATAGATAGACATATAAATACATATTTAAACACCCAAGACCTAAGCACAACACCAAATGCTCATCACATCGATGTTCGTCTCAGCCGGGGATCGAACCCCGGACCCATGGATTCGCAGTCAGGGGTTCTAACCACTAGACCAATGAGCCGTCGAATTTGGAAATCTTTTTGAATAAAAAAAGTTTAGTTTTTGTGTTGTCGTCTTAAATTCACCTACTAACTACTGATAGACACTACTGACAGGCTCTTCTGATCATTGTTTAATTAAGCAGATGTGGAAATGTCTGAATACAAAATGCAAGTGCGAAAACACATTACAATTTTTTTTATTTGTTACTTAAAATAGTTTTTGATATCCTCATATTTAAAACTAAACCAATACACAAAGTTGTGAATAAAACATTCATAAAATATTAAATGTCTAGGGATTGTATTGTCTTTGATTAACATAACCTTTACACATTTAAAGAAAAAACTTTTTAACCGTCACCGTGACCACGCACGCTGTAAAGCACGCGAAACGTCGGATAAATTTAAAATTATGTTAAATAATTGTAAATTTATAATACTACATAACTTTAATCCGGTTAAAAAGTTTTTTCTTTGACTAGGGATTACTCAAATTATTACAAAACAACATCCCACATCTTAATATATATAAATTACGTGTCACGTTGTTTGTCCTCAATGGACTCCTAAACTACCGAATCGATATCAATCTAATTTGCACACCGTGTGTAGTTTGATCCAACTTAAAAGATAGGATAGCTTACATCTCAATTTATACCCGCAATCTAATTTTATTGAAAATTATTTGTTTATTATTTGACACAATTCTAACAGATGGCGCTGTGTTGAAAGTACCAACGTTTCACATATGCTACAATTTAATGGCATAGCCACCAAAAAAGCATGGTGATCCCAATTACTGTTGTTTTCCTGCCGTTTCCTTTGAATAGTATACTACTATGTAATATAACAAAAACCTTAGCCACAGCAACCCTTGGCCGAGTATGCTAGTATAATATAAATATATTATTTCCTGGAAGTGGACTTGTATATTGACCTATTTTACGAATTGTCAATACACATATTCTTTTTAATCGTTAATTTATGTAAATTTAAATGATGTATTGTTTGCTAAGCAATATCATTCGAAGTTCAATGTACATTTAGATTAAATTGTTACTTTGAACTTTGGTTAAAATGTACGCCTCTGAAATGTTTTTTTGTAATTACGAATCACTTACGAACCGCTACTTTTAGTGTCAAAACATACCTAGATGTTTTGACTCAGTCTAAACTAAAAAATGCATTCTATACGTCTTATAAAAAATACACGTAGATTAAAACTTTCGGGGTTTTTGAAGGTGGTTAAAAACAGCAGCAAACACGCTAATAATAATTAACGTTAATTCAAAGTGATTATGAAACAAATAGCTATTAGTATTTATGGTTTAATGTCAATGGCACTTAGTGAAAACTATAACTCCCGAATGTCAAAATTCAATGCGTTTTTGACATACTGCCCTGCGATTCAGTAACTCACTGTTAATCCGCGAGTCCATCTCGCACTAACAGCGCTCCCTTCGTCACTTACTCACTCACTTTACACTTACGTCACTTACTTTACACTTACTCACAATCCGCTGTGAGAGTGTGTGAAGTGAGTTACAGAATGAAAAGGTGGGAGCTTGTAGTTTATTGTTTATCAGAATGCCAAATCATAAAATGACTGCTTCACGACTGATTTGAGAGCGACCGCCGATGCGAAAACCGCTGTGTGAGTTCGTGAAGTGAGTTACAGAATCGCAGGGCTGGAGTCACACTTAGCGCTACATCTCGTTTTTGAATATAACCATAGGCTTCATACCTACTGGAATACCTTACGAAACGAATCCTTTGTCTGGTCTATTAGCTAATGTCTAATCAAATATCTGTAAATAAGTGACGAATGGTCACTTGGTTTTAATGCTCTCGCTTATATAATATACATAAAATTCCAGGTCTGATATGGTTCATTGTACCAGTATCTATGATAATCTGCAATGACGTGATGGCTTATATCTTTGGGTTCTTCTTTGGGAAGACGCCGCTCATCAAACTCAGCCCCAAAAAGACCTGGGAGGGATTTATTGGCGGCGGAGTGTCCACTGTAGCATTTGGTCTTCTGGTGAGTTCTTTTTCTTATTTAGAACCCTTAGTAGACGACTCATTGGTCTAGTGGTTAGTACCCCTGGCTGCGAATCCATGGGTCCCGGGTTCAATCCCCGGTTGAGACGACCATCGATGGGATGAGCATTTGATGTTGTGCTTAGCTGTTTAAATATTGTATTTATATAGCATGGGACTTAGTCAATTGGTGTGAATTGTCTTTAAAAAAAAATAATAAAATTTTTGTATGGAATGTTTGATCAGTGCTTCTTGCGTTTATTTAGAAGCGAAGAAAATTAACGTTTCTATTAAATTACACAAATGTTTCGTTATAATGATAACTAATTACAAATGGATATCTATGTCTCTTAGTAATCATAATTTTTTAACTTAATTCTTACTACATACGTTGTAATCAAGATGTAATTTATAACTTAACACTTATGAACGTCAGAAAAATTATGTCGTAAATTTACATTTACCGCCAGTTCTCAAATCAAACGCGTAAAACCGACGAGAACTGGCAATAGACGCTCCGCCACTGTTTGCCAATCGTTTTTTTATGTTTGTAAGCATCGCAACCATTGTTTCTCGTCACATTTTAATACAGTTAATTATTATAATTAAATAAAAACATATTAATAAATAAATGACAAAACGATGCACCCCTATCAGCACATTACAGTGGGTACAACACGCAAATACGAATCAAGGTAAACTATGGCAGAAATTAAATAATACACAGCCGTGTAGATGTCGCAGTAAAGTAGTTAAATCAAAGAGTTAAATGAATTTCTAGTCAGGTAATTAAATATCAATATTCAATCAACTCGCTAGCGTTTTGATTAAAATATAGCAGCGTCGAAAACGTTTAACTATCTGTCTAACCGTAAGCCAGCGTGTTGATTAATAGTGTAAAACAAGATAGCGGTCACGACAACAGCTGATTACTTTTAGAGACTTTCTTTTGGCAAACGAAACTATTGACTAATTCCATGGCCAGCCATTGGCTACCTCTCCATATTGCAGTGAGGGATTCCAACAAATTTAAATGTTAGATGTCCTGATGGGAAACTATGTTTAGTCTTTTCAACGCCATTATCAACTCTTTAAATATCATGTCTTTTCGTTCTAGCTATCGTACCTAATATCCCAATACCCATATCTGGTATGCCCCATTGAGTACTCGGAGTCTTTGGGCCGTATGACTATGGATTGCGAGCCCTCATCACTATTCCGTCTGCACGAGTACACGCCGCCTGACTGTCTTCTGCCGCTCGTGAGATTAGTGAGTATCTTGGCTTTTTATATACTGGTAAGAATTGGAGAACATTCCTGAAATGCCTTTTAGCTTTTGGAAGATATGCATGCAGGGAATTCCATTCCTACGCTGTTTTAACAAATAACGACGATTCAAATGTCCAATCATCAGCGCGCGTTGTACAATTAATCTTTATATATAAAATTCTACTGTACGTGTGTATGTCACTGAACTCTTAAACGGCTGGACCGATTTGAATGATTTTTAATGTATGCGTTTGGGTTGAGCCCGGGATGGTTTAGATTCACATATCAGCCCGACAGATGGCTCTGCAGTGTCGCTTGAAATATCTTGCAGGACAACGTCTGTCGGGTCCGCTAGTATATCTATGAATTATCCACATTTTCGTTTGTAAAATATCCTTTGTATATGAAATACTTCTATTAACCGAACACGCTATCTACAAAAGCCTCATTGTTTAGGATTAAGTTGTTTAATAATAATAATAATATATTTTGTCATAACGTGACAAACGGCCTCACCTAATGTTAAGTAATACAGCCTTTTAATGAATTGGTACGCTCTTTTCTTGGAGGACCCGAAGTCGAATTGGTTCGGAAATACTTCAGTGGGATGCTGTTTTCACATGGTGGTTATTTAAAAGCCACAACGCAATTATAAGAACATTCTGTACAGCCCAGCTCAAAGCATCAAAGCTCTTTTGTTCAAAGAGTTAAATAAAATGTTATTTTTCGTTCCAGCTCGGTCATGATACGATCACAATGTACCCATTCATGATTCACTCGCTATCTCTCAGCATCTTCAGCTCTGTCATCGGACCTTTTGGTGGATTTTTCGCATCTGGATTCAAGAGAGCGTTCAAGATAAAGGTATGGTTTTTCCATAAACGTATATCACGAGGGGAAGGTGGGGGTTAATGTGGCAAATGATTACATGGGTTTTATTTTAATAGCATTTTCGCATATTAATAGCATTACATTTCAGTTTAATTAATAACAAAAATATTAGATCCATATTGGTAATTATATACACTAAACGTCAGAGCAGTGTTGGCCTAGTTGATTCAGCGTGCGACTTTCATCCCTGAGTAAGGAAACCGGCTTGCCTTAGACCAAAAAGTCGACGCCGTGTCAGGCACATGAGGCTGATCACTTATTAGATTGACAATTGATCATGAAAAGATACAGAAATCTAAGACCCAGAACTAAAAAGACCTTTTATTTTATGAACGTCAGTATTTTTTTTAAAGGAGGTAAAATCCAAATCTAAAGTCAGAAAGGCTATGATAGCCGTTTACTCATTTATAATTTTTAAGCTATCTAAATTTATTATTTTTAGAGGATAACCGGCGAAAAACTACACCATTCTTTTTTTAATCGCCAAGTTTTTTTGTTTAAAAAACTTGGATGCTTGATTTTTATAGTATTAAATTACAAAAAAATATGTAGTAACGTCTGTAATTTGTAAAAAACAGTCCTTCGCGATGGTTAAGATGTAGAAAAATATTTTTTCAATTAAATTTCTAATATTGCGTCTGAGATAACTCTATAATTATATTACTTAAAACTAAGATTTCTTCATAAAAATCTTATAACCATTTATTATATGTATTTTCGTGTCCAAACCAAATGGTTCATTATATTTCTATTATTTGTCTTTCAGGACTTTGGTGACGTGATTCCCGGTCATGGTGGTATAATGGACCGCTTCGACTGTCAGTTCCTCATGGCGACATTCGTCAACGTATACATCACGAGCTTCATACGCACCGCTACGCCGCAGAAATTGTTACAACAGGTAATTATTTGAATATAAGTTGCCAAATAAAACTATATAAAAATCAATTTCGGTTCTGTTTTTGCTTTAAATCTATAATGTGACGATGACCAATTCAATTTTCAATATACTCTTCGCCTAAATGAAGTATGAAAAGAATATGGTTATAAATACCCTAAAAGGCACTGCACAAAAAAAGTGCATCTCAATTCATAAAGATCCGGCAACGCATCTTTTATTAGATTCGATCGTTCGAAAGTTGCATGTCCGTTGAAAATACGCAAGTTTCAATGTTACTTTTTTTTTGTTCGTTGTATCTTGTGAACAGTGATGGCCTGAGCGTGCACTTTCATACTTGAGGTCGTACACTATTTCTATGTGCGAAATTCAACACTCGCTCGTACGGTGAAGGAATAGTATAGGCGTGTGTCAGGCACATAAGGCTGAAGACCTACTTGCCTATTTTACTTTTGATAAAAGCATGGGTTGTAGCGCCAATAGGTTTTTTTTGTGCCAGTTATTACCTTGACTTCCCGGTCAGCCCATTTTGATAAGTCCATTTATCCACTAAATATGGTTCCAGGTGTACAACATGAAACCAGAACAACAGCTGCAACTCTTCTATGCTCTGAAGGAATCGCTTGAACATCGGAACATATTAAATGCTATACATTAAAAGGTAGATTTTGGTTGGGTAGTTTCACTATTATAATATTTTTTAAATGGTTTAAATTTGACACGTGTACGATCGCAAAACTTTTAAATTTAACATACAAGTAGTCAATACTATAACTGTTATACTCATTATAGTTAGTTGGAAAGAGGTTAAAGTTAATTACAATTTATATGATTACTTTATTATATATTAAATTATGTCAAATTGGAACGCGTTAACTATAATTAACTTATGTAGAAATATCGATAGTCAAATGTGTTATGCAATTTTTTTTTATAAACATTTTATGCTATGCGTATACAAAACGTATACGCATAGTGTAAAATGCGTATACGTTTGTACGTACAACGTACTAAAATTATTTTATTTTTTATATTACCATCGTTCAACACTCTGAGACCCTTTGGTAGATATATGTTTTTCGTAAGTTATATTAGAAAAATTATTGTTGATTCTGTTGTGAAACTACCCTAAAGGTATGACATATCTGCGTTGTCAGATTTTTTGTTTCAGTGCTAATATTACTTTTTTATTTTATTGATCTCAATTAATTTACAGCGTATGATAGATAGAAAAATCTTTAGAGAAATCTACACTACTAAAACTCAAGTTTTCATTAATATGAATACTATGAAACGATGGTAACATGATACTTTAATCCACGATATTGAAAGGATAAAATCAAACTGCTAGGACGTCGTTACGTCCTTGTCAATTGTCAACGCGAAACGAAAAATCTGACATTTGACAACGTTCTTAAGAACGGCATTTAATCTAGTCTTTGTGCAATCGTTTACTATCGGCACAAGAAATAAAACTAATTTCAAAGTAAACGAAACACAATTTTTGAATATACACCTCCCTCTTCTATAGTCTGCGCAACGAAAATGAAGCATTTAAAAAATAACTCATAAATAATAAAATATTCATATGGCGCAGACTAGTTTAGTATTGCTATTAAAATACCATAGATTAAAAACGCTTGCGTAGTAGTAATTGTTTGTGGAATAGTTTTTAGTCTATATTTAGTTATTGGTCCTATTTGGGAAATGGCTCGAATTATATTTTATTAAATGTTATTATTACATAGTACTATTGTATAGTTTTCTAATTCTCATTATTTCTGTTTGTATGTTATGATTGTTTTGCTGCGTGAGAGTGAAATAAATATCCCATCGTAGAGAGCTTAGCAATAAATTTAATATAAATAAATTAAATATAAATTAAATTTATCGTTCATACATATATTAAAATATAGATTATTCAAATTTCCTCTTATAAAACACAATTTATAAAAATTAAAATAGTGTTTACGAGACTCTTATTTATTATGAATGGGTTAGAATTTATGTGTCTACAAAATTATTTAAAATAGGCGTGACTTTAATTATTTTCAAGCTTCGATTAACATATTTTGGCGCCTTTATCATTTAATACTTTCAAGTGCTTCATATAACGTTATACTAAATATTTAAAAAATATAATTGTCGTATTTCTCGTGGTTTGAATTATGAATAGATAAATTGGGGCCCAGATATGTCGATATAAAGACTCAAATTATGTTTTTTTTAAAGATGGCGGCGTTTCGAGTTGCCATGTGCCAAAAAAATTTCGTCACTAAATTTGAAAATTGAATTGAGTCTAAAAGGATTTGCTTATACTCTATGATATAGAAAACAAACAAAAAAACATTCCTAATTCGAATTCTTTTGAAATTTATTTTTTAAACGTATTGGGTATTTTGCCATATGGTTTTTGACACAGGGATTTGCATTTTATGCTCTAGACTGAAGGACTGATTTTCTACTAGAGGGTCAGAAAGAATCAGCGGTTTTAATAAAGAATTAAAACATTAACGGGCTTATTATAAAACGTGAAGATTTGTTACCATGGTTACCATTATTTTAGTAAGGAAATACCATCGTAATCATAGTAATAAATACGATTCTAACTTTACACCACGTTTTATTATTTAAAATCGCCATTTAAACGTCATATTTGCATACGACATACAGCACCAAAAGACCACATCATGAAACTGACACTAACAATGCCAAATCGATGAATTTCATATAAAATCACTCTTTTCATCTTATAGTGTTTGTAATCTATATAATTTAAAACGCATATTCTTTGAAGGTAGACACATTAAGAATCATTATCACTCTTTACGTCTATTAAAATTAAAAATGTATACAAAATAGAGGATTTATTACGGGTTACGCGGTAAGAAAAAAAATCACTATATATTTTAGTGTTAATTGGTGTTTTCTGTTTTGTGGGTAGTTTAAAATGTTGCGTTGCATAATGTAAGGTAGAATCACTAGAATAGGTTCGGCTAACCGGGTTCATAGTAGAAGCTTGCGTGTTTTTCCTGTAATCAATCATTTACTGCATGTAATACAAGTTTATTGTGAACTGGAATGTGGGTATTTAAAAAAAATACCTTCAAGTTTTCGTTGTTCATTCATTGAATATACTCTATAACGATTTGTACCAGAATAATAAATCTGGTATATGTACCTTTACCGTCCAGGGTTATGTTAACTCCTGTCTATAAATGTATAGAAAATTGCCCCGAATTATAATTTTTAAAAATATAATTGGCAATTTACTGAGTTTAAATAATTTTTCGGTAATTATTATTGATAAACACTGTCACCGAAATTCTACCTCGCTCTGTACACGTTTTATTTATATTGTCTATGTTGTGGTGTTTTATTTGTCTATAAGTTAGCAAATTTATTGTCTTTATTAATTCACATTTTTTTTATTTACTACAAGTTTTTAATGATTTTGATTCTATGAATGTAAGCCAAAGGCGCTTTAGTTTCCCAACTCTTTGGGAATCGTTTTATTTTATTTATATTTAAAAATCATCAGTTTAGAGGGTTGTGGAAATTTAAGTTTGGGAGCGTTCAATTATTACGTAACGCAATTTTTGGAGATTATTGACCCCCCCCCCCCCCCACGTGTAACTCGCCGTAAAGTTATTCAGTACCCAAGTACAGTACTGTACCCAAGTATAGTAAAACGTTTCGTGGCCACCTAGTGACTCTTTAGTTACTATATAACGCGTAATTTAATCCCCGCCCCGCATTGTAACGTTTTACAAAAGGACTAAAAAATACGTTACGTAATACTTGAACGCTCCCTTTTGACGATGCAAAGTTCAAAGTTATTTCTGTTATAAATTGTTTAAATATAAAAGTAGTTAACAACGCAAATGTTAAAGAACTGACAACTGTATGGTCCATTTAGTTGAGTTTAATAATATTTTTTTATTTTTCTTAATGTATAATAATAACACGCAATTACTCAAACCAAATAAATATTTGCCAGTTCTTAGTTCAATATATTTTACCTTTTAACTGACAGTTAAGTTGTGCTCGAATACGTGAATACGAATAGTAAACGTAATAAAATAGTAACTGTAAATCGCTTGGAAAACTTGAGCAGCGCTCCGTGGGCGCATTGGGAACTAAACAGAAGAACACATCGTTTGAATAGACTTACAGTAGTAAACTATATGAGTTATCGAAAAACATAGTATTTACGTATTCGTATGCTATGTGTAGCGGTTTAGCATATATATACGTTCTCGTTCATAACATTTGCGGATTCTCATTGTAAATTCGATTCACTAAATATAAGAGAGATTGCACTATTACTATGTTCTTAAACTTTGATATCCTATTGTCACAAAGTTGGTGTTAAGTAGTATGAGATCTGATCTTCGTAAACATTTAAGCAGGATTTTTGGTTTTGGCTCTTACCCACACGTTTAGATTAAGGAGAATAATTTTTCATTGTTTCTATTACGATACTTGACCAAAGATCCTTTCAACCTTATTTAGATTTCTATGTTATTGTTTTTTTTATAAACCACTAGCAAACCCGGCGAACTCCGTTTCGCCACCAGATGGCTTCGTTTTATGTAACATTTCGTTTGGTGATCCCGCTTTTCTGTTGGAATTTTTCCTGAATTTTTTTCTTCTTTTTTTGACTTTTCCAACGAATGCAAAACCGTGGAAATCGGTTCGTGCGTTCTGGAGTTATAGCGTTAGGAAGGAAAACCCGACTTATTTTTATATAGTAGATTTATAAATTTACTAGTCTTTTAGCCTGGCCTGTAATTACGGTAATTAAGCTCTAATTTTTAATTAAAAGTGTCGTTCGGAGTTCTGAGTTGGACGTTTGCGTAAAATAGATGTATGAAAAATTTTAGCTAACGCGTAATATATTTACAAACATTGCGTGTTTAAAATTGTCTTTCGTCAAACTGTTTGACTTGGAAATGTCAAATATTGTGCTTAAGTGTTTACGAATAATGTTCAATACGTGTCTTAGCGATAAATAGATGTATTATTTATTATGATGGATGTAATGAGGTAAATAAATGATTAATTTAAAATTGTCTTTTCTTTTAATCAGGTCGAAGTTGAGCTGGAAAAGCAATATTTACTAAGAGGTTATATAAAATATATAATTTATTATTTTGGCAACACAGTGTACTACGTGTTATTTCTCAAATTTAGGGCGTAGAATGGATGAAAACTGGCAAAACTGTCACTTTTTAATGTAGTTTCAAGATGCATATGCCCAGTATATAATATAATAATAAATCATGTGGAGGAATTATAGTGTATTTTTTTAAATATATAGGTAGGCCTAGGTACCGCTTGATTGACTTGGAACGGCTGCAGCAATTGGCTGGAGGTAGCTCAGGACAGGGTAAGCTGGAAAGTTCTTATTTCGGAGGACTAGACACTTTGGGTCGCTGTCAGTGGAGTTAGTAAGGGGAGGATTATCAACTAGTAAAGTTATATCGTCAAATTCAAATAATACTTGGTTTATCCAACGAGTGAACTATGTATTTAATAACTTTTCTATAATACATCAAAAGGTTCCGCTTTGACTATGCCGTTTTTTTCCAAGCTAGTATATAATTTATATGTTCTAGTTCAACTTAGTATGTAACGTTATATTTTGTTGTAATTTTTATGCATAAAATTAAATTTTTAAATTGTTTTTAACATTAACATTACACATATTTACAATGATTTATATTTATAAAACCCTGGGATGTTTCACTGTCCGCGTCTAGAAGAGAAGTTAATTTTCATAACAGAAAACAATTGAATAAAGATTCCGATATTTGAAAAACAGTTTCTTCATATGTAAAAAGTGTACATTACTCACACATTCAAACTCCAACACAGAATCTACAGCATATGTGTATAGTCTAGTAGGTTGACAACGTACCACATACAAATTGTGTACGTGTAAGTTACGTATAAGTTTGTGTGTAAAATTGACACAGACGTATTATTAACGTTAAATTGTCCAAGATATGGTTCGACAGAGATACTGTTAGCAGACCTCGGAAACTGTCAGTGAAAAAAATCTTTAACTCGAAACACCATTACGACCTTCTCAAATTCTGAGAAATGTAAGGAACTAAGGTGAGACAATTTAAGCGTAGCTGTGTCTAATATAACAAAGTTTGTCCTAGCTATTGTGAATGTTTTGACGAATCATTCGAAAAGTATGAAGGTCTCAGTCAGATAAATATTTTAGTGTATTACAAATTGTATGACTAACTTCTAAATCACGATTCGGTGATATAACTATTTCTTAAGATCATTTGTCTAAACTTTCTTATAGTATTAATTGGGGAGGGAGATGAGAATGTATAACGGGAGGTAAACGCGTTAACGCATTTACTTTAATTGCGAATATAAAAAGCCTTTTCACGATCCGATAATAGCGAGCTGCTTGTATGCATTATCGATGTAGTTCTTTGAATATCCACAACATTAATGTCGCAAAGTCCGAATCGCGTGATACATGAACTTAATATAGAAGTTAGAGGTGATGTAATGGAGTAATGGAGAGACGCCAAAAGAAAAAGAAGAGTATTTAATGCGTATAAGATGTCACTACAACTTGATTTTCATTTTGTCAAGACGAAAAATCAAGCAGTTAAAGAATACTGTTTTATTAGACCACTTTTTATTCACACGTGGCTAGCGTTCCAGGGTGGCTCATAATTGGACTGAATCACTTCATGTCACCATTATAGCTGGTATATATTTTTGTTTCATGGTCCTCACATCAACAAAAAACTCAATTGTATGGCGCAGCCCGGAAATACAACGACCATAATTTAAGATTTAACTTGTTTAAGCTATCGCGGAATATGGTTAAAAGAATATTAAGAATATCCATAGCGCAAAATTACCTGCATTAGCACACCCAAATACACATCTTTACGTACTTACCCTCACTATTACACCTTCACACAACACAGCCAAATTAGGTATCACTAAGTTAAATGTATTAAACAATTTTTATTGTTTGTTCCCTTTTGTAAATGTTTGAACCTTTTTGTACGTATTATGTATTCCAACTCTGGCTATATTTTTAGTGTAATTGTTTCTCGTACAATTTTTGTTAGCTGTAGGATTACGAAATAAATAAATAGCAGTTCTCTTTAGGCCAGTATTCATACTACAGCAGTGGATATAGAGACAGACCAAATTATGCACAAAGACAACATTAATTGATCTTTAATAAATAATCGTTCAAATAAAACTTCTTTAATGCCAGGTTTAAAGCACTTAATAAATATTGATTCAACCGTGTTTAACGTTTTATTCAAAGGGAGTAGGTACTCGCATTTTTAAAAGGCCGGCAACGCCTCGCGAGCCCTCTGACAATGAGAGTGTCCATGAACGGCGGTATTTTTAACATCAGGTGTGACTCCTGCCCGTTCTATTAAAAAAAACATTTTTTAATATTATTAAATATTTCTAGTAAGCAAAAGCAACGTCGCCAACTCGCACTTTCACAAGTATATCTTAGAATATATTCTGTTAATCCTATTAACATTTTTTCCATCACTTTTTGCAAATACATAAAAGCTCTTAACACGTAGTCGGAACAGTTTCCGGCAGTCTAGTTTTTGCATACCAACGAGCCTACGTGCAACTCGGTTCCCACGCGTCGCTTGCACAACTAAATCTTGTATCATTGAGCGTTGTACCATTTGATTATTCCATACGAATTTTCCTTATTACCTTCGTGGATCAGTTAATCTGACTTGGTTAAAAATCAACAGAAATTCCAGTATATTGTTATGGTTCCACTACAAACATAAATGACTGATGAATGGTTCTTAATAGGCTGATAACGCGCTTGCAAACCCTGTGGCACTATCCATGTATCATATCATTCGGTAAGTCACCCATTTGCCGCTTGATTTATAAAACAAATAAACAACGTAGCTATGTTAACGGTCGGTACAATAATTTAATACGATTATATCATTGAAACAAATGATTTTGATACGGTTTTCATAAATACAGAGTGATCAAGTTAAAAGAGTCGCTTCATAATGTATGTTTGCTTTTCACCTTGATCTTTACACACAAAGTCGCAATTTTTTTTATAATAAACTGATGACTGAAGATGATTAAAGCGAAACGAAAGTATTTACCCATTTATATAACATACAATTGTTTTTAAATAATTTGCAAACAACGACAATTCGTAAATATATTACCAGTGTTTAACCATAAGTATATCTTAATAAAAGAAGAAATTGCTCGAAAGCGATAAAGTCACCAGTTACCCTCCTTTTCATTTAATTATGTCAATTGTATTATATTTCTGTTTGCAACGAAGTGTTAATAAATAAATAAGATAGCTAATCGATTCATTGGTATCAGCCCTGCGATTCTGTAACTCACTTTTCGAACTCACACAGCGGTTTTCCCATCGGCGGTCGCTCTCAAATCAGTCATGAAGCAGTCATTTTATGATTTGGCATTCTGATAAACAATAAACTACAAGCTCCCACCTTTTCACGCGAAAACCACTGTGTGAGTTCGAAAAGTGAGTTACAGAATCGCAGGGTTGTTTTTCTATATACATATTATTTCAGAATCTTAGATACGCGGTATTTTTTACCAACAAAAAGAAACAAATTACAATTTAGCCTCTATTATTCTAAGTATGGTTAAAAATAATATGAACTAATAGTGTCCTATATACTAGAATATTTTTGGTATGCATACACTAGCGGTAGTATCACTTTAATGCTGATAAATAATTTTTTTAATGTTAATTTAAATATATAGAACCCGGCTGCCGTGTAACAATGAAGCCAAACTATCACAAAGATAACATTTATTATTCACACTGCGTCTCGCTCGATCCGTCTACGATCAGAATAAAGGGAAAGTCATAGATATACCTCCTTTTGCAGAGCGATTTATGGAACATGATGCAATCTTGTATAATATAGAAAATAACACAGCAACGCGATTTTTAAGCCACATTCAGCCGCGCACCACCTCTTTGTAGAGCTGTGCGTAGAGTTATTAAGCCGATACGACTTAGTAACCTTTAAGAAAAGAGCGCACCATTCCCTGAAACACACTGGTTGATGACACACAAGCTAGCCCCCGCCGTTGCAGGTGTCCATTGGCGGTGGTTTTCACTTTATTCCAAGTGTTATTCGTTTGCCTTCTGTTCCAAAAGATTTTTTTTTTAAATTAACTTCAATGTGTTCTTTGAATGGCTTTAGAAATCAAAAACTTCATATATTTCTTCATTCGATTCAATGTATTTAAAAATATCTGTTGCCTGCACTAAGTTTGACGAATATTTAAATGATCCTAATCCTTGGGATTGATTTGCTACAGTTCAAACAATTTGTATGACTCAAAACTTAGCAAT
Organism: Pieris melete; assembly: GCA_963693345.1. NCBI lineage: Eukaryota > Metazoa > Arthropoda > Insecta > Lepidoptera > Pieridae > Pieris > Pieris melete. Next base: position 178,570 of record CAVNZK010000043.1, on the reverse strand, counting down.
TAAAAAGAGCCACTCTGGAAGAACTGGTAGTTAATGTAAATTTATAATTAATTTAACTTCTTCTCTGACGTTCATAAGTGTACTTGTTTACCAGGATTACTTATATGAATAAAGTTATTTTGACTTTGACTACGTTCGGATCTCGCTACGTACGTTCGTTGATTAGTGTACAGTACATTACTATTAGGTGATCAACCAATGCCGGACACACACCGTCGAATTTTTGGGTCTGACGTATGCCGGTTCCCTGAAGATGTTTTCCTTCACCGTACGTGCTGTAACATAGACAGAAAGTCTATTGTTACAGCTCGAACCTTTCAGGGATGAGAGTGGCACGTTTAAACTACAAGTAATACCTTAAAAAAGTGTAGAAAAATGCTTACGAGTACATTAGAATTAAACTAAGAAAACTTTATGGTTAAAAATACGAACATACAGCAGTTGAGGTGTTGTTATTCAACTGTGTCAATAAATAATACCAGCATATATCAGGGCTTCAGAGAATCATATATGTATGTCAAAAACTTGTGGGATTTTCACATAATAGTAATGTATTTGTGCTACAACGTTGAACTTTTGTCTTGGCCTTGGAATGGATCTGTATTGTCAATTTTTTTTATACAATATGCTTTTTTTATAAAACAGGGGGAAAATGGGTAGCGGGCTCACATGATGTTAAGTGATACCGCCCCGCCACCCATGGGCACTCTCAATGTCAGAGAGCTCGCGAGAGGGTTGCCAGCCTTTGAAAAATTGGTATGGTCTTTTCTCGAAAGCCCCTAAGTTGAATTGGTTAGGGAAGACTTCAGTGGGCAGCTGGTTCCACAAAGTGGTGGTGCGTGGCTGTGTTGTTGAACGACGTATTCTGCCTCGACGTCCGATGATGAAACTCAGCTGCAGGTATTAATCCGAACTACTGTTGGCTTGTCTCCATACTAGCCTTGTATGTGCAATTGTTAATTGTGCACTTAGAAAAAAATATATATTTGTGAATCATATTCGAACACTCGACCTCAGGAACATTAACCTGGATCACTCAGCCTGCATAGTTTCTCGTTTAAGCATATACTTAATGTTACGAGAAATAGCGTTAGTCACATTAACATTCAACTGTTTATCACTAGGACTAACTTCCTATTACACAATTGTTTAACTTCAACGTTTAAATTAACCAACGGCTTAGTGTTTTCACAATTTTCCCATTTTACACCTTGCAGGATGTTGCGTCGAGATAACTAAAGTAAATATTACACGAATAGAGTTATTTCTAGAAAGATAACAAAAAATTACCCGCTTTCTCGCATAAATTTAAAAATATATTTATTATTATGTATGTTAATTTATCGTAATAAATATTACAAAATTAATTAACTTTTCTGCATGACGATGATATATTAACAAAAGAAATATATAAGTGATATATTCACCAGTTTTATATATCTTTGCATTTTTAATTAACCTACAATTTTTAACATTGATAGATCGTATATCGCGGAGAGCAGTGTAGGCCTAGTAGCTTCAGCGTGACTCTCATCCCTGATGTCGTAGGTTCGATCCCCGGCTGTGCACCAATAGACTTTCTTTTTATGGGCGCATTTAACAATCGCTCGAACGGTGAAGGAAAAAATCTTGAAACAACCGACATGTGTTAGACCCAAAAAGTCGACGGCGTGTGTCAGGCACAGGAGGCGGATCACCTACTTGCCTATTAGATTGAAAAAATATCATGAAAGTGATTCAGAGATCTGTGGCCTAGACCTAATGAGGTTGTAGCGCCACTGATTTATTTTATTTTTAGATCGTTTGTCTGTTTTAATTTACTTAACATACATTACATTCTCAAAATTGTAAAGTAATGTAAAGTTAAGTATTTCGCTAGTTTCGAAGCTAGCTAGCTTTGATTTTACAATTATTATCATAAATAGTTATTGAAGAAATACAAATTATGTTACTAGGAAATAAAGTATTTTTCTAACGCAGAAAGTGTTTTTGAAATCATTTTGAGTTTTTTCATTACTAACAAACCTTTTGTGTTTTAATAAAAAAAACATTTAAACATATATAGGTAACACATTGTACACTTACATACACATAAACAACACACCATTAAATAGTAATAGATAATTTTAATTTTTAAACTAAGACTAACTATATTACAGTATAGGACCGCCTTGTCTCCCAAGAACTCAACCAAAGCCCCACATATTATGACACGATAATTTTCGTACGAATGTTACACGCCGGCCAGCTGACTGGCATGATATTAAATAACAGTCTTTCGCGGTCCTCGCACCGAAACGCACGCGCGTCCTTTACCAAATGTAGCTATGTCCGATCTAAGACTCGCGATAAATAAGTTTGATTTAGTGCATTCTGTTGTGGAAGTTTTTGATTACTAAACGCTGTGGACTTTAAAAGGGTATGTAGGAGTCGTTGATTCATAAGACAAATTAGGTTTGGTGAGCAAACTGGTGTAATGTTTGCAGCTCCTTACAAACATTGTGTAAAACAAAAAAACTTGGCGATTAAAAAGACTGGCGGAGAGTTGCCAGTTCTTCTCTTCCGTTCTACGCCCTTGATTTGAGAACTGGCTTTAAATGTAAAATTAGAAGCATTAATATGGATTTCTTTTTTGACGTTCATAAGTGTACATTGTGTTACCTATATGAATAAATGATTTTATTTTAACAATTCATGGTTTAAATAATACACATGAACATTTACGTAAATTTTTATCTTTAAATAATTATTAATGAAAAAAACACTAATTTAAACGCGGTTTAATAACGAACATTTTAATATTTCATTCATTACAAACAGTTCTATATCTAAATAGTATAAAAATAAATATTAATTTCGTATGAATCATTCGTAAATTATATCCGGTTTAAAATTGATTAGCCAAAGTAATTTGAAAGATCACACGGTGATTAAAATTTTAATTAGTGTTCACTTTTGATACTAACGAATTCTTTGTTTATTTATGTAATTTTTATTTAATATAAAAGGGAAGTAAATTTTTCACTAGTTTTCGAAAGTCTAGAAAACCTCCAACATATTTTGGTGTACGTTAGCTAATTTATTATAATTGAATGCAAAATCTTTGTCCTTATAAATCATAAAAATCTATTTAATATTAAATTACCCATCAAGTACAATTTAATAATTTAAAAATGATAAACATATATTTACGTTTAAATTAGCCACAAATAATTGAAGAATATAATTTTGAAATGAAGTTGGAGCGCGTTGATGTCTTTAATAGCGTGTTTTCTTATATAACGGTGCTTTTGTACTACATACTAACAATTCTTTGGTAACACTATGATTCACTACCGATATCCTCAATTGTAATCAAAATATACATACAGTTTAAAATAAAACTTTCATAACCCAACAGTAGTTCAAAGATTTTATTTTACATCATAATTCATAAGATAAATACTGTTTTTTTTTTCAAAAACGAAAATTATGACACTTTCACCCCCATAGCCAAATCATAAACTTTGAAGACTAAGAATATGGGTCTTAGCCTCAGATTAGCTTGTGTTTCTATGATCATTTTGTATTTAAAGTGTCAAGTAGGTGGTCAGTCTTCTGTCAGCATAACGTACTATGCCGAGTGCATCACAATGTTATCCTTCACCGTACTATCAGATGTCAGATACGCACATAGACAGAAAGTCCCCTGTCAGTCCACAACATCAAACCTACGACCTCAGGGATGAGAGTCTCACGCTGAAGTCTCTCGGCCAACTCTGCTACTGTGTATATGCCGTAAATTTTTTTAATTACGGTTATTTGAACAAGTTTTCATTAATAATAGAAGATTTTGTTTTTGGTATTAACTTTTATGATTATTTTTTTGTAATCGTTCGAAGATCAATGTGTTTATAATAAAACCATTACAATCGTCAATCTTACTTAATGTGCTTTCATGACCAGTGGAAACACAAAGATTGTTTAATAAAATCCAAAAATTTTGATTAAATCGTTTTATATATTTAAACCTTTTAACAGGACCAATCAATAAATATTTTTATTTAATACTATTTAGTCCATTTTAAAATTGTTTATAAAAGGAATTTATTCGGAGAATAAGTTTTCAAAATATGTATTATATCAAATAATTTACTGCTTTTCATTAGTAAAATATATTCTTACGTTAATTAGATTTATAGTAGTAAAATCTACTAATTGTAATATATCCGAACCAATGCAACTTAGGCTCCTTCAAGATAAGACCGTATCAATTCTGAAAAATGGGCAAACTTTGTGTGACTTCTGGCAGTGTGAGTGTCCATGGGCGGCGATATTACTAAACATCACGTGAGTCTGCCCGCTTGCCCCTGTTTATATATAACAAGAGTCAAGTAAAATAAAATGAAAAAAAAATACAAAACACATTCTTTTACTGAAAAAAATTGTTTCTATTTATGTTAATTCCTCTCTTTTAGATATATTTTTAAATATTTTTTTATAATTTTTTTTTTTAAAGACAATTCACACCAATTGACGTAGTCCCATGCTAAGCTGGTGAAGCTTGTGTTATGGGTACTAGGCAACGGATATACATACATATTATAGATAGATAGACATATAAATGCATATTTAAACACCCAAGACCTAAGCACAACACCAAATGCTCATCACATCGATGTTCGTCTCAGCCGGGGATTGAACCCCGGACCCATGGATTCGCAGTCAGGGGTACTAACCACTAGACCAATGAGTCGTCAAAATAATATAATATTATAAAAATACTATAATATTATAAATAAATAAAAAAATATAATGAAGTTGTAAATTCAAATGTAACAAAAACATTGACATGACACTTACATCTATGAAATATAAATTTTCAACTTTCACGTCGTTACGTGAAGATCAGAGGCTTCACACAAAGACAGGTCATAGGTCGACCTGTTCACTGTTGATGCCTTTAAAAGCTTTTTGCTACTTCATATGTAATATATTAATTGCTAAACTGTTTTTGGCCCCAATACGTAATTTTTTTTAAAAGTATATCGTGATTTAAGAATCCATTTTCACCTATATATCACCTTTCCAATACATAGTGTCTATTTGAAACAAAGTCTAGCTACGCCGATTCCGGTATCTTTACCATAATCTTTACCGGAATTCAATCCATTGAATTTCACAAAAAACATAATATTGTCATTCATATTTTAAAGAGTTACAATTTACAATTGACCGTATTTTAATTCGATAAATTATTTTATTCGTAATCATGACAATCAAATATACAGTATTTACAATTTTCTTAACCTACATTAAAAATGTATAAAAAGAAAATGTAATTTCTTTTTTTAAAGTTTGGTCACTGTGGCAGTGTACCTTGAACGCTGGCAGCATTTCCTCGCTGTATTGCGATACTTATTTGTCGAGCGAGGAAAGCACCAGCTCTGGGGTCACCGGTACTGTCTACCAGGTGCAAATTTAAATCTTTAATTAGCCGCTATGCACTTCAACCCCACGGCCCAAGAGTCTCTACTCCAAAGGGAATAAAATCGTAGTTGTAGGAAAGATTCTTATATTTCAGCCGTTTATTATTTTCCGCAATTAATATTGTATATTATAATACAACTTTACTTAAATATTCTTTGTACTAAAACAAAAACACAAAACGCGTACAATGTGAGCCTAATAATTATAAAACATGTATACCATAAACAAAATTTCACGGTTCATAAACTACAAACAAAGAGCATCAAGGTCCGATGGGCACTTGATAAACTATTATCATTAATAATAAATGTTATAATTCGCGCGCTAATTTATTTATCAACCTTCATTTTTTATTGGCTTCCGTCCGTGGTATCGTCAAGGATTAGATTATATTACTTGTTATTAAAAAAAAACAATTTTATACTCCATATCTTAAATCTTATAATATTATTATTATTCCAACTTTCGCAATTCACGCGTTTATTATTCTGGTACTATTTGCGACGACGGTGTTTGGCGTATTCGCTTCAATGAAGAACTTTTTAACATACTAGACGACGCCACATCATCCATCATAAAGTGCAACAGGCACAAGTGGCTGGGACATGTGTGCTGAATGGGGGGGGACAGAACACCAAGGTCCCTACTGAACTCACAACCCGGTGGCAAGGGAAAACCCGGTAGACCGAGGCTGCGTTGGTGGGATGGAGTTGTCATGGACCTCAAAACAATAGGGGTTCGCAATTAGATGCGGGAAGCACTGGATAGATTGCGATGGCAAGGGGCTGTATAACCATTGATGATGATGAAATAATAATTTATTTCATTTTAAGCCTTACATTATTTCCTGATAGTCTTATTATCTAATTATCCTATCTGATAGTAAATCTTTTTTCAGTTAGTATACAATGTACTCGTATCAAAAACCCTTTTCGGTAAAGGCTTCATCCATTGGGGACTCGCGATTTTTTTGATGTCATCATCCCATCGAGCGCAGAGTCTGCCTGTGTAGCGTTTGCCTGGTAGGACTCTCCATGTAGTTACTGTTTTCGTCCACCTGTGATATGCTACATTAGAATAATAGAAAAATATGATTTTATTCGTTTTATATGGCACAATATTCTCAGTAACTCTGGCTTCTGTGTCTTGCTAACGATTTTTGTTTCAAAGTTTTTGTATGAGCCGCTGAATTAGAATAATGCAATAGATCATGAACTTTTTATGAATAACTTTATGTCCATGAGAATTTATTTGAACTGAATTATATTGGCTAATAATAACTATATCGCGTCATAGACGATAGCGGGAATCCTTACAATTCAGGGCTGCTCACGCGCAGATCGTAATCTTCTTGAACCACAGTATTGATAATAACAATATTAATTCGTTCATAAATAAAATATGACACGAATTTCAATAATAAATATGTATTTTAAAACATATATAGTTTTTCAGAATGTCTGACGCATTTAGGAATTCTCTTATATTATATATATTTATAAAACAGGCAAATGGGCAGGAGGCTCACCTGGTATTAAGTGATACATTACCAGAACGCTCGCTAGTGTGTTGCCGTACTTTTAGGAATTAGATCGCTCTTTTCTTGAAGGTAGGGTCTTGTATTGGTATTGGTCAGTCATACAAGAGATAATAAAAATTAGAGGGGAACTGGGTCCCCATCTGAATATTCTTCTCTTCTTTAGTCGCGCTTTTCATTTCTGATTACTTATTATGTTAATATTTTACAATTTAATTAATTTGATAGGATGTGAAAATTACGATTTCTTAGTTCATCACTATGTGTGTTGTAAACTGTGGTCTCCGTCTGGCGGTAAAACCATTGTTATGCAATGTATCAAATATTGCCTTCGCGGTGACGTCTATGAATATGCACGGTGAGGCCGTTTTTAAATAGAGCATGAAAAGTATTTTATTGCTAAAAACGCCTTTAGGCGAAAAAAATATAGATAGTTTTGTATAAAGTATGTGTAGGTACACATATGTCTACAAATAGTATAGTTTAAAGTAATTAATGGCGCTTAATTAACTAATTAATATTGGTAATAATAATATTTTATAAAGGTTTCAGTTAAAGTAAAACTTACCCTTAAAATTTTAATTATTTTTTTGATTTGGTTAATGCTATGAGCGCATTTAAGGTCTTAGAAACGTCAATGACGGAAAGATCACCGACTTACCTATTAGAAAAACAAATGAATACGAATATATTCGAAAATAAGACTAGACCGTAAAGGTTGTAGCGCCACTAGTTTTTTAACTAATTAATATTCACCAATATTTGTTGTCACTCTAAAAGCTTTTTATGGAATTATATTGTTTCAATGGCAGAATGTGTGAAAACCTTATAGATGATCGATCTCGTCAATCGCCAAATACCAATCAATTTCTAGATGTTTACACTCTTAAAATACTTGGCATGGAGGTAACTAATAGGCCATATAAATTTCAAAATTCGATCTAAATTTTTACTAAACATCCAACTCTTACATTTAACATGGTGAACTTTACGAATACCCGGACCTTCTTTGCTGTAAAACAAGCGAAACATCGGGATTAAACAAGTTGGCACAGTGCTATGTACAAAACTCATAATTGTTGCCAATAAATGGCAAATTGAACCGTGTTAAACGTGGCAATATTTGAATATTATCTTTTAGGAAAAAAAAATAATTTCATGCAATTTCGTTGAATAGTCCATAATAATCAGTCCTTTGTCTAGTCTAAATGTCGATTAAAAATTTTGTTCGGAATTTGTCCATTTTATAATTTAATCCATTTAATAGGTAAGTACGATCCCCGGCTGTTCACCAATGGACTTTCTTTCTATGTGCGCATTTAACATTCGCTCGAACGGTGAAGGAAAAAATCGCGAAGAAACCTTAGACCCAAAATGTCGACGGCGTGTGTCAGGCACAGGAGGCTGATCACCTACTTGCCTATTTGATTGACAATGAACATGAAATACATTCAAAAACTGAGACCCAGACCGAAAAAGGTTCTAACGCCAGTGATTTATTATATTTCATTTATGTGTTTAAGAATATAGTAAATACTCTAATATTGGGTAATTGTAATACTAGCTTTTAACAATCCAAACTATATGTATATCTAACTAAATGTAGATTTAGTTAGTATTTAAGATATAATATGTTACGTAAAATATATACTTTAAGATAATTACATTGAGAAATGATTTTGTTACAGATTTGTGAAAAATGGCCGCCAGAATAAAACGTCTCAGTTTGCATCTGCGTATCTTTGCAATGGTAAGTTTAAAATATACATATACACAAACCTGAGTAATAACAACTGGGTAAACGAGGAAACTCTATTAGTGAGATTATTTAGTGGATCCCGTCATTTTGCCCTCCTCAAAACCTTTATAAGTGACAGTTATTTTTCACGCGTGAACTGGAGAACATAAGTGAGATTGATATTTGCCTATGCCTCTATGAGTGAGGGTTTTGTTATTTATGATCCATTCTTAAATTTCGAAGGACTCTTATTTAATTCAAACCAAATATGCGTCTGTTATTAGATAGTAGTTGATAGATCTATTAGTGAGACAGACCCCTTCTGTAACTCTGTTAGCTAGAAACTCGGGTTATTGAGAAACGAGAAAAGAGAAAATTAAATTAAATTAAAATTAATATTTTTAATTTTTAATTAAATTAAATTTAATTTAATATTATTGCCAGAAATATATGCATTATTAACTTTAAACTTTATTTAAATCAAAGTGAATAATCACGATATTTGTCTTAGAGTTTATTGCCAGTTCTTCTCTTACTTTCTACGCGTTCCCTTGATTTGAGAACTGCCCTGCGATTCTGTAACTCACTTTTCGAACTCACACAGCGGTTTTCGCATCGGCGGTCGCTCTCTAATCAGTCGTGAAGCAGTCATTTTATGATTTGGCATTCTGAAAAGGTGGGAGCTTGTAGTTTATTGCTTATACTGGCAGTAAATGTAAAATTAGAAGCATTTAATATGTACATATTTCCTTATTGATGTTCATAAGTGTACATTGTGTTACCTACATGAATAAATGATTTTGACTTTGAATCTTACTTACTACTTCTACTATACGTGAATTTTGTCGACGATACACTAAATTTTGCACACGTTTTTGTAATCATCATATCCCATTTTGAACATGTCTTAAAACCATAAACGCCAGACAATTTAAATTGAAATATAGATCTAAATAATTTCATAAGCCCACTCTTAATAATTGCTGATATTTTCGTAGGCTGAGTGTGTGCCAATGTGTTCTATCGGCTATTTGTTGCGTCAGTGCACTTGACACGACTCGAGTGCAATGGGTCAGCTTACACAGTAGAGGCGTCAAATTATAATTTGTATATTGCAGATTATTAGGGCCAAATTTCAGACAATTCCAAAAACATTGATCTTATGTATGTTACCATAGCCACTCTCGCCATTATGCTATGTACAATGCACATGATTGCCAATGCCATTTTCTGACTGCAAATTTTATTTAAATAATGATTCAGAGGTGCATCCTAATTTTGAAGAATGTCATACTGAGCGCTCAACTCAGTATTAATTCCTTCTGTTAATTACAAATACTTTCATAAGAAATTTAGCTTTATAAATGAAACGCATTGTTAGATAGCGTTTTCTACTGCCAATGAACCAATACATGATAAATATAACATCGACAGTTCTTACTACTTCACCAACGCAGTCTGATAATGACATATTAATTTTACATTTATAATAATTATTATAGATTAATGTGTTTGTAAAGTGACGTAAATATTTACAAATCGGTGAATGGCCATAGGTTAAAGAAAATTGGTGTATAGAATGTGTGTTGACAAAATTGAGTTATATAATCTTAAGTAATCATTTTCGTAAATTACAAGAACATTAGATAACGATCGTGTTGATTATAAAATGGAAATGTTTATTCAGACTCCATTTGCGAAAACTATTTAAGTAGAAATTAATCTTGGCGTTACGATATATAAAAAGGTCTGTACATATTTAATTATTAAGTAAGTTTAAAATTGCATTAAACTATCAGTAATAATATCATCCCCGAGGTCGTAGGTTCGATCCCCGGCTGTGCACGCACCAATGGACATTCTTTCTATGTGCGCATTTCACATTCGCTCTAACGGTGAAGGAAAACATCGTGAGGAAACTGACATGTCTTAGACCCAAAAAGTCGACGGCGTATGTCAAGCACAGGAGGCTGATCACCTACTTGCCTATTAGATTTAAAAATGATCATGAAACAGATTCAGAAATCCGAAGCCCAGACCTAAAGAGGTTGAAAACTAATTATTATAATTATTAATATTAATTTATTTTTAATAATATCTATTGAAGGGTTCAAATCAGCTTAAACAACCAACAACAACAGCAAGTTACATTGGTGGAGTAATTAAACGTAAAACAGCCAGTCTTTTGGCCAATCTAAGCAAATATATCTAATTTTTATTTATTTCTTAACACTTCGTTGCAGAGCGTAATACAATTGACATCTAATATATAAAATTCTCATGTCACAGTTTTCGTTGCCATACTCCTCCGAAACGGCTCGACCGATTCTCATGAAATTTTGTGTGCTTATTGGGTATGTCTGAGAATCAAACAACATCTATTTTTCATCCCCCTAAATGTTAAGGGTAGTCCACACCTAAATTTTTTATTTTTATTTTTAGATATTTTTTTCTGTTTTTATTTTTTTATGATACAGCATTAAAAAATACATACAACCCCTAACTTTCACCCCTCTACGATCAACCGCTATTTTTTTATTATACATGATATACATGGCAAAACGACGTTTGCCCGGTCAGCTAGTAAATAAATGAAACTGGCGTTTTCGAGTGAGCTCTTCTAGGTAACGACTTTTTTATTAATGTCTTCATTTCTTACTTTTGTGTCTTACTTTTAACGTCTACAATACATATACGAATTGTATCTCATTTCTAACTATCCATAGACCATAGACTATAAATTTGATTGTTTCAAATCCGAAACATATAATTTTGTTCAAATTACATTTAAAAATGCGTTTCCAACCGTTTATATTGATTTCTTGTTTATTTAATTAATGCGACATTTTAGTAATTATCAAAACAGGACTATATCTTATGTAACTGGTAGAACACGTGTTCCGATATATTATAATCTGGCCTTGAACGTGATATTGCCACAGAAATGGGGTTAAAGTGAATTTTATACATTTCATATGACCTTTGGGTCAGCTTCTACCAAACAAATGTTTAGATCTAGTTTAAATATGTTGTTTTATAAGTAAGGTTTTTTTAATTACATTTAAACCATTGGCAAAGGCAAATTGTTTAAAATATCGGAATTTTTACGGTTGGTTGGGAAATAAAAATTGTGTAAATGTTTTTAAACGTCGTTTATCATATACCAGCCTTCTAAAGTATTATATATCAGTAGTATATATTTCCGAATCAAGAAAGGAGACTTGGGAGCTGCCTTGCGATTCTGTAACTCACTTTTCGAACTCTCACAGCGGCAGTCGCGCTCAAATCAGTCGTTAAGCAGTCATTTTATGATTTGGCATTCTGATAAGATTGTAGTATATGTTTGCAGGCAGTGTGAGAGTACATAGGCGACTCACTTAACATTAGCTATACTAAATAGAAGTTAATTAATTCGGTAGAACTTGAATGAAATCTAAGCATAAACTTATTCAATACCAAATGACTTATAAATATATAATAATAAGTCGGGTTTTCCTTCCTGACGCTATAACTCCAGAACGCACGAACCGATTTCCACGGTTTTGCATTCGTTGGAAAGGTCTCGGGCTTATATATAATATATATATATATAATAGCAAAGAAAATTCGGGAAAAAATTCAACAGAAAAGCGGGATCATCAAACGAAATGTTACATAAAACGAAGCCATCTGGTGGCGGAGTTCGCCGAGTTTGCTAGTGACTTATAAATTACAACAACGTAAAGCAACTTGTAACCTATCAACTTTAAGAACTCAATACAAAAATAGTTCCACGTTCGAAAACACCGTATCAAACACCTGTCTCCCGCTGAGTGGCGCCTCACTAAGCAGGTTTGTGAGCGCGTGGAGCACCTTCCACAGCTGTGACCTGCCAAGTTGTTGATTTAAACCAGTCTCTATTATCCACTTTGTCCCATATTCCAATTAGTATGAGACCGGACGGTATGAGTTTGATTCCATGGAAGATGGGCCGGGTGTTGGTATGGGATGCAACCTGTTCAGACACACTGGCCCCTTCCAATCTAGATGGAACCAACAATAGTGCTGGTGCGGCTTGAGATGTGGCTGAAAAGCTAAAGCATACAAATATCCCCTGTATTTTCTTCTAGGCTCCAAATATGATTTTGTCCCATTCGGTGTTGAGACCCTTGGCCGTGGGGTCCTAGCGCTATAAGGCTTTTTAAGGAAATAGCAAAAAGGTTAGTCGACATCACAGGAGACCGAAGAGCTGGCAGCTACCTCGGACAAAGAATTAGTCTAGCTATTCAAAGGGGGAACGCTGCCAGTATCTTCGGAACCTTGCCTAAAGGGACTCCTTTTAATAATATATTTTAAGATTAGTTATTGATTTTGTTATTGTAATTTAAAAATGGTTTTATCAAATATATTTATAGGTATTGCCATCTCATATCCGATGAAGTAAGTAAATTATATTTGTGATTGAAGTATGAAATTCTCCATCAACGTACTTTTACTATTTAGGCAATTAATACTTGGTGGGCAAAAATTTGAATAATTAGGTATTACGCCTGTGTCGATGACATGCTACATTATGAAACTCCATATAGTTTTAGCCGCATTATTATTATTTTATTTATTTTGTGCAAACATCACACATGTAAAAACGAGGACAATTAAATAAATAAAAATAAAATATAGCCTTTATTCGAGTACTCTACACTAAGTCCATGTCATTTAAGTTTTACACTAGTACTTGACCTCCGACGGAGTGAAAGCCTCCTTCAAGTTCCTCCACTTCTCTCTATTCCTCGCGAATTTTCTAATTCTGCCCGCTGTCCCTTTTATTCCATTTTCCCAAGTTACACGGGACTTCCCAAGGGACAACAAAATACTTATGAAATATGTAAGAAATAAGACCGTAAGAATCAGCCGCAGCGCTAACCAGATCCATGCAACTTCCTTGCAATCGACATGTCATGGCACAAATCCTGAGTGGGTCCGCCAAGCGAATACAAACAATTACTAAAACAAACAAAACAAAAATATTAATAAAATGTGTTAAAGTTAAGTACTTAGCAAATACGTTTTATAAATGTGATAAAAAATTGATGCGTCAAGCCGTTTTCGTATATGTTGTCAGTACCTCATCATTAAGAACCACTTTCATTAATATCGAAAATGAAAGTAAACACAAGTCAAACTGTAGCAAAAGTAAAAGTTGTGCGAGTGGATTTTTAAAATGTCAATTATTGGTTTACGCTAGATCGATTTTTATTTTATCTTCTTCTTCAGTCGCACTATTTCTTCCACTCTCCCCTGTCTTCGGCAAGCCTCTGCACAGCTTTTATTTTGTCTTATGAACCTGTAATTTCAGATCAGACATTAGGCTTATATCTTGTTGAATGGGTATTCAAGACTTAGACGCTATTGATGAATATGATGTGTTGGTTTTAGATCTTTAGTGAAAAATGTTTAGATATTACCATGGACTAGATATGCTTCATTTAAAAAAAATCTTTATACATTTTGGGTTTGGTTTAAAATGGTCAAACTCAAACTCAAAATATCTTTATTCAAGTGGGTAACCAAGTACACTTATGAATTGTTAAATTAATTGTAAATTTACATTTACTACCAGTTCGCAAGTCAAGGGCGTAGAACGGGTAAGAAGAACTGGCAAGAAACTGGTCAAAAGAATAGTGAGTCAATTATTGTATGATATTGACCCCGTAAGCCAATTTAACCAAAACATCGTCTTCCGTGCGAATCTAAAAAAATTGTTCACTCACACACAATTGTTTCGATTTCCGAATATATAAAAATTAAATAAAGGCCGCATGAGAGACAATTCTAGACGAATAATAAAAATATTCAAATGAGACGGAATAATCGCATCGTTGTGTCGTAAATCTCAAGTAATATATTGCTGAGACCTCGATTTATCGATTTCACTAGAAGAAATTTGGCGCCACTTTCGTTATATCATTTTAATGTGTTAATCAAAATATTAGCAACGGTTTATTTGTGTGGAGCTTGATTTTTATGTCAATTTATGGGTCTAGAGCAGTGTTATATGGGACCCTCGCCCCACAGGGGGGCAATTTGATTGTTATGGAGGAAAGTCGAAAATGGACCCGACGTTTTTCATTATGTAAATGTATTTACTGTGTTTTATTAACAATTTTCTAGTGATTTCTGTCCAAAACCTAGCATTTTAGGTGTTTAAGTGAACCAATAAATATTTAATATTAAAAATTATGTATATTACATAGGGGCATAAGAATTTTAGAAAGCCTAAGATGGGGCATGGCACAAAAAAGGTTACGAAACACTGATCTACTAGAAGGTTCGATTCTGGGTGAATAGTCGATGGCGAGCTGACTGCTCCTATTAATGTGATGGGCGAATTTATTTGGCACACACAACTACGACAATATTAATTAATAAAAATATACATTTTAGTATTTTGTGTTTTAAAAATTGCAAATTCAATTCCAAGACCAAATCGTTTGCCTTTCATTATTTTTTTAAAAGGATGGATATAATACGACCTCTGACTTATTGCATTTGTTATAAAAATTTAATTAAACGCAAATATCAGAATGCTGACACAATTCTGTCTGTGGAATAGATAAAATGCAAAATGTAGGCGACAGCAAGTCGCTGGACCGTTGCACCAACTAAGGCCACCTAAACGCTTGCGATGAATCATAGATTGAAACTATTTCTACCCACAGCGTTATACACAGCCAATGCATATAGCATGTCTTGTGTGTTTGTCGTTCAAATTTAAATAAAAAACGTACAAAGGTAATTTCACAGGTTAATTAAACATTAAAATTGGCACCATGTAGATAGTACCGGTGACCCCAGAGCTGCTGTCTTCGGTCATAAGTATCGCAATACCGCGAAGAAATGCTGCCAGACAAAACATTTTAAATTTGTTTTAATTTCTTATTATTATTATTACAAAGTAGGTTAAGAATATTGTAAATACTGTATATTTGTGTGTTGGAAACGTATAAAAAGGTTTTACTAATTATGAAAGTTTTCAGAAATTAAAAATAAATAACATTATTTTTTTACATAAGATTCTGCTCTTATATTACGTAGATATTTTAAGCATATAGAATGAAAAATTTAAATCTATATTAGCGACTGATCGACTATGAATGAACAGCCTAATCTAACAATACACTCGAGAAATATTTGATTCATTGGGTTTAGCCAATCCTTTGAATCATTTATGTAAAGTGGGTTACGTTACTTCAGTTTCAAAAGACTCACTTTACGAATAAATGTTATGTTAAACATAAAAAAAACTTGGGTTGCTAATGAAAAGATCGGATCAAAGGGATTTCGTTATTTTATATGATTACGAGTTAGTAATCTAAAGGTACATAATAATAACTATATAACTGCCAATATATATCAGACAAGAACGGAATAAAGATTATATTAGTTTATATTATATATTGTTTAGTATTTTTTTAAAGACGTACCTCATAATATTAAGAAGCATTATGAGTCCAGAATTAATCAGAGTAAAAAATAACAAATCAGAGAGATTAATGACATAAAATTTTAGACATCTTCTAGACAAATTAAATATATACGTCCTGATAGTTCATTCATGAAGGAACTCGATACATGTATTAGCTATGTAAATAGTTTGTATTAGTCCGTCAGATTGGTTTTGTGAAGGGGTGTAAAGTCAGTCAGTACTTGGGGAAATGAATACTTCCGCGGCGGAATCTCGCTATTGGCCTGAACGTACTTGACTACTTGGAAAGGGCTTTTCGCAAGGGCCTCCCGAGACTCAAACCTCGCCATGAGCCGTCGCGGTGTGGGACACGTTACACTGTACATACTCACTTTAAGATCTAGGCCAATAACTCCACACTCATGTTAGTTGGGGATGATACTTGACACAGCAAGCAGACTGGGCAGCTTGTCTTGATTAGACTGATGGGAGATGATTGCAGTAATGGATCAGCTTCCCTTTAAACTTTATATTTTTATCAGATGGCGAGTGGACTTTTGGCTAGAACTAAACATTTATAGGAGGAAAGAATTCAAAGGAATTCCACTTTTTGTTTCTTTATAGGAATATTTTTCTTTTAAAGCACCCGAAGTGTCAAATACTAGATGGTCATGCCGTTTCTAATGAGATTTTACAGTAAATTTTATTAAGGTGTTAGTAACGCATTTATTACGCATTCTGCTTTATTCCATGTTTTGGTTTCTGTTAAAAATAAATGAGTCTTATAAATGGAACAGTTTAATATATTTTATCGCAGCTTACGTCATACAACCAATAAATTAAAATATGTAATAAATAATATTCATCTATATACATATGTATTATTGTATTAATATAAGCTGTACATTATAATAATAAAATATAATTGTTTCTTAACCTTTAAAAGTTGCAGGTAAGTAAACGAATATAGTTATGCTATTTATCAATTTTAGCGTGTTTATGTAATGTCATTACGTCATAGTGTTGCCTCATGCATATTTGTCTATGGAAGAATAAAAGAGAAAGTTGTCAAGGTCAAGTTTATGTTAATGCTGCGTCTGCGCATCCCATACCTTAAATTTTGTTATCTAATTATTATAAGTTTTAATAATCATATATTTATAAATATATGGTCAATGTAGATGTTGCATAAGATTTTTATATATCTTTGACTGACTTTTAATTTCGACAAAGATTTTTGTATATACTTAAGCACGAATCTGTCCTTCATCGTGCATGCTCATCAATTATGGATACTTTTAACTTGCTCCTACTCTAATATGTCTAATATTTGATCTAGGTATGTACGACAAGGCCTATCCAAACCGACAACAATATCCACAGTTGGCTTGGATACCCTACATGATAACCGCATATTTTCAATATAATTAACCATATTTGGATGGTGCATTGGGCTATAACGATCTGCAATTGGAATTTGGCGCGCTTCGCGCTGTCATAAGTTGTCTGTGGAGGTTGGTTGGGATCGTAGTGACGCGCGATGGAATGGCGGATGACAGGAAGATGATTTTGTGTGATTCACAGTAATTGAATACTTTTTATGGTAGTCGGGTATATTTATTCAAAATAAGTTAATCATCATTGCGTTGTATAACTCTAAATAATATCGTAAAAATTATAAAAATGGACGCATTAAAAACGCGGTATTTTGGTTAGCAGACAGTGACTTACGAGTTTGACAATTATATTTTTCTGAGTCATTTCACTTTTCTCGTGAACTTTCAAAGGAGGTTGAAACATAAATTTTCCACAGTTGTGGTGTAATGCCGTTTTTAATTGATTAGTTTGTAATGAATATGGCATAATTTCAGTAATGCCAAGTTGAGGGTTTTCCCCACGAATTTAGGGAGAAACTTGGTTATTAAAGAGGTATATTTATTTAGAGGGTACTTTTTTTTTAAATCACCTTTCTATAGGTACAATTTTTTTTTTATGTAATAGGAGGCAAACGGGCAGGAGGCTCACCTGATGTTAAGTGATACCGCCGCCCATGGACACTCACAATGCCAGAAGGCTCGCAAGTGCGTTGCTGGCCTATTAAAAATTGGTACGCTGTTTTCTTGAAGGACTCTAAATTGAATTAGTTCGGAAATACATCAGTGGGCAGCTGGTTCCACATAGTGGTTGTGCGCGGCAAAAACTGCCTTAAGAAACGCTCAGTTGTGGAACGACGGACGTCGAGGTGATACGGATGGTATTTTGTATTCTGCCTTGACGTCCGATAATGAAACTTAGCTGCAAGTATTAATCCGAAAAACTCCTCTGAACCCTCTCCATGGTAAATGCGGTAGAATATGCAGAGAGACCCCACATCTCTATTTATTTGATTCATAATTGAAATTACTTCTCAAACCGAGTACACAACAAGAACTTTAAGGAATTTAGATCAATATTTAGGGGTATTTTGTATATTAGTTGGTTTTAGGAGAAACATTCTATAGGTGTTGACATCACTGCATAATTTGTACTTATTGAAACTCTCTTTTAGGCGGCTTATATGTATTTAAAGAAATAAATGATATGTGCTTGGTATAAAAACCAAAAGTGCAAGCGTTCTATCTTACTCCAATTAGCGCGTCCAATGCTACACTGGCATTTCGCTAAGTACACATTTTCGTCCCAGACATTCTACGAAATGTCCAGGTCACTGTTTCATTACTGCTTAAAACCAAATTACGTTGACCTTTATTTAAATATTTATTTCCGTATAAATAAATTCTACTACCCTGCGCATTCACTCGCATTAATTTGGTCGTAATAAAAAAAGCAATGGCACTACAACCTCTAGACCTTGGATTACTGTATCTGTTTCATGATCGTTTTCTTAATTGGTGATGGTCAGTCTGTGCCTCAAACATGCCATAGACTTTTTGAATCAGGTTTCCTCACGTTTTCCTTCATTGTACTAGTGTTAAATAGAAAAGTTCACGGAGATCAAATATACAACATGAGGGATGAGTGCCAAGCTCAAGGGACTAGATCCACTATGATGTTAGCCTTCTTCTAAATAACTATCTACTATCATGTACTCACTTTTCGTCTTGTAAGATTTAAACATGTTCTTTACCTAGTCCTGAGAATAACAAAAAAAAATGTGCGTGTACTAGTGTACACACGTTAGAAGTGAAACTTCTTTATGACCTTATTTTTCGAAAAATTATCTATATGCAACTTTACAGAAATTGGTTAAATAAAGTTAAATTAGATAAAGTTTAACAAAAGGCTTTTAATATCACAGACTTGAATACAAATAATACAATTATTTCATTTTACCTTATTACCACTAAGATTATTACAGAATTTCATAAATTGTAATAGAATTTTTAGTATCATTGTTATCGTTCTTATACATTTTTGTTATTAATGGTTTAGAATCTCTTTGAATCAACCCTGGTAGGGACAAGAAAAAGACGCGCGTAACGGTCAAATGTGACGCGTAACCGAAACATGTGACGCGTAACCGAAAAATGTGACGCGTAACGAAAAAATGTTACACAAATTTTTTTTCCAACCCCGATAAAGAAGTTTCACTTAAAAAAAACAATTTAGTGCTTAAAAAAACCGAAAGAGGTCATCGAATCGATATGAGATTGTATTATTTTTTTAGATAAATTTAAGTGTGTACCGTGTATTAACCGACTTTGCAGCAATTTGCGAACCTTCTAGCAGTACTAGTTAGCATGGTGGGTAGTATGACTTATTAGGTAAGCCTGCCTGTTGCCTATACTGAATGTTGTAAGACAAATACACTTCGTTTTATCGAACATGAAAATGACAGTATTCAAGGATGGACGGATTTCACGCTCAAGACTTTAAAAAGTAAACAAAACTCGTCAATTATGAATGTATTGTCACAATATGCATATATCGTGGTATTGTCACCTAATGAGTTGCAAGTGGAGCGAGGTTGTCATCCGTTACTTAACACTAGCAGTAATAGACGCGTAACGCACCGTACTACATATATTGAAACTGCAAATCCTTATACATGTAAAATGCTTAGCACAACCTTTTGCAACAGTCTTGTCAAGTATATCATAATAAGAAAGCCCGTTTATTTTCAATGACAATTGAATACATATACGGTTTTTAGGTTATAATATATGAACAACTCGCGTACAACAGAATATATGCGAAATAATTAAATGCCATGAAACGAACGCTAAATACATGTAATGTATATATTGAAGAGTGCCTGTGTCTGGCAATACTCTTGGAGCGTAACTCCGACGATTTAGGAAATCGCCACGCTTATAAAACTAAGAAAGCCTGTACAAAATGTACAGCCTTGGCTCGTACAATACAGCTTAGATTCCAAATTTCTAAATTTCTCTATCCATGGCTTTCTTTCTCCACTCGCTTCCTAACTTTTCTATGCCTTCTATCCGCCTATTTCTAGGTCACCCTATTCTCCTTCTTTGTTCCTTTCCAAGTGTATATAATTACGAGAATGTTTTAAAAGCTATAATGCACTTCCAAACAATTTGAATAGTATTCGAACGATTTAACTATTCTTGTTCGTAATAACGCTACTAATTGTGTAATACTATGCGTAACGTTATCGTGTAGTACTCGTGTAAATCAATTTAAAAATAACTCTATAGTATCCTTGCAAAATATAAGTGGAGGCTTCCTTCAAATTTTACACTTAGATTGGATTACGACCATAACGAATTAGGTCACTGACCCGGACCTTACGACAATTTGCCTGCATATTTCGGCTACTGTTTAATCTAACTTGTTATTAATTTGAATGCCGGAAAAAATTGATCGACTTTTAAATATGTGATTAGTTTTTTTACAATCTCATTTTAAATGCGTAAATATAATTCATATAACGTGCACATATACCCTGAGAACAAATAAATAAAAATAAAATAAAATATGTTTATTTTGGAACATAAGATACATGTATCACTTATTCCACGTTATTAAATTTGAAGGCATCCCTACTCATCGGCAAAGAAGACAGAGGGTGTAGGCCGAGAGAAAAAGCCGGCGTAAAAAACTCTCGGTACTCTTTTAAAACAGCAAATCATCAAACAACACTTATTTAAAACAAATATCGCAAATTAATTAGAAGTAGCCTGTCTTGCACTAGTCCCAGGCCATTTTATCAACTAGATAATCGTTGACTTTATAGTAAGCCTTTTTACACAGCCTTTCTTTAACACATTTCTTAAATTTATTTAACAACAAGTATAAAACTCAGATGACAGAGGAAAGACAAAAACATGCCTTGTATTGGACGACTCAACGATTTGACGATTTGAGAAGGTATCAATCACAAACAAACGAAAAGCGTTATACAGATACCGGCAAACTTCTTGAGCATTAAACAAGAGAGTGGGGGAAAGTTTGCGCATCGTATCGCAGCAGCGCGGGACACAAACGCTAAACAAATTTACTAATCACACGAACGACACGTCACTCCTACCGCCCCCTCTTCCAGTGATACCTAAAAATCCCTTGGGCGCAGGCAAGAACATATGTTCAAGATGTTTGCCGGTATCTTGTAACCGTCTTTTGTTTCACATTCTACCCCTTCAGTTGTTTCGATATCTCGTCGGTTTTAATCCAGTAACAACGCATAATTATTATTGTTGTTTAATGTTTATTGTAAATTCCATTTAAATGACATAAACATAGAATTATAAAGCGGACAATATTAGCATTGACCAATTTTCATCTAATTAATACTAAATACTTTCAAAAACGTGCGTGATTACAATCGAAATGACAACTTTGATTTGTACTGAATTCATTGTAGGAAATCCGCCTTTAGAATTACCATATTGATTACAAGATATTACACCTAATAATATTTTGTTAGGCATTTCTTACTTGTTATGTTAATCAGCTTATAAATTGCGTTTAATTAATTTAAATGTAGGCAATTGTCAACAGTTATTTGAAAAACAAACGCTCAAAAGGTTTTTATCAGCTCCAGTATTACAGTATATAATAATATTTACCAATTCTTAAAAGGCCGGCAACGCACTCGAGCCCTCTGGCATTGAGAGTGTCCATAGGCGGCGGTATCACTTAACATCAAATGGACCATCCATAAAAAAACTATCGAATAGGTACTATTTTTATTAACCATTCGGCTCTTTTCATCTCACTATAAACACAATATTATAGTTATGGATGACAACCTTAGTTTAAAAAATGTAATATAGTTTTTATCTGTAAAATTATATAATTAGAAAGATATAAACTGTCAATCATGGCTTCATATGATACGAATCAGTGCCAAGCTGACATGGTCATAAGGCAATTGAACGACATTTTTTTCTGTCGGAAGTGAATTGTTTTCCATATAGAGGTCAAATTAAGTAATAAATTATGGATAAATACTATTATAATAAATATAATGTTTAATTACTGTTTTATTTCATGTTTAGTGCTATATTATCGTACATATACAATATGTGTCAAGTAATAATAATATTTCTTTATAAATTGTTAATTATCTCTCCATGTGTCGTTTAATTCAGAGTTCATTAGTCTGTGGAAAAAGAGCGGGAGTTTTGGCTTGTCATTTGTCACAAGAATTTTTTGTTAGAATATTTTCATATTTTAATTGGGAAGTTGATTAATTTAAGAGTCTATGCGGTATGGTCGACAAGTAAAAAAATTATTAATTCATTGTTTTGAAGAACTTTTATGAAATACATAGGTACTCTTCATTTTATTTTTATAATTATTTCGGTACATTGGAGTTTCATTCATATCATATAAGTAACTTTGATATTTGTTAGTAAATAATAAAATTATTTGATTAAAACACATAATTTTAGTTTATTAACTCGACCGTTCGTCCCTTATTTTGATTGATTTACTGCTTCAATTCACGTGGTGGACGCGTTCTTTTTTATTACTTTTTAACAATTCAATTTGTTAGTAGTTACGTCCTCAATTTTATACTTTTGCAGTGAGTGTTTTGTGACTATTATAACGAAAGGTATAAGGTTATCAGTCTATCCTCTCTTATTGTTCCCAAACTAAAATAATTTCTCCACATCCTTATAACCAGCGCGGCGGCACGAAACTCTAGCGCTGACCGTTATTGCGCAGAAGTAAAAAATAAGGTACCTGAGGGGGGCTAGCGGAATGAAGAGCGTCGATTGGCTCTCCAGTCGCATTTTGTCCCCCGCGCGACGGTACACATGCGCAGCAATCCCCTCCACGTATCGGCCAGCGCTAGACTTACGTGCCGCTGGTTATACTAACAGTTGTGTGCCTTTCTTCTTGGTGAGCCTCCTGCCCTTTTGCCCCCTGTTCCATAAAAAAAGAATATCGAACGAGGCATGTACTCATGACTTATTATTTTAGTATAAAATTGTGTATCGACGGCCACCGAACCGTTCTTTGTGGTAAATTACTAATATTCTTTCCAATTTATTTGTACAAAATCCGTTGTCGACAGGAGTTTTATTCATTTAAAAAATACTTGTGTCACTCTCTTCTCTATAACTGTTACTTTTATATTTATTGTTTATAGGCAAGCAGACGATCAGTCTTATTCTATACCTGTCTGTTTTTTTTTTTGGACGAGGCCCAAAATAGTTATCTTTTATAACAATACGATTGTGATCAGTTCGTTCTGTAAAAAGTTGTTTTTCAATATTTTGATTAAAAACTTGATAAAGTAAGACCGAGTGTAGGTCCAGGGGAGCCACGCCCTTCTTTGGAACCTCTCTTGTACTGGGTACAACTACTTATAATTCCAAACTAAACCTACCAGTAGGTAGTCACAGCCGGAAACAATACTAATTTGCAAATCACAGGTGCGCAGCGCACGAGTTTAATTTATCAGCCGCGCCCACTATATTAATCGATCGTGACAATTCATTAAAACACTTGTTTTTTTATGGATTCAATAAATTATAATAGCTTGATAGGCGCAATAACATAAAATAATAATTGTTTCAGCTAGATCCTACTGTCTTAGGCAACTGACATACAATTTACCACATTATACATGTAAGTATCTCATAAATGACTTAACTAATATTGAGGAAATATACTATTCCTTTATATTGAATATACCTGGATCAATCTCAAGGCATCAGGATATTTTTGATATGACATTTCCGTGGTCATTTATTTTCCGTAATAGACAATTAGGCGATCAGCCTTTTATGCCTAACACACGCGTATTAATTTCGCACATAGACAGAAAGTCTATTGGGGCACACCCGGAGATCAAGGACCTGCCCTGCGATTCTGTAACTCACTTTTCGAACTCACACAGCGGATTTCGCATCGACTGTCGCTCTCAAATCAGTCGTGAAGCAGTCATTTTATGATTTGGCATTCTGAAATGGTGGGAGCTTGTAGTTTATTGTTTATCAGAATGCCAAATCATAAAATGACTGCTTCACGACTGATTTGAGAGCGACCGCCGATGCAAAAACCGCTGTGTGAGTTCGAAAAGTGAGTTACAGAATCGCAGGGCTGAGCTGAGAGTCGCACGTTGAACAAGGCAAATACTGTTCGGCAAACATACGTAATGTAGCACATATGCTATGTAGCACATATACTACATACATTATACAAATTATCCAACATAAATTTCACAATTCAGTTAAATAAAATTCTGTCACTATTCCGCGCAATAAATCGGTAGATAACATCAGTCACGTCCGAACCATCCTGATTTAGTGGTTTGCACTTTCAACACTTTTACTTAAAAACAAGTTGAATATGATATTTATATGCCTAGATCCACTTCCTGTATATCCGGCTTACAGCGCATTTAAGCCTGTTGTGTAGTAAGGAAGTACCTACGATTTACAATCTAAGAAAAATTACGAAATTCTTATTAGAATTTCTTTGCACTACTTTAGGTAAGTGGACTAAGGAATAATGTTCTTACTTAAATTATTAAGTAAACCCCAATGAAACTATTTTATTAAATTATTGAAGGGGACATTCACATTGTACCCAGACTGCCTTTTTACGCATCTATAGTTAATAGTAAGATTTTTTATTTTTATAACAAATTAACTGAAAAAACTGTAATTTAAACATTATTTATCATTCCAATACAATATTGTATATGTGTGCATTGTATCTATGCACACACATATGAATGAGGCAAACGTTTAAGTTACTCATTTATCACTAAAATATTAATTATAACATATAACAGTACATTAGACGCCATATCACACACGATACGAATTCAACAATGTATGTTATTCCGTTCCGTTGCAAATAAGCCTAGTTCTTATGTTTTCCTACTAATATACATTTGTTACTAAACACTAAAAGTAGCAAGATAATTATAAAAAAATATTATACACACATGACCGCGAGTATGCTACTGAGAGCTAAGTGTGAACACTTATTGTCGAGGAAATTGCAGCAAGAAGTATTTAGGGAAATAATTCCGATAGCGACAGAGGACAACAAGGCCTGGGCTGGGCTGACGAGGAAAGTACTCTACTACTTTCGTTGGTTGCTTGTTCATACATAGCAACGTTTCTTTCCATATAACAACAAATCTATATACTGCCAGTAATTGCCTTGTCCCTAATGTTGTCAATAGAGCAACAAATATAAAGGTAACAACTGAGCATTTACCCGAAATATTAAGAACCTTCATCAGATCGCAACTGGAAGATTTCTGCAGTAAGATAGTGAAATGCGTCACTGCAACAAGAGTGTGGCGGAGGCGAAACGACGGGCCCCCATCCGCCTATGAATATAAAATAAAGTCCCGCACCACAATAGTCGGGGATATTGGGAAATTTATATTTTTTTTAAATGTTGTCATTTGTCTAATCTCTAAAAGAATTACTACATATTATGAGGATGTAACTTAGTTTATTATGGTTACATATGTATATCTTATTTATATATAATTCTCTTTGAGATCATTGCAAAGTGATTTCGGTGAAAGTGTTGATTTAACATTGATATACAGGGAAAAACGCAACATACGCAACTGTACACTTAGATTATCGCAACTAACTTTCCCCTCTGTGTTTTGAATGCAAAGTGCTGAGTCGACCACTTGTCACTTTGCTTTTTATATGTCAACGTATTTTTATAGTCTGTGAGTAGAGTTTAGTTTTTTGTTATGTAAGAGGGCAAAGGAGCCTACGGAACAGCCATAAAAGGTCCTGCTAAATGAGCACGTACGAGGAAGGTGGACCCCAAATCAAAAATCCTCCACATGGAAGCATCGCCCATGTCTCAGACAGATGCAAGATGGACTAGGTCCTATATAGAGCTTTTCTTCATTCCCAACAAGAAAATCTATAAGAAAATCTAGAAAATCGATTTTGCATGTATAGACATGACATTTATCAATATCACTATAGAGTGATTTCGATAAAAGTCTTTTTAACTAGGATTAACTATTGTATGCATGTAAATTATACTAATACTATTATTATTAACAGATTATAATTTGGGTTTAAATAACAATTATTTAATGTGCCTATTAAAAGAAAAAAAATTCATAGGCAAGTAGGTAATTTTGTGCCTGATATACTGAATGTATAACCGATTTAAAAAGGCTATTAGTTTGAGCTGTATGTGTGTAGCTGTGTGTGTTGGAGTTGAATATATTTGAGTAAGATGATCTTGTTGGACTTTCAAATACGTGTGTTAAATTTCAAGTGTTGTCGACAATTGCTCGAAAACCTAGTCTTATCGAGATGATACTCCATCAAAACAGGTTCAGTAGTTTTTAAGATATGGTTATTAATTGTATAATATAATTTAATAATGAAAACGTTGGTTTATTCACAATAAAAATATTTTTGACAAAGTTACCGAACAATTGAATTACAAAAGGCAAAACAATTTATGAAATTTAAGTTTGTCGACAATTTCTCGAAAACCTAGTCATATCGAGATGGTCCTACGTAAAACAAGTTTAGTAATTTTTGAGATATGGTTATCAATTGTATAATTGATTAATAAATTGATTTTTGAAGTATTGTGACAACAGATTTTTAATTTTTTTTACTTATGTAAATTGTAATTGTAAAATGTAAATTTAATGACGTTGTGGTTTATGACATTTTCCTTTGAATAATTGTAATGTAGAATGAGGGTAAAACTGGCTGAGTTTCTCCGTTCTTCTCAGAACGGCCTGCTGGTAGTTTTGCGAACGAATGGCGTAGTCTTGCTGTTTCGCGAATTTTGTAAACGTTTTTGACATTCATAAGCATGCCCTAAGACGCATCTAAACTGAAGAAACGTATTTTTGTTTGATTGATTTGATTAATGTAAACGTCGGTTTAATCACAGTATAAATTATTTTGGACAGTTTCCGTACAATCGAATTACAAAAGGCAAAACAATTTACAATAAATCAAGTTAAACAGTATTCTATCAAAATATCAAGACTAATAGTGGGAAACAATAACAATATTAATTGCCTAAAGAAAAATCGGAAGAGTTACATGTTTATAGCTAAGTTACGTTACCATTGTTCTGTAATCGAGACATCAGTGCGCATAGAAATTATGCAAGTTTATTGTTGAAGTATTTTAATAATGCTAGTCAAAAAATTACGCACATTATTCCTTGTACTCGTGTTATAGGGATGTAGGTAGAAATTATTTGAAATAAATGTAGTGAACCAATTGATATGATTTTCTATTCGCAGTTATCTTGCTATTTTATGTTCTAAAGTGATAATTACACCTTAGTAAATTTAGAAATGGGAAAACATAGGCACATATGTATTTGAAAATTGTACTAGTACTATTATTTACGGATTATAATTTAGTTTTTTTTACAATCATTTAGCCATATGTATTACAAGAAGAATTTTTAACAGGCAAGTAGATAATTTTGTGCTAGACACACTGTATGTATAACCGACTTTAAAAGGTTTATTAGTTAAAGCCTAATCAGGGCCATTTCATTTGATGGTATTTCACATTCCGTCTTACGTATTTTAGCTTCTTCAAGTTAAGTCCAAATCATTTATTTCAATTAGACCATCTAATATGGCACTTTTAAACGTTAAATGAAATATAAGTTCGTATTAGCTAGTTTCGTGTGGAGAAGAATTGGCATCAAACTCCACACTTACCCTTTTAAAATTAGGTTTACAATATTTTGCATACATTAGTTAAATAATTATATGTGAAGATTATTTCACTTCATTAGCGTACAGCGCGTAAGGAATAGTGTCGGTTTAGACATATCCGTTAGTATATATAACTAGCGAATACACGAGATGGTTTTTTTTAAATTTAAAAATATATATAGTATGTTACTGTGGCATGTAGCGTTTAGTGAACAAATGTTTGATGTCGGTGTGGAGTTTATTCGTTACATACAAACTATACATACATTATAAGATATCGCTCACACCTTTCTTGTACTAATTGGATCAATCAGACTTCATTGTCAACTAAACCTTGATCCATTTATTAGACATTCAGACGTGTTATTAAACATTACAACTATAAATTACTATAGACTTTGTGATATGTTGTTGTGAAATCACATATTAGCTTCGTGAATTTGAATTAGTATCCTCAGCTTATCTCAGTGCATTAAGGATGATGACCCATAATTATATTTATTTGGTCCGACCAACGGGTAGGCGATTGACCCCAACTTAATATCTATAAAAAATACCCTTTGCTCACTTTGACCTTCTCGTAAAGACCAACTGGTTCCACCTATATCCAGACTAAAATTACATCAATCTTCTCAATAAAAGTATATAATAAATTACCGAAAAATTTAAAGAATGAAACAAATTAATGTTAATCAAATGGTTAAAGGAATTTTTTATATAAGAAATGTTGTTAGACCGTTACAGAATGTCTGACTGATAGATTTTAATTTCTTTAAGTTAAGTTTATTAATAATAATGTTAAGTACATACTCTTGTGTCGCAACGTGAATTAGAGACCGGACGGTATGAGTTTGATTCCATGGAAGATGGGCCGGGTGGTGGTATGGGACGCAACCTGTTCAGACATACTGGCCCCTTCCCATCTACATGGAACCAACAACAGAGCTGGTGCAGCTTGTGATGCGGCTGAAAAAGCTAAAGCATGCAATTACAGGGGTCTAGGCTCCGAATATGATTTTGCCCCATTCGGTATCGAGACCCTTGGTCCGTGTGGTCCTAGCGCTATAAGGCTTTTTAAGGAAATAGCAAAAAGGTTAGTCGACATCACAGGAGACCGAAGAGCTGGCACCTGAGACAAAGAATTAGTCTAGCTATTCAAAGGGGGAACGTTGCCCGTATCTTCGGAACCTTGCCTAAAGGGCTATATTTAATAATATATTTGAGTTATTATATTTTAAGGTTAGTTTTTTTATAAATAAATACTTCTACTTAGATTTAAAATGTATAATAATATAATTAAGTATAATAAAGCATCTCACAACATTGCGGTGCGTAATCAAGGTCCTTATTGTAACAAAATTATAACATGTCACCTGTAAAGTATGAACATAAGGAATGTAACAATGATTTGACTTTGACTTCCGTCCTTCCTAAAAATACCATCTTATCAAGACTATTCGGTTTCCAATTAAACCATAAAGAAAACAAATTTAAACATAGTATTATTAGCGTTATTTTCCTTCCAGATAGAGCAGTGTTGGCCTAGTGGCTTCAGCGTGCGACTCTCATCCTGAGGTCGTAGGTTCGATCCCCGGCTGTGCACCAATAGACTTTCTTTCTATGTGCACATTTAACATTCGCTCGAACGGTGAAGGAAAACATCGTGAGGAAACCGACATCTCGAAAAAGTTGACGGCGTGTGTCGGGCACTGGAGACTGATCACCTACTTGCCTATTTGATTGAAAAATGATCATGAAATAGATTCAGAAATCTGAGGCCCAGACCTAAAGAGGGTGTAGCGCCACTGATTTTTTTTTTTCTTTCCAGATAATATGGGCAGCTAGCGGCGGTGATGGCTACAACTGTCCATATGGACAAAATTGCGGATTTGAGCCCTCGCCGCCTGGTCGTTCACCACCCTGTGCTCAACCAGGTCTCACGTTTTGCCTCCATCCAGACCAATATCCCGAGTAAGATTATTTATTATACAGGCTAATTTTTGCACATTAAAAACAATCCAATGGCGCTACAACCTGGCCTCAGATTATTGTATCTGTTTCGCGATAAGTCTTTATAGAACCTGTCTTGTGTCTATATAATTATGCACATTGGAAGAAAATTCAATTCTGTTTCAGAAATGCAAGCTGCTTGGAAAATTTTTCTTTCCTTGTAGTCCTAGAGTTACTAGAACTAAAACACATCTATACGTACCTACGGCCCGCTTTTCTGCTACTTTTAATACTCCAGTGATTAGGCTATCTCGGTGTTACAACTTAATTACTAACATTAATGAAAATATTTCACAACAATCTTTATCATTGTAATTTTGTGTATCATGATCTTAATGAGGTTTAAGTTTCTATTTAGTTTTAGTTTGCTTGAGTTTTTAGTGTTTCCTTGCTTGTAATGTATTTAAAATAAATAAATAAACACTGTTTTTACAATACTTATAAATTCTCGTGCTCCTTTCGTACTGGAGGTACTAATTAATGTATGGTGTTAGAAATTAGTAGTTTTCCATGACTCTAGTACTACACACAAATAAAACTTTTTTAACAAGAACATATGCTGGTCTCTTGCTAACGACTCCTGTGGAGGAGTATAATTAAATGTATAATGAAATAATGAAATTTCTAGGCATGTAATCCGCAAGCTGGTACATGCTGGACAGTATGATATACGGACTCTTCTGTCTGATGAAAGTCGGGATGATTTCGAAGCGGTGAAGAAGGACGCCTATCCTTACGGCTATGGCCCAAACTCCTTGCCCCACGTGGACCAGATATCATTGGTTAATGATGGTGCTAATTATCATAAGGATTACAATACCAAGTTTCAAGCGAGGTTTAATCAAGGTATTTATTTTTTTCAATAAAGAAACAACAATTAAATTCATTATCATTTTTGTGTCTCGAAAGCACAAGACATATATACTTTGATTTGTATTCCAAAAAAATATTCACTTGGTTTCACGACTCCGTAGTATCCAATAAAATCAAATGGCTGGATCAAATAAACAACAAAGACTTTTGATTCTAATTAGTAGGAGGAAATATGTAGTAACATACTACTGAAATATTTTTTTTAGCCCGTAATATAAAAAAATAAAATTGTATTTATGAATTATTAGTACATATGCAACACACACACACACAACACACAACAAGATTTGGGAACCCGTTTAATTAAAGAAATACCAGTGTCAGAGTTCCCAGCACTTCCATAACAAACTTTATAATAAATGCCTTAATATATATAAGATGTAATTAAGTTATATATATATATGTAACTTAATTACATCTTTTATTGTTAAGTAAAATCATAAAATTTTCCAGATATATACGCGGCCAAGACTCCCTTGCAACCGCCATCATCAATCGAACCAACTCCGTACAACATCAAAGCTTTTCAGGCGACGAACTTTTCCAAATTCGGTTTCCAAGGTTACCAAAGCTCTCCTAGTTATTGGAACCCAATAAACGAGAAGAGCTTGAAACAGAACAGTGTGACTCCAAACCTTGGGGTCTATAACCCGAATTATTTTAACCCAAACTTTTATCAAAACTACGAAAACGATTGGTTGAGACAAGCGTCGTCTGGAGTGACCGAGTACAATCCTAGTGAATGGTGGAAGTAAGTTTTTTTTAATTGTCTTTGTACCACCAGTACTAAATCCACCATTAAAATATAATAAACAACCTTTTAGGTCTGAGGTTGAGATATTTGTATCTGTTTCATGATCATTTGTCAATTTAATAGGCAAGGTGATCCGCCTTCTGTGTGTGAACTCACGATTTTTTCCTTCACCGTTCGAGCCATTGTTAAATGCGCACATAGAAAGTCCATTGGTGGCCGGGGATCGAACCTACGACGTCAGGGATGAAAATTGCACTCTGAATCCGCTGGGTTACTTGACATTTTAGTACTTTTTAGCACTGATTAGCGACTATTATGATAATTATTAATGAATCTTGATTCAAACAGATCACGAGCTCCAAGTAAAGCTTATTAAATAATTGCATATAGGAATAGTTCAATTACTCGTACTGTCGTAGTACTTCTACTAGGACATGACTACCAAATATTCTATCTATATCACGAAAATTTAGCAATCGATTTTCAGTTTCTTCGAACGAATCTATAATTAATTAAAATAATAGTTTGTAACTTTGCTAACACTGATTTTTATAATAAAAGATATCTGTAAATATTTTGAAAATACTAAAAGCATCGCGCTAAAACTCTTACTGCTCTTAGATAAAAATAATAGTAATTTGTAAATCCGTATATTTCAGATACATCTCACCATCTCAATCAAGCGATGTTACGATTCAGAGATCTATATCATTTCCGACACACCCTGCGGGGCACGGTCGGCGCAGGCGCAACGCTGAATTGGTGCAGGCATCTGCAAAAGGACCTTTGACAGGCGCAGAAGCGCTCAGAATAGCTTTGGGACTTGCCAGGTTAATATTTCTGACTAAATTATTTCTTAAATCATAGATCAACGAGAAATATCATACGAGGCTAAATTTGAATAGGTAACACTATAATAGTAAAAATAACTTGTATGGTGTACTTTCTGCTTTGTGGGCGTCTTAGGAACTAAATTGTATACATCTAAAGTCAATACCAATTACAGAGGGAACAGCTTTATGGTTAGGGCGGCGGAACAACTTAACCGTTGATTCTTACCTGTTCGCTCCAAGCGTGGTGTCGCCAAGGAGAGCTCTGAGTTCTTCAGTGGAATAAATGGTGTATCATAAGTTTTTATAAGTGTATAAGTTCTCTTTAAGTGTTCCTCAACGAATTTTAGTTAGTTTATGTCTTTGATACATATAGATAGTTGAATTAAAATGGTTTTATTGTTACTAATCCATTTTAAGTACTTAATTGTATGATTTGTGTATTGGCGTAAAAATAAATTTATATTAAAAGAAAGTTAGTTAGCTGTAAATCGTTCTCAATAAATTAAAAAAAAAATAGAAATACAATTGATATAGTTTGCTACAGTAATTCTTTTTTAAAAAAATTTCACGCTTTTGTTTACTTCTAAACAAACTTAGTAAAAGAGATTGCTTATTTTTAAATTGTACTGCGAATTAAATATAATAAATAAAAATTATATTTATAACATAATGTGTAAAATTTGGTGAACATTTTAAGTAAATTATAGCTGTGTGATCCCAGCTTTTCTATAACAAACTTAATCGTTAATTTCATAACATGTTTTTTACTGTTTAACAACACTTGAGTACATGAGTGTGGGTGTATGAGAGTCAATGAGTGAGTGTAATGTGTAACTTCAAGTTAGGTCTCTGGAGCATTTCCAACTCTGCGTGGTGAGTTCATAAGCCAGTCCTTTAACCGTAATTTTAGATTGAACTAAAGTATTTCCGAACCAATTTGACTTAGGGTCCTTCATGGGCGTACCAATTCTTGATAGGCCGGCAACGCACTTACGAGCCTTCTGACAATAATAATATTCGTGGCAATGTCCACGGACGAAGGTATCACTTAACATCAGATAAGCCTTCCGCTCGTTTGGCTCCTACACAATTGGGGACGGTGAGCGGGTAGATATTAAGCAGACTATTTAATTTACTAAAGATGTAGTCTGCCTTCTTTGTGTCTGGCAAAGTCAGTCCTTACTGTCCGACCGACGACGTTCACTATTCCTTATTCTACGATCATAGGAGATCTATGTGCTCTTAAATTACAAAAGAGTCCATAATTATTGCTCCGTTAATTTGTATTTTCAGTGAAGACCCGTCAGCTGAACGTCCAAGACGTCAAGCGGCCAATACCATCAACCTATGCCAAGTGAGGACCCGGTATGTTCAACCGCAGGCAGCTCAAAACAACAAAGGCAACTGGCGCTATGTTGTCAACATGGCTGATAATATGACACAGCTTGTTCGAGTAGAAACGTGCGCGTAAGTCACAACTTACATAATTTATCTTTTATAAATCATGATTTAAATGCACAGTAAATAGCGGGTTTTTTTAAACATATATATGTTGGATCATCACTCCATCGATATGGACATCGTCATTGGTGGGTTTTGTGGGCGACATATGGACGCGAATAATTATCACACATATTTAATTTAGATTGATTCCTCTTAACAATACAAATAACACTTTAAGCTTAAATTATAAAGAGTAGCGGGTTCAAAGATATAGATATAGACCCAAATCGGCCCAACGTCTCATCACCAGAATGTGTGGAGCATTAAAAATCACAACCAAAATACATACTTAATCAGAACGAACGCAGGGTGTTCCCTGAACGCACTGTCCAAAGTCAAGATGGGGCCTTAACGTAACAATGTTCGTACTTATCGTACGTTAAGTAATGATTTTAAATTGAAAAAAAATCTAATCAAAATAAATTATGATTCTTAAAAGATGAATCTCAATTATTAATATTGTTTGGTTTATTATTACAACTGAATACCATGGTTATAATTCCTATTTTTTTTAACGCCAAGTAGCGGTACTGTTTTGTGTGATAAAATTCCCGTTCCTATTTGATGTCGCTTCTTCCTAAATTTAATTTTGAATATCTTAATTTATAAACAAGCTATGAACTATATATTAATAATTACTATTGTAAATATGTAAAAGCATTATAATTTATTATAGCGCCATCTAGGTTTTATTAAGTGAAGCTCGTTGTTAAACTTGAACCTTGGCATAAAACTTTTACTGAACTACTGGTTTCTTCAAGTTACTACTAAATACCATCTAGAATTGATTTTTATTTGTGTTTATATTTTTCCAGGTCCTCCGAATGTAGTGGATTATGCAGCATTCCTCGTGGGTACTCATCTCGATGCGAACAAAAATACATTCAAAAACGTTTAGTAGCCCTACAGCCGAGTGGAGAAACGCTCTATACAGATGTATTTTGGATTCCTAGCTGTTGCCAATGTACGATCATTAATAATAATTAAATTATGTTTGCGCTACTTGTGAGGGTTATACCGTTGATGCTACTCGACGATAGATGGCGTATTATATAAAAAGCTCTCTTGTGTGTGATTTTTCAATGTGTTCCTTATTTAAAATTACATCATTTATATAACAAAAATGTGTTGAAGTTTAAGTTAAAATTTTGAGTTATGTGAGTAAAAGTATTTAAAGAAGTATTATTAAAAATACAATGTAATTAGTAATACCTATAGCTTTCTATTTCTTGAATATTAATAGCTTTTATACAATATACAATTAATTATAATTACAGTAAAAACTTTCAAATTTGTTATATTATTAATACACATACTATCCAAACAATAGTTGTAAATATATCGAAAACATAATTAAAAAAATATAATTTTGGACAGTTTGTCTACAATTATATAAAAATACCTAGGCGCCATAAATAGTTCAGATGTATAAAAAAATAAAATAAGGATATAATTACGTTTTTGATCTCTCAGATCTATTCTGAGCATTAATATACTTGACTTGCATTTATGTGCAATAATATTTTGTAAATAGATCATATTATAAATAAATGGAAATTATATTTATTGTTTTCTTCTCCAAAAAATCCAGAATTCCACAAAAAAATTACTAAAGGTATCACAAGATATATCACCAATCCAAAAATATTACCTATTATATGTCTTACTATGAATCGTGAACTAGACTCTACCGTAACAGTTTCTTTTTGAGTGGAAATTTAATGTTGATAAATGCAGAATAATGATGTATCTCCGAAAAGACAAGCCAATACAATATATTTATTTGAAACATAAATCTGAAGATGTGGTCACTACAAGATGTTAGGTTAGCTAACTACATAATAACTTAAGACAAAAGGTTCCTTACGTAGGGACTGAACTGACAGACTTGGTATTACATGGAACTGACAACTGTTTACGGTAGAAGAACTGAGTTGCGAAGATTTTATACAAGTTATATTTTGATGGCATACTTTTTTACGTTCATTTATATTTATCTATTACATTTATCGACACACATCGACATGTATATTGGTGTGCTTTGGGCAACGGTATTAATTTATAAGTAGTACAAATAGGATTGAAATGCGTGATGGAGTTGAGAGGGTGTAGAAAGAGTTCATTTGTTTACCTCGGAAGCGTCGTGTCTGAAATTGGAGGTACACAATCACATTACTTTACGCAGGCCCGATCAACCTTCGCACAACTTCGGCCTGTATGGCAGTCACGGATATTGACGCGTCGAATCAAGGTTAAAATCTTCGGATCCAACGTTAAATCTGTGCTTCTCTATGGGTGTGAAACGTGGAAGGTCACTAAAGACATCTCGCACCAACTTCAACTCTTCGTCAATCGCTGTTTTCGCCGTAGGTATTCTGCTAGCAGCTATGATTAGCTATTAGATCAAGTGACGCCAGTGGAAATGGATAGGCCATACACACAGTGCTTGTTTGGAATCCGCAAGGAAATCGTAATTGTGGCCGTCCTAAGCATCTCTGGCGCCGTACAGTTGCAGACGAGGCAAAAAGAGCCGGAAAGACTTGGAGCGAGGTGAAATACGAGGCTCAAGAATGAACGCGATGGAGACTCGGTATGGATATCTAGGGGTTATAGAAAATTAAATCGAGACAAATAGGAGACTCAATAAAGTGATAGGCCGATGACACTCACATTGCCAAGGGTTGAAGGTGGCGAGTCGTTGCTGGCCTTTCGACACGGTGTCGACTTGGTACAGAAATACATGGTCGGGCAGATTCAATAGCGATACGATTATTAATTATATAATCACTTATAAATTTTTAAAAAAAATACAATAATAAATATCAAAATATAAAAACTCTTACTTTTGGACTAGGTGATCATAATCCTGTCCTCATCCTGTCGTACTTTATTT
Source organism: Pieris melete (assembly GCA_963693345.1). Classification (NCBI taxonomy): domain Eukaryota; kingdom Metazoa; phylum Arthropoda; class Insecta; order Lepidoptera; family Pieridae; genus Pieris; species Pieris melete. The sequence continues at coordinate 141,392 of CAVNZK010000043.1, read as the reverse complement.
TCTATACCGCACGAGAATACATAAAGAATAAGTCGTTGGTCCACAGCCGTGCTTTGAAAGCACTACCTCAATGTTGGGAGTCGCGCGTCTAGCCACTAGGCCAACACTATTAATTATTCATTAAAAATACTTAATTAACTAAAGTACTCATTTGACGCTCTCTGAGTCGTATTAAAAGTCTATTTGACTTGAATTTTGTTTAAATTCAATAACAACCCTAATGAGAGTTGAAAAAGTATGAGGAAAAAATAACAAATTTCTTTTACGTCCAAAAGGTGTTGAAAATAGCATATTTTCCTGGATCAAGTTAACGGCTCGGTTAAGGGTTGAAAATCGGTCCAACTGAGAGGGTTCGTTTTCCCGGGGTTAGGCCTACCTTAACAAGTTTTCTCTTATGCGTTACTTTTATTTACAAATAAAATCTATTTAGCGCATTTTACAGAACAGTAGTGAATAATTTCACAATTTTTTTAATTTTTATTTTGGCAATTATTAACTCCAATGGCATAATTAATTTAATATTTCGTATTCTTTATTTTATTTACTGCCCTTGGATGTTGTTTAAAATACCTAATGGATACGTAGAATTGTGTCTAGTAAACTGACCTACCAAAACTAATTAATTATAATAATATCCCCAAAAAAGCATTGACATAAACATGAACAAACGTGTTTCACGTTCTGATTCGTGAGAGAATTTACAACGCGCGTTAATTCTAAGGCATGAAAATAATCACTTAAAACTGAAAGTAAATAGTGGCTTGTTTGTAAAACAAAAGAATTATTCTCTGTACAAGTAACAATGAACTTGAAAGCAGTTGGGTGAAGCGCCAAAACTCTCGCTTCAAAAATAAAAATTGAAGCAAAAAGCTCGACACGCGTAAAAGAGGAAGCAGGGAAAAAATCAATGCTTGCGTTTTATGTTCTGTGCGTGTGACAGATCGGTCGTCATGACGACCACGACGGGGGAAACAATTGGCGCGAAAGAGGGTCCTAAGCGCTCGGGGTGAAAACAAAATGGCGGTGCGCTATCTATCCATAGAGTTGAAGACGCGTTCCGTTTCGTTTTACGGCTTTATGGATTTGAGACATAAAGTGCGTTGTATGAGAGAGATAGAGGATGGGGTAAGGTTGGTGATCGATATTACGCACTTTTGTAGCAATGAAATTGGCACGACATGATGCAAGAAAACGGTTTGCACGCGTTGCAACCTTTTTAATTTTTGATTTCGCTTACCGCGCGATGGTTTTTGATATATTATAGCGGTAATGAAGAATTTTAGGGTTCATACGTTCATTTTTAGAACGATGTATGAATGAAGATATAATGAGTCGTAGTATTGCGTTTTAATGGGATAAAATATTTTGTAAAAGTTTAGATGCATTTAACGTTTAAATTTAATGTTTATCAATTTTGAATGGCAAATTTGTATGCGTGTTGAGAAAAAGATTACCGAAAGATGTAATATTTCTAGTAGTTAATTGTATAAAACTTGTAGGCATCCATAACATATCGAATTACAATCCCTAATTAAAACATTAATTCAACTAATTAATAAGAAAAAAAAACAATAACTTATCTTAAAATATAATAACCAAAATATATTATTAAAAGGAGTCCCTTTAGGTAAGTTTCCGAAGATACCCGGCATTTCCCCTTTGAATAGCTAGACTAAATCTTTGTCCGAGGACAGCTCTTCGGTCTCCTGCGATGTCGACTAACCTTTTTGCTATTATCTTAAAAGCCTTATAGCGCTTAGACCCCACGCACCAAGGGTCTCGACACCGAATGAGACAAAATCATATTCGGAGCCTATACTCCTGTATTTGCAATATATATTAAATATAATGATTGATGTAATGTATGTGTAGATAAATAATTACATATAAAGCTATAATTTTCATACAAATAGAGAAATTATTCATTGACCAAAGAAAATTTTTGCTTTTATAAATAGTACCATAACGCGTACCAATATTATAACCCCAGCTATATAAGGCGGCGAATTCCTAAATAATTATATATAGCCAATACGAGCTTCTAATAAACAAATATATTTCTCATTTTACCAGATATTGTTGTGCAAAATAAATGACGGATACAAAAATAAAGTGACTATAATAATAACAGATGGCAAGACTATGACGAATATGGGAAAAATAATGACGTTAGATGAAAAAATGAGTGTGCGGTAAAATTTTGATGAGTCATATCGGGAGCGGGAGAAAATCAATTCAATAAAATATTCAATTAAATTATAAGATTTCTTTATTATAAAATAGAATTGCTGCAACAGTCTGTGTTTGTTTATCGTTTTAGGGCCATGTTTTATCTGGTTGTGCCAGTTTCTTTCACCGTAGGACCTAATATTAATTGCAAACAAAAAAAATATACATATATTCCGTGTTAATTAATTATTAATAAATCTGGAAATTGTAAAAATGTGAAAAACCTTTGTTATTTTAGCTACACCTATGTACCTATCGATCAAAAATAAATTAATAAGTAACTTTAATCTACTCTTTCTTAGGCATGTTATATTATTACTATTAGTACAGTCATTTTTTTTTACGTAACAGAGGGCAAACAGCCGGAGATGGACATTCACATTGCAAGAAGGCTCGCAAATGCGTTACTCTTAAGAAATGGTACGCTGTTTTCTTGAAGGAAAAGAGATCTTCATATTTAATCCCCTCCCGGGCTAATGTGCGACTATTCGTTATAAAACAGTCTGTGACCTATTAAAGTCACTCAGCGGTCTGGTCCTGAGTTTGATTCCCGGTGAGACAAATAATTCAAAGTGGCTGCTCAATTTCGCAATTGCTTAAAATAAATAATGAAACAGGTGCAAAAGGGCCCTGTCCCTTTATGGACACGTTACATCACGTCATATAAAATGCTAAAATATGTAAAATAAAAGTTAACACTTAAAATAATATATTCATTATCAATGTTAATTTATTAGTTATAACGTCAATTATAATTAGTACATATATTTTCGTATTCAACTTTCTATTCGAAATCTGAGTTTTCGTGGCACCTTTTCTATAATTTTAACCTAAATTTAAACCTTATGTAAGTTAATTAATATGAAAGAAACACGAACATATCAAAGTTCTAAATCTACACTTTCATTATTTGTACATTTTCGATAAAATTTAGCGTGTGCTGTTCGACATAGATTTGTTACACGACAATTTGTGCTAAATGCTAATTGGTTTTATAGGGAGTAAATGCCCGAAAAATATATAATTAACTAAAAAACTGTTTCATATTACGTAAATTTGGCAAATAATATTAGAAGATTGTCCGCAACTGAGAGTTTTTAAGGAACTATGCATTCTATAAAGAACCAGCTGCCAACTAGAGTATTTCCGAACCAGTTCCGAACCAGTCGTCACGGCAAAAATTGTTTATCATAGCTACTTTCACAGCGTAATGTCGTACGGTATTTTACTGTGGGGTGCTGCTGCAGAGGTTCAATCCATATTTGTGCTGCAGAAGCGGGCTGTTCGGGGTATTTGTTGTGTTTCTCCGAGGGAGTCGGTACGGAATAAGTTTAAGGAATTAAATATTATGACACTATCTGGTCAATATATTCTTGAAGCCTTGTTGTATGTCCAAAAAAATATAAACGACTTTAAAACAAATGGTGACTTTCACCAGTATAATACGCGAAATAGAACTAATTTGAGTGTACGACCAACCAGGCTCCAAAAGATAAACCACTCCTTATATGGAAATTGTATTCGTTTTTACAACAAACTCCCAAGCGAAATTAGAGTATTATCACTAAATAAATTCAAAGCTGTCGTTAAACGGAAACTAATCAACAAAGCTTTTTATAAATTTGAGGACTACTTAAATGATCCTAATCCTTGGGATTGAATTGCTCCAGTTCAAAGAATTTGTATGACAATACCTGGCGATTAAAAAGAGTGGCGGAAAGTTTCTTGCCAGTTCTTCTTACCCGCTCTACGCCCTTGACTTGCGAACTGGTAGTAAATGTAAATTTACGATTAATTTAACTTGACGATTCAAAAGTGTACTTGGTTACCCACTTGAATAAAGATATTTTGAGTTTGAGTTGAGTTGAGTTCGACTTAGGGTTCTTCAAGAAAAGCAATGTGAAAAGAAAAGAAAAGCTATGAGTAGGTATTCCTTTATCTTGTTATCTTTATGTGTTGTGTACTGTTTCTTGCTGTACTTTTTATTATATACAATCAATTAACAAGAATCATGTATCAGTAAATTTTCTCTTGTAAGTAAATGTTGTAATGTTCTTAATCTTCTAATATATAAAATTCTCGTGTCACAGTTTTCGTTGCCAATTGCCATACTCCTCCGAAACGGCTTGACCGATTTTGATGAAATTTTTTGTGCTTATCCGGTATCTATGAGAATCGGCCAACATCTATTTTTCATCCCCCTAAATGTTAGGGGTAGTCCACCCCTAAATTTTATTTTTTATTTTTTAGACAAAAAATTTTATTTCTATTTTTTATGATACAGCATTAAAAAATACATACAATCCCTAATTTTCACCCCTCTACGATCAACCCCTATTTTTTATTATAAATGATATACATGGCAAAACGACGTTTGCCCGGTCAGCTAGTGACAAATAAATATCTCAAACCGTTATATCTATTTAGGTACTTAGAAAAACATTTTCCTATTCATTCCATGAATTTGATTAATATTAGAATGAAATATATAGTGTGATAATAAATATATAGACTAAGCTTATGCTGAACATAAGTGAGTGATCTATGTAATCTATAAATCGAAAAGTCCTTGTCGAAGAATTTATTGAGTAGGTACATGCAAAGAAAGCGTGGTCACTTAATTTTTAAGTTAAATCCAATGCTTTATACAGTGTTAAGCGGTGTAAAAGTTGTAACATTTGTACGCGTTTGCTTGATATATTTTTAAACTCATCAGCGAAATTATGTTGCCGTTCGCCGTATCGAATTCAGGTCAATTCGGAATGAAACAAAATGTGATACAGTAAGAAAATTATGAATATGTAGTAAATGTGTTCTGTACGATATGAACGTAACATTGATAACTTCTTTTTTAAGTTTTTTGATCTCGGTTCAAACAGCAAAGAGGCCAATTCGAAACTTTTTATAAATTTGTTGAAAAAGTGTTAGACCATTACCCATTTCGTTTTAAGATGTATTTATATATACGTCCTGATTGGAGGTGTTTTTATTAAGGATCTTCATTGTATGCTAGAAGCTGCCGCTGGTAGATATTATCATCTTATAAACAAGGTTTGGTAACTAACTGTCACCAATTAATTGAATACTAATTTCCATATCTCTTCCCCTTAGTAAACAGTGAGTTATTAAGTAATGTGATATGATTACTTAATATGAAGGGTGTAAAATAGGTGACAAGGTTCAGGTCAGCTCATCAAGTGTCCCGCCAAGCCATGGCACCTCAGATCAGTGCCAATTCGAAGGGGACCAGAATGTAGGTGAATGCTATGCACTGGGGTCTAACCCTCTTGCACCTTACGAACGCAAAACAATCGGAAATACCAACCTGTCACAACTGGGGATGTATTCCCTTGCGAAAATTACTAAATAATAACATTATCAAGCTCCGGATATGACAAAAATATTTTGTGATAGACAAAATGCCTCCCCATTTTCCCATTCTATTTTATATGAAACACATTCGTACTACTGGCCTAACGAATAGCATAAAACAAAGTGCGTATAACGCGTTGACTCGTGCGCGTAACGGATCGATAACGAAAGCTTCAAAGTTGATCGAAACGCACAGCGAATGTGCTTCGAATCCCGCCAAATGCAGCGACAGCTGTGCGTAGCTCGTAGCTCGTAGAGGCGGCGCCTTAGGTATTATTATTATTTGTAAACAAGCGTGTGCGGGCGCGGGGTGTCACGTGACCGGCGACGATTGGTCGCGCCGGCAGCTGCGTCGGCCGCGGCCGAAAGCACAACTTAGAGCTTAAAGCGCTTTAAAACTAATAAAGCGTGGTACAATGGTGAAGATTTTTTGATATGTAGGTAAATGTCAATAATCACGCTTGTCGATAATTAGTTGCCATTAAATTACTATTCTATACTAGTATTATACCAAACTTCGATTTTCAAATGTACTACATTAATATGTATTTTAAAGACTAAGTTGACACAATGTTATTTCATTTGTTATGAAATTAGAGGCTCTTGAATCTTATTGCAAATATTCTTTTTGCTTAACTATAAACATCTATTTAGTGCTAGTAGGTATTAATATTATTCTAGACGATTATTTACCACATCTTATTCACATGCATTAGTAAAATCTTAAGATTTTTTTGCACATACAACAAAAAATTCATCGCTTTTGAATCCTTAAAAGCGCTTTTCTCCCTAATAGAGTCGTATGGGATTCGAAGCGCGCCCGCCACCAGTCCTCCGCTGTATGCCGTCGCGTAAACTCGCGTCGTTGCCCGCGAATAACACCGCAAACTAACACGATCGCTGCTTTTTGTTTATTTTCGCGTCATTCCGTTGCCGCACCGAGGGACGCGGATGGATCAAGCCAGAAAAGGTACCGGTGTAGTTTTGTGAGCTTTGTGGAAGTGTATTATAAAGTTGTGAGCTTTTTTGTGGATTGTTTAGTTAGCGGCAGCCGAGCGTGAAGCCAGTTCCCGTGAGCTTCCGCCGAGCTTTCGTAGTTCGCGAATATATGCAAACTTTGTATGAAGTTTTAGGCACAAAATCCATTGTTTTAATATATATGTATCTACTTATAATTCAAAATTATAACTATTTATGTATTATAGAGATAGTTTATACATATTCTATGTATTTGTAACTTCAAAATGTTGGTTCAAAAGTTATCTCTAGCTTTTTTTGTCTAACCAAACAATGTATCCATTTCATGTTTTTTTTAGAACTAATTGTATTGTATTTAGTAAATTAATTTACTTATTAGAATAATACGTACTTCGGGTAAAAAGCAAATGAGTGAAATGTTAAAGACAGTTCCTATGACGCATCGTTGTTTCTGCGCATGAGTTGTGGTGTCATGAAATTGGACCGTTTTATGTACAGGCACAATGCTTTTCTTTATATGTTTTACCTATTACCGTTATTGTTTTTAGTACTAACATAAAATTAAATACATTTCAGTACGTCTATTATTATGACAACAATTAATGCTTAACAAGTATTGTATACCGTCTTAGACAAGACTCTTAGGCATTTCCATGAGCAACTCTTTTTGATATAATGTATGTCTATTATAGATTATAACCTTACTTTTGTGAGACTAAAGTTTAAAAGTGATATAACTTCTCTCTCCGCCAAAGTTTACCTTATATGTGGAACTTCACATTCGCTTGTCGGAGCTTAATCTAGAATGCAATAGATGAAGAATGAAACCTAAAACTTACATCAAGTCCCATAACAACGGTCACTATATTGAGCCATACATATTTAGCTTAATGCATAAAAGATCACCCAATTGTTGAGAAAATTGTTCACAGCAATCTGAGAGATAAGACAATCCAGGCCGCTCCCACGGATAATCGAATAAATACGCCTTCCTCTCGTGAATGTGATAATGGCGAGTCAAGTTCAGTTCGACCAATGAAAACAAATAAACAAATTGGCCAATTTTGTCCCAGCCGCTGACAGCGACCACAGATTGTGCAATGCACGCTTCCTTTTTAGTTCGAGTTATGTTTCCTTTTCCTAGTTTCGGAAGCGTACACGTTGATACCATATCTTCTCCATAACTTATAGAGCGGGATAAAAAAGTCAACAATTAGTACATATGTAAGATTATGATTTTTAGTTCGAATTGTTTCCTTTTCCTAGTTTCGGAAGCGTACACGTTGATACCATATCTTGTCCATAACTTATAGAGCGGGATAAAAAGTCAATCATTAGTACATAAATATGTAAGATTACGATTTTTAGTTCGAATTGACTCCTTTCCTAGTTTCGGAAGCGTACACGTTGATACCATATCTTGTCCATAACTTATAGAGCGGGATAAAAAAGTCAATAATTAGTACATATATACGATTTTTCGTTCGAATTGTTTCCTTTTCCTAGTTTCGGAAGCGTACACGTTGATACCATATCTTGGCCATAACTTATAGAGCGGGATAAATAATTCAACAATTATTACGTCTGTAAGATTATGATTATATTAGTAAAAAGCTTGCCAACGATTGTTACGATTGGACATCGTACGCGCAACATTAATTATTTTATTAAATGCTAGGAAAGAAAATTATGCACAATAGACTTAGGTTAATAATCATCCTCCAAAGCTCCTAATGCATCGCCAAAGCTCACATCGCTCCTTCAAAAGTATTAAAAGTTATATCTATTTCGTTTTCAACTAAAATCACCCAATACCATATTGGAAGTTATGTTTACATAAACTCAATATCTGGTATGGTCCTAAGTCGATTCATTTCGCGATAATCCCTATCTTATTGCTCTTTACTAAGGACTCGGTTTTCATAAAGTATTTTGTTCAAATATCGTCTGGAAGTTGTATGCTGTAAAGAATATTATATGTTGAACAGGCTCGCCGGTGAATGCACGCTGTCGCTTTGTAATACCTATATTTGGATTATTAAATTGGTTGAATATTTGGAAAATATTTCGATGAAGTTAATCATTACACAACTTCATTGTCATTTAATCGGAAGCTCGAGAATTATACATCCTTTTTTTAAGGTTTTTATGGTTATCGTTTTGATACCTAAAAATATGTTTTTCCTATTTTGGTAAGATTTTAATGTGACGTCATTTGAACGTAATATGTGACTAACTCCTTTTTCCGCTATAAAAAATGCGGTGTCAAAGCACAAAGGAAATGTATTAAACTTGAGAGCAAACAATGAAAAACATTACAATCACATATGTGACTTCCTCCAAATAATGCAGCTTCATAGGTGTAATACAAAAAATAGTCAATTTCCGATGTCGCATCCGATAGTAGACTACAAAAAATCTCTACAAAATTGTCTCAAATACGATGCGAGCTTTATCCTAATGTGTTAGGGGTGAAAGTTGTGTATTTCGGCGTCTCCATGCTATTGAGGCATCAGAAAAAGTGGTAGTGTGGGAAAGATTGTTGTAAAAAACGCCACATCTGCGGCTCTATTCAACAGCTCGAGTGCTTCAATGGGATGGGACGTAACTCTATATCGGGACTCTTTCTTATCATTGTAATGTGGATTAATCTCTGATCGTCTTTTGTTTCGGGTTCGGTGACGTGACGGGTCGAGTCTTGTAGGTGGTATAATTATGGCTGTTTCTACTAATAAACTCTTATTTGAATAAACAATTTGAAAGGTACACAAAAAGAATCGCACAATTTAGGTTTTTTTTGTAATAGAAGGCAAACGGGCAGAAGGCTAACCTGATGTTAATAGAGTGATACCGCCGCCCATGCACACTCACATTGCCAAGGCTCGCAAGTGCGTTGCCGGCCTTTTAAGAATTGGTACGCTCTTTTCTTGAAGGACCGTAGGTCGAATTGGTACGGAAATACTTCAGTGGGCAGCTGGTTCCACATAGTGGCAAAAACTGCCTTAAGAAACGCTCAGTTATGAAACGACGAACGTCGAGGTGATACGGACGGTATTAGTAGATGGTATGGTAGATTACATTGCTAAATATCCCTTCGGTTGTTGTTAATTAACAAATGTTTGTTTTGGGGCTTGATTTCGTTGATTAACAGAAATATTGTATATCAAAAAATAACTCGGCTTATTCACTACCATATTCTATCAACGACTGATTATAAATTTAAAAAAAAATTATTCCATTAAAAAGCTTTCAATTAGACATACAATTAAGTCAAATTAAAGTTTTCTTTATCCCGAATTTTCGTGTATTCTCCAAAAAGAGATTTACAACGTTTATTACATAGAAAAGTAATATAAACAGGTTATTTTTAGCCGTTATAAAATATAACATTAGCTATGTCGCTATGGGTAATCACCCTGATGCACATATCCTGTGTGACGTATCATTACGATTGATTATACTCTATGGCTGGTGTGAGAAAGATTTTAAAGCTATAGAGTAAAGTCAATTTCACTTTTATCTATGGTTTTTCATTGCGAGTTACATTGCATGTCTCGGACCCAAAAATTATGTATGTCATGGACAGAAGGCTGAAAACTTAAAAAAAAATCAGAGGCAATTTCTGTATCTGTTTCATGATCATTTTGTCAACCTTACAGACAAGAAGGAGATCAGCCTCTGTGACACACGCCGCGCCGTCTACTGTTTGGGTCTAAGACAATCCGGTTTGGTCACGATGTTTTAGTTTACCGTTCATGAACTAGTAGATAAAATGCCCTATACATTGAGGTCATATTATTATTCTGGAACGTCAATAAAACTTAAATCTAGCTTCAGTAGCTGTCAAAACCAGTTGACATATTTGACAGCGCTCAAATTGAATAGAATATTTTCTTTAACTTTATTAACTTACCATTGATAGTCTAGACAACCGATGCTTAAGTTTTTTATTACGAAAATTTAAAAGCTTTTAAGGTATTTGTCTTATTCGCTTTGATATAAAGTGGATTAGGAAATGAAACGCATCGTATTCTAAACATCTTTAAGTTTTTGGAGTTATATTCGCTAGTCTAGTATTATCCAAATGCAATACAACAACTTTAATGATACACACGTTTGTTATAGAAGTCAAAAGTCAAAAATCATTTATTCATATAGGTAACACAATGTACACTTATGAACGTCAAAAAAGAAATATACATTAAATGCTTCTAATTTTACATTTACTGCCAGTTCTCAAATCAAGGGCTTAGAACGGAAGAGAAGAAATGGCAATAAACTCTCCGCCACCCTTTTTAATTGCCAAGTTTTTTTTTACACAACGTTTTTAAGGAGCTGCAACCATTAAACCATGTTCCACATGAAATCTTAAGTAATAAATAATAATAAAATAAAATAAAAACAAAGATTTGTCCTCTATCAGCAGGAGGCATGGTGAAATAGGAGCACGCACTTACATTCTCGTGGAGGTTGGTCTCAAGGAAGAAAGGTTGAGGATTTTCAAAACTAAATAAATAATTAATCGTTTATCATCTGCATCAAAACGCTATATCGGGCCTTGACCTACTCGAGCAAGTACCTTCAGCCAGTCCTGTTTTGGCTTTTGCTTCCTATTGACAATACTAAAATAAAACAAAACAATATTTCTGCCGCAAATTGGCCGAGTTCATAGTTTTATATAAATAATAAAGCTTTATTACATAGTACAGCGTCCTTTGTAAGTCAAAAATTGGTCATAAAAACAATCACAATTTAAACACTAAACAAATATTTTTACTTTTTATACATGCATCAAGAATTCAACAGTTACAACTGAGAGGCCAAACACAGTTAATACATTTAAAATGAGGCCGTAAATATGATCGATTCACTTATCACGTCATTATCAGCAATGATCAACGGAGATATCGATTTCCGGTCCAGGTATTATGTGTGCCGGATGTTACTTATAACTATATAACACAGCTGGTTTGAACTATAAAAAATCTTGATAATTTAGCTGTGTAACGACAATTGTAACATTAAAGTGCTGTAATAAAAATATGATGTGGTGTGACTATGAAAAACTTACAAATGTCAATCGTTATAGTCAAGAAGGTGAGCCAGTTGTATCCATAGAACGTAGATATTAAGGTATAAACTGGTCTCCTAACAATATTTATTACATTTCAAGCAAGCTAATTGCGCACTTTAATGCACAGTGAGTGATCGAATTCACGACACGAGGATTGAGAATCGTAACAACAACTATAACTACCTGAATTAGAGCTTAAATATGTTCAGCCATAGAAGTCCGTCGAATGTTAGTTCAAAACTAACGCGAGTTCGCATTGCGTGCATTCCCGTCTACGGTTCTAAGATTCAAGGATTTCCGAACGTCATCTAAACATGCGTTCGCTGCACGACGCGATGCACAAAAAAGCGACAACATCCGATTCTAAAAATACGCCGTATAATTGCAGCGCAGAGCTGAAAGCGCGATGCATGCTGCAGCGTTTGTACGGTTGCCCTTGACAACGGAGACCCAGATACTATCGCGTTTCCCACACATTCACACCTCACCCACACATTTGAGGCACAGACGAATCCTTGCGCACACAACCGCACATTTTGTAATAACAACACACGCACACGACATTTCGACTTGCGTTCCGTTCTGAGCTTTTTAATCTTTTTTTTTTCGTCGGGCGTTCTTTGTGCACATCTACAAAGAGTTTCGCCTTGATTGCTAGTCGGGACGTTTTGATCGCACGTTTGTCTTGATGACGCAATGATAGAATCATTCTACGTATCTTTCAATACAAAATTCATAGGTACTGAGTTTTACGCTTTTACCTTTATTGAGAAGATTGTAGTTTTAGATTCTTTAGTGACTCTACCTAAGATTCAGTAGTTCTGTTAATTTCACTTTCTGCATACATGACATCTTAGGTATTAATAACTCTGAGGAAGGCGAAAGTCGAAATAGACATGTTACAATTAAGTCCCCTTTGTGAGCTAAACAAAAGATTCCTTTTGATGTTGAGCTTAGAAGACCGAGATAAAGATCTCGCCAAATTAAAGGGATTTAAAGACTAGGGGGTGATATTATACAGAACTATCGTTGCCCCATGAATTTCCAAATACTTTGTATATATCAAATGAGTTCATGATCGACAAAATACGAGTAATGACAAATGTTCTTCGGTTGCTTGTGGCGTAGTTGAAAACGCAAAGTACGTGTTAGTTATTCTGGTTTGATTCTTAAGAGGCCGTTGTAGGAGGCCTACTTACGTAAATAAACTGTACGTACCTTCTCTTTATGCAAAAACAAATACTAATTATTTTGATGACTAAATTTTAAGGTATAAACAATTGTATGATTATAAAACTTAATTACCCTAAAGCGTCTTTATTTTCGTCAAAACGTGCTCTATTGCACTACAAAACGTAATAATGGGTCAATTTTAAATTGAAGCATACAAAAATAGTTATACCTAAAATAGTGGAGCCGAAATAGAACATTCATGCCTATTAATACTTTGTTTACGCTTGCATGTGAGCTATTAGAACTGGGTAATAAGAATAGACGAAAACATTAGTTTTTTTGAACACCTTTAATTAAAACTTTAACAGATAATAGAATTTCAATAAAGTAGTATTGACCTAGAGGCTTCAGTGTGCGACACTTATGTCTGAAGTCATAGGTTCGATCCCCGGCTGTGCACGAATGGACTTTCTGCATTTAACATTCGCTCGAACGGTGAAGGATAACATCTTGAGGAAACCGGCTTGCCTTAGATCCCAAAAGTTGACGTGTTGACAAAAGGGAACATATCACCTACTTGCATATAAGACAAATGATCATGAAACAGATACAGAAATCAGGCCAGCCTATTTGAATGTGTACGATCTATTGCCGCCAAGTAGATACTTTTAATATACAAGCGAAAAGTCGAGTTATATAGCTATAAATTACATAATTTCACCTTTATAGATATAAACAGATATTATATAATATGTTTTATATATGTCTTTATGAGAGTCAAAGGCAGTAGGTAATGATAATAAGTACAATATTTATGCCCAAAATAGAATTTATAAATACTTCAAACTTATTAGGAAGCTTTTTTGGAATTTGTGTTTACCTAACTAATTAAGCTATGATCTCTATAACCAAATTAACTCGGATGAAAATTCGCAACTGGTAGGTATGATACGGTATTGATGGATGAGCATAAACTCTACGATCCAGATTTACACAGCTTTCATATGATATTGAATGATTTTTCTTCTTTTAGTGCCATCTCATTGCGAAGGTTGGCGATCATCATGGCTAGTTTAAAATGCCGCGCTTCTAAACAATGACTTGGTGCTTTGGCCAAACCATTGTCTAAGGTTTTATCACTTATCCACACCAAACACTTTCACTCATATCCACCATATTACAAAACCTTTATGGCACCATTTCGCTGAATCATTCTTCGCACTCGGTGGCACCGAGTGCGGTCTATAGAAGTTAGGCGTAGACAAGATTTTTATTAGTAGCTATTCACAAACTCCTCGAGATATGGCAATATAAACAAACGCTATACGTGTTTCAAAGAATACTCGAAAAACGCGAAAGCACTATGAGCTTAAACAAGTATAGATACTGCATGGGGTGAGGTGGGTACAAGGGGTGAGGGGTAAGGGGAGGTATGACGTCATTTAAATGCTACTACGCCGTGATCATTCGAATGTAAAACATGCGTGTTAATCATTTTCTCGTAGGATTATTATTTTAAGGTTTTGTCATTTAAATTATCCAGTATAAAGTATAATCAAGGTCGAGCTTTCGAATCCTGGCTGAATACATTTTACGTGATTGCAATCAAAACTTGCTCGGGCCATGAAGGGAAATTGTATTTAAGGAGCAGCATGTTAGGCATGGAATGATGGAACATGCGTATGTTGGAAAAAATGGTTCAAAGAAATAGATCTGAGCATAAAACTAGCGTCTCTTGATTTATATTACATTCCTTGTTTTTCTTGTGAGAGTGACGGACGTGTTCTTGTAATATTAATATAAATTGTTGTTGTTGCAGATTGGTGCAGGCCGCGCGGATAACATCGGCTTGCCGTCGGCGTCGCCTCAAGAGCCGAAACCGACAGCTAAACCAAATAAACAAGGAAAAACCACGAAATCGACAAACCAAAGCCTCCAGTCATATCTTTCGTTTCAAAAATTTAATATAAGCACTATTTTTTAACCTTTTAAAATTACGCGAATAGTATACGCTAACTCCCAAACAGTACAAATTAATTTAAGTCTGAAGTGATCGGTATTTACAATAAAAAAGCCTTGAAGAATTTTTTAAGAGAAATTATCAACGACCAGTATTTAAACGTTCCAAAATAAATCGTTAAACGAGTGCACAAAATATTTTATCGTTAGTTAAAAATTGTAATCGAAATAATTCCTCGAGCGTTTTCTAAATCAGCCAAAGATTTTATAAGCATCTAGACCTAAGACCTAAGTTAACTCTTTAAGGACTTTATTTATTTAGTGAGAAACATTGTGATTAGTGTTAGTGTCAACCGGTGTGCCGTATAATCGTAACTTAAGTGCTATTTAGTTATATCGCGGACATAACAGATCAAAAAGTACAAATTAAGAAGTTCCAGTGCAGTTCCGTGTTCAGTTATAGACTTAGTAGATTTATTTTTGTAAAGAATAGAAAGAGGACGCGATGAAGTTACGCAGTAACACGTCATGAGCGAGGCCCTGAGGAGTGAGGCAGGCGCGGACAGCGCGCATCTGCCGCCTTTTTCGACCTTCGGCGAAATGGCGGAGAACGAGCAAAGGATCCTCACCGCAGACACGCGGTTGTTGGACCCGGCTTGGGAATACTACGAACGCACTGGTGACACTGTTTCGGTCATAGCCAGCCAGCCGCAATACCGGCCCTGGGAGTCCATGCCTATCACCGTCAATGCGAAGGACGCGATACTACGAGCAGGATTCTCAGGTCCACTAGAATACCAGTCGGTGACACTGCAACCCATTCCAAACAAGCTACCGTCCTTCCAAAGCCAGTTCCAAACGTTTCCAGAAACGACAGTCATTCCAGAGACAGGGCTACCGAGCGTCACGCCCGTGCCGGTCACATCGAGTCCAACTCCAAGCGCGAGTCCTAGTCACTTAACCCAGCTCACGCAACTCACAACACCCTCGTCTCCTGCGCATCTGACCACGCTGGCGCAAGTCACACCATTGTCCACTACGCTGACAACCTTATCACCTGTCAATGCTACAACATTCCATACTCTAACAGCAGTAAATGCAAGAAGCTATCCCATCGTTCCTGCTCCTATACAAGCCAGAGAACTAGCACCTGCTCAAACGTACATCGATGATCGTCATATACAGTTATACCAACCAAATATTGCGACAATTAACGCATTTCCAACACAGAATGGTATCTTGCACCAAAATGGGGCTCTTCTTCAACAAAATGGAAGCATCATACACAACATTCAGAGTCCCACAGTTGTGCATGTATTAAAAAATGAACCATTTGATGTCAAGGCACTTCAAGATAAATACACGCCTAATGGGTTACACCATAGTAATTTCCAAAATCCAATGTTAATAGACAATGGATATGAAAAGAAGAATAATGGCTTCATAAGTGCATCGTCACCAACCCGGTCTGACTTCCGAAAGAAGGAGAGGCGGAAAATGCGAGCGAACAGCTCAGAATCAGACGGGTCTAACATGGAAATGGCTGAGAGCAGTGGACAGGTGGCCGCGGTGTCCTCCACAGCTGGCTTTAAGTCACCAATGCACGGGGCTCCACCCATGACATCTGGACCTATGGATCTTGATGATATTTCAAGTGAAAAACAGGTAAGTTTCCTAAATTAATCTATTTCATTCAAAGTTAAATTACCAAGTATAACTTTCTTATTATTTGCTAATTAAAATATATTGATAAGTGAGATTTTATTATTAACAATTTTCTTAATTAAAAGCAATAACTAACCTTAAAATACATCATTAAAAGGAATCCCTTTAGGCAAGGTTCCGAAGATACTGGCAGCGTTCCCCCATTGAACAGCTAGACTAATTCTTTGTCCGAGGTAGCTGCCAGCTCTTAGATCTCCTGTGATGTCGACTAACCTTTTTGATATCTCCTTAAAAAAAAATTAGCTTAATTTGGTAATTGACTTTGAATTTCACTTTACATTTAAGATTTAAACATACGATATCATTTAATCGACTAATACTACTACTTATTAGTCGATTTGCCAGATCGTATATTACGATGGTAGCCTTTGATCTCGTACGCATACAATTAGTAACACAAACTGTGACTCATCCAAATAAACTATGCACAATGTGGGGCTTCAAAGATAGACAATAAAATCAAAAACGACAACTAATCTTCTCCAAGAACTGCCGAATTGCGTAAACAAGACACGGGGGAATTGCGAAAAGCTGAATATCTGACAAAATATATGAGAATTCTCTGAATTTTACCCGACAACACGGTACCATTGAAAATACGAAAAGAGAAACTTTGCCAGTAATTTCACCTTTTATTATTCGTAGAGCACTTTTTATTTTCAGTTGAGTTTCGGAATGGCCGAACTCTCTGTCTTCGCGGCTATAAATTTAATAGTTAGCCGATCCGCTTGCTCCTCCAATAAATTAACTTCCTCTCTCCTTTAAACACAAATTAAAGTCTGACAATTTACGCGTCCTGCTTAGAAAATTTTATGAGTTTAATATTGAATGCAATTATAAAGAAGCCTTCGGCACTATTAAATTTATTTTCTTGTGAAATCTTTGCTTTTGGCAATTCATATTTCATGCGCATTAGCAATTTATGCGAGATTTTTAAGAATTTCTGTAAGTGAGCGAGGAATTCAAACGGGATAAAAACCCATCTAACAGCTAGAAAAGATCCAGACTTAAGTAACATTCTTTAGTCAATAAAATGTCAGCGTTTCCTAGTCTAATAATGAACACCTTTAGACAAACGCAGCTGCTCAAAATAACTCTAATTATTTATTATTAGTCATTACATAGAACCTTTATGCAGTTTAGATCATTTTCCTGTATACACATTGTATAGTTTAGTTTTTATCTAAATTAAATAACAGATGTTAGATAATATGCATAGGTAATTACACTTGTTATATTGCATAAAAATATCTAAACTTATATTTAAATACTTATAATAAAGTCACAAATAAAAAACAAAAGACTAAACTTTTTTCAATAAACTATTAGCAATATAATGCTCAAACAAAATGTAATCAATACAATTTTCTACTTCCTACGATTAACAAGATATAAAGCGTATTTCGTAAAGCATAAACAACATTTTCGTGTAAATAATTTTCTAGACTCATTATACGAATGAGTCAAACAGGGAAAATCCATTCGCAAAGTTTCATAGAAACAAAGAGTACAAGAATACCGGAAGACAACGAAATTATTTTTACTGATTTATTACCTAATCTTAAGTTACGAAAGATTAAAATTGCTTGTGAAAATCTTATTTATTAGTCTCTGAACAAAGAAAATAAAAATCCGATACCATTTTAATGCTAATAGAATTTGACTTTTTCGTTCGTGTAACCCCCTAATTTACTTCTTTTATCAATTGTAAGGGCTCTTCCTTGAATTAAGAATATCTTATAATATCCTAATTAAAATTATATATTACATAACGGTTATTTAGAACTATCTTAACACCGATATATCGCAAACACTAAATACATAGTAATTTAATGGTTTGTCCTTTTCACTCTCGTGTCACATTGCATACATTAACTAATGGAGGCTCATAGGACCGCATACAAGAAACACTTTGTATCAAATAACGAGATATATATTATAATAAGCTCATGAGGTTTTTTTTTGAAATCTAGATGTCTCTTATGACAACTAAATTATAAAATGGTAATGTTAAATTAATTTTACACATAGTGCATTTGTTGGTGAGCTTTTTGGGTCTAATTGAACACACTTAGCCTCGTAGATAATAATAAAGGTCGTCTTACCAATAATATTTAAATAAATTAGGTCGTTTTAAATTAATATGGACTTCATCTAATTATGAAAGACATCTGTTCTAATGCATAGAAACGCAGTATCGATTAATCGAGACAATCTAATCGAACATCTGCCGAACCGGCCGTTGCCATTAGAAACAAAAAATATAGCCTAACACAGCCTTTTAACTTGAACCCGTGTTCAACGTCAATCTTGTGAATAAAAGATGAAATCAGAAACTACTGGAATGAATTTATTGAAATATTATCGCTGTACGAATAACACGTGAAAACGCGAAATACAGCAATATATTTGGACGTCAATTACGATGCCTATATCGGCACTAGCACTAGCTGACCCGGCAAACGTCGTTTTGCCATGTATATCATTTATAATAAAAAATAGGGGTTGATCGTAGAGGGGTGAAAATTAGGGGTTGTATGTATTTTTAATGCTGTATCTTTAAAAAAAAAATCTAAAAAGTAAAAAAAAAAATTAGGATTGGACGACCTAACAATCTATTTTTCATCTCCCTAACATTTAGGGGGATGAAAAATAGATGTTGTCCGATTCTCAGACATACCCAATGTGCACATAAAATTTCATGAGAATCGGTCAAACCGTTTCGGAGGAGTTTAACTACAAACACCGCGACACGAGAATTTTATATATTAGATAATGTAGTGTAAAGTAAATATATAATATTATTTGCATGAAAGCTTATAATGATTATAACCTATATGCAAGTTCTACTGCTAAAAACGTCAGCTGTTCGAACAATCGCTTGATCTTGATAAGGAACTGTGGCAGACATAAATAAAATTGCATTATTATGTCCGTATCGCATCCCAGCTGGCGTATTTATGTTTTGGGCTATGTTAAACATTTAGTAATTGTTGCGGAAATTACGTATTATCTTTAAAAAAAGCTTCGTATTTATTCGTATCTTTAAAAAAAAATTATCGAGGGTTTTGAATAATGTGGTAAAGATATTGGTTATGTTTATGGATAGAAGTTATGAAAACTTTTAAGAAATCAATTGCAAATAGATGAGCTTTAAGAAGAAAAAACTTTTCCGGTTCAAAACGTAAAACAATCGCAATTTTATAATCATAAATTTATAGAAATCTTCCTTCAGTCAACCTGTGGTAATATTGTATGAAGAAAACGAAACGTAGCATGTTTATAATTAAAACAAATAATAATTAAGTTAACAAAAATGCCTTTTAATTTCGTAAAATATATGTTCTTTTAAATCGGTTATAAAAAAACAAATAAGTGAAATAATTTCTAAATTTTAATTTAAGGTAACTCATTTAGACTTGTTGCGTTAAATATTCCAATAAAAGCACCATTATATATTAAAATAATAGAATATTAATCGTTTATATAATCCTCATACATACCGTGAATTTAACAAAATGATTAGTTGTCGTTTTTGAGTGGACAAAAATTCCATTAAAGACGTTTTAAGGAATTAAATACAAATTAACTCAATTTTAGTGCTTCCCGTCACAGACAAAGAAGAAGAGGAAACGATGCGGCGAATGTATAGGCTGCCAAAGAAAAGACAACTGTGGCGACTGCGCACCCTGTCGGAATGACAAGTCTCATCAAATCTGCAAGCAGAGAAGATGCGAGAAGTTAACAGAGAAGAAGGTAAGTTATTACGTAAGAATTAAGTTCTAAAAAGGCCGACAATTTTGATCTTTTTTTAAATGTATGCAAGTGTTGCTATGTAGCTACGAAACATTGGGTCCTATACAACAAGCACGTGCTGGCAATTATAAAATCATCAAATGACCATTCAAAAATAATGCTTTAAGAAACTTATAATCAGTATTTGTCGTTTTTAATTGTTTTATGAGTTATTATAATTTAAATCCTTTTTATTATAATTCACTCAATGTAAGCATCTGATTATAAATAACGTAATAATTCGATTGAAACATTGATGAATGACTACGCAACGTGTTTTCACTATCGCGTGTTGGAACTTGATATTTAAATTAAATCCTTGAATCGTTGATTCATTGACTGAAATACATATCACGTTGAAAACATTTTACGTTCATATTGAAAAATAGCTTAAAACCTCTAAATCGATTTTTGAATGACGCAAACGTTTGTATAACTTATTTACGACGCGCTATTTGCATTAATTTATTCGTCTGCATAGATTACCGCCATCTTGTCGTTAGCGGGCATTGTAAAATGGCCGCGGAAGTCGTGTGTCACCGTCTAAATGAAAATAAAGAGAATCGCGTTCAAACTTCGCGTGAAAAGGAAAACTTGTATGACAGTACATCCTGATAAAGGGAACTTTTGAAATAATTCATGTCAATTTAAGTACCGGACGAAAATGGTAAAGATTTTGATACTGACGAAACCGTGCTTGATCTTTCAATGTTGAGATGAACTTTACTATTCTGATATGACGATTATAGTTTAGAATTCGGCAATAATATACTTGTTTATAGTAAAGTTTTTACAATGAAAAATTGCTACATATTTTTTTTCAGCCAAATGCAAAATCTAAAAGAAATATAATTTGCACAAATTCACAATCAGAATATCGTGAATTCAAAACAGAGACTCATTAACATGAAAATGCCATAAAATACTGTGAAGTAAATAGCGCGTAAAAATATAGGGGATTTTTAAATGTAACTTTTTTTCTTGGAAATTGATACAATTGGATATTATACATACACTTTATTATAAAAAATATTTCTTATACAATTAATAAAAAGGAAGAAGGAATGCGTGTAAACGTTACAATTTTCTTTTTACATTGTTACAGATTTTGAAACAACAAACGGTAATTGATATTTTATTCTACATTTTTCTATTAAATATCTAGTATGTTGTTTATTTTTGACACATTATGATTACTAAACTGCGTGAACATGAGCCGGGTTTAGAGAAGTTTATTCTCATTAGAAATAATAAAATATGTCACATACATTAGAAAAAAAATAATGTTAAATTTATTAAAATTGAAATATGTACTTACATATCATTCGAAATCATTACGTTAATTAACATATTTATGTAACATATAAATAGCCTTTTTTAATTGCTATAGATTCAATATGTGAATAATATACACACGGACAAACCATTTGATTTACATGTATAATTTAAATAAATTAGGCCATAACTTTTTACGAATTTCCAATTAAAATATTTATAAGCGAAATTGTAAGAAAGTTTGGAAGACGAAGTGTGAGGTCTACTTGACTTAATTTACGATTATAAGTTAAGGGCTGGAAAGTAACTTAGCAGCAAATTAGTTTTAAACAACCGCCGCTAAGTTATAAAGTAACTTAAAAACCGATAAAAATACGAGAATTAAGATATAAAGAAGTAAAAACGATTGAAGTAAATTTTTAGTTTTGCGATATTTATTTCGTAGTTTCGTTACTTTACTAGTAATTTATCCTTAAACTTTTGACAGTTTCTGCTGTAGAGTACAGGACATATTTTGATATAGAAGTAAAACAAAGATTAGCTCATATTACATATAAGTATTTCTTTAAATGTAACAGGAGGCAACGTCAGGAGGCTCACCTGATGTTAAGTGATATGCCCATAGACACTCACATTGCCAAAAGGCTCGCAAGTGCGTCCTTTTAATATTAATATTACAATTCCTTAAAATTTATTTATAAATGACGATGGTAATTGTAGCTGCTACGAAACTGCTACGATATAAATAAACTAAAGCTGTAATTTTTCAATCAGTTTTCGGGGTCGGAAGTAGATTTTTTACTCTCGTGCGCACGAGTCGACGCAATGTGCTTACCAGCTGCGCAACACCTCTAGTGTATCTGATTGTGTTCATTGTCGGAAAGGTGTTTTTTTATCAGCAGATGTTTATATGTATGTAGATGATTTTATATAGAAATGGATTTTGGATTTTAAGACCTTTTTCCAAACGATTTTTAGTTTTAAACATGAGGTGTGCATTCACGAAAACTTAAATGATCACACACATTACGTTGAACTTTTTAAATTAATAAATATTTTAATATATAAGCCGGCTTAAAATCAAGACTTTCATATAAAAACTATTAAATATTTATACAATTTTTAAATGTAACGTTTCGATGGTGTTGAAACAATGTTTTAACAGTAAATAATAGACACTGAGTGTATACATTAACTTATTCTTGATTAACTTAAATAGTCAAAAAAGACACACAATTGTCTGTCGTAGTGATAAGGTGTCGCTTAACACAGAGAATTGCTAAATTAATTATATGTTTCAATATAATCACAAAAAGTTCATACACGTACCAAATTCACGAAACACAGTAGGTATATTGAAAGCGTAATTAATAATAAAAATAAAATAACTAATTGTCAAAACAACAAGTATAAGCTACACGACAAATTAAAAGAAAGTGGAACTCAAAAATGCCCTTAGCAAAATTAATAAAAAGAATTTTACGAATCAAGTAAATGAAAAAATCTTTTTACTGCTGATTTTAATCGCTTTTTACGAATACACAAAATGGCGATTGTCGCGACGGTTCCAAATTAAATACGATTTATTCTATGTTGAATTGCTCATCCTATTAACTTTAGCATTTATGAAACATTAAGACAATAACACGATGATTTGTATTCCTTATAAAAGCTAGATTAAGAAATTTGATATATGTGTCTACGAAAACAGTAATGAACAGATATTGCCGTTTTTATCTTAATGTTGTTTATCTTATTTAACCATAAATTATAGTGTTTGTTTATGACTATACTTTTAGGCAATGTATCTTTAATATGAGACTTTCATTTATTAATTGTTTTGACCCAAAAAGACGACGGCGTGTGTCAGGATCACCTATTCGCCTATTAGATTAACAAATAATCATGTAACAGATACAGAAATCTGAGTTCCAGACCTAAAAACATTGTAGCACCACTGGTATGTATATTAAAACGATAGCTTACAAAATGCCCATACACATCTACAGACCCATCATATGATCATGTTAGTCTTAGGGTGATTTGTTTTGCAAAAAATCGGCAAATTCCCGAGGGCGCCACGTGTCCACCCACGTAGGGCTATTATAACGGTTTTTTTTACGGCACGCGCCAAGCAAATGCAGATGTTGGGTATATCAGCTGACGTAACGGATAATCGTAATTTACGGGCAGTGATGACGTTTTTGCTTGCGAAGCCCAAATGTCTGAAAGTTTAATGACCTTAGACTTTGTTAGAACTGGAAGGAACTTTTAAGGTTTTGTTTTGTTATTCTTGTTCTTTTTGTGTTTCTCGCCTCAACTGAAACAACCTTTCTTAGAATGTTTGTTTTAAGTATTGTTTGCTAGTACATCAAAACCGTTTACGTCAATCAGTGGTGTTACAACCTTTTTTTTTAAATCTGGGTAAGTTTTCTGTGCCGGACATACACCGTATTTTAAGTATAAGGCAAGTTTCCTCACGATGTTTTTCTTCACCGTTCGAGCGACTGTTAATTGTTAAAGCCGGAGCTCGAACCTACGACCTAAGGTATGAGATCTACTAGGCCAACACATGCATCAAAAATGTTTAGAATATTAAATATAATTTATAAATACCGTTGACATGTGAAAAGCACGTTGTTCAAGATGGCGGCTGTATAAACATGTCGCATAAAGGCGCTTTTGTAGTGTGATAATAAAACTCATAGAAGAATTAAAGCTGCGAGGACAAAAAAATCGTCAGTTGAGCGGTTTCAACCGGTTTTCAGCGGATCATAAACCCGCATTTTACCTTTTATTATAATAAAAAAAACATTGCTTTATTCCATTTTTTAAATTCTTATGATAACGCCATATTCTATCAGCGATATAAAACTCGAGTCCGTTTTAAAATATTAAGATTTACAAAATGTTGACGTCGATATTTTAAGATGCAACATAGCCGACAAGGAAATCATTCCGCGAAAGCTCTACAACAAATCAATACTTTTTCCTAGCAAAGACCCCGCACGCAACTAATTCAACTGCCTAGAAATTGTACATACACGCATAAATATAGACCAATCGCGCTCTAGTTACGATGCATTTGTGTGCGTAATGCGTGAGGGGTGCGATGATGCACCCTTACCATGCATCCAACAAAATATGCGTTTTTATTTATTACTGCACTATATTTAATCTAGTTACTGTTCCCAATAAACTCCATAGTTTGAAAGTGTCAAATTCTAAGTCTATGGTTTTAGACTTAGAATTTGATACTGGCTGTTTCTTTTTTTACGTCAATCAGTTTTCGAATCGAATTTAGAATTTACATTCTAAATTTAAATGAGTGTCAACGTTTGAAGTTGCATTTATATTAAATTTATATGTTCGAATAAACACAGTTCTCATTATGAGTGAGGGAAGTGGTGCGTTCAGGAGAAATGTGGTGAAAATCACACGTGCCCACGCATACGAACGCAGTAAACAGTGCACCCCGGGCGACTATTCTAATGCCTGCGTGAAGTGCTTTTAACACATATTTAAAATGTTTTTTCTTTAAAAGGGTAGGGTAAAGCGTGTTTCTTGCAACCTTGTCTAAGTTGGAAATTTAATTGCTCAAAGTACTGTTTTCATAGCTTAGGTAGAACGATATATATTACGACTATATATATAATTTATATCGGACATTAGTTTGAAGAATTTACCATAAATCACAGAGTAGTACAGTCAATACAGATAAAACAAAAAAGTGTTTATAAAATCAATTTAGTCATTCTAATTTAGAATGTTTCTGTGATACCATTTTGCGTATTCATTCCAAATAAAAAGATTACCGCGATTAAAAATCGAACATAAACCTGTCACAATTCTCCATTTTCCTTCGAACACAAAACCTTAACCTCATTCGACACGTGAGTAGCTGTGGTACAGTTTTAACTAGGCGTTCATACCTCATTAGAGACCGCCCTAGCACGCGTCCGAGGCATGCACTGTGAACCCCCTACGTCACGATCTAATTCTATAGCATATAGATTATGTACTTTTTCTATTGTCTATTCATTGATTGTCTTATGTTCTGTATTAGTTGAGATAAATAGATCTACAAAAAAAAACGTAATTTAAATATTTTGCTGATTATAAATATTTGCGTCTTCATATTAAACATGACAAGATAAGATTCAAGTCTTAAAATTTAATGTTGTAGTAGTATAATTATAAAAATTGCATACATCATAGAGTAATAAATGCGTCAAGCTTCTATAACCATAGACAATTTTATAACAAATAAATACTTGAGTTTAAAAATACTCTTGTATGTTTTATATACTCTGTGAGATTCTGTATAATCTGTTTTCATTTTCCACCAAGAAGCGCGGGTGATTCTCAAAGGCACATAGGCTACGCCCCGCCCCATGGGGCGTATGAACGGGTAACCTACAAATACGGTCTAGAATCTAGATGACCTGCAGCTGGAAATAACATGGACCTGCTTTTACTTTCGCTTGTTAAGTTCGCGGAATTGTAAATCTTTTATTTTTAATATTAATCTACTATTGACATTACTTCAAAAATAAACATTATAATGCATTAACACATTTGTGTTTATTTTATTTATTACTTATTTGCTCAGACGTTTTTATATATGGCTAACATTTTTGCAATTAATTAGTACAACAAATAATGTGACGTCATATTACGCAAATTTCCTTCTATTTGCACCTTACAATTTTCAATCAATAGTTTAAAAAGTCCGATAAAAGCCCCGCCATAAAAAAGAACGAGCTTCGAATGTTAATTAAGCGTAATACATAGAGGAGAAATCTCTAAGAAACATAAAAAGTAAACTCCCTTTGACGAGGGGAAACGCATAACCTACTGAACGCACTGCCTAGTTAACGAGAGGCTCGTATATAGTATATAGCCTTATTTACCTTCCAGTGCTTAGTAAGAACCCTGTAAAGAAATCAAGGGAGCCCTGTCACGCCTTAGGGTTGTAACAATGGTAGATTCACCTATGTAAGATGAACGTCAGTTTGATGAAGATTCTGCATTGTTTACGGGCGTAATTCACAGGTTCATTCTCAATAAATAAATACGTGACCCGCTACTTAGGCCGCGGTCTTTTACGTAAGAAAACCTATCAAATGTAATTTAGTTGAAAAGTCGGTTATAAAAAAAGATATTCTAATTTTAATTTTTATTAAAAAAAAAAAAAATTTATTGCTTTCCCATAGTATGCAAACAAAACACAGTCGCATATTAAACCGCGAAACTAACATCGTTCAAAGGAAGCGTCAAAAGGCTCGAAAAACACTTGAAATTGACTGTAATTTTCACTAACTTGCTGTTAACCATTCTCTTGTATCTTTACAATATTTTCCCGTTTATTTACGTTCACGAGTGACTCATTGGCACCACTCATCGAACAATCAAAGCAAGGCTGACGACCTCCCAGCTTCAAGCCTTACTACCCTTTCAGTGGTAGCCATCATGAGTTGACCCTTGCCTTTCCTCGTCTCATCGGTTTAATCTCGTAACGCGGCAAACAGCGGCGGGGCGAGGGGGCTCTTCATAAACTGGAAAGGGTATATCAAGTTGGTTATTGTGTGACCCAACTGATAGGTAATTGCAGTTTTTATGCACCGATGTAGGGTAAGGGGGAAATGGGGGTGCAATTGAAGTAAATAAAATGCTTTAATGATGTATGATACAGTGCTAATTACTTAGTAAAAGCGCGATCAGTCTTTGCGATATTCCTTGAATATAGGGGCACATTTTTCTATTTCGGCTTTATTCCGAACGTTTATTATAGCAAATATTATACTTAAGTTGACAAACTGGTTATGATAACCTTGCAAATTGTAATAAATCTTTCTTTATCATTTTTGTTGTCGTTTAGAATTATTGCATGGCATGGGGCAAACTAATTTTTATAGTTCACTAATTATTGTTTTTTAATTAAACCAAGGTTATACTGTGTGCCTGAATCACTAAGCAGCTGTAGGTGGTATCATAAGTAATATTATGTCCATTTCAAGCCACGCCCATTTCAAGAAGCTTTTGAATTTTTGAATTTAGAACCCAAACGTTTCTATTATATGCAACATGATCTTGATACGTTCACAGATTGTCAATAGCAATAATTACGATAATGACATAACTACGTAATAGGAGACAGACGGGAACATTAAATTTATGATTTAGCTCCGGTACCTAACTTCCGCTCAAACAGTAACGCTATACGGGACACCTTTATTTGATTTATGCCACTTTTTACTTTAAACTCCATGAGAACTGGCGACATGTTTGAAATACGAGTTTAGGGATTTGGAGAATTGGTGCCCGTGGTGTATTAAATTTTCAAACGAAAATGATTATAATACTTATTAATAACTGTTTACGATTACATAATAATTTTTAACACAGAATTTAAAAAAAAATTATACGCTAAAAAATTTAATGATTTCAAAACCTTTTTTATTAAGTATGTAATTAACGGATAGTAATTAAATTAAACTAACAATAACTTCAAAAGACTATTTTCCGTTGCCTCGTTTTATTCCGATAAAATAATTACTGTCATTTGTTATTTTTCATAGTTATATTCTACACAAAGCGAGCTTACCCAGAAGCCAGTCAACCGTCACCACAGGCTATAAATAACAATGATGTTAAAATGACAGATAATATTTAGCAGACTTTCACATCGGAATAAAAACAGATGCAATTAAAATTCATATAATGGGTTAATTTGACACGCATATGCCATCCGCACGTAGTTTTAAAACAGTTTTTAATAACTTTTGAATCCAAATGTATAATCTAAAATTTTATATACGAGTCAGGTAATTTGTTTAACTAAATTTGATATTTATTGAATCCTACTATATTATTAATAATTATTAAAACACAGAATCAGTAAGTATATTATTTACTTATTTATTAAATTCAAAATAACAAAAAAATATAACAAAATATTTAATATATTATTTAATTTTTTAATTTAATAATATATAAAAAATATGTATTAACAATTTGACAGAATGTCAACTGAAAATTTTCACATACACATATTTAAATCATAAATGATTAATTATTATGCAGTAATAAAAATGTATTTAAAATCTAAAACCTGTCGATTACAATACATATTATAATCCATCATTTGAACTGGCATTTATTAATTTTTTGACATAATGTCGGCCATTTTGAATTCGAGCAGCTGTTGCATTGAGTTCAATGAACCGTTTTTTATGGTCTTTCCAGGTAGTTCTATGGGTCGATAGAAATTCGGAATAGAATTTTGCTTTTTATACCACAAGATAATCCTATTGCGATAAATTCCCACATTTAAAATGTTCTATAGTTAAAAAAGCATTTGCACTAAGCTAATAGTAATATAAGATACCCCATACAAAATAGAAGAAAATTAATGACCGTTTATAATAAAATATAATTTGTTATATAGTATAAAAACTAAATAATTTATCACTGTGTTGGTATTAAAACATGGTAATGTCGATATGATATTTAAAGTTCACACGTCCAACTGTGAACACAACTCGCGTTGTTTCTAGTACGTTCTAGAGACTGTCATTTCACATTGACAGAAATGAATAAAAATACACAAAATCTTAGTGATTCATGTAAAATATAAATATAGTTATAGTCATTCGTAATTAAATTGTCAACAGTCGTCCACTTTACGAAAAGTACGCATTGGTAGCGTACTTACGTATCATATACAAACTTTTTATTAAAGATTTGTACGGCTTCTTCCGACAAGAACGTCATTCCTTCATTCCCTTTGAATTGTGTATTATGTAATCTAGTATTTACCTGTTGTACTTTCATAGCAAGAAGATTTCAATTCTAAAATATTATAATATGTAAAACTAAAACAGATTGCACTGAATTAACTAAATGTGTTTAAGAGCTTCATATAGACTGTTGTATAATTCAAACAGTGATAATTTTCGCTACTCAACTTCAAATTGTACAAGGAAACAAAAGCTTTAACGGTTAGACAACTATACTTAATAATGCAGACTTTTTTGGAAACAAACACCGACCACACAACACAACGCAAACCTACATATAAACAACCCCAAAAACGGACTTTCTTCGTCCAACGATTTTTTTCATTCAGATAGATTTTCTCATACATCTTTAACCACTTTTTTACAAACAAAATTTATACTAACGATTCATAACTTTATCCGTTAACTAATAATCTTGAACAACATATTCTCATGCTGAAACAGAAAGTATTGTGCAATATTATAGCTTAATTATATAATTTAAGAATGTGGTATGTAGAAATTTTGTCAAATACCGTTCATATGTCAAATGGAAGAGACTCTACCTACACAGGGAATCTTAGTGTGGGGGCTAGTGGATTTTCTTTTAACCTAAACATCCTTTTTTATTAGTGCAGTGTTGGCCAAGTGGCTTCAGCGTGAAACTCTCATACTTGAGATCGTAGGTTAGATCCCCGGCTGTGCGCCAATGGACTTTCTTTCTATGTGCGCATTTAACATTTGCTCGAACGGTGAAGGAAAACATCGTGAGGAAACCGACATGTCTTAGACCCAAAAAGTCGACAGCGTGTGTCTGGCACAGGCTGATCACCTACTTGCCTATTAGATTTAAAAAATGATCATGAAACAGATTCAGAAATCAGACGCCATGACCTAATGAGGTTGTAGCGCCACTGATTTATTTATTTATTTTATCCTTTTTATTAAGTATAATAAAGTTTTAATATACGCTTACATATCACTTATAGTAATCCAAAGTGACTACTGATATTAAAACCCGCGAAACAACTGCTACAAATTTGTGTATAGACTTACAAGTTTATCAGTTGTAGAAAAAAATAGATAATAAAAACGTGCGCACGCGCCGCATCTGCCCCTGCATATGTCCGATCAGCTGCTAAGGATTCACTATTGTATGTATCGATAAATATCTTAACTTGATTTCAGTTTAACAAAATCAGTATTTTGTATTGATACCCATTCTTTTACATATTAACGATTTAACAGTTATTTTCGAGTCTATACGTAATTACAATTTAGATTTTGATTATTACACCCTACGGCACACATGATCCTGTATTATAAAAACAAACAAAAATCTGTGGTGCTACAACCTCTTTAGGTCTTGGCCTCAGATTTTTGAATCTGTTTCATAATCATTTTTTTAAATCCATTAGGCAAGTAGGTGATCAGCCTCCAGTGCCTGACACGCTATCGACTTTTTGAGTTTAAGACATGTCGGTTTCCTCTCGATGTTGTCATTCACCGTTCGAGCAAATGTTAAATATAGAAAGTAATTCCATTGGTGCACAGCCGGGGATCGAACCTACGACCTCAGGTATGAGAGTCGCACGCTGAAGCCACTAGGCCAACACTGCTCGGATTATAAAAACACTACTTTTTAAACGATGTTCTATAGAGATACCTACGCAAAAAAAAAATCGTTGCCTTGGTAATGTAGCCAGCTTCTAAAAAAATATTACTTATATGAATTACTTTGCTCATTACTAAAACTGGTGAATAGCTGTTACCAAACAAAATTGTTTAATACATTTTAGTTATCTAGGCATTTTGCGCGCCACTTCATGACTGTCACCATAATGTTACCAGATATAAATTTTATTACTTTTTCGTAATATTTATTGTCTCTGTTGCTTGACCTTACGCCTCATTAAAAGGAGTAGTTTCTTAAAAATTCTTGTTTTTGATTTTAGAACTAGAAATAAAAATATGTGTACTAGGTGTACACACGTAAGAAGTGAAACATCTTTATGACCTTATTTTTCGAAAAATGATCTACTATATGCAACTTAACGAAATTGGTTAAATTTTTTAGGTTTAAGAATAGCTTTATTTCTCATAAGAATTAAATTCACTTACTGAGAAACACATATTTAACTAAAACTAAGATTAAAAATTAGAGCGCACAGATGTAGGTACATATATAAAATAAGAAAACAGAGAAGCACCAAAAATGTGGGTAGACACAAAAAACTTGGCCAGATAACCAAGCGAAACACGGATGTTGGAATTTGATTTTTAACTAGATGTGGCATTGATGGCATAGTCTGATATAACAAATTTATATTGATTATTTTATTATTTTTCATAACACTATTTTATTTTTAGTTTATTCCTATATTGATATATTTAGGGTATGTACAAGGTTTATAAAACATTTTTACAAATTAAAATCACTTATGGGCAGATTTTGGTCAATATCAAATACAATTCTTTCCAATTAAGTTTAACAAAAGGCTTTCATTATCATAGACATGAATACAAATACAATTATTTCATTTTACCTTATTACTACTAAGATTATTACAGAATTTCATTAATTGTAATAGAATTATTACTATCATTGTTATCGTTATTTTGCTACAAAATTTCTCCCATACGTCGATAAAAAATTCATTCTAACGCCGATAAAGAAGTTTGACTTCAAAAAGCAACATGACGCGTAACGGAAAAATGTGACGCGTAACGAAAAAATGTTACACTAAATTTTTTTCCAACCCCGATAAAGAAGTTTCACTTCAATAATAAAAGCCCCTCTAATTTCCAATAATTACAAAAGTACAATACAGCTTAGATTGGTTATGAAGGTACATTTTTTTCTTTTTATCCTCATATCCTAGCTTCCTTCAGTAGTAGGTACCGTTAATCGGTACCCCATTACGGGTTAAGGCCAGCTGGAGCAGTAAGTTTAGAACTGGTAGTAAATGTAAATTTAGTCATTTAATTTTTTCCACATTCGTGAGTTATCTATAAGAATATTTTTACTTAGTGAATATATTGTCTCGTTTTTATTAAAAAAACAATTTAATTATTTTTTAATAAAAACCGTTTTTCAATATTTTGATTTTGTTTCAGGTAAGTTAGTCGTTTCAGAATCATCACGCTGTTTGCTGATCAACAAAAAGGTAAAATTAGATAGTTGGAGTTTTATTTGCAATTTCGGGTGATAAGTCGACAGATTTGTATTTTTAAAGAACGAAACGCTACCTCATTTACTAAATTAAGCATTATTCAGGAATAAACTAAGATTTTGGGAAAATACTACCTATATGTAAAATATAATATAGTACGTCATTAAATACCTATAAGTATACAAGTATATCTTTAATTGGAATTGAAAAAATAAACACGAAAGCTATAATTTTATTTGATAACACAAGTTTCGTTCATTTGAGTCAACTTTCATAAAAAAATATATTTTGTATTAAATTACACTGTATTAGTAAAAAATCCAAATATCTGTTCGGAAATATTCCAGTTTTCACACATACCAAATGTGGCCAGGGGAAATTATGTTATAACACGTAAGATAAGGAGTATTAAAGTATTACTTATAAAAATAATTTATTAAAGCCTAAATGAAAATGCCTAAATAGAGTGAATCATACCCGTGACATTTGCCACCATAGATTTGGAAATCCACGCTCCAATGACTCAGTAGGGTGGGTGGTAGCTTTACTAATTACAACTTAGTAATTTTCGTTTTATATAGGGCCAAGATAGAACGTTTGCAGATAAATATTTAGATTCGCGGATCTTTAGTAAATGTAAAAAAAAATATGACTTGATTATTTAATTTCATTGTTATTAGGGCTTTAAATTAGATTCAATATAAACAATGCTAATACATTATATTAAAAACTAAAACGTAAAAAATCATTTAATCATATAGGTAACATAATTTGCAGTTATGACTCATCTGTAAAGAAATACATATTAATGCTTCTAATTTTACATTTACTGCCAGTTCTCAAATCAAGGGTGTAGAACGGGAGAGAAGAACTGGCAATAAACTCTCCGCTACTCTCCACTCTACTACACTCTCCTAAACTTGTCATTACTTATTACAGTAGATTTCTTGTTAAAAAGTAGAATTAATAATTTTTACAGACACAATCAAATGCGAAGAAAAGATCCTTAGGATTTAGCAAAAACTCGTAGTTCTTGCTGATTATTCCCAACTCTATACAGTGTTGGCCTAGTGCCTTCAGCGTGCGACTCTCATCCCTGATATCGTAGGTTTGATCCCCGGCTGTGCACCAATGGACCTTCATTCTTTGTTTATTTAACATTTAACCCAACGGCGAAGGAAAACATTGTGAGGAAAAAGGCTTGCCCAAAAGTCAGCATGTGTCATGCACAGAAGACTGATCACCTATTTGTTAATTTACAAATGATCATTAAACAGATACAGAAATCTGAGGCTCAGACCTAAAAAGGTTGTAGCTCTACTGATTTTTTTAATTTTTTTATTAAGTGTACATAATAAAAGCGTTTTATTATGGTTTTATCAGTGCGTCGACCTTAATTCAATAAAATAGCAACTGCTTGCACAGCTGCTTAAAATTATAGAGCGATTTATTTCTTATTGTATAAAATTCGCAGCTTTGCGCAAGATACAAAAGATATCTACCTGGCCAGGTCTTTGTTTGACAGCGTGTGTCAAATGTCATCAAATCCCTTTTTGCTATAGCATTCTCTATTGTCATTGACCTTAAGGTTAATTTGGAATGCAAAGGCATTAGAATTTATTTCTCTTGAGAAAATCTTAGATAATAAATTTAAGCGTCGATAGTTCATTGTAATGGAGCTTGTTCGAATGAAATTGCTTTTGCGACTATCCTAGACAGTTGTTCACAGAATATATGTTATTTATAAACTATTATATTATGAAATATTTAGGTCTATATATTATTTCGTTTTTGGTTACTAATCAACGCGATTTCATGTACGTGTTAAATCTTTTACTACACATTGACATCGAAAATAATAATACAAAGAGTTTTGATTGCCATTGTGTCCAGGGATTTTTTTCTATCTCTTACATTTTACTATATATATATTAGCGATATTAGCCCTATATTATATATTAAAATATTACTATACAATTTAAAGATATTTTCGAGAGATAGTACTATAGATTATCCTCTTTAGTTTAGTAGGTAGCAATGTTTAATAAACCAATACATAAAAGCATAGTTTTGTAAATGAATGAAACATGTTTTTTTAGTACTAAACGCAAGCCTTAACAAAAAACAAAAGAGTGCAAACAGTAGAGGCAAGATGGCGCGCGTCCGGCCACTACTTCCGTGCCTCCATCCGCTCGTAACTCGACTCCTGCGCAGCCTGCAATCGTACCTCAATTACGTAAAATTCAAAACTTCTTAAATTTGTTAATAAACGAGTTTAAAGGAACCTTCCTTTAAATACGAAAATCAAAATAATAAATTCGTAATAAATATTTACCATAATATTTGAAGTTAGAAACTGTATATAATTTTGTATAAGCTAGTCAGAATTACCTACTTCTCATAAAAGTTTAAACTAATTGGTATTAAAGCTCTTTTTCTCAATTTTTAAAGTCTTGAAATCTGTACTGGTATATACATATATATATAATTAAAACGTATACGATATTTTTTGTTACATGCAAATTGGAATTCGTTTCTAGGAATATTGGTTAGATCTGTATTTTTCATATTAATACAAAATCCTTTCGTAACTACAAATTAAAAGGAATTGCCTTTCTTTCGTCTTTCGTTGGGACTTCAACCAATGGATCACAGGATCACTTCACAATTGCGGAAATCCGGCTCATTTCCGTTCTAATTGTAACTCAACTCCTGCGCAGCCTTTAAGTTTAAAGCTGGTAAATAAAACGTTTATTCACTGCTTAATTCAATAAAAATAACCTTTAAGTAATCAAGATTTTTGGACCACAAACATGATACAAACTGACATACATACAAAATATTAAAAGCGGTCCTTATAACATGCAGACACGCCCAGCGATATCAAGTGTGTTAATACAAACAACAATAAAATAAAAGCTACACAAATATTTATCGAACAAAACTCTTAAAATTACATTATTTAATACATTTTTTATTTTAGTTCTATAAAATCAGCCAATAATATTTTTTACTTTTCACCAGTAACAAAAAAATAGTGATTTTTTTTACAAAATCCATCGGTTGTAAATTCTGCGACCTCGGTGAACAATGATGAATTGAATAAATTTGTAAATGTTATCAAAAACTACTGAATCTATTAAGATAAACTCAAGGTTTATTTAAATTCGCTGTTAAATCGTATAATTAGGTTTATATACTTGAAAAGTCAGTCAGAAATTATAAATCATTCACAGAATAAAAAGTTTCTATAGGATTATTGACTGCCATTTTGTCAATAGTAGAATATAACGGTAAACTATTTTATTTGCACACCAATTCGAAGGTCCTTCAAGAAAAGTGCGTACCAATTCTTAAAAGGCCGGCAACGCACTCGCGAACCTTATAGTTTTGAGATTGTCCATAGGCGGCGGAATTACCTCAGGTGAGGTAAGGTTCTAACAAAAAGCCTAATAACGTAATCATTTTAATTAAAGAGTAATTATTTATGTTTCGTCAGCAAGAATTGTTCACGAATCATTACCTATATTTGAATTAATTTACAAATTTATTTTAAATTGATGGGGTTTTAACTAAACTAAGGTTATATCATTATATAATCTTAAATTCGTTTCTTCTGTTAGAATTTTATAAATTTTGCGCAGATTATTTACAGTTATACAACTGATTAAAACACAGAAACAATAACAATGGAACATATTACAAATAATAATTAAGAAAGAACACACAAATTCATGTTAAAGATCGTAAAATATTAAATTAAAAATTATATTAATCCATGTTAAATGTTTTCTAAAATAAATGCGAAATTGAAGCTAGAAAACACGCTTAAAATTAACCAATCTTCAGGTAAAAAATACCAAGCCGTAAATACAAAGCTTCAGGGAAGAAACATCACTTTCAATTTTAACATTCACGAACGGAATTATAAAAGTCCAAAACGTACGAAAAATTATTCGAGTCGCGTCCCTTCAAGTCGATAGTGGGGTGAGTGGTAGAGCGATATCTTTTATTTCTTTCACACCTTAGACGATGACACTTCCGAGAATCGTCTGAGCTTTCGAGAGGGCACGTAGCGAAATGCCCCACACATTGTACCGTTATTTTACAACCGAAAACCACTGCTTTTTAATTTTTATGAATCGATAGTTGTTAAGTAATATAGCAACTCGTTTTGTATGGTTTTATCTCATTGCTTCCGTCCTTTATCGTACCAAGATCGCGTGTGAACGGGCAAGAATGATTGAATTACTACGCTACGGTAGTGTTGGTTTGTAATTGATTCAATTGATTCATCGAAACTTTAAAATGAATGAAATATTGTACGTACAATCGGCATTAACATTAAAAATAGAAATATCGGTTTGTACGAGCTAACCACCCACCCCCTTCAAATGTCGACGAACGGGGGTTGCGCCGCGCGACGTTGCCAAAACGGAAAGTGAAATTTCGTCACACTCTCCCTCTCATTCACGCACACAGCCAAACTGTGTACACACTGTACGATTTCCCTGTGTGCCTGTAATTCGGCAGACGGATAGCGCTGGTGTGCGTTTGTTTTGATGAATACGCGCGTGTGTGTGCGCCTTGAATTCGTAAGTGCGTTGCAGTGTACTTATGTTGAAGCTTCCGCGTTCGATCGACTTGAGTCCCGACTGCGTAGGAACAATTAAAGTTATCGGAGTGAACAGAAATGGTGGATTCTTTTCTTAGTTAACGAGAATTCTCGCTTCTAATAAGTCTCTGTCTTAATCTACTGGGAGTTTGCTACGAATTATTAGACGGACTATCTTTATTCCACAGGCGACAATTAACTTATCTTATGGGTTACGATTTTAATTAAGGAAACCGTATTATGGAAATTTCTTTTTAAGTTTCAGAGATTCTAATTAAAAGCTTGCCGTTTAATTTAAGTAATATTTACATAAAAATGTTAGAAACATAGCTTGTGAAAATAATTAAGCTATCAACCGAAGCCAAAAACACTATATCATATCAAAGTACATAATTTATGACAAATAACTTTTATTGTATATTTATTTTTCTAACAATTTGAATATTTAGTAGACTATAAATACTAGTAGTCCAAGATGTTAAATATTAAAATAAAAATCGTATTCAAATCGTTTTTTATTCTACATGAACTAAAGAAGAAAAACCTTTTTTTTATATTACAGTTATATACAGTTTCTAAACAATAATTCACCCAACGATAGTGAAATAAAGCTGTTAACCTTCGTCCTGATTGCGTTTGAGAGCACAGCGCGAGGCGCGAAAATCCGATAACTTTGACCCCCGCCCGCCCCAAGCCGCCCGCCTTTAATGGCATAAAAAATCAATTTCCCGCCCAAATTACGTCGACTCGACAAATTGTGAACGCGTCTAGTTTATAATCGAATACTCTGGCTTAATATATTGATGTTTAAGAAGTTTGAACATCCAATGCTTTTTTTAAAACTTTGATAGTTGTTTAGATTTAAATAAATAACTAAAAAAACAATTGTTCTTATTCTTGAACAAAATTTTGGTTTCGTTTTTTTCATTTTAGCTGTAAAAGTAATTTAACATTTAAAGAGAAATACAATTATGGTTCAATATCAAAATTCTTCTTCAACTGGTCTACAGTTGCTTCAAGACCCAAACTATTCCATTTGACATTTGACAATCAATAAAACCTCCATGGAGAATTTACAACTCTACTTCGAGTGACATCATCAATTATCTGTATATAGCACGTATATCCGAATTCGTAGCGTACACTGCGTTTGTCCGGGTGACCTTGGTGCGAGGGTGAAAGTCCCTCCCGCCTCCCCCCGCACCTGTCTTCCGTGTCTATTTCAGCCAACATAGGAATTGTTTCGCTGGCTACCTGTAATTATAAGAAGCCTTTTAAGAATACTGTGTATATACAATACAGGTTCGTAAAATTGATATTAAAAAAAATTATATTAAACGATGAACTACTTCGACGAATTCTACGTTTTATATACCATATATTAATAATTATAAACGCATATAAATGAAAGAAAGAGGTATGATACAGTTGAGCAATTATTCTCAATCACTAATTTACACTTGACAACAGTCCCAAAAGTGCTATACTGTGTTCATTATATTTAAATTATTAAAAACAACATTAGGCAAAAATCATTCTAATAACAATCGTACTATTGGATTGTTCTTAAAGTGAATAATATATAATAAGTAATTAGAGAATGTGCTACCCCGGAACGTGAACATGTTTTAAGCAACATCTATTTTATAAATAGGAAACTTTCAAAAACTATTTCATATATAATATTACCGCTAATTTATTTACAAATTAAAGTCAAAGTCTAGCCGTGCAAAGCCTGAACCTGAGCCTAGTCTATAAATATAAAACTAATTAAAAGTTTAAAAGAACAATTCGTTATTCTTAGTCGCGCATTATAGACGGTACGTGAGTGCGCTACCGAAGTTCATTAAAACTAAAAGCTTCGGCTAGACATCACTGTTATCCTGAGAAAACTTAAGAATTAGTCGATGAAAAGATAAATAAACCTTATATAACGAATCCTATCAATAAAATGTTTGTTTCAAATCCGCCTTAAAGCTATTTTCTTGAATCCAATCACATGTCCTATACCTAGACTTAAAATTGGCTCAGAAGTTAAAGCAAATTTCGTCAATGTGTGTTAATAGTAGTATAGTGCAAGAAGGCTTCCAAAAAGCAGCAACTCTCAAAAGAAAAGATTGCATAGATTCGTTATCAGCACAATTACGATAAAACGTTGTGACCTGGATATTTGAAATAGAACCTCTTTCCAATTAAAAAGAGCACGATGCCAATTGTCAACGTGTTCGAAATTCGAATCCGACACCTGCAGCCATGACCTTGAGCGCAGATAAGCATTAATCTCGATAACGTACGGTTACAGACGTGCGCCAGACGGATCCCCTCGTAGGGACCACTGTGTCCGGAAATTCATAAGCCCGAGGGACGGCAAGCCGACTTCGTAATGTCTAAGGAGGCTGTTTGTCAACGACCTCTTTTATGATAATTTTATAAGAATCACCTGTGTCGTTCCTGAAATAGGGCAATTTCTTGACAGAATTATTCATTGTTGCTATATTATACCAAACCCTGTAATTATAGAACCCTTTGCCATATAATTTGTTAGGTAACTTTGGTTTTAGTGATTAGACATTTTAAGAGATTGTTGTACGACTGCTATGAAGAACTTAAAATGTACCTAATTATAAAAATAGTGTGAAAAACAATTTAATTTGCGTTTATTTCTCTAAAAAGCTTTTCTTTGAAATTAGTTTTGACTTGAGATTCGAATTGGAAAAAGTCTTAATTCACTTAAACTTTTTTTTATACAAACTATGCAAATGATAGTAAATTTTAAAAATGGAACTTGTTCAATTTCCTCGTGAAAAACAACGGAACATCCTGCAAAGCCTAACAAGCTATAAACCTCAATGGGACCGTAAAAATAAACACCCAAACATTGCGGTTCTGACCTTAGGGTTCGGTATTATGGCTTGGATCTTATGGGTCGCGCTAGACACTTCGGAGACGGACCGCCTACACAATTGATTTGCCTTATGAGATTGAACTTCCGCAATTTTACAGTACGACAGTGCAATTTACGTTTGGTTGAAACATAAGCATATAAATTTTAAATTACTCGTAAGCGGGGACAATTATGCCGTGTATTTGCAGAATTCATAGGTTTTTATTTTTAATTAATATCATTTAATATTTGCCTATGGGAGCGAGTGGGGTCCTTTTGTAAAACGTTACGATGCGAGGCGGGGATTGAATTACGCGTTATTGTTAATATTATTCGACTTTCTAGTACTTTACACCCCATAATGGTAACTTTTAGGTATAAAGGGTC
This sequence comes from Pieris melete, assembly GCA_963693345.1. Lineage (NCBI taxonomy): Eukaryota > Metazoa > Arthropoda > Insecta > Lepidoptera > Pieridae > Pieris > Pieris melete. Next base: position 100,972 of record CAVNZK010000043.1, on the reverse strand, counting down.
ACTAGATGGTCACGAAACGTTTTACTATACTTGGGTACAGAAAACGTTACGGCGCGTTACACGGGGGGAGGGGGGGGTCAATAATCTCCAAAAATTGCGTGCCGTAATACTTAAATACTCCCTATAACATTTATTTCCTATTTTTACAGTTACTTAATACTCATATAATAGAAAGGTGTTAATATATAAATTAAACTAAACAAAACAATTAAAAACTTAAAACCTAAACCTTTTTATAACTAATTATAAATAATGCAATTCTTGAATTCAGTCAGTGTGCAACTAAATATATCCCTAATATAAATATACATAGCACGTAAACATGCTCACACTACTATTAATGAGTTTTTACCACTAAGATCTCACAGTAGTTTAATGAAACACAAAAACTTTTGTTAAAATTATCACGCGTAAAATGTAAATCACAGGTGTACTTGAGTAAAGTGCGCGACACTTTTCATTTGCAATCGGAGTGCAAGTACACACTCCACTAGTCTACGAATTTTTGGCGTTTTAATGGTGTTTTAAGAGTTTCTTTTGTCTATTATACGGTGAAATAAACGTTTTTGTTTTGGAGACACTATTTAGTCAATATATAAAACAACAAGTGTATATGCGTAGCGTAGCATAGCTATACGTTGGAAAGTTTTTATATACCTATTAAAAGTCACTTTGTTATGGAAAAGAATCCTATACATTATCCGAGTATATATCTAAATTACCCATAACTACTGTACGTATATGTACAAGAACTACCACCTGTATATTTAACAACTCTTAACTCAACACACTCATACTTTCACACATACTTAATATCTTATAAGACGTTAAGTATTAGTTGTAATACTAAACCTACTGGTTTAAAAAAAAACTGTTTAAACTTGTACCATGTACCACTGGACTAATTGTTATCTAGTACCCACAACACAGGGTCTCTCTAGTATGGGACCTAGCGGTAGATGAATTTTAACACAACCTATTTGTTATTAATAAAGTTTATATTATTTTGTCTATTATTTACTGTCGAAGACCTTTAAAGTATGCATACATGCACCCCATAACGAATCTTAATCATTTTTATTTATACATTAACATTTTCTGCTTCATGATTATTTGTGTGCATGTGTGCCGTAGAGACTGTTTTGATAACATTTAATTCAGACACATAGAAGTGAGTTACTTAGGAATTACGTTACTTTAGCTATATTCATTACAAAACACATCAAAAATTCTCTATCCTGATGTTGATAATTAATAGATATTAAAATTCTCTTTGCCCCTTTACTAGTCTGATAAAGATTGTAAGAAGTTGCCTTTTACGCCTTGTAAAACTTTTTGCTTATAGACCACCAGTCCCTGATCGCGGATATAAAATCTGGGCACAAGGCAAGTCAAGTCAAATCATTTATTTCAATTAGACCATCTAAAATGGCGCTTTTGAACGTCAAATAAAATATAAAGTTGATTCTAGTTGCCCCTTCCAAAAGGTAGTTTCGTGTGGAGAAGAATGGGCAAGAAACTCCACATAGAGGCCGCGTTATAATAGAATTAGTTAAAAATTGTCGTACGTCACCGATAAGATTTTCAGCGATACTTCGTTCGCACTTACCTCTAATAAAATCCTCACACGACACCCCTTATCAGTAAGTTCAAGGGCATCACTGACCTTTCCGAGGTCCGTTGGCCGGATATTTTTGTGAACGACTCACTCCCGCCTCTGGGACCAGGGGTTTTCTTACGACTTATTTACTTCGGCTGAATATATTCGAGATCAAGTTCAAATCACGTATATAAATTTAACTGTTTAATTAATTCTCTAGACAAGTGAGATCGTATTAGGTGATGTAAATAAGTGATTTGTAACAACTATTACTGAAAACTACCTACTCACAACATGGTATATATTATGTAAAAAATCTAATTACTATTTGTACCCGTTAAAAAGTATTTAACCGTTGTATAGGACTTATATAACCCACGTTAGCAGTGGCCTAGTGGCTTCAGCGTAGGACTCTCATCCCTGAGGTAGTAGGTTCGATCCCCAGCTGTGCACCAATGGACTTTCTTTCTATGTGCGCATTTAACATTTGGTCGAACGGTGAAGGAAAACATCGTGAGGAAACCGACATGTCTTAGACTCAAACAGTTGATGGCGTGTGTCAGGCACTGGAGGCTGATCACCTACTTGCCTATTAGATTGTTAAATGATCACGAAACAGATACAGAAATCTGAGGCCTAGACCTAAGAAGGTGTAGTGCAACTGATTTATTCATTTTTTTAACATAGCCATTTATCGAAGGGTTCTATCCAAAAGTTCCAGCCCGAAAAAAAAAATTGTAATTAATTCTAGTAGACATTTTTGTTTTAAGTATTATTTGTAATGTCGATGCTTCGGTGGACGAAGAAATTGTGACCAATTTGTGTTTTTGAGTCTAAGACATGTCGGTTTCCTCACGATGTTTTCCTTCACCGTTCGACCAAATGTTAAATGCGCACATAGAAAGAAAGTCCATTGGTGCACAGCCGGGGATCGAACCTACGAACCTCAGGTATAAGAGTCGCACGCTGAAGCCACTAGGCTGTTCTAATGGCTATCTACACTGCACTAATGGCTATGTTACGAACGCATAAATCCGCGGGGTACCGCAAATATATGTACGTAACACAAGCAAATCCTGTCATTGAATTAATACAGCCGTTTCAATTTTTATTAACATGTCAATTACTCTTTATTCGCTAAATGCACGGATGTTGTGAGTAATATGTTTAGTGTATTGTAACGCAACTGAATCACAGTTCACGCGAAATACGTATTTAGTCCTGTGTTACATTGTTTACGACAAAAATAATCTCACTCCGAACATTTTGTTTAATACTTGATTTTCAACAAGTTTCTGTCTTTTGTGTGATTAAGGTTATTGAAGTTATACTTCTTTAGGCGCGTTATGAAAAATTGATGAGTGAAATTTTACGATGCGCGCGCACCGTGACCCAAAATTAACAGAATGAAGTTGCCCACGGAAGATGCTACGGCATTGGACATAATTTAAAAACAACATTCGAATAATAATAGAATTTATGTTACACTTAATGTAAGAGAATAATAATTAATATTTATTCATTTAATTTTTCAAATGTTAACTGAACTTTATTGACTATTATAACTTTAAATTAATTGACTCCTTTTCCAGTTTGATTATTTAATTGTCATTAATTATTTGCATGCAATCAAAAACTATTTTTAATAATGTCAAAGAAGTATAACTCCTTACGCGCGTACACAAGTACACGCACCCTTTTTTTTATACTCTCTCTTATTGCCTGTATCATATATAATATAGCAATAAATATTAATTATCGGACGTCAAGGTTGAATACAAAATACCATCCGTATCACCTCGACGTCCGTCGTTCCACAACTGTGCCGTTTTTAAGGCAGTTTTTGCCGCGCACCACTACTATGTGGAACCAGCTGCCCACTGAAGTATTTCCGATCCAATTCCGACTTAGGGTCCTCCGAGAAAAGAGCGTACCAATTGTTAAAAGGCCGGCAACGCATATGCAAGCCTTCTGGCAATGTGAGTGTCCATGTGCGGTATCACTTAACATCAGACGAACCTCCTGCCCGTTTACCTTCTATTACATAAAAACAAATAGATAAATAGTTTTGATCAAAGCGTTTCTCCAAGTTGCAGACAAGGTTACTTCGAAAATAAAACAATTTTGCTAGTAACATGCGTCAGTGTCGCGTCACGAAGTATCCTGCGCAGGCGCGGCGGAAGCACCATAATTTGTCGAATTAAGCGCATTGGTGCACAGATTTACTGTCGAGTGGACGTTTGAAGGATGTCAATGATTTTCGCGGATCACTCTTGGGAAATATCTATTGAGTTGAGAGGTTGTTTGAAGAGCTGGCTGGGAGGAAGTTTTTCTACTATTTAGTTCCATATAGTATAATATACAGTTCAATTCTCTTTATAACGAATTTGTAGGGACTGAACATTTTATTCGTTATAAAGAGTTTTCTTTATAGGGTGAGAAGAGATAAACAACCAAATTTAACCAATTACAATAATTTCTAATTTTATTAGTAACAATAATATTTTTATTCTAAGCACATATACACTAAATAAGAAAATATTTCTTCGTTATAGAGATTGGTTGTTGCTTTATAAAGAGTGAATTAATGTAAGGGTTTGTGCTAAACCAAACAAATGCAACATTTTTTATGTTGACGTTATAAAGAGTTTACCCTGGAATATGTGTACGATGAACCTTCCATAGGTAGGTACAATATTTTCTTCTATATGACGTAGCAGCGCTCAATATTTGATCGTGGCTGAATGGGCTTTTGTCACAGGCCTACATGCTTGTGAGATAATAATAAGAAATTTGAGTCTGTTTTCCATGAGGTGGAAATATACGTACAATTGTTGAACTTGATAAGATTAAATGGACAAATTTATTTATTTAAATTGACAACCTACGGCTCAACAAAATAATTTTTAATCAAAACGCCAATTAAAAGGTAGACACTAAAAAATAATATTACAGAGTAACAGGTAACTGAAGCGTGTGTGTCAAAATCGGCTTGATTCAGTGATACTCAATGTAAGCGTTCAAAGAATATCTTTTTTGATGATCAGCCGAATCAATAAAGAGAATCCAACAGGGAGTTGAAGAATAAACAAAATTTTTACCATATAGAATTTTAAAAATAATTTTATCCTTGACCAAGTAGTTCAAGAGAAGCTTTAAATTGCTTCATACTAATATTGTCGACATATTTTTGTCAAATGAAACTTAGATAAAACAAGTGCAAGTGTAATGCGACGTCAAACGTTACAGTGATTGCAATGAATTGGTCTTCCGTTAGTATAAAAAGCCATGTCCTCGCCTCGTTAAACAATATCCAATTGCCGTCAATTCAATAGCATTGAATATATACTTAAGAAAAGCCGAATTATTTTCATAGCCATACGGAAAGCATTCACCTAGCATTAGAATAATTAAACATCTTTGAACTTTATTTATTTAAATGTAAGGATTCTAAGTCGAGATCTAAGAACCACTTTCAATAAAAAATAAATTGGATTTGATATACGGAAGTCCCTCTGAACCTTATTACTTCTTTAATATAAATGCAAATTTATTAAATTATATTCATAAATTAACGGGGCTTAATCAGCTACAATCAAGTATTTACGCATTTATTTTTACAAGTTTACCACATAATACTTTATCTATGGTATATGTTACAAAAAATAAAAGATACAATTAAAATATATACAAGATAAATAAAAATACCCGGAAATTTTTGTTAACCAGAAAAAAATTACCAGCTAAAATAGCGGGATTAGGTACGAGATAGGAACTTAACAATGCTTTCTTTAAATTGATCAGCCCACTACCGAATATATCCAGCTTCGGAAAAGTACTGTTTAATCCGTTATCATCGCGAAGACTTCGAAAGAGAGGTGCCTGATCAAGTTGATAATTTAATGCTTTATAAAAGAAAACGGCAGTTTCCTACACAATTTTACTTACGAATTTTCCAATGTATAGTTGACTGTGATTTAAACCTAAGACCAAACAGAATTATGACTGCTTCTTAGACCTAAATAAGATATAGGTAAGCTTTCTAAGCACTGTTTTTATTTACCAATAAATTAAGGTATTTATGGACCAAGTTGTAATTATTACAGATTTTTTAGAATTTGATAACTTTGGACCATAACTTTAGATAAAACGACTACCAAGGGAGTTTCGGCCTTTAAATTCTTGGACTTTTCAACCTTATTTAAGTTAATTGTATAAGAGTAGATTTACCACAATACCACTGACTTTTCTTTCATGTGTTTTAAGATCTAGATAATATTGTCACTTCAACACCTTTCCTTTAAGGTTTCAGATTTCAATCAAACCTAGTGTACAAGCTAAGGGGCACGTACCCATGACTGCGTTTAGACACTTAGACATTTTTAAAAATAATTTATAGTTTAATACCTTTAAATAAATATAATGTTATTTTTATGTATAAAACTACAGAAATAATTTGTCGAAATAATTGGTGCACAGATTAACTGTCGAGTAGACGTTTGAAGGATGTCAATGATTTTCGCGGATCGCTCTTGGGGAATATCTAATGAGTTGAGAGATTGTTTGAAAAGCTCGATGGGTTTTTATATATATAAATTATTATATATAGAAATTTCAGTTCCAGTATCAGATAGCTTAGAAAGTCTTTGACACAGGCTGTTCAACATCCTTGTGAAAAATAATAAGAAATTTGAGTATATTTTTGATCAGGTGGAAGTACAAAATAAATACAATTGTTGTATAGAATTATTATTAACAATAACATTTAAATATCTTAATTATATTTGTCTATACTTCGCAAAACATATAATTAACTCTTATGTTCGGTATTCTATATAGTCAATTGTTTATGTACAAATATCGACTTATGTTCTCTTCTAAATTATAAATCCAGCCAGTTATATAGTTCCATATTATTATAATGTGTCCGCATTTATAATACATTATACAAGATGGTGGATAATTCGTTCGAACACGCCATAATATTACCCTGCTATTGATCCGATGCATTCAACGAATTCTAATCTTTCTGAGCTTTCTAGACGCCATTACGAGCTTTAATAAGTTACTTAATAAGATAAATAAAAAAAAATACATATTCGTTTTTATTGTCGATCCAAAAGACTACGCAATAAAAGTTTAACTTTTATTATTACGCCTTAATTGTCTATCATAAAGTTTTGAATGATAAGTTTTAGTCATTCTGTATTGTCTGTATTTCAAAGATCGTTCTTGAAAACCAACAAATGCTAGGACAACAAAACCTGTTGTATCAACAGATATATTTTCCAAATGAATCCAATTGCAATGTAACGAGGAGTTTTCTGGGCGATTTGCGCCCCTCGCTAACATCTAACTAAATAATACCTGAGTTCCATGACCTTGGAGGGTGCTGAGACGCCACAAATTACAATAATCACGTCTTCCAATCAATAAACGATAGACTCGCATTTTGCCGAAATTGCGAACTGTGAGATTTCAATCTAACATGGAAATCGTAAAACCAATATTATGTGATGAAGATTGTATATCGATAAAATGTGACTTACACATCTAAGTTTTATGTATAATGTACGTCCTATTTAATGGGTCCATATTTGTATTTATCACGATGTTATTTCCTTATATTGTCGTAGAAATATAGCAATAATATGTCAATTTAAGTTGTTGTTGGGTTCACAGGAACTTTATTGCACCGCCATCTCCCGGCGAGTAGATGAATCAAAGCGTCGCAAATAACGGCTTGCAAAATGGCACACCTTATAACAAAACAAAATAAATTCCAATTAACCTCGTTATTTTTACAGTACAGATTAACATTCGAGATTATCTTGCGGCTTTATTATCATCAACGATACGTATCACCTGCCGCCTAACCGATTTTAAATAACTGCCGTTTCCATCCATCATGACACGACAATTCAGCGAATTTCTTAACTGCCGGTGAATAATTATTTGAATTGAGCCATAAAAATTCTGTGTATAAATACGCAAAAAACGTTCGTTATAAAGCATTAATTAAGTATATTAGTACTTACCTGATCTCGAATATTGCATTTATAACTTAAAGGACTTAAAGCAAAGCATTCATTTATTACTATATCATATATTACATACTAGATAGTTGAACTCAAGACTGTAACTTGTAAAAATAAATTCATTAAGACAAAGTTCACAATTTTGTTATCATTTTTCTGATGCATAATTTAGCAATCAATGTTGCGTGTAAGACCTGCCCCAATACGAGCTCACGCATCATCTTACTACGTCTACCCACGCTTATGATGACACGTGTTCATAACATTACAATCCCTGATAACTGATTGAATCATACGGAAAAGGACGTTGACTATAAAATAAAACGAAATAGCTATAACTGAATAATAGTTGCTTGATCAACATACAGTTTTATTATTTCTAGGTTTTATCTATTGTAATTAAAAGATAACCGGTTAGCTAACAGCTGGTACGTCTAACCGTCACACAATGTTTATTCATGAAATCATATTATCAAAGATGGACGAAAAGTTATTCTGTCAGGTTTATAAGGATAATTACGAAACCTCGATTTGAATGAGAATAGATAACGTATGAAAGAGACTAACGTACGTGAGAGAAAAGGATGGTAAGAGAACAAATGTCGTGCGCGCAGCGCGTCTAACAGAAAAACACGAGTAACGAACGCCAGGTGCTACACGATGCCATGTGCGCAGTAACAAAAACTATATTTATTTATAACGAGTCTCCGAGTCTTCAATTTATGTGCTTTTACAAATTTTTGATTAAAAAAACTAAATTTTGAAATCAAATTTAACATATATCTTATGATTTTTTTCAATACTTAAGCCGCTGATATTTTCTCGTAAATCAGAATAATTACTATAAGATTTACGTATAATAATAATTATATATTCATATAAACCGTGACGGATAAAATATAAAGTTGTGAAAAAGTATTTTCTATAGCAGCGCCATCTAGGAAATGCAGACAGCATTATGCTACCGCCGTTGTACGCCACCTAGGGTCTAATAGTTGAACATTTTACCACGTCGCTGAAACATTGCGTAACTGTTACACTAGAATTTTTACAGATGACTCTGAAAAATAATTATACAAAATCTGCTGCCATTGCACACGTGAATGTTGAACATGATTTCATTTACTAATACACTAATCTGTCGTCACCTAACCCAAATCCATTGCATGTTGTCTATTAATTTTCCCTTTTTGTGTTAACGTTCTCCTTTGTTTTACTTTATTTTGCTTTATGTTAAGTATGTGGTGTGTCTGTGTTGTTGTAGCTTATTTTGGCGCCGGATGGGACCCTGCAGACAGTGAAAAGCGAGTCTCGACGCGGCCGCGGCAGAGGGCGCTCATCTACAACACCTGTGAGTACTTTAACTCCTTTTCTTTTCTTTTGGCCCTTTAAGTTAACATTTAACTTCATCATCATAACATTTCTTTGACTAATGGACATGAAAACTTAACAACTGAATTACGGCTATCTACAGTTTTTATAACCAATTTTATAAAATCAACGATTTTAAAACCTAATTTATAGCACATTATGTATGCCTATGAATTAATTGTTTTAGGATGTATTAACTTATTGATTAACTTTCACGTTTAAAAATTATTTACCTATGGTAAATTCTAATAAGAAATTATATTTTTATTGCAATATTTATTCGTAACTTAAACAGTTTTACATAGACTTGTGACGTTGAAAATAAATTTATTTATTTATGTATATATGTATATGGTTTTCATACACATTATGATTAGATATACATATTTCTGATAGATTGTACAGCGACCCGTCGGAAGTGGGGTTGATTCTGATTTCTAAAGTTGTGTTACTCTAACTGCATCACATCAAAAAATACTTATATACATATGGTCTTCCTTCGGTGTTTTTAAAGTTCGGTGCAAAGATACATTCACTTATTGTTAAAAATTTAATTTAAGGTTGGTTAGTTGTAGTACATCGCGTTATCAAATTATTAGGAAATAAGCTACATAAAATAAGAATGTTAGTTGCTCTTCAAATATTAAACTAAAAACTATGTAACTAAAATAAAGAAACAAAATTAAGAATATAATATAATAAAAATTTAAAATTAGAATCGTTAGAAAAAGGCATCCGTTACAATTGACTACGAAAATGTCAGTAAAATTATTAATGTCATTTTCATACCAACATCAACGTAACAATTAGGTCTGATAATATATTTTAAGGTTAGTTATTATTCTCTGTGAAACTTTGTAGGTATATATTATTTCCATATAGTGCCAATGACAAATCTAAATACTCAATATTATTATTAATAATTTTCCACCTTCTATATTTAGAGATCTATCGATATATTAGCGGAGCTATTATTTAATGAGTAAATTTCCAAATAGAAATGTACTTTGTCCCATAACTTGACGGAAATTACATTAATATTAGGTACGTATACGTCCAAAAGTACGTTCTGTTCGAACATTTGTAATACAACAGCTGGTTGACCGGTATCCGGGTCAGGTGACAAATCATGGAGGTCGCATCTATTAGCGAACGATATAAATCAAACAAAAAGCGGGTCACTCTCACTGTCGTTCGCCCAATATGGGAATAAACTCACCTATTTTGTTATTTTTGCTATGACTTTTTCAATTGTAACTCGTACATTGCGGATTCCAATTGATACATACATGTGTTTAAATTGATTTTCGTAACAATCCTGTAATGTATTTTAGTTTAACCTGAATATAGATTTTGTGGCTTAGTAGTTACGGAATTCCTACGAGTTGTTAAAAATGGCTGATCACCTACTCTCAATCAATTTAATTGAATCCAAGTGCTAGATCACTTGGATACAAAAATAAGGGAAAGATTCAGTAGCGTTGGCTCTCGCTGAAAATGTATTGGACGGCAATCCCGTTATGGCCTACTGAATCTCACTCTAAGAACAAGTGTATATATTTTTAGCAATAAAATTGCTTGCTCAATAACTAAAGTACTCATAAGAGGTTTAGTTTTTATGAACTCTATCGAACAATCTCTCCAAAAATTCCATTACATCATGGGTCAAAGGCATGCGGGTTCTCCTACACCGTTCGATCGAATGTTAAATACGCTCATAGAAAGTCGATTGGTGCATAGCTGAGGATCGAACCTACGACCTCAGGGATGAGTGTCGCACGCTGAAGCCACTAGGCCAACACTGCTCAATTTCTCTATAACAAATCAAAATTCGTCGTATCAAAATGTACATATATTTATCAAATGTTACTATAGATGTACAGATTACATTAAAATATATAAAATAATTCCTTACTTTTGTCGAGTATGTTTCAATGCATTTGATATGCAGAACAAAAGTTAAATTTAATAAAGAATATACATAGCAAAAGCTATTCTTAATATAAATCAGTAAATTTTTAAACATACAATACTATCTTATGTATGTAAGGGAGCGTTCAAGTATTACGTAACGTATTTGGGGGGGGGTCCTTTTGTAAAAGGTTACGATGCGGGGCGGGGATTAAATTACGCGTTGTTAAAATTTTTTCGACTTACACTATATATATATATATTATAATAGTCACTAGGTGGTCACGAAACGTTTTACTATACTTGGGTAGTACAGTACTGTTCTTGGGTACTGAATAACGTTACGGCGAGTTACATGGGGGGGGGGGTCAATAATCTCCAAAAGTTGCGAAATACTTAAACGCTCTCTAAGGGAAAAATATTTCTATAATAAATCAGACACGAGTATCGTTCATTGACTTATTACTTTGAAGTAGAGAAGTCTCAACTTCGAACTTATAATTTTATAGTTATGTAGGATGTAGGAACACATCCCGTCTATGCGGAAGTTAAAAATACCGCCACAGTATACAATATAGTTTTACAAATACCCGAAAAAAGCCCTGTCCCAGCACGAATTGCTGTGTCAGTATATAGTTTAGATTTAAATATACTGGGTGGCGCAAAAGTACTGGCATATTTCCTGTCATTCTGTTGTTGAAAATTGTGTAGTGAACAAATGTAAAATACACTGAAAATAAACATGGACGTAAGTAAAACGTACTCAACAAGAACGTGGAATAATCGTGTCAATGTTCTTACGGAATAATTCATCAGTGATAAAAACACAACGTGAATTTCGTCGAATATATATACTTTCGTTACTACAATTCTAAAGACTGTATTTCAAGGAACACAAGTCGGAGCTAACAAGCGAAGTAGAGGTCTGTCGCATACAAGTTTTGCGAAGACTTTCATTTGTCTGGAAAAACTAACTGAACAAATAATTCGGTTCAAAGTTTGAAGGTGCTTTAATAAAACCGCAGAAAGCTTTTTGATCAAAAATTTTGAATTGCAAGAGGCGTGAAAAGAATTTTTAGTAAATTATTAATTACTTTACTAGTTATTAAATTACTAAGTTGTTAAAATGACTTTCTGGCCAGTGTCAATAATTGATTTTTCTATGTGAGAAAAAGGTTGCAGATATTTTGAATGAGGAAAAAGAGAAAATTGTTTGAAGTATGTCATAAATTTTTTTATTTATTTTAATTAAGGGGTCCACTCCAAGAAGAATTATTTTTGAAATAAAACTTTTTGTTTTTAATTTTTTATGAAACAGCATACAAAAATACATACAACCCCAATTTTTTAATTGTATATTAAAAACTATTGACTTGTACTCTGAGGTTTATATATATATAAGGAAAAATTCACTGAATAACCTAAAAAAAATTCATTCCGGAAAACCGAACAGTCTCTGGGGTAGCATAGCAAAATGTTCCATGTTAGTACGTATGTACTAAAAAAGGTAGGCTAAGTAAAATCACATCAAGGAGAAACGAAGTTCGCGGGGGCAGCTAATTTTAGTAGATATAAGATTGTGTATCGACGGCCACCGAACCTAATATATTATTACAGAATATGAAAACCGTAAATTGAAATTTTCCTTAAATTGTTCATTCAAATGCACAAATTCACGACCAAAATACGTATTCCATATTTCGTACTGCATTAATTAGTTTCATAAACTAATACCAATTCTAATCCGAGATTTCAATTCGGAAATAAATTGAAATCTAACATAATGAAGACGGCATTGCTTGCAGACTTAGGTACTAATTTCGCAGCCATCTTGCGGTTGCTATGGCAACGAGACTGCGCCACCCTACCCACCCTTGCACTTGCAGAGCTAGACATAGTACCTATGACTAGATGTATGTATGTATATCTCAAATGTATGCACGCCTGATTAGCCAATTCCCAATTTCGGCGTCGTAGTTAATTTTTGGTAACATATGCTAACTTTGGGTTCTTAATTAGTATTCGGGTTGTACGTATTTATGTGATACGTTTAATGGATTCTTATAAAAACGGTGAGTGGATGATTATAGAGTTTTAATTAAAATTGCGCTTATACAAAATTTTATAGTTTTTGATAGTATATGTAAAGTTTTAATTAAACGCGACAATAAAACAAAACCATACATTATCCAGTTTAATATTTACACTTAATGATATTCAAAGAATAGGGTTTAGTTATTGAAACTGTCGCATAAGTTATAGATAGATAGCTTTAAGATAATATGATCTTTATACAATGTTATTAGAAATTGCATTACAATAAAGGTACCTAACAATACAGCGACGAAATGCTAATTTTAAATTTGTTTTAAAATTCTATTTATTAATTTTGAATTATTATTATAACTATATAAGTTAAAGATTGTAAATACTGTATATTTGATTGTTAAGTTTAGATTTAATAAACAAAGTATTTAAAGATATATATCCCTGTAGATATTAAAATAAAGTATGTATGTTTTATACGAATACTTCAAAAATATGTTATCAATAATCTAGTAAATTTTCTGGATCTCATTAAAATTCCTTTTAACCTATTACATTGAACCGACTCAATCATTTATAATTAAATAACTGAAAATCTTCACGTTGTATCCATAGTCCACCCCCAAACGCTGTCTAAGAATTATAAACTCGAATTTGCTCAGCGTTGTAATTGCAAATTTCGAATCACGCATGCGTCGAACACCGATCAATACGACACATCTTTAATGTTCTTTTTTAATAATTTGCGCGCCAAAACATTAAAAGTGAACGTTTTAAATGTCAATTGTCATATTTTGGATTTCAGTGGGTGGAGGGCGGTACCGAAAGTTCATTCTATTGTCTTATGCATTTTCAATGTCCCTTTGAAAATTCAATATCGTCCAAGTTGGAAATAGTGATGTTGTTGGCAAATTTGTTTGAGGTTTATGAAGTATGGTGATTACTCAAAATGTAGTTTAGACATATTGTTATACAGGTGTTTTTGTTTAAATCAAAACATTGCTAGGTTAGTATTACACCTGAAAAAGAACATATTCTTATTTAATTGTATTTTTATATTTATTTTGAACTAGATACGGACCAAGTTCTTATCCAGTTTTTTGTTATATTACGTATTAATGTCTTGTTTAAATTTATTGATAAAGATGACTTTTTTACGGCAATAATGGCCAAATGGTTTTTGTTTATACTATATATAAGGCATGAAGTACATATGTATAAAGGCTGTGGGGGTGTATATTTAGGTTTAAAGTCACCCCTAGTCCCTTTCAGACAAACCGGAAGTCTGGGTTTGTAATTGTTTCATTTTAAACGGGCATTAAAATGCAATAAAATTTTGAATAAAAATGCATTAAACCCACTATTGTCTAGGGTATCAAAATCACGCAGTTACACAAATTTTATGAACATATTAAAAAAAAAATTCACAACTTTTCAGACAGTTTCAGTGTAGTCATTAAATATTTTATTCGTTCGCGCTCGCTTCAAATTGCTCTTTTGATTACCGAGAAACAAACGGAACACCCTTCAATTGATTCCGTAAATATATAATAAACTTATAAATTATGTAACGCGAATTTCAAACGAAGTGAAGCCTTTTCGTGAACACGTTAAAGAATTAGATCGATTTTAATGGTGTTTTTAATTAATTTTAACTTTTTAAATTCCACTCGTATTATCTCTACCTTTAAGGCACTGTTGCCAAGCAACCCCGCTACATATAACCAGCCGGCAGTTGAGATTTTTCCAAACTAATACGACATATAGTCCATCAGGAAAAGAGCGTACCAATTTTTAAAAGGCCGTGTTATGTGGTCCCCACTATACTATTAAACTTTCAACTGTTATTTTTGCCTTGTATAAGCTTAACCATTTGTTTATGTAGTGATAAGTTATAGTTAAGTACCTAATGACATTGTTTGTTCCCCTAATGTATCCCTACTCCTACCCAAACCTTTAAGTACCAAATCCCGATCCTTTCAAAGGCACTTCTATTCCATATTCCAACTCCAACGTTAGTTTATTGTAAACATAATTTTAAATAAAGTTTGTTAGTTTTAAAAAACAAGTTTTAGTCACTGCCTCATAACAATTTTGGCGCAGTCGGTAGGATCTACTTGTGTAGTAAGACGAAGCAAAAACGTACAAAGGACTAGCATCGCCTAGTACGGTAGCCTTAGGCTTTTAATAGTTTTCGCCGATACTATGCTCTTGTGGTTCGTGTTACTGTGGTAAGTGGCATTTTACTTGTGGCTCATTCTTTTCCTATATTTCCATATTCTGTGTGTTTTATATAATATATTATCGTGTATTACTATATCTCATATTTCATTTAATTACATTATTCATATTTAACTACACACGCATTCTACATTTTAATCATAATCATGTCATTAAAGACCGAAAGCATAATGAAGGCATCACCAGTTAATATTCAAACTCTTATAAATCTAATTCCTATATTCGACACAAACAATCACGATGAAATTTACGGTTACATTAGGTCCTGTGATACTGTGTTTAAACTGTCATCTCCGTTTGAACGGGAGACTTTGTTAACTTGTGCTCTAAATAATATTAAAGGCATCGCGGCCTCAGAAGTTCGGTGTAAAACTTACGAGACGTGGGATGAACTAAAGAGATTTCTTATTGAGAGATTCGCGAATACCAAGACAATTCAACATTTGAATTTAGAACTTCAATCGATTTTCCAGAGACATGATGAGTCCTTAACCCAATTCTATCATAGAGTAGATCTTTGTCGTTGCAAAATCTTAGAAAAACTACACTCAGAAATTTGCGATTCAACATTAGACGGACGTGTAGCAACCACCGAGGAAACCGCCTTAAGCATATTCCTCAACGGTCTCTCTACAGACATGGGTATAATGCTCAGAACAAAAGGTTTCGATACCTTGAGAGAAGCAGGTCGTTTTGCAATGCAAGAAGATCAAATTAGGGCTATGAACAAAGCTAGGCAATCTTTATTTAGACCAGTTGCAACTCCTAGGCCAGCAATTAGGAGTAATGCATATCAAAATAATTACCAATCTATTCGAAACCCAAATATTCCATTCAGGCCTCCTAATCCTAGATTTTCTCCAAAGACATGTGCTTATTGTAAAAATATTGGGCATTCAATAAACGAATGTCGCAAGAGAGCATACAACGAGCAAAATAAACAACGCGCTCTCCCTGCACCAATCCGCCATTTAAACTTAGAAGCGACCAACGAAATGAGCGACCCGTTGGAAATCGCTACCAGCTCTCACTCGATGAACCCAGCTCTTTAGACTATTCAATGCTTCCTCAAATTCCAAAATCAAGTCGAGTGTTACAAAGCACTGTGTCTGCATCCTTGCATAATAAACCAGCCTATCGGAGGCAATGCAAAGAAGCTTGCACACAGACAGATTTTGAAGCTAGCTTTATACAGACCTACAAACAGGGTAGCCAGTCCCAAACCTTTGGTCATAATACTAATTCTACTATTTCTTATAAGCACGACGAATCTCCAAAATCCTCTGAATCTAAAAATCGCACTGTATCTTCTAACCCCACTGTATCTCAAAATATCGCTGTATCTCATACTACTACTAAATCGAATTCAAAATACCATTATAAAAAAAAATAAACGTAAGTCGAAATCAAACAACAAGAATATTAAATCTTTTCCAATCTCTGCTTTAAATGATATACCTCCAGAAAACCTCTTACATGCTACATTTTACATAGATAATAAACCTGTGACTCTTTTAATTGATACCGGTGCTGGTATATCTGTCATACGTAAAGATAAAATAGGTTTAGCTTGCATTAACGAATTACATATAGTTTCTATTCAAGGTATTTCCAGTTCTCAATCTCAGATGCTGACCTTAGGAACGGCAAATATTTCCCTTGACAATTTACCTAAACATAAATTTCATGTTGCAAACCTTAACATAAAAGCTGACGGTATTTTAGGTAATGACTTTATGACTGAATATGACTGTAAAATTGAAGTACAATCGAAAATCTTAACAATTGGCGTCAAAAGTTATGACTTATTTTATTTACATGAAAAACTACAAGATTTAAATTCACAGAACAATACTATATCCCTCGAAAAACAAGTAATTAACAAACGATCGGAAACAGTAATTAGATGTACAACAAATTCTATGAATTCTGGCGAAGCAATCGTTGAAAAACATACATTAGATAATGGCATTATTATTCCACGCTCATTAGTGACCGTCACAAACAACTCTTTTCTTATAACTTGCATTAATTTAGACAAACAAGATAAGATTATTAGCACTCCTTCCATCCCTGTTACTATTTTTGACTTTGACAAACATACTAATGAACAAACTCAACATGAGATAAATAATTTTAATTGTATTTCCCAAACAGATCGTCAGAGCAAAGTTTGGTCCCTCATTAGAGGCGACCATTTAAACAAAGAAGAATCAAACTCCCTAAATAAAATCGTAACTGAATATTCTGACATATTTTATACAGAAGGTGACAAACTGACATTTACAAACCATACTAAGCATACTATTCCTACCACATCAAATATTCCAATTAATACGAAAACATATAGGTTTCCACATATACATCAACAAGAAGTAAAAACCCAGGTCGATAAAATGTTAAATGAAAATATAATACGTCCGAGTACCTCACCATGGAGTAGTCCTATCTGGGTAGTCCCTAAAAAAGTAGACGCCTCCGGCAAACAAAAATGGCGCGTCGTTATTGATTATCGTAAACTGAATGATATAACCATAGGTGATAGTTATCCTTTACCTAACATTACAGATATACTCGACAAGTTAGGACATTCTGTTTACTTCACTACTTTAGATCTCGCCTCTGGATTCCACCAAATCGAACTCGAATCAAACGATATTCCTAAAACTGCCTTTAATACTCCGTATGGACATTATGAATTTTTAAGAATGCCATTTGGATTAAAGAATGCTCCAGCAACTTTTCAACGTGCTATGGATAGCGTACTCTATGGATTACAAGGTGAACGTTGCTTTGTTTTTTTAGACGACATAGTAGTCTTCGCCTCTAGTTTACAAGAACACGAACAAAAGCTATACGAAGTCTTCAATCGACTTAGGAAAAATGGCTTAAAAGTTCAACCAGATAAGTGTGAATTCCTTAGGAAAGAAGTAGCCTATCTAGGGCATATAATTTCTAGCGAAGGTGTAAAACCTAATCCTGATAAAGTTCACGCAGTCGATAATTTTCCAGTTCCCAAATCATGCAAAGACATCAAGTCTTTCCTTGGCCTAACCGGCTATTATCGCCGTTTCATTTCTAATTTTAGTAGTCTAACAAAACCTTTAACTAGTCTCCTTAAGAAAGATGTTCCTTTTGTTTGGGGTGAAACTCAACAATCAGCCTTTGAAGAATGCAAACGTCTCCTTACCAATCCTCCTATTTTACAATATCCTGATTTTACTAAAGAATTTATTTTAACAACAGACGCTTCTCTTCATGCGATTGGCGCTGTTTTATCGCAAGGACAAATAGGTAAAGATCTACCTATTGCGTATGCATCACGTACTCTCAACAAAGCAGAATCAAATTATTCCACCATTGAACGTGAATTATTAGCCATAGTTTGGGCTGTTAAGCATTTTCGTCCCTATTTATTTGGTAGAAAGTTCAAGATCGTTACCGATCATAAACCATTAACATGGCTTTTCTCTATAAAAGACCCTGGTAGTCGTCTCGTTCGCTGGCGTCTCAAACTCGAAGAATAAGAATACGAAGTAATTTATAAAGCTGGTAAAAATAATACTAATGCCGACGCACTCTCTAGGCCCTCAATTCTTAACACAAATACACTTGACTTAACTTGTGACAAAAATACTGATAAGAACGAAATCGATTCTCACGACGACTATTTACAATTAAACTATCAACACTTTACAGAAATTTCAGATTATAGTTTCGACACTCCAAATCTACATATTTCACCAGATAAGCTGTTAGACGAACGACATAAAGACATATTTATTGCTATTTCTTGTGACATTTCCGATAAGAACGATCTTTACAACGAAGCTATTTCAATGTGTTCTCAAGTGGAACCATTTCTAAAAAAGTCTAAAGCACTCTACGAAACTGACTTATTGGTTTCCAACAAAAAACAAAACATTTACTTTAACTATTCTCGACCCTTATATTTCGATCCTTGGGATTCTGAAAGTTATTTTAAGTCACTTCTTAGCTGTTTACAGAATAACGATTTGAAATCACTTTACGTACCTGACTTAAAAGATGACGCAACTTGTAAATTAAAAGGCAATGAACAACTACATATTACATCTTATTTAGCAGACATTTATAATTGTAAGATTACTATCTGTGAAAACAAAGTGAAGACTCCTAATCCTGAAGATATTCCTTCTATTTTAAAATCTTTTCATGATGACCCTTTGTCTGGTCACCGTGGTATAGTTGAAACCACACGAAAAATAAGATCAGAGTATTTTTGGAAAGGTATGACCGACACTATTAAAAATTACATTGACAAATGTCAAATTTGCCAACGGAGTAAGATACAAAGAAAAACCTATAAAGCTCCAATGGTAATAACTTCATCATCCACTGAACCTTTTGAACGTGTCTCTATCGACTTAGTTTCTTATTCAGAAGTAACCCATGACTCTAATAAGTACATCTTAACCTTACAAGATGATTTAACAAGGTTTGTACAAGCTTATCCTATTGTAGATAAACAAGCAATTACCGTAGCAAAGACTCTATTAATCTTCTGTCAACATTACGGCGTTCCCAAACGATTTCACTCAGATCAAGGAACAGAATTTGTAAATAGCATCATAAAACAATTAATGAAATTGTTAGGTTCAAATCATACATTGAGCACAGCTTACCACCCTCAAAGTAATGGTTCTATAGAACGTTTCCATGCTACTCTTAGAGATCATATACGATCGTATCATAAGAGAAATAATTGCAATTGGGATCAAATAATTCCTTTCGCAGTTATATGTCATAACACAGCCGTTAATCAATCATTGGGCTTCACGCCTCATGAATTACTTTTTGGGTATAAACCTCGATCACTCTACTCTCTAAAAGAATTAAACGAATATACAACCTGTGATTATTTACATGATCTTAATGAACGACTCAAAGTTTCTCGTGACGTTGCTTTACGTAACTTACAAGCGATGAAGGAAAAAGCTAAAGAACGTTATGATAAAAATATTAGAAACATCGCTAAGTATAACGTAGGCGATTACGTAATGCTCAAGGTGCCCAACCCTAATAACTTAGATTCGAAATGGGAAGGTCCTTATCTTATTGTCAGAATAGGATTCAATGAAAATTACATTATCAGAAAGAATGGAAGAAACCAAATAGTGCATGCAAATCGTTTAAGACCATCGCACGAATCATAAATTATTTAGAATAATTATCGTTACTAGATTTTTTTTACAAACCAATTTTAATTCTATTTCAGTTTACCAATTGCTATGGCATTTCCCAATACTATATCCGACGGAGAGGAGAACCCTAATTATATACATTCGTTTTATACACACATGAATAATCCTTATTTTAGTTTTATCATATGTTCTATAATAAAAAATTTATTTTGCATTATACTATACAAAATTTATATAATTATAAAGAAAATAGTTACAAATAGGTTTAATTCTAATTAGAATTCTTAACAGATCTCAACTGTTTCTATACAAATTCTAGAACTCGTAACGTCTCTAGAAAAACAAATTGATGATATCGTTGCGAGCATTTTATTTATTAAATCGGGAGCAGTTCATCCTTCGGTCATATCGTCAGTAAGTCTTTACAAAGAATTATTAGCATCAAGTCATGCTAGAACATCAGGTAACCTAGTGGCAACCGTGAGTCTTCAAAACATTCATAAAATTTTAAACTCTGCCACAATTACATCATATATTTATATGAACAAAATTATATATATATTAAATTTTCCTTTAGTCAAAAATGACATATTTACCTTATACCATTTAATTCATAAATATTTAATCCTGAGTCCTCCTTATATTCCACAATCCTACCTGAGCACATGTATCTTGCTATGAGCAAAAACAGTCAACGCTACCTGACGACGAACTCCGTGGATAAGTGTCATGAATTCTCTCCAAACCTTCATGTATGCAGTAAGGTCACAATCTTCAACTCAAACGCACGACCAATCTGCGAAGTCTCCATCTTGCTGACGAATTCTAAAGACATACCTCAAAACTGCGAGGTATCCACATTCTCTGCGCATTTCAACACATTTCATCCATTAAAAATAACAAATGGATTTTCATACTTTCGAAGAAAATTACATATGCTATGGAATGCAACGGAAAAACTACACATGGCGAAATATTTGGACACGGAATAATTCTGCTACAACCTGCATGCAAATTTTATACACCAATGGTTACACTCATCGCTGAAGACTCGAAATCGAAAAACATAAGTTATCCCATTGTTACTGTCGACGTGGAAAATAACTGCATCGAAGGAACTCCAGATCTTTATAATCCAGGACTCGTACCTATCCAAATTAACGATGTTTCCTTAGACTCTCTCATTACTATTAAAGACGAGATCAAACATCACTCTAAAATACTAAATCAAGATAAATATATCATTCAAGAACATCCATACAATTTCACTCTAATGAGTTTATCACTTGGATCAGTCCTTCTTATTTATACTCTTTACAAGTTTTGCAATTGTTGCAACCTCTTCAAATACTTTTACCCAAGAAGAAACTCTCACGAACAAGGATGCATTCAAATATTTAATAATTGCTTCGACCAATCCCGAAGACGACAACAAATAGAAATCCCATTGTCTACATACAATACGACGACGACGACGGCTTGCATCAGCTCGGACGACGAAGAAGAGGACGCCCAACAAACTTCTTCAAAAAGTTCACGCCAACAGGCGCAACCTTTATTTTAAGGGGGGAGGTGTTATGTGGTCCCCACTATACTATTAAACTTTCAACTGTTATTTTTGCCTTGTATAAGCTTAACCATTTGTTTATGTAGTGATAAGTTATAGTTAAGTACCTAATGACATTGTTTGTTCCCCTAATGTATCCCTACTCCTACCCAAACCTTTAAGTACCAAATCCCGATCCTTTCAAAGGCACTTCTATTCCATATTCCAACTCCAACGTTAGTTTATTGTAAACATAATTTTAAATAAAGTTTGTTAGTTTTAAAAAACAAGTTTTAGTCACTGCCTCATAACAGCCGGCACTTGCGAGCCCTATGGCATTGAGAGTGTCCATGGGCGCGGTATCACATAACATCAGGTGAACTGCCCCTGTTCTATTAAAAATACGATAAATATTCATGTGTCGATACATGTAGTATATATAATAATATTATACTTAGGAACAAAAAGTATTCTACCAAAATAAAACAAATATTATATATCAAATGTATGTAAAAATGTTATTAAATTTTTAATTATTTGTAATCAGCTATAAATATATTGTTAATTTGACTAAGATCTTCGGTTAATCTCTGGCCAATTCCAAACAAAATTAATAACGTGGAAATATTATATTTACTGACCCCAGATAGCCGACAAAAAAAATTAGTTTAATCTGATTTTACCTTGATTGCATTAAATTACAATATTAATTTACTTTTCATAAAAACAATTGAATCGAAATTTCGGAAGGTTTTTAAATTAGGTATAGTTTTAGTTAGCTTTTGAAACTCTTTAACTTAGTCGGGTAACTTGTAGTTTAAAAAATAATGGAGATTGTACTCCATTTTTTTTTTATTTTAACAATTGTTTAGTCAACTAATAGGATTTATTGCAATAAACTTTCCATAGAGCAATTGAAATAGACGCAACAACAGTATCCAATTTTTACGTTTAATAAAACAAATATTTCCCCTTTCTTTTATTTCGTCTGTGCAAAACAAAGGCTGTGTTGGGGATGACACCCCGCAATCCCGAAGGATACAGAGATTTGTGGCATTCCGGGAAGCAACAAGTGAATGGAAGTGACTTTTCAACTCGACACTAATAAGATACTCGTGACAGGAGTGATACCATAGAGTGTAGACGTGACAAGTGTCTCAAAACGTTTAAAGATACCGGCAACGCACTCGCGAGACCTCTCGCGTTGAGACTGTCAATGTCTATTAACATCAGATGAGCCTCCTGCTTGTTTGCCCTCTTTAATAAAAAAATGTAGATATGAGCGTTTTGGCTTCATATTGTAGCATTATCTTATGATCGTCATTTGTTTGCGTCAAGTCTTTCAGGCGTTGTGGTCTTAATTTAGTGATATTCTTTTTTAATATAAATTCTAGGTTTATAGTCAAAAAACACACTTAGTATTTAAGGCTTTCCATACAAGGTACTTGAACTAGGACTGAAATTTGTAAAGACAAATTAACGTTTTAATGTTACTGTTGGTTTTGTTCTGTGGCAGCTCTGAGAGCGACGATTAGAGTTGTCTAATGGGATTAGGGTCGCCTCGGGATGTTTTTGTCGTGATTCTCAATATTGATATTTGTTCTTTGAAGTTTAATAGAATATTACGCAGATTAGGGAAGAATTTTTTCAGTCAGATGGCTATTCATTACTAAAGATGTTATGAAACTGATGAAAAATGATTTGGAGGAAATTTTTGCAAGTCCATAGAGACCATTTTTTATGTAATAGGAGGAAAACGGGCATGAGGCTCATCTGATGTTAAGTGATACCGCTGCCCATGATACACTGCCGGATGGCTCGCAAGTGCGTTGCCGGCCTTTCAAGAATTGGTACGCTCCTTTCTTGAAGGACACTAAGTCGAATTTGTTCGGAAATACTTCAGACCTTTCGCTGAGTCGTTTTAGAAGCCTTGCTGTGTTAATTATCTGCTATTATTATTTTATTTCCTTCAACAAAATGTATTTACAATGTATATTCGCGGATGCTGGGCGGACCCATACGATGTCTTCAATACGTAGAGTCCCCTTAATACGATATTGCGACCTTGGATCTGGTTAACTCTCCGCCTTCTCATATCATTCTCTCATATTAATATTCTTTGTATAACATATTGTCATAAGTATCGGATTGTCCTCATTTTAACATGTGTGAAGTTTTAGAACAAAAATAAATATATTGCAGAACAGACATGTGTTATTAACCTGAAACAATTACGTGTAGCACTGTTCCGTTTCAGCATATTCATAATTAAATACTAGCAACTATGAGCAGTGTTGGCCTAGTGGCTTCAGCGTGCGACTCTCATACCAGAGGTCGTAGGTTCCATCCCCGGCTGTGCACCAATGGACTTTCTATGTGCGCATTTAACATTTGCTCGAACGGTGAAGGAAAACATCGTGAAGAAATCGGCGACGGCGTGTGTCATTCACTGGAGGCTGATCACCTATTTGCCTATTAGATTTAAAAATGATCATGAAACAGATTCAGAAATCGGATGCCAAGACCTAAAGAGGTTGTAACGTCACTGATTTTTTTATTTAAATACTAGCAACGAAACACAGACACAGCTAGACCAAATGAAATGTAGATGGACGGGTGAAAAATGGAGCAGAATTGACGGAATGGTATGGCCCATAACGCAAAAGATGAGAGGACAGACTCAAATTAACAGCAGGCTACAACTGGAGAAGAGTTGCAAAGGATAGAGAACAGTAGAAAGGGTTAGAGGAGGTCTTTGCCAAGAGGCACACCGAACTCCGAGATTGGTGTAGGGAAAATTATAGATCACAGAGTTTCGGAAGTCTATATTATTATAAATAAATAACTTGTAACTGCTTATATAAATAATACATAAATTATCTTACGGGGGTAGAAACATCTTGACAAAAATAATAGACGAAAAGAACTAAGCAACAGGTTGGCCTATATGTTGCCCGTGATACAGTTGCCAAGTGCCAACATAGATAATGCGTGGGAATCTTTGAAAAAACCATAAAAGCTCTCCGACTGCTGAAGCAATTTTAGGTCCGGTTTCGTTTGATTAATGTCTTGTAATGTCCAAGCATATGCATTGTTTATTTTTAAATTCATTAATTTTTGGGATATAATTGTAACAAGAACTCTAGCGGGAGACGGCTGAACTTGGAGTTCAACAAATATTCCTTTAATTGGAAATGTTTATAAGATATACGCATATAAATATGATATCATAACCTGTTAAAAACTACTTAAGTTATTACTTCATTAATAAATATTCCTATTAATTACCTAGTATAAAATATTTAATAGGTTTTACTAGATTTTGTAACAAAATATAAGAATTATAAATAGTATACAAAGATTTGACAGATGGCAAATGACGGATGTATCGCTTATTAGCGATGTCTTCCAGGCAACGAAGCTACATCATATATGATACCGCCCACGGACACTCAATGCTAGAGGGCTCGCGAGTGCGTAGCGGGCCTATTAAGAATCGATACGCTCTTTTCTTGAAGGACCCTAAGTTGAATTGGTTTGGAAATACATCAGTGGGCACCTGGTTTGGTGGTGTGCGGCAAAAACTGCCTTAAAAACGCTCAGTTGTGGAACGAGTTGAGGTGATATATATATTTCGTATTCTGCCTCGACAACCGATGATGAAACTCAGATGATGGTATTAATTCGAACAACTCCTCTAAACACTCTCCATGGTAAATGCGGTAGAAGAAGTGACCCCACATATCAACGCAACACCAAGGGATCAAGACTAAATCCTATATTCTTTAAAATCTGTGCATATCAATAAAATATCTTATTAAAAATAGTACATTCAAAATACAAAATGAGTATGTAAACAAATAACGGAGCATTGTTGGAGATAATAAAGTATACATTATGTATAACCTTATACATAATTCATGGCTGATGTCAATTCCAGAAAGTTCCCCGGCTTATTTACATATTATCTAGTTCAAGAAAAACTTATGTTTAATTTAAATACTGTTTTCAATGTTTGATGCAAAATTTAGTCTACCTTATGTTGGTTTAGTTTAAGCTCAGTGTTGGCCTAGTGGCTTCAGCGTGCGACTCTCATACCAGAGGTCTTAGGTTCGATCCCCGGCTGTGCACCAATGGAATTTCCTTATATGTGCGCATTTAACATTCGCTCAAACGATGAAGGAAAACATAGTGAGTAAATCGGTTTGCCATAGACTCAAACGCACAGGAGGCTGATTACCTACTTGCCTATTAGATTGGCAAATGATCATGAAACAGATACAGAAATCTGAGGCCTAGACCTAAAAGGTTGTGGAACCACTGATTTATTTTATTTTATTTTTGTTGGTTTTAAAATCATTATGTACCTTATAGATATTGTATATATTTGCTTTTGATAGATAGAGCTTTTTAGTCTCTCTCTTATGAAGTAAGTTATATGCTCAAATATACCTCACACATGTTTTGTCCTTAACACTCTCAATCAGTCTCTTTATCTTCAAAGAGTAAAACAAAAACCAAACGATAGCGTGTTTCGTTCGATTGTGATTGGTCGACGTCCTAAAACGTTGGTCACGTTCCGTTTCACCAATCACAATCAACCGAGTTTATTTCGAAATTTAAAAAAGAATTTTAAACTATATCATCCTAATCTTCACCTACCCGATAAAAGTACATAAGAGGCTTAGCCGACTTTTAAAATATAGAGGATTATCCATTTCCGTTCACAAATCTGTTACACAGCCAGATTATACTTCCGTATAATTATTATAATATATAAGTGATACCACCCATACACACTCACATTGACAGAGGGCTCGCAAGTGCGTTCCCGACTTGTCGACATGTCGAATTGGTAATACGCTCTGTACGTTTTATTAGTTTTTGTATATTATTTATGGAAATTTGAATGTCTCACACAGTGGTATTTTAGTACACCGTGTTATACAATGATTTCGTAAAAGCCTTAATTTTTTTCACGTCGAGTAAAAATGCTTACTATACACTATGTTTGATTATATATTTAAAATCACACTTAATCTGTGCTACCAATTTGTATAATTGATCTATAATTATATAAATGTCTAAAACGCGTTGTAATCTATTATCTCCTTGCGAAATATAAATATAATTGATTGATTATTGCGAAAATAAATCCAACAATAGAGTCAGACCCCTATGCCTTCTCTCTTTCTCCTTATTGGCAAAATCAGCAGCTACCAGCTGCATGCATTCATTTTCTGCACGTATTGCACCTTTAGTAAACTTTTGCAACTTTTGTTCTAAATTGTTTCATATGGAAATCAGAAAAGATATGTGTTACGGAGTGATTTTATTGTATTAAAACACTCATAGACTATAAACTTAAATTGAAAGCATATATAAAACTTGTTACAAAAGCAATATAAACTTTTAATAGTGCAATGTAACGATCTCGAACGTAAAACCTCTCATCTCAGTTTTGAGACCTTTAACTTTTTCCGGACGAACGGTGAATTTAATTTTCTGTGGAAATTGCTATCCCCGGGCATGGCGGCGCTGCAATAAATTCAATTTTGCTGATAAAACTCCTATAAATACGTACTAGAGATGTTTCCACTTAATAGAATTATACTTTTTACCTGTTGCTTGTTGTTTATCACTAAGTTCAAACGGTTTTCGAAATTAAAAAAAGAATTTAATGTTTTCGATTTCAGAGAATTTTTAAATTTGGAAGGATTTTCAGACAACGATAATCTTATTACTGGCCAGTGCGTTTTTCCATGAAACCTACTTTGATAATTTTTTATTTAAAGGTTTTATTATGTTGATTGCCAGTTATGTAAATTATGATAACACGTGTTAATTTAAATTATATTCTGTACGTGCAACAATTGAATGATTCTTACTATCAAACGCAGAGTCCATAAATACTTCCGTTGTTAATTATAAGGGAAAATATAAATCATATTAATGAATAGGTGTAATGAATCACAACTATTCACATAACGTAAACTTTGTTCGATAAATCAACCTTGAACCAATAATTATCGATATTGCAGTAAATCACTTAAAGATATTTTAATTAAACATCCTTCCACATAACTGATCTATCATTTGTTGGGGCCTCACAATAATTTTATTAATATCGTGTTGGGCCTTTATTTTCGGAGTTTTACTGACCAGCCCATCTCCTGAGAAACCTCCTATGACTTTCCCTTAAAGCCTAACGCTTTCCCTACTAAGATAACTCAAATTAAAACTCAAAGTAACTATGCATATAGGTAACCAAATACACTTATGAACGTCAACAGAAAAGATGTTAAATTGATTTTAAATTTACATTTACTACCAGTTCGCAAGTCAAGAGCGAGAAGAACTGGCAACAAACTTTACGCCACTCTTTTTAATCGCCAAGTTTTGAGTCATAGAAATTGTTTGGAGCAAATTAATCCCATGGAATAGGATCATTTAAATAATCGTCAAGTTTATAAAAAGCTTTATTGATTAAACATATCTTCTGCTCTTTTTGAGATCATCATTTTATCTTCATCTTAGAATAATGTTATTTCCAGAGGAAATATTTTCGATTGCTACATTCAAGTTTTTCCTAAATTCGAAACGAAAAGATATGCAGTAGGTAAAGACGCGCGCGTTGAATCAAAATTAATTAAAATCGATTGAGCGGAATGAGACTTAATTTAAATTTTATGCTTACTCATGAGAGATTAGATGAAATATTTTTATGGACATTGTCTTATGAAACAACTAAAACTATTTAATTTAGGAATAATTTATTTCTACAAAAAATAATCCGGAGAGGCTATACTTTATTATAAATAAGATATATCAACGGCGCTACGACCTTTTTAGGTCTGGGCCTCAGATTTCTGTAAGTATCTGTTTCACAATCAGTCTGTCCGAAACACGCCGTTGACTTTTTGGGTCTAAGGCAAGCCGGTTTCCTTACGATGTTTTCCTTCACCGTTCGAACGAATGTTAAATGCGCTCATAGAAAGAAAGTCCACTGGTGCACAGCTGGGCATCGGCCCAACGACCTCAGGGATGAGAGTCGCACGCTGAAGCCACTAGGCCAAAAACTGCTATCTTTATTTTAATTAATTATAATTATTTTAATTAATTGTAAAGAATGTATGTTACATTATTATAAATAGTTTAGATACTACTAGGGCCCCAAATCCGGGGCTTCAATCACTTACAATACAGTCCCTGTTGCTATACATCAGAGAGGGTGGAGGGGCGGGGGAGGTGTGGAATTAATTTAATTTTAACTTGATAATATATTGCCGAGTCCTCGCTAATAAATGAAATAATGTTTGTACTTTCAGAATTCATTTGCATTCTTATGAGCGGGGCATTGAACGACGTGAATATTGTTAAATTTTTAATCTATGAATTTGAGCTTCTAGTACATGTCAGTTGTCAGTTGTCTTTGGCATTCGCTGGCACAAGATTATGTTTTTCTATACTAGAGTATAAATAGACTTTAATTCTTCAATCTAAAGTATAAAATACCTACGTTGTATTATTATTAATACTGGGTTTTATTTACAATAAGCTAAATTGTATTTTACATACAAATTTATGCCATAACTGTGGTGGCTATTTATTTACATACAAAGTACATAATCAAAATTCTAAACTATTATATAACGCTATTACGCACATCACCCTGCTTCATCTAAGCTTAATGCATTTTCGTATGATGGGCAGCAACACTAGATATTCCATTCAGCCGTCCAGACAATTCTCCCCTATATTGCTATTCTAAACCCCCTCCCACTTTCGGGGGTTAACCCCCTTCCCCCCATTTCGTATGGCGCTTAATTTCCGTATCGTATGGTCATTAATTTGTGAAAACGATATCTTGCATATAACTCATGTTATTGTTTCTGGTTAGGTTTAAATTGTATTAGGAAATAGCGTTATAATAATTCATTTTATAATAATCTATTTTCTAAATAATCTATATTTATACAAAAACAAAATTGATGTTTGAAAGTGTATCAAACAAATACATCAATCACCGTTTTATCATTCTATATTTAAAAATATAAATTAAAAAGTATGCTACATTATTTATCTATGGAGGTTTGGTCTTTTTGCCGTCCTCTAGGTTATGGTGGTGGCTGACGCGCATTCCCGCCAACTTTTAATTACAATCATTGTGAACAAAGTTTAACTCGACGACAAAGGCCCTCTCTAATGAAACTTCGTACATGGCGCTATTATTTTCTAAACTTCGCACTTTTACAAGTTTTTAAATTACTTTTTAGAGTTTTTATTCAAAATTAAGTTACACCTTTTGTGTTATGTACTTCCGACCTGGTATCTCTTACCCTGTCATATTGTTTAAAATCTTTATCTAAATTAAGACTATTTTTATTCGGTTAAAAAAAACAATAGTATTATGTTAATATGGTCATACATACCTTACTTTAAAAAAATCAGGGATGCAACAACCTTTTTAGGTCTTGGCCTTAGATCTCTGTATCTATATTATGATCATTTGTCAATCTAATAAGTACTTTGGTGATCAGCCTTCTATGCCTCGTCCTTTACCTTTCGAGCGAATGTTAAATGCGCACATAGAAAGAAAGTACATTGGTGCATAGCCGGGCATCGAACTTATGACCTCGGGGATGAGAGTCGCACGCTGAAGCCTCTTGGCCAACATATGTTTAAAGAGTAAGAAATATATGGCACTGATTTTTTACCGTAAATTATATTTTTAATTCGTTACACAGACTATATTTTCTAACATTACATTAAATAACACACTCCGAAGTTTTTGAACATAAATTCATAGTGTTTACATAGAAAACTGAGACACCGTCTTGCATAAATTGCAGAGCTCTAGATAATTAAAAATCAACATTTACATTCGATTCGATCCCCACTACGTTGTCTATATCACGTCTGGAATTTTTGGTGTGAAGTTCTATCATCTATGAAATTAATTAATATGGTTTCGTCTTAGTTGAAATTTTATATAATGAAACATTTTGCTTCGAATCGTTTTGGTAATAAAAAGATTTCAATTGTTATCAAAGAGATTCGAATTCTTCGCGAATATAACAGAATAAATACTGTAAAAAAAATCATTGTTAAGTGCCTATCTGATACATAATCCACTGTTTTCTGACAGTTTTTGGTTAATAATAATTAACAAAATTACTAGTAAAATCTAAAACGAGAAGTGTATATTTTTATTTTTTGTAACATTTTTTGTTTACCATAATTGTCATATATTTTAGAAAAGATAGTTTGTAACATATACTGTAGCTATAGCGTAATGTGGTGAATTTTAAAAAATACAAAAAGAGATAAAATTATTCGAGAAAATAATAGCAATTCAATCTTAATAATACAAAATTGATTTGAAACGAACACAGTTTTGTCGCATTTTTCTTATTAAGGAGGATTGTTAAAGTTTCCTGGTTACGTGCTGACGAATATTAAAGCGATTAAAATGATTGAAATAATGGCATCTTTGGCCTATTTATATCGATTTCAAAACATGCTACGGAAAAAAAACTTCTTGATTTTAATTATGATAATATCTTACGAACACTATCATTACAAAGCCGATTGGGATAAACGTTGCTTTACAAACCGTGCAAATTGTGGCGATAATTCACACAAGTACACATTGTAACTACACAATGGTGGTTTAGAACCATTTACGTAATGACTGTAATGGCTTGTAATCAGAGGGTGCTATTCTAAGCTATGTCTAATCTGTGGTCAGTTTTGACTTAGGGTTAAAAAAAATTCAAGATTAAGATCTGTGGTAATTTAAGTAATTAATAATTCTAGAAACATATTCAAATACGTATAAGGTACTAGAACCTTGTTACTACTTACTAATCTATGTGTACATAATATATAGATATGTAAAAAGATTTAATATAAACTAAATAATTATAAATGTTGCCAGGCTTAAAGGTACACTGCCACAGAGACCAAACTTTTTTAATTTGTTTTAATTTTCTATTTATAAATTATTAATTGTTATTATTACTGTAGGTTAAGAATATTGTAAATACTGTATATTTGTGCGCTGAAAATAAATATGTATGTTATTAAATAATTATATAGACAGTATTAATTTCAATTCAGATTGTGTTACTTTGAAATATATTAAAGAACATCAAATATTAGTTTAAATGCGATACAACAAAATTGACTCATACAAATCTTGTTTAACACGAAAAGAACAAACATTATTTCCGAACGATAAAATAGAAACTTTAACAAATCTATTCGAAGCAGAAGAAAGTAGAAAAGCAATAAAAGCAAAATAATAGTTATGGAAATAGTCTTTCATTTTCCACGAAAGAAAACTTCGGAAACTACCGACAATATGAATGAAACTATAATATTAGAAAAGTTTCGCGAAATGAGAAAACGTACGCCAGTTCGTCTAATACGCGTTGTTATAAACTTGTCCAATAACATCGAGTGCAGGGCTGGGATTAATTGCATATTCAAATACCGTTATTTTATGTTTACCATATTTCTAAGGAGCTGTCTTGTACCAAGGATTTACGGTGTATATTTTTGTATCGGCTAGTTGTGTTGTATCAATTTTCAAGGCCTTAGTTAGGTATATATGTTCATAATTTTATTTTGTGTTGCGTAAACAACATTAGTTAAAGTTGTACATTTGTTCGACGTCCTGACTTGTATAGTTTGGTTTTCACCACACTATTATGAACAATTTTTTTTTTAATAAATCGTTTATTAATTAATTAATTTATTTATTTATTAACAGCTCAATGGCCAAACTTATTCTAAAAACAATAAAATACAATTAAGATTACGTGAAAGGCGTGCTGGCAAGGAGTGATGTGGGGAATGCATTTAGGCAACATTAACGAGTGTAAGGACATGTCAAACACCTTCGCTAGCATACACAGAATCGCGATAGGCCTGTAGTTTTTAGCTCTGCTTCTACAATCAGCTTTAGGAACTGGGGTCACGCGGGATGTCTTCCATAACATTGGGTAGACCCCTGAATATAAAATAATATTGAAAATATGCGATATAGGCACTATTAAATATTCTTAATAACAATCAAATATTAACACAAATTTAAAAAGTTTGTCCCTCTGGTAGTGTAGCTTTAACGCTGGCAGCATTTCCTTGCTGTATTGCTATACTTATTCGTTGAACGAGGAAAGCACCAGCTCTAGGGTCACCGGTACTATCTACCAGGCGCCACCTTAAATCTTTAATTAGCGCCTGTGCACTAATAAACTAAATAAATACATCCTTTTTAGGTCTGGGCATTAGAGTTCTGTTTCTGCTTCATGATCATTTGTCAATCTATCAGGCAAGTAGGAGATCAGCCTCGAACTTTGGGTGTAAGGCAAGCCGGTTTTCT
This sequence comes from Pieris melete, assembly GCA_963693345.1. NCBI lineage: Eukaryota > Metazoa > Arthropoda > Insecta > Lepidoptera > Pieridae > Pieris > Pieris melete. Next base: position 67,647 of record CAVNZK010000043.1, on the reverse strand, counting down.
TACAATGTCTTCCTTCGCCGTTCGAGCGAATATTAAATGCGCATAGACAGAAAGTCAATTGAGGCACAGCCGTAGAATGAACACTGAAGCCACTAGGCCAACACTGCTCCATAAAATAATAAATAAGGAGTATATCATCAGCAGGTATGAGAAACGAAATTCTGTGTGTAAGTCGAACCCAGGGTTGTAGTGCCACGGATTATTTTTAGGGCTATTAAATAACTAAAGGGTATTTCAACAAGAAGTTTGTTTTTCAATTGTGGCAACACCGAGAACGTGATAGTTTTGACATTTAGTTTTTGGCGGTATTCGTAGCAGGTGCTTTGGCAATTATTACAATGAATTCAATTTCGCTCGAAAATCGCATTAAAATAATTCAAATCCACTTTAAAAATGGTGGTTCTGTTAAAGTTACATTTCGTAAAATTCGTGATATTTTCAGCCAGCATAATCGTCCTTCTGAGACCGCTGTTAAGAATTTGGTCGCGAAATTTGAGTCGACAGGCTCGGTACAAAATGTGCCAACACCAACACGTGTTTGACCGGGTCGTTCAACAGAAAACATCGCCGCCGTGAGCCACAGTGTTGAAGAAGATCAAAATTTGTCAATTTCACGACGTTCTCAACAATTGGGGTTATCCAAAAGCACAACATGGCGAATTTTGCGAAAGGATTTGGCTTTGAAGCCTTACAAGATTCAACTGGTGCAGGAATTAAAGCTGATCGAACATTCAAATCGCCGCAGATTCGCTCAGTTCATTCAGGAACAACCTGCTGGTTTTCTGAAAAAATCATTTTTTCAGACGAAGCCCATTTTCATTTGTCAGGGTACGTCAACAAGCAAAATTGTCGCATTTGGGCTTCTGAAAATCCTAAAGCAATTATTGAGAAGGCTTTGGATACTCAACGTGTTACTGTGTGGTGCACTATGTGGTCTGGAGGCGTGATTGGGCCGTTTTTTTTCGAAGAATAGGCTGGAAATGCGGTAACAGTCAATGGATCACGGTATCGCGAGATGTTAACCACTAAATTTTGGCCTATTATTGATGACATGGATATCACTGAAATGTGGTTTCAACAGGACGGTGCCACATGTCACACAGCTAATGAAACGATCAATTTATTGCAAACCAAATTTCCCGAGCGCATAATTTCACGAAATTCAGCTGTTAAGTGGCCAGCCAGATCGTGTGATTTAACACCACTGGATTATTTTTTGTGGGGCTATGTTAAAGACAGAGTCTATACGGAGCCAATCGAATCGATTGCAGCCTTAAAACTCAAAATCCATGATGTCATTAACGAAATAGACCCTCCATTTTGCCAAAAAGTGATTAAAAATTTTGATGAAAGAATCAACATCTGTCAGCGTGGTCATGGTGGACATTTGCCAGATATCATTTTTCATTCATAATTGCCAAACTTTTCTCTTTGTAATACAATAAAAATTTTATTCATTTTCCTCTAAATTCTTTGTTTTATTTTGTTTTAGAAAACAAAGTTCTTGTTGAAAACCCTTTATAAGACAAGTTACCCTGGTTACCGAAGACCTAAGCAAAAAGGAATACCAAAAAAGGAGGGTCCAAATTTGACGAATTTTATAAATGACGGTGATAAGGACAAACAGTTTGAGAGTTGCTCTCGGCATAGTTTAAAGTGAGGAATTTTGGAATGATTTTTAACTTGGTTCGTTTGCGTAAGTGTCCTATAATCAACCCCTGTACGTTTTCCTGCATAATCGGTCTGTTACAGCTGTTATAAAAACATAGACGTGATATTTTTAGCGATCAATATATCGTTTGATCGACTTATAAGCTACTTTACTGTATGCAAATAAACGCTTACATACAAGCGATTGTTATGATAATAAGGCTTGCTATAGACGTAGCGGGGATGAAATATTGGCCTCTTTTGCATAAGCACCGTAGAGGGTCTACGACGTGCTACGACAGGAACTGGTAGCTACTTAATTGTTCATTATGCTAATTTGTGAAACAACGTAAAGTTTTGAATGTGATAAAATTATTAGAGTTATTCATTTGTTTCGTGTTTAGATAAGACCAAAACACATATAAACAAATGGTTAACGCATAATTATGTTGTTTATTTAAATTAATTATTCATTTATATAGATAATGTTAGCAGTATTTTCTGTCTATTAATGATTTGTAGCATTATTTATATAGCAGTCTCCGTTAGAAATTATTTTAAGTTCTCTATGGACATTGCAAACACGCTGAGATCTTTAATCAGTCATACTTCACAAAACAAATAATTATACTCAAAGTAACGTTACTAGTAAGAAAAATTCACATCGGCTATCAACTTGCTAAGTCATACAAAAAAACTTTAGCTATCTTTTTAGAATCTTAAACTTAGCAAAAAATAATAAACATTCCAAATTCGAAAATGTGATTAATATGAGTGCGCAGAAGACTGTACTTATAGGAATTTGTCAGACATTTATGTCCATAGGTAGGTTTAAATATACTCAGGCGACTGACAAGGACAGAAATACGATGTCGAGTTTGAGCGACAGGGATAGAACCACGTGCCGATACAATGCACAATGCATACGCTTGGTCCGTTCACGTTGATAATTTAAGATTGTTCGAAAGACATGAATATTATAACCGTTATAGAACGCTTAAATTCATGACGCAGTATTATATAACACTGATTAATATTAATTATTAAGAAAATAATCTGTCAAATGTATCTAAGATTTTCTTTAAAATGTATTGACTTGAAGCGGGACTAAACAATAGAGTTTCGAATGGTAATATTCTATTGAATTGCATATTCACTATGTCTTAAGTTTTACTTCTAATCAAATTGTAATTAAATAACATCGATAAAAAACATATTACACAGATTGAAGACGTAAGTAACGCTTTATTACCACAAAATTGAATTTTAAAGTAATGAAAAGCGCAATGTAAAGCTCGGCATCTCAAAATTGTAATTTGTTTATGAAACGTCTGCGGGGGAGGGACGAGCGCCGCGTTCGGCCCGACACATAGCCACTAGTCGTCACTCGTCAGTCACGCGCGACGTTGCCGGTTAATCGCGCGTTTACGTAACAATTTCATCACATTTATCTGTATTTGTGTAACTTTCCCGCGCTTTTTATTTTTCATAAATCGTGTTCTGTGCTTGTGTTTGGATTACGTTGAAGGATCAAGGTCGGTTCACTTTTTAATTTGTTGTAAAGGGTCAATGAACTGTGTGAGTTCTGTATATTCATTATAATCGCTAACTTTAACTAAACTTTAATTACGTTTTATAATAATAATGTAGAGAATTTAAACGCTGCAGATTATTTAATTGTTAATTAATGATTTGATAATGTTATATTATCTGGCTCTGTATAAGAACTTGAATTCATATAAGTTATAGTTTTTCAATTCACATTGTACATTGTAGTTTTAGCTAAGCCCATTAATTCAAGGCAATTCTAGTCTATTAATAACTATTTTTACGATCATTAAATTGTTGCTACCAAGGTCAACGGCATAGATTTTTAACGAATTTAATTACAGACATTTGGCTTTATTACTGGCGTATATTAAATATATAATTAATGTAAATTATATTTAAATAAATAGTAATTATTGGTTTCAGATATTTAAGATTAATTTTAACGACTTAAAATCTCTACGGTCATGATACGGTCTAAGAATATTTTCGATATTATAATACAATTTCCAAATTTACTGAGTGGTACATGGCCCGACCGGAGGATCACCTTGATTCTTAAGAAACCAATGATAATAGAGACACTCTACTATTAAAATGATTAAATACAACGCTATGGTCTAGATTTTTTTTAGTTTTGTTTTGCATTTTAACGTGTGTATTTAAATTTGCAGGCCTCATAGCGGACCATTAAATATTTTTAAATTAATTATTATGAACGATGCATATGAATAGTTAAGTTTGAAACTGATTTTTGGTAGATTGTCGTTGTTTTATGACAAAAAAGTTTATAATTCCACAGTAGTATTATCTATGGCTTTCAATGTAATTAAAATGATGGGATTCTATAATCATACACAAACATACCGAGCCCAATTTACTTTTCATAGATAATCACGAAAGCAGTAATTTACTACAGATAATATAAGTTTGAAATTGCCCCGTTCCTAACAACACAGACTATAATTTTGTTCTAGGAAATGTATAATTTTAAACATAGATTACAAATATTCTTCCATAGCTCAGTCAGGCAATGAGTTCGATACCTAGTCGACCTTTAATTCTTAAATTATTCGCATGTTTTTTTAATGTAATATTTTAGCTTTTCTAGCTAATATTATAAACATTAATTCCGCTACTATAATACTTACGATCAGCATAAATTCCTTACGAACGAATTATTATTTCACTGAGAATCGAACCACTTCTATATGACCATAGACTTAAAATAAGTTACGGCAATGAGACTTTATATAGGTACCTACTTGTTAAATAGTTAAACCATCAATATTTTTCAATGAACTCATGGTTATCGCTTTATTGACATAACTCAGTAAATAGAAATGGGTAGGTCCAGATAACCTTATCTGTGCCAGTTTAGCTTATCTATGGTTGATATTTTTAACGTATTTTAAATTTAGAACACTCGGATCTTATGATAACGTCCTTTTAAGTTGTTATTTTTAATTTTAGGTACCGAAGTTGTTAAAAAGATATTATTTAAAATAATTTCTAACTATTTAATGTTCATTACTATAATATACTAGCGGCATAACTACGCATGGCTGGACATTAAATAAAAACTAATAATAATAAATAAATATAGCCTCAGCCAAGGATTATGTAGCATTTGTACGTTAAGAGTTTTTAAAATTGGTCAATGGTCATAGTTTATATAGGCATAAAAATCTGTTTTAAGACTATAAAGAGCAGTGTTGCATGGTTTCAACGTGCGACTCATAGGGTCGTAGGTTCGATCCCCGGTCGTGCACCAATGGTCTGTCTATGTGCGCATATAACACTTGTACGGTGTAGCAAATGAGGAAAACGGCACGTCATAGACAAAAGACGTCGACGGTGTGTATCAGAAAGTCGATCACACTCTTACACGGAACATCACACTCATTATCACGGAACAGATACAGAAATCTGAGTAAAAAAAATAAAAACTACAAAGTACTTGATGCAGTTCCCGTCACGTAGTAGATGAAGATAAATCCTTCATTTATCCTTATTAATCGGAGTACGTAAACCTAACCTCATTACAAATACTCTAACCAGTTTTCTGACGAAATTCATGTGTTAATTGTGCGGTTCACTGACCTTGAAACTAGCATTCTAGTTATAGTGTACAGTCACATTTGTGAATACTACATGCGTACTGAATAAAAATGTAGGTCACTCGTTGGCCTGAATCCATTCACATGCGTTACTGATAGTGGAGTAAATAAAGACACGTGGTTTGTTACTGTGATATTTTAAAAATTATTACGATTATCACCTTGAATTGAAGCCTTCATATCTTCACATTAAGGTGTAAAATGCTTTATTTTTATCAGTCTTGAATGGTTAATAATAGTAATTGTTAGATATCTTGAAATCTATGTATATCATTCAAAATGTTATTTTTAGTATGGCAAGAATAACCTGCAAATTTTTACCTATACCTACAAAAACTGTGTTCACTTGGCTTGTGTAGGTACAACAGTGTTCCAGGATTTATTCATTTAATCTAAACTAAACTAATATTCTTAACCTACAATAGTATTAAAAAAAAGTAGAAAATTAAAACGAATTCAAAAAGTTTGTGGCAGTGTCCCAATGCTGGCAGCATTTCCTCGCTGTATTGCGACACTTATTCGTCGAGCGAGGAAAGCACCAGCTCTGGGGCCACCGGTACTATCTACCAGGCACCAACTTAAATCTTTAAATAGCGCCTGTGCACTTGAACCCCACGGCCCAAGAGCTACTCCAATGGGAACAAAATCAAAGAAATCGGATCAACCATATCCCACCCGGCCGCTTGCAAACGCTAGCGATAAATAATCTAAGTATAATTTTAGTACACAACAAACTAAAATAAATTCAAAATTAAATAAATCCTTAGATTGGGCTCCGATATTGGGTAGGTGCTCCTAGTAGGCTTGTCAAAATTGCGCTGACACTTGAGATGGTTCTATTTTTAAATTATCCGTAAAAAGTATTTATTGGTTACAATGTTTTAGAAGGTATCTTTACTGTTACATTTATGTTTACCTAAATTGTCATACAGAGTTTATAACATATACCGTAGATACATATTTGTTGTAAACTTGAATAAATAAATAAAAGTAGGTAATAATGTTTGAATCGGCTAAATATATGCCCTTATTAAAACGCATAAAGCCTGTCTGAGCGGGGTTCATAAAAAGGGAAAATCAATAAACAGCCTACCGGTACCCAGACAGACAGATTGGAATTTTCGACACGGAAAAATTTACTTATGAAGTGATTTAAGTTTTCCCTTGCTATGTCTTTAATCATACATATTATAGAAGCAATAATGAGTTGCATCTAAAATAAAATAAATAAATTTCTTAAAGTCTCAGATTTCTTTATCTGATTTATGATAATTTGTCAATCTAATAGCCAAGGAGGTTATCAGCCACACGCTGCCATTTTTTTGGGCTGGTGCGCCGGTTTCCTCAGAATGATTCGCATCGTTATATGCGCATAGAGATAAAGTCCATTGGTGCACAGCCGGGAATCGAACCTACGACCTTAGAGACCTCAGTGAGACGAGAGAGATCACACACGGTAGCCACTAGGCCAACACTGCTCTGTTCTAATCTGAATATTTTCTTCGTGCAGTACTTAACCTTTTTCTTCACTTTTCGGTCAAAACATTTTCATCTGGTTCAGTGTTTAACCAAACCATTTAAATTTCACATTTATTACCTTCAAAGCCTATTTACGTGGCTAAGTAAATGTTTCAATTGAAAACAATAATTGTTTTGTTCAAGTCTTAATATATTTCCCGGTTTTTGATCCTAAGTTCATGTAATGCTGTATACCAGTTAATAGTAGCGAATTTCTCAAATTATGACAAAAGTGACCAACAAAAGTTCATTTCAGTCGTAAAAGGACCGTGGAAATGCGAATGAAAATTTACGAACCCATAAAAACTGTAATTCGGATGCCTTTTATTATACGAGAAGTATAGCTTCATGTTAGCCAAATATGAAATTGCTTTTGGGTTTAGCGTTTTATGATATACGTGTGACATACATATTAAATTAGACGTTACATACTTTGTTCTATATAAAATCTAGAATCATTTATTGAAGTGAAACTTCTTTATCGGGGTTGGAAAAAAATGTAGTGTAACATTTTTTCGTTACGCGTCACATTTTTCGGTTACGCGTCACATGTTTCGGTTACGCGTCACATTTGACCGTTACGCGCGTCTTTTTCTTGTCCCTACCACGGTTGATTCAAAGAGATTCTAAACCATTAATAACAAAAATGTATAATAACGATAACAATGATACTAAAAATTATATTACAATTTATGAAATTCTATAATAATCTTAATGGTAATTAGGTAAAATGAAATAATTGTCTTATTTGTATTCAAGTCTGTGATATTATAAGCCTTTTGTTAAACTTTATCTAATTTAACTTTATTTAACCAATTTCTGTAAAGTTGCATATACATAAATGTTCGAAAAATAAGGTCATAAAGAAGTTTCACTTCTTACGTGTGTACACTAGTACACGCACTATATTTTTTTATATAGGTAACTCAATGTACACTTACGAACGTCAAAAAAAAAAATACATTAAATGCTTCTAATTTGTAGAACGGAAGATAAGAACTGGCAATAAATTCTCCGCAACTCCTTTTAATCGCCAAGTTTTTTGTTTTACACAATGTTTGTAAGGAGCTGCAACCATTACACCATGTTCTATTATAGTTATTATTATTAAAGCAGTATTGGCTTAGCAGCTTCAGCGCACGACTCTCAGCCGGTCGTAGGTTCGATCCCCGGTAAGGTCTTATCCGACTTTTTTTTGATTAGGTGTAACACTAAGACTATTTTTTTAAAATTCTTATCATGTACCACGGAATAATTGTACAATAACTCACAGAGTTTAGTCAATTTTAATACAACCATATTTATGTCATGACTAAAGTTTAATTATTATCTATACGTTTAACAAATGTGTTCAAAAGGCTTCTCATTTATTGAGAACTGTATTAAATGCCTGTGACTTATAAAATCTCTTCATGAACTAAATATCAGTTATCTCTAATGAATGATTGTCTAACGAACCGTGAGCAACGAAATTAATGCCTAATTAGGTAACGATTTATATGAAGTATGTTTAATGGCCCTTTTTATATTATTTTATCTTTACTTACGTTTATCTTTAACTAGCTGGCCTGGCGAACATCGTACCGCCTAACAGTCGATTTTTTATTTTTTTTAAATACTTATTCTGCTATTCGGGACACCGGTCTAGCTAGTAAGATAAAAAAAAGAAAGTTGATAAGACAACAAATACATTATGTCAAAAAATAAAAATTTACCTTCCCGGAACCCCTCCACTAACACTTGAACTTTATGTATGGTATTAAAGTTCAAATTGACTTTTAAGTATTATTACGAATATTTTGTATGGGAATATAGAAAAGTGTTCTCTCCGTAAGAACCATCCTCGTACTTCAAGGAATATTATAAAAAAGAATTGGCCAAATTGGTCCTGGCGTTGTTGTTGTTGGCGCTTACCAACACATTTTACGATTCATTTTTATATAATAGATAATATATAACTTAAAACAATATTAAGGTAAATAAATCATTTAAACCTTACTGTATAAAGTTCACGGGCTAAGTATGTCTGTACGAACGCGATAAACTCATAAACTTTTTAAACTGAACAGTTTTCACGAAAAGATAGGTTTTACAGGAAGGTTTTGAAGGTTTTATTTAAATTAACTTAAATATAAATGAAGAGATTGCATGAATTCTTACCTAAGTACACGCAATCAGACCGCATAAAATGCAGGCGTAAAATTATATGTGCTTTTAAATGTGTGATTAAAATAAAAGTATTATTGAAAGAGCCATAAAGTACGTAGTTGTAATTTGGAACAGACTTTCTCCGACACTTTCTAAAGCAGAATGAGTATGGCATTTGCATTATAGAGGAACAATGACATCTTGAGGCCATGTCAAAACCAATTATGTCTCGAACGCATACAAAACTTTGTAATATGTCAAACGAATGATCTTTTGATGAGAAGCTGGACTGGACTGGAACAGAATCATAACGGAGTGGTACACACGCAGTGGTAAAAGAAAGAGAGTCAGGCAGATAAGATGAGAGGATGATATAAAAAAGGTAGTGGGTATAATGTGGATTCGAACCGCTTCAGAACGCCAGGATTGGAAAAATTTAGAGGAGGCCGTTGTGGAAGGACAAGCTGTAAATAAATAAATAATAATAATTTGTATGTATATATAGGAACTAAATAATATATAACTTTATCTTAACATTAACATTTACATTATATTTAGCATCTTAGCTAAACAATTACATCATCGGACGTTCCACAACTGAGCGTTTTTTAAGGAAGTTTTTGCCGCGCACCACCACTATGTGGAACCAACTGCAGACCGACGTATATCCGAACGAATGGATTGTTCAAGAATAGAGCGAACCAATTCCTTAAACGCCGGCAACGCACTTGCAAGTAGTATCACTTAACACACACGTAAAAAGCGTTAACGGTTTTTTTATACATAATAAATCTGCAAAACTTAGAGTCTAAACTGCACAAGTGGAATTTGTTCCTATTAAGTATTTTATAGAGCTTTCTATAAAGACTCAATTCTCAGCGATTCAATTGTCATTGCGATCTGTAAACAGCCGAGTCACGCACAAGTTCAAGGCCGGATTCAGACGGGATAAGATCCCGAGGGCTTGACTTGTTGGTAAACAAACACTTTTTGTTCAAGTTGTCTTGAAGATTAGGACAATGATATATTGTGGACGTCGACCGTATCGGCTTTCGAGAAGATCGCGATTATCTTTAGGTGATGTTACTAAACGAATTTGAATGTATAGAAATAAACGATGGTTCCGAATACATGAACATTTCGTGTTCCTACAGTAATATAAGTGTATGCTCCTATTTCACCGCGCCTTGATTGAGGGTGAAACGTTTGGTTTTCAAAATTATTTTTAAACTATTATTATCTTGTTAATGTGATGATAATTGCAGGTGCGTTTATAAAAACGTTTATATAAACGTTTTATAAAATCTACATTGGCGATTTAGAGATTGACATAGAGTTTACTTGATTTAAGAACTGCCAGTAAATGTAAATTAAGATTTTGAATCAATTATATTTTGATTTTTAATTAAAAATTTAGTGAGATTGAACCCACGACCATGAGCTTGTGAAGTAGCTAGTAGAAGTAGGACTTATTTGTTGATCTGTAATTTTATCGTGAGCTGTAATAGTCATGCAAGACGCACGGTGACACGTGGTTTCTTTATCTCGCCCACTCAGAGGTTATGTTTTATCGTAAACAAATATAGGAATAATATTTTGACTTTAACAGTAGACTTTGTTGAAACTTTTAGAAACTTTTGAATTGTAACTTATTACAACTGTATTAACAGAACACTCATTTTACTTAATAATCCGATCCAATTCAGCAGTAACTCTTACTAACAGATTTGAAATTATAAAAAAAATCATTAACATAATCTGCAATGTTTCAACTTTATTATACTTTCAAAATAACATATAATATGCCAAAGAATGTGTATAAACATCGTATACTAAATCCGGATAAAATAGCTTGGTTACTTCGCTTAAACCGGGTATGTCATCTTTTATAACCGGGCATAGGGATCTCAGACTGTCTGGGTTATTTTCTGCAGGATTTAATATAAAAGCGAGTGAAAGCTGTTGCTTTTATGAATTGCTGTTCCATTGTGTCATTTAGATGCAACTTAGATAAAGAATTTGACAATGATGGTAATGGTTTTTTTAATTAGACCACAATTATTACTACTAAAATCATTGTCTCTTGGCTTAATGGTTATCTTACATAGTGTAATGTTACTTAATACTCGGAACAAACGCAGGCTGCAATTTCCCCGTACTAGACTTTTTAGATAGTCTAGTACGGGGAAATTGCAGTTAGTAACTCTTTTTTGGGAAAAGGGATACTCTTCTTTAACAAAATCCCAGAGGCTCTTTTATCTCTGCCTTTTAATAAATTTAAGAAATGTATTAAAGAAAAGATGTGTAAAAAGGCTTACTATAAAGTTAACGATTATCTAGTTGATAAAACGGCCTGGGACTAGTGCTAGACAGGCTACTTCTAAATAATTTGCGATATTTGTTTTAAAATAAGTGTTGTTTGGTGATTTGCTATTTTAAAAGGGTACCGAGAGTTTTTTACGCCGGCTTTTTCTCTCGCCCTGTCTTCTTGGCCGATGAGTAGGGATACCTACAAATTCAAATTTAATGACGTGGAATAAGTGATACCTGTATCTTTTGTTCCATAATAAACATATTTTGTTTTATTTTAGTGTACATTCCGTCCTGGGTACGATTTCCAACAAGACTCTTTGACATCAAACACTATCGGCATTCTCCGTGCTCCTTTAAAACTTCAAACCACAGTGTAAATGTAATTCTTAAAATATATTTAAAGATACCATAACTGCTTTATTATACTCATCTGTGTAATTAAAAAAGGACAAACATATATTCATAAGCTCTCCGTTTGTCACACGTTCACAGAACACTTACACGGTTAAAACCGTGTACGAGCGTTAGTGAAAGGAGGATTTTCGTGTTTTCACCACTTTTGATATTACACAGCAATGCATCTTCACGAATTTTCAGTTGAAGTATTACGAGCGAACGCAAATGAATTATTCGGTATTATTACCGTGTATTATTTGTTGTTGTTTCGACTTAGATATTTTTAGTAGCTAATATATAAAATTCTCGTGTCGCGGTTTTTGTGGTTGAACTCCTCCGAAACGGCTTGATCGATTCTTATGAAATTTTGTGTGCATATTGGGTATGTCTAAGAATCCGACAACATCTATTTTTCATCCCCCTAAATGTTAAGGGTAGTCCACCCCTAAATATTTATTTTTTATTTTTAGATATTTTTTTATGATACAGCATTAAAAAATACATACAACCCCTAACTTTCACCCCTCTGCGATCAACCCCTATTTTTTTTATTATAAATGATATACATGGCAAAACGACGTTTGCCCGGTCAGCTAGTATACTATAAAAACCACTGGCGCTATCTGTGCTTCAGATTGATGCATCTGTTTTGTGATAAATTATTTTTTCGAATAGGCAAGTGGGTGACCAGCCCTCTGGAAGTAGTGCCGGTTTTCTTAGGATGTTTTTCTTGATCAAGTCCATTGGTGCACAGCCGGGGTTCCAACTTTCGTAGGTTTCGTCTCAGGACGCATGCTATATATGCCACTAGGCCAACACTGCTCAGTTTAATACTACATAGTATAAAATTTGTTTTTTACTGTGCATATTCAGACACTGCGTACACGTTTGCCGTTTGCATGAATAGAAAAAGGCTCTCCTGCTTTAGATGGTATGGTCGAATAATAAACAAGAAGAAACACACGTGAAAGCGCAACTTATTATCGAAAATTCCATACAAAACAGTGAATATTGGCTTGTAAATTTTACTCAGATTTGTAAATTGTGAGTAATAACAGTCGTTAAGTGATCGATAGTAAACAAACCTGACCTGCCTCAAGATGGGATGAGGCGGGTCACTCAACTCGGACACTGACCTCTGATATTTTTATCTTGAGGTTCTCGATAAACTATTCTTATAGCACAAAGAGAATTTATTGATATTGTCACCAAGTTTAAATACGCAACGACGCCGACACGTTTGCCAATCACTTGCCTTGTAAAACGTATATCACTACATAGTATAAAACAAAGTCGCTTTCTCTGTCCCTATATCCCTATGTATGCTTACATCTTTAAAACTAAGGAACGTATTTTGATGCGGTTTTTTATAATAGATAGAGAGATTGAAGAGGAAGGTTAATATGTATAATAACATCCATTAAATAGTAGAGAAATACTGTTATTTTTGAGGTTTCTAATGTGATGTCATAAATAATTTATTTTTTTTCGGGACACGGGCAGTAATGAATCAATCAATACTACTGGATCGATTTTAATCATTTTTTCAGGGAGTGACATAAGCTATATATTTTATACCCGTGCGAAGCCGGGGCGTGTCGCTAGTCTTATATATACAATTCTCGTGTCACAATGTTAGTTCCCATACTCCAACGAAACGGCTTAACCGATTTTTATCAAATTTTATATGCATATTCAGTAGGTCTGAGAATCAGTTACTATGTATTTTTCATACCCCTAAGTGATAAGGGTTGTCCACCCCTAACATTTTATTTTTATTTTTTTACGATACAGCATACAAAAATACATACAACCCCTAATTTTCACCTATCTACGTTCAACCCCTATTTTTATTTTATTGAACTAAAAAATGTTTCCTCGAATAATATACATGGCAATACGTTTGCCGGGTCGGCTAGTATTTGTACATATTTCGCTACCTTAAACATACATAAAAAAAGGGCTATATATTGTGTTAAGCAACGAGGCTTTACCGCTAACAAGCAATTTCTTCCAAGCAACCCAAGTATGTAAAAATAAAAAGTATCTTATGCACAAGAAGTATAATATAAATATAGAAATATACTAACTAGAACTAAGTTATAAAAAATTATAATTCAGTATTCATATAGTACGCATATAATTGAAATTTAGATAACAATAATTAAAACTTTAGACTGTATTAATAACTATCGTAAAAACGTATATTTCTGTTAATATAGTAATTGCGTGAACTTTGTTAGGACCTCGATGTTTAAATTTAAAAAATTTTGTTTACTCATAACTCTTAACTCTCCTCTAACTCTTAACTTGTAGACATTATTGAAAGTAACTTTTTTTTTTCACCAATTGACCTAGTCCTAGTCCCATGCTAAGCTGGTGAAGCTTGTGTTATGGGTACTAGGCAACGGATATACATACATCTTATAGATAGATAGACATATAAATACATATTTGAACACCCAAGACACAAACCAAATGCTCATCACATCGATGTTCATCGATGACTACTGGGATTGTGTATTCTTGAATATTTCAAATGCATTTTCTTCGATCTAAATTGTATCGTCGTATGAAGTGCCGCTACCTTCAATAGGGCATACATTTTTACGTCTGTTTCATTGAAAAGCTATCTTATCAGCCTATGCTAAGCTATCTTATCACGATGTTTCCCTTCACCATAAGACATATCTAGTCATTAAGTTTATGATCAAAGTTCTAATATTGATCTAATTGTTTCCAGGTCTTGCAAGACATAAAGGTAAATATCGTAGTACTGTCTTTCGAATTCCTTTGCATTTTTATTTTGCACTTTTCCGTTGTAGTTGAATTTCAATATGCTTTTTATGGTATCGCTCTGTTTTTCGTATCTTCTTTACATTTCTTTTTGTAAGTAGTTTTATAGTGTTTCGTAATATTAGATTCTAGAATGTTAAGCTTGACTTCCAATAAAGCTGGGGTACTTCGTAAACTCTCCGAAATTCTCAAAAATTTAGTGAAGTTCAAAATTCTTTAGTTTTGAAGCGAATTTATTTTGTTTGTGATTTGAATAGTTGTATCTCACATTCATTAAATTAGTATATTAGCTACTTATTTATATTCAAAAGTATGCAGAACGTTTCTATAAATATCTGAAGGCTGTATAAAAAGGCTTGTCACATCCGCGAAGGTTCGATACGAGGCTTGGGCGGGCGGCGGTCGATGAACCCGCCCAACGCCCCCTAGCCGCAATTTCTTCCCCAAATTATCTATTATCGTAATGAATTTTGTAACATAAAACAGATGTTTGTGTAATGACGTGAAACGCCACGTTTTTGAGTAATTCAGGCATTCCTTTGATTAATATAAAAGAATATAATAAATGAGTGGCGCTACAACCTTTTTAGGTCTGAGCCTCAGATTTCTGTATCTGTTTCATGATCATTTTTTAATCTAATAGGCATGTAGGTGATCACTGATCAGCCTCCTGTGCCTGACACACGCTGTCGTCTTTTTGGGTCTAAGGCAAGCTGGTTTCCTCACGATGTTTTCCTTCACAGTTCGAGGAATGTTAAATGCGCATATAGAAAGAAAGTCCATTGGTGCACAGCCGGGGATCGAAACTACGACCTTCGGATGAGAGTCGCACGCTAAAGCCACTAGGCTAACAAAGTTCTTGTAATAATCATATTAAATATATGTTTTACTCTCTTGCTAATAAGCCAAAAGTCTTATACGCCATTTGACTCTATGTTCGATCATATAAGGTTCATTTTATTTATATAAAAGATGTATAATATAAAATTATAAACGTAATTATTCCCACAATTTCTTTGGCGTGATTTAATCGCGTTTCAACGGAACGAGATTTCACGGTTCGATTCAGGTGATAATTATAAACAAAAGGGGATTTGTTAGAATAACAATCTTTTAATACATTACAAGCATTACGCCAGTACATTTTACTTCCTACTGAGCATTTTGACTGTAGATATTTGAAAAGTAAAAAACATTTCAATATATCTATTTTGTTCTCCTTTTTTTATAGAATAGGGGGTAATTGGAAAGGAGGCTCACCTGATGTTAAATGATACCGCCCATGAACACTCAATGCCAGATGGCTCGCGAGTGCGTTGTCGGCCTTTAAAGATTAAAAAAAAAATATTTAAGTTCTAAAACTATACAAGAAAACATGACATCATATTAGAACATGCTTATACAAGCTAGCAAGGAATAAAATTAAACAAGCATAATAAAAAAATATAATAATAATAACTAAAACTAAATAGACAATTAATCAACTTAAACTTCAGTAAGAAGGGTCTCATGTGTATCAGTTTTTTACCGAAAAAGTAGGCTATAAGTTTTAGGTTCTCTACACAAAATTCATTAAAAGCAGTTCAGCGGTGTAAGCGTAACAACTATTAAATAAATACCAAACATGTACATAAGAAAATAATTAAAAACCGTTATGACCAAGGTATTTTTCACCTATCCTTTTTCCTCGCGTCCCTTTTGCCGTTTCTATCTCACTCACAACACAATAGGCTATTTACAAAATATTTTGAGCGACGTTGCCGATTTGACAGCGCGTGAGTCGATGATGTTATCGCGCCATTACAGAGCTTTTAACCGACTGCTTAAAGTGGAGTTGTTATACTAGACTTCGATGTACCAGAACCTGCAATTTTTTTTTCTCCTTTATAGTGTAATGTGTATTTTTATCAAAATTAAAATTACTGAGCTGCCTGTCTTGGCTATGATGATATATATTATTAATTTTATATTTGATAACTTTCTAATGTAAAAAAAAAATATAAGCTAATATTTATTACATATTATCCGTACATTTCTTTCTGTCGTTACGATATAAAATTCTCGTGTCACAATGTTCGTTCCCATACTCCTCCGAAACGGCTCGATCGATTCTTATGAAATTTTTTATGCATATTCAGTAAGTGTAAGAATCGACTACTATCTATCTTTCAACCCCCTAAATGATAAGGTATGTCCACCCCAAAAAAAATATTTTTTATTTTTTAGAAGAAAAAAAAATGTTTTTATTTTTTATGCCGTATATCTACCCATACATAAATACATAATAAAACCCTTTTTTTATTTGTTAATTATGACTTGAAGTCTGAGGTTTATATAGAGAAAAATTCACTGAACAACCTAAAAAGTTTAAAGGTTAAAAATAGCAAAATGAACCATGTTGGTATGTACTAAAGAGGTAGACTTAGTAAAATCACATTAAGGAGAAACGAAGTTCGCGGGGGCAGCTAGTATCATTATATAACTTACTAGAGCATCCCAGGACCAAGCAGGCTGGTTTCCTCGCTGGAATACCTTTTCCCCACTTTGGGACATAGGTCATAACACTAAATTAATATTCGCTTCGCTAAACCAATATTTAAGTTCGATTCAAATGAGTAATGTCTATTATAATCATGTTTGCACATGGAAGGTAGATATTTTGAAAACATTGCGTCAAATTAATACCAGCGAACGATGTAATTGAATTTTATTTGATAAACACGCTATTGTCATACGATAATAATATAACATTAGAATCGAATTATTTATATATATCCCTTAATATCTTTTACAAGTATCATAAAAAAATTAAATCTGTACAATTCAGCGCAATTAATTTTTTTTTTTCGAAAGTGTCTTTAGCGAACTAGGGAACTGTGGAATCGACTCCCGGTGGGTGTCTTCCCTTCCTTGTTCAAAGAAAGAGTATACTACTTCCTCGAAGGCCGGCAACGCACCCACTATAGTGTCAATGGGCTGCGATGACAGCATTTGGTCGTCACGTTCAAACAGGCTCGTTTGCCCCCTTTATACCACCTACAAAAAAAAGACATGTGTTTATTGGACTAGCGTAGTTTCGAGTATTTTGGCATTTTTTGCGACCTCGACAAAAACCAATATTTCAATCAATTAAAAAATCATTCGTTGAGTTTATTGCATACATATAGACGCAAGAAGATTCCTTTTAAATATGGACAGCACACATGAGTCGTATTAGTTGATGGTTAGAGATGCTTTGGTCATGATTGAAAAGCGGTTGGCAAGTAGGAGATACAAGGCAACCGAGGATGGTGAAATCGGGTTAGGTAGTCCTTGCCGGACCAAGTCCAGGAGCTAATAGAGAAGGGACCAGTTAGAAGTACCCAGAATCGACGAGCATGGTAAATATCATGAATATGGATGAAGCGAGAGAGGTATAGGCCGTAGCAGGTGGAGATCCGTGCTCTCTGCCTTCCCCTTCGGGAAAAAGAACTTAAACAATAGTCAGTTTTTTTTTTATATCCGAGATGGAAATGCATTAGCGCATCCCCTGCCGAGAGTGGGTGAGCAATACCCACTAAAACCACCTCGAGTAGTTCCTACAAAGCCGCGTTATAGGCTCCGAGGTCGCTGTCGCATTCTACCGGGAACTCAACGGCATGTTACACTCAAAAACCTCCGGTGCAGTATACACTACATAGGAGGTAGGAGATGGGCATATCTTCTTCTATTTACTCACCCTCTTCTACCCCTAAGGTTCGTCCTAAAGCGTTCCCTCTCTCGCTCTGCTTTCTCCTTCTGTAAGATATAAGTTCAAGCCTTAGATGGAGTGGAACCCCGACCTCGGAGTGCAGATACCTTAACCTGAGTGATTGGTGAATAATTAAAATATAATTTATTTATTTAAGAAACCTTTGGACTAAATCGACATTTACAAATAATATTTATACGAATGAAGCATGTTGCAACTTCAAAACGAATTCCGTATTTATTTATGACATAGAAAAAATATTTATTCGATGCAAGGTCGTCCTTTGATCTCCTTGGCATAGAACCAAAACGTAAATTAGCGTTTCATACGACTTTTAAACTGTATATTTGTTTAATTGTAAGTTTATAACTGTGATGAATTCGTAATAAATTTGAATTTTAGACGAACCCAAAATATAGGTGACATTTTTGTGTTTACAATAAAAATGCTAGTAATGTTTTGCTTAAGAAACAGCAAAACATCGGATTAGGTATGAGATAGCACTTAACAATGCTTTTTTTAAAATTGATCAGCCCACTACCGAATATACCCAGCTCGGTATAAGTACTATTAAATCCGTTATAATCGCAAAGAATTCTAAAAATTTGTCCAAGCCGCACAAGAAAATCTCATATAAAAATATTGAAAATAATTTCGTTTACATCAACTTGTAAATTACTTTTATCAATTCCTTATACAAACGTTCTGAAGTAGGTAATATGCAGAATATAATCTTGCTACGAAATTGACGATAAAATTTTATCGCAAAATCTCGGGGATAGGGTAGCCAGGGTTTTGGATTCTTAGATTTAATTTTCTATGAAATTGTATTCTCGTATGAAATCATCGATGTTATTACATTCATGTCTTCCCTTTTTCCGCAAACCAAATCCCAATTCGTTTGAGAACCCTTAACAAATATATTTGGCAATATAATAATGTCCGATGGAATTTCCGGACAATTATTGACATCTTTATACAAAAACAGCTCCTCAAGTCTCTTTTAGCTTATCGTGTGTTAAATGTCCCACAGATATTTTTGAAGTATGATATATTATTATTTAATAAGCCTGCTAGTAATTTAAAAAAAGGGTGCGTGTACTTATGTACGCGCGTCAGAAGTTATACTTCTTTGGCATTATTAAAAATAGTTTTTGATTGCATGCAAATAATTAATTACAATTAAAAAATCAGATTAAGATTAAAAATTTGACAGTCTTGAATTTCCGATTTTCCGAATTGTGCTCGCAAATATTCTTCAATATTACAAACGGTTGGTTACCCTAAGGAAAATGTATGTAAATGTTAGGCAAAGAGGTTCGCAATATTTTAGATACTTTACGACCAATAACGGTGTCTCATTACGCTAATATTATTTTCTTACACAATGAACCAAATGTTTGCTAAACACGACTTTGTCCATCCTAGATAATTTTACGTCAGCATTAAGGATATTAGTATAAACTTCAATCCCTGTTTGTGACGCATAGACAGGTAAAAAATAAAGATATTTATCAAACGATAAATCCTTTTTCTTAAAAAAAAAAGAAGCTGGCTGTTAATAGATATTGCTTTTTATATTGGTATAACATATTTAGTTTAAAATTCGAACGTATTCAAAATAAAGTAACCAACGTGATTAATTAATCATACATAGTCTGTGAAATAAATTAGTGGTAAGTTTTATTATCTATTTAGTAAACTACTGAATTGTTGAAATTTAAATTAAGAATACTCATTACATATTTTTATAACGGTACTTGAGAATTTGAAAATCGAATAAAATACACAACAGCATGCGTATTTTTTTACGCCCTTATTACCGAAGGTCGTGTTAGTGTTGTGTAATCATATCCTCCATTCCCCCCTGTCTTCGGCAAGCCTTAGCGCATGTGACCAAAAAGCAGACTATTACAGAAACTCGGTCATGTATATCATAATTTATTTTGACATTTACAACATTGCGTTGTTTTGTTTGGCAGGTCATGAGTTTTAGAATTAGAATTTGCGTTCTAGCTTACATATTGTTTCTTTTATGATCGTAATTAAATGAAACATTAATTTAACATTGACAGTGTATAATAAATAATGGCCTCAAAGGCCGGAAACTCATCCAATAAAATGGGTGTCTATGGTCTGCGATGACTGCCTTTTTTGGGCGCCCCATAGACTCGTTTGCCCCCCTATTCATAAAACATTCGTAAATTAGTACTAAATTAAAATTAACATCACACACACAGTGTCACAGTTATTCAAATTATTATTTAAATAAGAAAAGCACGTACCAATTCTTAAAAGGCTCGCGAGCCTACTGGTATTGAAATCCATGGACTGTGGTATCACTTACATCAGATGAGCCTCTTGCCCGTTTGCCCTCTGTTCTATAAAAGTACTCGTATGTATATCAATGCTATGTTAATATATTGAAAATAAAACTATCCTGTCTCGGTCTTCGACTTTCTTTATAGTTCAAGCATGGTCAAAACACTTGCTAAATCAAATCAGTTCCATTTTTAAAATTCGAATTTTAAAAAAATACGCGTGTAAAAATGTATGGTTTGTATAGTTTTGCGTTCGTACAAGTGAGTAACAAATACTCCCGCGTAGTACAAGAATAAATCGCACGATGTGGTCCGCCACGTGTCTCGCTACACACCGCAACCGCAAACATTTAAATCTAAAATAGTGGATCTTACATAACATTAGAAAGTTTTTACATATGACATATTAAATATAGAGCAGTGGGAATCTCATCCCCAATCGACTTTCTTTCTATGTGCGCATTTAACATTCGCTCGAACTATGAAGGAAAACATCGTGAGGAAACCGAAATGTCAGAGTCCCAAAAAGTCGACGGTGTGTGTCAGGCACATGAGGCTGATTACCTATTTAGACTGGCCTTTTTAAGAATTGGTACGCTCTCTTCTTGAAGGACCTTGACTTGGTTCAAAAATACTTCAGTGAGCATCTGGTTCCACATAGTGGAGGTGCACGGCAAAAACTGCCTTAAAAAGGCTCAGTTGTGGTCCTTTCCAAGTCCATCTTCTTCTTTGGTTGCCAATTTGGCTGTTACGTTCCGCGACCTCGACTTCTTCCTTCTAGAAGCCAGTCTCTTGCCTTGAATTTTTCCAATCAATTGAGTCGTAAACTTTATTAACGATTTAAACGGATTTAATAAAATTATCTAATATATAAAATTGTCGTGTCGCGGTGTTTGTAGTTAAACTCCTCCGAAACGGCTTGACTGATTCTCATGAAATTTTGTGTGCATGTTGAGAATGTCTGAGAATCGGACAACATCTATTATTCATCCCCCTAAAGTTTAAGGGTAGTCCACCCATAAAAAATTTTTTTTTTACTTTTTAGATAAAAAGATTAAAAAAATACATAGGTATAACCCCTAATTTTCACCCCTCTACGGTCAACCCCTATTTTTTGCAAACCGATGTTTGCCGGATCAGCTAGTAATTATATACATTACATATTACTACGCCTTCATTGATATAACCAAGAAAGTTGTGTCTCCATGACAATGTATAATAAAATCAATAAATTATGAACTTACCGGAAGTTACCAATTGAGTCATAATAGATTCAAATGGAAGGTTACTGATGTCGTAACAATACAAAGTCCTTGGCTTCGTTTCATTATTTTTATTAAAGATTCGAGGATATCTTTAGTCCAATATCGCTTATATAAAAGAAACAGGTCTATGTTGACGATTTAGATGACATACCGGCGATGACCTTGGTAATTCTAAATGAACGCCGCAGCGCACACGACAAAATCCCAAGGCAAAAAAAATCTAATGAGTAGTAATATTCGAAGTACCAAGTTCGAGTTATCAAAAACCTATTTAACTATTTGTTTTATAATTTATTTATTTTAAAGCGCGGTTAACCTGTCACCGGAACGAACGGGCTTGCCAACTCACCATAAAACATGTGATACGACTAAAACTTCACCATATTCTAGAACTAGACGACCAGCAGTAGCTCTAGACAGTAGAAGAGTAGATGTTCCCAGTTGGTAGCCACTCCACATGACAGCAACACATAACAGATTCCCTCAGAGCCTTAGATTGATTGCAAATAATCGAAGAAAATTTTTTTTTTACAAAATCATATAATAAAATCATGGTGTCACGTGGTTTTATTAATGTAACCATAGTAGTCTTGTTTAGGAGCGCCACAAATGCATATAAAAGTGGTTTATCAACTTACTTTTTATGCTTAACGTTAGCTCATCTAATAATTGACCAGGTAATCCATTTATTAGCCGCAAAGATCTCTCGCCATAGACATTGTTTGTTCTCGATGTACAGAGCTGAGCTTTGGGTCTGTAAAAAAAATGTAGTAAGCCTCTGAATCTAACACTTCTCAGGTTTTTTTTTTTTAAATCGACCGTGCAGGTTAACCTTCAATATATTAACAAAATTGCTAAATTCCTCCAATACTTTGTATTTAAGTGTCAGCCTCTTCATACAGTAAAGTATTGATTTTTATTACAAATCCTTTTAGAATAAACAATCTAGAAAAAATATCTATCCCTTTTGTCAAAGCATATAAAAATTTGGCAGAGAGAGCCAAATGATTACTAAATTTAATCCACACATCAAAAATGAATAAACAAAACGCGATAAATCAAAAAACTACCAGACAGCTTTCTCTATTAGATAGATTCCTGAAGCTTGGTTGTATAAATATGTTATATTCGTGTCATAAATAAACAAAATTTTACTCATCTAAAACCATAGTTATTTTAACGTTGATTAATATTTAAACGCCATAAATTAATGACTATTTCTAACACGTCACAAGAACAAGACTATTAAATTAAACTTGAACAATACCAAGTTTACAGGCCAAGTTGTGTTCCCGACAATGCCTTTGTTTGTGTAATGGCCTTTGTCATCTGAAGCCTTTATTTTTAATTATACTGGTTATAACCAAATATTAATGGTAATACATAACTTTATAGAAGTTATCCAGGTAAA
Organism: Pieris melete; assembly: GCA_963693345.1. Taxonomy (NCBI): domain Eukaryota; kingdom Metazoa; phylum Arthropoda; class Insecta; order Lepidoptera; family Pieridae; genus Pieris; species Pieris melete. The sequence continues at coordinate 44,431 of CAVNZK010000043.1, read as the reverse complement.
TTTGTCTAATCTCGGGTCCACCTTTAAACAGCTCCAATTTTTTTTCTACATATTTTCATCACTCGGCAATAATGTAATGGTCGTGCTCTTTAACCCCATAGAAACATCATGATTTGTAAAATTAATCAAAGAAGCTACACGTTTTTGACTTTAACCTAACCTAATCTAAACTGATCACAAGCGCCACTTAGAATATTAAAAAAAATCACTGGGAACTGAGACAATATCATTTACATCATGCATGTAATATTAGCAGATTTTAAAACTTTTTTAAAGGGCCAAAGCTATACGCCTCCTTATTATTATTTGGGAGGTACTACATACAAGTCGTAAAGAACGTACAATTATTGGTCCCAGATTGCATCTGTTGCTTTGATAATCTTAGTCGAAGACAGATGATTAACGTTTTTTTTCTTATTTATGTGTCATTATTACAAAAATATTTTTACGATTTAACAGAATGGCGTAGAGTTTATTACCAATTATTATCGTCCGTTTAACTCCTTGATTTGAGAACTGTAAGTAACTGTATAGAAACTCGTATCATCTCATTCTTTTTAAATATCTGTGTGTCCTTCCGTCCGTCATGCCGTCATGTCTGCACTGTGCCACTCTCTGCCATGTACCACAACCTGTTTCCTTAATATGGTCTATCCACTTTCTCAATTGTCTTCCTCTTTTGCGTTTATTGTACCTTGGGCACCAGTTTAGAACTTTCTTGCTACACTTTTCTGTTCTCTTGCCATGTGCCCCGCCCTTCCACTTAAGTTTATTTATTGGGATTGTAATATCTGCTACCTTAGTTATTCTTCTTAATGATGTATTCTTTATTTTATCTATTTCTTTCTTCTCCGTCATAGATCGTTCCATCTGTCTTTCAAACACCTATTCATTGTTTCTATAGATCAAACACAAAATGGTCTATAGAAACTCGATAACTAAACTCAAATAGATAAACTCTTCTTTACTGTTCATAACTGTAAACTATGTTACCTATATGAATTAATTATAAATTGAAGAGAAGTAGGTATCTATTTGAGACAAAACATCTCGGTTTCTAGTTATGTTCTAATTAAATTGATGCCAAACTTAAGTTACAATTTGTATTGTATAATAAATATGTTCACAAATATTAAATTACATTGCGTTTATTCCACTTCGTATATTAATAATCGCGTTTAAAAATGAGTTTATTGTACAACACGAGTGGGCTACTTAAACCATATTTTTTTTAACTATAGCTTTTAATTAACGAAATATAATCTTATGCAATATATAAGACGGGTATCCGATGATTTGTAAAGTTCAATATGTTTGCTCATTGTTGCGGCAAAATTTAATAAGATTATTTTTACAATAGAAGTGATGTTCGTTTGAGCGTGTTCCTTTTATACTATCTTCACCTGCTCTTTAATAATAAAGTTAACATCAGTATAAGTGAAAATATAATCCAATTATATTTACATTTCCAGCTAATTGTACTTATAAAATCATAAATGCGTAGAGCATATATGTTTTGAAGTTAAAGCTCGTAATTATCATTATCATGCAAATACAGGCTCCGAATATAATTTGGTCCCATTCGGTGTCGAGACCCTTGGTCCGTTGGGTCCTAGCGCTATAAGACTTTTAAGGAAATAGCAAAAAGGTTAGTCGACATCACAGGAGACCGAAGAGCTGGCAGCTACCTCGAACAAAGAATTAGTCTAGCTATTCAAAGGGTATCGCTGCCAGTATCTTCGTAACCTTGCCTAAAGGGCTCGCTCTTAACAATACATTTTAGTTATTATAGTCTAAAATTAATATTCGAATAAACTTAAAACCATAAACGTATAGAAACTCATGTATATCAAGAGCACCATATCACTAATATGATCAGGTCTTTTGTCCACAGAGCTACCGGGGACGCAAGCCCCTGGGCGGTACAGTCGTAGCACCAGTGGGACTCAGTCCGGGCCCCGCAGCACAGTCCCCGGGACCAGCTCCAGCCGCGCCAAGTCCCGCCCCAGCCACCACACCAGCCATGAAGCAGGAGCATCCGAGCCAGCCTATGGTAAGTCTTTTTAAACCCTACAATCAGCAGCAAGGCAAGGTAGGGGGCTCGCAAGTGCGTTTCCTTTTAAACATTCTCCTTCTCCTAGTGCCATCTCCTTGCGAAGGTGATCATCATGCGCTTCTAAATAATGACTTGGTGCTTTAACCAAACCAGTGTCTTAGGTTTTTCAACCAAGACGTGCGTCTCCTTTTACCTGCATGAGTGCACCTTTTAAAAACTCTTTTTTGTGCACCTTTTAACAAGCTACGCTCTTTTCTTCAACGTTCCATATAGTTCCACATAGTGGTGGTCATATAGGCTCTTGAAGTATAATCATAATATTAATTGCTAGTGTTCGGTTTGCAAGTATATCGAGACACAATTTAATAAGCATTGTCATAAATAATTTATTAGAAAAGTATTAATAAATAAATAATATATGATACATAAAAATATCAGTGGCGCTACAACCTCTTTCTGTCAGATTTCTAAATCTGTTTCATGATAATTTTTCAATCTAATAGGACTAGGTGATCAGCCTCCCGTGCCTGACACACGCCGTTGACTTTTTGGGTCTAAGACACGTCGGTTTCCTTACGATGTTTTTCTACACCGTTCGAGCGAATGTTAAATGCGCACATAGAAAGAAAGTCCATTGGTGCATGATGATGATGAGCCGGGGATCGAACTTATCACCTCAGAGATGATAGTGGCACGCTGAAGCCACTAGGCTAACACTGCTCAATATATGATACATGCACAGCAAAAAATCAACGTTATATTGTATTAACATAAGAAGGTTCTCGAAACAAAAATTCAATTAAAATAATAGCGTTGAAGCTCGGAGTATTTAATTTACCTTTGCCTCGTTTAGTTAGTCAATCTAGATTAACAATGTCCTTGGTTTAAATAAGATTAATTTTTATTTTACATTTTATAAACGATTTGTCCTCGTGTTTTCGTAATTTAAAGGATATTCTGTACTGTCTTGTCTCGTAAATGTAATTTAAGTTGTTAATACAACTAAAATAGTTTCTTTATAATGATCATAATGTGACTTTATGTACATAATTAAATAGTTATTAACTATAACTAAAAGGTATTAGTAATAGCTGCAGCTGAGTTTCATTATCGGCCGTCACGGCAGAATACAAAATACCATCCGTATCACCACGACGTTGCACAACTGAGCGTTTTTTAAGGTAGTTTTTGCTGCGCACCACCACACCATGGAAACAGCTGTCCTGAAGTATTTCAGAACCAATTCCACTTAGGGTCCTTCAAGAAAAGAACGTACCAATTCTGAAAAGGCCGGCACTTGCGAGTCTTCTGGCAATGTGCCCATGGGCGGCGGTATCACTTAACATCTGATGAGCCTCCTGCCCGTTTGCCTCCTATTACACAAAAAATGTTTTTGTGCTACAACAATGTTAAAAAATTGGCCCTAATTATGACTGTATGTATGTCAAAAACGTATTCAATTTTGACTAACTTTCGTTATGTCTCTACTGACATTTCTTTTGTTTCGAAGCAAAGTTGCTGGACGCATAACTAACATATCACGACATGAGTAGCGTGAAATAATAAAATACAATTTTCAAAAGGTGACAAAAAATATTCACTTTAAATTGGAAGCAATAAATTCTCCCCGAGCGTACAATATTGCTAAACTTTCCCGTTCTGCACAAATTAAAAATTTCTCAACTTAAACTAACGTTGTTAGTGACACATGTTGAAATTTATTCAATTTTTAAATGTTAACTTTGTATACCTGTATCTAAGTTGCTAAATCTTTTAAATTGTTTTTTATTTATCTGGAGCTTTTAAAATAAATATTTTTTTTTCAATGTAAAACATATTTATACCAGAAGTAAATAGGGACTTAAAGAATATATCAATAAACACAAAAATGAATTCTAAACTCTTCCATTATAACCAGCCGCACTACAGCGTTTTAGGGGCCTCAGATTTCTGTCGTGATCATATTTTTAGACAAGTGGGTGTGACATCAGCCTTCTGTGCCTAACACACGTTATCGGGGTTATGATATTTTCCTTCACCATACGATACCATAAATGTGCACATAGAAATTAACTCTATTGGTGCACAGGCGGAATTCGAATAAAATGAACAGAAATGAAACCCATAATCTTGGGTTTGACGCCAGAAGAAACAATAACCACAGAGGGCAGCTATATGAAAGTCTTTGCATGGGATTTTAAACAACAAATTCTTAAAATAAAAGCTAGCTTAATGTATTAACGAATAATTCAGTTTATTATCTCTACGGTAATGTTATTTTTAATGAATATTACACTAAAAACAACCTAAGAAGTATTTTTACTCAAATAGTAACAAGATATCGCAGCAACAGCGAAAAGTAACTTATATGTGAAATTTTGCAATTTAAACTTTCATAATAAGATTACAGGTACAACATATTATACGAAAATTTTTAATTAAACCATCTAAGAACTTGGTATTAAAAAGAACAACGCCGAAGTTATGCATAATTTGACGTGAACATAATATCGGGAGGTAAAATTGTGTAAGAAAGAAGAACAATTTTATTAATAAAATAAAAGCAACACAAAAACCAAAATTCAAATATAATTGACAAATGATCGCATCACGAATAGTTTAGTTTTAGCCTACTTGTAAAGACGTTGTACCCTGATGTCGTGAGTTCTCAGGCTGTATCAATATATTTATTTTTTGTGCATAACATATACTCGCCACATTGTTAGTAACCTCATGCATTTCCCTTATCATGTATTGATATTAAGTTGATTTAAAAGTTCATAAAAAAAGGGTGCGTGTACTTATGTACGCGCGTAAGAAGTTATACTTCTTTGGCTTTCTCTATTTTTTTAAAATATTAAATAAATATTTAACGTTAATAATTTAATAATATTTAATATACAGTAGGTATATTATTCAATTATCAATTAACATTAATAATAATTATTACTTATTATTTTATTATATTATTCATTCAATTTAATAACTTGGTATGGTTCATAACCTTTTAACTAAGTAACAATAGGTCTTTGTGAAAAAGCAATGCTAAATTTCTTTGAAAAAATAATTAAAACTCCTTTATTTGTTTAAAAGGTAAATGACAAATGTCATATGGAATATGGTCATTCAAAATTTGCGATCTTCGAACTTCACTCATTACACCAGTCATTATAGACATTCGAAATCGAAAATTTGATAATAATTCCAAAAGTTTTCAAACTTCGGTCAAGTGAATGGTACATTGGGACGACAATAAATCTCATTTTGCAACCTTGTCCGCAGTCCGGAACATTGTTAAAATTGCAATTAAATTAATTTTTGTTGCTGTATGGTCGTGAAAAAAATTCCAAAAGTTCTGCAAACTTGGGGAAGTTTTCGATATAATATTTCATATCACGTATAAAATTTGCAACCAACCTAAGTGTACGGAACATTTTTTGTTATTTATTTTATTTTCGATATATCTGTCAAATTTGCGAACTTTTGGAACGTTTTCCTTCAGTTTAATAAAGAACAACATTAATTAAATAATGTTCCGTACACTTAAATTGGTTGCAAATTTGACACGTGATGTAAAATAATATATTTAACACCACTCCAACTTTGCAGAACTTTTGGAATTTTGGTCTCAAGAACTAAGCAAATTATCATTTATTGCATTTTTAACAATGTTCCGGACCGCAGATCAGGTTGCAAAATTTTATAGTTTGTTTTAATACCACTCCCGACCTTACTTCAAAATTTGAAAACTTTTGGAATTATTATGAATTAATTGTCTATAATGACTGGCCTACATATTCATTTTACTTGTAGATTGTCTTATTCCTATTTCGCTCGCGCACGCTATAATCACACTAACAATTTTGTATCACAGGTGCGCGCGCATCGTAAAATTTTACTCCCATCAATTTTTCATAACGCGCCTAAAGAAGTATAACTGGAAAAATGTTCTTGATTGAATTTGATTCGATTATTCAATATCTCTTTGAGAGCGATACAACTATTATGTATGTACGATTTGTCGGAAACAAATGCTGATTTTTTCGTAATTGTTTTTGTTTGTCGAACTTCTGATGCAATAGATTTATGAGAGAAATCTAAGCGAACGCAGACTACGCAAACTCAACCACAAAACTGTATGCAGTCATGTATTTAGAATCTTTTTGATATTTCTTAATTACAAACTTTTCAACTCTGTGCGTGGTTTCAAAGGGTAAACTCATTTAAAGCAGCTGTTTTATGAAGTTAACTCGTTTTTATAAAGCGTCTAGTTACTAAAGATGCTAACTGCGTTCAGCAGCTTGTAAGTTGGACTCTTTGAATTAATCAAGCGTTTTGGGATTGAATTCATCGAGATTATATTTGTGTAGTGTTCAGATGGTTAACGATTCTGTCTGATGATTCGAAAGCATTTATTTATCACTAATTTAAAGTAAAAATATCCCATTGCACTAGAAGAGGTCTTATGTAATATAACTCAATACGAATCGTAGAGTGTATTTTCTTGGAAAAGTGGCAATATTATCATATATAAAAAAATAAGCCAGTGGCGCTACAACCTTTTTAGGTCTGGGCCTCAGATCTGTTTCATGTTCATTTGTCAATTTAATGGGAAGTCGACTTTTTGTGTCTAAGGCAAGACAGTTTCTTCCAAGTTTTCCATCGCCGATCAAGCGAATGTGAAATGCGCACATAGAAAGAAAGTCCATTGGTGCTCAGCCGGGGATCGAACCTACGACCTCAAGGATGAGAGTCGCACGCTGAAGCTATTTGGCCAACACTGCTGCCAATATTATTATATACAAGTAGCTTACAAACTGTTTCATTTGTGTTCTTTGTACTATACTTCGGTACTTAAGCAACCAAGGATAAATTCACTAAACTCCGTAAAAAAAGAAAAAAACTATGTTCCTTATATGAAACTCATAAGGCTCTTACGCATAATTATCGTCGCCAAGGCTAGAGGGGCCTTCGAGAATATCTAATTATGTTGTAACGCTATTCAAACCCTACGTATGACGAAAACTGTGTCATATTATTTGATTATATTCACTTTGTGTATAAAGGTTATTACTATATTTTAATTTTAAGACTTTGGACTCGTTCCTTAAAGCATGGAGCAATAAGGGAGCGTTCAATTACGTAACGAATTTTTTGTCCTTTTGTAAAACGTTACGATGCGGGGCGGGGATTGAATTACGCGTTATTGTTAATATTATTTTCTAATTACACCACATTATAGTAACTAAACAGTCACTAGGTGGTCACGAAACGTTTTACTAGACTTGGGAACAGTACTATACTTGGGTACTGGAAAACGTTACGGCGATACATGGGGGGGGGGGTCAATAATCTTCGCTCCCTAAGCTACCAATCATTATTTTTTCATCACAAGTACAACAACTCCTTATTTAGTCAATTTAACTAAACTAATACTTATCCAAAAACTTTGGCTCATACTCTGTAGGTACTAAACAATGGTTGAACAACGACCTCGTTCGCGATGTTATGTGTGTCAAATATTAAAATAGCTATTCTATGTTTGTACTTGAGGAAAAATTGTCTAATGAACTTGACATAATTTTTAAACTTAGTATTAGATTGGATATATGAAAAAAAAAATCTTTTGTAAAATAATATAAACATTCAATCATTACTTTATTGGACTGCTGAGGTCTGTGACTAAATCTGATATAGAATAATCTAACCCCATCTCAAGACATTTTTTTTTTACACAAAACTTCGGTACGCCTGCATAAATAGGATTTTAAATTATAATGATTTATTTTTTCAATTTGACATTTTTAATATAACAAAAGGCGACCTATACAAATTATATACAAAATAATTAATTAAGTAAAAAGTACATATAGGGTACAAACACGCACACAGACATACCAATATTTATAAGTACTATATTTTACTATTGGGTAGGCAATTCTTAGTTAATATACATATATATATATATATATTAGGTGTTATAATTTTTATAGAAGCTGTTGGCTACAAAAAGAAATACAAAATGTTATCTTTAATTCACTAATTGCCGTTTCTTTCGTATACGTATCTAAGCGACAATTCAACTATTAAATACTTATATATGAGTGATTGTAAATCGAATTATTTTTTATAACGAGCCGATGCTTAATTCAAAATCTTTTGTTTCCAGGCTCCAATGCCATTCTACGCCGGTGACCCAAACAGGTTTCCCACAACATGGCAAACGGATCCCTCTCAAGGTAATTCAATAATAATCAACATCTTTTTTTGTTTAGCTTTTAAAATATGAATCATGTACTTGTTCAACTTGGCGCATATATGAAGGATTTATTTTTAGAAATAAATATTCCATAAAAGTTCGTGCCAATATGCTAACAACGTCCCGTACTTTTCCCCAACGCGTAATGAACGTTGACAGCCGGTTAGTCGAACCCGTCAACAGCGTAATTAAAACGGCCGTTTCATATAAGAATTCGCTGGCTGAATATAACGTTCATATATTCTTTAATACACTTTAAAATCTAAAATCTACTATTAATGTCGAAACGTCTACTGATAATAATTTAAAAATAGCACTTATACCTACTACTACATTATTTCAGGTTGGCAGAACCAGTTCATCCAGCAATTACCAACGCAAACTGGCCAAACTACACTAGACTACCAGGGCAACCATACACCGTACGCAACGTCGCCGCATTACCAGGCTAACACCACCTATACCGTCCAGAATGTTGCTACCACGTTCGACGTTACGAGTAATACATACTACCAGACAGGAGTGCAAGCGTTGCCCACGCCTAGGCCGCCCTCAAATCGCGGCGCCTACACTCCCGTCCCGTCACCAAGAGCTCCTCATTATACAACTGAGTACCAACAGCAATACGCCCAGCAAGCCCCGACAACAGGTGTTACGACGGGAAACGAATCTAGGCCGGCGTCTGCTGCATCTTATCAAAGTGCAGTACCGACGACGGCCGCGCCCGTATACACAGTCAGCCAACAAAACTACGAGCGGTCTGAATACTCGTCAGAGCACTCGGAAGATTATAACAATGGTGGCGATAATACAACAAACGACTCTAACAACGAGGGAGACAGACAAGAGCAAAGTTCCCAGAATGGACAGCATTCGGGAAACGCCGAGCCTGGATACCTGCAGGGGAGCAACGGTCCGCGAGCTTCACTCGATTGTAGCGGGTATTCGGGCGGCTACACTAGCGGGCAGCATAACGAAAATAGCCAGACACAAAATCAAAATGATTGGCAACAACAACAACGCCAATGGCACAACCAAAGGTTACAGAATCAGCAACAAATCAGCCAAATCCAAAGCCAACAGCAACAACTACAAAATCAAATCAACTATCAAAATCAACAGATACAAAACCAACAAATGCAAAATCAACAATTACAAAATCAACAGATTCAAAATCAGCAAATTCAAAACCAGCAAATGCAGAATCAGCAAATGCAAAATCAGCAAATGCAAAATCAGCAAATGCAAAGTCAGCAAATGCAGCAACAGAGGCAAGAAGAAGCTGAGCAGCAGATGTTTTCGCAATCAGACAGGGTTAATTTAAACTCGAGACTGAAAACTATGATATTAAATAAGCAAAATCATACGCGAGACGGTACGAATACGCCACCCGATAAAGGGGACCCCGGAGAGGGGCCGCCTCGAGGAATAGACGATAGAAAGGGCTGCGTATCTATCGCGGATGATAGAAATACTACCGGTCATTTTTTATCGTATAGCCACCATCTCCGAGGTAATTACCACATAGGCGACCAGGTTTATCCTGTCGCTGGTAATTATTCACAAAACACCCACAGTTATAAAACGGGTGAATTCGGAGGTGGTGGCCACCACGTATGGGAGGGGGGGACGCAAGTCCCGAGAGATTATAATAAGCACAATTCGTCAGAAAACACACTCAAAGCTCCTCAAAAGTTGCCGTCGTATTCTGACATGAGAAGCCAATTTAATAGTTATACGAATGTACATTATGATGCGCAAAAATACACAGAAATGTATGGTAGTGATAACGTTAGTTTTAGTCAACAGCAGGATAATAAGGACTTTCAATCGAAAATGCTCATAGGACCAGTGTCGGTGATGAACCAGCAAAATTGCGCTCCAACGCAAGACGCAAACGCACAAAAGAAAGCTTTCGATAGGGAGGCATATGATGCGAAATTTAAACATCCATCCGCACCGTTAATTCCCAAATTAGAAACACCCGATACCTATCAGTATCAAAAAGAAGAAAGAGTGAAGGTTGAGCCTCAGAGGAATATTGCTCCTCAAATGAAGAATGTGATTCCTCATCACAATAAGTTAGATCCTCAACGAGATTATCAAAATGGTTTGATACAAAAACAGCAAAACGTCCTGCCACCTATCTCTACAATCAAGCATGAGACGTTCGTTCAAAAACCACAAAACTATCAACAATTCCAAAATTACCCCAACGATAGAAGGCAGGAGACAATTGAGAAATATGCACAAATCCCACGTCCACATGAAAACAGTGGTTTTCAGCGATACCACAGAGGTCTAGAAAATAAAGTCACCAAAGATGATAGACGAAATCTTGGCATATGTGAAGAAACAAAACCACCATTTTACATAGAACAAATTAAATCTGAACATTCTCCACCGGGACACAAAATATATAAAAATATTAACTTTGGTCCACCGCGGAGTGAACCGTACATGTTCGCCGGGGATGGTGGACCAGTTGCAATCAGAAGTGAAGTGGGATACTCGTGCTGTAGACAAGGATCGACCAAGAAACCACCACCGGAGCACCTAAGAGATGGTGCATGCCCGGGACTCCAAACCAAGGATGAAGTTTTAGAAGGTGAACCAGATGCTGCGGAAAAGACAGACTCAAAAACTCTATCGAAGCCTAGCACGCCAACACCAGACCTGTACTCCAAAAATCCGAAAGAAAATCAGTTTAATTACTCAAAAGAATATCTTGAGAATTTGGAAAGATTACGAAATAACTCAAGAACAGAGGTTCCAGATTGTAATTGCTTTCCAGCTGATAAAAATCCACCGGAACCTGGAAGTTACTACACTCATTTAGGTAAGTATTTTATCGTCATTTCAATAGAAATAAAATCAAATTTTTAATGAAAAAATTTTGATGATTTAATTTTAATGAAAAATATTCATGTGATAAATGTTAAACTATATTTTACTGCATTCATGGCGGTAATGGTATTCCAGCAGGAAATTATTGTTTTCCACAAAAGTAGACGTAGAAATGTGTCTGTACTATTTGGATTTTACTAAAAAATACCGATTTTATAGGAGCAGCAACCTCGCTAGCAGAATTAAGGAAAGATCTTGAAGCCAGAACTGGATTGTCAGGAAAGGAGTTGAGAATAGAAAAGATATGCTATACGGGAAAAGAGGGCAAAACTGGACAAGGCTGTCCCATGGCCAAGTGGGTGAGTGTGTATGGATCCTCATTTTATACTTATTAATAATATTAACAGGATTTAAACGTGACGATAAATTCAAGTTTGTTAATGTGAAAATTTCAAATAAATCAGTGGTGCTGCAACCTTTTTAGGTCCGGGCTTCAGATATCTGTTTCATGATCATTTGTTAATCTAATAGGCAGGTGATCAGCCTATTGTGACTGACACACGTCGTAGACTTAGGTCTAAGGTATGCCGGTTTCCTCAAGATGTTTTCCTTCACCGTTCGAGCAAATGTTAAATGCGCACATAAAAAGAAAGTCCATTGGTGCACAGTCGGGGATCGAACCTACGACCTCAGGGATGAGAGTCGCACACTGAAGCCACCAGGCCAACACTGCTCTAATGTGACAATTTAACACGGTTTAAGTTTAATAACATTAAGGTGATTTAGTTCACTTATCTTACATTTGAGATTTTTATTGAGTTTTTCCTTTCAAAAATGTTTGAACCTTTTTGTATATATTATGTTTTCTATCTTTGGCTATATCTTTAATATAAGTTTACGTTATATAATCTTCTTCTAGGCTAAATTAAACTTTATTTCTCAGGTAATAAGACGCGCTAATTATACCGAAAAAGTGCTTGTAGTGGTGAAATTCCGAAACGGACATAAATGTCCAACAGCCTGGATAGTTGTATGTCTGGTCGCATGGGAGGGGATTCCCCAGTCAGAAGCTGATTTAAATTACACCCTATTATCCCATAAGCTCAATAGATATGGTCTGCCAACAACACGGCGTTGTGCTACCAACGAAAATAGGACTTGTGCTTGTCAAGGTAAGTTTTTAAATAAAAAAGGGGCAAAAGAGCCCGGGGCTCAATCATAAAAGGGCAACTAATTTTTGGGACCGTAGATTATTTGGGATAGGCTTTGCCTTCGTTGTCAAATTAGGGTTTAAGCCCGGCTTTTAATATTTTTCTTCACTATACCTGAGTTGATTTCGCAAATATAAATAAAAAAAGCAATAATGGTGTCTAGAAATGCGTACTCTGTAACTTCCATAGCGACAACGATATCAATTCCGACGCATAGATGAAAGTACGGCAAAAGGCCGGCAACGCACTCGCAAGTTCTCTGATAAAAAAGGTTATTACACTGTTACAGAGTATCTGACTGATAGACTTTAATTTCTTTATAAAAGTTAAGTTTATTAATTATGTTAAGTACCTTTTCGCAACGTGAAACCAAAGCAAATATACCAAATAAATAAACGTATCTTATAAGAATAGAATTAGCTATTATAAAGCATGCCCTCTCACAACATTGCTGTGCCTAACCAAGGTCCTTATTGTGATAAATTATAACGTGTAACGTGTAAAATATGACCATAGGGGATGCAATAAAGATTTGAGTTTATAATTTACCTACAAAAACGTCTATTGCAGGCTTAGATCCTGAAGCGTGCGGCGCGTCCTACAGTTTCGGTTGCTCCTGGTCCATGTACTACAATGGATGCAAATACGCCCGTTCGAAAACTGTCCGAAAGTTCAGACTCTCGGTCAAAACTGAGGAGAGCGAGATTGAGGAACGTATGCACGTTTTGGCCACACTTTTGAGTCCGCTTTACATGAATTTAGCGCCCAAGTCCTTTGAAAACCAATGCCAGTTTGAGAAGGAGGCTTCTGACTGTCGGTTAGGGTTCAAGCCTGGACGACCCTTTTCCGGTAAGACTTTTTAATTATTATTCTCGAAATTAGACACTTGAATAGTTAAGTAATATAAACTATTAAAAACATTATTATCACAAAGTTAAAAACAGATTTAGGAGTCAAATTAAACAAAATTATTCTGTAAAATCAAAAGAGTATTTTTAATTTTTGTAAATAGCATTTATATTTTTAATATCCAACACGTACAAATACAGTATTTACAATTTTTTTAAGGTACATAGTAATAATAATAAATAGAAAATTAAAAACAAATTTAAAAAAGTCTGGTCCCTGTGGCAGCATTTCCCCGCTGTATTAACTTTTTCGTTTTACCAATACTAAGCAGCACAATTTCCCGATTACAGGTGTCACAGCGTGTATCGACTTCTGTGCGCACGCGCATCGCGATTTACACAACATGAATAACGGTTGTACGGCTGTCGTTACACTCGCCAGACATCGCGCACTAACTCCACCAAATGATGAGCAGTTACACGTTTTGCCCTTGTATGTCCTTGATTCAACTGATGAGTTTGGCTCCAAGGAAGGCCAAGATGAAAAAATCAAAAACGGAGCTCTTCAAGTCCTTGATAAGTGAGTGGTGATGTATAACCATTTATTATATTCAATCCTTTTAAAACCCAAAAGTAATTAAACGTTTAAGAGAAAAATATCTAAAATAAAGTTGTTAATACATGTAGAGTATACTCGTAGTATCGTCTTTTATTGAACATATTTAAAGAAAACACTTTTTTACCGGATTGAAGTTATGTATTATTATAAACTTAAAACTTTTTTTATCCGACGTTTCGCGTGCTTTACAGCGTGCGTGGTCACGGTCACGGTCACGGTGACCAACCACGGTAAAATAATTGTAAATTTATATTAAACTAGTGGACCCCACAGACGTTGTCCTGCATGATATTTCAACCGATTAAGATATTAAACAAAGTATGAAAGTACCGACTGCAGCGCCATCTGTCGGGCTGATTTGTGTATCTAAACCATTCCCAGATCCCCTTGAAGACACACAAAAAATTTCATCAAAATTGGTCCAGTCGTTTAGGCGGAGTTCAGTCACATACACACGCACACAAGAAATATATATTAAATTGTATATTGATCGATAATTCATATGTTTCAGATATCAAATGGAAGTTCGTGTTCGATCCGTTCCTCTTCAGCCGTGTAGACGTCACGGGAAGAAACGTAAGGACGAAGACAATTCAGATTCAAACTCCTCAGCTAACACGCCACAAGCAAGTCCCGGGAATCAGAAGAAATGCCCCACACCCGGACCCAAAACACCACAACCCAATGATACCAGAAACATCGCTAGTCCAAGAAGTCAGAACGCTTCGCCGCGAGCTAACACTCCAGCGGTAAACCAAACTTCAGCTTTTCAACCAAATCCAAATAATTATAATTCTGCCTTTGTTAATCCAAATATGCATAACTCTAACCCTAATCTTATCAATGCTAGTATGAGTAACCCGGCCTTATTGGACATGGCTTCGATGATTGATAACTTTACAGACGCACAATTACAAAGCAATCAGATTTCTAGTACCGTGTTAGATTCACCATACAATTCGTACGACCAGAGCTATATCCATAATCAAAATAATATGTATAATCCAAATCCATCGCCAATCGTCGATGCTACTTGTCAAAATCACAATCAAAATCAGCTACCGAGTTTTGCATCGGGATTGCAGAAACGTGACCAATTCAATCCCACAAATGTAACAGACATGAGTGTTCAAAACCAGTGGCCGGATTTCAATAATCCGGAAATGTTTAGTAACGCTGTCAAGGAAGATCCAGATTCCACAACTGCTCATTTAAATATGACTCCCACTAATTACAGCCCAGATTCTAATAGAAGTGATCCAAATAATGACCAAATTAAAAATACACCAGAGCCCGATAAACCTAACTTAATCCCTGATATGTCACAAAAAATGCCAGATTTTGATATACCCAGATCTCCCAGAGTCACAGATATATCCCAGCCTCAAAACACACCAGAATCACCAGTCCCGACACAAATTGATATGAAATCGCCCAATAATGAATCACCAAATTGCGACGCTCGCAAGGGTGTGTGGAGATCTCCAGAGCACAGAAACTGGGATCCAATGAAACCAAAAGATGGTTTAGATGAAAACGCTGTATTCAGAGTTCCCAAATCGCGACCTCCTTCGAGATCCCAGGTCAATCTTCCAGAAAATATTGAACAGTCTACATTCTTAAAACCTTATCCACCTTCGGAGAGACCTCAACTGACTCACGGCTATGACCATCGAAGCCCTTACGACAGCCGGACAAACAATCCTCAAACACCAACCACCCAGGGTAATTTTACCATAAGTCACGAAGATCCCAATCAAAACTCGGCTGCACTAAACAAGCAAGAACAAGTTCCTAGTAACTATCCAGCTAACCAAAATACATATGGAAATCAATCTCCAGTCCAAAATTACAATAACTATCCCACCGTAGGAAATGCGTACGCATTTTCATCAAACCCATACGGCCATTTTAGCCCTTATGAAAACACTTATAACGACTACAATAGCATAGCATATTATAACGCAGAGAAGTATAAAAGAGAAGAGTTAATTAGGAACTCGCATTGTTACAATTCCTATGGATATCAGTATAATCCCAACTTTCCTCCTAACTTTTACCAAAATCCCAATCCCAATTGGTGTCAGTCTTCTCCCAATTGGTGTGTGTATCCGCCGCCATTCTCTATACCGTATCCTCCTGAACCTCCTAAAGCAGAACCAATTGGAGAGGTCACCGGGGTGTCTGACAATCTTGAGTGTTTCAAAGATAGTCAAATGGGGGGTGTTGCTATAGCATTAGGTCATGGAAGTGTGCTCTTCGAATGCGCTAAACATGAAATGCATTCCACTACTGCAGTAAAAAATCCAAACAGAGCAAATCCCACGCGAATATCTTTGGTCTTTTATCAACACCGAAACTTGAATAGACCCAAGCACGGTCTAGAAGAATGGGAGGAGAAAATGAGATTAAAGAAATTAGGTTTAAATCCACCGACTCCTGGCACTCCCGGTCCAAATTCTAACACTGTCTCCCGGGCAAGTACTCCAGGGCCTGAGAAACAGAATCCTGAAAAATGGAAGAATAATGAGAACTATATACCAGGAGGGTATAGTTCTCTGTCTGCCTTAGTGGAGGCGACAAATGTGGCTAAAAGGAAAGGCCAAATTATGTTGAGGGCTGACACACAAACCACAATGTCTTGGACCACTCTATTCCCGATGCATCCCTGTACTGTGACAGGTCCATACCAAGAATCTGGCACCTGACGCAAGCCCGGCCCTGTGGGGCAATGTTCTTCCAAACGTCGGAGTGAAATCCCTTCCTTAGCTATGTAAGGTGCCTTCAATCAGGCCTCCTAGAGCCAAAGTGCTTTCCAGTCGTTTTGTAGTTCCTCATTTTATAGGATTAAAAATTCTCGATTTTTCGACAGACTGGTCCATTCGAGATTCCTCTTTTGCATTTACATCGGAATTGACTACCATTTTGACGTATTTTTTTGAAATCAAGTGAGCTATCAATCAAAGATATATTTTAGATTTTAATTGTGTTTATCGCATTTCAACTAGTCTTACTTTACTTTTAGAGTCGGATCCTATTGTTTAAGTCTGTAATTGTAGTTTTTTTGTATATTCTTGTCGTGTTTAGTTTAACCGTTGTCACAAATTATGAAATTAGTTTAATGCTCTGTATAAAATGTGGTAAAATAGATTTGTCTGCATATTTTGTCGGTTTTATTTAGGCGCATTACGTGCGATGCAATGATCTCATACAATTAATTCAGAGCGAAAGTACAAACGTGCGACGAGCCGAGCGAGGAGCTTCTGACGGTTCGTGTTTATTTCTATTTTTGTACCTTTGTCTATGGTTAGTTACTTTTTTAATTTCTACCATTCCCTGCCGGCGACGGCCGTTTGCGTTATTTTAGTGATTTTATTAGAATCGAGTATGTATCACAGTTGAGTGCTTTTCTATTAGGTTAAGTCGTGTGTATTTTTAAAAGTTTTAGAATATTTAACTTATTTGTATTGTATTACGTGAAACATTATGAAATCATTTTCTTTGTAATAATTTAGTGTTACTGTAGGTACTATTTAATATATTTGCTTTTACATTAGCGTTTGTTTTTGCATTTCATGCCTTCTTTACTTTCGACTCTAGTGCCTGTCTGGCTTCAACCAGAAATTTTATCGTGTTTAGAATTAAAAAATCATTTTTGAACTTTTAAAATGTGACCTTATTAAATGGATTACATTGAATGAACTTTTCTAATTAGCGATGATGAAATTTTATGAATTAGTCGTACAATAAAGATGTGTAAGAGACATAAGTTTATATAATAGTGTTTGCGAAAAAATTCAGGCGCTTGGAAAGTTTATAAAGTAGGCATTATATTGAAAATGAAACAAACTGATGAATTAATATATAATTAGGTTAAGGAAAGTTTGTTTTAAAGATTAAACTATTGATATAGTTTATATTTTTTACGTGTACGTATTTATTGAATGGTAAATTTATTGGGACGAACGTGAAATTATTTATAGGTTAAAAGTTTTGTGAGCAAAACTTAAAAACTAAGCAATAATAGACGTCGGGGTCTATGTACATTGTAATGTAGGAGTGAAAAATAATATTAAAAAAACCAATGGTGCGATATGTGTCGTCGATCTTATGGATGTGCTTGTTTCAATGTATTGCCTAAATTCTGATATTATTTGTGTTTTTATGCCGGATTCTTGCCGCGACGAAGCGTCGTAATGCCACAAGCCTATCTAACGGATCAGATAGGTTAGCGGCACTAAAGACATATCAAAGCAATCAACGTCATCACAAACAAAACATCCACGCTCATGTACCATTTATAGGCTTTAGTAACAAAATCCAATGTAAGACTGCATTCATTATTCTAAAATATTCCTTTGATCCAAATTTGAGTAAAGCTGTCCCTGTTTAAAAGTAAATCAAGATTCATAGATATTTATATCGTCTGTCAATTGTCAGATGAAAAAATGTCACCATTACTGAGTCCACTAAATACTTTTTATGTTAAAATTATCTCTGAATGAACCTTTATTAAATGAATGCAGTCGTTTAAAGGTTGTAATATTAGAATATCTTGGTGAATGTTAAGGAATCATTAGGTTTAGACACCTGTGATATACATTTAAATCACGTGCGTTTGAATGCTTGTATGTCCCCAGTGTGTGTTCGACGACATGACCTTTTTATCCAAAGGAATTGTATGCAGAGGTGATTTCTAAACGAGTATTTATTGATTGCATGTTGTGATTATATAATCTGTGCTTTTATGAAGACGTACAATTGACAATTTGTGTAATATGTCAAATTATGCAATCTAATGTTCGAAATTTAAATTTTGGTAGATCTTGTTCGAAGATGAATTTGTTATTCGAAATTCAAATTTCGATTTTTTAGATTGTCAAATTTAGTATTATCTATTATTAGTGGTAATTTAAATTGAGCACTTTTTAATTATGACAAAAAACTATTTTCTTTCTACCGTTGACCATTTTAATGTCACAGTACATCTTGTTTAATCACCTCTGTAAGTTGTATCGTCGAAGTATTTCCGCAACCAAAAATCGATCAGTATTTTTATTAACTCTCCTTTCGGTGCGGTTATACCAATTTTTTGTTTCGTTGCTCGTTGCGTTTAAGTTACGACGCCTGTGTAATATTTTATCTTCTGCCAAAACAAAAGAATGTGTCATGTAAATAGAACTACCATTATTTATTAATACAATAATTTAAAAGACCCTTGTTCGTTTTATTTAATCCATTACGTATAAGAGACACTGCAGTGTCCACGCCAATTCAAGCAAAAATGGCTTCCACCTTCCGGCAATCATTTTCTCGAAACAGGTCAGGCCAATTTCGAACTGAGAACAATATATCTCACAAATTACATTGAATTTGATGTTTAGTGCGATTTAAGTCAATCGATTTAGGCATAGCAAGAGACGATGGCAAGCGGCCGGATGGGATTTCGTTGATCCCTTGGCAGATGGGACGGGCTTTGGTATTGGATGCTACTTGTCGGATCAAATATAAGATGGCAGAACGAAAGACCTGGTAGAAAGTACCGGTGACCCCTGAGCTGGTGGTTCCTAGCTCAACGAATAAGTACCGATATACAGCGAGGAAATACTGCCAGCGTTAAAGGTACACTGGCACAGAGACCAAACTTTTAAATTTATTGTTATTAATTTTTATTATTACTATGTTAGAAACTGGTAAATAGGTACTGTTTATTTTATTTAAAACTTAATATTGATATGGTCACTTAAGATGTTGTTACGTTAGCTAATTACGTAATAACTTAAAACATAAGGGACTTTTTTGTATGTGTGTGTGTTACCAACCAATTAAAGTTTTTTTATTAAAAATTAAATGATGGCGTAATAAACATTCAAACAAAGTCAACTTCAGTAATTTTTTTAATATAATCGGAGCAAAAAAACTCCGAATAAATTTTTTATTAACAAAATGGACGGTCGTAAATACTATGAAAGAGTAAGGTAACAATTCAAATATAATAATTGTTATTGGTAACTTAATTTGTATAAAAATATATTCTTAGCCTAAACTTATCATTATTTGTAAAGCATCTCACCATCACCATACTTATTAAAAATACACAAAAAATATAATAATATTATATACAGTATTGTTTTATGGATGTCGGTCAGATCTCGAATGCGTTGCCAGCCTTTTAAATGTATAGTGAGTAAATACTCTAAATATACACATGGTACAACTTTATACTTTACTTTTTTATTCATCAGAGTATATTATTCAAATAAATTCAACGCAAACAAATTAAAGTGAGGGTAGTCAGGGATGCATAGCAACAATTATGTTGGTGAGTGCCGTCCGCGCGTCACAATTCGGAAAGCTGTCGAGGACGTCGCACGCGCGTGAAATGTGCTCCCGTTGTAATGCTTTGGTCTGTTCTATACCATTGCCCGCTACTACTGCTTCGTATAGCTGTAACCAATATAGTTTTCAGGTAAATCAGAGAGTAAGAAAACAAATCTATAATTTGTGTCTTTACCAATGAACAATATGATTTTTATTGATTCTTAAATCAAATACATCTATTTGGGACGCCACAAACCAAAATAAATAAATCTTTATTCATTATAGAAATCTGGTTTTCACAAAATTGGTATCTAAAGCTAGTCCCCATACTAGGGAGACCCTGTGTTGTGAGTTTTTGGAACCTCAGAGTCATGCAAAAATATGTAGGTAATATATGTGTGCCAGTATGTATATATATGTGTAATATATAAACAATTATAACAGCATAATACACAAAAATGTATCAATCTTAATTGTATACTTGGAAAATTGGAATAAGAATGGGAAATAATAGAAGTAGACTAAGTCTCCAACTAATATTTTTATTGAACTCTGTGTCTAAGAGAGTACGACATACATAATACTTATCAATTATTTAGATTATATACACATATTAATAGTCTATACACTACACGGTCAGCTGCTGCGAACTATAGGCGCCGCCATATTGGCCTTGGCTGCTATGACGAGCGCCTTTCACTTTATCCCTACTCCGCGGCCGACCGTCACGCGTCATGCGACACACAGACGAAAAAGTTTGAGACGATGTAATAAAAAGTTTCACTTTAATAAGAAACATAGTAAAGGTAAATCGCACGTTCTGCGGAAAAGTATGCAGTCTTCCTGAATACGTAAATCTTTTTAATGCATTTTTTTTTAATATACTCACAGCATGATAGTCGACGTCCTGTACACTTTTGCGACCAGCCTCTATATAAGAGTAGAGTTCAGGCCTCGCTTCTAATGTGAAGGCGAGTGGAGCTCCCACGAGAGAGAAGCTAGTTGGTTCTGGGCCTGTGAACGCTTCCAGATCCAGGAATGCCTGCCACGCTAGTGCTAGGTGGCAACCGAATAGATATCCCTGAAATCGTGGTAATATTTACTTATAAGCATAGATTTATATCGTTAGATAGGCCCTTACCGCAGTGAGACCGCGCCGTGTTGTCGCACAGTCGAAGTGAGTGAGCTCACTAACCTGGGATCAGTGCACCCCTAAACACAGTGTTAGCCGGACGTGTTGTAAAGGACGTTTGCGAGCAGTTTAGCGTCACAAAATGCCATCTTGTGCCTTTCTAAAGTGCAACAACAATTCTAGAAACACAAATTAAGCCAGAGGTGTAACATTTCACTCGTAAGTATTGCGATTTGATTTAAAAACTTTTATTTTTCCTTCCGCACTGTCTAAAATAACAAATTTAAATGGTGAGTGCACGAAAGAGAAAGTAGTGTTTGCAACTAATGTAGAAGAAAAAGAAATGACACTATTTTCTCAGTTCAGTCGGCATTTTGTTAACGCACGCATTCAAAAATAATGCCACAGTTTTTGATGTCGGGGCCTATCTAACGCTATAAATCTATGCTTATAAGGTAATGCAGGAGATATAGGTACGAATTCACGACATGTCCTTAAAATCGCCATAACGGAAATGTTTTAACGGAAAATTTCAACTTTTCGATTCTGTTGAAATTTTCCGTTAAATACTGATTTAGTGAATTAGTGTGACAGCACGTTAGTAAGTGCTGAACAGGTGGAAAAAAATAGTACACAAGAACAGAGTGTCTTCTAGACTGTAAGTAGTGTTATTGGACACTTTCTTGTTATAATTAACCTTATTAGTAAAGTAGGTTAGTTTTAAATTACTAATTAGTCTTAAATTATGCTAGATCGTAATGTTAAAGGTCTGTGCCGATACAATTTATTAAAAATATCATTCCTGTTGGTCGTATAAAATTACAATTTTTATAATAAATTAATTAATTTAGGATTATTTTATGAATGTTTTTGTATAAGGTAACGAAGTGCAAATAAATAAATAAAATAATTTTACACACAGACGTCTACGTAATTCCTATAAAAAGATTTTGAATCCTTTATTATTTTTTATAATATTTTTCTACCACATAGATCTTGTACTATATGTGCTTTGGACAATTTGTTATATATTTTACTAGATAAAAATTGCGTATTTAGTAATAGTGCCTTCATTTCATATTACAACACAATTCTCACAGATAAACGAATGTGTTAAAGTAGTGTTACATACCTTGCTCTGCAACGCTGGATCATGACCTGCTAGCTTAAGTGCAGCCGAGCAGCTCTTTCCTAGCAAAGCACCAGCTGCGAGAACATGTCTCGCTACCCATTCACGGCGACCGCAACCTGCCACGCCCGTCATTGGTAGCGGCGAGGTAAGGCACTCCCAGTCTTGAAGAGAAACGTAAATTGTGGGAAAGTTCAATCAAGAAAAGCTGGTTAGAATAGCGTGCGACGTTTCATTTAAACCTACGTCATTGAGACGTATTTTCGGTATTCTCATACAAGTAAAGGGTTATTTTATGTTCTTGTCTTTTGTTTATGCATGAAATCTGAAAAGAATTCTCCAAGGGAGCTGGCGAGCGAAATATCTATGTTTTGCTCATGTGACAGACTTTTTAATAGATAACTAGCTGACCTGGCTAACTTCGTTCCGCCCTACAACCTTATAATATCGTTGTTACTTTAATTTAACTTAGTTTAGGATTTCATTAATGTTAAGTATTAATACAACTTTTTTGCAAATACATAAATGTTTTATTGCTTGCCATTGCGAAAGAAGAATGGTAGTTTTACCCATTAGGCATCTTCTCTCTAGCGTCAATATGGCGATACTGCATGTTAAGCACTTTCTGATATCCAACATCTTTTGATCAGGATCAAAGCATGGTTATGCATCTCCTCATTCACCTCAAGATCGGAATTTCTTGAACTGACACGAATTCGACGTAAAATGATGCGTAGTTTTGTCAACAGATGGCACCATATGGTTTTTGCATTCGTAAAATTAATTAATTTATTTTTGTTATTCGATAACTTATCCGATATTTTATTGCTTATTCTGCTATTCGGGACGGAAACAAATACAACAAATCAAAAACCATGACAATCGGTCCAGCCGTTCTTGAGTTATAAGTGTTGTAACAAACACGACTTTCTTTTATATATATAGATTACACGATAAGGAATATTAAATAAATGTCGCAGCCATCTAGATTAATAAGCCGTTCAATAAACAGCGGCATTTAACTAGTGGGCTGAAAGAAATTCAGTCAGTATCAGATAGATAGTCAGTCACTATTAATTTAAATTTAGTTCCACTTTCTTCCACTCTCAAACTCGAAACGAAACTCTTCAAACTGTCAATATGGCGTCGGCAAACCACAACTTTGATGGTGTTTTCCAAATTTTTATGAAAAACAACAAGTTATAGTGAATTTAGCTGTGGCTGACTCAAGCAATTTAATTGTTAAATAAATATTATTTGTGTCAGATGTTCCACTTTATTTCTGGCACATAGTCAGTATATCGTACGGATGTCCTAAGCATTAGCCAGCGAGTTTATTAACTGTTACAAACGCTAAGGCTGAATATCTTTCAGGCCGCTAGTTAAACGGCGCTGTTTAGTTAAGAGGCTAGGCTGTTAATCAGCTTATTAAGCTAGTTAGCTAGTTATTAAACTAGAAATATACATATATGAAAAGACATCTTGTAGGTAGACATTGAGCAATGCCTCTTAAACCGGAATCTTTAAAACCTATATAATACTGCCGTGTCAATATTTACATACAAATCGCCACGAATTCACTTCAGTTTGTATAGCGTTTGAATAAGTATGTGAATCTACTTATTTGGGCGGAGATATTGAGGGCAATGGAACACTGAGACCCGTTGCTTTAACCGGTTCTTATATACTTGCGAATCCTTTCCCATGAAAGACGTTTAATATTTGTTGTGTTTTCCGGTATATAGCCTACACTGGAGGTTTCAAAAAAGGAATGTTGTCAATCAAAATGGAGGTTTATAAATTTATACTTTAAAAAATGTCAATCGCTTTGTGACGTACATTTTTGAACAGAAATAATATAAAGAATATTGTCAAGTCCATGCGCAAGATTAGTCGGAGACCAACAAATTTTGAAGTTTTAAACACGATTTTAGACAATTTAAATGTAAGCAATTAACATAAATAGAAACCTCTTAAATCTAACACGTCATTGCTAAGTGAAAATTTGATATTTCAGCGTAAACTTAATATGTTGCTCGATTTGACGTATTTGACGTCTTACGAAATTAGTTGACTTGAGTTACTTGCCTTGTTTTCCATAACGTTACTTTCTATAAAACAATAACTTTTTAGCTAATATTTTTAGGTATATTTTAATAATACTAGAACAACATGAAATAATCAAATATTTGTGTTAAAAATATTATTTTAAATAAGTATTAAGTGAGAGATAATACAACCGATTTTTCGAATATATCTGTATTTTACTTAGTTTTTAAACAATTCCCTGCCCGAATGACCAGCGCTGTGGAACACGTCTGCTCCACAGCAAAATTCTGAGCCAGTTACAAACAAAACACATACTTACGGACTTAGTGTAGTGTAGTACCTACTGGAGTAAAGGCTATTTATTTTTTTCGTTTATGGTATTAAGTATTAAGTAAAATGCAAAAAGGAAATAGCAAAATGGTTAGTCGACTTCACAGGAGACCGAAGAGCATGCAGCTACCTCGGACAAATAATTAGTCTAGCTATTCAAAGGGTATCGCTGCCAGTATCTTCTTCTAACCTTGCCTAAAGGGACTCTTTTTAATAATATATTTTAGTTATTATATTTTACGGTTAGTTATTGTTTTTTGTTATACTAATTTATGTTAAAAGTATTATATTATTTATCTATTATATAATTAAAACTGTAAGTGAAACGTGAAATTAAATTTCTGTTATTAATCTGTCATTACAAAGTCACGACTTTTTAATTAAAAATTAAATTTATGTATAACTTATAATACACAATGAGAACTTTAATACGCTTCTATTTCTTCTTTGTAAAGAGGAACTTCTTTTCATGAATTACTGAATCGATTTCAAAAATTCTAACAGCATGAGAATGGCATTATCACTCTGTATATCGGCTATATTTATTTCCAAAACGTTAAATAAATATATCTACTAAACCGAGACTGCCTAGTTTTAGTTGTTTCCAAACATTGCTTTGTCCACAAAATATTCAGAACACTTTTACATGAATTTGACTTTTTATTTAAAAATGAAATTTTATGTATAATCAATAGATTCTTACACAAAGACAACACTAATACATATGGTTTTTATTGATCAATACATAGTTTATATCAGGAAGTCTTGTTTTAATCTATAATCAAAAAACACTTCTCTCAACACTATAATGCTATTATGTCTCTGTATAATAGGCTATATTTATTTGTAAAATAAACAAAAAATATACAACAGTGCGCGACAGGCCGCTAGTTTTAGATCCACCTTTACACAAAACATTGCTTTGTCCATAAAGGATAAACAAAATCGTATTTGCGCACGGCCATACCCAAATCACATTACGCATGCGTGTCACACCCCATCATGCATTCAGGGCGTGCGCATTCCTTAGGTAGAATGAACAATTATTTAAATAGAGAAATCGAATTACGGCCGACTGTACGGTTGTTGCCTACAAGGACGTGTAAAAATAATGTATTTGGTTTTAATAAGAAAATTTCACTGATTTTAAAATATAATTCTGTTTGGATTTTGATGAATATTTTTTAAAGCTTTCTGTAATATAATATTAGAATAATTTTAACTGCTATATTGAGCCGAAAAAGTAGTTTAATTTCTGTTGGTTCCGAGACCTAGACCACTATTCGTATCACTGTAGTTTCGAATAAGAATAGCGATTTTATTACTTGGTATACGAGTATTTTACAACACTATTTTTATTCTCTAAGTATTATTTATTGTTGGTTGGTGATTGATTTATTTATGTAAAGTAAAAAAAAAATATATACATCAGGGGGCAAACAGGCAGAAGGGTCACCTGATGTTAAGTGGACACTTTCCATGGCCACTTTCCATGCCAGAGGGCTCGCGAGTGCCTTGCCGGCCTTTTAAGAATCGGTACTCTTTGCTTGAAGGACCCTAAGTCGAATTAGTTCAGAAATACTTATGTGGGAGTTGGTTCCACATAGGGAACAAACATGGCGCGCGGCAAAAAATTACCTTAAAAACACTCAGTTGTGGAACGACGGACGTCGAGGTGATACGGGGGGAATTTCGTATTCTGCCTCGACGTCCGATGATGAAACTCAGCTGCAGATATTAATCCGAACAACTCCTCTGAATACTCTCCATGGCAAGATCAATTGAGACCCAATCAAAACTAAAGTACTCTTTCGTGTTGTTTATTTATTCATACTTATTGCACAAGAATTAAATAGTATTATTAACTTAAAAAACATGATGCAACGGGCGGCGTTATTGCTATTAAACCATCTCTTCCAGGCAACCCTAAAATAATTTTTTATTTCTTAATGCGTTTACGCTGTTAAAACATTACTTTTTACGGTGCAATACGACTGATTTAGTTATGCGCTTCTAGACTGTAAGCCTTACTAATATTAAAGAGTTTTGATGTTTTTGTACTGTACATTACTATATATGTATATACGATTTCGTCAAAAAGAAGCATCCAAATGGTCTTGACAATTGACATATTGACACGGTTCACGGATATTGACGTGTTCATTAATTCTAATGTCAATATAACACTGTTTACGCACACGTTATATCAATTAACATAATCGCTCCGAGTTATTCATTATGAAGCTAACAATTATTATTAACATCAAATTTATTGGAGTCTAGGCTCCACAAGACAGGCAGTTTTATTATTTTGTAATAATGGAGCATTTTAATAGCAGTTATATTTATCTCCAACACACATATATTCTTAATATAGTAATAATAATAATTAAATAGAAAACTAAAACAAATTTAAAAAGTTTGATCCCTGTGGCAGTGTACCTTTAAACGGTACTTCCTTGCTGTATTGCGATACTTTTCGTTGGCATTTTAATTGTGAAATAATTTTAAAAATCGGTCCTGTTTTTGAACCAACAAAAGTACAACCTCTTTATAATATGAGTACAGTATCATTTTATTTTTGTGTGAAAAAAACTTCGTATTGATCTTAGACTTGATTACGATTCTCCAATATACATTTATTCAGTTAGGTCTAGCTAGATCGTATTTGTATATAAATAAAACACCTACCTGAAGCTGGCTCCAATTGGTCAACCGGCAGAGGTCGTGATGGTAATGGATTGTTCTGCTCATCTCTCTCTCCAAGAAACTCAGCCTCCGCTAAATCTCTTACCGCTGATGACATCAGCTCTACCAGCTCTTGATTCCTAAAATATCAATATTCAAAATTCAATAGTCATATATTTGGAACTACAGAAGATAAGGAAAAGGAATTTTGCGAATGACACGCAATCAAGCTAAGTAAAATTTAATCGGGACAATCCTATTTCGGTATGAGAATTTAATTTTCGATTTAAATAAATATTTATAGGAAAATGAGTTTCCTTGTTATCATGATGAAATAAATTACTTAATTTAGATGGTTTGTGCATGTAAATTATTTAAGGGAGTGCAATTATTTATTACGTTTAATAATTGGTAACGTATTTAATAAATTAAAAAGGGCTTTAAAATCACAATGAGCCCAAAACACTAAATTAACTACTGTCCGATGGCTTCGTTGTTGGATTGAAATGCTCATGAAACAGTTGTCATTTTGTTAATGAGAATAAAGTTTTTCAAATATTTAATGGAAAGATCAGTCATCCATCATCACCTGAGTTGGATTCCCGCCCAGATAATGTTTGTTCTCAGAGAGATGCTGCCTTAATAGTCATAAGTCAAAAATCATTTATTCGTATAGGTAACACAATGTAAACTTGAACGTCAAAAAAGACATACATTAAACGCTTCTAATTTTACATTTACTGCCAGTTCTCAAATCGTAGAACGGAAGAGAAGAACTGGCAATAAACTCTCCGCTACTCTTTTTAATCGAATAGAAAATGATTAGTCTAAGTTATTAATGATAGCTTACTTTGAATGTATGATTCCAAATTACACTATTATTATTAGAGATTTATTTTCACATAAATATACAGTATTTATTTATACGTACAGTAGTTCTTAACCTACATAGTAATAAGAAAATTTTAAACATTTTACTTATTTTACTACCACAGGGACCAAACTTTTTCACTATTATCTAATATATAAAATTCTCGTGTCGCGGTGTTTGTAGTTAAACTCCTCCGAAACGACTTGACCGATTCTCATGAAATTTTGTGTGCATATTGGGTATAACTGAGAATCGGACAACATCTATTTTTCATCACCCTAAATGTTAAGGGTAGTCCACCCCTAAATTATTATTTTTTAATTTTTGGATAAATTTTTATTTTTTTATGATACAGCATTAAAAATACATACAACCCCGAATTTTCTCTACGATCAGCCCCTGTTTTTTATTATAAATGATATACATGGCAAAACGACGTTTGCCAGGTCAGCTAGTATGTAATATAAAATTCGTCAGTATTGTATTAAATATTTTTAAGCGCGTATATAGTTCATATGTTTTAAATTATTCTGCCTCGAACATATCAAACCTGTTAGGGTCACAGCCTAGTGCTGACCATACAGTTATGTGATTCACTTTCTACGTATTCATATACCGTTATAATCGTATGAACCGCTAATTAACTTTAAATTATGTTGTATATTCGACGAATACGAACCAATGAATTTCCTCGTACTAGACAGTCTAAAGTAAGTAATTATTTTTTGGGAAAAGGTAGGGATGTGAAAAAATAATCGATTATTAAGAAAATCAATCATAATCGATTTTTTATCTCCCACCTCCCGACATAATGTCTGGTCTTTTATAACCCGGACCTCGAACTATTAGGGATATTCGATACACAACGATGTTTACAATGCGATACATTGATGTTTTTTTGTAAAACATCAAAAGGATGATAAAAGCAGTTAATTTTACAAAAACTCAAGTTTGAATGGAACACTATAATTTAAAAGTAAAATAAATTTATTTAGCAGCACAAGACTACATGTTGTCTACTACATGTACAATTAAAAAGACAACATTAGGTACTACTGCAGTGTGGTAGTGAAAAGGAATACACTCAGCATTTATCAAAATCTATCAAAACGAGATTAAGTTACTTTGGATTTTGATTATTCTTAAACGTTAATTTGTGTTTATAATTTCTAAAGTTTATTTTTAATTTAAAAAACCATGAAAAATAAAATATTTAGGGTGTTTATTTTGAAATTAATTCAAAAATTAGGAAAAAATCGATTAATAAAAAAAATGATTATTTTTTTAAGAAAAATCGATTATTTATTAATCGATTATTCATGCTAAAAAAATAATCGATTTTTTATGCAGAATGTCACATCCCTAGGAAAAGGGATACTTTTCTTTAATGAAATCCTAGAGGCTCTTTTATCTCTGCCTTTTCATAAATTTAAGAAATGTATTAAAGAAAAGCTGTACTTACTTTAAAGTTAATTATATCTAGTTGATAAAAGGGCCTGGGACTAGTGCTAGACAGGCTTCTAATTAATTTGCGATATTTGTTTTAAAATAAGTGTTGAAATTGAAACAGGTACAAAAATCTGAGGCTTAGATTTCAAATGGTTGTCACTGACTTAATTTTTTTTAAATGTTATACAGTAAAGAATTTCACATCACCTCAGAGTTTTTACGGTTGATACTGTCGATTCGTGTTTGTTCTTGTTTAAATCGTGTTTTATTACCATCGTAAGAAATAAATAAAGTATAGGTATGTAGCCATTGTTATTGTATATATAATATATATGTTTTACAATTGAACAATAAATGATTAATAAACATGTGTCACGGGACCTAAGGGCTCGGTGATTCCCACTTCCTTATTTGCATTATTGTAAATTACTTGCTCGTCTCCAGTAAACTTTGTTGAGGTTTCATACGAACGGCATTGACATTGAGTTGATTCGTGATTTATGACGTTATTAAGACAGATAACATCTCAATATAATTGAGGATTACTTTTATTTATAGGACAATTTGTTTTTAATATTTTCGAAATACCTTGTTTGAGTAACAAGGTATTTCGAAAATATACAGATATATATATATAGACGCAAACGTTCTAACGTCTTCTTTTAAATTAGTAAATTTAATTCATTACAATAACAATCTTTAAAATATTTTAATAGAAAACAATTGTTTAAATAAAAAAACAGCGGCGCTACCTACTTATGTGTCTTAGGCGCGGTTGCCTTACGATGTTACTTTACTTTGCCTTTACTGTATTAAATGCGCACAAAGAAAAAAAATGTGCACAGCCAGGAATCGACCCTACGACCTCAGGAGGCGCTCAAGCTACTAGGTCCGCGCTGCTCATGAATATACGACGTGGAATATCGTGTCTAATGCCACAGAGCTTCTTCACTAATAATTTGTATGACGAGAGTTTTGTATCATACTTTGACAAACTGGATGCTATTGAGAGGCGGTCTAAGCGTTATAGACGACGATTCACTAGTTAAATCTCAACTGATTCTTAACCATCGCCGTTCAGTTGTCTGCCCTCATTCCCTTTTAAACAACGCTCATCTAGAAGCACGCTGGACGGATCTTTGTTGTCGACATCCCCAAGTGCAACACTACACGATTTGGTTTGTCGTTTATTATAAAAAAAGCAAAGGAGTGGAACTCTTTGCCCCTTTCATCTTTCTTAGACAGCAATATGGGTTAATTTTAGCGGCGTTTAAACAGGCATCTCCTGGCAAGCCCTCCAATAGGCCATATCTCTTTTAACATCAGATGGGTTACGATGTTTGCCTTCACCAAACATTTGTCCAGTTGAAAACAGATATTGTAATACCTACATTGTATATATACACTGAACAGGGTATGGGAATAAAAGTAACACAGACGAATTTAAAGGAAATAATGTTCAACGTTTGGTTAAGAGGCATCTTTTTGGAATTCGTTGGAACATATAGGTCATACAAAAAGTTGTTAAAAGAAATAGGTAGTAGTGTTTTTATCTGGAAAATATTAAAAAAAACCTACATTATAGTATACAGTAGTACAACAATGCGTTACGCAATCGATTAGTATTCACAACATTAGTGTTCCGGTATAGCATTACCTCATATGCACATAAACTACGGTAAAATCTAAGGCAGAGTTCCTTTAAAGTATGTACCTACTCTTACGTCCCTTTTTGACATATTACGTTTACATTTTGATGAAACGAGACATAGACATTTATTAACCGACAAAACGCACCAAACTTTTCTTATTTGTGTTGATTGATCCTGTGAATTAAGTATTTTTCGATAAGTTATGTATTTAGGCGGCTTTTGTTATGGGTTACCTGATGTTAAGTGATGCCGCCGCCTACGAACACTCACATTGCCAGAAGGCTCGCTCGTTGCCGGCCTTTTAAGAATTGGTACGCTCTTTTCTTAAGCACCCTAAGTAGAATTGGAAATACTTCAGTGGTACGAAGATCATATTAGGTTTTTTATTCGGTCCTTTTAATGATATCTCTGCTTATGAGTGAGCAATGATTGTGTAAACAGTTTGACGAAATTAGTAATTATAAACTCTTTGATTTCTGGCAGAGCACGTTTGATAACCGCCTGGTATTTGTTTGTAAGGTGAAAATGAGGTGACATTAAATTTTTATGAGTTTACAATGAAGGTTTTATTGAGTTATTCGGACCTGCAGCTGAGTTTTATTATTGGACGTTAAGGCAGAATACAAAATACCAACCGTATCGCCTCGACGTCCGTTGTTCCACAACTGAGCGTTTCTTGAAGCAGATTTTGCCGCCCACCATCATTATATGGAACCATTGAATTATTTCCGAACCAATTCGACTTAGGGTCCTTTAAGAAAAGAGCGTACACCAGTTCTTAAAAGGCCGGCAACGCACTTGCGAGCCTTCTGGCAATGTGAGTGTCCAGGTGCGGCGGTATCACTGTTTTGCTTGAGGTCAAAGGACTTACTAGCAGTACTATATAATTTTTCAGCGATCTTTTAAATTGAATGCAGTTAGCATACTTTGATGATTAATTACGAACTTCCTTATAGGTTTAATCGAAACAAATTCCTGAGACACAACGCCTTTTGGCATTTCTGTATATGGGTTGATATTTAAGATGACAAAGGTGAGAAAGAGAATTATAAAATTCCGACTTGAAAGCTGTAGGTAATTATAGTTTTTGATTATGTTTTTAAAAAGACGCGTTTTTAAGAGTTTGAACAAAGTTATTTTTTAACAAACCAGGATTATACTGATATCGACACTAATATTATAAAGAGGAAATATTTGATTAGTAGCATTGAATATTTAATTGGCTTCAAAACTACTGGACCGATTTGAAAAATTCTTTCACCATTGGAATACTGCAATATCCCTGATGAAGATAAGCTATAATATACAGGGTGTCATTTTCCTACAAGTTGGAGTGATCGGCACAGGGTTTAGGATCATAGGTTACATAAAGCACTATTCGGGATGACGTAAGAGAAAAAAAATTAGCAAAAAGTAAATATTTGTAACAACAGGAATGAAAAAACTGTCACATGGTGTACATTTTCTGGAATAAAAGGAAAATTTCCATAACTTCAAAAATACATGACTTAATTTTTTTTTTTCTGGTGTGGCATTACCTATGAGAAAATTTCGACTTGACGTCGACTTTTGGGACACCCTGTATACACCTCTTCGTTGTTGACATGTTGGTTTGGATCGTCGTTTCTTGTGAAAACAGTAAAGGAGTGAAACTCCTTGCCCACTTTAATCAAAGTTACAGTTGGCCTACTGCAAGTCTTGACACTACCTCTCTCAAGACTCTCTCACTACCCAGCTCCAGAAACTGGGTTTCTTTGTACCTATAGGATATGTGCGACGGCGAAGGCCTAGGTTATTTGCGATACCAAGGGCCATAACCAGTCTGTTGCATGCTGTCTCCGACACTATCGACATATTTATATGTTCGCAGAGTGAATTCACATTAGCGATATTGTGTATATTATGTCTTTAATATTATATACGTTATTATATTTTATTTTGCTCGACACTATATATTACGCAAAATCGCGAAGAATTCGAAAGAGAGGTGCCTGAACTCCTAGGTTGGTTTTTGGAGAAGGAATTTAGTAAATATTGCTGATTTTAGACCTAGGAAATGAGTATGGGACGACAATTTTAATATCCTGTAAGAGGTCACTTGGCTTGTAGTTTATTGTTTATCAGAATGCCAAATCGTAAAATGACTGCTTTACGACAGATATGAGCACAACCGCCGCTGTGAAAACCGCTGTGAGAGTTCGAAAAGTGAGTTACAGAATCGCAAGGCTGAACAAAAAACTAATGTTCATCCGTGCAAAGCGTAGGCTAATGAAAGTAAGTATTATATCAGTTTTAGTTTTTTAATAAGAAATATGAAGTAAACCAATTTCTAATATAGTTTGTTAATAAAACAATGTATTTAATAATTGTTTTATTTGTAACCGCTTCTTTCATACTTGGAGTTAAATTCACATGAGAATCAATGTTAAAATAATAATCCAGCTACAACTCTTAATAGTTCTTGGCAGATGGATGGCGATTATTCGATCTTTTTTATTTCCTAGTAGGTGAACGGTTGAATACCGATATTCGGGTAGATACATGCCGGTTCCCTCATGATGTTTGCCTTACCAATTCGAAGATATCAAGAAATTCATATTAAGTAGAAAGATAGTATTAGTCTCGTAAAGAAACTTCTAAACTTGGGCGAAAATTCTTTCACTTTTGTAATAAATAATGAGAAACTTTAACCAAGTTTCCATTTAAAGATCCTGGTACATCATGTGGAATTATTTGACAGTAAGGTTAGGGATTGGTTAGGGGTGAATTCAGTAATACATACACATGGCTAAGTGGACGTCACTGCAGATAAAACCAAGAGGCAGACCAAGGAAAAGATGGACAGGTTGCATCGAAGATTACTTAAGAGGGATTGGAAAGTTTACGAACTGGAAGGTCTTGAAGGATAGCGCCACTGATCTATCCATAATAGAAAGAAAAGCAAGACTATTAGAGTGGCGCAGAGTTTCTTGCCTGTTCTTCTTGCCCAGTCTACGCCCTAGAATTGCGAAATGGTAGTAAACGTAAATTTAGAATCAATTTAACATTTTTTCTGTTGACGTTCATAAGTGTGCTTGGTTAACTATATGAATCTAATTGCACACATAGAAAGCAAATTCAATTGGTGATCAGCCATGATTCAATTACCTGACGGTCGCCAAAGCCGCTAGCTACAGCTCAATAAGAATCAATGTACGAAATATTTCCTTAACTAATATCAGCCAGTGGTTGACTGTTAGTTACTCATAATTCGTCGTACGGTATTGGGAACGTAACCACAAGATAACTTTCTAAGTTTCTCTAGAAATCCGGAGTAACATAATAAATTATTGTTTTTACACGTTTCAGCTATGTTCAATTAAAAAACTTCTAATTGAATTTAAATAGGCTTAATCAGGGTTTGCTGTGTTGCGAATCGTCCCTGTACGTAGGTTCGAATCATCGTTATCTTTTTTAATAAAAAGATCTCGATCTTTTTATTAAAAAAGATCGAATAAACGTAAGATTAAGGATTATTATTGCACCTATGGACTTTTTATGTGCGCATTTAACACGTACCTACGGTGAAGGAAACCGGCTTGCCTAGATCCAAAAAGTCGACGGCGTGTCAGGCACAGGAGGCCGATCATCTATTAGAATGACAAATCGTGAAACAGATACAGTAATCTGAGGCCTAGATCTTATTAGGTTGTAGTACTTGTATAAAGCAGGGTTCATATCTAGACTGATATTTAAAGAGATTTTTTGTTTGTAATGTATCCATTACTATATATGTTATATATATAACATATATAGTAATGGATACATTACAAACAAAAAATCTCTTTAAATATCAGTCTAGATATGAACCCTGCTTTATACAAGTACTACAACCTAATAAGATCTAGGCCTCAGATTACTGTATCTGTTTCACGATTTGTCATTCTAATAGATGATCGGCCTCCTGTGCCTGACACGCCGTCGACTTTTTGGATCTAGGCAAGCCGGTTTCCTTCACCGTAGGTACGTGTTAAATGCGCACATAAAAAGTCCATAGGTGCAATAATAATCCTTAATCTTACGTTTATTCGATCTTTTTTAATAAAAAGATCGAGATCTTTTTATTAAAAAAGATAACGATGATTCGAACCTACGTACAGGGACGATTCGCAACACAGCAAACCCTGATTAAGCCTATTTAAATTCAATTAGAAGTTTTTTAATTGAACATAGCTGAAACGTGTAAAAACAATAATTTATTATGTTACTCCGGATTTCTAGAGAAACTTAGAAAGTTATCTTGTGGTTACGTTCCCAATACCGTACGACGAATTATGAGTAACTAACAGTCAACCACTGGCTGATATTAGTTAAGGAAATATTTCGTACATTGATTCTTATTGAGCTGTAGCTAGCGGCTTTGGCGACCGTCAGGTAATTGAATCATGGCTGATCACCAATTGAATTTGCTTTCTATGTGTGCAATTAGATTCATATAGTTAACCAAGCACACTTATGAACGTCAACAGAAAAAATGTTAAATTGATTCTAAATTTACGTTTACTACCATTTCGCAATTCTAGGGCGTAGACTGGGCAAGAAGAACAGGCAAGAAACTCTGCGCCACTCTAATAGTCTTGCTTTTCTTTCTATTATGGATAGATCAGTGGCGCTATCCTTCAAGACCTTCCAGTTCGTAAACTTTCCAATCCCTCTTAAGTAATCTTCGATGCAACCTGTCCATCTTTTCCTTGGTCTGCCTCTTGGTTTTATCTGCAGTGACGTCCACTTAGCCATGTGTATGTATTACTGAATTCACCCCTAACCAATCCCTAACCTTACTGTCAAATAATTCCACATGATGTACCAGGATCTTTAAATGGAAACTTGGTTAAAGTTTCTCATTATTTATTACAAAAGTGAAAGAATTTTCGCCCAAGTTTAGAAGTTTCTTTACGAGACTAATACTATCTTTCTACTTAATATGAATTTCTTGATATCTTCGAATTGGTAAGGCAAACATCATGAGGGAACCGGCATGTATCTACCCGAATATCGGTATTCAACCGTTCACCTACTAGGAAATAAAAAAGATCGAATAATCGCCATCCATCTGCCAAGAACTATTAAGAGTTGTAGCTGGATTATTATTTTAACATTGATTCTCATGTGAATTTAACTCCAAGTATGAAAGAAGCGGTTACAAATAAAACAATTATTAAATACATTGTTTTATTAACAAACTATATTAGAAATTGGTTTACTTCATATTTCTTATTAAAAAACTAAAACTGATATAATACTTACTTTCATTAGCCTACGCTTTGCACGGATGAACATTAGTTTTTTGTTCAGCCTTGCGATTCTGTAACTCACTTTTCGAACTCTCACAGCGGTTTTCACAGCGGCGGTTGTGCTCATATCTGTCGTAAAGCAGTCATTTTACGATTTGGCATTCTGATAAACAATAAACTACAAGCCAAGTGACCTCTTACAGGATATTAAAATTGTCGTCCCATACTCATTTCCTAGGTCTAAAATCAGCAATATTTACTAAATTCCTTCTCCAAAAACCAACCTAGGAGTTCAGGCACCTCTCTTTCGAATTCTTCGCGATTTTGCGTAATATATAGTGTCGAGCAAAATAAAATATAATAACGTATATAATATTAAAGACATAATATACACAATATCGCTAATGTGAATTCACTCTGCGAACATATAAATATGTCGATAGTGTCGGAGACAGCATGCAACAGACTGGTTATGGCCCTTGGTATCGCAAATAACCTAGGCCTTCGCCGTCGCACATATCCTATAGGTACAAAGAAACCCAGTTTCTGGAGCTGGGTAGTGAGAGAGTCTTGAGAGAGGTAGTGTCAAGACTTGCAGTAGGCCAACTGTAACTTTGATTAAAGTGGGCAAGGAGTTTCACTCCTTTACTGTTTTCACAAGAAACGACGATCCAAACCAACATGTCAACAACGAAGAGGTGTATACAGGGTGTCCCAAAAGTCGACGTCAAGTCGAAATTTTCTCATAGGTAATGCCACACCAGAAAAAAAAAAATTAAGTCATGTATTTTTGAAGTTATGGAAATTTTCCTTTTATTCCAGAAAATGTACACCATGTGACAGTTTTTTCATTCCTGTTGTTACAAATATTTACTTTTTGCTAATTTTTTTTCTCTTACGTCATCCCGAATAGTGCTTTATGTAACCTATGATCCTAAACCCTGTGCCGATCACTCCAACTTGTAGGAAAATGACACCCTGTATATTATAGCTTATCTTCATCAGGGATATTGCAGTATTCCAATGGTGAAAGAATTTTTCAAATCGGTCCAGTAGTTTTGAAGCCAATTAAATATTCAATGCTACTAATCAAATATTTCCTCTTTATAATATTAGTGTCGATATCAGTATAATCCTGGTTTGTTAAAAAATAACTTTGTTCAAACTCTTAAAAACGCGTCTTTTTAAAAACATAATCAAAAACTATAATTACCTACAGCTTTCAAGTCGGAATTTTATAATTCTCTTTCTCACCTTTGTCATCTTAAATATCAACCCATATACAGAAATGCCAAAAGGCGTTGTGTCTCAGGAATTTGTTTCGATTAAACCTATAAGGAAGTTCGTAATTAATCATCAAAGTATGCTAACTGCATTCAATTTAAAAGATCGCTGAAAAATTATATAGTACTGCTAGTAAGTCCTTTGACCTCAAGCAAAACAGTGATACCGCCGCACCTGGACACTCACATTGCCAGAAGGCTCGCAAGTGCGTTGCCGGCCTTTTAAGAACTGGTGTACGCTCTTTTCTTAAAGGACCCTAAGTCGAATTGGTTCGGAAATAATTCAATGGTTCCATATAATGATGGTGGGCGGCAAAATCTGCTTCAAGAAACGCTCAGTTGTGGAACAACGGACGTCGAGGCGATACGGTTGGTATTTTGTATTCTGCCTTAACGTCCAATAATAAAACTCAGCTGCAGGTCCGAATAACTCAATAAAACCTTCATTGTAAACTCATAAAAATTTAATGTCACCTCATTTTCACCTTACAAACAAATACCAGGCGGTTATCAAACGTGCTCTGCCAGAAATCAAAGAGTTTATAATTACTAATTTCGTCAAACTGTTTACACAATCATTGCTCACTCATAAGCAGAGATATCATTAAAAGGACCGAATAAAAAACCTAATATGATCTTCGTACCACTGAAGTATTTCCAATTCTACTTAGGGTGCTTAAGAAAAGAGCGTACCAATTCTTAAAAGGCCGGCAACGAGCGAGCCTTCTGGCAATGTGAGTGTTCGTAGGCGGCGGCATCACTTAACATCAGGTAACCCATAACAAAAGCCGCCTAAATACATAACTTATCGAAAAATACTTAATTCACAGGATCAATCAACACAAATAAGAAAAGTTTGGTGCGTTTTGTCGGTTAATAAATGTCTATGTCTCGTTTCATCAAAATGTAAACGTAATATGTCAAAAAGGGACGTAAGAGTAGGTACATACTTTAAAGGAACTCTGCCTTAGATTTTACCGTAGTTTATGTGCATATGAGGTAATGCTATACCGGAACACTAATGTTGTGAATACTAATCGATTGCGTAACGCATTGTTGTACTACTGTATACTATAATGTAGGTTTTTTTTAATATTTTCCAGATAAAAACACTACTACCTATTTCTTTTAACAACTTTTTGTATGACCTATATGTTCCAACGAATTCCAAAAAGATGCCTCTTAACCAAACGTTGAACATTATTTCCTTTAAATTCGTCTGTGTTACTTTTATTCCCATACCCTGTTCAGTGTATATATACAATGTAGGTATTACAATATCTGTTTTCAACTGGACAAATGTTTGGTGAAGGCAAACATCGTAACCCATCTGATGTTAAAAGAGATATGGCCTATTGGAGGGCTTGCCAGGAGATGCCTGTTTAAACGCCGCTAAAATTAACCCATATTGCTGTCTAAGAAAGATGAAAGGGGCAAAGAGTTCCACTCCTTTGCTTTTTTTATAATAAACGACAAACCAAATCGTGTAGTGTTGCACTTGGGGATGTCGACAACAAAGATCCGTCCAGCGTGCTTCTAGATGAGCGTTGTTTAAAAGGGAATGAGGGCAGACAACTGAACGGCGATGGTTAAGAATCAGTTGAGATTTAACTAGTGAATCGTCGTCTATAACGCTTAGACCGCCTCTCAATAGCATCCAGTTTGTCAAAGTATGATACAAAACTCTCGTCATACAAATTATTAGTGAAGAAGCTCTGTGGCATTAGACACGATATTCCACGTCGTATATTCATGAGCAGCGCGGACCTAGTAGCTTGAGCGCCTCCTGAGGTCGTAGGGTCGATTCCTGGCTGTGCACATTTTTTTTCTTTGTGCGCATTTAATACAGTAAAGGCAAAGTAAAGTAACATCGTAAGGCAACCGCGCCTAAGACACATAAGTAGGTAGCGCCGCTGTTTTTTTATTTAAACAATTGTTTTCTATTAAAATATTTTAAAGATTGTTATTGTAATGAATTAAATTTACTAATTTAAAAGAAGACGTTAGAACGTTTGCGTCTATATATATATATCTGTATATTTTCGAAATACCTTGTTACTCAAACAAGGTATTTCGAAAATATTAAAAACAAATTGTCCTATAAATAAAAGTAATCCTCAATTATATTGAGATGTTATCTGTCTTAATAACGTCATAAATCACGAATCAACTCAATGTCAATGCCGTTCGTATGAAACCTCAACAAAGTTTACTGGAGACGAGCAAGTAATTTACAATAATGCAAATAAGGAAGTGGGAATCACCGAGCCCTTAGGTCCCGTGACACATGTTTATTAATCATTTATTGTTCAATTGTAAAACATATATATTATATATACAATAACAATGGCTACATACCTATACTTTATTTATTTCTTACGATGGTAATAAAACACGATTTAAACAAGAACAAACACGAATCGACAGTATCAACCGTAAAAACTCTGAGGTGATGTGAAATTCTTTACTGTATAACATTTAAAAAAAATTAAGTCAGTGACAACCATTTGAAATCTAAGCCTCAGATTTTTGTACCTGTTTCAATTTCAACACTTATTTTAAAACAAATATCGCAAATTAATTAGAAGCCTGTCTAGCACTAGTCCCAGGCCCTTTTATCAACTAGATATAATTAACTTTAAAGTAAGTACAGCTTTTCTTTAATACATTTCTTAAATTTATGAAAAGGCAGAGATAAAAGAGCCTCTAGGATTTCATTAAAGAAAAGTATCCCTTTTCCTAGGGATGTGACATTCTGCATAAAAAATCGATTATTTTTTTAGCATGAATAATCGATTAATAAATAATCGATTTTTCTTAAAAAAATAATCATTTTTTTTATTAATCGATTTTTTCCTAATTTTTGAATTAATTTCAAAATAAACACCCTAAATATTTTATTTTTCATGGTTTTTTAAATTAAAAATAAACTTTAGAAATTATAAACACAAATTAACGTTTAAGAATAATCAAAATCCAAAGTAACTTAATCTCGTTTTGATAGATTTTGATAAATGCTGAGTGTATTCCTTTTCACTACCACACTGCAGTAGTACCTAATGTTGTCTTTTTAATTGTACATGTAGTAGACAACATGTAGTCTTGTGCTGCTAAATAAATTTATTTTACTTTTAAATTATAGTGTTCCATTCAAACTTGAGTTTTTGTAAAATTAACTGCTTTTATCATCCTTTTGATGTTTTACAAAAAAACATCAATGTATCGCATTGTAAACATCGTTGTGTATCGAATATCCCTAATAGTTCGAGGTCCGGGTTATAAAAGACCAGACATTATGTCGGGAGGTGGGAGATAAAAAATCGATTATGATTGATTTTCTTAATAATCGATTATTTTTTCACATCCCTACCTTTTCCCAAAAAATAATTACTTACTTTAGACTGTCTAGTACGAGGAAATTCATTGGTTCGTATTCGTCGAATATACAACATAATTTAAAGTTAATTAGCGGTTCATACGATTATAACGGTATATGAATACGTAGAAAGTGAATCACATAACTGTATGGTCAGCACTAGGCTGTGACCCTAACAGGTTTGATATGTTCGAGGCAGAATAATTTAAAACATATGAACTATATACGCGCTTAAAAATATTTAATACAATACTGACGAATTTTATATTACATACTAGCTGACCTGGCAAACGTCGTTTTGCCATGTATATCATTTATAATAAAAAATATGGGTTGATCGTAGAGGGGTAAAAATTCGGGGTTGTATGTATTTTTAATGCTGTATCATAAAAAAATAAAAAATATCCAAAAATTAAAAAATAATAATTTAGGGGTGGACTACCCTTAACATTTAATGTGATGAAAAATAGATGTTGTCCGATTCTCAGTTATACCCAATATGCACACAAAATTTCATGAGAATCGGTCAAGTCGTTTCGGAGGAGTTTAACTACAAACACCGCGACACTTTATATATTAGATAATAGTGAAAAAGTTTGGTCCCTGTGGTAGTAAAATAAGTAAAATGTTTAAAATTTTCTTATTACTATGTAGGTTAAGAACTACTGTACGTATAAATAAATACTGTATATTTATGTGAAAATAAATCTCTAATAATAATAGTGTAATTTGGAATCATACATTCAAAGTAAGCTATCATTAATAACTTAGACTAATCATTTTCTATTCGATTAAAAAGAGTAGCGGAGAGTTTATTGCCAGTTCTTCTCTTCCGTTCTACGATTTGAGAACTGGCAGTAAATGTAAAATTAGAAGCGTTTAATGTATGTCTTTTTTGACGTTCAAGTTTACATTGTGTTACCTATACGAATAAATGATTTTTGACTTATGACTATTAAGGCAGCATCTCTCTGAGAACAAACATTATCTGGGCGGGAATCCAACTCAGGTGATGATGGATGACTGATCTTTCCATTAAATATTTGAAAAACTTTATTCTCATTAACAAAATGACAACTGTTTCATGAGCATTTCAATCCAACAACGAAGCCAT
Source organism: Pieris melete (assembly GCA_963693345.1). Lineage (NCBI taxonomy): Eukaryota > Metazoa > Arthropoda > Insecta > Lepidoptera > Pieridae > Pieris > Pieris melete. The sequence continues at coordinate 1,924 of CAVNZK010000043.1, read as the reverse complement.
CGGACAGTAGTTAATTTAGTGTTTTGGGCTCATTGTGATTTTAAAGCCCTTTTTAATTTATTAAATACGTTACCAATTATTAAACGTAATAAATAATTGCACTCCCTTAAATAATTTACATGCACAAACCATCTAAATTAAGTAATTTATTTCATCATGATAACAAGGAAACTCATTTTCCTATAAATATTTATTTAAATCGAAAATTAAATTCTCATACCGAAATAGGATTGTCCCGATTAAATTTTACTTAGCTTGATTGCGTGTCATTCGCAAAATTCCTTTTCCTTATCTTCTGTAGTTCCAAATATATGACTATTGAATTTTGAATATTGATATTTTAGGAATCAAGAGCTGGTAGAGCTGATGTCATCAGCGGTAAGAGATTTAGCGGAGGCTGAGTTTCTTGGAGAGAGAGATGAGCAGAACAATCCATTACCATCACGACCTCTGCCGGTTGACCAATTGGAGCCAGCTTCAGGTAGGTGTTTTATTTATATACAAATACGATCTAGCTAGACCTAACTGAATAAATGTATATTGGAGAATCGTAATCAAGTCTAAGATCAATACGAAGTTTTTTTCACACAAAAATAAAATGATACTGTACTCATATTATAAAGAGGTTGTACTTTTGTTGGTTCAAAAACAGGACCGATTTTTAAAATTATTTCACAATTAAAATGCCAACGAAAAGTATCGCAATACAGCAAGGAAGTACCGTTTAAAGGTACACTGCCACAGGGATCAAACTTTTTAAATTTGTTTTAGTTTTCTATTTAATTATTATTATTACTATATTAAGAATATATGTGTGTTGGAGATAAATATAACTGCTATTAAAATGCTCCATTATTACAAAATAATAAAACTGCCTGTCTTGTGGAGCCTAGACTCCAATAAATTTGATGTTAATAATAATTGTTAGCTTCATAATGAATAACTCGGAGCGATTATGTTAATTGATATAACGTGTGCGTAAACAGTGTTATATTGACATTAGAATTAATGAACACGTCAATATCCGTGAACCGTGTCAATATGTCAATTGTCAAGACCATTTGGATGCTTCTTTTTGACGAAATCGTATATACATATATAGTAATGTACAGTACAAAAACATCAAAACTCTTTAATATTAGTAAGGCTTACAGTCTAGAAGCGCATAACTAAATCAGTCGTATTGCACCGTAAAAAGTAATGTTTTAACAGCGTAAACGCATTAAGAAATAAAAAATTATTTTAGGGTTGCCTGGAAGAGATGGTTTAATAGCAATAACGCCGCCCGTTGCATCATGTTTTTTAAGTTAATAATACTATTTAATTCTTGTGCAATAAGTATGAATAAATAAACAACACGAAAGAGTACTTTAGTTTTGATTGGGTCTCAATTGATCTTGCCATGGAGAGTATTCAGAGGAGTTGTTCGGATTAATATCTGCAGCTGAGTTTCATCATCGGACGTCGAGGCAGAATACGAAATTCCCCCCGTATCACCTCGACGTCCGTCGTTCCACAACTGAGTGTTTTTAAGGTAATTTTTTGCCGCGCGCCATGTTTGTTCCCTATGTGGAACCAACTCCCACATAAGTATTTCTGAACTAATTCGACTTAGGGTCCTTCAAGCAAAGAGTACCGATTCTTAAAAGGCCGGCAAGGCACTCGCGAGCCCTCTGGCATGGAAAGTGGCCATGGAAAGTGTCCACTTAACATCAGGTGACCCTTCTGCCTGTTTGCCCCCTGATGTATATATTTTTTTTTTACTTTACATAAATAAATCAATCACCAACCAACAATAAATAATACTTAGAGAATAAAAATAGTGTTGTAAAATACTCGTATACCAAGTAATAAAATCGCTATTCTTATTCGAAACTACAGTGATACGAATAGTGGTCTAGGTCTCGGAACCAACAGAAATTAA